>CM077640.1:21885067-23135067 GCA_039660915.1 Euphorbia tirucalli
CTCACTTTTACAACCGCCTAAAATAGGCAATTTATCAAAAAATTACAATCACCTAAAATACACGAGTAATTCTATTAAATACATCAAAAATAAAAATAAAAAGCTGCAAAACAGAGGGTTAGCACAATATACGGAATACCACAAATAGGACTTAAACATGACGGAATTGGGAAATTAGGATTCGGGGGCATGCATTTAGGGGGATAACCGGGTTGGCTCGGCTAGCCGGCCCGGTTAGACCTGGAAAACATTTTGAAACATCCCTGTATTTTGGTTTTGTGAGAAAATCATTTTGAAAACAATTTTGCCGGTTCACATGCATTTTTTACATGTGAGGTGGGTCAGTTTTAGGGAGAATCGGGTCTCCATCGTGGTATTGTTCTAAATGCAAATGCACTGAAAATTAAACCTAAGGTAGTGAATGCACACAACAAAATTCGTTTTGATGATTTTCTGATTTTCTGAATTTTTAGGGATTTTTAGAAATTTTTATAGATTAAAATAGAAATTCTGATTCTGAACGGGTATTACAGTTGTGCGACTGTAACTACGGTCATACGACTGTAATTACAATCATGCGATTATAAACCATTCAAACTCAGCATTTCACGAAAATTATTTGAATAAAATTGAAAGAAAACGACGGGAAAACAAGAACACTCGCACGACTGTATTTACAGTCGTATGACTGTTCATCAAACTCAAGAATAGTCGTACGGCTATTCTTGATTTCTAGAAATAGAAAACGCAAAAAGTGAATAAAAATGCACAAAAAGGCACCAAATCACCTAGAAAGCATGAGAAAAAGAGGGAATGAAGTGTGTTTACCTTTTAGGCACTTTTCCACTATAGGATTTACCCTTGTCATCGCTCCAATCCACTCAAATTTGCTCTTTTTTCCTCTTGAGTCAAGGTTTGAAATTTGGTCCAAAAATTCCCAAATGTCACGGTTTCTTAGAGTTTATGGTCCGGATTTAATTAAATTTGAAGTGTTGGATTGTTAACCTATTGATTTCTAACAAGTTTTCAATCCTAACTTTGAGAATTAAAAGAAATAGATGAGAAAAAGAAGTTTGTTATGGTTTTTTCTTCTTTCCTTTCCTTGTCTCTTTCTTCCTTTTCTCTCTCTAATTTTTCTTCCAGAATCCAAAAACTGACCTCCCTCTTCTCTCTTTTTCCTATTTTTTATCTCTCTGATTACTCTTTTTCCTCACCAAATCCAGGCATTAATTGTCCAATCTTTCCCCTCTTCTTTCTTATGTTATGGGTATGGTGTTTTGCACCTGCTCCGATCCTATAGTCGTACGACTTTAATTTTTTTAATTACAGTCACACGATTGTAAATTACAGTCGTGTGACACCTGCGTTTTTTTTTCAAAGATGGAAAATTCCGATGCTTGTAGCTGCCTCTCGCGTGATCAAACTTATCACCCGATCTTGGTCTGGAATAGTTGAGGTGATGAATTTGAGAGCGCGAATCAAAGCACCGCAGACACAGGAGATAAAACATGCAACTGAGTTGCTGAAGCCTTACTGCCGTGGCGACGCATTGAGTTGATTGGATGGAATAAGTCGATACCAGGTCTATGTTACCCGAGGTAGAGTTAATGATGAAATAAACCGATACCGGGTCTAGGTTACCCGAGGTAAGGAAAATGGAGTGCGGGATTTGAATTGGCTTCAAAGATCTAGGATCTTACTTGAATCGATCGTCAAGATTTTGAAATCTGACTTGGGCGATTTTCAAGGATTAAGAATCAGGTTTGAAGAGGTTTCAAGGATTCAAAATCAAGCTTGAGAATGGTTTATCAAGGATCATGAATCAGGCTTGAAAAAAATTCAAGGATTCAAAATCAATCTTGAAAGGGTTTTTTCAAGGATCATGAATCAGGCTTGAAGGAGTCCAAGTATTCAAAATCACGCTTGAGGATGTTTGTCAAGGATCATGAATCAGGCTTGAAGGAGTTCAAGGGTTCAAAATCATACTTGAGGATGTTTGTCAAGGATCATGAATCAGGCTTGAAGGAGTTCAAGGATTCAAAATCAAGCTTGAGGAGGTTTGTCAAGGATCATGAATTAGGCTTGAAGGAGTTCAAGGATTCAAAATCAAGCTTGATGAGGTTTACAAGGATCATGAATCAGGCTTGAAGGAGTTCAATGATCCAAAATCATGCTTAAGGAGGTTTGCAAGGATTAGGAATCATGCTTGAAGAAGTTCAAGGATTCAAAATCTGGCTTGGAGTGAAATAAAGGGTTTGATGTAGAACTAAGCGATACCGGGTCTAGGTTACCCAAGGCAAATCTGCTAAAATTTTGAGGATTTAAAATCTTGTTGGAATTGGATGGACTCCAAATAATGAAATAAGAGGTTTAAGGATTTGAAACCATGCTTGAATGTAATGGAGTTCAAAAGCTCAAAATCTGGCTTGAATGAAGAAAGGGGTTCAAGGATTTGCAACCATGCTTGAACGTAATGGAGTTTAAGAGTTTGAAATCTGGCTTGAATGAATAAAGGGGTTCAAGGATTTGCAACCATACTTGAACGTAATAGAGTTCAAGAGTTCAAAATATGGCTTGAATGAAGAAAGGGGTTCAAGATTTGCAACCATGCTTAAACGTAATGGAGTTCAAGAGTTTGAAATCTGGCTTGAATGAAGAAAGGGGTTCAAGGATTTGCAACCATGCTTGAACATAATGGAGTTCAAGAGTTTGAAATCTGGCTTGAATGAAATAAGGAGATAGCTTTAGGAATGATGATTTTGATGTTGGCTCAAGGATGAGTATTTAACCCTTGATCGATAATTTTGGAAACAAAAATTTTTGCCCTTTGGATCAAGGATAAATACGGCTTGATTATTCTACCCCTTGGAGACTTGATATGTTGAGATTTGGGTTTGCACACATGCTTCTCATATTTTAAGGCCCAATAGATGCCCCGACATTGTGCCATCTCTGCTTTGAGAGCGATCCTGGTTCGGAATAGTCCGATGATAATGGTGGATACTTGTGCTTGGGTTGGTTGTGATACATACATGCATGTATGCATGTATGTTTTGAATACATGTATATGTTTCAATGTGTGCATGTGCAAATGAACTTTAGAAAATGCATTTCGCGCCATTTGCTCAATCTTGACACTCCAGGTTCTTACTGGGGAAGATATGTTGTGCGATTGATCGTCCATAGTTGGAGAAGCAAAATTTTAGGTGCAATGTAATTCTTGCGTTCCTGCCAGGGATATATGATGGCTAATGAGGAAGTACGATGACTGTTGGAGAGAAAATGATGATGTTCTTGGTAATGATGTCGTTGAGAAATAATACAGAGGATCTTGTTGGGTATTAATGAAATGTTCTTGCTGGGGGAACGACGGAGAGGTTTTGCCTTCTCTGCCCCTAGGCTTCATGAATTTGGAAGTGCTCTAAAGTTTTCCTGAGCCGCCTAAAGTGCGTTTTCAACTCAGCGAGCTGCTCTAACTTTTGTCTAAGGTGCCTTTTTGGTTTTCACCTTAGCAAGCTTTTCATATGCCCTAACTTTTGCCTAAACTGCCCAATATGGGTTTTCAGCTTAGCGAGCTGCTCTAATTTTTGCCTGAGGTCCCTTTTCAGTTTTCACCTCAGCGAGCTTTTTTTTTAATATTTATTTATTATTTTTTCTTTAAAGATGTCGTGGAATTAGAAGAAGACTTCCAATTCAGTACAGGTCAATGACAACCGGGAATTAATTGAAGCGGCGCCACGTCCACCTGCTCTGCTGTCCCTCTGATGATGAGGTGATAGTGGAAAGTCTCATAGTACTTGATTGTTCCATCGCTGTTGCTGAAGCTCACAAGTGTATAGCCATATATGATGCATGCTGTGAATTCAATTTCAAGCAAACTTGGGATATTTAAATGAACAAGGCAAGGCTTTCATTCATTCATTCATTGATAATGTTTTAGCATAATGCACATTATATATGAATTGAAATTAAGGACAAGATGAGTATAGTATCCGTCTCGACCGAACCCACGACTGCCACCAACTGGTCCCTGCGGATTTTCCTGCCGGTGGTGCTCACCTCACCGTCCTAACTTTTGCATGGATTGCTTTCGTGATTTTTAATCCATCGGACTCTTTTTTTTATGGAAACTTGAGCCTGTCCCAATTGAAGGGGTTGACGACTTGGTCTCTGTCTTTCTCGGTAGGACCGTTTCGATCCTATAGGTTGATGGCTATGCTGTTTTCCTAATGTTACTCTTGCATTAGTTCAGTGTATTTGCGAGACAAATGGTAACATGCTAACTTAGTCTTTGTAGATAGATGCCATATTTGACAACACCTTTTTGATGTGCTTGTTAGCTGCTTGTACTATCCTGCTAGCTTATGGGTAGTACAGAGGCGATGCATGATGCCTCTCTCATTTATTCTGGAATGATTGCACTATTGCCCCAAAACTTGCATTCCATTATCGGGGATGATATGGTGCAAAACATTATATGATACAGATGCATTCTTATTTTGGAACTTGAAACCATGTTGTTGTTTTTTTTATGTCTATAGAACTTCCGCTTGGCTGGACTTATCTTTCGGATTCTTTGTAATTCTATATCCTGCAATCCTTTGTCAATCTCTTGGTGTGCTGTCATAGGACTAGGCGAATGTCTTCACATGCTTTTAGGTATTTTGCAATTTTTCTTTTCTTTCTCTTATCAGTCATGAGGTCTTTCAGGACGGATATCATTTTGGATGCTTATCTGTTCTTAGGTTCATTTCACGTAATGATGTGTCATGTATGCTAAAGACATTAGATGAATGTTTGTATGTATGCACAGTGTTCCGTCCAGGAAGATATCACACAAATAATTGAAATCAAATTACATAACATTAAACGCCTTGTGGGCTGCATTGTTCACAAAACAGGATAGAAGATAAAAACAGATACATCAAAATAATTAACGTCCTCCATATACAGAGGGTCTTCTTTTTTTACTACATCATCAACTTCAATAGCTTCACACACAAAGACTAGTCAAAGTTGTTCTGAACACTGGGCTTCAAAGGTGACTCCATGATTTTCCCGTTAGTGATCAGTTGTCGAATAGCCCTCAGTAGTTGCTTGCAGTCATTCGTGTGGTGCCCCACTGTCACGTGATAGGAACAAAATTTGCCTTTGTCTATTTGAGCCGGCTTCTCAAACGGCTTCAGAGAACTCAAGAGACCACCATTCTTACATTTCGCAAAAATCTTGGTCAAAGAAAGAGTCCAAGGGGATAGACCCTGATTTTACGAATCTCCAGCTTGATCTCCTTATTGTTGAGACACTACAACAACTTTAGTCGTTTTATCCTCTAGGGGTTGGTCACTTTTGTTTGTAAAGCTGAAACCGGATCCACTGCTTGATCCGGTGGCAGTTGCCGATCTATACCCTAGATCGTGTCTGAAGCTTCTGCCACCCTTTTGACTCACCGCATTTTCTTCCTCGTCCCTCTCAACTTTAATGGCCATACTGTAGACCTCGCTGAGTTCATTGAAAGCATGGAACTTCATGTTGTCTCTGTAGACATCCCTACTACCCTCAATCAGTTCGTCTTCATCGTGGCGATTCTTCAACAGGATCATCTTGTTCATCCACCTTTGATAATACTCATCAAAGGGTTCATTGAGCTTCTGCTTAATCCTCTCCAAGTCATATAGCTTCACCTGGATCTTTGTATTGAAGCTATGATACTTGATGAAGGCCGCTAACAATGTTCCCTAATCCGACTGTACTTCCTCCATTAGAGAGTTGTACCAGTTCAAAACTCCTTCTTCTAGTGTTGTTGGGAAGAAGTTGACCAACTGCTATTTGGTAGCGCCTGCGGTTAGCATTATACGAGCATAAAGGTTGATGTGAGCTTTTGGTGCTCCGAGCCCTTTGTAAGAAGGAATTTTGGGGACTTGGAACCCCACAGGGAATGTCTCGATGCCTTTGTTTATCATGGCATACACATTGACGCCCCGCTTTGAACCCAAACTGAAATTGGCTCCCTTTTTCAGCTCAGCTACCATCTCATCTAGCTCAGAGTATTTGGCCTTCATTTTCTATTCCATAGCTGCCCCGATTTCCTGCAGCTTTTCTATACTGGCCGAAGCATTAGCCCCATGTTGAGAGGTCTCCCCTTCTTTTTCTTTACTGGTTCCACCATTACTAGCTTCACCACTTTCCCTAACAATAGCCCTCAGTTCTTCCTTCAACATAACCCGGAAGTCTTGGGATCGGAAGAAATCCTTCAGAACACTAGCAATGTTTGGTATTTGATCAGCCATTGCTACTTCTTCCCCAGACTCTGTTGCGCTGCTTGATTCGAATGATCTTTCGCTCTCACATGCTCTTGTAGTCTGGGATCTTGTTCTAGGATGCCCTAGCTTATTCTGCTTTAATGCACATAAAGAATGTTAGGGTTAAAAAGTGCATGGTTGGATGGTATGGATGATAATGCTTGGATGATGCTTCGTGAATGTGGATGATAATGAATGACCTTTTTTATTCATTTTTTTATTTTAGACATTCCAAGTCCACCTAATGCTATGTAAAAGAACACGTGTGGACAACCACACGGACAGGGGTTCGGTGCTTTTGGAGCACCTAATGAATTTTATGAAATGGTCGCATGTGTACCGACACAAGGACGGAGTTTGATGCTTTGTAGGTCTATAAGATGACATGAAATGGTCACATGGGACCGTCCCTTGGATAGAGTTCTGATGCTTTTGAGCATATGAAATGAAATGATGTTGTAAGAAATGTCATGTGCCACAAGAGACACGGACAGAAGTTCGGCGTTCAGGGAACACCTTTCATGATTTGGGATGTTATGAAATGCCCCTACATGCATACTAATCCTGCACTCGGGGAGTGCCTTGAATAATGTAGTAATGTCATGAAGTAACCCGATGTGGATCACAGTGTTATATGATATTTATGATGAATGGATATGATGTCATGAAATGCATCGTGTGGATTGTCACACGGAAAGATACCTAGGACCATTGTGGTCCCTTTTAAATGAAATAATTTGCTGGAATGGCCAAATGCAATCCGATGCATTGGCAGAATACAGGTATTTTGGGATACCCGATATGTTATGAAATGAGATTATCGTGGTGGGCGTCCTTGGAATGCCCCTAATTTAATTTAAATGATATGTCATGAAAGCTTATGACACACAAAATGCAAATGGCTTCACAAAAACATGGTTAGGATGCATGACACATATAATGATGTTATGTATGCTATGTGAAAAAATGCTAATCACACAAATTTAATGTTATGGCTAAAAAAGAAATGGTTAGTATGAATGGCAAACGGATGATTTAATGTTTTCACATAAAAATAAAATGCAGGTGGCTGCATAAAAATGTGGGTTAGTATCACACAAAATGTTTTATGAATGGTATGTCATGTGTATGGAAAATGGTGATTATGGTATGTTATGCATACGTAGATAGCGATGGTGATGTGTCACGGGGATGGCGAGAAACACATAACGCACAAAACGAATTCTTCCAACCTTATTTCTCCAAGCGTGGTCGGTCTCAAAAATTCCAACCGAGTCCTAGGCGGAGTTCTCTTCGATCACCAACTGGGGATGATGAAAGCGTGATTTTATTTATTCACACATTTATTTTGGTATCCTAAGGGAATCCAACTAAGGCTGCCTATATGAGTTCGGTCCAAGTTGGGTTAAAATCAAGGTTCACATAGCAAAATATACTTCTCACTTCTCCCCACTCAAGGGTCCGAACGAAGGGGTTCGTACGAGGCTATGGGTGGTGTTTCTTATCTGTGCCCCTAAGACCATGAGGAACAAAGGCGACACTTCAACAATCCACCGGGCTAAAATGGGATACTTAACCTAATGCAAGCATGTCTAACTAAAAATGCAAAATGAAATACCAATCAAGAATCATCCACCTTATTTTAATTAGACACTTTTCAGTGCTTGTCAAATTTTTTTAAGTTTTTAAGAAAACTTTTGTAAGAAATCCCCAGTGGAGTCGCCACTGTGACCGAACGACGTTTTCGACGGAACACGGACTCCCTTTCGGAAGGGGCGCCTCGATTTCGGGCGGACCCCTCCCTCGCGTGGGGGTTTTTATTATGGAAATCATGTTTTGGAAAAGAAATAGAATTAATTCTTAAAAGAACCAAGACCTAAGTCTCGATGAATATTGTAGGAGTCGCCACTCGGCTCAGCTCAACCGGGAAATTTATGATGTAGCTGAACCGGACGAACGGCCGCTACACTATCCAGAGATCTAGGTCCGGACAAGTCCCTTATTTCATGTCTAATTAAAATAAATATTGGCCAATATTCTTTGAAGATATTTCAAATTCTAAAGTCAATTATATTGCATTAAGTTTAAACATACAGCGCGCATACATAGGAAATAAAAAGTAAAGTAGTAAATATTTAAGTGGCTTATAACCCAATCGAATCAAAAATAAAAACTCTCGACCTCACTTTTACAACCGCCTAAAATACACGATTTATCTAAAAATTACAATCGCCTAAAATACATGAGTAATCCTATTAAATACATAAAAAATAAAAATAAAAAGCTGCAAAACAGAGGTTAGCACAATATACGGCACGCCATAAATAGGACTTAAACATGACAGAATTGGAAAATTAGGATTCGGAGGCATGCATTTAGGGGGATAACCGGGTTGGCTCGGCTAGCCTGCCCGGTTAGACCTGGAAAACATTTTGAAACGTCCCTGTATCTTGGTTTTGTGAGAAAATCATTTTGAAAACAATTTTGCCGGTTTACATGCATTTTTTACATGTGAGGTGGGTTGGTTTTCGGGAGAATCGGGTCTCCGTCGTGGTATTGTTCTAAATATAAATGCACTGAAAATTAAATCTAAGGTAGTGAATGCACACAACAAAATTCGTTTTGATGATTTTCTGAATTTTTAGGGATTTTTAGAAATTTTTATGGATTAAAATGCAAATTATGATTCTGAACGGGTCTTACAGTTGTGCGACTGAAACTACGGTCATACGACTGTAATTATAGTCGTGCGACTATAAACCATTCAAACTCAGTATTTCGCCAAAATTATTTGAAATAAAACTGAAAGAAAACGACTGGAAAACAAGAACACTCGTACGACTGTATTTACAGTCACTGTTCATCAAACTCAAGAACAATCGTACGGCTGTTCTTGATTTCCAGAAACACAAAAGGCAAAAAGTGAACAAAAATGCACAAAAAGGCACCAAATCACCCAGAAAGCATGAGAAAAAGAGGGAATGAAGTGTGTTTACCTCTTAGGCGCTTTTCCAGTGTAGGATTTACCCTTGGCGTCACTCCAATCCACTCAAATTTGCTCTTTTCTCCTCTTGAGCCAAGGGTTGAAATTTGGTCCAAAAATTCCCAAATGTCACGGTTTCTTAGAGTTTATAGTCCGGATTTAATTAAATTTGAAGTGTTGGATTGTTAACCTATTGATTTCTAACAAGTTTTCAATCCTAACTTTGAGAATTAAAAGAAATAGATGAGGAAAAGAAGTTTGTTATGGTTTTTTCTTCTTTCTTTTCCTTGTCTCTTTCTTCCTTTTCTCTTTTTAATTTTTCTTCAAGAATCCAAAAACTGACCTCCTTTTTCTCTCTTTTTCCTCTTTTTTATCTCTTTGATTACTCTTTTTCCTCACCAAATCCAGGCATTAATTGCCCAATCTTTCCTCTCTTCTTTCTTATGTCATGGGCATGGTGTTCTGCACCTGCTCCTATTGTACAGTCGTACGACTGTAATTTTTTTAATTACAGTCGCACGACTATAAATTACAGTCATGTGACACCTGCATTTTTTTTAAGATGGAAAATTCCGGTGCTTACAATCATCGGGCCATCTCGGATCAAGGCCACTCTCAAAGAAGAAATAGTCCAACACTTGGGCATTCACCAAGTCTCAAGAGAGAACTCAAAGCCGCGCGGGCCCAAGGCTCAACACCTCGAGTTCCCAGGGCAAAGTAATTCAGCCGTATTTATTCTTGATCGAAGGGGCAAAAATTTTTGCTTCCAAAATTATCGATCAAGGAATAAATACTTATTCTCAACCTGATTCCAAAATTATCACTCCTAAACTCCCACCACTCAAGCTAGATTTTGAATCCTTGAACTTCTTCATGCATGATTCCTAATCCTTGAAAACCTCTCCAAGCCAGATTTCAAATCCTTGAACTTCTTCAAGCATGATTTCCAATCCTTGAAAACCGTCCAAGCCAGATTTCGAATCCTTGAACTTCTTCAAGCACGATTCCCAATCCTTGCAAACCTCTCAAGCTTGATTTTGAATCCTTGAAATTACCTCAAGCCTGGTTCATAATCCTTGACAAATCTTCTCAACCTTGATTTTGAATTCTTGAATTTCTTCAAGCCTGGTTCATAATCCTTGACAAATCCTCTCAAGCTTGATTTTGAATCCTTGAACTTCTTCAAGCATGATTCCCAATTCTTGCAGACCTCTTCAAGCATGATTTTGAATCCTTGAACTTCTTCAAGCATGATTCCCAATCCTTGCAAAACCTCTCCAAGCCAGATTTCGAATCCTTGAACTTCTTCAAGCATGATTCCCAATCCTTGAAAACCGTCCAAGCCAGATTTCGAATCCTTGAACTTCTTCAAGCATGATTCCCAATCCTTGCAGATCTCTCAAGCTTGATTTTGAATCCTTGAACACCTTCAAGCTAGATTCATAATCCTTGACAAACCTTCTCAAGCTTGATTTTGAATCCTTGAACACCTTCAAGCTAGATTCATAATCCTTGACAAAACTTCTCCAAACTAGATTTCGAATCCTTGAACTTCTTCAAGCATGATTCCCAATCCTTGCAGACCTCTCAAGCTTGATTTTGAATCTTTGAACACCTTCAAGCTAATTCATAATCCTTGACAAACCTTCTCAAGCTTGATTTTGAATCCTTGAACACCTTCAAGCTAGATTCATAATCCTTGACAAAACCTCTCCAAACTAGATTTTGGATCCTTGAACTTCTTCAAGCATGATTCCCAATCCTTGCAAAACCTCTCCAAGCTAGATTTTGAATCCTTGAACTTCTTCAAGCATGATTCCTAATCCTTGGAGACCTCTCAAGCTTGATTTTGAATCCTTGAACTCCTTTGAGCTAGATTCATAATCCTTGACAAACCTCCCTAAGCGTGATTTTGGATCCTTGAAACCTCTTCAAGCCTGATTCTTAATCCTTGAAGACTATCCAAGTCAGATTTCGGATTCTTGAAAATCAATTCAAGCAAGATCCTGGCATTGCCTCGGGTAATATAGACCTGGTATCGGCTTATTCCATCCAAGTAACTCAACGCGTCACCACAGTAGTGAGGCTCCAGCAACTCAATTGCATGTTTTATTTCCTGTGTCTACGGTGCTTTGATTCGCGCACTCAAATTCATAACCTCAGGTATTCTAGACCTGGAGTCGGGTGTTGAATTTGATCACACGAGGGGCAGCTGTAAGCTCTAGAATTTTCCGTCCTTAAAAAAAAATTAGCAGTGTCATATGACTGTAACTTACAGTCGTGCGACTGTCGTTAAAGTCATGTGACTGTAATTAAAAAATTACATTCGTACGACTATACAATTGGAGCAAGTGCAGAACACCATACCCATGACATAAGAAAAGAGAGGGGAAAAGATAGGGCAATTAATGCCAGGATTTTAGTGAAGAAAGAGCAGAAAATAGGAGAGGAGAGAGGAAAGAAAAATAGGGGACTTGGACATTGTGATTTCTGGTGGCAAAGAGAGACAATTTAGAGAGAGAATTGGGAGTAAAAGGAAAGAAAAGGAAAAATACCAAACAAAGAGTATGGTATACACTCTTTATTCTCTCTATTTTTCATGGTTTCTGGGTGAATTGGTATATTTTTTTGCATTTTTGTTCACTTTTTACGTTTTCTGTTTCTGGAAATCAAGAACAGTCGTGCGACTGTTCTTGAGTTGATGAACAGTCGTCGTACGAGTGTTCTTGGTTTCCAGCTGTTTTCTTTCAGTTTTATTTCAAATAATTTTGGCAAAATTCTAAGTTTAGATTATTTACAGTCGCACGACTATAATTACAGTCGTACGACCGTAGTTACAGTCGCATGACTGTAATGCTTGTCCAGAATCAGAATTTCCAGAATAATCCCTAAAAATCTCTAAAAATCCATAAAAATTCAGAAAATCACCAAAAATGAATTTTTTTGTGTGCATTCACTACCTTAGATTTAATTTCTAGTGAAATTGCATTTAAAACAATACCACGACAGAGACCCGATTCTCCCGAAAGCCGACCCACCTCACATGCTAAAATTAATTAAAGCGAAAAATAAAAATGTTTTCAAAATGATTTTCTCACAAAACCAAAATACAGGAACGTTTCAAAATGTTTTCCACGTTTAACCGGGCCGGCTAGCCGAGGCAACCCGGTTATCCCCTTAGATGCATGCCCCCGATCTCTAAAATCCCCAATTCTGTCCTATTTGAGTCCAGTTTGTGGTGTGCCGTAAACTGTGCTAACCCTCTATTTTATAGCTTTTTATTTTTATTTTTGATGTATTTAATAGAATTACTCGTGTATTTTAGGCGATTGTAATTTTTAGATAAATCGTGTATTTTAGGTGGTTGTAAAGTGAGGACGAGAGTTTTTATCTTTTATTAGATCGGGTTGTAATAATTTAATCATTTACTATTTTACTTTATTTGTATGAGCGCTGCGTGTTTTATTTAATAAAATTGACTTTAGAATCATGAAATACCGTCTATGAACATTTGCCGTTTTTATTTTAATTAGACACGGAATAAGGGACTTGTCCGGACCTAAATCTCTGGATAGTGTAGCGGCCGTTCGTCTGGTTCAGCTACATTATAAATTTCCCAGTTGAACTGAGCCGGGTGGCGACTCCTAAATTATTCATCGAGACTTAGGTCTCTGCTCTTTTAAGAATTAATTCCATTTTTTCCAAAACCGATTTTTCCATAATAAAAACCCCACGCGATGGAGGGGTCCACCTGAAATCGAGGCGCCCCTCCCGAAAGGGAGTTTCGCGTTCCGTCGAAAACGTCGTCCGCTCACACTCACATTGTGTTTATTGAAAGAAAATTTTTTTTCATAAAAAAGAATTTTCTAAATTGCTTGTGAAAATTTTTTTATTCAAAATACAGTACTATTCACCCTTCTCTAGTACTGTAGCTAGTATATTTGGGACCGTCAAGATCCATATAATAAATAATCATGTAGTTGCAAATTTCTAGCATGTGGATCACAACGTCTCATATTCATGTGTTCATGTGATTACCATGTGTGAGCGGACGACCTTTTAAAGCGGGACACGGCGGAGTGAACCGGGGAAAAACGATTTGGTTTTTGTTCAATTTGTGGGAAGCGGATTTTGTTTATCTTGATTTAGGAAAAATCATTTATTCGATTAAAAATTCCTTTTGTAGAAATCGCTTTTCCGTTTTTAACTTAAAGACCTCGAAACCTCAATTTCGAGATCAGTGACAGAGTCGCCACCCGGATCAGCTCATCTAGGAAATTCCGTACAGCTCCCTACCGAGTGCAGACTAATGTACCTAATCCAGAGATTCAGGGTTCGAGTAACTTACCTACTTAACCTCAAGCTTGTATTCATTTATTATTTGTAAACCCATATTTATTCAAGTTATTATCTTTCTCTAACCCTAATTTGTTTATTTATTTTTTAGCCCGATGCTCAAGCAGAATGCATAAAATAAATTGCCGGAAATTAAACCATCCACACAAATTATAAAAAAGAATAGTAAAGGCTGCATATACAAACTAATCGAATAAAATATAAAAACCCTCATCCTCACGTTACAAGCGCCTAGAGTACACGAGGATCTAAAAATACAACCGCCTAAGTACACGAATTAATCTATTAAATATAGGAAAGTAAAAATAAATGCTATAAAATAGACTGGTTAGTGCAGTTTATATTATAAACGCAAATAGGACTCAAATCAAGGTAGAATGGGATTTGGGAAGCGGGAGCATGCATTTAGGGGGTAACCGGATCACCAGATCGGTCGGACCGCTTAGACCTGGAAAACGGTTTTGAAACGCCCTGTGGATTTTTGTGCTGGAAAATCAATTTTAGAAAACCATTTGGCTCGGTTTCATGCAAATTTCCATTTTTGTGGGTCTGTTATTCCGGAACTCAGGGTTCCGTTCGTTTGGGTTCCTAAACACATATTCCATCTAAGATCCAAAAAGTGGTAAACACATCAAAAACTCTTATGAAAAATACTATTTATTCATTTTCCAATATTTTCTGGGGGATTAGTAGGTTTCGGGGGTCCGCTAATGCTAAACAGTGGATCCAATTCGGATAAAACATCCCGAAACTCAGGAAATAAACCTGGGAAACATCAAAAACTCTAATATCCGTACGTGCAGAAATTCAAAAACCAAAATATTATGACATAGAGATGGATTTGGGCCGAAAATGATCACAGAATGTTTGAAAAGGGAAACGGACTGTTTTCGGCCGATTGGGATAGACCAGGAATCTGTCCCTGAGGAACAAAACCGGGCGGCTCTAGGGTCAGAGCCGACTAGCTCTGTTCATTACAAACACAGCCGGGCAGCTGTGTTCATGACAAACACAGCCGTATGGCTATGGTGGGCAGCCCAATTTCTGGATTTTAGCAGAAATGAAGAACACATAGAAAACAAAATGCAAACAGGTTTTAGGGCCTCTCAGAGTTTACCTTGATGTTGTTTGGATGCTTGGAGTGTCAAGAAGCCGATTGAAAGCTGGAAATGTGTCCTGGAGACTCAACTGGCCGAATCCCACGATGGTCCAGAACAATCCGAAACCAAGCCGAAATGATCCCGAATCAATGAGTAACGGTTGTTGGTTGTGTCAGCAATGCTTGGAGATTGATGTAGGGTTTTGATGAGAGTATTTGTGGGAGCTCTCTTGATTTCTTTCTCTCTTTTTTTCTCTGTGTTTCTTTTCTTTCCTTTTTTTTTTTGTTTTTTCTTCCCCTGAGAACCGAAAACCCAAAGTCTTTTTTCCAGTCTTTTTTTCTTTTTCTCTCTTTTTATCTCACTCTCTCTCTCTCACTCATTTCGTTCCATCAATCAGCCGCCTGACTCTTTCTGAAATCCTGCCATTTTCGTCTGTCAAAACCAAGTTGCTCTGCTTTGCAGAGCAACTTGTTTTCACCATTAGGGCCGGCCTGCTCTAGTTAAGCAGAGCAGTACAGCTCTAGTTAACCAGAGCCGCCCAGTTCTACCAAAAATTAGGGCGATATTTTGAAAGTCGGGCGTGCAGACTAAACCCTGGAAATGATTCGGAAGATCTTTTCGGGGCTTCAGATCGCGAATAACCTGGATTTCAGGACGTTTGAGATTTTCTGGGCAACATTCCGGTCGCTTTCAAGTCCTGTTCGAGTCCATCCGGTCCACAGGTAACTAAGTAATTCTCATCACCGAGGTCGGGAAAAAACCCATGCTCACACCATGTATCATGTATTTTCATATGATTTATTACCTCACATAGGATCATATACGTTTCATCATTTATCATAGATTTCCCCATACATTTGTGATTACTTATTTTGTTCTTATTCATCAAAATTGACATGTTAGACATCACATAGTATCATGTATTTTGTAACATTTGCTATAAAAACATGACCTTATAGGTCTACATAATTCTTGTAATTGACCTTGTATGTCCATTGGCTCATGTAATCGTGAATGTTTAGACATGTTAAATACACCATTTGGTTAACGTATCATATTTTACACTTATACAATTACTATTTATTTATACAATTACTAATCACATATGATATTGTTTATTTATACAGTCACTATTTATGTACGACAGTATTCATTAAAAATACGAATTTGTATAATCCCAAATTCATCCAATTCCATTTATATCTTGTTCGTTTATTTTCTTATGTACAAATAACCTTGAATTAATTTATTTATTCATATAATTAAATTAATCGATATATATAATTAATTGATCAATAAATCTTCAAAAATTCATATAAAATCATATATTTAGAATTTTTCTAACTTCAAGAATTAAATATTGGTGTATGCCTTAGTCCCTAGATGTTGTACTCGAACTTTATATATGTATATACATTCTTTAAATTAATAAAAGGCATAATCTTGTTTATTGAATTATTTGTGCAATTAACAAATAAAGAGAGTCCATAGACTAGTGTTCACTCATTTTTGTCGGGAGTGTATACTGGCATAGTTGTGAAAACCGGATCGGACCGGCTAGTCGGACCGGGTTTGATCGGAACCGGAGGTCTGTCCGATAGGTTTGTGTTCGGTTTTCATTCTGATCAATAACCGATCAACTTTCGGTAAAACCATGAACCGGACCGGTTTTTCGGTTCGACCAGACTTTTTTTTTTTAATTATTTGAATATAAAATTTAAGTTATTATTTTGAGGTGTTTTTAATTAAAATAAAATATAATTTGTATTTTTAAATTATTTTAAATTAAATCGACATTTAATTGTAACTATAAACACTGTATTTCACAAATTAAGCTTTTCTAATTACTATATTGTGTTTGAAATACTTAAACTTAAAGAATTATAATAAAAATGTTTAAATTTTCATATATTATAAATATAAAAATAAAAATATATTAATATTTTAATATATTTATTAAATTCGGTTCGATTCCGGTTTATTCTGGTTTAATCCAAAATCCATGAATCTATCCCTTCATCGGTTCGATGACCGGTCCAGGTCCGAAAACCATGTATATTGGACATGTAAGAACTTGAGTCTAGAGAACACAGTCCTAAAACAATGCCTAGTCTGTTATATCATGGGAATGAATATAACCAAAGACTAGCATGTTTCTTATGAGATGGTTGGTATCTTACCGACCATAGGACTTAGAAAGTCAATCAAGAACATAGATACATATTAGCGAACAGTATACTAGATCGATCCGCTTATGGGAAAGCTACATGGTCAAAAGTCATAAGTGTTTCTCATGTATGAATTGCTTATATTGCATTCTTAGACCCGATATTACTACACTCCTAGATGTGACCTTTATATACTTTGATGTGCGCCTAAAGGGCCCGTAACTGGGTGCTAAGTATGGGTAAGTTACGAATCATGCTGGGATTGTGAATAATATGAAGGAATTACCTATCTCTTCACTGAAGAGATGATATCACTGGCCTCTTAACGAGTGAGACTGAGTAGTGTACTGCTCTACCCAAATAGAATGATTAATGGTTAATCATTTATTTGAGTTCTTCAGTCTGCTTGGATGTCAAGTAAAGTCCTAGCACATAATGTTGGGAATGCCCTAGTCCCAAGGCATTAGTCCTTGTTTTGTATTGTACATTTTGGATCTTTTAAAAGATTGATGTATTATACATTCATGTTATAAAATAAAGGAATTAATCTATTTATTCTATATCTTGTGCAATATTATAAATAGATTATCCAATGGTCATATCTATATCCATGTTGACTTGTGTCATGCACTTGGCAGTGAGACCATGGATAGGGAAATGATATAACCATAAAACCATCCATAGTCTGTTCTAGTCATGGAAATGAATGGAACCAAAGACTATCATAACCTTGATTGTATGGCGGTGTCTTATCGGCTATAGAACATGGATTGTCAATCAAGCTTATGGATACATGTAGTAGGACATGTTACTAGATAGATCCACTAAACGAGAAATCAACATGGTATAGTATCACAAGTGATTCTCGTGTAGTACTTGTATTGGATCTTTTGACCTAACCATATTTTGGTCTTGCATATGAACTCACACACTTTGGTGTACGCCTAAAGGGCCTGTAACAAGATGTCAAGTATAGGTACATTTGGGTGTGCTAGTGAACATGGAAAGGTCATAAATATGCAGAAGGAAATGTCACTTAGTAGTCCACTGAGAATATATCACTGGCCACTTGATGAGTGCAACTGACAAGAGTGTGGCCACACCTAAACATGTTGGAACTTGTTTGTGAGCATCAGTTCATTCGGGATCAAGTTAATGTCCGGATACAAAAGAGGGTGATGACACCATATGCCTCTATGTTGGACACCGATATTAATGACATGGGATATATAAGTTAAATTATAGGGTTATGACTTCCGTTAGACTGATGTCTCTTTCTTAATTGGGAGCTGTAATGGCTTGCTAGAGCCCAACTACAGTCTATGGACTATGGGCCCACTGCCAACATACAGACAGGTCTATAGAATTGTACACATTGAACGTCTGAGCTTGAACTAAACGGGTCCACTGTATACTTAAAGTATACTGACTGGAGATGAGATATTCATTGATTAAATTATAGATCAATTGGATTGATCAAAATAATATAATCAATGAATTGGATTTCAATGGATTAATTTGAATAAATTAATTCACATATATATTTAAAATAAATGTAATCACCAAAAAAAAAAACATTCCTAATTATAAAGTATTACATAAATTTAAATTATTACCATTTGATTAAATAACGACTGAACTTTTGTTGATGTTGCCAAACTAAAATGGATGCCAACACAAACATGTTATTGTCCCTAAGTTAGAATATGTGTCAATAAAATAAACAACATTGTTAAATTAATTAGTCATCACGCAAACTTAAGTAGTGTCACAAAATAAAAACATATGTTGACAAAAATGTTAAAGCATCTGTAAATTAAAATAAATATCAACACAAATAAAAAAAATCATCCCTTATGATAAAGTATGACATAAATTTAAAGCATTGCCATTTAATTAAATAACGACTGAATTTATAATAATATCATTGAACTAAAACGAATGCCAACACAAACATGAAACTGTCGCCAGATTATTAGATGTGTTAATAAGCTAAGCAACATTGTTAAGTTAAATACTCACCACACAAATTTAAGTAGCATCACAATATAAAATATATGTTTACATATATGTTAAAGCATCCCTAAATTAAACAAATGTCAAAACAAATAAAAAAAATCCCTAATTATAAAGTATGACATAAATTCAAAGAGTCGCCATTTGGCTAAATAACAGCTGAATTTTTATTGATGTCGCTGAACTAAAATGGATGCCAACAAAAATAAAAAAGTGTTCTTAAATTTAAAAAATAGTGACTTTTTTTAGCCATAAAAGTATGAAACTGTCTATAGGTTTAAAAAATATTAACGCTTTTTTTACAGCATTGGTAAATTACAAGAAAAGGCAACAAAAAATTGGAAGTGTCATGGAGTGGTAAAAATAACAAAATAAATAGTAAAATGTTCCTAAATTCAAATTTATAGGGATGCTTTTTATTAATGTAGTTAAAAAAATGTCGCTATTGTGAGCGGATGATCCTTTTGGGCAAACGTTGTACGGCCACTAGGTCGACGCTGGGAGAAGGTTTTTATGGAAGAATGTGGACACTTAGAATGCATCGTGGTTTTGAAAAGTGAAAAGAAAATGTATGAAACAGAATTTCCTTGCTAAAAGATTTAAGAATCACCAACCGGTTCAGCTCTACTGGAAAATAAATGTATAACCAAGTCGTGCAGGAATCGCTATACCTTTTAGTTAGAGATTCATGTTCGAAAAAATCACTTATTTCTGACTTGTTTCAAATAATTATTAACCATTCCAATTTTTACGTCTTTTAAGTTTATTCTCTATTCCATTTTCATTCCTAATTAGTTTCTATATTGTCATACGGAAAGCAGTAAATAAATACGAAAAAGTAAATAAATTCAAAAAATAAATTATTACAGCCTAATTGAATAATCTATCTTACGGAGTACATTTGTAAAAATAGGATTCGGGATACAACCACCTAAAATACACAAGTCCATCTAATATAAAATAAGACTGAAAATAAATTTAATCCTGCAAAACAAATGTTAATAACATGATATGTGTGTGTGTGTGTGTGTGTGTATTGGACTTAAATAAGACAACAAGGGATAATAAATAGCTCGGGGTGTGAGAGGGAAAAATTGATTTGTGAGGAGTCGCTTGAGGTATTTTGGACTCACTTCAATGCTTATCTCAAGGTTTTGTTCTTACCATGATAAAACCCGAGATTCACACCATAATGGGTCATAATCACATAAATGGGTCATGGACCCCAAAATAAATGGTTGTACACTTAACAAGCTATGATGGAGCTGGTTTTAATGTCAAAATGGTTTTAGTCTACAATTTTGAGGGAAAACACGTTCTTTCTTTGAAAACGTGAATCCCTGCTCCATAAATTCCTAAATCCATGTTTTTAATCATTAAAACATATTAACCTGATGTTAAATCATATTTGTGATGGTGCAGGCATCAAAACATACATACAAATTTGTTCGGGGGTACTTAATGCAAAAATATACATGCGGCGGAGCCGAAAGGCCCTGAGTGCGCACTGTCGCACACTGATATAAGGCTTGGCGACCCTATTGCTGCATATTTTAACATTAAGTTGGTTTTCACATGCACTTAAAAACTTGTTACCCCTATTTTGGGTGGGTTCTGCAGTAAAAAAATAATTGTCTTGCGGGTGAAAATCAATGGATCATGCTCTAAGGAGGTATAAAGTCGTATGACTCTAAACTTCCCAGAATAGTACGACTCTGTTCTTTGAAACAGAACCAAAAACAGCTTTATGCTATTTTGACAAAAAAAAAAAAACCAAACCCATAATCAAAACTCAACCCAGAAAGCAGCAAAAGATGGATTTAAGGCATCTAAAAGGCTTACCCTTGAAGCGTGCTTTACCAAACGATCTCGGAGTGCTCCAGGTTGATTTTCGTATCCCAAAATACTTGATTTGACTGAAATGATCCTAAATCTGTGTTATGGTTTCAAATTTAAGTCGTTAAACAAACTAACTAGGCTCTGTTTTATGGTTTTAATTGATTTTTGCCCAAATTCCCTCTAGTTTCTTAAACTCTCATAAGTGTTGGTATTTAGCTCCCTTCAATCCAAATTTTCCCAACCTTTCTTCTCTAGCTATGAACTCTCTCTTTTCTTAGAATTCCCCACCCCCCCCCCCCTTTTTCTGACCTTATCTGTTTCTATTTATATCCCAAAAAAACATGATGGGTGCCCTAAAAGAAAGGACAAAGTCGAGTGGTCCAACTGGCACTATGTGTGCATCTTGCAATAGAGTTGTACGACTCTATATAGAGCCATATGGCTCTCTTCTAAGAAATAGAGTTCTACGGATCTATTGTTAGAAATAGTATCGTATGGCTCTCACACAGAGCCGTCAACTTCTGAATTGCCTAACTTTCTCATTTCAAGTTAAAATTAAGTGATTCTAATTGAATTAGAACCAGGAGTTCTAGATTGACATTTCAACAGAAGACATCTTAATGAAATTATCAAAGGAAAAAGGGCATATTTGGCTATGAATGAAATTCATACATTTTTCATGTGCATTCAGGCATGCTTGGCACAGCTTTTGGCATAAATTTTCCATTTCAAGTTGAAATTGAGTGATTCTAGTTGTGTTGGAACTGTGGGACTCAGACAAACGTCTTGATTTGGATTTTTATGAGGATAAAAACTAAAAGATAAGAATGTTAATTTGAGCTTGACTTGGAAAACCTAACATCTTTGAATTTGTAACCTTAATCTCTGTGGGATTCGTTCGAGTCTTTTCGTAGCACTCATAGGACTCGTGAATCAACCGGAGCTCTTGTTCAAGATCATACTGTAATGCAAAATGGGTTGAGCCAGTCTCATCATCGAGGTTGGAAAAATTCACTCTCATAGCTATAGCCCCTTTTTCTTATAGTGTAATATGAGATTAATAAGGGTAACTTAGTAAGTTATATAGCCTATTTAATTTATTCTTGGTCTTTGTACTTTAAGCTTAAATGCCAAATATATAAGAATGGAGGGAGTATAATTTATTGATATTGTATATATTATAATTTTTAAATACAAATTTTTACATTCTATAGTGGGTCGAGACAACTCGAGCTTGGGCATTGAGATGAATTTCAAAGTTCAACCTATTAAGATATTTGACTCAATCTTATTCAGATTTGTCCATATACATAATATCACAGAAGAAATTGCGCCCCACTAGATGTAAGCCATGTAGTTAGACAGACCCATGAACAAATCTATATGTATAAACTTGTGATTTTATGCATTAGAGATAAATGACTATAGTTTAGAATGCGACAAATTAATATCTTAGGCTTACTACATCCATGGCCCCTTAAACCTCATTTTTTTGGCCCTTTGCCCCCGAACATATTTAGTGTCCCATTTAAACCCGTAACTTATTCAATGTGGTACTGTTAAACATTCCTTTATTGTCATAGCGTCTAACATGTATGAGAGAGAAATCTCTATGCGTGGGAAGTAAAAGTGATCGTTTAACAAATGTAATATTGTATGACTAATATAAATAGGGGGTAAAAGTAAAAATATTTAGGCATTGAAGAAATAAGATATAAACCAAAGGTTGTTTTCAAGAAATTCATGCAGTAAGATTAGGCATTGAAGAAATTGACTAAAACCAATAATTTCTTTAATTGTATTCAAATTTTAGCTATCTAGCAATTGTATTTTACAATTTGGTGTTGTAGTTAATTTGACTTTCTACTGTCAAGTTCCTCAAATCAAATGTTCTAATGCATTTTTTTAAGTTTGATTTTGTTTAAAATAGTGACTGACATGACTTGTTTCAAATTATGTAGACCAAAAATAGCATAGAAAAATTAACATCATCTTTAATGATAAATAGATGATGTTAATTTGAAACTGGAAAATGCAAGTTAAATAATTGAAACCGCACACACACATATACAAACATATTTATGTACGTACATACATACATATATAAAACTAAACAAAATTCAACAGTGCAAGCTACAATTTCAATTTGCAATGCATAATTCCACTCAATTCTTAGTGCACTCATCATGCCCAAAAATTTCTTACTAATTTAACCCTTGATTTCCTGCTTCACAAATACACAGAAGAGTTTATGGTTTCACTCATTTGCAAAAAAAGTCCTAAAGGTTTATTTTGCTGTAAAACGAGAATTGTAGTTTTGAACAGTTAACAAATAAAAGAATTTTAACTATCACTGTCAAATTTCTATCCAACAATTTATTTGCTAGTTTAATATTTATAAAATAAAACATTTTAATAGGTTTTTAATTTTATTTTTATTGTTCCATTTCTTCCCCTTCTTCCATTCCCTATCCCTTCTTTTTATCTGTTCGAACCTAACCCTACAATCTCTTTCTCTCGTAGCCACGGCCTTTTTTGCCACAATGGTTAAAAAACTCTTCCACTCGCTAGTTCAACTCTTCTTCACTCATTGGTTTCTCCCTCCTTAATCATACTCTCTCTTCAAATTCTCTGATTTCTTCAATTCCTACCAAGCCCATGCCAACGGATCCCACCTCCTTCTCCCTCCTCCATCATTGCCACCCACAATGGCGCATCCCACATCTCACTTTTCTTCAGTTGCCCTTTCCCCTCCATTATCAATTTCCATGTCTCCTCCATTGTTTCCTCTGCCTCCACACTATAACAAAATCGTGATTATCGACTGAAATTTCAGTTGATGATTGCCAACATTTGGTAGGTGAAACGCTTCACTGACCACTCATACTTGGTGGGTATATGGCCAATAAGTGAAGGCTTCCTATCGTGTCGACCGTTGATCACCGACCAATATTTTTGGTAGGTGATTTGGTTGGTGAATAACACCTGCGAAGCACCAACCAGTTTTGGGTCGGTAATGTATTTTTTATAAATAAATAGATGATATATATGACGTATCCTACCTCAGCGATCAAGTTACCGACTAGAATTCGCTAGTGAGTTTGGCACATTATTTTTATCTTATTTATTATATTTTTTTATATTACCTACTACTAACAATATTTTCATTTAGATTGAAGGGAACCTAGTCTAGAATCACCTAACAATAGTAGTAAGTTTATATAAGAAAAAATAAATAAGTGAACAATTATATCCACTAAATCCAACCTTCCAAAGCTTAAAAAAAATTACGACACATAAGTACAAAATTACAAACACAAAATGCATTTGCTAGAAGATAATCTAGACTAGTGTGTGAATTTGCAAGTAAAAACAATAGATAAAAAGATTAGATACATGCTCAACATATTTAAAAAATGTTATAGGTACTCTCTATCACCAGATGTGACAGTACAAGAAATAGGGGTTATAATGACATTATTTTGACGGCATTAATAAAAAGCGTCCCTGAAAATTTAAATTTAAATTTACAGATATTTGACTATTTATTTCGTTATTTTCTACCACTCAATGACACTTTAAAATTTTTGTTGCATTTTCTTATAATTTACCTACGCTCTAAAAAGAGGGTTCATATTTTTTAAACCTATAGACAGCTTCATATTTTTGTCGCTAAAAACATCACTATTTTTTAAAATTTAAGAACAATGTTATTTTTATTGGCATCCATTTTAGTTTAGTGACATAAATAAAAATTCAATTGTTATTTAGTCAAATAGCGAGGCCTTGAATTTATTTCATACTTTATAATTAGGGATTTTTTTTTTATTTGCGTTGACATTTTTTTTAATTTAGGGATACTTTAACATATATGTAAATGTATATTTTATATTGTGATGCTACTTAAATTTGTGTGGTGAATAATTAACTTAACGACATTGTTTAGCTTATTGACACATCTAAGAATCTAGGGACAGTTTCATGTTTGTGTTGGCATCCATTTTAGTTCCGCAACATTATTACAAATTCAGTCATTATTTAATTAAATCGCAATCCTTTAAATTTATGTCATACTTTATAATTAGGGATGATTTTTTTTTTATTTGTGTTGATATTTATGTTAATTCACGGATGCTTTAACACATTTGTCAACATATATTTTTATTTTGTGACTCTAAGTTTGCATGGTGACTAATTAATTTAACAATGTTGTTTATTTTATTGACACATCTTCTAACTTAGGGACAATAACATGTTTGTGTTGGAAGCCATTTTAGTTTGGCAACATCAACAAAAATTCAGTCGTTATTCAATCAAATGGCAATGCTTTAAATTTATGTCATATTTTATAATTAGGATGGTTTTTTTTTTATTTGTGATGACATCTATTTTAATTTAGGGGTGTTTTAGCACATATGTCAACATATATTTTTATTTTTTGACATTTCTTAAATTTGTGTGGTGACTAATTAACTTATCGACGTTATTTAACTTATTGACACATATTCTAATTTAGTGACATTAGTATGTTTCTGTTAGCATTTATTAGGACGTTATTCAAATCTATGGAACGTATTTCTTAATTTAGGAACACTTATAAAATTTATATTGTCAGGTATTTATTTGGGAGATACTTTAATTTTGTTAAAAGAATTAGGATCTTTTTTAGAATAGGAAAATTAAGATCTCATATATAATATATTAAGGTACCATTGATTTCTTCTTGCATAGTACATATTTGCATTTTTTTTCTTTATAAAAAATTGGCTATGTTTATGTTTTTATATTTATTTAAAACTAATACTTTTACTCTCTCTAAGCATAGAATAATGATTTAGATAAGAGCATCTCCAACCCAACGCTATATTGGGTTGGTGATGCAAAATTTGGTGGTGGGTTGCTCCACCCCACCACCAAATTCACCTCTAAAATATAGGAGGGGAACAGTCCCCGCCAACAATGTTGGCGGGGACTGTTCCCCTCCATTCCTCTTTTTTTTTTTTTTTTTTTTTTTTTTTTTTTGTTTCTTACTTTCTTGTTTTATTTGTTTTTTACTTTCTTGTTTTCTTTTGTTATTTGTTTCTTCCATTCCTTTTTTTTTCTTTTTTTCGTTTCTTACTTTCCATTTTTTTTTAAAATTTTTTCTTTGAATTTTTTATTGTTTTAGTTTTAAAAATATATATTTATTTTATAGTATTTGGGTTATGTATTTTTATTAATTTGTGTGTTTGATTTAATTTATATGTGTATTTGTGGTCTTGAATTATTTTAATAATTTTGCTTAAATTCTTAAAATTTGATTAATTGATAATGATAAAATATCAAAAATAAATTATAATGGTGAAAATTAAAAAAAATATTAATATACATACAACTTGGAAATATCATAAAATTAATATCAAATAAATGATATTGCATTACAAAATATGACAATACGGTACAATACAATATACTTGAACACATACACACACATAAATTTTATTTTAAATAACACACAGTTAGGCTAATAACATAACTTAATAGACTTAGATATTACGAAAAATATATAAAACACTACATATGCCACAAAGTTTCAATAATCTGGAAAGTCCACGTTGTTAGCATTGTGAACGAAATTATTAATATATGTATACTCCTCATCAGTGTTAAGATTTGGTGTTGAAGAGGGGGTTGGCGCCTGAGTTGGTAACATCATTCTGCTTTGTATAATTTCAGTCTATCTTTGCATCATGCAATTACGAAGAAGTGGATCAAGAATTTTTTATGTATCTGTCATTAATATGGCATCTTCTTGTAGCTTTAATGCTCGGTCGGTGGCTTGAGATTCTCGGTTCTTGGCCTCCGCTTTTCGGTTCCTAAGCTCCAATTCTCGTTCTTTCCATTGCAAATGCTTGCTTCGGATCTCATTTGACTTTTCTATTAAAGCACACATTCTTTCATTTTGCTCTTCCCTTTTATGCACAGCTAACATGGTTTCAGCATCCATTGCCTTTTTCTTTTTTGCTTTCTTAATTCCGATCTATCTTTCAGATGAACCTACACCAATAGAGCTTTGATTCAAGTTGATAGAGAAATCAGACAAACCTGGCGATTGTTGACTCGGAACTTCGTCAATCCGGTTATGAGGAGTCTGATTCTCCGAAGACGAAGATACATACGAAACCATATGAACCCTAGCCTTCCTTCTTGCAGTTTGGACGTTATCTTCAAATTTGACAAAATCTTTCATAACTTCCCAAACATGGTCATGCTTGAAGCCACCTTTGTACCCATTATCTGTCTGCATTAACATTTTCGCACGAACCATCTACAAATCATGAATTGATATTAACAATCATCCACCCAAATGTAATATGAAAACTTAATTATTTATTTTAAATAAATGTTACTTACAATATCTGCATCTGATGCACCATTAGGGTTATTGTTTTCAATCTGTCTAATGCAAGCCATCAGCTTTTTCACATGCTTCTCTATTTTCTAGATTCGACACTCATGTGATCTGTTGTTCCTCTCCTCCTACGTTGGTTCTTTCCTCTCATTGTATAACTTTGATATTCGTTTCCATAGATTTTCCTTGGTTTGGTTTTTCCCTATTATTAGATCTTGGACAATTTCCAAATAAGCCGAGCATAACAACACATCTTCAGCAACTTTGAAACCATGCCGACGAGACATTTTGATGAAATGAAGAATTGACTAGTGTTTGAAATTTTAGAATAGAAGTATGAAATGTGTGATTTGTTTGTACTCCAAACGTTTGTACTTATAGTGAAGTTAAGGTCCAATAATGTATCAGAATTTGAATTTGAAAAAGAAAATTCTCTGCATGCTATAGTGACAACACAATACCACAACTTTCAAGGTAACACAAGAATTTCAAAAAGAAAGAAGACAAGTCTCTGCACGCTACAGTGACAACACAATACCACAACTTTCAAGGTAACACAAGATAAAACACATGTCTTTGCACGCTACAGTTGTAAAAAAAACCAGCACCACAATGCAATAATGTATCAGAATTTCAAAAAGAAAGAAGACAAGTCTTTGCACGCTACAGTGACAACATAATACCACAACTTTCAAGGTAACACAAGATAAAACACATGTCTCTGCACGCTACAGTTGTAAAAAAACTAGCACAACAATGCAATAATGTATCAGAATTTCAAAAAGAAAGAAGACAAGTCTCTGCACGCTGCAGTGACAACACAATACCATAACTTTCAAGGTAGCACAAGATAAAACACATGTCTCTGCACGCTACAGTTGTAAAAAAACTAGCACCATAATGCAATAATGTATCAGAATTTCAAAAAGAAAGAAGATAAGTCTCTGCACGCTACAGTGACAACACAATACCACAACTTTCAAGATAACACAAGATAAAACACATGTCTCTGCACGCTACAGTTGTAAAAAAACTAGCACCACAATGCAATAATGTATCAGAATTTCAAAAAAAAAGAAGACAAGTCTCTGCACGCTACAGTGACAACACAATACCACAACTTTCAAGGTAACACAAGATAAAACACATGTCTTCGCACGCTACAGTTGTAAAAAAACTAGCACCACAATGCAATAATGTATCAAAATTTCAAAAAGAAAGAAGACAAGTCTCTGCACGCTACAGTGACAACACAATACCACAACTTTCAAGGTAACACAAGATAAAACACATGTCTCTGCACTCTACAGTTGTAAAAAAACTACCACCACAATGCAATAATGTATCAGAATTTCAAAAAGAAGGAAGACATGTCTCTGCACGCTACAGTGACAACACAATACCACAACTTCCAAGGTAACACAAGATAAAACACATGTCTCTGCACTCTACAGTTGTAAAAAAACTACCACCAAAATGCAATAATGTATCAGAATTTCAAAAAGAAGGAAGACATGTCTCTCCACGCGACAGTGACAACACAATACCACAACTTCCAAGGTAACGCAAGATAAAACACATGTCTCTGCACTCTACAGTTATAAAAAAAACTACCACCACAATGCAATAATGTATCAGAATTTCAAAAAGAAGGAAGACATGTCTCTGCACGCTACAGTGACAACACAATACCACAACTTCCAAGGTAACACAAGATAAAACACATGTCTCTGCAAATGGCATAATAATTCAGAAGATTTCAAATGGTCCATTAATTCATTCCACTTCTCTTTAAATATCAACCATACATCTTTCTTTAATTCACACCATCTACTCTCTTCATTATCTAAAACAATAATTCTCTTACTTCTTTCCTTTGAAAATGAATAACAATTTTGAACTGGGTGATGAAGATACTACTCAATACCTTTCATCAGATGAGGAAGCTTCTATGACAACTGAAATGTTATTTTCTGCTTTCCAAGAAAATCAAAAGTTTATTATGGAATGTGAAATAGGCGGTCAATATAATAATTCATCTCATGTTGGCTCCGTGAAAGGTCGTAAAGTCATCTACCGTAACAGAGAAGAAGCAGACTTCATTATGTATGAAGACTATTTTAGTGATAATCCATGATTTAAAGATGATAAGTTTCGAAGAAGGTACCGAATGCAACGGGGCCTATTCCATAGAATTCTCAGTGCCGTTAGGCATCATGATCGCTACTTCGTACAACGACGCGACGCTGTTGGTAGACTTGGTCTATCGACTCATCAAAATGTTACCGCTGCAATATGAATATTGGCATATGGTCTTCCTACAGATGCCCTTGATGAATACATCAAACTTGCTGAATCAACTGCAATTGAATCCTTCAACAGATTCTGTCAAGCTATTGTTGAAATTTTCTCAGAAGAATATCTGAGATCACCAAATGCTACCGACATCGGTAGATTGCTTCATATTGGAAAGAGTCGAGGTTTTCCAGGAATGTTGGGAAGTTTGGATTGCATGTATTGGGAATGGAAGAATTGTTTGACAGCTTGGCATGGACAATTTAGCGATCGCTCAGGAAAACCTAGTATTATTCTAGAAGCAATTGCTGATTATGATCTATGGATATGGCATGCTTATTTTGGTACGTCGGGCACCAACAATGACATTAATGTGTTGGATTCATCTCTTCTATTCTCTGATCTTGCTAATGGCATTGCTCCTCCAGTCCATTACGAAATTGGAGGGAAGGAATTCAATATGGGCTATTATGTAGCTGATGGAATATATCCAAAATGGTCAACTATTGTTCAGACAATAAAAGACCCTCAACGGAGAAAGAAAAAACATTTTGCAATGATGCAAGAAGCATGTAGGAAGGATGTTGAGCGTGCGTTTGGAGTTTTGAAATCTCGATTCTCAATTATTGCTAACCCAGCACGTTTTTGGAGAAAAGTTCAGTTACATGATATAATGAAAGACTTGCATTATTCTCCACAATATGATAATTGAGGATGAACGTGAGCTGGATGCGCCAATACCTCGTCCGATCATAACTGAAGGAAGAACTGCAAATCGGGCCCAAAATCCTAATGATCAATTTGATGAATTCATCCATCGGCATTGCGAAATTAGAGATCGAACAACACATTTTGAACTCCGAAATGCATTAATTGAGCACTTGTGGGAGGAATATCATAATTCAAGTGTTTAGTAATTTGTTATGTACTATTTTTTAAGTGTTATTTTTGTATTTCAATTATGTGTGTTGTGTTATTTTAGATGTATTGCTCATCAAGTACTACTTTGTATTGTGCTTTTTTTTATTAACTTTTATTGTGTTTGTAGTGTAAACGTATTTGTGATTTGGAATAATGTCTATGTAGTATTGTAATATTATCGTATTTATATTGTACTTCGGTTTAATTAAATTGTTGTATTTAAATGGATTTTTATGCTTTGGTTGCATTCCGGTTTAATTAATATATATTATCTATTATGTATTAATATGTTAATTTTTACTTCATCCGATACGATTTTATTTAATAAAATTATTTATTCATTAAAAGAATTTTATGTAATTAAATATATTTATTTATAAATTATTAATATTAATTTTTTTTATTATTTAATAAAAAGATATGAATAATATAAATATATGTAAAAATGAATATAATAATAATAAAAATGTTAGGTGGAAAGGAATAAAGTAATAATATTCTAATTTGGAGTGAAAATTTGGAGTGGACGGTTGGAGAAAAAAAACTGTAGTTCACTCTAAATTATAGAGGAAATTGGATTTGGAGTGGAAATTTGGAGTTAATAGTTGTAGATGGCCTAAGATATATATGCCAACTCCAAACGTATGGGTGGCTACAATTCTATTTGTGGTGAAATTCTAAATCCCATATATTTTATGTTGCTAATAATATATATCTTTTTCAATATTATTAACATTGTATTCTCTATGTTTATCATAATTAATTAAGAATTATTTTCATAAAAAAGAAAGATTCTGATGGTTATTCTCGTCATTCTCAAATCCCAATATCAATGTGGCTAACAAATTTCCTATTTATTAGATTTCCTATCTTGTTCACCACCTAATTGATTTCAATAAAAGAGAAAGCTACCAATTTGAACGTAAATAAGCCTGTATAATACAAAATTTCAAACCCTAAATATTTTGTTCCCTCTCTTTTATTTCCCTTGAATCTCAAATTTAGGTGTTTAATTTCCCTCCATTATTGTGATATTTACTTGTCCACATCTGTGCAACATAGATAGTTAATAACTAAAAAAAAAAAACAAAAAAAAAAAGAGAGTTAACAAATTGAAATTATCAGTTTATTGGATTTAATTGATTAATGTATAGTTAACGTTTTTAAAAATAGTTTCAATGGTTAACCGACTAAGTAAATTCAAATGAACTAGTTAACTGACCATGTTGAGCTAGCTCTATGTTAAAACAATTAACTACCTAATTCACATTAAAAACTTAAACATATCTTGACTAATAATTATAATTTTTATGGATATCAAGAATCTATTAGCTAAATGAAAACACTTTTCCATTTTAATACAACAGAACCATCACACTAATAAGAAGATGAAACAAAACACACCTTAATATAGCCACTCGATAACATTACAATCAAGATCCTCCCTCAGTGCTTGCATCTCCTGAGAAGTCTAAGGAATTTTTGGAGTAGAATAATAGATCAACAATCATATAAATGGTAAAATAAAGAAACACTATATAGAGAAGATGGACCAAGTAGTTTGAACTGATCATAATGTCAATGCACTAACTAAAAGGATGATATCTCATCAAGATAACAATACTATCGAGCAACTAATATTAGAAATGTTATGATTAAAGAGAAAGGGAGTAAAATTAGAATTCCTAGAAAGTAAGTAAATTTCTTTGGTGAATCTTTCAACTCAATACAAGGTGAATCTTTCAACTCAACAAGTTGCTACAAGAGTTAACGAGATTCAAGACTAAGTTGTTGTGCCATCACTTCACCCGCATCATCCGTGGCGGATCCAGGACGCCAGCTTCGGGGAGATGAAAATTTCCTTTAAAATTTTCCGGCCGGCAATCAAAAATTTCTGGCCAGCGATAAAAAATTTCTGACCGGCCAACAAACCCATAATTAATTCAATTTAATTCAATAACAACACAATTCTTCGTTATTTATTCACATAACATACTAGCAATTAATTTTTTCCAATTAGAATCCCTAAATTAAAATTCTTAAAATTATAAAATTTATAATTCCAATCAATATTTAATTCTATTCAATCTAATTTCAATCTAATTTATTTTATTTTATTTTTTTTAATCCTAGGATGGTTATTTTTTTTTTCTAGGTCCAAGATTTAATTATAGAATTGAATTTTAGGTCCAAGTTTTAATTATAGAAGTGATTTTTTTTTAGACCCAGTCAAAAAGATGTCTTTTTGCTGGGCTCTTAAAAATTAAATCCTAAGCAAAACGACATCGTTTTGCCTGGGTTTTAAAAAAATTAAAATCCCAGGCAAAACGAAAACAACGGCATTTTGCCTGGGTTTAAAAAAAAATTAAAATCCCAGGCAAAACAACGTCGTTTTGCCTGGGATTAAAAAAAAAAAAAGGGGGAAAGAAGACATTGTCTTCTTCCCCTGGTTTTGGGGGGGGCTGCCCCTCCACCCCCCCCTAAAAAAAAAAAAAAAAAAAAAAAAAAAAAACAGAGAACGGCGGCAGCCATTGCCGCTGAGAAACATCCCCTAATAGGGGTGTTTCTCGGCGGCCGGAGGGGCAACAGCCTACCCATGCCCCCTGGCTCTGCCACTGCGCATCATGTAAACTAACAGAAAACCACATATCCCTTCCAATATCAGCTCAATTATGGAAAAGCTAAAATTAATAGAAAATTAGTTTGTAAATCAATATACAACGAAAGCAATAAAGTTTGACACTCAAATCCGATAACAGGAATAATTATTCAAATGATAGAAGAAAAAAACATTGACTCACTGTGAAACCATACCTATGCCGTCTCCGATTAAGATTGATTCTCAGTTCTTGTGTTTATGTGAAGAATCGCTACCATTTCACACACGGATGCCTACTGAATCAGCTGGCGTGCTAGCACCGAACTAGAAGAACCTTCTTCTATTTTCCTCATCTTGGTCGAAATTCACATAGCATTTTTCTTTGTGTTTCACATTTAGAGAGAGGAAAAAGGGAGAGAGAGACGTCTGGGTTGGGTAGGAAAAATAGGTTAGTTTTTATTTTATTAATTAAAATTTCCAAAATAGGTTTTCCACCCAGAAAATCCAATTTTGAAATTGAAATTAATTCCAAAATAAAATCAACTTCTATTTTAATTACCTTTAAAATAAATGTCATAGATATTTATAAGGTATAACAAATATTAAATTCCCTAATTTAATATTTGATATGTACTTTAGTTTTATTGATTAATTTATCACCCAGTAATAAATTAATAATATAAATAAAATAAATCTCTCTTAGGGATTTATATAACCGAGTCTTTACCACAAAACTTATAAATACATAACCTCTAAAATATGTAATACGTATTCAATATATATCACATGGTCCATGACAAACTCATTCAGAGATCCTGTGTGTGGGATCCTATAGGTCTATCTTATATTGGCAGTAGGCCCAACACCTAAGGCCTACGAGCTATAAGTGGGTTCTTACAGACCGTTACAGCTATCCAAATAAAATAGAAACATCAATCTAATCGGGGATGTAAACCTTGTAGTGGACTTATACATCCTATGCCATTTATATCAGTGTCCTGCAAGAGGCATGGCAATGTCACTCTATTTAGCTGCAAGGACATTCATTGATTTTGAGTAGACTGAAAAATACAAACAGCTAATCACCTAATGATTATATTACTTAGGCATACCCATGCTCTTCTCAGTCTCACTCATTAAGTGGCCGGCGATAACTACTCTCAATCAAAAGAAAGACAAGTCTCATCATATCCCTCACATCTCTAGCATGATCACTAGCATACCTAATCGTATACATACTTGATACCTTGTTAAAAGCCCGTTAGACATATATCAAAGTATGTAAGTTAGCATTTATGTCTATGGCGATATCAGGTCAAAGGATCTGATATAAGCACTACTAGAGAACCACCTATGATATATGAACCATGTGGTGTTCTCATAGCAGATCGATTTTGTACCATGTAACCTAACATGTATCCATGTTCTTGATTGACATTCCATGTCCAATAGTCGGTAAGACACTACCAAACAATCAAGACAGATGCTAGTTTTTAGTTAAAATTATTCTCATGAGTTTAATAGGCTAGGGATAGCTTTATAACTGGTATTCTTTCCCTACTCATGACCTTATTGCCCAAAGAATGTTACCGATATGTATGAGTAAAACAACAGTTAATGGATTTTCATTATTTATTAAATTGCACAAGAAATATAATAAACAAGATTGTTCCTTTTATTATAACAAATCATCCAGCTACATAATACAAGGACTCGGCCATACACTAACTAGTAGTACATCAAGCCAACTTATAAAAGCTAACAAGATTTCACTACTAAGTTGTGCCATAACTTTGTTTCGTCCATCAGTGCATCAACTAGTTTGGTTTCGTTATCTAAATTAGGATGCATAATACAACCAAAGTAATCCTATCCCTTTCTGAGCTTGTCAACACCCTATGCATAAGGCTCTTAAACATTCTATTACACATTATCTATATAACATTTTCATATTAAGAATTAAAGAACCCAAAAGCTATATGGTAATTCTATTTTAAAGATGAAAAACAATCACTCTCACCATTTTTACCATTCCAAGTCTGAAGCTACAATCTACAGATTAGGAGACAAAATAACTAAGTACAAACCTACAACAAGTAATCAATTTAGTCAATCATTAACAACACAAGATAACCACTTAATGATCTACACATTACAATATTCAACATAACGAAACAAAAAACACAAAAAAGAAGAGAAAAATAAAGCAATCCTGTAGCACCATTATGCTAGTTAAATTTTCCAAGATGCGTTAAACAGTAATGAAGTCAACATTGTTGTCAACCAAATAAAGGTAATCAGCAATTAGAAAACAATTGTAGAAGAATAAATCAAACTTCCCAAACATAATGAAAGTATTTTTTTAATGTGAAAAAATAATTTACTAACCAAGAAATGAGGAAAGTTTCATCCAAGATAACCATTAGCCCTGGAAATTGCCCATTTTAAATTAACTTGTGAATAAATGTAAGAAAACGAACATAATAATATCCAATGAATAAATAGATCAAAGTTGATCTAAAGTTACAAATACTGATCTCTATTTGGATATATTTGTTTTTATTACCCACCTGTGTCTATTATTCACTAATAGATTCACCAAATCTTAGTACTTGAGTCACCAACTTCTCACCAAAGAATTCCTCAACCCCTATAGGGTAAGTTAAAGAGTATATGAGCTGCATGCACAAAAACAAAGTTGATTAAACATTTGAGAAAATTCTACAAATGAGGGTTAAGATGTGAATGCATCCTTTGAAAGAATTATGATGAAAGTGATTGATTCGTGAAAATGTGACTATAAATAAAACCTTATAGGAGAAAAGAGTATATCAATCAATACAGCTCTAAGAACTCAGCTATGATTACCCTATAAGTAGCAATTAAGCCAATGTCAATCGCAAACTATTAAGTAAAAAAAAGATATGTTATTGCTAAAATATCTTCCTTCATAAAAATTTGAAAATTGTCATAGACTAAACTAATAAATAATAGAAAGGAGAACATACTTATCGACGATACTGAAAGATGGGGCAACACAATGTCAGACGACGTGGCTAAATTCAAGGTTGATGGAAGTTGGGCATAGGTGCTTGGCTAATAGATCTTTGTATTATTTAATATCTCATAGTTCCATTCAACAATTCCAAAACTTAAAACTTAGATTGAAATTTTATTCCCCGATTCAATCTTTTATATTTATTTGTATTAACCATAGTTATGAAAATCGAACAACATCGGGCGATCCGATCGAAATTGGAGGCTCATCCAGTTAATTTTTTAGATTGGTCAAACTGGATCATTAATTGATTGGATTTACTGTCAAGCTGGAAACTGGTGAACCGGACCAGTTTCCAATTCGATGAAATTGCTTTTTTATTTTTTTGAAGAAATTGATTTTTTGAAAAAAATTGTTTTAATTAAAAAATTATGGTTTAATAGGATTAGTTTTTAATTTTTCTTATTAATATATTATTATAAAAAAATAAAATTTAAAATATTTCTTAAATCAAATCCACCTTTAATTATAATTATTAAAAACTCTGTTGACTTCGGCTTTGATTATTACGAGTTGACATTTAATAAAATGAGTTTTCTAATTTAACTCTTAGCTTTAAGTACTTTATGAGTTGAGAATTTAAACTTTATAAGATAAAATGATCTCATGATTATAAGTTACATAAATCCTTTATGAGTTCATAACGCTTAAAAAGAGCTAAAATGACTTATTAATTGAAGATAATTCTCTCGGCCACAAGAAGTTTATTATATGACTTATGACTTAAACTAAGATGTTATATCACTTGAAAGACTTTGGCTTATGAGTTGAAAGATATGTATTCGGTCATATAATGAATTGATACACACTTTAACTTATAAACCAAATGCTATACTACTTGAACATCTTAGTTTATGACTTGAAGAAATTGCCTTATTACTTGGGAATTCTTGGCTTACTTTATGACTTATGTCAAACGGCCACATAAGTGATCTTATGAATTGAGATTGACAAATACATTTGTTTATAACTTGAGATCAATTACCTTTCCCATTTATGAAGTGATACAAACGACTACATAAGGTGAGCTTATGACTTGAGTTCAAAAGTGCTTATGACTTAAGTTCTCTTTATGAATTAATGCAAACGGATACATAAGCTTATGACTTCAGATCCATGGCTTAAGAGTTGAAAACAACTACCATTTCTCTTTATGAATTGATGCAAATAGCTACATGATGCTTATGACTTGAGATCAATTTACATTTCTCTTTATGAATCAATTCAAACGGCCATCATTTCCTTATGACTTTAAATCAACTTATACCTCTCTTGATAAGATGATTCAAACAGTCATGGAGCCTTCCTTTCACTATAAAAGAAATAGAGATCAACATTTGATGGCAAGGAAGACCACTTTGCAACTCTCACACTCTTAAGCATTCATCTCTAGTCCTCTAAATTCCCAAAGAAAGCAAAGTCAAGAGAAAAGAGCTATATTGTTTCATTCAAATATTCATATATTCGGGAATTGGAAATCTCAAGCGGTTGGCTTGGGGACTGGACGTAGACCGGTTGGGTCGAACCAGGATAAAATTCGGCGTCTTCATTTCTCTATCCTTACTCTCTTTATATTTTTTGCTATTTAAATTCTTGCAATTTAAATTAGTAGCTTTATTATTTAAAATTCATTTTTAGAAAAGCAAATTTATATTCACAAGTTTTATTATTTTAATTAATTCTGCATTTTTATAAAACTTGTGTTTATAGAAAGAAATTTGTGTTTCTTCAAAAAGAATTTTTAAAGAGAGTTTGTGAAGATTTTTATTCGTCCTACAGTACTATTCACCCCCCTCTAGTACTGTAACTAGCCCTATTGAACTTTTTTAATTAATATAGTGTGTTTAAAATTTTTAATTTTATAAAACTATTGTTGACATATTTAATTTTCACATATTATAATTTTAAATAATATAAATATATTATTATTTTAATATATTTATTAAATTTAGTTCGACGTTGGTTAAATTTCAGTTCTATGACCGGTTCATTTCTAAAAACTATGGTATTAAATAATGAAAACGATGTATGTTGCGCTGCATTAGGAAAAAGAAAAACAAAAAGTTCAGCCTAAAGCATAAGAATCCTTGCTAAGGCTAGGCAGAGGGCCGCCTGGAACCTCGTCTCTAAGGAGGATTTTGGCAGCCAATGTTATGTTACACCCTAACCATCTCTTTTAGTATTTGGTTACCTATATGATATAGGTACCGTCTTGAGAACTCCATTAAGACTTAATTATTAAGACTTTTTATCAATATTATTGAAATCGGACTAGACAACGAAGGAACAAGACTATTGGTTCACAACTTGATTCATTTAATGTTATGGATGTTTATTTTTTTTTAATAAAACATTATTTAATTAATTTTATTAAATATTACTCAATTTGTTGTTGAACCAGCGATTTAACTGGTCCAATTCGCCGGTTTAACCACATGTCAAACTGATTTTGACTGGTTTTCTCAAAAACTAGAAGTTTATGTTAAATCGATCAAACCAATGATTAGTTCGGTTCGATCTAGTTTTGATAATATTACTTTTTTATTTTTTCACGTGTATATATTTAAGACAAGCTGGTTTCACATCCTCAATCTAAATAATTTCATTTATTTATATTTAAAAGTTTTGCTTTATTGTTTTGTAAATATATAATTAATTGTCTTAGGAGAGTAAATATAATATTCATTTTGAGTTTTCCATCCTCTCTCTCTCCCCTCCTCCATACCTGAAGTTAGAAACATGTATAAATCATACAACGAATGTATAGAATCCGTAATCATAATATAAACAGACTTACAGTTTGTTTTGCAGCGGATGTTTGATTACGGTGCGATTCTGATCCACACAGGAAAACTGGATCGTTCTGGTTGCCTTTCCTACGTATGTAAGATTACACAGAGTATGGGCGTAATCCGTGAATTCTTCCGATGAATTGAAGAAGACGTGTTTCGTGATTTCTCTCTGGGAGCGTTTTTGCGTTTTTCTCGCGTAATTAATCTGAGAAACGAATTCTCTATTTATAGTGGAAATCCCAACTTCCATCTATATATAGGGTCGGACCAAATTACACATTTGGTCCCTGTAATTTATACATAATTACAGTTTAGTCCCTGTCATTCCAAAATGTCATGGGCGGACCAAAAACCAACATCTCCCACTTGCACATGACAAGACATACTTTCATGGCAATTGAACACACATACCTCTTTTAATTCTTTTTTGGCGAATTCACGCGACCAGTCAACGAAACGGTTAAACCTTTGAAGCACTCCTTCATCGTTCCACCTTTAGCTTAACGCAACTTCCCCCTAGTCCATTTTCCATGATCACTAGTTTTCGACTCACTTTTGATCCCACGAAAACATTCATATACACTACATACCTTTTCCATGAAAAAGTATTGAGCTCGAGTGTTATATGATTACTGAGTGACATGTTACTGAAAAGGCACTTCCTCTCTATAAACAACCTTCCACCATATATCTAATACTTATCTGAAAGGTCCCTATATGCCCGTTCATTGCTAACGCAGCCTGGTTTGGGGTTCCAATCAAGATAAACAATTAGACATATCCTTCTTGTTATTTACAAGAGTCCATAAGGATGAATTGAAACTTATAGTTTCATTTGGGTCTCACATTAGGAAAGTTGAGATCAATTTTCTTCTGCTTTCCATCCCTTGGTCGGCTTTTACACATATTACTAAAATATGCCATAGTGTTAATCCACTTAAGACGTATGTTTTATGAACACTATGCGAAAGCATTCAGTCTCTAAATGCAACTTATGCATCATTACCTCTAGTCCACAGTTTAAGCCTTTGACAGGACAGCTTTCGGTATCAATGAAATTATGATATTACATATATTAGTTATGGAGTTTCTCACATCTCCATCCATACTTTTACCTATGATCACACCGCTCACAGTAAAAGATTCATCTATGTGAGTAGATGCATTTCGTCAACATACTGAACTATACTCAATAGTTCTATGTGTATCGCTTTAAATAGTAAAATGAATTTGATCACAACAAATAACTAACATTCTATTTCAATAGAATTTTCAAAAGTTATTACAATAGTTCAAAGACAACAACATGTTCCTATGATCTACGAAGACCAAATTCCAAAATGTGTTTGCTAAAAACATTTGGAGCTATTGGTTTCGTTAACGAATCTGCAATCATATCTCCAGTTGGAACATGCACTAAACTTATTTCTCCTTGTGCTACTTTGTCTTTAACAAAATGATATTTTATATCGATATGCTTGCTTTTTCCATGATAACAAGGATTCTTGGAATAAGCTATCGATGCAGTGTTGTCGGAATAGATAGTCGTACATTTCCCTTTAGGCAATAGATCTAAAAGATGTATGAAGCGTTTTAACCAAACTGCTTCTTGTACTGCAGCTGCTGCAGCTACATATTCCGACTTCATAGTCGACAATACCACGCAAGTTTGTTTCTTGCTACACTAGGAAATTGCACCATTTCCTAGAGTGAAAATATACCCAGACGTGGACTTCCTCCCGTCTTTATCAGTTCCATGATCAGCATCTGTGTATCCCTTTAACTGTAGATCCTTTCCTTGGTAACAAAGGGAGTAATTTGAAGTCCCCTTCAAATATCTCAATATCCTTTTCACTGCTGCCCAATGCTTCAAACCTGGATTAGCCTGATAACGGCTTGCGAGACCCATCGCAAAACCTATATCAGGTCGTGTACAAATCATAGCATACATCAAGCTGCCAATTGCACACCTATAAGGAATTCTCTCCATCCTTTTAGTCTCTTCTGGAGTCGTGGGACACATACTTGCATTCAGTTCTGTAACTTTTGCAATAGGGGTTGGATCGGGATCACAGTGAGCCATACCAAACCGTTCTAAGATCTTATTGATATATGTCTCTTGTGAAAGAGCCAATAATCTCTTAGATCAATCTCTTGAGATCTTAACCCAAAGGATGTAATAAGCTTCTCCTAGATCCTTCATCTCAAAGTTAGAAGACAACCAAGTCTTTACTTTCTTAAGTAAGGAAGTGTCATTTCTTGCTAACAAGATATCGTCAACGTATAACGTTAGAATGACAAACTTCCCTCCGTTTTCACGCTTAATGTAGACACACGAGTCTGCATTGATCACCTTAAATTGCATTGATATAATCGCTTCATGGAACTGAAAATACCATTGTCTTAAAGATTGCTTAAGGCCATAAATTGATCTCTTCAACTTACAAACCTTATGTTCTTGACCTGAACACCGAAACCTTCTGGTTGAACTATATAGATTTCTTCGTTCAATTCACCATTCAAGAACGCAGTTTTTACATCCATTTGATGTAATTCAAGGTCCATACATGCTACAAAAGCAAGTACAATTCTTATAGACGCGAAACGGACAACAGGTGAAAAAGTCTCCTGATAATCAATTCCTTCCTGTTGTGTAAACCCCTTTCGTAACCAGCCGACTCTTAGTCTGGATAGGTTTCCCATCCGCTGATCGCTTAATAGTATGTACCCATTTATTCCCAATGGCTTTGCGATCTTTGGGTAGATCAATTAGTTCCCAAACTTTGTTGATTCTCATTGACTCCATCTCACTTTCCATTGCTTTTATCCATTCTTCCTTTGCTGGAGATTCCATTATATCTCTCATGCTAGTTGGAATGTCTTCAATTTGAGCTATGACCGAGAGAACTTCACTATCAACTAAATGACGGCATTGCGGAATGTTTCCCCTCTTCGATCACCTCAGAGGTTCTGCTTCTTGATAAACAAATCTCATATATTCATCAAGGTGTTGGGCAGAACTCCCACTGGGATCTATATCCATATTCACACTTGAATTTGGAACAAGACTCCCACTCAAACCAAGACCACACAAGTCAGGGTCATGATTACTCAAATCCGCTTGTGAAGGTTGAAAAAGATCATTCGCTTCCTCTTCCCTTTCCCTTACCTCTTCAACTTCATTCCTCCCACTCGGATTGAGCGATCCTGAAGTTTCAGACTCTTGAGTTTCAAAGAAAGTGAATTCCTTATCCACTTCTCCCAGCTTAGGAAATTCATTCTCTAAGAATGTGACATCTCGTGACTCAAATTCTGTTATTTGACCATTCTCATTCTCTCCCACTAGAACATATCCTTTGGAGAGATCAGGATATCTTATAAAGATACCTTTCTTGTCTCTAGGGCCTAGCTTGCCATGCTTGCTAGATGTATCATGAACATAGGTAGCACATCCCCATGGTCGTAAATGGTTCAAATTGGGCTTGCGGCTCGTCCATAATTCATAAGGCGTGGTTTCTACGGACTTAGAAGGTACTCTATTGAGTACATAGGTGGCAGTCAATAGTGCGTCTCTCCAAAAGGAGATAGGCAAATTGGCTTCAGCCATCATAGACCTTACCATCTCTAAGAGGGTTCGGTTTCTTCTTTCCGTGACTCTATTTTGTTGCGGAGTCCTAGGTATAGTCAACTGATGTTTTATACCCTTTTCATCACATAAAACTTTAAATTCCTCGGAGAGGTACTCTCTTCCCCGATCGGTTCTTAAAGCTTTGATTTTCTTCTCTAATTGATTTTCAACTAGAGTCATAAATCGTTTGAAACATGCTAATGCTTCAGATTTATGTGCAATCAAATAGACATTACCATACCTTGTATACTCGTCTATGAATGTAATGAAATAGTACGCACCATGCCTTGCCCTAACATTCATTGGGCCACAGATGTCAGAATGGATTAATTGCAATGGTTGGTTAGCTCGCATAGCTTTACCAAATGGTTTTCTTGTCATATTTCCTTTTAAGCAGCTTTCACAAGTTGGAAGATCTACTTTGGATAAATCAGCCAACAAACTTGCTTTAGCCAATCGTACTAAACGATGTTGACCAATGTGACTAAGTCTCGCATGCCACATTTTTGAAATGCTAACATTATCCACAGATGAGTTAACATTAAAGAAAAGCTATTATTACACAAATAATTTGGATCTATATCCAATACAATAAAACCATTCATTAAATATCCACCACCAAAGTAAATATTGTTCAAATAGAGACTAAAATTGTTTAATTCAAAAGACCAAATGAATCCTAAATTCATTAGGGCAGAAACAGATATCAAGTTCCTTCGTATTCCAGGAGCGTAGAGGACATCTTCAAGGAATAGTGGACGGCCACCATTCAAGACCAGCTAACAACAGCCAATCCCTAAGACTTCCTCCCTTGAATTATTTCCCACGTATATCCATTTTGTTCCCCTTGGAACACTTCGGAACTCTACAAAGGAATCACGATCCTTTGTTACATGGTATGTGGCTCCTGAGTCTACAATCCACAAAGGATGAGATTCAGTTAGGAAAACAGAACTTGAAACATATAAATAACACTTATACAATTCGGTAACATTTACCTTAGGAGCTTTGCAGTCTTTTGCAAAAAGCCCCTTCTATCTGTAGTTATAACATCTCACTTTAGAAATGTTAACCTTTTTCTTGCCCTTCTTTTAAACTGGAACATTGCCCGCCGTTCCCTTAGCCTTCTTCTGAAAGAACCTCTTGTTCTTTCCCTTTGACTTCGAACCAGAACTTGAACCTGTCATGTGAACTTCAGATCTCATATGGAGAGAAGCCAAATGGTCCTCCTCTAGTTCAAGATGACGAACTGCATCGTCAAAGGTCTTAATGTTGTTGGAATGGGTTAAGTGCAACTTCATATGCTCCCACCCAGTCGGCAGAGAACGTATCACAGCTTGAACTTTTTACTCTTCAGTCAACTTATGACCAGCATCATGAAGCTCCGTAATCATGTTGGACATTTCTCTTAAATGCCTCTTCATCGTGTGGTCTGCTCTCTTCTTATAAGTATCAAATTTGATACTCAAAGAACGGAGTTTAGTTAAGGACACACCTCCAAAATTTTCTTTGAGAGCATCCCACAGTTCTTTAGCTGTGGGGTAGACGCGAAACCTTTTCGCGATATCATCATCCATTGCACTAAGCATGTTGATGCGGGCAGTAGAGTTTTTCCTTTTCCAGATCTGATAAGCATCAAGGTCCCTTCTGGCTTGTGCGGTGGTACCCTCTTCAGGAGGAACCATAATTCTCTTCAGAGTGTCAAGAGCCTCTTGCTCTTCAATTATGTATTGGACTTTCATCGTCCAAACCTCATAATTGTCACCGTTCAAGCGTAGGTCCTTATTCAATTCAGCGACAATTGACTTGGAAGCAGCCATTGAAAACTATAAAGACGAAGTAGCACAAAACAAGTAAGCGATACACCATATTTATTATAAGATTATTTAAAGCTAAAAAATAGTGCTTGGTTCACATAAAATCGAACACTATGCGCAATGTACAGAGTCACCATTTCTTCGGGCTAATACAAACACTATGTTAGTTTTAAATTTCCAATAATAAATATATCTATTGGTTATGTTTCAAACTACTAGTTTATTACGACATCGAAACCTATTATTTATAATGCAAATGATTGTATAACACTTAGTTATAAAATCAAAATAAATAAATTTGAAGAACTGAAACAATTAACCAAAATAGGAATGTTTAACAAATAAACACTTTATTTCATAACTTGTTCAACAACAAAGATACAACCACAGAAAAAAAATTTTTAGCACGTAGCTAATTCAATACACAATTGAACATTTGAAATCAGCAATAAAAAAAATGGGAAAAACAGAAGAACTCAATCATTATTTCCAGCCCAACTGTCCACATTATAGTAACCTTCTGGAGTCATCGGATCATCCTCGACACTAGTGTCGATCTCATCCTCTTCCTCTAGGTCAACAATCTCAATTTCTTTAGAGGTGACCGGTATTGTCTCTACGAACTGATAGTAGAGATCATGAGGCATGTTCTCAATACCCTCAAAAACAGTGTCCAGACAGGGTCGACGAACCAATTTGTTACTTTTGAGTAACATTTTTCTAGGATTATAAGACAGCTTGGCTCTAGTTTCAGCCAACTGTAAAACAAACACTTTGCATTGGTACTCATATTCCTTTTCGGGAACCAATCCTTCAATGGAGACCACTGCCATGTCAAATATAGGATTTTCACCAAACCAGAATTTCTTAAAATGCTCTTCCCGAAAAGCCTTTTTCGTAAATTTTAACATTTTCAATTGATCAGTCCCTGAGGAAAATCCTCCTTTCCAGACAAGCTCTTGGATTTCCCGATTTAACGCGTTAAATCGTTCCATTACTCCAACAATATCCCCTTCATCCAACGGAGGATACCGTTTAGAGAATAGCTCATCTTCAAGTTTTTGTATGGCTCGCGCCTCCTCCTGAGACTCGATTATTTTCGCCGTTTTAACGATTGTTGCCATTTCTATAACACATATAAAAATAACAAAAACTTGTTAATGATTAACCAAAACTTAGTACATAAATACATAATAAATATACTGAATTTTCTTGAATTTATTAAACATAAATTAAGCATTTATACACAATAAATGCTAGTAAATTTAGTTTAAAATACCAAATGAATTCCAAAAATTCATTAAAATATATTAAAAATTCAAGAAAAATGTAAATTTCAATTCTGGAAAAAATTTGACAAAAATTGGACATCGGAAACCATCACAAGCGCCAACACACGCCAAGGAGCTGACAGCCACGCGCACTCACGCGCAACCACGCGCCGCTAAGATCGGCTGTCACAGGCACATGTGGCGCCATGTGATTGGGCTGACGTGGCAAGAACAGAAACGTGGCATCACCTGATTGGTTCATCAGATGACGCGACAAATGACGTGGCATGATGACGTGTCATGATGATGTGGCACACACAAAACTGATTTGACACGTGTCATTTTACCATTTGTCCACATTTCTGAAACGTGTTGACACGTGGCACTTGACGGTTTCTGAAAAGGTTACTTGATGACACGTGGCATCACATGATTAGATGTTGACTTTTCAACCGTCGGAACCGTCCAATCGAGTTTTGCCACCTGTCATGTGAACAGTTCTTCGTCATTTATGTTTGACACGCGTCGTCACATGATTGGCAGTTGGACAGTTTACTTTTCAACCGTCTCCGGATCAGCCAATCGCGTATCGCCACTTGTCAATCACACAGAAATCCTCTTAACCGTTCCGCAACCAACGCCAGCCGCAGTGGTGGCGCGTGACGTCCACGCGCTGCCTTCCGTTGCTCCGTTGGTCGTGAAATTTGAGATTCCGACTTAATTTTTCGTGCTGATTTCAGTGGTGTGGTTAGATTTTCGAAATTCCGAAAAAAAATTTTGACACTTTGTACTGTTGGATAAAAAACGGTATCGTTTTGACACGGATTACGATGGAAATTCATATCAAAACGAACAAAAAACGAATTCATGATGAACAGAAACATGTTCTTTTCATGGATTATCGGATTTCAATGTTTACGGAATCATTTGGACGCGGATTTCAGTATAAATCCGTATCAAAACGAATGATTATGTATTTAAACAAATAAACACGCTTTCAAACGGATACGACTAATTCTAATTCACGGAATTCCATAAAACTACTTTTGAACACATCAATCTATAAACCTTTCGGCTCTGATACCAATGAAGTTAGAAACACGTATAAATCATACAATGAATGTATAGAATCCGTAATCATAATATAAACAGACTTGCGGTTTGTTTTGCAGCGGATGTTTGATTACGGTGCGATTCTGATCCACACAGGAAAACCGGATCGTTCTGGTTGCCTTTCCTACGTATGTAAGATTACACAGAGTACGGACGTAATCCGTGAATTCTTCCGATGAATTAAAGAAGACGTGTTTCGTGATTTCTCTCTGGGAGCGTTTTTGCGTTTTTCTCGCGTAATGAATCTGAGAAACGAATTCTCTATTTATAGTGGAAATCCCAACTTCCATCTATATATAGGGTCGGACCAAATTACATATTTGGTCCCTGCAATTTACGCATAATTACAGTTTAGTCCCTGCCATTCCAAAATGTCATGGACGGACCAAAAACCAACAATACCAAATACACCCGTAGTGTTTGGTTTGTGTATTTTAATGACTTGCTTTTAACATATTATATATGTTTCAAACATTGTGATTGTTTCATGCTTTTTTTTTTTTTCTTTAGATCTCGTAGAATCTAGTTCCTCTTTGTGAATTTTAATCCATGCACTTTACTTGATTAGTTTAAATTTGTATTTTGAATTAAATTTATAAGATTATGTTACAAAACACGTGAATTTTGATCTGGAAAAGAAAAATAAATTGCAAAATATTTAATGTTAGCGGACCAGATGACAGGAAAACTCACAGACATTTCTTAACGGGATGAGGATGAAGGTTGCATTTCCTGTCCCGTCCCGCCCTGCCCCTCCTCGTTTGAAGCCTAATATTAACGGCAGAAAATTCTCAAACGATGGAGTGGGAAGATCACCACTCTGCTGGTGCTTGTCCACTCCTCCCATTTGTCAAGCATTAACGATTTAAACATATAGGTTTTTTCCTTTTGCTGGTTGGCTATGGCATTGGTGGTTTCTTTCTTGATTTCAATTCAGAATCTTTGGCATTAAAGAAATTCATTGCCCAAAACACCACCGTTAAGAAATCTCTTTTTGTTTCATTCATATGATCTCAAGAAATCAGCTGTCGGTCAATTGTCAAATATCCATCTTTAACTTTTTGGACCCACAATCATACTAATTAAGTAAATAAATGGAAAGAAAGATGCCAGTACAGTTGTGTAGAAAATTTGTAAACCAGTGGGTCCCTTTCAGCCACAATCACCACCACCAGCAGCAGCGTTTCAGACACCTCTAAGCTTTTAGCTGTCTGCAAAAGAAAACATGGCCATCTTAAGATCCCATGTGGCTTTTTTAACTTTTACTTCCCTTCTCATTTCCTCTTCTCTCTCTCTACTCTATCACCACTACTCCAGAAGATAAAGAAGAAACAGACAGATGCCCTCTGATCCCTTTATCATCCCCTTCTTCCTTTGCTTCCTCTTTTCTGGGTGTTTGGCCGCTGACCCTTATGCCTTCTTTGATTGGACTGTTTCTTATCTCACTGCTTATCCCCTTGGAATTAAACAACAGGTTCTTTCTCCTCTTTTCTTTTCCTTTCGATTTATCTCCACAGTTTTCATCTTTTGTGGTTTTTGTTCTTTTTTGGGTCATCAATTTTTCAGTTTGTACAAAACTTTATTTAGTTGTAATTATTGAATTATACTGCTGCATAATTATTGGTGACTTTTAATAATAGGAGAATTTGTAGCTCACTCTTAATTCTTGAATTGTTTTTGGGAACTTTATTATCATCTGTTTAATATTGAAAATTCAGTTACACATTGTATTTGTTCTTTCCACTTCGGGATTTTATGCTTTTCTCTTTATTGTTTAGCCTGTACCCTTCTATTGTCTCTGCTGCTGAGTTTTTTGTTTCTTAGTTGCCTGTTGTTATTGTTTGGAACTTTGTTACAGGTGATTGGTATTAATGGGATATTCCCTGGACCAATTCTTAATGTTACTACAAATTGGAATGTTGTTGTAAATGTCAAGAATGAACTCGACGAGCCGCTTCTTATTACATGGTATAGCATTTTGTTCCAATTTATAAGTTAGAACAAAGTTAGGTTATGAAATCATTAGTGCTTATTTTGCTTACTTTATTATAGGAATGGCATACAGCATAGGAAGAATTCCTGGCAAGATGGTGTTTCAGGGACTAATTGTCCAATCCCTGCCGGATGGAATTGGACATATCAGTTTCAGGTCAAAGATCAGATAGGCAGTTTCTTTTACTTCCCTTCCTTAAACTTCCAAAGAGCAGCAGGTGGATATGGAGGAATCATTGTAAACAATAGAGATATAATTCCAATTCCGTTTTTATTGCCTGATGGAGATATTACACTTTTTATCGGTGACTGGTATACAAAGAGCCATAAGGTCAGTTCATATGGTGTTTGACTTGTCCTAATGGTGAACAATGCTTTTGTTGGTTTAAGCAGTTTGACTGACTTTTGTAAGGAAAACAGGATCTGAGGAAAAAGATCGAAAAGGGACATGACCCTGGAGTTCCTGATGGTATCCTCATTAATGGTTTTGGTCCTTATAAATATGACGATGCACTAGTCCGAGATGGCATTACTTATCAGATAATAAATGTTGAACCTGGTAGGCATCTACAATTTGTATCCCAGTCCATGTTGCTTTTTTCCCCGTGTTTTTAGAAACTAATTCCTGCTTTGCTGGCAATGCTTATAGAACTGCATTTGAGTTTCCGGAAAAATTTGAATAAGCAGGCAAGTATTTGAGAGCATGTTTGATTATTGCATGATTAATACATGGTCTCACTAATATTCTCTCATTATAATACTAAAAATCAAAAGTTGGAAGTATCAATTTGATGTGAATTTAATCTCACTCCTGGACCGGGATGTCATTGACATGTTATCCGTATACATGGATATATCTGAATCTGTTCCTGCTGCTCTTGATTATCCGACATGGATTATGAGTTGTGTTCGATACAAATATTGATTTTCGTCAATGTTGTGTTGAGATTCTGTCTCTATATTTGAATTATAGCATTCAAGCAAAAAGGGCTTCTGCAACCTCAAATTATATGGAGGACAAAGTTTAAAAGTATTCCAATTGCATAAGATATCCATATATTCATGTGCTTATGGCGTTTTACATGTATCAGTACTCTTTCCTACTCCTTTCAGGATAGCCAGATGCTTTATCTTTCATCTTAAACAGGAAAGACATACCGCCTCCGCGTGCACAATGTTGGTATCTCAACGAGCTTGAATTTTAGAATACAAAATCATGGCTTGCTTCTTGTGGAGACTGAAGGATCATACACTGTTCAGCAGAACTATGAGAACATGGATATTCATGTGGGTCAATCATATTCATTCTTGGTTACTATGGATCAAAATGCTACCAGTGATTATTACATTGTTGCCAGCCCTCGATATACAACCTCGTCCGGTTGGAGTACGGCTGTTGGGGTTGCTGTCTTGCACTATATAAATTCTCAGGGACCTGCTTCAGGTCCTCTTCCTGATCCTCCTAATGAATATGATACATATTTCTCAATGAATCAAGCAAGATCCATAAGGTTGTCGCTAAGTATGCATCTCTTATTTGAAGATATTGTTGTACTTTCAAATCGTTCAAAAGATCAATTACCCGAATCTGAATGCTGATTAGTTTAATTTTCCTACTTAATTTTCCTAAACTTCATCCACAATAAATTGATTTTCATTTTAAAAGATGCTTGTTAGATTTATTAACAGATATTTGTTATGTTGATATAATATCAGATGGAACGTAACAGCCAGTGCTGCTCGTCCCAATCCGCAGGGATCTTTCAAATATGGTCAGATTACCGTGACAGATGTATATGTGATCCTCAATAGACCTGCAGAGCTTATAGATGGGAAGTGGCGGACTACACTTAACGGCATTTCCTACTTAGCACCTGCAACACCCCTAAAGCTTGCTCAACTATACAATATTTCAGGAGTCTACAAGCTTGACTTCCCAAATACACTGATGAACAGACCTGCAAAAGTTGATACATCTCTAATTAACGGCACGTTTAAAGGTTTTATGGAGATAATCTTCCAGAACAATGATACCACTGTCCAGTGCTACCATATGGATGGCTATGCATTCTTCGTTGTGGGGTGAAGATTCAGTCTTTTTGCTACAATTACCATCTTTATTCGTTAGAAATGGAATGCCAATAGTTTGAAGCATAAAATTTGCAATTTCTTTGTCATTGTAGAATGGATTTTGGAGTCTGGTCGGAGAATAGCAGAGGCACATACAACAAATGGGATGGCGTTGCTCGCAGCTCTGTGCAGGTACTTTGTCATCCCATTACTGCTGCAGATTTATTGAAATAAAAAGGCTTGTAAAGGAAAATATTTTACTTGTTTTCAGAATTTAGACCCGTCGTGTTAAAGAAATCTTGTTTCACTCGTCTTATTGCAGGTTTTTCCTGGAGCCTGGACTGCCATCTTAGTTTCCCTTGACAATGCTGGAATTTGGAATCTCCGTGTAGAGAATCTGAACTCGTGGTATCTGGGTCAGGAAGTTTATGTAAATGTAGTGAACCCGGAGATCGATACGTCTGAAGTTCCTTTGCCTGATAATGCTATATATTGTGGGCTATTATCATCCTTACAGAAGTAAGATTTCAAATTGTAGAAATTTTATGGAAGCAACTTTTTTAACCTAAGCAACTTTTTTAACCTATGTTTGATATTTTTATTTTGGCCAATTTTTTAATTGTGCCGTGATTTCCTGTAAATTTGCAGGGATCAGTCTCAGAGATTCAAGTTTTCGGGTTCACCTCCGTGTCCAACTGTGGTTAGAACAGTTTTCGGTGCATTAGTCATAGCCTTGTATGCAAGTTTTGTGAGGTAACAGAGAAGGAAATATAAAAGTGTGAAAATGCTGATTTGTTCCCACAGAAAATGAAACAAGCAGTGGAATTGCAGATAGTATATATATGGAGAGAGAGAGGTCAATTGTGAACTGAAGACTATTACATTTGACTAGACATCATCTTCCGCTCTTGAACAAATTGTTGAACCTGCTGCATCTGCTGCTCATTCAAACCATTAAAATCCACACCATGTTGCACAACAGAACTACCATTAGAACTCTCAATGCCAAAAGATCCTAAACTCTGACCTCCTGAATAACCGCAAGAACTAGAATCATCCTACTGAACCTCATAACCATCAACTGCATTTCCTTTTCCCACGACAAACCTCCTACGAGACTGAAAACCTGGAGGATACCCTATATTTTTGTAACAAGTTTCTACAGTATGACTAGACTGGCCACATAAAGAACATTTTTTACCAATAGAAGTACCAATTGGGCCTCGTGGCAATGATGGTTTCTGAAATCTTGATTGAAAATTACTAGTAACACCACCATTATTCTAAAAATTATCGTTCTTTTGAACAAAAGCAACTAGTTCTTGTTGAACCAAATCAGCAGTCAAGAATTGTCTTTCATATTATAAAACCAAAGTGAAAGTTTTATCACTAGAAGAGAATGGTTCCATGACCATTATCTACGACTTCATTATTGCAAAAGAAGGATTAAAACCTTTCAAGAAACATATCATCAGATCCTTTTCTTGAAAAACCATCAACACATATTAGAAACATTACAAAAGCAACCATCACAAATATATCGTGACAATGGTTCTAACTCCAAAACCCATCCCACACATTTTGTAAAGATGCAAAACAATCTGTTACTAATGTTTCTCCTTGATGAACTGCATAAATTTCACCTTGAGGATCAGCGATTCGATAAACATTAGCTTGCAAAAAAACGTTCTTGAGATTAATTGTGGTTAGTTCTATTAACTAAGTTTATTCATATACTTAGGTAGTTAGTTGGAGAAACCAAAACGAGTGAAGGGTTTTCACTGGAATATACATAAAACAGACTATTCTTATCAATCCTTGCTACCTTTGTTGAAGATTAAGAAAGAATAAATGAAAACAGATGAAATGATAAAAAAAATACTCTCAAAAGAATTATGAATCTCAAATAAAAGAAAGATAAAATGTGGAAGAACGAAAAAAAATGCTCTGATATTATCATGAATTATTGATCAACATGATCTAAAACTTATTGAATGGATACAATCAACTTACACCTTCAGCTTATGTACCTAATATAATAAACTGTTGAAGAATAACTTCTCCAACTAACTAACTGAGTATATGAATAACCGTATTCAATATACTAACCACAGTTAATCTAAAGACACATTACAAAATATGCTGACATGTTAACATGCCTCTTGTTTAAGCTTTTATAGGTTTATAATAGACTATTCGAATTGTTGGTATTTTGCTAAAATGTGCATGAATAAATTGTATTTAGTTTGTGCTTTTATAGGAAGTTAACAAATATATTTATATTCCATGTGCTTATAATGCAAATATTTATTTCACTTGCATCATACTTTGCATACACGTAAAGGCAGTGGAACAACTCATTGCCTATGATGTTTCAAGTCACCAGTCACCACTCCCTATTGGACCAATTGAATTTTAACATTTTTTGTTGCTTTCTGCTTTCTCTTTTTGTGTTATAAAGTATATATAATTAATGTTATGCTTAAAATAGTTTACTAGATAGGTAAGTATCTTTTTGTTTGGAGCGATTGGGAGAAGATGACATGATTTTCTATGAAAGAATTTAGACAAAAAAATCTAAATACATTAATAGAAAATCATGTCACCCTTCACCTTCTCTTTCAATCCCTATATCCAAACCCATCATAAAGGAGTATATACTTCCAGGAGGACTGTAAATTTTTGCATATCAACTAAGCGAGTATGAAAGGCATTTATGATTAGTAGAGAAATATTAAAATAAATTTGGTCTTTTCTCTCTATTGGGAAATAACTTTTCCTTTGCAAACAGGAAGTTTTGTTTTTCTCTGTTTTGAGATTTTCCATTAACGAGAAAATTATTTTCTTTTCACTTATTACGAGCGTGGACAACGAGCATTTAATTATTTTAACTAAGAAAAATGACCTCTTTAATCCTTCTAGTTTTTGTTTCATATTTAACTTGTAATTCTTAATCAATGTGAGCTTTGACCTATATAAAGACAATTAGAAGGATATTTTTAGTGTGAGATTATTGTATGAACATTGGTGGGTCTTTAAGAGACTAAAGCAAAAGTTATTTGAGAGAGTTCTTGGACATCAAAGATGTTTAGTGAGTATTCCAACGAATCTTGTAATCTTGTTCTCAGAAATAAAATACTTCTTCTCTCCTGTGGAAGTAGGCATAGTTGGCCAAACTACGTAAATATTGCTTCTTGTGTTTGCATGATAATTTCCTTTTCGCATATTAAACTTGTTTTATCTAATACCCGATCCAACCTAATTCCTAACACTTTTAAATTACAAACACAAAAAATAAGAAAAATATTTCTCGAAAGAATATTTTCTATAAAACAATTATAATTTAAAGAAAACTTAAAAAAAATACCCTACGGTTTCACTCATTTTCAAAACTAAGATTATGGAATTTTTTTATTACAACGAGGACTGTGGTTTCGATTGTTATAAAAATATATATTTTCGTGTCACACCGTTAGAAAAGTTGACATGGTAGAGGTAGTACTTCACGCTACCACCACCTCTGTTGCATCCGCCGCCTTTTTCCTCGACTTTGCTTTCACCTGCATCACCACCTTCACCTCTTTCATCATTGCCTTTAAAGATTTTCCTCCTCTCTTCTTCTTCTTCCCATCAACATCGCTTCACCACCACTTCCATCTCCATCATCGCCTTTGCCTTCGTCCCGACATTACCAACTTTGCCTTTGCTTCCATTGTCGCCTTCACGCTTTAGATCTCTCATCCTCTCTTCTTCTTCTTCTAATGTTTCATATCTGCGTATTGTTGTTTCAGATCTGGATATTATCTTAATATGTTTGTTCCGAATCTAGTTGTTTTTCCAATTCTCACGAACCACCATGGGAGGATAGAGGCTTAATGAATCTGGTTGTTTCCTTGTCAATTTTCCCAGTTATCAATGGTTTATTAGAGATTTGTAATGAAATTGAGTTTTTTTATCAAAATTTTTGATGGTGTGACGCGGAAATTCTATTTTTGATAATAGTCGAATCCAGTGTTCTCGTTTTAAAAAAAAAAAATTCTGTTGTCCTCGTGTTAAAAATGAGTGAAACCACATCGGATGTTTTTGAAGTTTGCCCTATAATCTATATGCAACTAACAAATATCAAACTTTAGAATATTTTGTAGCAGTACTATTAAATCGTTAGAATTTCAATTGAATTTTGGAAAATTGTGACAAAATGTAGAAATTTTGAAAATTATTTCATTATGAAAAAAATTAATTGTAGATCTATGATATTTTCAATAGTTACTATTTAAATGCTTTCATTTCTTAATTTAGCATGTTGAATTAATCAATTATAATTATACATATTAGATTTTTAATTAAGAAAAAATTATTTGTAAATATAAATTTTAGAAAACACTTTGATATTAGATTTTATTCTGTGTTTTTGGTATAATTGAGAAAAACTTGTGCAGAGTTTAGTTACAAATAAAGTACTTCATCCCTTTTAGTTATTATGGATGTATTTAAGGGGATTTGAACTTGAATTTCCTTCCACAAATTCAACAAATTACCACCCGTAGGTTGATAGAAGCTATTTGCATGTATGATGATTTGAAAAATAAAAAATTATCATTTCAAATTTAAGAGATAATGTAATTTCAGAATGAGTCAACCGATTCTAAATAAAGTTGATGTTTGGAATTAATCTGTTCATTTACCAATAATTATATATGTGATTGTAATTAATGGATATTTCATTGTGTAAATTGAAAAGGAAAAACACATCTTGAACTCTATAATCTTTTATCAAAATCACAATTGGCTCACTGATCAATTTTTTGAATACATTGCGTACATTATTTTTTTCATTTTAATATTATTAGCTTCAAACTCGATTTATATTTTGCGTGTGTATAATATGCTTTGTTCAGCGACGGAACTAAAACATTTCCAAATAATTTAAAAATTACATAATTTTTATCGTTTGAAATTGTGAAACAGACATTTTAACTAGTTTGTTTTCTTATGCAGATAATTTTCTAAAATCAAGTTACATGTTGAACTATTATTAATCATATCACTTAACATAGTATGTTATATACATATAAAATAAGATTAAATTTGGAATTAATAATATTAAAATAAAAAGATTAGGTATTCAATGTATTTTACGGACTAATATCATCTCTTAGAATATTCTACATTTAAGTTTTTTCTAATTAGATCCCTTTAATGTTTTTTTTTATAATATAATCACAATTTAAAAGGTATGCAAAAAATCTTATAATAAGTTAAAAAAAAATAATTTTGTAAGAAAGGACCTCACAAAATCAGTATTAGATAGGAGACAATGCTAATCTTAATTACAAATCTTAACAACATTAACAATTTTGAAAGAAAAATGCTTAATAAGAATCAAGGGAGGTAATAATGTGATAAAGACAAACTTTAGGGAGGTATAAATTAGATATATAAAACACAAAGAGATATTAGTGTATTTGATTAAATTTCAGAGAGGTTATAATTATTTACCCTATTTTTTTTACTTGAACGATAAAATTCAACTAAACAAATTAACACTAATTATGCACTTAATCTGCATATAAGTTTCAGCCGTATTTAATCTTTCATTGCACAAAAATGAACATCACACGGCTGAAATTCCGGGTCTACGTAAGCTTGTGCTACAAATGATTCGAATCATATACATGCTGCAGCTTTTGGTATTTTGTCCTATTAGGACACTTGCAAAGTTGCCATTTCTGTGTGGGTAGGCGTATGGGTCTTTACTTCTAAGCAAATAAATGTCTTATCTTTCATGATATAAATTATTTATCCTGGTGTGCTGGTTGGGTATATATGGACTGATTTTTTGAAGTTCAAAAAGATTCCTTTGTGGGGGCAAACGCAGCCATGGCTAAGACCAAGACAAGTCCAATAATTCTCTGCAGTATTTTTTACATTTTGTCGAGCTTTGTATTGCCCACTGCTCTTTCTGCTCCTCAAAGTGCGCTTATTACTCAAATTCCTGGTTTCTCTGGCACTTTTCCTTCCAAACACTATTCTGGGTATGCTTTATTTATTGTTTTTCTCCCCTTAATTACTTGTATTTGCTTCAAAGTTTATTTCTTTGGTATCTCCTAATTTTTGGGAACTGAACTGTTGTTTGATTGTGACTTGTTATCTAGTATTGAAAATTGATAATTGATAATTTTGTGCTTTTCCTAAATTGTGGGAATTCAGGTATGTAACTATTGATGAAAGGAATGGGAAGAAATTGTTTTACTATTTTGTTGAATCTGAAAGGAACCCATCTCAGGATCCTGTTGTTCTTTGGCTCAATGGTGGACCTGGATGCTCTAGCTTCGACGGATTTGTATACGAGCATGGTATCAATCTCACCCAGTTTTCTTTTTTGGATGTGTATTTCTTGTCTTTTGACCTTTTTTAAGGTCAATTTTTCATTTTCATAAATGATTTGACACCTAAAATAAGAAATTGTTGAGCTATTTTGATGGTCATGTTATAAAGTTTTGGTTTAAATTTGTGTTCTCTAAAAGTGATCCTCCCTGGTATTACTTTGATTTAGTTTTTTGTGTGTCAAATCGAATGAGATTTGTTTGCTAAGTTTCAGTTAATTTAAGAGCAATGCATTTTGCAGGTCCTTTCAACTTTGAAGCAGCAAATGCATCAGGATCTCTGCCCAGACTACATCTTAATCCATACAGCTGGTCCAAGGTTGACCTTGTTCTGAAAATCATTTGTATTGATTCTCTTTCTGTGCCATTAAGAGACTGCAATTCGCAACTTGCAGTACTTTTCGAGTTTGATTTTCTCCATATGTGCGAAAATCATCATAAATTCACTGTTTTTTGTTTTCAGGTTTCCAGCGTTTTATATTTGGATTCCCCTGCTGGTGTTGGGCTCTCTTATTCTAAGAATTCTACTGATTACATAACTGGTGATGTAAAGACTGCGCTAGATTCACACGCATTTCTCCTCAAGGTACAAAATGGAAGCAGAAGAAAAGAACTGTTCCTTATTTTTCATCTTACATAAATCTCATCCATTTACTATGTGTTGCTAGTAGTGGTTTGAGCTATATCCGGAGTTCCTTTCGAATCCCTTTTTCATTTCTGGGGAGTCATATGCTGGAGTTTATGTGCCAACTCTTTCTTATGAAGTAATGAAAGGTAATACTCATTGTTTTCCTGTTGCACTTGTTGGGACGAATCTGATTTGCATCTCTGGTTATTTAACAGGAATTGATGCTGGTACAGAGCCCATCCTTAATTTCAAGGTTTGTATCAGCTGCAAACATTATTTCTTTTATGAATTCAAATTTATAGCTGCAATCTTAAATCTTCTTTATGCAGGGATATTTAGTCGGAAATGGAGTTGCAGATGAGGAGTTCGATGGCAATGCTCTTGTTCCATTTGTCCATGGAATGGGCCTGATTTCGGATGATCTCTACGAGGTATTGATTGAATTCAACAATCTACCCCTGTCGTTGATGCCTCGATGTTGTTGTGGTTTCTATGTGTTCCGGACAATGTTTCTAAGCGCATAATTTTGCACACTGCAGGAGGTTAATATTGCTTGTAAAGGGAATTTTTATGAACCACTTAATGACATTTGTGAGAGCAAGCTTGCAAAGGTTGATAAGGTAATGGAGCAGCTTTAATCTTTTCTTTTTTTTTGTGATCTTGATTTGAATTATTTGCATTTTGCGCTTTTTCATTTACTTGAGAATCTTGTAAAATCCCAGGACATTGAAGGTTTGAACATATATGACATTCTAGAACCATGCTTTCATGGCACAGATACAAGGGAGAAAACAGATACTAAACTTAGATTACCTTCTAGCTTTCGTCAATTAGGTGAGACTGACAGGCCTTTTCCTGTGAGAAAAAGAATGTTCGGTCGTGCCTGGCCTCTTAGAGCCCCTGTAAGAGAGGGCATTGTTCCAACTTGGCCACAGCTACTCAATAGCGAAAGCGTTCCGTGCACAGTAAGTCAACAATATATGATTCGACATGATTGATTCGTCTTGGACTTGAATATTTATTTACATAAGATTCTAGATGATTGATTCTTGTCATTAATTTTGCCCTTTTTGTTGTTCTCGCTTCAGGATGATGAAGTTGCTACTTCATGGATGAACAATGCAGCAGTTAGAAAAGCAATACATGCTGATGAGGTACTAAATTTACTCAATTCCAATTTTCATTTTGCATTTCTGCTGTAAATTAGCTTATGGAAACTAGCAACCAAACAGGTAAGCGCAGCCGGTGTGTGGGAATTGTGTACAGATAGAATCTTATTCAGACATGATGCTGGGAGCATGATCAAATACCATAAGAATCTTACTACGAAGGGGTATCGTGCCCTCATTTTTAGGTTCGTCTCAATACTTTGTGTCCACTATTTGATGTGATATCGGCTGAGAAAACCGAAATCAACTTTAATAAATTTCCCAAATCTATCAATCAAGGTTGAACTCACAAAAACGAAACAAAGATTGGTGTTAGCAAACCAATCCTAAGGTGTTTAAGCGACAATGAAAGGGATTCAAACCTGACACCTTCGATTAAGTAATCTTAGAACCTGAATGTTGGTTGATTCATAAGTACCTTACCACAATACTTGTTCATAATCAAGATAAAATTGTAAGAATGAAGAACTCGAGCCGAAATCAACTTTAGTAAATTTCCCAAGTCTATCAATCAAGGTTGAACTAACAAAAACGAAACAAAGATGGGTGATAGCAAACCAATCCTAAGGTGTTTAAGCGACAATAAAAGGGTTAAGCAATCTTAGAACCTGAATGTTGGATGATTCACAAGTACCTTACCACAATACTTGTTCATAATCAAGATAAAATTGTAAGAATGAAGAAGTCGATCTTACAAACTCACAAAATTAAAAATCAGCCCCGGGCTGGAATCTCAACAAAGAGAGGAAAATCAGAATTGTATTAAATTTCATCCATCATGTCTTTCAACTATTACATTGGTGTTTAAATAGAAAACTTAAACCTAACCCTAAACTGAAAAGGAAAACAAATCCTTGTCAGACTAGGAAAGCTTAAATAAAAACAAATAAGGAAAACTTAAAACTAATCCTTATGCAATAAGGATAAAAAAACGAAATTCCCTTTTGAGGGTTGTTTATGGGCTGATTTTTAAGCCCAAAACAACTCACTTATTGAAAAAAATAACAATTAAGGGGGTGTTTGGTTAGCTAGAAAAATAGTAGAGAATGGGAATGAAAATCACCAATTCTCTTTGCTATTGTTTGGTTTAACAAAATTATTTAGGTAATGGGAATCCCATTCCCCCATTTGTAGGAATCACCTATTCCCCTCTCTTCCCCCATTAATCAATATTGATTCCCATTCCTACATTAAATTTGATAAAAAAAAAAAAAAAATTCACCATTTCTTATCCTTATTTTACCAAATAACCAACCATTATCTCAATTTCTCAACTTCTCTAATATATTAATATTTTTATATACGGATATGATTATTATTAATATTATTTAGTTACTAACATAAATAAATGCTAAAATAATAAAATAATGATAACAAATATAAAAGAAATAATTGTTAAACATTAATGATATTTTATCTCTTTTATAAAAACTATTATTAATTTCTAAAAAATAATTAAATTCCGATTCCGGACTAAACCAAACAAAACTATTAATTGGTGATTCTGATTCCGATTTCCTATCATTCCGTTTCCGTTTCCGATTCCTATTCCAAAACTTGAACCAAACGCACCCTAAATATGGATACCTGAGCCCAATTCGAAATCCATACATATTCCCTAAGGGTGCCTTAAGTGCTAACACTTAATTGTCCTTAGCTCATATGTAGAAGTCTAATTAAGCCCAAATGATTCCTAATGGGCTTGTACATTCCTCACAAATAAACTATTAAGCTTCATTTTGCACCGAATCCTCCATAAATCAGCATTTGAAAGGATGTTATTATTCTTTGCATCAACCAAATTGATTAGACAAGTTAAACCAAAGATGACGCTATCTCGATTCACATCACTATTGCTTCATAATAGTTAAAAAATTAGTCAGACTGAATAAAAGCAATAACGGAAAGAACAAGTCCTGTGAAACTACTCTTTTGGCTTTAATGAGAACTAGAAAGGGTAAATAAAGCTTAAAAGAAAAAGGAAGAAACGTTTTCGTTTATTATGATGAACTGAATGCTCAAATGTGGAATTGAGAGAGCAGTTCTGATAATAAATGTGATTGCTTCGGCTGGTTTAAGTTTGTCCCTCTGCAGCCTATCCTGAAACAGCTGCGAATGATTGGTACCATCCTGACACAGCCATCTTGCTTCTAGGACAAATAATGTCATCAAATAACTTATCAAATCACTTCATTATGCTTTTGACCATTGCAATTGGTGTTTGATGATGGGTAATCAACAGTTTGTCAAGTATCGCATCTAATACGAAACATGCTTTCCTCATGTTTCGCTAAACCAGAACAAGAATGTTTACTTTGATTAAGATGGGACTTGAAACTACACACTAGAAAAAAAGGTGAAAGCTGAGCCTCCAGAGCCACGTTTAGCACATCGAGTTATTGTCCGAAAATCGTTGCACAACCAGGCAGTAATAAACTTTTGGAGACAACGAGTTAATGTGTATGTCTAAGAATGATCAATTGGTCATTTTCGATGTATGACTTTGTATTAGTTAAAGCCTAGTTGTATAGTTTTTGTGCAAAGTGTAAAATTTTGAATTGCACATGTCATCATTTAGCTGTTTGTGGTAATTGATATCACCATTTTGGCAGTGGGGATCACGATATGTGCGTTCCATACACGGGAAGCGAAGCATGGACGAGATCAATGGGATATAAAATAATAGACGAATGGAGGCCTTGGATTTCTGGAGGACAAGTTGCTGGGTACTTCCCATTATCTCCAATGTCTTTATCCAAAAACTTAAATTACTTCATATTAACAAAAAAGAAAATTTTGTTCTCATGGAATGATCCATTTGTTGATTGCAGGTATACACAAGGCTATGAGAACAACCTCACCTTCTTAACCATAAAGGTATTCACAGATAAACAGCAGTCAATTGCAATTGAAAATTGACGTTTGTTATTTTTTTTGTATAAACACAATTCTCAACTGAATATAATGTGTTTGTGGGTGGTGCAGGGGGCTGGACATACCGTGCCAGAATACAAACCAAAAGAAGCTTTGGATTTTTATAGTCGTTTTCTTGCTGGGAAATCAATATGAAATAATCTCAAATATATATATATATATATATATATATATATATATATAGGCTTTGCTTATGATTGTTATCTGATTCCTCATCAGTTGACTGTTTAAATGGATTACACCTATATGTTTATGAATATTACGGGAACAAGAAAGGATAAATTTTATATATATATATATATATATTTCTATTGAAAGTTTATTTTCCGACACAAAATATTATTATTTTAAGCATTTGTTGGGTTTCGTAATTTTTATAAGCTAATTGCCTATTGGACTTTTATGTTTTTATTATAAATTGTATTCAAAATTAAATTTTATATACAATTATATTTATATATAAATATTTTTTTAAAAAGTATAAATCCTCACGGGGATGCCATGAGAATCCCAGTAGGGATTTAAACGGGGCCGGGGTGGGATCCCCGTGCAGCGGCGACCTCCTGTACTACTCCCTTCCTCATTAAGGATAATGCGGAAAAATTTCTTTCCATCCCCACTCTCATGAATTGCGAGATGGATCTCCGCGGGGAACAAGGATTCCCTGTCCCGCGATTATCCCTAATCGAAGTCTATAATTTACCTTGGCTTTGAGAATAAGTCTACCCTTGCCTAAACTTTATATTAAAAAAAAAAAAAAATGTCAGATACCACTGGATATTGCGCGTGCCAAAATCTAGCTTTTGTGAATTTAAGTACATTTGCAAAGTACATTCATAAATTTCGAAAAAAAAAAAAACATTCATAATTACTTTTAATTATTATATTTAGTTAGTTTTGCGTTACTAAATTACTATTCAACACATAACTGCATTTAAAACAAAACATATTCCAGATGCATAGCGAGTGGGTGATTACTAGTTATACATAAAATTGTGGTCAAATTTCAGATTTATTTAGACTGATCGTGAAAATTGTAAATCATAAGTTGTTTGTGCTTTTTCATCACTACTATACCATTCTCCCCTGTATTTGTATGCTGTCTCTTCAATTACCAATCTTTCCTATACTGTCTCTTCAGTTACCATTCTTTTCAGTTATCAAACAGACACATTTGTGTGCTTGACTTCTTAAGTTCTTATTATTGCGTAAAACCTCTAGTATAAGCAGCAAGTAAAGGTGATGATTAGACATATTTATGGAGCTGGTTGGGCACAGTTGAATTTAGTTGAAAATTATAGCCGAATACATATGGACACCTTGAACTTGGCAAAAAGCGTTTAATATCCTCCTGAACTTTGAAAGTATCCTACTGCTCCGCTTGACTTCTTAAAACTGATCCAGTTTATCTCTTAAGTATGACTAAATCAGACAATGTGAGATGTTTATAATACACGCGTATCACGTGTCAAGTTTGAAAAGTCAAACCATGAAATAGTCAATAAAAACTTGACACGTGGCAACAAAAACCTCTAAATTGAAGGACCCCGAATTGGAAAACCCCACAATCAAACAGAGAAAGATGGTCAGTATTTCGTTCATCATCATCATCCAATTCACAACATTTTGTTCATCATCATCCAATTTCTGAATTGAGAAATTAAAACCACCCAAAGATTAAAACCCAATCTTTACTCCTTATCTGTTTTCAATCTCATCTTTCTTATTAACCAAACAAATAAATTGAAAAGAAATCAGAAACAATGAATTATGAAACTAAAATTACTCAAATATTCCACTGGATTACCCAAACTGAAAATTACCCAAAAAAATCCGATGAATTCTGGCAAAATCAACAAAGACTTCTACCATAAAATCCGGCAACCACCAAATCTACCATAAACTCAAAAATTGACTCAAAATCAAAGCCCTTCCATTGATAACCTAGAAACCCAAACCCAAAAATTAAGCCAGAAAATTTTTAGGGTGCAATTTTGATGGATCATCAAAAAAAAAAAAAAAAGTCATTCCTCTGAAGTGCGGCTCTAGCAACCAACAAACCCTAGTAAAATTAAACCCAAGTTCATCTAACTATTAATCAAAAATTTGACTTGAGATTAGAAAATTTACCATTGATAACTAATCTCTTCAAACAAACATAAACAATATCAAAGCAAAAAATGACCAACGGAAACAAATTAAATTAGTAAAAACCAACAAAAAGGGGATCGGGTAAAGTGAAACGCAGACAAAAATGGTGAAAAAACATGCACAAAAAGGGCAGCGGTGAAACACGCGATGAAAGGAGAGATGGTGGCGCTGAAGGCGGAGACGGACGACGATGAAAGGAGAGACGGTCAAAGACGATCAGATACAGTTAGACCTGCTCATGGGCCCAAGGGCTCGCTCAAGCCCAGGCTCAAAGGGCCGGGCTTGGACAACCAAAATAGATGACTAGACCCGTCCAAGCCCGAGCCCAAAAAAGTCCGTAGAAAATAGGCCTAGACTTGGGTAGTCTATTAATATGGCAAGCCGGTTCGAGTCCGGCCCGTATATTAATAAAAAAATTAAAAATATAATTTTTTATATAATGATTAATAAAATATATAATTAAAATAATGATAGTATAAAAAGTTAAAGATAAAATATTAATTGAAGATCGAGTGAAAATGGTGTTATGAATTTGATGTTAAATTTGAACAATTATTATAGATTTATTTCATTTGTAGTTTTGTGTGGCACTATATATTTGAACTTTTTTTTTTTTTTTGTGGAATTATGATGTTTTTTGGATGTTGTAGAATTATGTTGTTTCTGGATGTTATGTTTTATTTTTATTATTGTGTAAGCCCAAGTCCAACCCGAGCCTGATAAAATTTTAGACTGGCTGGGCTGGGCTTGGACCGAATATTTTTTTTATTTTTAATCTTGGGAAATTATCAGATTTACGTTGGATTGGGCTTTTGTTTTTTGGGCCTACCTTTTATTATTTACTGAAATACGTGTTTTTGTTTTTTCTTTCTCCTCTTTACCTTTTTCTTCTCTTTTCTCTCATCTTTACCCCTTTCTTCTCCTTTCTCCCATCTTTACGATTTTCTTCTTCTTCTTTCTCTGTTCTCTACTTTTTTTCTTCTTCAAACATTCACTCAATATAAACAGCTGCTGAAGTTGTTTAAGAGGAATCTGATGGACGGCGGTGAAGATAGTGGCGACGGTGATAATCTATTGCCGGAGACGCCTAGCCGGAGCGATTGGCAAGGGAATGCGACGGAGGCTGCTGATTTTGGGAATGGAAATGAGGGTGTTATTGGCGATAACGTTGCTGGTTCTACAGTCCCTGAACCAATGTTGCAGGAAGAAACAACATTGTATAAACCCTTGGTTTCACAAATGGATCTGAAATCGAGTGGTTTGTTGCTGAGAATATAATGTGGGAGAGTAATGTCACTACTCCCTCAACTCAGGTAATTTCACTCCTTTCACTATTACAGAATTTACTTTCAAGTTTTGTTGCTTTCTTGACAGGGAAAGGTTATACCTTATTTAAACCTAAATTATACCTTAGTTATACTGAGTTATACCTTAGTTATACCCTAAGATACACTGTTATACCTGATTTATACCTTTGTTATACATTCTGATACACTATAGTAACTGATTATACCTTAGTTATACCGCAATTATACCTTAGTTATACTGAGTTATACATTAGTTATACCCTAAGATAGATTGTTATACCTGATTTATACCTTTGTTATACATTCAGATACACTTTTTTCACTGATTATACATTTGTTATACATTCAGATACACTTTTTTCACTGATTATACCTTAGTTATACCGCAATTATACCTTAGTTATACTGAGTTATACATTAATTATACCTTAAGATACACTGTTATACATGATTTATACCTTTGTTATACGTTAGGATACACTGTTATTATGATTATACCTTAGTTATACATTCTGATACATGAAGTATACCTTAGTTATACATTGATTATACAATTTTTTCACTGATTATACCTAGTTATACCTGAATTATACCTTAGTTATACTGAGTTATATTGAATTATACCTTAGTTATACCTGAATTATACCTTAGTTATACTGAGTTATACCGTTAGTTATACCCTAAGTTACACTGTTATTGTGATTATACCTTAGTTATACATACTGATACACATTTTTCACTGTTTATACCTTAGTTATACATGAATTATACCTTAGTTATACTGAGTTATACCCTAAGATACATTGTTATTGTAATTATACATTTGTTAAACATTCAGATACACTTTTTTCACTGATTATACCTTAGTTATACATGACTTATACCTTAGTTATACCTGACTTATACCTTAGTTATACCTTTGTTATACATTCAGATACACTATTTTCACTGACTATACCTTAGTTATACTGAGTTATACCTTTGTTATACATTCAGATACACTTTTTTCACTGTTTATACCTTAGTTATACCTGAATTATACCTTAGTTATACTGAGTTATACTTTAGTTATACCCTAAGTTACACTGTTATTGTGATTATACATTTGTTATACATTCAGATACACTATTTTCACTGACTATACCTTAGTTATACTGAGTTATACTTTAGTTATACATTCTGATACACTTTTTTCACTGTTTATACCTTAGTTATTCTGAGTTATACCTTAGTTATACCCTAAGTTACACTGTTATTGTGATTATACCTTAGTTATACATTCTGATACACTTTTTTCACTGTTTATACCTTAGTTATACCTGAATTATACCTTAGTTATACTGAGTTATACCTTAGTTATACCCTAAGATACATTGTTATTGTGATTATACCTTTGTTATACATTCAGATATACTTTTTTCACTGTTTATACCTTAGTTATACATGAATTATACCTTAGTTATACTGAGTTATACCTTAGTTATACCTAAGACACATTGTTATTGTGATTATACCTTTGTTATACATTCAGATACACTCTTTTCACTGATTATACCTTAGTTATACCTGAATTATACCTTAGTTATACTTAGTTATACCCTAAGTTACACTGTTATTGTGATTATACCTTTGTTATAAATTCTGATACACTCTTTTCACTGTTTATACCTTAGTTATACCTGAATTATACCTTATTTATACTGAGTTATACTGAGTTGTAATTGATGAATCTGTAATCTTCAGTCCAAGTTCCATTATCATGGAGCAGAATTGTGATTTCTTGCATATCTCTGTGATCGATTGAATTGCTATATCTGTTTTGCAGTGATCGATTGAATTGCAGTGATCGATTGAATGTGTAGGAGAGAGATCGATCGATATAGATGTGCGATTTCTAGATGGCGAAACTGATCTGTGATTATCGATCCAGGTATGCGATTCCAGGTGAAGAAACTGATCTGTGATTCTTGGCGAAATTGATCTGCGATTTCTTGGCGTTTGGGAGGTTTTTGAGCCGGAGGGAATCACGTATTTTGGAGATTTATGTTTTTCTGTTTTGTGTTTTTTTCTGCAGATTTACGTAAAACAGGAATTTCCTGTTTTATGTATTTTTGTAATTTTGGAAAGTTTTTAAAGTATTTAAGTAAAGTTTTCCCTTGTAGGTAAAAAAGTTAGGTGGTGTAAAAAGGTAAGTATTTATGTAAAAAGCCCTTTAATCTTTTTATCAAATTTTTTTATTTTGGACTTAGCGGGCCTCAATTCGTTTGGAAGCCATTCTCCATGCCACGTTAAGCTCAGAGGGCAAATTAGGTCACTTTTTCAAAGTTAAGGCGGATAATAGGATACTTTCAAAGTTCAAGGGGAATTAACATTTTTGGCCAAGTTTAGAGAGATCCATATATATTCGGCCAAAAATATAAATTTTATGTCTATCCACTAAAATTGATTACCATTGATTTTCAAATTTCTTTAATAGTTAAACTAAAATAAAGACATAATATGAAAAAGAGATAAATAATTACATAATATAACACTACAAAACTGTTATCATGTAAAAATAATTTGTAATATATTTTAGAGTAAACTTGAAAAGCATGCCTTGTAGTTTGCATTATTAACAAGACGAGGACGATATTATTATTATTATTATTATTATTATAAAAAAGCCTGCTGGTTTATTTTTCTTTATAATAAAAAGAATTATCGGCAAAATAATCAAAACTCACCATGCGGAAAGGGGTAATTTAGTCTAAAATTTTATTTTTACTTATTTATTTATTAAAAATATAAAATACATATTTTATTAATATTTTTTTACTCTCTCTCCTTCGCGGTAAACATCCAATGGAAGAAGATTTCTCAAAATTTGGCAACCCAAAACTTCAATTCCTTCTCACACCACAATTCTCTTCCAATGTAGCTTTTGATTTCCGAATATTGGGGTTTGTGATTCTCCTTGTTTAGATGCGGCCATTTATCTCGACCTCGAAGGCAGTCCGTTCCATATTATCAAGTAAAAGTGCTGGAAAATACTGGACCTGTGGACCAGATCGGCAAATGACTATGGTTCTAAATTTGATAAGGTTCAATACACCATCGGACGGCGATGTTATTCTGAGGAAGGAGAATTCTGTTTTAAGCATGTGGAGTAACGCTTTTATGCCATTCTAGCTTTTTCATTCAACCTGTATGCAGATCTCTCTACAGGATAATTATGTGATCGATGGGTTTGTATATTCAATCTGCAATCCAGAGGACTGTAGGAGAGTTTTGCTTGATGATTTTGAACTTGGGTTTTCAGTTAATTAACAAAGATTGAAAAAGGGTGGAGAGAGATTGAAAAATATTAATAAAATATATATTTTATATTTTTAAATATATTAATAAAAAAAATTAGACTAAAATACTCACCGCCATGTATTCAATTTTGATTATTAGAGATTTTAGATTCAGATCGGTCATCGAACCAATGAAAACATAGAATTATGAATCTTAGATTAAACAAAAAAAATTACAATCCAACTGATTTTAAGAAATATATGAAAATAATAATATATTTTTATTTTATATAATTCGTAAGAATTTTTAGTACAATATATTAACTAAAAGTGTTTAATGTATGTAATATAATTTTTATAATTACAATTATGAATTTAATTTAAAATATTTTAAAAAGTTAAAATTATATTTCATTTTAATTAAAAAAATCTAAAAATAATAACTTAGGTTATTAATTAAAATAATTTTTTTTTTTAAAAAAGTCTGATTGAGCAGGAAAAATTATACCACGTCTTTTTTACAATTAGTGCAGCCCTTATTATGACTTTTATCATATTATTATATCTTATTATTATCATATTATTATATTATTATTATTATCAACTACTTATCTTAGTTTTGTCAATTAAACTGTTATATGGTAATAATTAATCTATATTAAATTCAAATTAAGCCACCAACTTCCTTCCACACTTTCTCTTCCAACAGTTTTGATTTTTTTATGGGCGTAATATTTTCTTTTGAAAAATGTTAACTTTTCGTACAATTTCAAGTGTCCTTTTACTAACATTTTTAATTATTTTAATTAGCCAATAATTGGTATAATTTTATTATTAGACGAGTCTATCACATTTTATTTGAAAACTATATTAACAAAATAAAAATTTTAAGAGTCCCTATAAACTAATTTATAAACCCCATATCCTAAACGTAAATTCTAGATGTTAATTTATAAATTCTAGATCTTAAATTATAAATTTTATAGGCTAATTTATAAACATTAGAACCTAAACTATAAATCCTAAATCTTAAAATATAAACCATAGACCCTAAAATATAAAGCATATAGGTTAATTTGTAAATTCTAGACCCTAAAATATACATGTGCGTAAAACTAATAAAATTATGCAATCAAATATATTTTAGGGTTTGAGGTTAACAAATTAACCTATATATTTTATATTTTAAGATCTATAGTTTATAAATTAGCTTTCAGGATTTATAGTTTAGGGTTTAGATTTATGAATCAGCCTGTAGAGCTTATTTTTAGGATATAACGTTTATAAATTAGCCTCTGGGATTTATAGTTTATGATCTAAGGTCTATAAAGTAGTCTATACAGTTTATATGTTAGAGTTTAGAGTTTATAAATTAGCATATAGGATTGACAGTTTAGGCTCTAGTGTTTTAATTGTAGGATATAAAATTTATTGAATAATTAAAATATTAATTAGGATTAATAATTAACTATTTTAATTGTTATTTTGGATGTGTTTGCAAAATTAAGAAAAAAAAAAAAAAAAGGAATCAGTATGATTGTAATGAAATTAAAAATGATGAATAAAAAAGTAAAGAGAATAGCAAAGAAGTTTCGGAAATAAAAATAATACCAATTTAATTTTTCAATGAATGTGGCTTAGGTAGTTAATCCTGCTACATTAATAACAATTAATTAAATGGAGTAATTTAAATTATATCTTCAGATAGGATAATTACGAAATTCAAGGGATACATGGAATAGTTGATAAAATCATTACAAGTTAAGAAGTTTTTGATATGTTAATGATGAAATTTTCAGTATGAACTTTTTATATTATTTTGTGGCGTTTGTGATATTTATGTAACTATTTTAGATTTTGGTACGTATAGACCGGTCTGACATGCGTATAGGAAAAATTACCTCGTTGATCTATTGAATCATTTCATTATTTATTCTAGCATTCATTATTTTATTTTATTATTTTTTTATTTAAGTTATAAGTTAACTTATTTTCCCAATTTTATAGTTATCATCCTTTTGATAATTTTTAATTATTGTTCTTTATCTTTTAGCGTTTAAAATTTTTGGTAAGTCACTATTATTTTTTGTTAGATTTGCCCTAGCCCCGAGACATTGATCCTTGTATTTGTATCATACATTAATGTGAGATTTATGTATTATACAATTTGTGTCATTAAATAAAGGCATCAATCTATTTATTATATATTTTGTGCCATGTTGTAAATAGAGTATCCTATGGACATATCTATATCCATATTGACAAGTATCATGCACTTGGCAGTAAGACCATGGATAGAGAAAACGATATGACCATAAAATCTTCCGTAGTCTGTTCCAATCATGGGAATGAATGGAACAAAAGACTATCATTAGTCTAGTTATATGGCGGTGTCTTACCGGTTATAGAACATGGGATGTCAACCAGGTTAATGGGTACATGCAAAAGGGGCATGGTGCTAGATCAATCTACTAAACGAGAAATCCACATGGTATTGTATCACAAGTGATTCTCGTGTAGTATTTGTATGGATCCTTTGATCTGACTATATGATGGTGCTGCATGTGAAGTGGCATACTTTGGTGTACGCTTAACGGGCCTGTAAAAATGTGCCAAGTATGGGTACATTCGGGTATGTTAGTGAACATGGCAGTGCTATGGATATGCAGATGGGAATATCACTCAGTAGTCCACTGAGAAGATATCACCGACCTCTTGATGAATGCAACTGATAAGAGTGTGGCTACACCCAAACAAGTTGGAACTTGTTTGTGAGTATCAGTTTATTCGGGATCAAGTAAATGTCCGGACACAAAAGAGGGTGATCAATTCTATGCCTTTGTGTTGGACACCGATATCAATGACATGGGATATACAAGTTTGAACTGCAGGGTTACGATTCCAGTTTGACTGCTATCTCCGTCTTAATTGGGGGCTGCAGTAGCTTGCTAGAGCCCGTTTACAGTCTGTTAAGCCTATTGTCAGCATAAAAATAGGCCCATCGGATCGTACACATTGAACGTCTGGACTTAACTAAAGGATTATGTGTATACTTGGAGTACACACGTTGAAAAGAGAGAAAGCTCCATTACTTATATTATATAGATCAATTGGATTGATCAAAATGATATAATTAATATTTATTTTGGCCTTCTTATAATAATTCAATAAATTAATTTATAAGATTATTTCTTAGATGGAAATATTTATACATGTATTTCCTTTTATGCATGTCTAATTTAATTCCGTAATTAAATTAATAAGTAAAATGAATTCTAATTTAATTGTATGTAATATATTATATGGTATAATATATATGCATATACGTTAAATTAAAGTTACATTTGAAATTAATTAAATCAAAGGAATTAGAATGGGCTTGGGCTTAAAAGAATTAAAGCGCACATATAATGGGAGGATGTATGGCCGAAATTTTGGGCATGAGAATGAGTCATTCTCTTGACTACAACGTAGCAAAGTAAGACTTTGCTTCTTATCGATAAAAAAGAGAAGAAAAGTGATGAGTCATGGGATGAGTCATTCTTTGACTTGAGGTAGCAAAGTTGGACTTTGCATTCTTTTCTTTATATCTTATCCATCTTTTTCTTTTGGGAAAAAAGATGTGAGCCGCCCCTCTTCTCCTTTCTTCTCTTCTTGGAAAATCCGATCCACTAGCACGGGGTTGGTCTGATAGCCGTTCGTGTACGTAACGGTAGAGGAAGTCTATTTAGATTTCTGCAGCCATCTCTTAAAGAGATATACCACGTGAGTATCTAAACTTCCTCTTTATGGCTTTGGTTTTTTATTTCCACTTCACTAGCTCCTGGGCTCGGATTCGAGGAAATCAATGTGTATTTTCGCTTTTATCGGTTGATTTCCGGTGACGAATCCCAACAATTTTTTTCTATATGTACATAATATACATGATATTTTGAATAATTGAATATTTGTGATGTACTTAACAATATAGTTGTCGTATATAATAGTATGTTATGCGGATATTAATGGACTTGAGCTAGCATTTTAAATGGGGAAATCGTAGAAATTACCTCTGTTTTAGGTTTTGTTTTTTGACTTTAACTTTTTAAAATTACTCTTCTACCTTTCATAATTGTTGAATTGTCCATAATTCTCTCTCATCTTTTTATAATTTTAATATACTTTTGTATTTATCTCTCAATTTGTTTATTTTTTTGTCATGTAACTTTAAAAAGTTTTTTTTCTCTTCGAAACAATATGCAAATGTATATATTTTTTTCGACATTTTTTTTCACTAAGATATAACTAATTATACCTTTGTATCTTAAGGTATAACTAAAGTATAATCACTGTAATAAGGGTAAATAATTATATCCTCCATGAGGTTTGGTCAATACACTAGTATCTCCTTGTGTTTTACATATATAATTTATACCTCTCTGTATTTTGTATTTATCATACTATGACCTCCCTCTATTTATTATTGTTTGGTTTTCTATCAAAATTTCTAACGTGATATATATTTACGGATTACTATCATCTCTTAAAATGTTCTACATTCAAGTTTTTCTTAATTAGATCCTTTTACTGTCTTTTTTTGTTTAATGTAATCAGAACTTAAAGGATATGGAAAAAGTCTCATAATAAGTGACAAAGAAATAATTTTGTGACAAAGGACCTTATAAAATCAACATTAGATAGGAGACAAGGCTAATCTTAGTCACAAATCTTAACAACATCAACAATTTTGAAAGAAAATGCTTAATAATGAATTGAGGCAGGTAATAATGTGATAGAGATAAACTTCAGGGAGGTATAAATCATATATGTAAAACACAGGGAGGTACTAGTGTATTTGACCAAACCTCAGGGAGGTCATAATTATTTATCCCTGTAATAATGTATAACTAAAGTATAATCACTGTAATAGTGTATCTTAAGGTATAGCTAAGGTATAACTAAGGTATAATCATTATAATAGTGTATCTTAAGATATAACTAATGTATAATTAAAGTATAATCACTATAATCATGTCATTATACCTTAGTTATACCTTTGATACTCTTATTATAACTTACTTATACCTTTATACAACTATTATACCGTAGTTATAATTTAATTATATCTTTGATTCTCTTATTATACCTTAGTTATACTTACTGATACACTAATACACTGAATATACCTTAGTTATACCTTCTGATACACTAATTATACCTTTTGATATACTGATTATACCTTATTTATACATTATTTGTACCTTATTTATTTATTTTTAAGCATTATAGTGAATAATAGTATATAAGCAATGTATAACAATGTATAAGTAGTGTATAATAGTGTATCAGAAGGTATAACTAAGGTATAATTAGTGTATTAGTGTATCAGTAAGTATAACTAAGGTATAATAAGAGTATCAAATGTATAACTAAAGTATAACTAAGGTATAACAGTTGTATAAAGGTATAAGTAAGGTATAATAAGAGTATCAATGGTATAACTAAGGTATAATAACACTATTATAGTGATTATACCTTAGTTACAACTTAAGATACACTATTATAGTGATTATACTGCAGTTATACCTTAATTATATCTTAAGATAATCTATTACACCTTAAGATATACTATTACAATGATTATATCTTAGCTATACCTTAAGATACACTATTATAGTTATTATACCTTAGTTATTGTTGGGATTTTTCACCGGAAATCACCTGATAAAAGCGGAAGAACGCGGTGATTTCCTCAAATTCGTGCCCAGGAGCAATTGATGTGAAAATTATAAAACTTAAAATCAAATAGAAAAGAATAGATTTCTCACCAGAGATATCTCTTCTAGAGATGGCTGCAAAAACCAAAATAGATTCCCTCCGCATTCAAGTACACGAACGTCTATCGAGCACGACCCGTGCTAGCAATGAGATAGAACGAGAGTGAGAGAGAGGGGGCTGTACATTTCAGCTACCACACTTCATACCTTGGCCGAATGGTCTCCTAGGTTAAAAACCTAGGGGGCCGAAATTCCCATAGGGAATTTTAGGCCCAAACCGATTTTTATTTCATTCGGGCTTTTACCTCTTTAAGCCCATGTCCAATTTTAATTCTTATGGTCCAATTTAATTTCAAATTCAATTTCTATTTAACATTTATGTCATTATATTATACCATATAATATATTACATACATTTAAATTGAAATTAATTTGACCAATTAATTTAACCAAGGAATTAAATTTGACACTTTATGAAATTAAGTACATGTAAACCTACACATGTAAAATATATCCACCTAGGAAATAATCTCATAAATTAATTCATTGAATTAATTATGAGAAGGCCAATACAAATATTAATTTTATTATTTTGATCAATCCAATTGATCGTCATAATATATTAATATAATCCTCTCTCTCCTGTGTATATACTTCAAGTATACAGGTGATCCCTTAAGTCCGTATTTAGAAGTTCAATGTGTACGATCCTGTGGGCCCATCTTTATGTTAGCAGTGGGCCTATGGCCCACAAACTACAGGCGGGCTCTAGCAAGCCACTGCAGCCCCCAATTAAGATGGAGATGGCAGTCCAACTGAAATCATAACCCTGTAGTTTAAGTTTGTATATCCCATGTCATTGATATCGGTGTCCAATACAGAGGCATGGATTGATCACCCTCTTTTGTGTTCGGACATTTACTTGATCCCGAATGTACTGATGCTCACAAACATGTTCCAACTTGTTTGGGTGTGGCCACACTTTTATCAGTCACATTCATCAAGAGGCCGGTGATATATTCTCAATGGACTACTGAGTGACATATCCCTTCTGCATATCTATAGCATTGCCATGCTCAGTGACATATCCGAACGTATCCATACTTGGCACCCTTTTACAGGCCCTTTAGGCATACACCAAAGTATGCGACTTCGCATGCAGCACCATCATATGGTCAGGTCAAAGGATCCATACAAGTACTACACGAGAATCACTAGTGATGCTTTACTATGTGGATTTCTCGTTTAGTGGATCTATCCAGTACCATGCCCCTTTTGCATGTACCCATTAACTTGGTTGACATCCCATGTCCAATGGCCAGTAAGACACCGCCATACAACCAGGTTAATAATAGTCTATGGTTCCATTCATTCCCATGACTGGAACAGACTACGGATCTCTTTATGGTCATATCGTTTTCCCTATCCATGGTCTTACTGCCAAGTGCATGATACTTGTCAACATGGATATGGATATGTCCATTGGATACTCCATTTAAAATATAGCACAAGGTATATAATAAACAGATTAATGCCTCTATTTAATGACACAAAATATGTACAATACATAAATCCAATAAATGTACAATACGAATACAAGGTCCAATGCCTCGGGACTAGGGCATATCCAACAGTTATACCTTAAGTTACACTATTACAGCGATTATACCTTAAGGTACAAAGGTATAATTAGTTATACCTTAGTGAAAAAAAAGTCGAAAAAAATATATGCATATGTATCTTGTTTCGAAGAGAAAAAAGAACAAAAAAAAAAAAACTTTCTAAAGTCGCATGACAAAATAATAAATGGTTTAAGAGATGAATACGAAATTAGATTAAAATTATGAAAAGAGGAGAGAGAAATGTGGACAAAATCAAGTATTTTAGTATTTTGAAAAGTTTGAAAGGGATTTTGGCAAAAATTTCCTATTCATGTAAAAAAGAAAGAGAGGGTGCCAAAATGTAAGTATTTTTGTAAAATCCCCTTTTAAATGGTATACCCGATTTTGTTTGGGTCAAGCCCGTCCGAAAAAGAAAGGGATATTCAGCATTCTAGCATGTTATTATGAATTTATCTTCCAAATAACCCAAACCAAATTACATAATACAAAATAACCAAAATGTGTAAATATCCTCATTGGTATGGATAATTGAATACCAATATACAAAATATCTACTTCCACTCATTCTCTCTCCTCCTCTAAAGTATCTTCTACCATGTTACCCTTCTTTGCCTTATCACTTATATTCCTTATACTTCCTATTTAACCTTGTCTTATGTGACACATTTTTGAATTTCCAAAACCGGATCTCTCCTCTCTTCTTCTACCCATTCTTGCTTTAAGTTTGATGTATTCCTAATATGATCTTTCTAGATCTCATTCTATCTAACTACTCAGTGGTCCAGTTCAACTTATTCGCTCCTTCAAACTTTTGTCCCATTCCTTTCTATACCGGATCTATAATATGATTGTATTTTAAATCTTCATCTAATAATTAACTCTCCTGCTAAAAATTAAATTCACTAATTCTCCCAACTCAACTGACCGTACTCCCTTTTAAACCATCTTTCACCCAATAAACAGATTAGATCTTCCGTTTGACCCGAATTTCTGAGTGTTACAAAGAAGCTAAAGATTTATTATGCTATTCATATGATGAATTTATAAGTTCACTACTTACATATGGAATGAAGATCAAAGTAGCAAATGGAAGAGATAATGCTGAAAACAAACAAAAATCCATTATGCTCAAAGCAAATTCAAGTGATGATGAATTCAATAGCAACTGTAATGATGATGCACTCTTAACTAGAATATTTAGAAAGTTCTTGAAAAAGGAACAAAAATAAGAAATGAGAGTGTCGGATTTTTATGACCTCTGTGATGAAAACCAAGCAAGTTAATCTTTGTGCTAGAATCACTGTTGAAATCGATTCGAAAAGCAAAGATTCAAATTCAAATGAGCTTGAAACTTGAATCCAAGAAGAATTTGAAGAATTAGAGTTGAAAAGAGATAAGAATTCTACAACTATTGCAAAAGCCATACGGATGTAGGCATAACAGCGTACGAATGTTAACACAATAGCCGCACTACTGTAGATGCGTCACTAGAAAGGCATGAAATGAGATAGCTCTTTAGATTTTGGGGAGAAAACAAAAATCCTACTAATCATCGTGTGTTACTGATTCTTTGAATTTAAGGGATTTCAATAACAAGGGATTAGTAATAATTAATAAAAGACAACAAGAGAAAAAAAGGGTGAAAGAAAGTGACAAGAAAAAAAATCTCAAAAAGTTGAAAATCAAGCAATCAAACCTCAAATTCATAGAATTCAAATATAAATTCATAATTCAAACCAAACCTAAGCCTTTAAAGACTTATTTGGTAGTTAGAATTGAAGAATTTGGAGCATAATTTGGGAGGACTCACGCTGTGAGCGGGCGATCCTCGGAACGGGCCGTAAGGTCGTTTTCAAAATATATATATGTATAGGGTTTTTGGTTTTGAGAGAAAAAAAAAAGTTTTGGAGGTTTGGAAAAGGCGAAACTAAAAGGAATGAATGAAACTAATTCTTTGCACTTTAAAGATTTAGGAGTCGCCACCCAGCTCAGCTCTTACCAGAAAATTGTGGTATAGCCAAGCCCGATAGAAATTCCTATACATTCCGGACAAACTACCTATTTCCGCTTCATTTTGAAATAACTTTAACTATACCAAATATGCGCTTTTTGTTATTTGATTCCTATTTCGTATTCAACCCTGATTATATTTTCTATATGCTAATACACAAAGCCATAAATAAATACTTAAAGCAATAAATAAATTCGAAAAATAAAATTATTACAGTAAGATAGAATAAGCTAAGCTAGGGGATACAACTAATTAAAGGGATTGGGATACAAGCGCTTAATTTACATGAATTCTAATATTTACAATCACATAAATACACGACATAATTTAAAAATAGAAAGCTAACATGTATTTAATCTAACATACATCTACCTTCAAAACAAAGGTTAGTGGCACAATAACAATATGTACATGTTGGACTCAAATAAGAAAAAATGGGAGAAATAGATAGCTTAAGGTCAAACATTTAGTGGATAATCGGAAAAACCCAACAAGTTTAACTTATTAGACCTGGAAAATGGTTTCATAAACACCCTGTATTTTGAAGTGATTAAATAATTTTGAAAGCAATTTTTCCGGTTCATTTTCCTCTTTAAGCATGCACTTATGGGTCAGATATCCAGAGATTTATTGAAAATATCTTTCATTCAAGTTCTATTCATTTTACTAAAAAGAAAAATATGAACTAAGCTAAAAGCATTAAACACCCAAAAACTAATTTTTCATAACAAGTAGTGCAAAATGAGGAAATAAACAAACTGACTTAATTCGAAGATCGACAAGATGGGCCGCACGACCTAAAAGAAAATTCGTACGGCTTGAAGATAAATCGTATGACCTAAAATTGAATTTTGTAGAAAATGGTCAAAATTGATTTTGGAGAAGATAAATGGGTTTCGAAGAAGATGAGTCGTACAGCCTAAATGATAAGTCATGTGGCTTAAAGATAAGCCATGCAGTTTAAAACTGAAATTTGCAGAAAATGTTTAAAATTGATATTGGTTTCGAAGAACAGAGCCGTACGACTTAAAAAATAAGTCGTGCGGCCCAAAAGATGAGCCGCACAGCTCAAAACTGAAATTTGCAGAAACTGTTTAAAATCCATATTCCAATTTGGTGTGACAATATAAATGCAATAATTGGACAAAGAATCTTATTCAACATGCAAAGACCAAGCACATTGATATCAAACATCATTTCATTCAAAATCATGCACAAAAAGGAGACATAGTGTTAGAGTTAATGCTTACCGAAGAACAAATAGCTACCATTTTCACTAAACTGCTAGATGAGCAGAGATTTGGCTATTTGAGGAAATAAATAGGAATGACCAATCTTATTGTTAACTAGCATTGGTTTGGAAGAACTTATTTTAATGTATTATATGTGTGCAGTGCATTAATATGTTTTCAATTGGTATTAAATGTTTTCTTGTATGCATATTAAAATGGCTTCATAAAAATTTTATTTATCATTAAAAAAATTAAAAAATTTCTGTTTCATAATACGTTAGTATAGATTTTTATGAAAGTGATTTTACAATATTAAAATGTTTATGTATGCACATTTTTTAAGCTTAATTGTAAAAATAAGGCCTATGTAAATCCAAGCCCATGTACTAACATTTTATTTGTAGGAATTAGATTAAAAGATATTAGGCCAGTTTTTTTTCGATCCTAAAAGAGATATATATTGGAACCGGCCCGACAGGCAGAAGATAAAAATAATGAAAAAAAAAAAAAATGATTTTACCTTTATAGGTTTACTTAAGATAATATTTATTATAATTTCAAATATTATGTCTATGACATAGACATATATAAATATAACTAAGAAAAAAAAAATCATTTTTAACTTGATTAAAAATTATTGGTTTTAATGTTCATATCTATGACATAGATATAAAAATTATTAAAAGAAAGGAAATACATGATATTTAACCCACAATAGCAGAGCACGTAATATAGTTCACTACATATTTTTATCATGAGCATCAAATAGTTTCATGACCGTTGGAATAGTGCCCAATGGCTACATTTCCAACGGTCACATAACCGTTAGAAACTCCCCTATAAATTCTCATTCATCTTATTCTTATTTTTACAACTCTTAGAAAATTACCTTGAAATTTACTAAAATTTGAAGATTTTCAGTTTTGTCTTAGTTGAAGTTTTGAAGAGAAATGGAAAAAAATAATGCATTGGATAATCCGATTATTGCGACAATTTTTGCCATTCTATTCATTTTGCTTCCATATGTACTGCTTCAATATATTGCTATTCCTAATGGGCTCCAAGGTCATTATTAAATATAGATGCACTGTAACATTTTATTCGTGTAATAATTTTTTTTTTGTCTTTTTGTTTATCTATATGAAATAAAAAAAAGTTGAGAAAATGCATGTCTTAATAAAATGAATGAAATTAAATATCAAAATTTATATTTTTAAACAGATCACTACCAACCGAATTTCAGTACGATTGGATACCTTCGATAACTAGAGATTCATATGGTTCGTTTGCCACTTACGTGTAAGGAAAATAATAATCACCTTGCCCCATTCAAATTTGGTACTCGGATTCGTAAATTATTTCTTGGTTGGATGCATTTATTAAGTGATTTATTTATCTAAGCTTTAAATTTTATATCTATGACATAGATATAAAAATCATCTATAAAGAAAACACGTTTAGGTGAATTTTCTAATTAAAAATAATTAAACAAGAGAGAAAATTTTGAGAGAAAATTTCTTATGTGGAAAACCGAAAAGGACACGCTTGTAACAAGAGAGGGCAAAGATCAAAGCTAGAGTCACTTTCGGATTTATTGTCATACTCATTTTAGTTATACCATGATAATGTTATGAATATTTGATATTTGACTCAAGTCTTTATAACATATGCAACTTGTTGTCCATTTAAATATCCATCAGTAAGTTATTACATTTAAATTCAAACAGGTTGCACCTATGGGATTTTCGAAGAAAAAAGATCCAACTGCAAGGTCGACACAAAGTTAAGCAGGTTAATTTATCGCACATGTGGTCACAGAAATTGCTAAGTGGGATATAATTAGGCATGGTTTCTGAATAGATGAAAGACATCAAAATCCCAAAACTATCCTAGCAGACTAAATGTATTGATCAGATATATACAAACTAAATGAATATCAAAGGTTCCAATATCAATGTATCTATCCAAATAATCCAACAAGGAGACTAAGAGTCTCCGCCATCATCATCACCCTCTTTAGTGCTGTTGCTACTATCCTGCTCAAACCCTTAATTCACCCACATCAAATCTGCGTTCTAGCACTACAGAGAAGCCACCTGGGCCACCAGCTACATTGAACGAGTCCTCTCTCTCTCTAGTTGACTATGTATACACATTATGTCATTCATACATTTCACATCTCGTTCCATATCATATCATGTTATGCATATGTAAATTTGACAGGTAAAGAAACCTACATGCATCGCCATGTTGTCACAGATCAGTAGGCCACTGGTGGCGGAGAGAAGCTGGGCATATGTCTCACAAGAGCTCCGGGGTGACTATAAAAATACCATGCACAAATAGTAAGCCAAAGAAAAGCTAGAGTGGAACAAATAATCAAAAGTTACTGGATCTTACGTGGGTGGTGTCCTCCGGCTCCAACAAGATCGACATAATAGGGTCTGGCACTATCTGCGGATAATAGAAGCCGCCGGTGGAATTATAAAGCTACGGCTGGTTGTCAAAGATGTAATGGGGTAAACCCACGATCCACCCCACAAGAGGAGTAGCCTCTACCATTAGTCCAATGGGCAGCATTGCCCTAGGGGCATCTAAACTCCTGGAGAATCCAAAGTAGATGCATATGAATTAGACTCAAACTTAGTTATGATCCTAAACTAGTGAATAAAGTTTAAAACTGATGAAATTCACATGTACCTCACTCCAGGTCACCGAGCCTAGCTGAGTACGACATTTAGCTGCAGACATCTCTATATTGGTCCAGCTGAGCATCCATCAAATGAGCCGTGGAAAGATAAGGATGCCATTAACCCTGCCCAGTATGGGACAACTTAAAAACCCATGCTCGTATGCCCATATTTGTAAAGAAATCGAAGTCAGCATGTACATAAATAGAATTCTACCATGAAGAGAATAAGAAAAAGAATAGAATTCTTACCAAAATAAAAATCGAGCAGCACTTCAGCTCCTTATGCTACCCTCGGACATACACATCCAACCCATAATACATTTAGGCGAGTTTTGCTCTGCCCCATTCCCGCTCACTCAGGATCTCCAGTTTAATTAATGTTGGCAGTATGTTCCAGTTGATGTCACTTCCACCGGTAGGGAAAAGGACCTCGAATATGAGGTACAACAGGAAGGAGTGGGCATACTGATTCTGCTCTGCCTCTGTAGTGGCACTGCGCCCCTTCTAGTAGCCTATGAAGGTATCACATTGAAGCTTGGGCTGGGAAGGTCGGTACCCAAGCAAGATGGCCACAGTATCGGTGCTAAAGTGGCTGGAGGTCAAGGTGTAGTTGAACTGCATCTGTGTGCCCCTAAACCGCAGCCCAGAAATAGCAGCAAAGTCAAGTGGAGTAATGGTGAACTCCCCAGTAGGCAGATGGAATATATATGTGGCATCCATCCACTGCTGGATCAGCACCATAATAGCTCCCTTACTTTTTCGTGGAGTGCGGCGAAGAGTCCTAAGAACTAAAATCTATAGGCCAGCAGCATGAACCTTCATCCTAACCGGAGCTAGGATGCGATCGTAAAACTCCTTGAGGCCCACCTAGCCTCCGGCGTCCTTGTTTTTTTCCTTGGTCTACAAAATTGACAAAAAAGAGAAGTCTTTTAAATTTAGTTGGTTGTATACCCGCATATATTTCAAGGAAAAATTGAAAGAAAATTGAATTTTGGGCAAAAAAATGAAGGGCTGTCTCTCAGTAAAGATGAGCCGTATGACCCTATTCCATAGCATTTTGGGCCATACAGCCTAAGTCTTTAAGCCGCATGACACATCCTTTGGTTCCTGGAGAAATCTGGGAATTCAAGGAAGATGAGCCGTACAGCCTGACTTACTCATGAACAAGGCCATATAGCCCATCTAAACTGGGAAACAAATTATGCGTTCTTCGACCTAGAAATCTAATTTTCTCTAAATTAGGCCTAAATCTAATAAAAAACCAACCCTAATTTGTTCTTAAACATAAACCCTAAACATGCATTCTAATCCATCAATTTCATCCAATTGTAACAAAATCAACGAAAAAGGGAAATGGGAAATCAAAGGGAAGTTAGGTGAAAATGTACTAAATGGGCGATGGAGTGCCCATGAATGTTGATGACTAGGGCCACCTCCTCCCCGAAAGACATGCCTTCATATTTCTTCATTGGTCGGAGACCGTATAAACTTTTCACCGAGACGATGGTAGAGTAAAGGAACCCTCCGGTAGGGTATATTACGAGACTACCGTGTCCGGAGACTCTTAGCGGGGCATGTATGAGATAGAACGATGGAGCTTTCATCTCATGATTGTGAAAGTATGAAATTTGGGGCGAAGGGTCGGCTGCCTTTAAAGAGATAAAGAAGAAAGAAGAAGAAAAGGGGGAAAACAAAATGAAAGTGACAGATCCACATATTTGAAATAAGATAAGATGGACCGTACGGCCCAACTAGCCCAATGATACATTTTGGAGGATTTTCTCTTTAGCTAAGTGTCTCACAACCCTATTTTCCTCCACTATGAGTTGTACGGCTTAACTTTCTTGCAAGATAGGTCATAGGCTCATCCTTATTTAATCACTAAATTTCAATTCTTCATTTTGAATCACCAAATTACTCCGAGAAAGGTTTTCTTTTTCTTATTTTGTAGGAATCCAGGGACGAGACCCAGAAAAGTGAAACCTTGAACTTCATAGCTTACATCTTTATTCTTGATTGAAGGGGCAAAAATTTTTGTTTTCAAAATTATCGATGAAGGAAGAAAGACACCAACACAAGCCTTCCCCAGTATTTATCCCCAATTGGCCAAATCCTGAAAAACAATGACGTTTAGTAAGTCAATCCTAATCCTTAGCAAGCATAGTATCAATCAACCAAAAAAATCCAAATCATCGGAAGTAGAGATGTTTAGCGAAATGATCCCATTTCAGTAGGATGAATGACAGACAAAGCAACAATCAACCAGCAGAGTCCAAATCATCGGAAGTAGGGACATTCAGTGAAACGATCTTGCTTTACTAAGACAAATGATGGACAAAGCTACAATCAATATAAAAAATCCAAATCATTGGTAGCAGGGGTGTTTAGTGCAGTGATCATGCTTTACTAAGATGAATGGTGAACCTAGTTTGATCGCCAACGAGCAAAGTATCACTCAACCCAAAAAATCCAAATCATTAGAAGTAGGGACGTTTAGCGAAACGATCCCACTTTTTTTAAGATGACTAATGAACCGAGCTCGATCTTTAAGCATGAGTAAGGTAACAATCAACCCAATAAATCTAAATCATCGGAAGTAAGGATGTTCAGTGAAGCGATCCCGCTTTCTTAAGATGAATAACAAACCTGGCTCCATCTCCAAAGACGGGCAAAACACCATTTAACAAGCAAATCCAAACCCGGGAGACGGTGATGTTTAGCAAAGCATGCCTGATCTTTATATCAACTTCGATTTGACTCGACAATCCTAAGGTCAGGCCTCTATCCCCTTTGTTCACCGTGCTCCCTATCGTGTACTTAAATACACCCAAAAAAGATCCAGAGAAGACTTGATAAAGGTCAAATTTAATTACATGAAAGACAGCTTGTGAGCATGGATTTTTATCCTCTATGATGATGGTTTTTTATTATCTTTTATCTGAAATTATTCAAAGCACGACTCGAGGAGCAAACAATGGACTGTAACTTATGTCAAAACAAATTGAAAATCGAAGTGGGATTCGTTATCATTACAGGAAGGGCCGTACGGCCCAACTGGAAAGGAGGCAAGGGCCAACTTTTAAAGGTTAGGCCATGAAAGAGAGCTACTTGCCAAAGATTTAAGGATGAGTCGTACGGCTCAAGAGATAGGCTGCACGGCCCAATTTTGAAGGTAGATGGGCCGTACGGCCCATCTCTTTAAAAATTGATTAAGCCAAATTGGCCACTTACAGGTGATGTCACTCTTTCTTACAGAGAAGAGCAAATGTTACATAGATTTAAGAGGGATAATGATGCTTATGTAGGGGGAAATTTTTCTTCTCTCAACAACTCAACACTAAAGACTTTTTCTTCTCTCAACAAGTCAACCATTACTTCGCATGGCTCATCAACCTCTCCTTCAACCTTTGCTTACCTTTTCTCCTGCAATAACCAAAAAAAAAAAAAAAAAAAAAAACTAAAGCCACAAACTCCATTTTCCATATTATTCAACTTTCCAAGCACCAAATGCTGGTGTGCCCTAGTCCAAATGACATTGGTTCTTGTATTGTATTATACTTTATATTTGGATATTTTGTATTATATATTTTTTTGTTGAAATGAAGGTATGAATCAATTTATTCATATCTTGTGCTATTTATAAATATAGTATCCAATGATTATAACCATACTAAAGTAAACGAATGTAGGTCATTGGATTATGAGACCTTTTAGTAGAGTTAAAGTTACAGTCATAAAGATATCGCTAGTCTGTTCTAATCATGGGAATGAATAGAACCAAAGACTAGCATATCCTTGACAGGATGGCAGCATCTCATCGGCCATTTGACATGAAATGTCAATCAATGATATGGGTATATGTTGGGTTGCATGGTACTAGATCGATCTGCCATGGGAATGCCACTTGGTTCGATCGTCATAGGTGTTTCTTTGGTAAGTCTTACTATTATCCTTTGACCCGATGTTCATTGTAACATAACATGGGATCTCATACACTTTGATATACGTCTAACGGGCCCATAACAGGGTGCCAAGTATAGGTATATTGGGTGGGTTAGTGAACATGTTGATGTTGATAGTGAATTTGACAAAATTGTAACTCAGCGTCCCCTAAGATGATATCACTGGCTACTTGATGAGTAGGACTGACAAGTGTATGGCCATACCTGAATAAGTTGGGATACTTATTCGTTAGATTCAGTCCACTCGGTATCAAGAAATAAATAAGCATATATGAGGATGACAGGGCCATGTCTCTTGCTTGTATATCGATGTCAGTTGGCAAGGGATATACAAGATCACTTCTAGGTTATGTTTTATATTCGACTGTAGGTCTTCATCTTAATTGGGGACTGTAACGGTTTGCTAGAACCCACTTACAGTCTGTGGGCTTTGGGTCCACTGCCAATATAAAGACAGACCCACAGGATTATACACATAAAACGACTGAACATTGACAAATCAAAATTGGAACGAAAACCAAATTAATTGAGTTATTGACATTATGTTATATCATAATTAATTCAATTATAAGAGAGACATTAATTTTATTTGATTAATTAATTACATGTAGTAGATAATTAATTAAATAAAATAATATTTCCTTGCTGGAAATAAACTACAAAGGTTGAATTTATTAAGGTTGATTTTAATTTAACTTTGGTTTATTTTAATTTGATAAAATTGTATTTAATTGTATCAATTAGAATTTTATAATATGGTTTTATTTAATTCTAATGATACAAGGTAAATCAATTAAATCAAATTAAATAATCTATAGTTTAATTTAATCCTAGTACACTAAGGAGTATAAAAGGAATTAAAAACCTAGTATACTAAGGTAATACTAAGGAGTATAAAAGGATGCCTTAAAGTCAATTTCTTCGTAATTCTAGCCACTTGATATTTTTTGGCCTACACCAAAGAGAGGAGCGAAAACTTCCCTAGGCTAAAATTTCTTGGTTTTCATTCTTCCATTCGCTAATACGAGTCTCGTTCAAGAGTCTTTCGTGTACCAGATTGTGGAGGAAATGCAATTGGGTTTCTATAGCAGTCTCTAGAGGAGATAGTTAAGGTGAGAAAATTTAATATTCTTTCTGTTCTTTGTTTCATTCTATTAATCTACATGAATCTTGGGCTATGGAATCGAGGAAAATTTTAATCAGTATTCTGCCTTGCGTTTAATTTTTCCCGTGATGATTCCCTACAGTGGTATCAGAGCATAGATTCATGTTCCGATTAATAGAATGATTGGTATTAGGGTTCTTGGTGTTTGATTTGATTTGATTGAAATTGATTTTCAATTTGATTTTATTTAGAACCGTATTTGGTGATTTGGGGTTGTAATTATTTTTTCCCAATTTTTTTTTTGGTTTGATTTAAAATAAATAAATAAATAAATTATATGTTTAGCCAAATTGGAATCGCAATTTGCGATTGGCAGCAGGCTGCCACGTGGCAGCACTAACACATGGGGTGCGGGTTCGATTTGGATTTTTGCGAGTATTTTGATTTTCAGACCTTATATGAATTTTTAAATTAGTTTTAAAATTCGCATGATTTTATTTTCGCGATTGGATTCATGTGGTTTCTTGTGTGATTTAATTCATGCCTATAATTTAATTTTTTGGTTAAAATTAAATTGGTTAATGAAATTGGTCCAATTGGCCCTTGGCACGAGTTGAGAATTGGACAGCTAATTCTGGTCCGTGACCAGACATTGGTTATGGATGCTATGAGCGGACGACCTGGAAATAGTAGGGGCGGGATGCGGCAAAGCGAACTGGGAAAAAAAGCAAAAAGCGTGTTTTGATTTGATTGAAAAAGCAGGTTTCGTGATGTTTTAGAAAACGGGTTTGCCTTATCTTACTTTAAGAACAACCAATTTGTTCAAAAATTACCTTTGGAGAAAACATTTTTTTGTTTTATTACTTAAAGACCTCGAAACCTAACTTTCAAGATCAGTGACAGAGTCGCCACCCAGATCAGCTCATCCGGGAAATTCCGGTACAGCTCCCTACCAAGCGTAGACTGCCCTACCTAATCCAGAGATTTAGGGTTCGGGCAACTTACCTATTCAACCTCGAGCTTGTATTTAGTTTATGATTTATATTACCATATTTATTCAATTTATTATCTTTCTTTACCCAATTAAGTATACTTTATCAGCTGATGCTTAAACAAATGATAGAAATAAAGTGCGGAAAAGAAAATCATACATCTAAAATATACAGAAAGAACAATAAAGGTTGCTTATTCAACCAAATAGAATAAAAAGGAGAAAACTCTCGTCCTCATATTACAAGTGCCTAAAATACACGAGGATCTAAAAATTTACAAACGCCTAATATTCAAGAATTAATCTATTAATTACAGTAAAAATAATAAAAAGGAAAATGAATGCTGCAAAATAGATGGTTAGCACAGTTTATATTATAAACACAAGTAGGACTCACATCAGGACAGAACTGGGATTTTTAGGAACGGGGGCATGCATTTAGGGGGTAACTGGGTCGACCTGACTGGTTGGACCGGTTAGACTTGGAAAACGGTTTTGAAACATCCTATAGATTTTTGTGCTAGAAAACAATTTTTGAAAACCATTTAGCTCGGTTTCATGCGAATTTCCACATTTTAGCGGGTATATTATCCCAGAACTCAGGGTTCCATTTGTGCGGGTTTCCTAATTCCAACATCTATCTAGGGTCCAGAAAGAAGTAAACACACCAAAAACGATTTGAATTCAAAAACAGCATCGTGCGACAATGTTCGTACGGGTCGTTTCGTAATTCTATCTTTTCTGGAAGCTACAGCTGTACGGCTTTAATTTACAGCCGTGTGGCTATAACTTCCAGAACCCGAAGAATGTTTTCTCATTTTTTAAAAATGCCATTTTGCTCATTTTTGATGTTTCTTGGGGATTTCATGGGGTTCGGAGGTCCGATAATGCTGGACTACTGATCCGGTTCGGATCGAACAACCCCGAAATTAAAAAAATAAAATCCAGAAAAAGCAAAAAACCTAATATCCGTACATACAGAAATCTGAAAACCAAAATTTTACAACGTACGGATGCATTTGGGTTGAAATCGATCACAACAGAATGTATAAAATGGAAAACGGGTTGTTTTTAGCTGATTCGGGGTAGTTTCGGGTTTCTACCCGGCAGGACAGAGCCGTGTGGATCTATTCTTCAGAATTAGAGCTGTGCGGGTGTGTTCTTTTTAAACACAGCCGTACGGCTCCATTAGGGCAACCAGTTTTCCGAAAATTTAAGAACGATGAAAATCACAAAGAAAGAGCAATGCATGTAGGTTTAAGGCCTTTCAGAGTTTACCTTGATGTTGTTTTGATGTGTTTGATGTCCAAAATCGGATTGGAAAATTGAAATGCACCTTAAATCCTTAACTGGCCGAAATCCTGAAGGAATCCGAATCGATCCGAAACCAATCCAAGACGATTCCGATTGGTTGAGCAAAGGTCGAGAACACTTTCTTTGGAGCTTGGGTATTAGTGTTTGCAAAGTTTTGGTTTTTGTTCACTCTCCCTTACTCTCTGTGTCTCGGTCTCTCTTTCTTTTCTTTCTCCCTTTTTTTCTCTGCTTCCTCTTTTTTTTTTTTAAGAAAAAAATTTCCCTCCTTTTTTTTTATTCTATTTCTTTTCTTTTTTTATCCCTCTCTCATCATCCTGTCAAACTATCTGTGAGCCATCTAAACCCCTGTTAATTTCGGCCTCTTTTCTTTTCTGCTCAGCCAAGTTGCTTTGGTTGAACCTACTAGAGCCGGGCTGAAATTTGTAGAGATCCAATGCTCACCCTAAACCCTAAAAAACATATGGGGGACCTTCTCGGGGTTTCGGATCTAGGATAGCTTGGTTTTCAGGACGTTTGAGATACTCCGAGCGGTATTTTGGTCATTTTCAAATCCGATTCGTGTCTGTCTACTCAACAGGTAACATAAGAATTCTCATCATAGAGGTTGGGAAAAACCCGTGCTCACAAGCTGCCCTTCGTGGGATCAAAGTCGAATCATGGTCGGCTATGAAGCCTAGATCGAGTTTGGTCTCGCGATTGGGAGTACGATGAGAAAGGGGTAAGAAATGTACCTAGCGTCCCTTGTTGGGGTTGCTGGCAGTGGTTCCAGGTCGACTCTCTGTGGTGGAGTGATCCCGTGTAGTCTACTCTCTGTGGTGGAGTGTACCGATAAATTCTGCTTTTTCTCTCCTGTGTGGTGGAGAGACTCAATAAACTGTACTGCCTTCCAATGTGGTGGAGAGACTCAATAAATTGTTCTTCCTCTCTTATGTGGTGAAGAGGTTGAACGAACTGTGTTGTCCCTCCTATGTGGTGGAGAGACTCAATAAACTGTTCTTCCCCCCTATGTGGTGAAGAGGTTAAACGAACTGTGCTGTCCCTACTATGTGGTGGAGAGACTCAACACTGTACTTCTTCTCCATGCGGTGGAGTGCTTAAAAAATTGTATTTCCTCTCCTGTGTGGTGAAGAGGCCCAACAAGCCGTACTTCCTCTCCTATGTGGTGAAGAGGCTGAAAAGATGGTGCTTCCTCTCTTATGTGGTGAAGAGGTTGAATGAACTATATTGCCTTTCTTATGTGGTGAAAAGGGCTGAATGAACTGAGTTGTCCCTCCTATGTGGTGAAGAGACTCAATAGACATTTCTTCATCTCCTATATGGTGAAGAGGCCGAAAAGATTGTACTGCCTTTCCTATATGGTGAAAAGGCTAAATGAATTGAGCTATCCCTCCTATATGGTGAAGAGACTCAATTGACATTTCTTCCTCTCCTATGTGGTGAAGAGGCCGAAAAGATTGTACTACCTTTCCTATGTGGTGAAAAGGCTGAATGAACTGAGCTGTCCCTCTTATGTGGTGAAGAGACTCAATAGACATTTCTTCCTCTCCTATGTGTTGAAGAAGCCAAAAAGATTGTACTGCCTTTCCTATGTGGTGAAAAGGTTGGAAAGATTGAGCTTCCTCTCCTATGTGGTGAAGAGGCTGAAAAGATTGTACTTCCTCTCCTATATGGTGAAGAGGCTGAAAAGATTGTACTACCTTTCCTATGTGGTGAAAAGACTGGAAAGATTGTGCTTCCTCTCCTATGTGGTGAAGAGGCTGAAAAGATTGTACTTCCTCTCCTATGTGGTGAAGAGGCCAAAAAGATTGTTACTTCCTCTCCTATGTGATGAAGAGGCTGAAAAGATTGATACTTCCTCTCCTATATGGTGAAGAGGCTGAAAAGATTGTTACTTCCTCTCCTATGTGGTGAAGAGGCTGAAAAGATTGATACTTCCTCTCCTATGTGGTGAAGAGGCTGAAAAGATTGATACTTCCTCTCCTATGTGGTGAAGAGGCTGAAAAGATTGAACCTCTTTCTCTGTGCGGTGGAGTGACCAGAAAAATTGTAACTTCTTCTCTGTGTGGTGGAGTGACCGAAAAGATTCTAACTTCTTCTCCATATGGTGGAGTGACCGAAAAGATTCTCACTTCTTCTCCGTGCGGTGGAGTGACCGAAAAGATTCTAACTTTTTCTCTATGTGGTGGAGTGACCGAAAAGATTCTAACTTCTTCTCCGTGTGGTGGAGTGACTGAAAAGATTCTAACTTCTTCTCCGTGCGGTGGAGTGACCGAAAAACTTGTCACAAGATCGTGTATTTATTCCTTGATCGATAATTTTGGAAACAAAATTTTTGCCCCTTTGATCAAGAATAAATACGGCTGAGTTGTTTTACCCCTAGGACCTATAAAAGGTAAGAAATGCCCTTCTCAGGGTGATATTGGCGTGAACAAAAATTCTGGTAATTGGAGGATTTTTCATACCTGAGATTCAGGGTCGTATAGCTCTGATTTGCACATTGCGATCCTAGGGGTGCCCCTGGATTAGACCATTTCCACTTTAGGAGGGTTCCCAGTTCAGGACGACTAGATAATGGTAGTGAGTCGCCATTGTGGGCGGACGACCTGATGATGGAAGCGAATGTCTGCATTTGGATGCACTTTGATGCATGTATGCATGAATACGTGTATGTTTTGAGTGTACACATGTATGCGACATGACATTTATGCTAATGTTCTTGGTATCTACACAAGGCTGGGGAAGGGATTTATGACTTCTGATGATCTTCTGTGGGGACTGTCTCAACTGGGGACCCTGACTCATTTAGGTTCTGTCATTCTATCCGCCCTATTGAGACCGACGGATGCTTCTTCCCAGATTTGGGTGTGCTTCCAGGCCGAGCTTGCTCACTCTGGTATTCTCCAGACCTTTCTAATCAATTGGCTATTACCCTAAAGTGCTATCGGTCTTGGCATATCGGAAACATAGACTTGTTACCCGCTTTGCCAAGGGATGGCCTATTTATCTGAACGGGGGGAATGAGAACTAGATCTGGTATCTCGTATTGTGTGCTTAGAAATAACACATCTGGACCAGGAGTCGCCATCTATAACAGGGATTCCATTTGCCGTCATGGGCTTGGATGCAATGGCCTACTGATTGGTGTTTACATGTAATAGCACGATGTATGCAATATGAACATCTAGGTGGAAAATGAAACATGCCTAATATCATTATGATGACATCAGAATGAATACAATAGGGGAATCACAAGTGATTCTGACTCTGAACATCACTCTCTTCTTGTTACCAACACGTTCGTTCGGTTTTCCGTGTCAGAAATTTTCTCTTGATGATTACTTCTTTTTTTTTTTTGAATACATGTTAAAGGCAAGTCACCAAGGTATATAGCTGATCACTGAATGGAGTCGCCTCTGTGAGCGAACGACCTGAAATGGAGTCAATTAACCACTGGATCCTCCAAGGGTCTGAAACTGTATTCATGTTTTCAATTCATCCCAGATTCCAATTTATGCACAGTCCCCAAAGATGGACACATCATTCAATTTTTCAACGTGTGGCCTGATTCAGAATGACTTGAGTTAATTGTGGTTTCCCTATGTCTGCCAACCACCATAGCCCTGTAGCAAATCACACCATCTTTAGGAGGTGAAAGGACCACTGGTAAGTAGTCACTTTTGTTGTAGCTGAAGACTGAGTTCTTAGAATGGTTGGTAAATACAACTTTCCCCTAAATATTGGCACATCAGGTTTTGCAAGTCTTTCTGTTGATGGTATCATCCCATTCATGATTGTTGAAAGCTTTGTAAAACCTGGTTGCTCCAACATTGTTGGTGGAGGATTTCCTCCAGCCTGAAAAGGAATTGGTGCCAATCTCCACCTTCTCCCTATCACCTTTTGCTCGGCTGAACCTCTTATACCATCCCTTGCTGGGTTAAATGTTACTGGTGGATAATCATCCCTTTCACACTTAAATATTGACCTCTCAAAGTGCCTCACCAGCTCCTCTTTTCCCTGAAGCCTAGCATAGACTATAGTGCAAACTTTGCTGGACAAGAACAGTGGTCATCTCTTATTGTGAACTGCTCACTGAAACTTGCATACGAACTTTGGGTTTGTGAAATTTACAAATGCATACCCTTTGTTCACTTTGTTTTTGAAATCGAGGAGAAGGTGCAAGAAATCAAAGGTTGAAACTAATTTCTCATTATTACTCTCATTCTCTTTCATGCATTGCTCATCCAGGAGTTCCATCAATAGTCTGCTGGCGTAATGGCAATCTTCAGCTCAATTGAAGCAGACTTATATTTAGATCATCTCTCTGTCATGAGATCAAGACCCTTCTCACCATCTGAGGATGCAAAGCAATTTGTCTGGGAGATTGAAGAGAAGTGGTATAGGATAAAAGGGGATTCCTGGTCTGGTACAGGTTGATGATAAAGGAGGACTGATTGAAACAGTACCATAACCACCTGCCCCATCGCCTTTTTGTTGATAAGATGAAGCAATATGGAACATCATTGGGGTTCAATTTCTTCTTAGGAGCCATTAATGTCACATAATCAGCTCAGGGGAGAAGATGAAAGGGGTGATTCATCAAGCAAGTGTCTGTACTTTGCATACAAACGGAAGAGAAAGGGTGTTGAAGGTATGGATGGAGGTGGAAAAAGGAAGTGTTTTGGGTTTGAAGACAGGAAAGTCCAAATCTTCCACAGAAAGGGTACAAAAATCTGATAGTAATGGAAAGTTGGGAAGTGGAGGCACTCCAGTGTTAACTATGGCGGCTATGCATGAGAGAGAAAGACTCTTCCACCTACACTGATTCCCTTTCTGTGTTTTTTTTTTTGAAGGACTAAATCCAAGCAATAGCCACCCATTGGTTTTCCTGCTGCATTCAAATTCATGCATGTTATGTGTGTTTAATATGCCTTTTGGATGAACAATGCATGCGTAATGTCATGTGCACATGAATGTCATGCAAATAAGATTATACATGCACTACAACCAAGAACTGCTTCAAAGTTTAATCACATGCGGGGTGATGCAGGTGATGAGAGCCATTTGAATTCCTCACAGGTTGGAGATTTTGGTGAGTTTGGAATTTTAGCTTTAGGGTTTTGGTATGGGGTACTTTCTTGGGTAAGGAATTAGGCTTGAGGCTTCATTTTGGGTTTTGATTTTGAGTTTGAATAATAGTTCTAAGCTTGGAACAGTTCGGGTATCATGTGTGCTATTCAAATTGAAACTTTGGGGCAGGGCCGATAACATCTTAAATTGTGATTTGTAAGGGCTGCTGATTTGGATCGGCAGATGACTCGGTGGAGGTGATGCCATCATGTCCTTTATTTGTCTCACAAGCTCACCTTTCAAGAGAGAGTTCGGTCAGGACCAGATTTACTTTTAGGTTCCCTACAGTATTCAGACTGATGTCATGCACTTTGATATTATACGTGTTAGATATGTCATTTTAGATGATCAAATGCATGCACAATGCCATATATATGCAATCACCACATAAGTAAGAAGATAACAAAACGCATTGCATTCAAAATGATTTCAATACACCTTACAAACAAAAATGAGTCCCCTACAAGAAGGAAGCCTCTAAGGGTATTAATTGTGCGTGTTTAATGCTTCGCGAATGAAAATGATAATAGATGCGAATTCTTTATTCCTGACATTCCAAGAATGCCCAATGCTATGTAAAAGGCAATGCAAGAATTGTCGCATGTGGACCGTCACACGGACAGAGGTTCGACACTTTTAGGAAACCTAATGGATGTTATGAAATGGCGGACAGAGGTTCGACACTTTTAGGGCACCTAATGGATGTTATGAAATGGTCGCGTGTGTGCCAATTCACGGATAGAGTTTCGACACTTTTTAGGTCAAAATGAGATGGTATGAAATGGTCACGTGGAAGTCGTTCTCACAGATAGAGCCCTGATGCTTATGGGGCATACCAACATGAAGTGATGTTGCAAACGGGTCACATGCAAATAGGGACACGGACAGAGGTTCGGCGTTTGTGTAAAGCCTTGAATGATTTGGTAATGTTATGAAATGTTCCTATATGCATAATAATTCAGCACTCGTGGAGCACCTCGAATGAGTTATTAATGTTATGAAATAATTTTGATATGGATTGCAATGCAAAAGCAAGATTTCGGCATCACCGTAATGCCTACAATGAACGAAAATGAAATAGAGATGATGTTATATTGTGTTGTCATGCGACTTGCCATACAACCAGACCTACGATCGTTGTGATCTTCTAGTGAATGGCATGGTATAGTGAAATGGCCAGGTGCGAACTGGTGCGTAGGCAGACTACTGGTAGTTTTGGGGTACCCGAGATGGTATGAAATGAAATGATCGTGATAGGCATTTTCAGAACGTCCCTTATTAGATGGAATGGAATGAAATGGCATGAATGTGTATGTCACAAAAAATGTAAGTGGCTATAGAAAAATGTGGTTAGGATGCATGACACACAGGATGATGTAGTGGATACTTTATGGAAATGTTGGCACACGAGATGTATATATATGATACGCGAGTAAAATGACATGGCTGCATGAAGATGTGGTTAGCATAAATGCCATACATATGCATGTGTTGAAGATGGCTACATGAAAATGTGGTTAGCATAAATGCCATACAAATGCATATGTGTAAAGAATGGTTGCACGAAAATGTGGTTAAAATGGCACACGAATGATTATGCGTTTTTTGATGCTTCATGAAAAGTTAAAAAGAAAATCACCATGAAACAAACATTAGCACATGTAAAAATATGCTCTCCCTTCCAACCTTATTTCTCCTTTCGATTGGTCTCGCATTCTTTCTAGGTGTTGGGTCTTTTTGGCATCAACGGGGGACACTAAAGGCGCACACTCTATTGGTCAATTTTAATTTTATGTTTTGGTAGTCCTAGGGGAAGTTACTAAGCCATTACATGTGGGCCAAAGTCAAAACAAGGGTCGTACAGGCTCCCATAGCAAATATACACTCCTCACCGTAGAACATGATGTAAGGTCATGCGAGGCTATGAGTTGTTTACCCCATCGGGTGCCTCCAATCCTAGCGAAAGAGGTGGGCCACCTTCTGGCATTTATAAATCGATAAATGAATACAAGCGAGGTTATATTTTAGTAGTTGCCTAAGTTCCTTAAATTTTTATAAAAACTTTTAAGAAAACTAGCATCCCTAGCGGAGTCGCCACTGTGAGTGGATGACCTGGAAATAGTGGGGGTTGGACGCGGCAAAGCGAACTGGGAAAAAAAGCGAAAAGCGCATTTTGATTTGATTGAAAAACCGGGTTTCATGATGTTTTGGAAAACGGGTTTTGTTTATCTTACTTTAAGGAAAACAACCAATTTGTTCAGAAATTACCTTTGTAGAAAACATTTTCTCGTTTTATTACTTAAAGACCTCGAAACCTAAATTTCAAGATCAGTGATAGAGTCGCCACCCGGATCAGCACATCCGGGAAATTCTGGTACAGCTCTCTACTGAGCGTAGACTGCTGTACCTAATCCAGAGATTTAGGATTCGGGCAACTTACCTATTCAACCTTGATCTTGTATTCAGTTTATGATTTATATTACCATATTTATTCAATTTATTATCTTTCTCTACCCAATTAAGTATACTTTATCAGTCGATGCTCAAACAAATGATAGAAATAAAGTGCAGAAAATAAAATCATACATCCAAAATATACAAAAAGAACAATAGAGGCCGCTTATACAACCAAATCAAATAAAAAGGAGAAAACTCTCGCCCTCACATTATAATAGAATACACGAGGATCTAAAAATTTACAAACGCCTAATATACACTAAGTAATCTATTAATTACAGTAAAAATAATAAAAAGGAAAATGAATGCTGCAAAACAGATAGTTAGCATAGTTTATATTATAAACACAAGTAGGACTTACAGCAGGACAGACTGGGATTTTTAGGAACGGGGGCATGCATTTAGTGGGTAATCGGGTCGACTCGACTAGTCGAACAAGTTAGACCTGGAAAACGGTTTTGAAACACCCTATAGATTTTTGTGCTAGAAAACAATTTTTGAAAACCATTTGGCTCGGTTTTATGTGAATTTCCACATTTTAACGGGTATGTTATCCTGGAACTTGGGGTTCCATTCGTGCGGGTTTCCTAATTCCAACATCCATCTAGGGTCCAGAAAGTAGTAAACATGCCAAAAATGATTTGAATTCAAAAACAGCATTACGCAACGACGTCCATACGGGTCGTTTCTCAATTTTATCTTTTCTGGAAGCTACAGCCGTGCGGCTGTAACTAGAGCTGTGCGGCTCTAATTTACAACCATGTGGTTATAACTTCCAGAACCCGAAGAATGGATTTCTCATTTTTCAAAAATGCCATTTTGATCGTTTTCGATGTTTCTCGGGGATTTTATAGGGTTCAGGGGTCTGTTAATGCTGGACTACGGATCCGGTTCGGATCGAACAACCCTGAAATTTAGAAAATAAAATTCGGAAAAAACCAAAAACCTAATATCCGTACGTACATAAATCCGAAAACCAAAATTTTACAACGTACGGATGCATTTGGGCTGAAATCGATCACAATAGAATGCATAAAATGGAAAACGGGTTGTTTTCGGTCGATTCGGGGTAGTTTCAGGTTTCTACCACGAAGGACAGAGCCGTGCGGCTTTGTTCTTTAAAATTATAGCCATGCGGCTATGTTCTTTTTAAACACAGCCGTACGGCTCTATTCGGGGCAACCGGTTTTCTCAAAATTTAAGAAACGACGAAAATAAAAAAGAAAGAGCAATGCACGTAGGTTTAAGGCCTCTCAGAGTTTACCTTGATGTTGTTTTGATGTGTTTGATGTCCAGAATCGGATTGGAAACTTGAAATGCACCTTGAATCCTCAACCGGCTAAAATCCTGAACGAATCCGAATCAATCTGAAACCAATCCTAGATGATTCCGATTGGTTAAGCAAAGGTCGAGAACACTTTCTATGGAGCTCGGGTATTAGTGTTTGTCAAGTTTTGGTTTTGGTTCACTCTCCCTTACTCTCTGTGTCTCAGTCTCTCTTTCTTTTCTTTCTCCATTTTTTTTCTCTGCTTCCTCTTTTTTTTTTTCAAGAAAAAAATCTCCCTCTTTTTTTTTCTAATTATATTTATTTTCTTTTTTTTATCCCTCTCTCATCATCCTGTCAAACTATCTGTGAGCCATCTGAACCCCTGTTCATTTCGGCCTCTTTTCTTTTCTGCTCAGCCAAGTTGCTCTGCTGTAGAGCAACTTGGTTGAACCTACTAGAGCCACACGACTCTAGTTATGCTAGAGCCGTACGGCTCTAGACTATAATCGCATGGCTGTAGTTTAAAAACTACAGCCGTGTGGCTGTAGCAAGAGCCGGGCCGAAATTTGCAAAAATCCGACGCTCATCCTAAACCCTAAAAAACATCCGGGGGACCTTCTCGGGGTTTCAGATCGAGGATAGCTCGGTTTTCGGGATGTTTGAATACTCCGGGTGGCATTCTGGTCGTTTTCGAGTCTGATTTATGTCTGTCTGCTCAACAGGTAACACAAGAATTCTCATCATAGAGGTCGGGAAAAACCCATGCTCACAGATGCTAGAATTGGCGATTTCACAAACGACTGGACATAATTAATTAAGAAATTGAAATTGCCATATTCATGCATTTTAATACATGTATTTATATTGATATTTGCTATGTCTATATATGTTGCTATGCTTGGTTATGTGGATTTGAGCGTTATTGGGCCTTAGATGAAGTTGGGTTGTAAAGTTTAATTTGGAAAATATAGCCTGCATGTCGTTTTATTTTATTTTGATGTAATTTTATTTAATTTATATTTTGTAAATTTAATTATAATTGTATCAAGCCATTGGAGAGGAAGCCCAATGGTACCAAGCCCATGAGGAGTTTGCAAGCTCGCCCGGTGGATTTCTAGTATAGGCTTACTAGTTATTCATTAGGTTGTAAAATAGGGCCCATAGTATCTCTTTTATTTATATACATATTTTATACTTATGTCAATTGTGTGTGTATATATATATATGTATGAATCTATGTTCAGCCATTCCAATCACCCGCGACTATACATGCTAAGCCGTTATTAATCAATCCAATTAAATATTGAGTCGATTAAAAATGCTTTCCACATTCGAACCTTGTTGGTTTTTAAATAGTGCAATATGGGTTGTGCCTTTGCCGGGTGCATTGTATTATTCATTCATTGTATAGGGTTAAGGTACTAGATACGCTTAGCGCTCGAATGGTGGTTGGACTCTACGTAGGTAGTGGGATAAGCTCCTAGCCCTACACACAGATGGGTAAGTTCTAATAAGCCCATGAAACCAAGAGTCCCTAGGTTGGGATTGGAGGGAGTTCCTACCTAAATAGTTAAGGGTTAGTTGACAAGCCTCCGCTTGGCCAATTCTTGATGAAATATGGATCTTAGTCTTGTAACCATACAATACTAGCAAATTAATTAAAATGAATTGTTAATTAACATGGTTAAAATAATAAAGCCCTTTATTAATCACTCTGCAAACTTTTCTATGTAGATAATCACTTAAAATGGTTGGTAATTCATTTTCACTGTGATTAATCCTCAAAAAGGAGAAACTATCTGGGCCTAACTTCCTTGACTAGGCTCGGTAGCTAAGAATAATTTTTAGACAAGAGTCCAAGGAATATGTACTAGATAGGGCCTTACCGGCTGCACCGCTTGCAGGTTGAGGGATTACTCAAGCTCAAATTAAGGAGTACAACCTCCATAGGAGGGATGAGAGAGATGTGTCGTACCTTATGTTGGGCACGATGATTCCTGAGCTGCAAAAATAGTTCATAGACTGTCAAGCTTATGCGATCATGGATGATCTCAAAAGGATGTACCAAGATCAAGCATGTCAAGAAAAGCTCTTGACAACTAAGGCACTCAAAACCTACAAGATGGCAACTGGGACATCTGTGAGCACCCACATGCTCAAGATGAAGGGCTATATTGACGCATTGGCCCATCTCGGCATGCCAGTCCTGCAATACTTGGTGATAGACATCATCTTGGGATCCCTCCCTGAGTCTTATGATCAGTTCATCATGAACTATCACATGTAGGGCATGGACAAGACTATGGCTGAGCTACATGCAGTCTGTCAAAAAGACTCCACCAATGCTGCTAGTGAACAAGGGGAACACCCCTGCTGTGAAGGGCAAAGACAAGGCTAAAGCCAAAGCCAAGGCCAAGAAGGCCAAGGCTAAGAAGGCTAAGCAAGGGCCCAAGCCCAAAGCCGCTCCTGAGGATGTATGCTTCAAATGCAAGCACAAGAGATAGGCTGCACGACCAAATTTTGATGGCAGATGAGCCGTACGGTCCATCTTTTAAAAAATTGATTAAGCCAAATTGGCCACTTGCAGGTGATGTCACTCTTTCTTACGGAGAAGAGCAAATGTTACAGAGATTTAAGAGGGATAATGATGCTTATGGAAGGGGGATTTTGATTTTTTTTTCAACAACTCAATACCAAAGACTCGCTTCCCACGGCTCATCAACCTCTCCTTCAATCTTTGCTTTTCTTTTCTCCTGCAATAAGAAAAACAAAAGCCATAAAACTTCATTTTCCATATTATTCAACTTTCCAAGCACCAAATCAAAGCCAAACTCAACCAGTTCAAACACTAAACCATATTTCCATACCTAAAACACCTCAGTTCGAAGCTATATACAGTTGCATTTTGGTTTCCCAACGAGTGTCGGTTCGTAGTCACGAGTTACACCGGTTTAAAACTCCGAGGAACATATTCGGATTATTCCCCAAAAATCTGGATAAACAAGATAAAGGTAATCACTAAGAGGCCATAAAATCCTATCTCATTATTCATGCATTTTTTGATTTCTCTGTATTGTGCAAAACCGAAAAAGAATTTTGCTATAAATTTAAGAACGGGGCTGTAGGACCAATCTTTTGGGCCGCACGACCCATTTTTAAGGGGATTTGAGCCGCACAGCTCATCTTGGCACATGAGCTGTGCGCTCAAAATTTTCCATGTTTTCTGTGAAATTTATTTTTATGTTTCTGGGTGAAAATCTCCAATTTTTTAGTCTAATCAATTAATAGACCTCCAATGGATCATAAAATTCAAAAGGAGAAAACCCTAAAATGAATTTCTACATGATAAAATCACAAAATGAAAATTGTTTTTATCATTGGATCTGGATCTCGAGATCCAAATCTAACCAGTTTTCGAACTCCTGTGGTACCCGAAATTCATTTCATAAGCATAACATTTATTATTCATTGTGCATTCATTTTTCATAAAGTGAATTTTGGGTGTTTATGCGCTTTATTGATCTAGATTTTTTTATTTATTACCATGGTGGTAATTAATTTAAGATAGAATAAATTAATAATTAAATATGCTGCATATTTAATTTTATGGCTAGAAAATAAATTCTGGTAGGTTTTATTTATATGTATTTAAATTTGAAATTAGGAGTTTTTGGTGTAGAAAACTCTTGAAGGAATTTAAAATAAATAAAATAAAAATCTATCCTCTTTTATCTCTAGCCTAACACATCTCTCTCTGTCCCTGGTTCTCTCTATGGAAAGTAAACACAGTGCTTTAGAAGCATTGTGAAAATCGCCCAATGAAGGGAAAAAGGAGAAGCTCCGATTGGGTTTGGTACCAGCACAATTTCTTGCTCAAGAGACTTCCGTGTGCATGAGGATAGAGGCTACTGTGCTTGTAGAGCTAGAAATCAATTCTATGCGGGAACGACATAGGTATGGATTTAAATGTTTTCTGGTAGAGTCAGTTTCTTCTTTAATCTCAGCAATTGTTATTGGCTACGGATACGAGTGTGAAATGAATCATTTGCGCTACAGTTAAATTTTTGTTTTGCTGAGAATTCCAACAATAGTACGGTCAGATCCTACAGCAAAAGAAAATTATGCGAGTATAATGGTATATATGATATGCTTATCAGTCATGTGTTTGTTATAAATAAAAGCCTGACAGTGTCAGCCATACATATGTTTTATGTCTGTATAAAATATTTCAATTTTATTTACGATTCATTGTTAGACAACAAAATAAGGGTGAAATTGCTCCAATGATTGACGATGAAATGCTAATTCAAGTATTTGGTAAAAAAATGGGAATACTTCTGCAGTAGAGGGACGTGTGTGAAAGCTCCAAGTTCAAAAGGTGGATCTAGAAGCATAAATATTGATGAAATTCGTTAAGAAATACGGGCTAAAATGCAATCAAATTTTGAGAATAGGATCAAAGATAAGATGGAGTAAGTACAAACAAAGCATGAGGCAGAACTAAACAAGTTGCGTGGAGAAATAGCTAAACTTTTGAAGCCAGTTGATACTCCTGAGTTCATGCAAAAGGTGGAGTATTTACTGTTTCTAAATTTGTTTTCTTAGACTTTCATACAATTGAACTAGTTTTAATGTTCTGTTTTTCTGTTTTGAATTATTTGTATCGGTACATTGCCTTTTATCTCATGTATTGTTTTATTTAACCAAGGAACTCTTCTAGAGTAGTAGTAAAAAATGACTTCAAGGTTAATATGATTGTTGAAAGAAGGGAAGGGATATCCTATGACAGTTTTCCTTTTTATTTTGATACTTCTAAGGGAAGAGAATAGAATTTGTTGCTAGTTTAAAGAGAGTAGGAATTTGAGTAGATTTGTAAAGAATTTAGTTGGAAGTTGGCTTAGAATGTTGATCACTTTATTCAAGTCATAAAATTGTAATTTTTAGCTTTATTTTACAGTTGTTAAGAAGTCACTGTGATTTAGGCCAGCTTTTGTAATATTTTACTCATATTCAATAACTCAAAGGTCCACCTCTTATAATTATTGATCAGGTAGTCCTACTAAGCTTGTTTAATAACTGCGAGGGAGTAGTAGAACTAGTGTGTAGAGGATATGTTGCTATTAGCACCTATAATGCCACTTGTCCATTACATTTCCTCTTAAATTGACAAATGCTGTTCACCAAAGAATCAAAGTTTATTATATTCATTATTATCTTTTCATGAAACACATGTATCCCACATCTTAACACCCTTCTAAGCTTGACATTTGTTTCTAATATATTAGTCAAGGTGTTTTCAATCATGTATTAACTTTATAAATAAAATATTATTATTTATTATTAATTATTAGTAATTCTGTCGCATTTTTCTATGCAAAATGAATAAATTAATTAACATGGAGAAAAATATTATTATCATTATTAATCATTATCAATTAGAGTTATTATATCTCATGTAAATAAATCAAAAATCCCAAAACATATGTGGCAATTACCATCTTTTCTTCCCATCCTTATCTAGTTTGCAACCCGTTTTCTTTTTTTATCAGTTACATCTTTTCTCCGGGTAAATAATTATAACCTCCCTGAGATTTGGTCAAATACACTAGTACCTCCCTGTGTTTTACATATCTAATTTATTCCTCCTTGTATTTTGCATCCATCACACTATGACATCCCTCTATTTATTATTGTTTGGTTTTTTATCAAAATTGTGAACGTGATATATATTTACGGACTAATATCATCTCTTAAAATGTTCTACATTCAAGTTTTTTTTAATTAGACCCCTTTGATGTTTTTTCCCTCATGTAATCACAACTTAAAGGGTATGATAAAAGTCTCATAACAAGTGAACAAATTTTTTCTTTTTAATGACAAATGACCTTACAAAATCAACGTTAGATAGGAAACAAAGCTAATATTAGTCATAAATCTTAATAACATCAACAATTTTGAAAGAAAAATGCTTAATAATAAATTGAGGGAGGTAATAAGGTGATAGATACAAACTTCCGGGAGATATAAATTATATATGTAAAATATAGGGAGGTACTAGTGCATTTAACCAAATCTCAGGAAAGTCATAATTATTTTCCACTTTTCTCCCCCGTACATTTTTTTCTCCATCATCCCTCCATTTCATCATTTGTATTCAAAGTCATGGCTGATTACCCTTTATTTATTTATTTTGGGTGTTGAGATTCTCTTTGTATAACCAAAACAAAGAAATGATTGTCCACCAAATAAGATAATTACTCTCCAGCCGAATTCTCCTTTTACTTTAAAAGATATATGCCAATAAATATATTGTATCCAAACCTTTATTATTATTATTATTATTTTTTATGCAGAACATATAAAAGAAAGAGAAAAAGAGAAACAAGATTAAGTATGAGAGAAACAAGATCATCAACGACAAATGGTCCTTTCACTAGCCAAGAGATCAAATCTATATTTCATCTTATACTCAACAAATCAAGCATGTGAATAAAATGAACTTCTCATTTAAAAACACCCATCTTCTTCAACTAGAAATGGGATAAGTTTAGTAGGATTTATTATACATTCATTGGTTTGGATTTTTTTTGTGGATTATTTTATTTACAATGGATTGTAAGAGACTTATTAAATGGAATGAAGGGGATGGCTGAACTGTGAATTGTTATTTTTATTTTATTTTTTATACTAATTAAAAATATATTAATGAAAGAGTTTTGATTTTATATATTGTTTATTCAATTTTTATTTCTTAAAAATAATTAAACTAATAATAAAGAACAATTTTCTCAAAAAAAAAAAAATGAATATTATAAAAAATGGGTTTAATTATCTTTTACAAAATGTGACAATTTAAGCTTGTCACTCAAATAAATTTAGTAACAAAACTAATATTGTCATTGATATAGATTAGTGACAATTATCTGCATGAAAACGCCGTGGCACAAATTTTTTGGTAATAAGTAAACCTTGTTACAAATTATGAAATTGCAACAAGTTAGAATTGTTACTCTAAAATATATTGTGATAATAAAAATATTGTAATAGATATGTAGTTGTTACAATAAAAAATATTTTCATAAATTTGTGTTACGTAACAAATAATTCTTTCAGTCACAACTAACAAAGTTGTCACATGTTTTACTTCAAATCACAAGATAATATGTGACAATACGTTAGTTCTGTGATGAGATATTTCTTTTTAATTACAACAAAAGTAGGAATAAATAATAATTTTATGACAACAAATTTAGTGTTACAAAAATTAATAATTTACGTGACAAAAACTTTTAGCAACTGGCTTAAATGTGATAACCATGTGACAACTATTTAGTTATCACACAATATTTTATGTGACAACTTTAATTAATTCCTCCGCGCGCTTAACTTTGTTATGAGCCTATGTTTAATTTTTATTTACCTTAAGTCCATATATCTTAAGGCTCGAGCTTTAAATTAAAATCATTTATGCCTTAAGTTGTTCAAAATTATTTTTGAATTGGTAACAATATATTCTTATCCAAAAACAAAACAAGAATAGTTAATTATTATTTCTCAATACTAATTTGGTGAATTAATTTTCTCTTGTGAAGAATTTTCAAAATAAAAATATAATGTTTTCTCATAAGACATATATTTTTACAAAAAGCGAAAAAAGAATCCGAATTAGATCTAATTCTGCAAGATCCCTAATTTCATGGAGCATATTCTATGAGGGAGCCTTCTACTTCAAAGTTTGAAATTTATTACAAAAAAGGATCACAAGTTCAAGGGGAGCTAATTCAAAATTTCCTTGCTTATTTCTCTGATACCCCGACAAGAATCAGATATTCAACATTATGCTTTATTCTCTCTACATCAAACGATCATCTTAAGAATAATAAAGCATTATCATGACAACTTTCTCTATGAGTTCCAGTCAGTTCCCAACACTTCAAGATTATTCAAGAATATACAAGAATTTATACTTCAAGAGATTGTCATCATAAAAAAGGGGGAGATTGTTGGACCAAGCACGGTTTCAATAATGACAATTAGTGACATGCAAGCTTTAAGGAAGAATTAAGTTTTTATTAGTGGAGATTATTACTCTGGTGATAATAATTGAAACACACAATTTCTATCTATCAAAATGCTTGGATTATACGAAGTAATATATTGAAGATGGACAAATCATTCAAAGTTATTTATTGAAGCCATGCATTGAAATGTTTAAAAGCCATCAACAATCAAACTTAAAGATTAAAGCTTGAAGATTGAAGAATTGATGAAAAAGTCAAGTCAACGTGTCACGACCTATCCCTCAGACCTTAACCAGCACTAGGGAACAGGTAAGCTTAATGCTACCGGAACCCGTAGCAAGCCTTAAAACCATAATGAATATTAAATGCATAATCACACAACAATTAAATTCATCATGTTTGTCATATTAAAACCTCTTAACATACTCAACTTGAAACGTAGTTCTTAACCTGGTACGGCAGTCTAGAATTCAATACATGAAATACAATTAATAAAATCCTTCATAATAAAGATAACGGTGCTGCTCGGAGAAACGTCTTGGGTTGCACCTCACTTCTAGTCTCCCAAAAGGTTTAGGGAGTTAGTCCTCTCTCAGTGAATTAATTATATGAAATACTTGAGCAATTTAGCACTCATCCAGTCATAAAATACTATACATATCTATGTACACTATATATGTATTCACACACCTAAATTCTATAGAATAAATAATAAATCAATATATCAATATATTAATAAGTGGTTTCCATACGTTATGGACCTTAAACCTCAATACCCAATATATCATAATCTATATAGCCATCAGGCTCTCTTAAATCCAATGACTGGGAGAAAGAGAATAACTCAATTGAACCTGCACCCAGTCGGCTAGAGGACAGAGAATTACTCAACCGAACCCATACTTAGCCTCACTTAATTCCAATTCCATAATATCATATAGCCTGAGAATAACTCAACCGATCTTATTAATAATCCACATCATCAACATCATACTTATGATAGCCCCAGAATAACTCAACCGATCTTATTAATAATCCACATCATCAACATCATACTTATGATAGCCCGAGAATCACTTAACTGAGCTTGTCCATAATCCACATTATCAACATCATACTTATATTCCACAAACCCGATAATACCTGTGCGCACAAGGTCCTGATGCCGCTCACCAGGAAGCAGGTCCATAACACGTATTTAAACCATAATTGGAGATATATATATAAATATAATTGTAATTATAGGTAATACTCTTCTTAAAATAATTATAATAATCACATAGTAGAATTACATTTTGAAAATATGTCATGAATGTAAATGTTAAATTAAATATGCAATACATATAATTAACTCACATATTTCTATCTATTTTAATCTACTTACTTGGCTTGGACTTGATAATTATTTATTATCAAGCTTCCCACGTATCCCAAATTCCAATTTAAGAATCAAAGCCACGTAGTTCTTCTAATATTAAAATAACTTAATTATCATTCGTATATAACTTATTCCGTATAATACATCACACCGTTACTATTCACATATATGGTCACTATTCATACGAGTTACTATTCACAAATACGGTATATCACTATTCACCAAATTATCAAAAATCACCAAAAACATCATATATTCCTCCAAATGCATTTCTTGTAATTTTTCATATTTTCTATATATATATATATCACTTAAACTAATTTTCTAACCAATAATATAATTAATTTAACTCAAAATACTTCAAAAATTCATATAAAATAATCTACTCAGAATCATCAAAAATTCCAAGAATTAATATTGCTCTCCTTAATTCATAGATTAATACAAAAATATTAAACCAATAGAAACTCGCCGGAAAATATTCCGGTCACCGGAATAGTACCCATAATTCGAACAGAAAACACTACTAGGTTCACAACACTGCTAGGAGTCCATAAATACCAATTTTATTCTCATATCACTTCATATTTAGAATTAATCTTCAAAAATACTCTAAAATTTCATTTCCAAACACACCATCATCTAAACCTCAAAATAAAATCTGAACCATATAAACTAAAGAACACTTAATTATAAACTCATACTTGTAATTTTATCAAAATATAATGGTCAGAAGTTGGATTTTCCATTTTTCTCTTATTTTCTTTATATTTCCTTAAACTTGTGTCTCTGCTTCTTCTCTTCTTATTTTTTTTTCCGTTCCCCGTAATCCAAATCATTCTTCTTTTGTATTTAATTTTTTCTTATCAAAATTACGATTTTGCCATCCATATTATTTTTAACCTCAAACTTTTAATTTTTTCATAATCATCCTTACTGTGCATATAATTTTCATCCCAAAACTTTCTATCTTTATATTTTCTCAATATAACATCACTTATAAATATTAATACTTATTGAATTTTTGGGGTATTACACAACACATATTAGCCGACTAATTGTTATCGGATCACTTTTAGCCAGCTTATTTTTCTGGACATAGTTGACTAAAGTTGACAACTAATGTGACAACTGTGTCTAACAGCCATGAAAGGCTATTTTTTCAAATTTTGCTATAAAAAGGGCTTCAACTCAACATTTCAAATAGGAAGACTTAATTCTAAAGTATTATAAATCAAGTTTGAACACAATTCTTTCCAAAATCCTTCCAAGCTTCAAATATTCAAATATTCAAGTGTTCTTCATCAAATGTTGTTTTTATATTCAAAAACTCAATTATTTCTAAGGATATGTAAAACTCAAACAAGTGAGTGCATGAGGGGGAGTTTCTCACTTAAGCTGTAAAAGTGATTCGAATCACACGAGTGAAGTGTAAGCAGATAGTTTATGACTTATGCTATAAAAGTGATTCTATAAAGGTTCATACTTAACTTGGAAAAGTGTCAAGGCTTTCAGTGCTTCCTAGGAAAAATAATTAAGGAGTTTGTTGCTTGAACTCACTTAGAAAAAGCAACATTTGGCTTGTTTTTATTCAAATAGAAATCAAATTAAAAACTCTTAAGTTGCTGCTTGGGGGCAAGAGTAGGTCTAGGTTTTATCGAACCTGTAAAAAAATCGATGTGTCTCATTTTGTCCCTTTCGTACTTTTTTATTTACTACTACTACTACTACTACTACTACTTCTTTTATTTCATATCTACAAGAATAACATTTAAATTAGGAGATACAATTTTATCAAAGTTAAGAGCATAAAATATTCATTCATCTTTTCAAAAACCCCTTCATTATGCATTTGTTTTGAAAAGAAATTTATTGGGCAAAACAATTTTGTTTTAAGTAAAAATCTTTGTAAATTTTTTGGTCTTATAGAATTATTTATAGCCTATTTGGGACCTACATATTTCTTAAGCCTGCACACTTTAAACTATAGAATCAAAACCTTTAGGTTGTTGCATATAGATATCTTTCGCAATGAAACCATTAAGAAATGTAGTTTTGACATCCATTTGCCAAACTTCATAATCATAGTGTGCTGCTATTGCCAACAAATCCTAATAGATTTAAGCATGACTATCAGCGAGAATGTTTCTTCATAATCAATTCGCTACTGTTGACAAAAGCCTTTTTCCACTAACCTTGCTTTGTAGGTCTCGAACTTTCCATCACAGCCAATTTTATTTTTGAAAACCTGTTACATCCAATAGGTATAATACCTTCCAGTGGATCAATAAGTTCCCATACTTGATTGCTATACATGAAATCCATTTCAGATTCCATGGCTTCTAGCTATTCTAAAGATTCAATGTTTGAAATTGCTCCTTCATAGGTGAATGGATCATAAGGATGATCTTTTTCTTCAACAAACATTTCATGTTCATTATCCTTAAGCAAACCAAACCACCTATCAGACGAAGTCGCCACTCTAGTCGACATTCTAAGAGTTGGTGTTATGATATTTTTTTATTTAAATGATTCATTGATTTGATCAATTTCCAATCAATCATATTGTTGAGTAGATATGTTAGATGACTCTTCATCTAACATGATATTTCTTCCTATACCACCTTATCGAATAAATTCGTTTTCAAGAAGTATGGCGTTTTTACTAACAACTATTTGTTCAATACAAAGATAAAAATAATATCCAAGACTATTTTGGATGTCTAATAAATCTTTCTTTGATTGATTTTACTTCCATTTTATCAGATTTCATATCTTTCATGAAAGCTAGAGATACTCAAATCTTAACATGATTAAGACTTGGAGTCTAACTATTCTATGTATGATGTGGTGTAGTAGTAACTGATTTTAAAGGGACATGTATACATCTGTTTCCAGTGCATATCCCCAAAAAGAGATGGATAGACCAATATAATTCATCATTGATTTGACCATGTCTAGCAAGGTTCGGTTCTGCCTTAACACCATTCAATTATGGAGTGCCAAAAGGTGTTAGTTGTGAAATAATACCATTTAAGTATTGACCACCGTGATCTAATCATTGTATATTGATACTTTTTCCCTTTTGGTTTTCTACTTTAGCTTTTAATTCTTTAAAATTTTCAAAGACTTTATATTTTTACTTCATTAAGTAAAAAATTTATGACAAATCATCGGTAAAGGTAATGAAGTAATGAAAACCTCCTCTTGTGATTTCCTTATTTGGTCCACATACATCATTATGTATGATTTCTAAAACATTTATAACTCTTGTCATTTGTCAAACAAATGGTGATTGAGTCATCTTACCTTGAAGACATGATTCACAAATTGAATTAGAATTAGGACCAAAATTATTCAAGATCCTTGTCTTTTCCAATTTGTTTATGCTATCTTTAGTGATATGTCCTAATCTTAAGTTCTATGAATGTTTTAGATCATTAGGGCTAGGTTTGATGAAAGCATTAATTTCATGATTAGAAGTTGAAGGAACTTAAACATTTATATTATTAACATAATACAAACCAATTTACATAACAATTGCCTACTAATATATTACAATAATTTATTTTACATATATTATCTCTAAAATGGAATTCATAATTTCTTATTGTGAAACTAGATACATAGATGATATGTTTATAAGCATAAGGTATGAATAATACATTATTTAAATCTCTCATGAGAGTAAAAAAGCAATGAGGTTGAACCAATAGCTTAAGAAGCAATAATTGCACTATTTCCTATCTTTAAAGTAACATTTTATTCCTTTAACATCCTTTTATTTGTTAAAGTTTGTGTAAAGGTACAAATATGAGAACTTGAACCAATATTAAGCACCCAAGCAAAAGATAAACTATCTTTATCATCAGAATAAAGCAATTAAGAAATTAACATGCCTTCAGAAGGTTTGACCTTGTTGTGTCCCCTCACGTACTCCAAGTATTTTGGGACAATTTCCTTTCCAATGGCCCTCCTCATTGCAATGGAAGCACTTCCCATTACTTTTAGAGGTAGAAGCCTTACCCTTTATTTCTTTTTCAACACCACCACTAGCCTTTGGAGTTGATTTCTTGGTATTCTTCTTCTTTTTTAGTTTACTAAATGATGTAACCAAAGAAACTTCTTTACCTTGTCTTAACCAATCAATAAATTTACTACCGGTTAAACAATTAATATCAAGAATAGGGGTAACTAGATTCGAGGATTTCACATTATATATACTATAGAAATAATAAGATTATTAGTAGTGTTAAGTGTAATATAGAAATATGGTCCTTATTAGTAATGCGCTCCCACCAATTTGGCGAAACTTAGACTTCCAAATATAAATGACGAAAATCCTGTTGGGAGGGATTTTAAGTGGGTGATTGAATTATTGTAAAATTCTAATATTCTTCAAGTGCATGCTTTCCTTAGAGTATCACCAATTTATCAGCCAATAACTCTGATTTGTCACAATAATTTTGAAATTCAATCTTAATTTGCTCTTAGCGGTTTGGTCCTTAAGCACATGCTATTCTTTAACCAAAATACTAAATAAGTCTAACCCATTAGACATTGAATAAGTAAATTTGAATTTTATTTATCTCAAGTACCAAATGTCATTCTTGACACAAGGAATATTTACTTTGTTAAAACATCACAGATTATACTATAACGCTATGAACATCTCTTGATTCGGTTAATCTATCTCTACGTATCCCTAACTGATTTCATAACCTATTAAAAGTTCATAATTCATTTATTCATTGGAGAGCCTAAGACTTAATATTTTCCTTTGGAAGAATTAACTATATATATTTACTAGGTCTCAATTTTACACATAATTGATTTTTAACTATGTATCTCATAGATGTAACCAAATATCACATATGCGATTCTAAATGAAATAAAATCTAATGCATTCAAGGTGTTTTCAAAGTACATATAACCAAATATCATAGAACTATTATTGAAGTTATAAAGTCATAGACCTTGATAATTATGGGTTTTACAAATCATGAACCTAGTCAAGATCAACATCTTGTATGAATGTGACTTAACTGTATATCATATATTATAATTATTGTACAGTTAAGTTGTGTTCATACAAGATGTCAATCTTGACTAGGTTCATGATTTGTAAAACCTATAATTATCAAGATTCTATGACTTTATACCTTTAATAATAGTTCTATGATAAATTTCATACATATGTTTAGGATTTAATTTATTAAGGAATAATTAATAAAAGTCATCATTAGCCATATTCTTACCGGGTAAATGAAATTCTATCTTAAGTTGCCTTTTTGACACACTGCTATGAGCGTCGAGTTTTCCCAATCTCAGTGATGATAGAATACCAAATGTTATCTATCCTTATTGTTCATTACAAAAGTTGATTTGAAAAGCAAAGATTCAGATGTGATTATACTTGAAACTTGAAACCGAGAACAACTTAAAGAATTAGGGCTACTCAACACAACAACCACATGACCATTGGAAAAGTCGCACGGCTGTAACTCAACAGCTGCACGGCTGTTGATGAGTGTCAGTAGCTTTGCATGGAGGAGACAGGTGTTTGGATTTGAGGGAGACAAGTCATATCCCTTTACGGGATTGATCTTTGGATTGAAGGGAGCTATAATGGGGAGAGAAGGAGATTAACAAAGGATTAACAAGAGAAAGAAAAAAGAGTAAAGAATTAAGAAAGATTAAGGAAGAACAAACCAAAATTCTCAAAATTTGAAAGCTCAAATTCAAAGAAATTAACGAAGAATCCATCAATTTTAGTCACAAAATTCATCATCCAAACCAAACCTCAACCTCCAGAGACTTATTTGGCTACTGGAATTGGAGAATTGAAGCTGGAATTGAAAGAATTCAAAGTCTAGTTTTAAAGTTCAAGTTTATTCAAATCCGAATTCAAGCTTGAAAAATTGGTTTTCTGTCAAATTGTACCCTGGAGAGATATCTAAAAGGTAATTTTGAGAGGCCGTAAACTTATTTACAACTTTCTGGGTTGATTTGTTCTAGTTTTTGGTGAACTAGAGTCATACGGCTATTGCAAGAGCCGCACGGCTATTACATTATAGTCATATAACTATAGTTCGTTTTTAGATTTTAGCGATTTCAAGATTTTTAGCAATTTCTCTATTGTGTTTAAAACCAAAGCTGTATGGGTTGTAATAGTCGCACGGCTATAGTTTTAACTCCAGAATTGATTTTTGTGAGTTTTTCTTATTTTTGCATATCATTTTGACCTAGATTTATATTCTATATTTATTTAATTTCTGTATTAATTTTTTGTAAATTAGTTCAACGATAGAAATACGAGTTTCTTGAAATCCAGCCCATTTTTGTATGCGTATATATTAAACCAGACAAATTGATTTTCAAATGAATTTCCATTCCCATCAAAATCACGTTTCGAAAATGTTTTCTAGGTCAAATCGGGTAATTTATCGAATTTCCTGATTTTCCCCATTTCACGCCCCGAGCTATCTTGAATTCTAATTCTGAGTCTGTGTGAGTCCTATGTGTATATATTTTATATGTACTAACTCTATTTTGCAGGTAGATGTATGATAGGTTAGATAAATGTCATTTTTAGATTTTCTGTATATAGATGAATTTATACCCCCAAATCCCTTTTATACAATTGTATCCCCTAGGATAGTCATTTGATTGTTCTGTATATTTTAGATTTCCCAAATTTATTTACTTCTTTCAAAATTTATTTATTGTTTTCCGTATTTTATTTATATCTCGTATGTGAGCATCGGTAAAATAAATCAAGATAAAATCAACCGTAGAAAATATGAAAGGCATTGATATAAACTGTTAAATATGTTTTAAATCGAGAAGAAATAGGTGAGTTGTATGAATCTGAATCTCTAACTAAAGGTATAGCGATTCTTAGTTCTTCTAAGCCGTACCGCAATTTTTCCGGTTAAGCTTAGTCGAGTGGCGATGCTTTTCACTTTAGTGAGAGCATTCGAGTTTGTCTGTCTTTTAAGGATCGTCCGCTCACAATTGCGACTTTGCTAGGGATTTTTGTTTTTTATTTTCAAAATAAAAATTGACAAACACTGAATATTTTCGATTCAAAATGTTTTAACACTTTATATCAATGCCTTTTATTTGCATATCACTTAGAAACACTTTGCACACATACTTTTGAGGTATCCTTTCAAACCCCGATGTGCTGTTGAAAGTGTTGCCTAAGTTTCGCCAGGTCTGAGGGGCACCAAAATGGTACATCACTCATAGCCTCATACAAACCCCTTCATTTGTACCCTTGACGAAGGAGAAGTGAGAAGTATATTTTGCTATAGGAACCTTGATGTGAACCTAAGACTTTTTGACTTGGCCCATATTAAGCAACTGTAGTTACTTCCCTTAGGAAACCAAAACATAAATTACATTAACCAGTTGAGAGACGACCTTTATTATCCCTTGTTGATAATAAAGAGAACCAACTTCTAGGAAACATTTGTGTCGACTAAACATGGAGAAAGAAGGTCGGAAGGGAGTGCATATTTATGCATGTTTTAATGTTCGTTCCGTGTGCAAGAATTTGCATATTTTGTATTATGATAAACCATTTAGATTTACATCCATTTGTGTATTTACATAATATCATTTCATCACAAAATCGCGAAACCCCATATTACCAAATCCCTAAATCAAATCCCCAAATAGCCAAATTTCTAAAAATCACCGAATTTCCTAAATCCCTAAATCGCCAAATCCCTAAACCTTAAATCTTAAATCCCTAAAGTCTCAAATCTCAAATCCCCGCATTCCAAAATACCAAAATCCCCAAATCCACAAATCGCCAAAATCACTAACTTCCCAAAATCATCAAATTTCCAAACTACCAAATTTTCGAAGTCACCAAATCGCCAAATCCTGAAATTTCCAAATCCTAAAAATTGCTAAATCCTAAAATTGCCAAATCGTGAAATTGTAAAATCTTCAAAACCCTAAAATCGCTAAATCGCCGAAAAATCCTAAATCCCTAAAATACGCTGAAATGCTATCCATTTATACTCAAATTCACATATATACAAAACCCGGTATAAGACCAGCTCTATATGCATATCCAAAACCCTGTACAAGATAAACTCTATACACTTATCCAAAATCACTAATCCAAACTCTGTATAAGACTAGCTTTATACACCAATCCAAACCTTGTATAAGACTAGATCTATACACTAAACTGTTGAAGTCCATTGATGATATTATTTTATAAGATGATAAAAATAATGTAAAACAATATAGATTATATCTCACACGTGATTCATGATATGGTGGCTATGCATGTATTTATTTACATAATGACTTGTTCCATAAATATGGTCTAATTCTAAAAGAGAAAAAGTGGTTTTTACCATTATTAGAAAAAGGTAATCAGTTCCAAGAAGTCACAAATCTCAAAGTTCTGGAAAGACTCAAAAGCAACCTGCACGCATTTCTCATTGAACTTTATCAGTGCTGATTGAAAAGATATTTACCATTTTTGGTATATTATCGGCATTCCGAGTAATGACAAAGAAATTCATATCCAAAAGGGCAAACTGGTCAACGTCTTTCCTGATCCCTTATATTATCAATACCAAACATATCAAAGGACTTCTGTCAGTGGCCAAATCTATCTCAAACGGCCACTGACTAAAGTGGGAATTTTCGAAGAACGGATCGAACGGCCAAAATTCACTTCCAACAACCAGATCTCTTCTCTAAACGGCTAGATGTCTTCTCCAACATTTAAATTTCTCATCTTGCCTATAAATTGAAGCTTGGTGTTTATTGAAGAATAATTGAAGCAATTAAGAAGAAAGTAACTTAAGAAAAAAGTGAGCTAAATATTTTCTGTAATCTTTCTTCAAAGTGTAAAAACATCTTTTATTCTAAAATCAGTGTGTGCAAGCTACTTAGGTGAAGTAGTATGGCTTAATGTGTATCTAAACTTGTAAGGAGGGTACTTAGCAAGTGAGAGATAGCATTATGTTGTAAGAAGTGTTGAATTTTACTAATTGCAAGGAATTTATAATGGATAGAAAATTCTCAAGGGAGGGTACCTTGGGGAGAGGAGGAGGTAGGTGGCCGAACCTCTATAAATCTGTTATGTTTGATCTTCTAAACTCTAAACTCTTTACTCACTACTTTCATTATTATATCTGTGCTTTTCAATATTCTTCTTAAATTGTTGTGCTTGGTTGTGTTGAAAAGTTAGTGTTGCAAGGTTGACTGGAAAAAGTACTGATTAAATATTTCTAGTCAGAAGACCAACATTGAATTACTTCATCTATTAATCTGCTGATAACAGTTGAAAATTGAATTTGTACTATTGACAATACCTATCATTGTGCTGTTGATAATATTCAGACTTTATAATTCCATATCCTTCTCTACAAATAGCTCTATTGATAACTATGTATTATTAGTTTGTGCTTTCGAAGAGGAATTATCTAGTCAATCATTTAACTATCAACTTTGTGTTAAACTTGTGCACTTATATTGAATTGCTATTTGCCTACTATTAATACTTGAAAAGTATTTGAAATCAAGAATTTTTAACGAGACCAAATTCACCCCTCCTCTTGGGATTCAGCCTTTGGTACCAACATAATCCAAGCCCTGTATAAGACCAGCTCTATACACTAATTCAAAACACTGTATAAGATCCACTCTATACATCTATTACAAAACCCCAAATGAATTTATTTTGTTCATTTAGCCAAAGCCCATACATGATACTTTATCATGTATATTCAACAAATTTCATTTACTTAAAACCCCATACATGGTACACTTTATCATATATTTTCAACCAAATTTCATAACATTTCATTCCATTTCATGTATATACACATATATCCATACATTCATTCATTCATAACTCAATCTTACTCACATTACCATCTCATTCATTCATTATGAATAATTCCTAATGTTTCATGTTTGATTTGAAATAGAACGTACATGGAAAAGGAAACCAGGCAAGAGGTTAGAAAGAAAGAATCTTCAGTTGGGGAGTCCGTTAAGAAAGAAACAAGATCGAAGTAGGAAAAAAGCTAAGTCTGTAAGGGTTGAGGAAGAATATGTGATAGTTGACATAGAGAGTGAAACAGAATCTGTTTAGGAAGTTGAGATGGCAAACCATACCCCAAATATTGTTGATATTCTAAAAGATTTCCTAAAATCTTAGGATTTTAGAGATATTATAAAAGAAAAGATGCGGGCTGTTGTGAAAGAAGGTAGTAGTGAAGGCAATGATATTGCTGGGAAGGAGAAGATGACTAAATCATTCCAGTCTGGGGGTGATATTGCTACTAGTGTGGAGAAGTTGCAACAGATTGAGGTTGCAATGGAAAAGAAATTAAAGGCAAAATGTACAAAGCTTGATGAAGTAGTTTTGAATTGAAGAAAAGAGCAATTATCAGTATGAAGTCTAAAAAGGGTGTGAATATGGATGCCATGGTTAACAATGTTGGAGATTGTGCCCTAAGGCCAATATTGGATTATGTAATTTGACTTCTAAGATTAATCTAGTGTAGATTAATATTATCATTTATGTTTGTATGTTAGCATTTATGATAAGTATCCATGAATAAATCGTGTTATTCTAAATATCCCTAGTCGATTGTTATTATGGGAATAATAACAAACTAAGACTAGTGTGAGTGATAATGGATATTCATAAGATGAATATAGTGTATACAGATACAGATTATACTCACGGGCAATGTGTTAGAGAACATGTTGCTGGAGACCCACTATAAGATCAAGTTCATGGTCACGTGTCACAACTGATCTTGATTATAGTAGTGTCATCAGCTGATTCCTTTGACCTGAGGTCACCATGGATTCCGGGATGAATTTATGTTGTGCTTTGACGCAGTCAAACGCTGCTTGTAACAGAGTAGTTATAAAGGCTGTGGTTGGGTACGATATGACTCATGCTTTGGGATGTGAGTGACAGATATGGGATTTTGTCCCTCTCTATCAAGAGAGCGATATCACTGGGCCCCTCGATAAGTGAGACTGTTAAATGCATGGCCGTGCTCAAATAATTGATAGAGTATCAATTGATTTGTCTAAACAGTTTACTTTGAGATCGAGAAAGCATATGATTAATTTATATAAGATTGACAAGTGTACCATGTCTTATAATTAATCATGATATCAAGAGACAAAAGGGAATATGACACATTCTATAAGTAGGTTTATTGGATTATACCAATCATATGAATTGGGTAGTCATAATGGCTTGCTAGAGTCCGCTTATGACTTATGAGGGCATTATGGTAATTTCCTCATTGCCAATTTATATGATCCTACGGGGTCACACACAAAGAGCAAAATGAGATTCACTTAATTCGGGAATAAATCATTATGAGATAATGATTTATTATTGATGAGAAATTAAATATATATAAAGATATATATTTACATGTATATGTATATACACATGAACATATTAATAAGATTAATATATTTATGGCATAAAGTATGCTATATATATATGTATATTATAATTATATTATATGGTGATATAAATAATTATAATATACATTTACGTATATGTGTATATATATATATGTATGTATGTATGTAAATATTAATAAGATTAATATAGCATAAAGTATGCTAATTATATTATATGGAGATATAATTAATTTTACATACATATGTGTATATGATGGAGAATTGATTAAGTTTAATATTAATTGAGAATTAATAAAACTTATGGGGGCTAATTTATAATTATAATTAAATATAGTATTTAATTACAATTATAAGTTAATAATAAAAATAAAAACCCTAGACACAAGTGGCAGGGTTGGACGAAAATAGAAAAAGGGGAGCAGCCCATCTTTTCCATCAATTAGCCGAAAAATGTTTTTGGCAAAGAATGAAAAATATCAATTTTTCACCTTCTCATTCGAAGAACTGTTCTACGATCCCGGCGCTAGCACGCGGTGAGTTAATTGCTCGGTGTGGATCAACTGTAGAGGGAATCTGCTTTGGTTCCTGTATCCAATCCTGCAAAATTAAGAGGTAATTCTTTAACCCTCCTTCCAATTCAATGCAATGTACATGGGTCCTTGGTGGGGATTAATCCTTTTATTTCCGCTGCGCATTTTGTTTTGTGCGATTAATTCCCAACAGTGGTATCAGAGCCACTTGTATTTTGATTGAATTGGATTTATGTTTTGATTGGATCAAAATTGCATGTTAGGGTTTGTATGATTTTGATTGGATCAAAATTGTTGTTAGGAGTTTGTATGTTTTATTTAGGGTTCTATGTTATTGTGAATAACAAAATAAAATTTGATTTTATTGATTAATCATTGTGAATGATTTTATGTTAATGATTTGGAATGTTTAAGGGGTTTTTGGAATCATGAATTTGATTCATGGGTTTTTATTGAAATTGTTTCAATTCAATTTAATTAAAAAAAAAAAGAAAAAAAAAAAAAAAAAGAATTGCTACAGTTCGTATTCTGGGCATAATGCCCAGAATACTAATTGCAATTGCAAATTGCAATTGCAACTTGCAATTGCAATTTGCAATTGCCGTGCTGCGTAAGCAGCATGCTGCTTACGCAGCATGGGCTGCGCGCAGTATGCGCAGCCCGATGAGCCTGCTGTCCGACAGTTTTTACCCCTTTTTCGTTTTAAGTGTGGAAAATTGTTTCTGCATATTTACGAATTTTTCCAAATTAATTAATTCTAAATACAATGTGATTGTATTTTACCACTTTGAACCCTAAATATTTTTAGATATAAAATTATTGTTGATAATTTTATGCATGGTGTTATGGTATGGTTTTGGACCCCGTGGATGCTTTATTTTATTTATTATGGTTTTATATAAATACGACCTGCGAGTCGTTTGTATTTATGTAAATTTTAATTTTAATTTTACTAGAAAAATTGTATAGGATGCAATTTATGATATGTAAAATTTATTTTACTAGAAAAATTGTATAGGTTGCAATTTTTTGTAAAATATAAATCCATGAGATGGTGCTTAGAAGCAAGGACGTGGAGGCGGATCCAAGAGGCGGTGCAATGACCATGTGATGGATGCTACCACCTAGGATATGACCTTGTTGATTTTCATATTGGCCTATGAAAATCAATGTAGATTTAAACCATACCATAACACGGTTCGAGTCATATGCATGCTTTATTTTATTTAGATGCCATGTGATGCCATGCTAGATATTCTATATGCATGCTAGACAATTGTATGCCATAAGATGCCATGCTAATTAATATTAACAAAAGTATGATTAATATTAATGCCATGAATTGTATATGATACAATTAAAATCACAGGATTTAACAAACCCTAAATAAACTTATGAAGTTTATATTTGCCACCCAATTACGTATAACACTAGTCAAGTACTATGTTCGCATCATGGTATACCGCCAGGGCGGGTACGCATGTTGTGACCTTAGCGAAGCGATAATATGAGAAAAGGTGATTCTCATTGTGTTGTAATTGGTTTAAAAAAGGGTTAATCAAAAAGGTGTTTGAGCCCGAGGCAAAGATGAGATGAGTAACATACAATTAAATATGATATATGATATCATACATCTCATAAATTATAAGAGTTGCATAATGATGCAATTGGCAAAGAAGTGCACATCCAAAATATGTTTAAATGGTTTAAAGCATGATTTTGAGTCTTTGCCTACCGAAATTATATTTAATCATAGGGACATGCCAAAGCAGTGCTATGGTTAAGTATGGATTTTGGATCTTCACCCACTTAAATATTTTAAAGGGTTTTATAATTTAAGTGGGAGCATTTAACTAAAATCTTTACACGCTTTATTGTAGTTATAATTACTATTACCTTGATCTCGATTGTTATTGAACATTGAGAATTGTTCTCAAATCAAAAGGAATCATATGTTCTCAATAATCCTTTTGCCCAATGAACCACTAGCAATTGTAACACGAGTATAAAAGATGCTTACTTGAAGCATCGAAGGGACTCTGTTAAATTTTGTTATCTTACACTTGCCACCAATTCTTCCGTACGTGGAAGTTTTACTTGAGATATATGATACATCACAAATGGAAATGTTCCATCAGTTAGTGAGCAAGAAAAGATAAGTGTTTGAGGCAACATTTTCTCATTGGCCTCCAAAAGGGCATTAAGATGTGATCTTGAATTCATTAATTGATAGTCATTGGTGATGAACTATCATTTGAATGACATGGGGAAAATTGTGAATTAGTTGCATAGGATGCAAAAGAATGTTAAGTTATCCATAAAGGATAAGCCCGCCTCGAATTGTGTGCTTATGGTTCAAAAGGAAAAGGATAAAAGGAAGGTCGAAAAGCATAAAGACCGAAAGGTTCGGGTGAAAGTGCTTTAAAGGCCAAAGCTGTTGGCATAGAGAGATCTCCAAAAGAAGGGTGTTGCCATTTCTAGAATGAATCGTTCATTAGAATGGAAATAGCAAACTTTGTTTGGAGAACTATAAGAAGATGAAAGGCAGTAAGACTGCCACCTTAAGTATTTATTAACTATTCTACTCTTGTTTCTATATCAAAAGGTATTAGATACCGTTGTGAATCTCATATTAGTAGAATATGATGAATCGCAATTTGAATAGAAACCTTATGAAGGTGAAAGGTAGAATGCGAATATGCAAGAGAAGCAAAGGTTGTTACTCAAAGGTTATGAACTTTTACATGTGAGTTACGAACTCTTGTTGCCTATTGAGCTTGTTGGCTTGAGTAAACAAATGTTGTTTATTTTATAATTGTGAATTATAAACTTTATAAAGACATGATTATGAAATGTAGATTTACATAATTGTCTTTATATGTGGAGCCCATCTGTAACATAAATACTGTAAGGATCGAATCAAATAGTTTGATTCAACCTATTTTGGCAGTGTCGTCTTGGAGACATAAGCAGAGTCGCATTACGAAACTCCATGAGAATGGACTTTTGGATTCATGAGATTATGAATCATCTTGAATCATGCGAATGTTGTTTATTATAAAAGATGACAAAAGTGGTTCTTTGCTAAAATTAGTTAAAGAATAATCGATTTATTAAGCATTATACATGTGGATGTATATGAATTATAAATCAACTGCTAAAGAAGGTTTTAATACTTCATTACCTTTATGGAACTTTTCACTAGATAAGAGTATCAAATGAAACACGAGTTTGGAACTTTTGAAGTGTTCAAAAGCTTGTAAAAGGAGTATGAAGTATCTTGACATGATAGTAAAGTCACTTAGATATGATCCAAGTGGTGAACATTTGAGTCAAGATTTTGACAATCATCTTAGAGATTGTGGGACTGTCTCACAATTAACTCCTCCAATTACGCCACAAAGGAAGTTGTGTCGAAAAGGGAGTAGTCGAACTCTATACAGATATAGTTCAATCTATGATGAAGTCAAGTTGATCATCGTTTTCTCGAGAATATGCCATTAAAGCAGCTGTGTATATTGTTCCGTCTAAAACAATTCATGAATCAACATATGAGATATGGTTGGGTAAGAGACCCAAGTTGTTTCATTGAATAAGTTTAGGGCTGTAAAGCTTATTTCGAATAAGTTGGCACCTAAATTTAAATGTCGTATTGTGGATTACTCAAAAAGGAAAGTAGGAGTTGTTACTCCTGTGTTTCTTTGGGATACAAAGTAGTTGTAGCTAGAAATGGTTTCCCCTTGAAGAGGGAGTTAATTTCTAGAAGAGTTAGTGGGAGTAAAGTACACCTACAAAACTCGTAATTCACAAAGTGACATTAACGTTGAAGAGGAACATGGAAATGGTTTCATGATCATTGTTGAAATTACACAAGTCCAATGAAAGTCTAGTAGAATACGACATGAATAGGAGAGATATGGATTTCTCAAAATCATGATGTAGTTTTACTAGATTGGAATAAGTCTTCTTTTATGAAGAAGCAATGTTAGATTTTGAATCTAATAAGTGACTTGATGCTACAAAGGTTGAAGATAAGTCCATGTCTGACAATCAAAGTATAGACTTTGATAAATCTTTTAGAAGATGTATATGCAATGGTTGCAAATGAGTTTTCAAATTGAAAACCGACATGAATGGTGATCTTCAAACTTATAAAGCACGACTAGTGACAAAAGGGGTTATAAACAAATTCATAGTAGTGACTATGAGGATACGAACAAATTCATAGTAGGACTATGATGAAATCCTCTTTCGCCATTAATCATGATCAAGTCATATTGAGTTCTTGTTGCCATATCCGCATAATATGATTATAAAATATGGCAAATGGATATCAAAATCTGTTTTCTACGTGAAAACATGATTGAGGGTGTGTACGTGACACAACCCAAAGTTTTGAGCATTCAAAGAATTCAAGTAGCGTATGCAAGTTTCAAAGATTCTTATAAGGATCGAAACATGCATCAAATAGTTGGAGTCATAGTTTTGATAAAGAAATCAAATGGTTTGATTTTATCAAAAGGCTGATGAATCTTGTGTTTCAAAAGGATCAGTGGGAGCATATCGGCATCCTAATGCTATATGTGGATGACATATTGCTTGTTTGAAATAACATTCTTACCATGCAAGAAGTAAAATCTTGGCTAAGAAAGTAATTTCAATTAATGTTTAAGCAAGGCTGCCTATATTCTTGAAATTAGAATCTATAGAGATAGATCCAAAAGAATGTTTAGGTTTAAGTCAAAGCATTGAAAGCGTTCAATGAGAAAGACTTAAAAGAAGCTTGCTTATGTTAACTGTGTAAATAGTTGCACATATACAACTGATTGCAATTAGTTGCAATATATCAATCGAGATATCGTATTCTCTTAAAAGAGATGTTATGATTTTGAAAGGTTCAAAATAAAACGTTATAGCTAAATATCTATAATAATAGTCAAAGTATATAGCTACATATGATGTAAATTTTGGATGAAGAAGTTCATCAAAATTTTGTGTTTTGTTCTAAGCATTGCTTATCCTGTGAGACTATTGTAGGGACAATAGTTCAATGCGTAAGAACCCTGTATGACACAAGCATATACTTAGGCGTCTTTCACTAATTTAGAGAGGCTGTCTCTAAAGAAAGAGTGAAAATGTGTAAAGTAGCAACGGAAGCAAAAATTAATAATTCATTGACAAAGACTCCTGCACGAGTGAATACATGAAAGTCATGTAGGTCAATGGGTATAAGATACATGTATGATTGGCCATAGTGCAAGTGGGAGATTGTTGGAGATTGTGCCCTAAGGCCAATATTGGATTATGTAATTTGACTTCTAAGATTAATCTAGTGTAGATTAATATTATCATTTATGTTTGTATGTTAGCATTTATGATAAGTATCCATGAATAAATCGTGTTATTCTAAATATCCCTAGTCGATTGTTATTATGGGAATAATAACAAACTAAGACTAGTGTGAGTGATAATGGATATTCATAAGATGAATATAGTGTATACAGATACAGATTATACTCACGGGCAATGTGTTAGAGAACATGTTGCTGGAGACCCACTATAAGATCAAGTTCATGGTCACGTGTCACAACTGATCTTGATTATAGTAGTGTCATCAGCTGATTCCTTTGACCTGAGGTCACCATGGATTCCGGGATGAATTTATGTTGTGCTTTGACGCAGTCAAACGCTGCTTGTAACAGAGTAGTTATAAAGGCTGTGGTTGGGTACGATATGACTCATGCTTTGGGATGTGAGTGACAGATATGGGATTTTGTCCCTCTCTATCAAGAGAGCGATATCACTGGGCCCCTCGATAAGTGAGACTGTTAAATGCATGGCCGTGCTCAAATAATTGATAGAGTATCAATTGATTTGTCTAAACAGTTTACTTTGAGATCGAGAAAGCATATGATTAATTTATATAAGATTGACAAGTGTACCATGTCTTATAATTAATCATGATATCAAGAGACAAAAGGGAATATGACACATTCTATAAGTAGGTTTATTGGATTATACCAATCATATGAATTGGGTAGTCATAATGGCTTGCTAGAGTCCGCTTATGACTTATGAGGGCATTATGGTAATTTCCTCATTGCCAATTTATATGATCCTACGGGGTCACACACAAAGAGCAAAATGAGATTCACTTAATTCGGGAATAAATCATTATGAGATAATGATTTATTATTGATGAGAAATTAAATATATATAAAGATATATATTTACATGTATATGTATATACACATGAACATATTAATAAGATTAATATATTTATGGCATAAAGTATGCTATATATATATATGTATATTATAATTATATTATATGGTGATATAAATAATTATAATATACATTTACGTATATGTGTATATATATATATGTATGTATGTATGTAAATATTAATAAGATTAATATAGCATAAAGTATGCTAATTATATTATATGGAGATATAATTAATTTTACATACATATGTGTATATGATGGAGAATTGATTAAGTTTAATATTAATTGAGAATTAATAAAACTTATGGGGGCTAATTTATAATTATAATTAAATATAGTATTTAATTACAATTATAAGTTAATAATAAAAATAAAAACCCTAGACACAAGTGGCAGGGTTGGACGAAAATAGAAAAAGGGGAGCAGCCCATCTTTTCCATCAATTAGCCGAAAAATGTTTTTGGCAAAGAATGAAAAATATCAATTTTTCACCTTCTCATTCGAAGAACTGTTCTACGATCCCGGCGCTAGCACGCGGTGAGTTAATTGCTCGGTGTGGATCAACTGTAGAGGGAATCTGCTTTGGTTCCTGTATCCAATCCTGCAAAATTAAGAGGTAATTCTTTAACCCTCCTTCCAATTCAATGCAATGTACATGGGTCCTTGGTGGGGATTAATCCTTTTATTTCCGCTGCGCATTTTGTTTTGTGCGATTAATTCCCAACAAACAAAGGCATTGAAACTTTCCCTATTTTAGTTTCGAGTTCCGAAAATTTCTTCTTACAAAGGTATTGATTCTCTGGAGGCTAATGTGAATTTATATGCCCGTGTGATGTTGATAGTGGAGGCCACAAAATAATAATTGATCAATTTCTTTCCAACCACACTTGAGGAAGGGGCATTACCTTGGTATTTTTTGTTGTTTGAACATATACAGTCCGATTGGGAAGCTTTGTCAGCTGCTTTTATTAAATGCTACAGTTTCAACACCAAGATTCAGGTCAAGTTGTATGATTTACAGAGAATAAAGCAGAAACCAAATGAATCCTTTGATGAATATTATCAAAGATGGATGAATAAGGTGATTTTGTCTAAAAATCGCCTAGATGAAGATGAATTGATGCAGATTTTGATATATGGTAGCATAGATGTGTATAGAAATAACATGAAGTTTCATACCTTTAGTGTGGTCAATGAGGTCTATAACATGGCAATGAAAGTTAAAAGATGAAGAGGAAAAAGTTGCAGGCCACAGAGGTGGCAAAATTTTTGGGTATAGATCGATGACTACAGCTGGTTTAGGCAGTGGATCTAGTTCTAGTCCTGCAAGTAAAAGTGGGCAATCATCAGAAGTGAAGCAAGTTGAAGTTACTGCAATGTCAGAACAATAGAGTAGTCAAGACAAGAATTCGGGGAAGTCAAGGCATCTTTCTAGGATTTTTGCAAAATGCAAAAATGGAGGTTTGTTGAGTTCTTTGAAGCCTTTTGAAAATCCATCTGATGCAGATAGGGATAATTTCTGCACTTACCACGTTGTTGTTAGTCATAGAACCGATAAGCACTGCAAGATAAGAGATGTTATCCAGAAGTTAATAGATGAAGGTAAATTGCAAGAGCCTACAAATCCCAGCACTAAAACTAATCCACTGCCAAAGTCAGAAAAGCAAGTCAGTATGGTGTAGTAGGGCTTATCATATAATTTTGTCTTTGCTCAGATCTTGTAAGCAAATCCCAGAGTGTAGTCCGTGGTAGCCAGTGAAGTTAAGATAGAATAAAAAAATGGGAAGTTAGCAAAGCAGAAAGTTGTAAAGCCTGTGAGTCTAAATAATCTGGATTTAGATAATGAATATGAAAAGTATGATAGAGGTGAATCAGCTAAGCCATTAGTTGTTGAAAAGCCGAAATTTGCTGAAGTAAAGAATGTGATAAAAAGCGGTACGGTGTATTAGCCTGTTATATAATATAAAGATTAGGCCCCAATAACCAGATTAAGCAGTGCATCACCTCCGAAAGAAGTTGAGAAGGAAGACCTAGTCATTTTATAGTTAAATTGTGAGTGGACGACATTTTTTGGAATGCGAGGCAAAGCGGGAACCAGGGATTTTCTTTTTAGGTGATTACATGGTTTTGAAAATGAGTTTAATCTTTCTAAAGAAAACCATTCATTTTATTAAGAAAACTCATTTATAGAAAACTTAATTTTAAGTGTGAATTTTAGAAAACAGATTGTTTAGAAAATCCCAATTTAAACTTAAAGATCCCGAAACATAAATTTCGTGATCAGATATAGAGTCGCCGCCCAGATCAGCTCATCCTGGAAATTCCGGTACAGCTCCTTACCAAGTGTAGACGCAGTACCTAATCTAGAGATTCAGGGTTCGGGCAACAAACCTACTAATCATCAACTTGTTTTCAATTATTATTTCATAATACGATATAACATTCACTTGATTCTACCCATTTTATCCTCTTTTAATTTTAGATAGATATAAAGCATAAATAAAGTGCGGAAAAATTAAAGTGTGGGAAAAGTAAAGAAAAGGCCAAATTATACAATCCAAAAAAGAAAAACTCTCATCCTCACCATTCATAACCGCTTATAATACACGATAATCTAAAAAGGGTACAATCACCTAGATACATGAAATGATCTATTAAATACATAAAAAATGAAAAATAAAAGGCTGCATCCAAATACGGATAGCACAAGTATACAAATCACACCAAGGACTCACATAAGACAGAATAGGGTATTTTGGGAAACAGGATCATACATAGGAGGATAATTGAGAAGTCCGGACAACTACTCGATCAGACCTGGAAAACATTTTATAAAAATGCCCTGTAGATTTTGTGAATGGAAACTAATTTTGAAAACGGTTTGGCTCGGTTTACATGCATTTTCCATCTTTTGGTGGGCCGGATATCCCAGAACCCGGGGGTTTCGTTTGTGAGTGGGCCTAATTTGAATATCCATCTAGGGTTTGGAAACATAAACATGCCAAAATCCTTTTTGAGTCGAAAGGAGAAACAAAATTACAAGTTAGAGGCCAAAAAGGTAAAACTTGTAATTCTGTTTCATCAACTACAGCTAAGCCACTGTAATATGCTATAGCCGCACCATTGTAGTGGCTACGGTGGCTGTAGTGCTCCAGAATCACTAATTTGGTTTTCTCTCTCGTTTTGAAAATCATTTTGATTTTTTTGATGGTTTCGGGTGATCTGGGGTTTCTGGAAACTTATAAAATCCACGAAATAGATCCAGATCGGATCAAATGAATCTGGAAAACCCTAAAAACCCAAAATTAACAAAACTAAATCTCACATCCATCAATCAAAAACCCAAAAACCATAAATCTAATCATATATGGATGTGATCCGACCGATATTATTCGTGAAAAATACATTTGATTTGAAAAAGGAAGTGTTTTCAATCGATTTAGGGCATTTGGAGCTTCTGCCCTTAAGATTACAGCCAAGCGGTTGTAATCAGAGAACTATAGACACACCACTATAGGTTACAGCCGTGCCACTATAGTCATTAGACCACAGCCGAGTGGCTGTAAGCAATAAACGGGGCGACTATAGCTGGGTTTTCACTTCTAGCTTCTTAGAAAAACACAAAACACATTTAATAACACCCAAATCAATTTTAAACAAGTTTTTAGGGCCTCTCAGAGCCTACCTTATTCTTGTTCTAGTGTTTTGGATCACCAGAAATAGATTCGGAAGCCGGAAAACTCCTCGAAATCACAAACAACCCGAAATCATCCACGAATCTCCAAAACTCGAATGAAACCCCAAATCGACCTGAACGAATGCCAAATCAATTAGAATCACTTCCAAATATGATTTCTCAAAGGACTCTAATGATTTCTACATATTGGATTCGAGATTGGATAATTTTTAAGGGTATTTAAGGGTTTTTCTCACTAAAACCTAATTTTCTCTCTCTAAAACCCAAACCAAACCCTTCTAATCAGAATCTCCCTAAGTTTTTGGATAAAAACCCTAAACCCAGATGAAACCTAATGATTCTAACCTTTTTTTGTAAGGATTGGATTCAAGAACGGATTGAAAATATGAGTTTTTCATATTGAATACTCCTTTTTCTCTCTCTAAGTCTTTAAATTTTAGAACCCTAGCTCTCTCTCTTGATTGTGGCTGCCAATATTGTTCTTCGCTGCCCTAATCTCGAGTTTTTCTTTTTATATGGTGAGATTAGGGTTGAAAAAGAATTAAGGAGATAAAATAAATCCTATTTAAGAGAAATCATATCTGGCAACTATAGCCAAGCGATTGTAGTGGCTTATAGTTGGGCGGTTGTAGTTGTGCAAACTACAGCTGTGCCCCTATAGGGCACTATAGCCGGGCAGCTATGGTAGCCAGTTTTGCATTTCTCACCCTTTCTCATTTTTCTGTTCGATTCTTTTAAGCGCTCAACCAACCTTCTTTGGGGTTCCGCACCAAGATTTGTTACACTTCTTTGGGTCATCCGAGACATCTCTGATGTCATTTCGGTCATTTCGAATCCACCTCACGTTTACCCGTGAAAAAGGTAATGAAGGCTTTCATCATCGAGGTCGGGAAAAAAACCCATGCTCATATAAACAAGACTCCAGATTAAGCTAGTTTACGGCATTTGTTGTTAGTCTCAAAACAATATAGAGCAGCACTGGTGAAGGAATTGTCTTAAATTGAAGTTTCCCTGATTACATCTCCAGAAGAAATGTGTTGTTTTTTGGACTAGGTCAACTCTAGTTATCCTGATATTATGTTTTCTGAGAAATCTTCCGGACGGAGGAAAAGCCCACAACAAAGCTAATTATGTACAAGCTAACATAATGGACAGAATTATGTCATATGTTATGGTAGATGATGGATCGGCCTTAAACATTTGTCCATTGAAAATGTTGTAGTATCTGCGCTTAAGTGAAGAAGCTTTAAAGAAGTCCTCGACTGTAATTAGAGCTTATAATGATTCTAAAACAAATATGATTGGCACATTTGAAGCTGAAGTGGAAGTGGGACCAGTTAAGTCGATGGCTACCTTCACTGTAATTAATATTCCTGTCACATTCTCCTTACTATTAGGAAGACCTTGGTTTCATCTGTTAGGAGAAGTCCCATCTACATTACATCAGAACATAAAATTCCCTGTGGGTAATAAGGTTATGACAGTTGAAGAAGATTCTCATTCTATGATTGCTATAGTGAATGAAAAAGTACCACCATTTGGTGGATTTCAATTTCCATAATCAATAAAGAAGAAGACACAGATACTCCAATGGTTATATATGAAAATTATATGCCGAAGTGGTTGTCTAACTACCTGTGTAAGTAGAAATTTGTACTAGGGTTAGTGCTTGGAGCTAATTTACAGGGAGTGTTAGAATTAATATTGAATCTGGAAATCCAAGGCAATTTAGACTTGGTTATGAAGCTAAAGCATCTGAAAAGAAGAATCAAAAGAAAGGGAAGAATGGCAAACTCATGATGAAACCATTCATAAAAGCTAGTGAAGAGTTGTACAAGGGGCATGCTGAGCCCGTGAAAGTTGGAGATGTAGTACGGCCATGTTTTAAGATATTCTATGATGTGGTTGATTTTGAGAAAAGTCAAGAAGAACCAATAGCACCAGTGCTGAATGAAGATGAAGAAATAGTTTTCAAGCCTCTTATTTTCTAGAGGAAATATCAGAGAAGTCAACCAATGTAGTGGAAGAGATAAAGAAGAAAGTAAGTTATGCTGAGAAAGAAGTGTTTAAGGAAGAGGCCGAGAAGGAGATTTGTGATGAAGCTGTGGAAGTGATTTCGAAGGCATTGACTATTGCCCTGAACAATGCTTTTGCGAAGACCAAGAAAGGATATAAGAAGAAGTTGATGACCAAGGAAAACCTTGATTTTGTAGTTTTTGAAATTGTAGAAATCATGATGAAATCCAAAGCACAGTTGACTGAAGTTGAAAAGATGAATCTTTCTGCAAAACAGGAGTCTGAGATAGCTATTGATCTGGATAACATCTTAAAGCTGAATGTTAATGAAGATGAAGAAGTGAAAGGCCCTCTACTTGTGGAGGATGAAAATGAATTTATTGTATCTGTTTCATCCATTTTCAATGTCAACAATATACTTTATAAAAAGTTTAATGCAATGAAGTCTCAATTTACTTATTTGTGTGTTTTTTATCCTAATAATTTTGTGCATGCATTTGAATCTTCATCAAGCATATTTAGCATTCATGACACTGCATTGCATGAAATTAATATAAGTACAGATGAAAAACCCAGAATGGTATCTATTTCACTCGATCTACGCCTCAATAGGGGTGAGAAAAACCAAACAACGAACTAAAAACCGAACTGAACTAAGACTGAAAAACCAAACTAAACCGAACCAAACTCTATTTGGTTTGGTTTTGGTTTTATAAAATATAATAATTTGGTTTTGGTTTGGTTTTTGGTTTTTATTGAAAAAACCGAAACCAAACCAAATCGAACCATAATAGGAAAAAATATTTTTAAAATATATATATATATATATAAATTTTATTTGGCATATTATATATTTATATTATTATATAGTTTGTATTTATGAGACTTTAGTAATATACATGTAATATAAATCCTTTTTAAGCAATACTTTACATGTAATTTATAAAAAAATAATGATAATAAAAATTAAAAAATTGAAATTTTTTGTTGATTCGGTTTTAACCGAACCAAACTAGTTCGGTTCGGTTTTACCCAAACCATATGAATTTTGGTTTGGCTTTGGTTTCTATTTTTCTTTTACTTTGGTTTTCGGTTTGGTTTGGTTCGGTTCAGTTTTTGAACCGAACCGTGTTTTGCTCACCCCTATGCCTCAAAGAAGAGAGAGCATTGACAAAAGTATTGCAAAAACACATTAAAGCTTTTGCATGGTCATATGAAGATATGTCGGGTTCCAACGGATAAAAAATTCAAGCCAGTAAAGCAAAAGCTGAGGAGGTTGAGACCAGAATGGGCTGTACTGGTAAAAGAAGAAGCGACTAAGCAGATTGTAGCCAAATTTCTTGAAGTTATGGAGTATACAGAATGGGTAGCCAATATTGTTCCTGTACCTAAGAAGGATGGAAGGGTTAGAGTATGTGTTGCTTACAGGGATTTGAATAAGGCTTCTCTGAAGGATGATTTTCCTTTGCCCCACATTAATGTTCTGATTGATAATGCAACTAAAGCAACTATGTATTCATTTATGGATGGGTTTTCATGGTATAATCAGATCTTGATGGATATAATTGACAAAGTGAAGACATCATTCATTACAGAATGGGGTACCTTTTGCTATCGAATAATGCCGTTTGGATTGAAGAACACTGGAGCTACCTATCAGAGGGCTGTCACAACACTGTTGCATGATATGATCCATAAAGAAGTGGAGGTTTATGTTGATGATATGCTTGTTAAATCGATGACATGGGAAAAGCACCCTGTTATCTTGGATAGATTTCTAACACAAATTGAAGAGTATAATCTCAGACTTAATCCCAAACAGTGCATATTTGGTGTCACATTAGGAAAGCTATTTGACCATGTGGTTAGTCAGAGGGGAATCAAAATGGATCTAGATAAAATTAAGGCTATTTGGGATATGCCAGCTTCAAAAATAGAGAAAGAAGTTCGGTCATTTCTGGGTTCTTTGCAGTATGTCAGTCGGTTCATAGCAGGGTTAACTTCAGTTTGCGAGCCAATTTCTAAGCTTTTGAAGAAACACTAGTTGATTGTATGGGATGATAGATGTCAGTTGGCATTTGAATAGATTAAAGCTTATTTGGTAAATCCTTTAGTTTTGAGTCCACTAGTTCCAGGAAAGCCTTTAATTCTATATTTGGCAGTTGAAGATTCTTCAATAGGGGCAATGCTATCACAAGAGCATGATGGAAAGAAGGAGTACCCTATTTATTATCTTAGTAAGAAGTTCCTAGATTATGAAACCAACTACAAACTGTTAGAGAAGAGATGTGTAGTAATGGTTTGGCTGACAAAGAAGCTAAGGCATTATTTCCAGTCATATAAAGTGCGAGCTGTGGCTAAAGTTGATCCAATGAAGTATTTGTATGAAGTGCCGGTGTTGGTTGGAAAACTATCCAGATGGTTGCTTCTCTCATTAGAATTTAATATTAAGTATGTCACTACAAAAGTCATTAAAGGATGAGCTGTAGTAGAATTTCTAACGAATCAACCTCTGAAATCAGATTATGTAGAGAATTTGGAATTCCCTGATGAACAACTAGCTATGGTAGAAGTGAAGAGATGGATTATGTGCTTTAACGGTGCTGTAAACAGAAAGGGTGCTAGAATTGGAATAATTGTAGCACTGCCAAATGGTGAGGTTTTTTCGTTGTCGAAGAGATTGGATTTTACCATAACAAATAATGGAGTAGAATATGAAGCATGCTTATTTGGAATGGAAGCTCTTTTGTCGCTAAAGTAAATGATGTGTTGATTGTTAAAGATTCACTTCCAGTGATTAGACAAGCTCAGGGTGAATGGGATGTGAAAGAAGAAGCGTTAAGGCCTTACTTAGAACTACTGTAATCTATAAAAGATATATTTAGCAGTATGAATTTATACATTTTTCTAGGGAAGAGAATAGAATGGCTGATGCACTACCAATATTTTCTTCTACATGGGAAAATCCAGAAAGAACATAAATAAAACCTCTGGTTATAGTAATTTCTAAACAACCATGCTTTGATTTTCAAGAAGTGATGGAGTTGATAGCTTAGGTTCTTTGACATTTACTAGTATGTGAAGGAGGGAAAGTATCCAAAAGGAGCTAGTTCTACTGATAAGGTTTCATTGAGAAGGTTAGCCAGCCAATTTAGAATTTTTGAAGATAAGTTATATAAAAGAACAATGAATGGAGTTCATCTGAAATGTCTAACAGAACAAGAAATAGAAGCAGTGATTTAGCAAGTACATTTGGGAACATGTGGACCTCATATGAATGGAATAGCTTTGGCCACAAAGATAATGAGACAAGGGTATTTCTGGATGACAATGTAGACTGACTGTGTGAAGGAAGTGAGAAAATTCCATGAATGTCAAATTTATGCAGATATCAGTCATCTACCACCACTTGAATTACAGAATTTGGCATCTCCTTGGCCATTTTCAGCTTGGGGGATAGATATAATTAGGGAAATTCATCTTGCAACATATAATAGGCACATATTCATAGTAGTTGCAGTTGATAACTCTTCGAAGTGGGTAGAAGTAGAGTCATTCATTGGTGTGACAGCTAAGAAAATGGCTAAGTTCATCCAAAAAAACATCTTTTCTTGATATGGAGTTCCCCATCATGTAGTGACTAATAATGGAGTACAATTTCAAGGGGCAACAACTGAATTATTTACAGAACATGGCATTGAACATCATAGATCTTCTTTGTGAGCGGACAACGATTTGGGCATGGCGAAGCAATCGACCAAGCGTTTTAGTTATTTGTGTTCGGATAAGATATATAATTATAATAAGAAAATTGTTTTAGGAAAACACAACATTCATAAAAGATTAGAGGCTGAAATCTCAATGAAACTATAGGAGTCATCACCCGACTCAGCTCAACCGGGAAATTCAACTATAACCGGAACCGAGCAGGAACCACTATACCTTTTAGAGATCTAGGTCACTTACTTTTTATCCAATTAAAATAATAGCTCAAATATTCAACCATAGCATTTTATAGAACTAGATCAAGTTTTATTTTATAACACACGACGTTCATGTAGAGTACAGGGAATAAAATTAAATTGCAACATAAATCAAGTAGGCTATCATAGGGGGATACATATAAATCAAAAGGGGATCGAGGTACAACCGCCTAAAATACATGAATTCTACCAACGAAGGAATAAAATAACGAAAGTAAACTTAATCCTGTAAAAATGGGTGTTAATAATGCGGCAAAACTTATGCGTATGAGACTCAGGCATAAAAGTAGAGGATGAAAAACGATTTTATCGATTGGTGTTTAGCATGCTTTAAAGTCATTTTTTGAAAGATTGAGTCATCATTATCAGTTTAGCGTAACATCAATTATGGAAATCATATTTACAGTTCATTGTGCAACAAAAAGCTCATAACATAATTTACAAGCCATTCTGTCAGAGAATGACATCCATATGGATTTGCACAACAACTATGTAGTTATAGGTATATCCGTATGGATATTAGTTTCGGGCACAAAACATGTTTAAACTTTAGCGATTTCATGAAGTACAGCAACCGTTCGGTCAAGATACGACATTCGTGCAGTTATAACTACAGCCTTACGGCTATGTCGGTTGACCATGTGGATGTTATTTCTAGGCAGAAACCAAAGATGAATAAAAATAGAGCAACTTGAAAAACACATGAAATAATTCATAAATGATGAAATTATGCAAGAATGTAAATTGTTTCTAAAAAATATACCTTTGACATGTGAATCCACTGCTTTTACGGGTTCAGAAATGTCTCAAAGGAGCTCCTTATTGTTGAGTTTCGGTTAAGGCTACACAAGTCCAAAATCACCAAGAATCCTCAATAGTTATAGGTTTGTGTTTGCATTTTAGTCTCTAAACTCATTATTAATCTTAGTGATGTGTTTTCCTATGATTTATAACAAGTTTTATAGCCTAATAATAGAGAATCAAATAAGAAAATGAAGAGAAATCCATAGTAAGTTTTCTTTTCTATTCTTTTCTCTTCCTCTTTTCTTTCTAACTCTCCCCCAAAATCCTAATCCAAACTCAAGGCTCTCAATGACCATCTCCCTTCTCTCTCCTTATCCTTTTCCTTTTATACTTCATTCAAATTAGAGATCTAGATCGGATCTAAGGCAAGTGGGATGGATTATTGAACATCCGTACGGACATAACCTACATTTGTATGGTTACAGTCCATATCTGCATGGATATAGCTGATGGACTATAAATCTTAATTCGCTCGGTTCAGCAATCCAGAGCTTTAATCTTGAGTTGTCCTTAACTCATGTGGATGCAAAACACATCAAAGAAAAGTTTGTTTTCATCATTGAAACCGAGGATTAAAATCCCATGCTTACAGGCTACCCCTCGTGTGTCTAAATTCATAATTCTCATGTTCTAGTTAAATGTCAAGGTGTATTTGGATACATGATAGAGAGCATGGTGAGTGAGAAAGAGAACGTACTTGCCTTTGTCGTTCGTCAAGCGATCTGGCTAACTTGCTACCTTTTAAGGTCGTGAGGGATCGATGTTTTGTTACCTTGATCAAATGATAAAGTACACATTTATTCCTTGATTGATAATTTTGAAAAAGAAAATTTTGCCCCTCAATTTAGAATAAATGTGAGTTAGAGTTGGCTATGATGTGCCGGGAGCTTCTTGTGACTGTATGGAGTCAAAAATGCTAGCTATGATATGTCATGGATTTGTGACTTCTGAGAAGTCGAAAGAGCTAGCTATGATGTACCGGGTATTTTTATGATTTTGAGAAATCAAGATTGTTGGCTATGGTGTGCCAGGTATTTTTGTGACTTTTGAGAAGTCAGAATTGCTGGCTATGATGTGTCAGGTGTTTTCATGACTTTTAAGAAGTCAGAAATGCTAGCTATGATGTGCTAGGTATCTTCATGACTTTGAGAAATCGAGAATGGTGTTTGTTTTCCTTTTTCTAGGTTTCAAGTCGGACAAGGGGGATCTGTGAAGACATAGTCCCTTAATTGTATTTATTTAGCTTCTCTGATCACCAAAAGCAACGCCTCAACGATCATGGGAGCCGTAATTGTGGCTCCTAGCTGTTGGAGGATGGTGTATATATACCTTTCCTCACTTCCTTTTCTTAGAATGTCCTAAAGTTTCTCATCTTCATTTGCCTCATTCGTTGCTCAGTTTGTTTTCTCTCTTTCATTGATACTATAGATTATGTTGAACGTAAATAATCTTTGTCAAGGGTTTGTTTTGTTGTTCTTGACCTTTCTCACAATCTTCTTACATCTCTACTGTTTTGTGATTGTAACAACGTAAGTGCTTTTCTCTTTTTAATTTTTCATATTTTTGTAAGAGTTCTTGGCGCTAACATTCGTTTCTACTGTTTCTAGCAAGAAATAGAAGCTGAGATGTGGGAGAGGGCATTCATGCTTGAAAGAACCCATTGGGGGTTACTCGTTCAAGTCAACTACCAATGGAACCAAGGCCCGCGTTGCTAGAGGAGAGCTTGGATGAAGAGTGAACCGTAGTTAGGTTTCACAATTTTTGAAAGAAGCTTTTGTAACTCGTGTTTTGTAATATTGCTTTCATTAAATAAAAGATGGTTTTGGGTTACAAATCTGAGTCGGTTTGGAAGGCAACGGGCATTCATTTAGCTTTTCATGAATCAATTGTGAAATAACATTTCATGGGTAAGGCATTTGAGATGTGCTAGGTAATCAAGGCCGAAGAAAAGAGAAACACTGAAGCTCAACCCAAACCAATATGGTTGAGAAACAACATCTGTACGGATGTAGAGTAACATTTGTATGGATTTAAATACCATAACCAAGGGGATTGTATTATATTTACAGAAAGTCTATGGTTTTTAGGCTGAAATTTGAATAACATCCATGCGGTTATAGTATTAGAGCCGTACGGTTATGCCTTTTACATACATTCGGATTTCATTCCCTTCACAATGGGGCTTCAAGACTTTTACTCTCACTTTTGCACAAACCCAAATTTTCTCCTTTTTGGTTTTCTCTTGGCCTCCACTCCCTCAAATCCCATTTTATTGCCTTTTTATTGTATTCTTTTATCAAAATGTTGAAGAGACAGAATAAAGCACTCCGTAAGGTCACTCCAGGATTCATCCGGGATCTGCTCGTGCCTGGGGGACTTCCCATTTTAACTATGAAAGACGGTTATGTTTTGGGTCCAGAAATGCATCATTTGGGCATGAAATTGGGTGCCCGAGTTACCTAACCATGCTTCCGTTCATCAAGTAAGAGCCCAAAACTTTGTTAATTTTGGAATTTTTCATTGAAGTAGAAAGTTAGGTTTTTGAATTGTGATTTCTCAATTTGGTGCATGATTGATGAAATTAATGATTAGAATGCATGCTAGGGATGTTTGTTGAACTTTTGGAACCTAAAACTATAAGAAAGATAGGCAAATGACCCATGATTTGTGATTTGGCATCTCTTGGAATGATAGCCATGTGGTTGTGGTTTCAAAACCTTATGGCTATCAATATAATCATGTGGTTATAAATCATAACCATACGATTATGCTTGTATGGCCATCCAGATTTGAATCATATCCATACGGATGTTATTCCTAGGTAGAAAGCTTTTTTAAGATTTTTCTAGTTTTTTGATTTTCTGTGATGTACTATGTATGGTTGAGCAAATAACTTATGGAAACATGTTAGGGACAAGTAATAGCTGAAATTAACCTTTGTGTGGTCATTTATCTTGCAGGAGAGGGAGTTTCAGGGCTATGGTTCCCTAACAGAGTCGAATGCATGGTGGAAGAAAATGCCCCAGCTTGTGCGCGATAAGGTCACTTTACTCGGATTTGAGAGGCTCACCACTTGTTTGTCTATGCTAGTCCTACATTCGAGCCATCCATCACTCATTGTTCTTATAGAGAAATGGATTCACACAACTCATACCTTCCAGTTTCCTATTAGCGATTGCACGATCGTCCCATTCGACTTCTGTGATATAACGGGACTCCTATAGGCTAGGGAAACCGTCAAGTTCAACTGTTACCTAGTGAGACAGGCTTTTAGGGCTGAATATGTTCATTGCCTTATCAGCTCTGTTGGAGATGACCGAAAGGTGTTATGCTCGCGTCTGAGAAAGTATTGTATGCATAGGGATCGGCACGAGGAACCATTAACACATGCTCAGATTGATGTGCGTGTCTGGGCATTCGTAGCCTACCTACTCACTTGCCTCCTCTTCCCTACTAGTGTTAGTGCAATCAATTTGATTCTCCTTCTTAGTCTGGAGGATTTGGATAGAGCCGGGAGGCTCAATTGGGCTAGAGCTAGCCTTGGATAGCTCTATTATGGACTGGATCTTTGTGCTAGGGCCATACAAAAAGAGTTGAAAGTCTCTTGGTTTCTTATTTTGGTAAGATTTCTTTCCTTTCTTCCTTTTCTTTTATTATGATGATTACATGTTCTTGATAGGTCTGGTCCTACGAGTATGGATTCCTAGCTCCTCTTACTGTACAGCTGGAGGCCCCTGTTGAGCACCGATGCGAACCCCCGGTGCTGACTCGCTGGACTCAGAGTTGGTCCATTGTTGAGAGGAAATACAAGAAGCTCCGGGATGAGATCCGAAACATGACTATGGCAATGGTAAAAGCTTGTATACCATCCATTGTTGAGAGAAAATACAAGAAGCTCCGGGATGAGATCCGAAACATGACTATGGCAATGGTAAAAGCCTGCATACCATCCATTGTTGAGAGAAAATACAAGAAGCTCCGGGATGAGATCTGAAACATGACTATGGCAATGGTAAAAGCCTGCATACCAAATCTCATTAGTTTAACTAAAAGATTAAGTTATGGCTTACATCCGACGTTTGTTTTTGCCTTTGTTTGCTCAATAGGTGAAGGCGAATCATTAGGAGAACATTCCTAATGCTGAGACAGTGGTGGCTACTTGTGAGTGGGATGATAGAGCTTCATCATGGAGTGTCCTACTTACCGTGAGCGGTATTTAGGGGAGAGGGTTTGTGGATGGGCCACTGGTCCTTATCAAAGTCCAGTTCCTCCCGAGTTATTGCGTTCGTTATAGGGAATTGTCACGGGAAAAATTAAACACAAGCCAAAATACTGATTAAAATTTTTCTCGATTCCAAAGCCCAAGATTCATGTAGATTAATAGAACAAAGCAAGAACGAAAAGAAAATAGAATTTTATCACCTTAACTGTCTCTTTTAGAGACTACTGCAGAAACCCAAAGCGTTTCCTCCACAATCCGGTACACGAACGACTCTTGAACGTGACTCGTGCTAGTGAACAGATTGAACGAAAACCAAGACCTTTCAGCCTAGGGAATTTGGCTCCTCTCTTTGGTGTAGGCCAATGTAGGGGTTCATCATCGAAAATCAACCGAATGATAGTAGAAGCCGATTAAGATTTTCTCGAATCCAAGCCCAGGAGCTTATGCAATAGAAATAAAAAACATAGACATAGAAATGAGAGAACAAACCAATCTCACCTTGTATGTCTCTTCTAGAGATGACTGTAAAAACCAATCGAAATTTCCTCCATGTTCCCATACACGAATGGCTATAAAGCAAGAACCGGTGTTAGCAGAAGGTTAAAATGAGATAGATGTCATTATATTAAACTCTATAAGATAATACATAGCATTTAAAGTAAAATTAATTTTCCTAATTAAATTGACCCAATAAATTAATTTAGACTTTACTTAAATGAAAATACATATAAACCAATGTATGTATTATATTTCCACCAGGAAATAAATTCGTAAATTAATTTATTCAAATTAATTCTATGAAACCCAATTAAAATATGACTATATTATTTTGATCAATCTGATTGATCTATACTTTAATCAATAAATTTCTCCTCTCCAGTTAGTAAACTCCAAGTATACAGTTGACCCGTTTAGTTCAAGCTCAGGCGTTCAATGTGTAGGATCATGTAGGCCCATCTTTACATTGGCAATGGGCCCATGGCCCACAGATTGTAGTTAGGCTCTAACAAGCCATTACATCCCCAATTAAGATGGAGAGTGCAGTCTAACGGAAGTTGTAACCTTGTAGTTTAACTTATATATATCTCATGTCACTGATATCGGTGTCCAACATGAAGGCATGGTATCATCACCCTCTTTTGTGTCCGGATATTAACTTGATGCCGAATGAATTGATGCTCACAAACAAGTTCCAACTTGTTTAGGTGTGGCCACACTCTTATCAGTTGCACTCATCAAGTGGCCGGTGATATCTTCTCAGTGGACTACTAAGTGACATATCCCTCTGCATATTCACGGTCTTGCCATGCTCACTGGCACACCTGAACGTACCCATACTTGGCACCCTTTTACAGGCCCTTTAGGCATACACCAAAGTGTGTGAGTTCACATGCAAGACCATAATATGGTCAGGTTAAAGGATCTAATATAAGTATTACACGAGAATCACTCGTCCTATACCATGTGGGTTTCTCGTTTAGTGGATTGATCCAGTACCATGCTCCATTTCATGTACCCATAAGCTTGATTGATATTCCATGTTCTAGAGCCGGTAACACCTGTACAATCAAGGTTATGATAGTATCTAGTTCCATTCATTCCTATGACTGGAAAAGACTATGGATGGCTTTATGGTTATATTGTTTCCCTATCCATGGTCTCACTACCAAGTGCATGGCACTTGTCAACATGGATATAGATATGACCATTGGATACTCTATTTATAATATTGTACAAGATATAAAACAAATAGATTAATGTCTTTATCTAATAACACAAATGTATAATACATCAATATATTAAAAGATCCAAAATTTACAATACAATACAAGGACCAATGCCTTGGGACTAAGGCATCCCTAACAGCCAAAAATATCAAGTGGCTAGAGTTAGGGAGAAATTAGGTTTAAGGCTTCCTTAAATACTCCTTAGTATACTCCTTAGTCTACTAGAATTTTAATGACAACTATAGCTTATTTAATTTGATTAAATTAATTTAACTTGTATAATTAGAAATAAATAAAATCTTATTTATAAAATTCAAATTGACACAATTAAACATAATTTTACCAAATTAAAATAAACCAAAGTTAAATTAAAATCAACCTTAATAAATATAAACTTTGTATTTAAATTTCCCCAAGGAAATTCAATTTTATTTAATTAATTTACTACATGTAATTAATAAATTAAATAAAATTAATTTCTCCCTTATAATTGAATTAATTATACATAACCTAATGTCAATAACTCAATTAATTTGGTTTCCATTCTAATTCTGATTTGTCGACGTTCAGTCGTTCTATGTGTATGATTCTGTGGGTCCGTCTTTATGTTGGTAGTGGGGCCAAAGCCCATAGACTGTAAGTGGGTTCTAACAAGCCGTTATAGACCCCAATTAAGACCGAGACTTGCAGTCTAATGTGAAACATAACCCGGTAGTGATCTTGTATATCCCTTGCCAATTGACATCGATAAATAAGCAAGAGGCATGGCCCTGTCATCCTTTTATATGCTTATTTATTTCTTGATACTGAGTGGACTGAGCCTAACAAATAAGTATCCTAACTTATAACTGTATGGCTATACACTTTTCAGTCCCACTCATCAGGTGGCCAATGATATCATCTCAAGGGATGCTGAGTGGCAATTCTGTCAACTTCACTATGAACATCAACATGTTCACTGGCCCACCCAACATACCCATACTTGGCACCTTGTTACGGGCCCATTAGGTGTATATCAAAGTGTATGAGATCTCATTTTATGTTACAGTGAATATCAGGTCTAAGGATAATAGTAAGACCTACTTGAGAAACATCTATGACGATCAAACCATGTGGTGTTCTCGTGGCAGATCGATCCAGTACCATGCAACCCAATATGTACCCATATCATTGACTGACATTCCATGTCCAATGGCTGGTGAGATGCCGCCATCTAGTCAAGGTTATGCTAGTCTTTAATTCTATTCATTCCCATGATTAGAACAGACCAGGGATATCTTTATGACTATAACTTTATCTATACTAAAAGGTCTCATAATCCAATGAACTACATTGGTTTACTTTAGTGTGGTTATAATCATTGGATACTCTATTTATACATAGCACAAGATATGAATAAATAGATTTATGCCTTTATTTCAACACAAAATTTATAATACAAAATATCTAAACATAAAGTATAGTACAATAAAAGAACCAGTGCCATTTAGATTAGGGCACACTAGCAGTCTCCCACTTGCACTAGTTCCAACTAGGCATTGCCCTAATCCCTATAGATCTAGTATGACCCTTATGATGTGTCTGTGCCAATGCCTTGGTCAACAAATCAACAACATTGTTCTCAGTGTCAACTCTTTGCAGTGAAATGTCCCATCTATCCATGATCTCTCAGATGAGGTGAAATTCTTGAATATGTGTTAGGACTTCTTATGTGATCGAGACTCCTTAACTTGTACAATAGCCCCATTGTTGTCACAGAAGACATTCACTGGGTCTAGGATAAATGGAACTACTCCAAACTAAGTGATGAACTTCTTCATCCAAATAGCTTCCTTTGCAGCTTCACATGCAGCAATGTACTCAGCTTCTATCATAGAATCAATGATGGTTGGCCCTTTTAAGCTCCTCCAGCTGATGGCACTGCCATTCAGTAGGAAGACATAACCAGACTACGACTGCTTTTCATCTTAATCAGTCTTAAATCTTGCATCAGTGTACCCCGATAATGACAGCTCTTCTTGACCTCTATACACTAAGAAGCTATCCTTAGTCCTATTAAGGTACTTAAGGACTGCCTTAACTGCCATCCAGTGATCCTCCCTGGGATCTGACTGGTATCAGCTAGTCATACTCAATGCAAAAGTGACATCGAGTTTCTTACATAACATGGAGTATATGATAGATCTTATAGCCGAAGCATATGGGATCTTCTGCATCTTCTCGTGGTCCTCCTTTGTCTTGGGACCATTGTTCCTACTTATTTTAAGTCCATGGCACATTGGCAAGAAACTTTTCTTTGCCTTATCCATGCCAAACCTTTTCAGAACTTTTTCTATGTAAGAGGCCTGACTTAGGCCTAGAAACCGATTGGATCTATCCCTATAGATCCTGATCCCTAAGATCATCTCAGCTTCTCTTAAGTCCTTCATTGCAAAGAACTTACTCAACCACTGCTTAACCCCTTGCAGTGTTGTTATGTCACTTCCAATGAGAAGGATGTCATCTATGTATAGGACTAGGAATGTAAATACACTCCTACTAACCATTTTGTACACATAGGGCTCATCTGGATTCTGTATGAAGCCATATTCCTTAATAGCTTCATTGAATCTCAGGTTCCAACTCCGAGAAACTTGCCTACCTGGTTAGGATACTTTGGATCAATAAAACCCTCAGGTTATGTCATGTACACATCCTTGAGTAGCTTTCCATTGAGGAAAGCGGTCTTAACATCCATTTGCCATATCTCAAAGTTACGCCATGCAGCTATGGCTAGTAGTATCCTAATGGATTTGAACATTGCGATTGGTGAGAAAGTTTCATCATAGTCTATTCCATGGACTTGTTTGAAACCCTTCGCCACCAATCATCCCTTGAAGGTATTATCAGCTTTCAACTTGAAACACTACTTACAACCGATTACCTTAGCACCCAAAGGTGGATCAACCAAGATCCAAATTTAGTTATCGTACATCGATTGCATCTCAGCTTCCATGGCTTTACGCCAGTTAGCTGACTGGGGGCTTTCAATACCCTCCTAGTAGGTCCTGGGTTCTTCTTGGTAAAAGACTAGAAGATTCCTATCATCGGTCATGAGAAAACCATATCTCTTGGGTTGATGACGGACCCTACCAGACCTTCTAAGGTCCTGTGTGATCGGTTCAGATTCCTCAATTGTTCGAGGTTCTGGTTTGATCTTCGAGCTATCTTGTATAAGTGCTTATAGATCTTGAACTTCCCTGGGCTCAATATTGCTTCCATTGTCTTTCCTGGAGATAAACTCTTTTTCAAGAAAGACAACCTTTTGTGCTATGAACACCTTGTTCTTAGCAAGGTTGTAGAAGTAATATCCCCTTGTTTCTTTGGGGTAACCTACAAACAGACACTTTTCAGTTTTGCAGTCTAGCTTGCCACTTGTCAATTTCTTACCATGGGCCTCGCAATCCCAAATCTACATGAAAGAGACGTTGGGCTCCTTGTCCCTCTATAGTTCTTATGACATCTTTTTAACTACCTTACTCGGTGTACGATTAAGTGTGAATGCAACCATCTCTAATGCATATCCCCAAAAGGATACTGGGAGAGTAGTTTGACTCATCATTGAGCAGACCATGTCCAACAAGGTCTTATCCCTCCTTTCTAACACTTCATTCCATTGGGGTGTTCCAGGAGGAGTAAGCTGTGAGAGGATCCCACACTCTCTCAAGAATGAATCAAACTCTTGGCTCATATACTCACCGCCTCAGTCTGACCGAAGTGCTTTTATAGTCTTGCCAAGTTGGTTTTCTACTTCATTCTTATACTCCTTGAACCTATCAAGGGTTTCAGATTTGTGCTTCATCAGATAAACATAGCCATATCTGTTGAAGTCATCTGTGAAAGTAACAAAGTAGTGGAAACTATTTCTAGCACTAGTACTCATGGGCCCACACACATCCGAGTGTATTAGCTCCAAAGCCCTTGGCCCTTTCAGCTTTCTTGTTAAAAGGCACCTTTGTCATTTTTCCTCTTAAACAAGATTCGTATGTGTCATAAGACTCCAAGTCAAATGACCCTAGCACTCCACTTGTGTGAAGTCTAGCTATGCGCTTCTCATTTATTTGGCCTAAACAACAGTGCCAGAAGTAAGCATGATTAAGTTCATTGGGCTTAACCCTCTTAGTGTTTATGTTATAGACTAGATTGTTTTGTTTTAAGTCAAGGATATACAAACCATTATTTAGAAATGCACTTGCATAAATAATATTGTCTTTCAAAATATCAACTTTTCCAAAACCAATATTAAAAACAAATCCAGAAATATCCAAGATAGAAACTGAAATAATATTCCTACATATGGAAGGTACAAAATAACAATCTTTCAAAATTAAAACCAATCCAGGGGGCATCTCTAAGTAGAAGTCTCCAATCTTGATGGCAGCAACCTTGGTGCCATTCCCAACTTGAAGATCTACTTCTCTGGATCCCAATAACCTCCTATTTGTAGTCCCTGCATATTACAACAAATGTGAGAACCACATCCAGTGTCCAACACCCAAGATGTCAAAACAGTGAGGTTAATGTCAATAACATATATACCTAAATAATTACCCTGGTTCTTCACTTACAGTCCCACAAGCCTTAAATATGTCTTCTTCTAGTGTCCTTTTTGCTTGCATTTGAAGTAGACATCCTCAGGAGCGGCCTTGGGCTTGGGCCCTTGCTTAGCCTTCTTAACCTTGGTCTTCTTAGCCTTGGCTTTAGCTTTAGCCATGCCTTTTCCTTTCACAGCAAGGGTGTTCCCTTGTTCACTAGTTGCACTGATGGAGTCTTTTTGACAAATTGTTAAGCGAGCTTGAGCACTCCATTCAGCTCAACCACAGCCTTGTCCATGCCCTGCATGTGATAGTTCATGATGACCTGATTTTAAGACTCGGGGAGGGATCCTAAGATGATTTCTATTGCCAACTTCTGTGGGACTAGCATATCGAGACATGCCAATGCAGTAATATAGCCCTTCATCTTGAGCACATGGGTGCTCACAGATGTCCCAGCTGCCATTTTATAGGTGTTGAGTTCCTTAGTTGCCAAGAATCTTTCTTGACGTGCCTGGTCTTGGTACATCCTTTTGAAATCATCCATGATCGTTAGGCCTGACGGTTCATGAACTGCTTTTGCATCTCAGGAACCATCGTGCCTAACGATCATGGATGATTTCAAAAGGATGTACCAAGACCAGGCACGTCAAGAAAGATTCTTGGCAACTAAGGAACTCAACACCTATAAGATGGCAGCTGGGACATCTGTGAGCACCCATGTGCTCAAGATGAAGGGCTATATTACTGCATTGGCATGTCTCGATATGCTAGACGGTTCATGAACTGCTTTTGCATCTCAGGAACCATCGTGCCCAACATAAGGTAAGATACGTCTCTATCATCCCTCCTATACAGGTTGTACTCCTCAATTTGAGCTTAAGTAACCCCTCAACCTGAAGGTGGTGCAGTCGGTAAGGCCCTATCTAGCACATATTCCTTAGACTCTTGTCTCAGCACTATTCGTAGTTGTCGAGCCTTGTGTAGGAAGTTAGGCCCATATAATTTCTCCTTTTCGAGTAGTGATCATAGTGAAAATGAATTATCAGCCATATTAAGTGATTATCTACACAGTAAAATTGCAAAGTGATTAATAAAGGGCTTTATTATTTTAACCATGTTAATTAATTTACTGGTAATGTATGGTTAAATGACCAAGATCTATATTTCATTAAGAATTGGCTTATCGACCAACCCTTAACTATTTAGTTAGGAACTCCCTGCAATCCCAACCTAGGAACTCTTGGTTTGATGGGCTTATCGGTGCTTACCCATCTGTGCTTAGGACCAGGAGCATATCCTACTACCAATGTTGAGTCCAACCACCATTCGAGTGTTAATCGTACCCAGTACCTTAACCTTACACAGTAAATGAATAATACAATGCACCCGGCAGAGGCACAGCCCACATTGCACTATTCAAAAATTGACAAGGTTCGAATGTGGAAAGCACTTTTAATCGACTGAATATTTTACTGGATTGATTACTCAAGGCTTAGCATGCATAATCGCGGGTAATTGGAATCACTTGTCAGACATTCATACATGCATAGATATATTTGACATATGCATAAAAACATGCATCGAATAAAAGAGACATTATGGACCCTATTTTACAACCAAATGAATAACAAGTAAGCCTATACTAGAGATACACTGGGCGGGCTTGCAAACTCCTCTTAGGCCTGGCACCAATGGGCTTCCTCTCTAATGGCTTGATGCAATTACAATTAATTTACAAAATCTAAATAAAATAAAATAAAACGACACGCAAGCCGTATTTCCCAAAATAAATTTTTACAACCCAACTCGATCTAAGGGCCAATAGTGCTCAAATCCACACAACCAAGCATAGAAACATATATACACATAGCAAATATCAATATATATACATGTAATAAAATGTATGAACATGGCAATTCCAATTTTAATTAATTATGCCTAGCCATTTGTGAAATCACCGATTTTGGTGCCCATAACTAATGCCTAGTCATGGCCGAATTAGCCATCCAATTCTCAACCCATGCCAGGGTCAATTGGAACAATTTCATTAATTTTAACAAAAAATAAAAAAATAAATTATATGCATGATTAAATCGCACAAGAAGCCACACGAATTCAATCGCGAAAATTAAATAATGCGAATTTCAAAACCAATTTAAAAATTCACATAGGGTCCAGAAATCAAAATACCCGAAAATAAAAAAAGGGACCCCGAACCCCGCGGCCTGAGCAGTTGCTGCTGCGAGGCAGCAGATATGAATCGTAATTTGCGATTTGCACATTGCGATTCAAATCTGCCCATCTTTATTTATTATTTTTTAAATCAATTAAAAACAGAAAAATAATTTGGGGAAAAATAAATTAAAAACCTCAAATCACCAAATTAGGGTTCCAAGAAAAATCAATTGAAAAACAAATTTCAATAAAATTAAATATAACACTAAGAACCTTAATCGCAAAAATTTTATTAATCGAAACATGAACCTATACTCTGATACCATTGTAGGGAATCGTCACGGAAAAAATTAAACGCAAGATGGAATACCATTTAAAATTTTGCGGATTCCAAAACCCAAGATTTAGGTAGATTAATAGAATGAAGCAAGAATGAAAAGAAAACATAATTTTCACACCTTAACTGTCTCTTCTAAAGACTACTGCAGAAACCCAAACGCGTTTCCCCCACAATCGTGCTAGCGAACGGATTGAACAAAAACCAAGACCTTTCAACCTAGGGAATTCGGCCCCTCTCTTTAGTGTGGGCCGAAAATATCAAGTGGCTAGGGTTTGGGAGAAATTAGGTTTAACGTTTCTTTATGTACTCAGTATACTCCTTAGCCTACTAAGATTTTAATTAAAACTATAGGTTATTTAAGTTGATTAAATTAATTTAACTTGTACAATTAGAATTAAAAAAAACCTTATTATAAAATTCCAATTGACACAATTAAATATAATTTTACCAACTTAAAATAACCCAAAGTCAAATTAAAATCAACCTTAATCAATACAAACTTTGTATCTAAATTTCCACCAAGGAAATTCAATTTTGTTTTGATTAATTATTTACTACATGCAATTAATTAATCAAATAAAATTAATTTCTCCCTTATAATTGAATTAATTATGACATAACCTAATGTTAATAACTCAATTAATTTGATTTTCGTTCCAATTCCAATTTGTCAAAGTTCAGTCGTTCTATGTGTAGGATCCTATAGGGTCTTTATATTGGTAGTGGGCCTAAGGCCCACAGACTATAAGTGAGTTTTAGCAAACCGTTACAGCCCCTAATTAAGATGGATACTTGCAGTTTAATGTGAAACATAACCTGGTAGTGATCTTGTATATCCTTTGGCAACTGACATCAATAGATAAGCAAGAGGCATGGCCCTGTCATCCTCTTATATGCTTATTTATTTCTTAATACCAAGTGGAATGAACCTAACGAATAAGTATCTCAACTTATTCAGGTATGGCCATATACTTGTTAGTTCCACTCATCAAGTGGCCAGTGATATCATCTCAGGGGACGCTGAGTGGCAATTCCGTCAACTTCACTATCAACATCAACATGTTCACTGGCCCACCCCACATACCTATACTTGGAACCCTGTTATGGGCCCGTTAGGCATATATCAAAGTGTATGAGATCCCATGTTATGTTACAGTGAATATAGAGTCTAAGGATAATAGCAAGACCTACCTAAGAAACACATATGACGATCGAACTATGTGGTGTTCTCGCTGCGGATCGATCCAGCACCGTGCAACCCAACATGTACCTATATCATTAACCGACATTCCATGTTCAATGGTCAGTGAGACACTACCATCCAGTCAAGGATATGCTGGTCTTTATTTCTATTTATTCCCATGATTATAATAGACCTGGGATATCCTTATGACTATAACTTTAACTCTACTAAGAGGTCTCATAATCCAATGACCTACATTGGTTTACTTTAGTATGGTTATAATCATTGGATACTCGATTTATAAATAGCACAAGATATGAATAAATAGATTTGTGCCTTTATTTCAACACAAAATGTATAATACAAAATATCCAAATATAAAGTATAACACAATATAAGAACCAATGCCATTTGGACTAAGGCACACTAGCATTCATTATTCTGGCCCTATGCCTTTTTTCCAGTGGCTGCCTGGGATGCTGCCTTTGGTGTGACATGATTGTTGAGTCCATCACTGGCTCTTACTAGTTCCTGAGCTCCTTACTTCCTCTTACACTGCGACAGACGATTCCTCTTCCAGTATGTTTTTTTTAAAACATTTTTGTGATCTTTTTTCAGGGAAAAGGAGGTGCCTCTAGTAGTGATGCCGAGGATAGAAATGAAGATGATGGTGATGAGGCCGATACCAGTACCTAGCCTACAGAGGTGAAATGCCGGGTGAAGCACCGTCCTAGTGGGCGTGGTTTCGCCTCTGATGCTGTTAGCAGTGGCGCACCCACTTCTACCTTTTCTGGGGCACCTGTAGTGCATCTCATGACTCCTCTCCCTACTAGATTTCAGTTGATACAGCTAGGGTGAGGATATGAGGATAGGGTGTTGCCTCTTTATGAGCTTCACTACATCGAGATTTCTCCTCCCGATGTTATCAGCGTGAGTATCCTCTCATTTTGATTGGAATATGTCTTATGCATGTTCAATGTTTGATTTGTGATCTTAGATTTGGATTTTCTTAGGTGGCTAGAGTTTACACTAAGAACACAACATGCATGTATTAAGCTCTTTGGGATTTAATGATCCAGGAGACTGGCACCACCGTGGTAAGCCCTATAACCCTGTCTTGGAGAATATGATGCAATTGTATGATGCATGTTATTTATGGTGTTTATGCATGGATGCATGAATATGTGATATGATTTCTTTCTCTGATTGCATTTGTAGGATTAAGCTCATTTTGCCATTAGTCAGTAGGCTCAGTAGGGTGGTGCTTCCTCTTCGCACATTACAACTCAGTCACGCGAAGACAAGAGTGAGATACGAAGGCTGCAGGAGGAGCTCAACTGGTATCGAAGTCAGTATCTGGATGAGAAGAGGTCAGCTGCCTAGGCCAAAATAGATAATGATAAGGACACAGAGTGATAGCCTTTAAGGCATAGTAATTAATAGGATGGAAGATTTTACCTCAATGTTTTTTTTTTGTTACATTTGATTTGGTACATTTTGTGTTTGTAATTCATTTCTCCATTTTTGAACTGGATTGCTATTAAAAACCACCATTTCATCAAATGCCATGACCATACTTTTGAATACACATAGAAACACATTAAATCAGTCAAATACAGTAGAGAAAAACTTCCAGGAACTAATATCCGTGCGGTTAAAGAATCGGCATTTTTGTATATAAATATACATCCGTACGGCCATAACTATATAGAAATATATATATGTACGGCTATAACAAAATTTGTATGGTTGTTTTTATCCATATCCGTATGGTCGTAGCTTTATCGATACAGTTATAACATTCATCAGTACGGTTAGAACTTTCATCAGTATGGTTCTTCTTTTTTCCTTTAGAAATTGTTTCTTCATCTTGTTTGTGCCATGGATTCCTTTGATTCTTGCCTTCGCTTATTCCTCAGATCCTTGGGAAGTTCAGATTGGCTGAAGCTTAAGCCTTTTAGATTATGGAATGTGAAAGCATACTACAATGGTCCGAGTAATCCTGCTTTATTGTAAGCTGCTATTAGTTATTACGATCCAATTGATCATGTGTTCTATTTCTCTAACCAGGAGTTATGCCCATTGTCCGAAGAGTTCATTGCTATTCTGAATGTGCTATGCCCTAAAGGTACCAGGATTGCCATTCCTGAGTTTATCTTCAGTTATGCTTTATCCTTGACCAACCTGTTTGGAATCCCTCCATCTGAAGAAAAGTCAATGCTATCCACCAATGTCTTGTCTCCCGGTTTCTAAGTGCTAAGCTGGGGGATAAATACCCCCAAGGATCAATCTGGATAGGCTAGCATGGTTGGTTTATTGTTGATGAGCCAATTTCTGTGTGGCATAAATTTTGAGTATGTTCATTTAGACTAGTCTCTATTATTCCCCAAATGGTTGCTAGGGCTTTGCCTGTGGCACTAATTCTTGCTGAGATATTGATCCACTTGGATTATGCCCTGTCTATATCAATTTGTCTAACTCAAAAACCAATTTCTGCTGCTTCAGGTATTAGTTCATCATCCCTTGTGTGCAATTATTAAGTTCCCATCATTGCTTCTAACTGTTTGTCTTTATCACAGGTGTGGCTTATAGAGAAATTATCTGTCATCCAAGAGCCTCGTGGTAGCTTGAAAAAGTATCGTCCTACCAACTTCCAGAAGCAAGGTTGCACTATGACTTGTTATGGCCAAATGACTAATGAAGATTGGAAGACTTGGCTGTCTAAAGGAATCGAGGATTAGATCAGGTGGGTCTACCCTTGGTGGAAGATCAATCATGTTATTGTCAATATGTGGGCTAGAGGTGTTCAGCTTTTAGGCTTGACCAAAGTAAGCTTCTATTCGCCATCTCGGCTTTGTAGACAGTACGATCAGGAACAAGGAATACCTCGATCCCTGTCCATCACAGAAAGTGCATAATACACTTCACAGTGGCTAGACCATATCGAGGCTTAATGGTCTAGTAACCTCCGTTATGAGGTATTGAAGTATGATTCTCTTACTTCTATGGAGATTGACGATCATTACAGATCTTGGATGCCTGAGGTTAGAAATCTGCACTCTTAGGAGGAAAGAGAGAGTGTGACTCTCAGGTGGCTCGGATTGACTAATATAGTGGTGTTCTCTCCTTGTGTGAAGAAGAGGAAATTGTAGCTGCTATTACTTTTGTCATCTTTGTACTTTGTATTGTTATTTTTTGTATGGTCCTAAATTTTGCATACACCACCTTTTCAAGTTTTTGATCTATTGAACTACCTTAACTTTTGCCTGAATCACCCTTATTGGATTTTCAACTCAGAAGGTATTTTTTTAGAATATCTTATGAATTCAATGATGTGGCAATTCACGCACATATATGTTTGAATATTATGCTACTTGGATGTTTATCAAAATGAATTTCAACATGCATTCAAATATTCATTTAGCAATTTAGCAAAGTAACATTTTTATTGATGAAATTTAAAATAAGAATAGTTGCATATCATGAGGGACCAACTCATGTCATCAACTAGCCTTTACTGGTTTTCTAAGTGATATCCCTCATTGTCCTGATTTTTGCCTAAGCCACCCTTCTAGGTTTTCGACTTAGCAAACCATTTTTTCTTCTTTGCATGCCATTTCTTTTCTTGCTGGTTTACTAGTTTTCCATCTGGCAGGCTGTTTATTCTCTCATACATAGTAGCATTTGAAGTGGTCTTGATTGATCAGGTTGGTGAATTCATTACCATCCATATCCATGATCTTTGCACACCCCTTCGAGATAACCTTTTTCACCATATATGGGCATTCCCAATTCAATTTGAACTTGCCCTTGACATCTATGTTGGAGGGTTTTAAATATTTCAGAACAAGGTCTCCTGCTTTCAAGGGATGTTTCTGGTGACGGACATGACCATTGTATGTTGTAGCCATTCTCTGTTAGTACATCTATAGGTGATCCAAAGCTTTCAGACGTTTCTTATCAATCATTGCTAACTATTCAAACCTAGCTTTGGTCCATTCCATTTGTCACAGGCGAGCTTCTAAGGCAATTCTGAGAGACTTCAATTATGTTTCCACTGGAGAACCATTTCCATTCCATATACTAACGAGTAGGGAGTCTTGTCGGTAGGAGTCCTGACGCTAGTTTTGTAACTTCATAGAGTGAAAGGTAACTTTTCTGCCCAATGTCTATAAGTATCCACCATTTTGGATAGGATCTTCTTAATGGATTTATTAGCCGCTTCCACTACTCTATTGGCTTGTGGTTTATATGGGGACGATTTGTGATGCTCTATATTATTCGTTGCAAATAATTCTGCTGTCGACCCTTGGAATTGCACCCCGTTATCAGTTACAACATGGTGTTGAATGCCATACTGTGTGAAAATATGTCTCTCTATGAACTTGGTCATCTTCTTGGTGGTAATGTTGGTGTAGGTTTCGGCCTCCGCCCACTTTGAGAAGTAATCGACTACCACTACAATAAATTTGTGGTTGTTCGATGCTGGAGGTCGAATTTCACCAATGATGCCTATCTGCCACACCAAGAATGGCCAAGGAGTAGAGAGCTTCTGATGTCACCATAAATCTGACAGTCATGGCACTTTTTCACTTCCTCAATACAATCAGCTTGCATTGTAAGCCAGAAGTATCCTTGTCGTAGAATTTTCTTAGCTAGAGCTAGACCATTCATATGAGGACCATATGAACCCGCATGCTGCTACTTTATCACCTGTTGTGCCTCTACCTTGGTCAGGCATTATAGGAGTAGTCCATCAGTCGTTCGCTTGAAGAGCTAATTTTCAAATACTCTGAACTGCATAGCTGACTTTCGAAGAGAAGCTCTATCTACTGTATAAGCCTCATCAGGATACTGTCCATCTTGTAAAAATCTAAGGATGTCATAATACCATGGCTTGTCCCCGGCCGTCATTGTCCGAACCTCATAGGACTGATAATGAGGTGTTTCGGAAGTCTCCATGATCAAAGGCTGCATTAGTCATTTTTGTGGTCCTTCCCACGTAGATGACAATGTTGCAAGAGAATCTTCCAACTGATTTTCATCTCTGGGCACATGTTTGAACTCAGACCAGCCAAAAATTTGAATCCTTTCCCATATAGTTTCCAATTATGGTCGCATGGTTTCCTCCTTAAGCTCTCAATCTCCTATGACTTTCCGGATAACTAATGCGAAATGTCCAATGATCGGGACATCATTTGTCCCTACCATGATGAGGGCATTAACCCTAAATAAACAAGCTTCATACTCTGCACCATTGTTGGTAATTGGAAATTCAAGTCATTTTGATAAAGGGATAATTTCTCCATCCGGTGAAACTGTGGTTACTCCTAAACTGACACCTCTCTTGTTTACTACTCCATCAAAATGCATTATCCATTGCTTAGTCTCGATATCAATCATAACTAGTTGTTCATTAGGGAATTCAAGATTCTTCACATAGTCAGATTCTAATGACTGGTTAGCTAAAAAATTTTCCACCGCTCTGCCTTTGATCACCTTCTTTGTCACATAATCTATGTCGAATTCAGATAATAATAAAAGCCACTGGGAAAAATTTCCTGCTAATGCTGGTGCGGAACATAAATGCTTCATCAGATCAACTTCAGCTGCTGCTTGTATTCTATATGGTTGAAAGTAATGCCTCAACTTTTTTGTCAGCCATACCATCATTGTGCATGTTTTCTTGACTATGGTGTATCGAGCTTCATAATCAAGTAGCTTCTTACTAAGGTAATAGATGGCATGTTCCTTTTTGTCATCCTTCTTTTGCCCTCACATTGCCCTTACTGAGGCGTCTTCTATGGCTAGATATAGAATTAAGGGTTTACCCAATGTTAGAGGCTTCAGCACTGGAGGGTTCATTAGGCGGGCTTTGATTCTGTCAAATGTAATCTGACACTAGTCATTCCATTCTACCTGCTACTGCTTCTTAAGGAGCTTGAAGATCGGTTCACAGACCGTGGCCAATCTGGCGATGAATCTGCTAACATATTGAAGTGACTCCAGGAATGACCTGACTTCTTTTTCTATCTTCGGTACTAGCATGTCTTGTATGGCTTTAATTTTTTCTAGATCCATCTCAATTCCTTTCTGGCTGACAATATGACCCAACAATTTTCCCGAAGTTACTCTGAATACGCACTTCTTCGGATTCAAGCGAAGATTGTACTTCTCAATCCTAGTCAAAAACCTATCCAAAATGGCGAGGTGCTCCTCTTGGGTCATGGTTTTGACTAACATGTAATCAACATACACCTCGACTTCCTTATGGATCATATCATGGAGAAGTGCAATGATAAATTTTTGATAGGTAGCCCCAGCATTCTTCAATCCAAACGGCATTACTCAGTAGCAATAAGTTCCTTATTCAGTGATAAAGGCCGTTTTGACCTTATCGATGATGTCCATAGGAATCTAATTATACCTCAAAAATCCATCCATGAACAAGTACATTGTTGCTCTAGTCGCACTATCAATTAAGACATCAATATGTGGGAGTGGGAAATCATCTTTTGGGGAAGCTTTATTCAAATCCCAGTAATCCACGCCGATTCTAACCCTTCCATCCTTTTTGGCTATTGGAACAACATTGGCGAGCCATTCCGGGTATTCAACCACCTCCAAGAGCTTGGCTTCAATCTGCTTAGCCACTTCTACCTTGACTTTCTCTGCCTACTCTGGTTTAAGCCATGTGAGCTTTTGCTTAACTGGCTTAATTTTTGGGTCTGTTAGGATTCTGTGTTATGCAATCTCTCTGTCAACTCCTGGCATATCTTCATAAGACCAAGCGAATGCCCCAACATGCTTCTCTAGTACCTTTATCATTTCTCTCCTTTCTGCATGAGTTAGATTGCTTGAGATAGATACCCTTTTAGGATTAATTTCATGCAATGGAGTTTCATGTATTCTAAACACATTAAATGAATGCTTGAATGCATGCACGGATCTATAAGGAAAAACATCACGCAAGTAAGCAATGTTGGAATTCATTTCATTCAATGCCTTATAGGTAGAATTGTTCACATCAAATACAAAAGAAATGTTTACAAAGAAGTCATTATCATCCTCGATATGTGGAGGGTCTTCCTTCACAGCATCTCCAGTGTTAATAGCTTCATCTTTCTCGAACAGATCTATCAAGTCAGTCTCTAGTGCTTCTTTCTGAATCTTAGAGAGGATGGCTTCCCCCATCTTCACCTTCCCCTTAGTTATCATCTTCGTCAGTTCATCCACGACATTCTCAATCATATCAGTCTGGCTTGTCGTGACATGTTTATGATCAAACTGCTTCTTCAGACCCTTTTTCAGCAAAGTAGACAATGCCTTTGCTATATCCTCTATAATCCAATCGATCTCCTCTAAATGTTGGACTTCATCAACTAGCTGCTTTCCCTGATTAGTTGGGGCTATTACATTCACTTTTTCCCCAAATGATGCCATTAGAATAGTCATGATGGCATCTTTCTTTCCACTTATTGCCCTAACCTGAGCATGTTTACCACCGGCTCAATGCCATATTTGAAGAAGTCCACAACATAAAAAAAAATCTCAAAATTGAGGACTCTGACCCTTCCCACTGCAATTGGCTCAAGTGTACCATCATATGCCTTTTCAGAGCTGCGGACAAAAGTATCCACCAGATTTACAGCCTTCCTAACTTGTTTGTACTTGGGTTCCCCTTTATACTTGAGACTGGTCGGGTGCAGCATGCTAGAAACAATGTTGAACCTCGGTGGACATTGCTAATTTATGCCAAGTCCTTTTCACTGTGTGAACTTTTGCCTTTCAAGGTAATTATAAATCCACTTAGAAAACTGTGGCTCTTTCTTATCTGAAATGACAGCCACTTTGGCGGAGCTCAGTGCTGCTACTACAAATGACTCATCAGCCTCCGAGGTCATAATTTTTCCCCCGAGGAAAACCAAACTTTCTGGTAGAGGGTGGATGGTACACCTCTGAGGGAATGGAAACATGGACATCCCAATAACAAGGAGAATGTAACAGGGATGTCAATTACAATTAAAAGAACCTTAGACTTCACCTCTCCCACAATTACTTCTACTTCAAATGTACCAATCATGTGTGCTTAAAATCATCGTAAGCATGAATGACAGTGTTGGATTTAAGTAATGCATCCTCACTCATCCCTAGATGGGATAAAATCTTCGGTGGGTAAATGTTAAGGGCAGAACCATAATCCACCATGACATAAGGCATTGTTCTATCCATAATTTCCACCTTGAGATACAGGGCTTTATTATGATTAACACCTTCGGGAGGTAAGTAAGCATCACTGAAAGTGATCTCAGCTGGACGGTTCATCAGGCTACCGGACTTGCCAATCATCATGCAAACCTCCTCAGGGGAACTTAAGGGAGTGGTTTCCATTTCCATTAGCTTTTTTACTATTGCAGATTGATGTTTTCGGGACTTCATCAATAGGTGCCATACATTGGCTCTCACTGGCATCCTCTTCAACTATTCTACCACTAGATCCTCTTCCTTAGTCAGTGGCACTGGAGGAGGAACATGGATTAGGGGTTCTATCCTCCATTCAGGTTGCGGAGCAAAAACATTTGGTTGATAAATCCTCTCGCTTCTCGTCACATAATTGACCGGACCATCTTCTTTGCACAAATATATCCCCGCCTTGGTACTGACTAGGAACACCTGTTTTGGAGCAGGTACTTCAAACTCATCAAAATCATCATCAAGCTTAATATCCTTCAAATTGAGTGGTATGTATTTGTCTCCAATAATCGCCACCAGCTCAACTATCTCTTCAGACTCACTACAAACTGCTACCGTTTACACTGTGGGGGTTCGCTTGCATAATCTGGGAAAAAACGAAGTTTGAGGGTAGTTTAGTTTGCACCTTGGCCTCCAAAATTTGGCAGTGGGTTTTTTTTAACACTAAGTTTGTGCTTAGGCTCTTTAATTCTCTTTTCCATGATCAGTCGTTGGATAGCATCTCTCAGTCCATAGCAGTCATTGGTTTGGTTACCTTTCACCATATGATAGGTGCAAAAATTGTCCCTATCAGCCACAAGAGGAGGTAAAAATGGTTTCAAGCTTTTTAACAAGCCCATCTTTCTACACTTGACAAATATTATACTCAAAGACTCATCCCATGGGGTGATGCGTATATTCCCGACTTGGGGGGCTGCTCCCTAAGTCGCCACCACAACTTCCACTTGTCATATTGGAGATGAACTTTATGCCGATTTGGAACTAGAACTGGAAGGGGTTGTGGTGGTGCTATTGTTGTTCTTATAGCCGGAAGAATTGCTACGACCTCCTTGGTAGTTGTTGTTGTCTCTCTTTCCTTCTTCTTTATACTTCTCAATCTTCTTCACCAGATTGTACACATCGACGAAGGTATTGAAATCCTGAAGCTTCATGCTGTCGCTGTACACTTTCTGACTTCCATCCACTAGCAAATATTTTCACAAAACCTCTAAGTTAAAACAAGTTTAATGAGTTAAGAACAAAAATTGGTATGTTTGCACCGATATATGATAAATGATATTTTGTGACAAAAATCAGCAAAATTAGTTATAAGTAATTTTTATTGTAAGTCTGGGTTACGTAAAATTAATTAAATTTTACTGTTGGATTAAGATTACAATTAAAAATTAAGTCATATTTGTCAAAAAATAAATTTATACACTCAACTAAAAAGTCACAAAAGAAATATATTCATATATATATATATATATATATATATATATATATATATATATATATATATATATATATATATATATATATATATATATATATATATATAGTCTTAAAGATTTTCTAATTTTCATAAGCTATTAAAGGAAGATGAGCCATATAAACTATTAAAGGAATAAGCCCAAGAATGTAAGAAAGGAAGGAAAGGAACAAAGGAAAACCAGCATTCTATTTCTCTTCAAAACGACACTGTTTCCTCTAAAGGCGCCAACTTCTCATCATTCACCAAATTCATTCCAGCATTATACCTGCCTCCTCATGAAATTAGAAGCACTGAAAAGACTTCATCCTCTAAATCAAAAATCCTCACCAACTCCTCCTAGAAACCATACCTTGACCTCAAACTTTCTGCCATTCTATTCTCATAAGTTTTTAACCACCATGATGAAACGACGTTCAACAGATTCAACCACGAAGCTTAGAGCTTACCTAAACAATAGAATAGATGAAAAGAAAAAGGGAAGTATCTGAAGCTACCAAAAGGATTAATGGAGTAAAACAATGGAAAATCAATTCATTAGAAGATGCATACTCACAAAGAAGAAAAGAAGCAAGGATATTCCCAGGTAGAGAATCAACTGGCCCTGTTTTCTCCTCCAACCCTCAAAAGCTTCAATAGAAAGGTAAGCTTCTGTACTTTGATGGATTTACAAAAGAAAGGGTGAGGTGTAGAAGGGTTGATTGGGAATACTTAGGAGAAAATGACAAAACCTTTATTTGGTACTTTAAGGCATGGAGATGGGAAGAATTCTTGAGCATAAACGAGCCCAGTTATGATTCACTTGTAAGTGAATTTTATGGCACACTCACATACATAGGAAACAGAGATTATAAGGTGACCATACAAGGAAAGAAGTTACCTATGAATGAAAGAATACTTGGTGATATATTTGACCTACCTGTTGAAGGAATCAAGCTTGATAGGAATCCTGCACCCTTGATCTTAGGGAAATACAATGCTGTAGAGTTTGTATCTCAATTGTTTAGAATTCCTACTGGATACTCAATACCCTAGTCAGAACATGACTCAGGGTATCTAAGGGAGGACTACAGGATTCTATAGTTGATGATATCTACTTTCTTTGTCCCACAGAAAGCAAGTCTTGCAACTATGAATAGTTCCAGCCTTTGCTTCATCTGGCACTTAGCTAGTTACATCAAAATCAACCTGCCCTACATCATCCTAAATCACATGAATCATGTAAGGAATAATTCAACCCTGCCTTATAGCATGTTACTCACCAAATACTTCACTTATTTCAATATCTCAAAGGTTGGACTCATGCCTTCCTTTGTTACCCCAGGTCAATAATTAACAAGCCAAATATTTCTATAATGCTCAAGGCTTGCTCTTATAAAACTTAAATACCAACCAAGCCTATAGAAATTGATAGTAACTCCAAAATCTCCTCAAGCAATTCAAAAACACCTCTTCTGAATCCCTTATGCACTGGTACTTCATCAGTTAACACTAAAGCTCAAGAGAAAAAAGAGCTCAATGAAGGGCAGAGTGTAGTGTCAGAACATGTCACAAAGCAAGAAAAAGGAAAAGAGGCTTCATAGCCTGGAATGTCTTGTCAGGATCAGAAATAAGGTGATGTATTTAAGTCACTGCTTACATTAATCAATGAAGAAGACATGACACTAAGACCTGAAACAAATCCACATCTAAGCAACTTCTCAAACTCCTGCTGTAAGCACCGAAATTCTGTCCTTAAAAAAATGTGTGCAGCGGTATCACACGACTATAACATACAGTCATACGACTATAGTTACAGTCGTGTGACTGTAATTAAATTACAGTCATACGACTGTAACCTTGGAGCAGGTGCAGAAGCCCATACCTCTGCAGCAGAAAAAAGAGAAGAAAAAGAGGGAGCAATTAATGCTCTGGCCTGGCAGCAAGGAACCAGAAAATAAAAGAAGAAAATAGGAGAAGATTGGGGGCTTTTTGGGTTCTGAAAAGAATTAGAGAGAGTTTAGAGAGAAAAGAGAAAAAGGGAAGGAAAAGATCATCACAAACCACAAGCTTTTTTCCTCTTCTTTTTCTTTTAATTCTCAAGTGTTAAGTTTAAAATCTATTAGAAATCAATAGGTTAATAATCTAACTCTCTAAATTCACTTAATTTCGGACTAGAAACTCTTAGAATCCCTAACATTTTGGAGGATTTTGGACCCAACTTCTCAACCTTAACTCCAAGAGGAAAAGAGAAATTTGAAGTGGATTGGTGTGTTGCCAGTGGTCATTCCTACGGTTGATTAGCACCAAAGAGGTAAACACACTTCAATCCCTCATTCTCTCGTGCTTTCTGGGTGATTTGGTGTGTTTTATGCATTTTAAGTTCAATTTTCGTGTTTTCTGTTTCTGGAAAACAAGAACAGTTGTACGACCGTTCTTGAGTTGATGAACAGTCATACGACTGTATTTGAAGTCGTACGAGTGTTCTTGATTTCCCACAATTTCTCAGTTTTATTGAATAATTTTGGCAAAATCCTGCATTTGGGCCATTTACAGTCGCACGACTGTAATGCTCATCCAGGGGTAGAATTTCCATTTTAATCCAGAAAAATTTCTAAAAAAATCCATAAAAATTCAGAAAACCAGAAAATCATCAAAATGAATTTTGTTGTATGCATTCACGACCTTAGATTTAATTTTTAGTGTAGTTGCATTTAAAACAATACAATGACGGAGACACGATTCTCCCGAAAACTGAACCACCTCGCATGTTAAATTAAAGTAAACTGGAAAATAAATTGTTTTCAAAATGATTTTCTCACAAAACCAAAAATAAAGGAACGTTTCAAAATGTTTTCTAGGTCTGATCGGGCCGACTAGCCGAGCCGACCCGGTTATCCCCATAAATGCATATTCTTGAATCCTTAAAATCCCATTCTATCTTACTTTAGTCCTATTTGTGGCATGCCGTATATTGTGCTAACCCTTTGTTTTGCAGCTTTTAGTTAGTTTTATTTTTTATTTTGGATGTATTTAGTAGATTTATCCGTGTATCCTAGGCGATTGTATTTTTGTATATTTTGAATGCATGTTTCATTTTTCTGCAATTTATTTTCTGCATTTTGCTTTAGCATCGGCTGATTAAAATAAACAAATTGGGGTTAGGAAAAGATAATAAAGCGAATTAAATATGGTAATATAAATTGTAAAGTGAAAGCAAGCTAGAGGTTGAGTAAGTTATTTGCCCAAACCCTAAATCTCTAGATTAGGTACAGCAGTCTGTCCTCGGTAGGGAGCTGTACCGGAATTCCCGGATGAGCTGATCCAGGTGGCGACTCTGTCACTAATCTCAGGATTAAGTTTCGAAGTCTTTAAGTTAAAAACGGGAAAATGTTTTCTACAAAAGAATTTCCAAATTAAATCCACAATTTTCTAACTCAAGATAAACAAAACCCGTTTTCCAAAATCAAATCTAATAATCTTTTTTCCCCGGTTCACTTTGCCACGTTCCATTCAAGGTCATCCGCTCACACCTACCCTGAAAGCTTCCTTAACTCATTCATTCTTCCAGAATTCTATAAAGCTTTCCTACAAAATCCTCTAATTTACCAACCTTCTTTTACCATGGTTGAGAACTTTAACAATTCAGAACCATTCACCACCTTTACTGACATATCTTCATTTCCACTGAGCATCTGTCTACCATCACCCCCTCCTACAATGCTTGGATCCACCTCTTATCCAATTATGCCAATAAGTTCAAAAATTGCAAATTCTCCTCCTCCACCTGACTATCACAGGGTTATTGCATAAACCTTGGAGACTTGCTTTAAGGTAATCTCGGAGGTATTAAGTGCTTCAAAAACACTTATAGGATCTAAGGCATATAAAGAGGTTCCCTCAACCTTAAGGGATCTCCAGATGTAGCTATTAAATATCCAGGAGAAAGTACATCATATGACAGCAGGAATGGAGATGGAATTGGCCAGAATGACAGGTACTCTCAATCATTTGTCAGAACACATATAGGCAATGAAGAGCCTCATTTCCGGCATCATCAAATCTGGAGTAGCCTCTTCCTCCTCCTCAATTCCATGAGCAAGGTTTGCGCTCTAAATTCCAGCAACATAGAGATGATCAAAAGACAAGTCTGGTGCTACTCAATCTTTGCTATTTTTTTTATCAACAGTTAGTTTTATAGTCTTTTTGAGTATTGAACAGTAGTCTTAACACTTTCTAGGGTATTTTATTCTATTTGTATCTATCTAGTTCTAAATAGGATATGAATACTCTCTACAATGTGCTTGTTAAATCTTGCTCTTTTACTAAAGCATAGTATATTACTTATCTGATAGTTGAGAGTTACACTATATGTTATGTTCTATGATATGGTCCAGATTTCTATTCACATGTTCCTAACACCTATCTTGTGACTTGCATGAATTATTCTCTATTCACTTGCACTATTGCTTACTAATGCTCTGAACTGAACTTGAGTCTACTTTGCTCTTTTAAGAACTGAACCTTGAGTTTATTTAGTTCTAAATTCACAGTGATCTCTAGTTACACTATGTGTTTGTTTCTCTTACTACACCATGGTTTTGCTTTTTGAAGCCTGATGTCTTGTATCTATTTCTGATAGCTATCTTATGTCCTGCATAAGTATAAGTAGAAACTACACCTGAGATTCTAAGTCTATTTTTCATATGTATGACTGCTGATCTCATAGGCATTACTCTGTTTGATTGTCTACTATCTTAACTAGGATTGTCTCTTTTTGATGATTAGGGGGAGAAAAGGTTGACATAAGGGTTGATATGTTCACTGAACATTTGATGTGATAGTTGAACATTTTTTAGTACATTGATATGTTGAGTACATTAATAGTTAGACATGTAAACTGATTGGAATTGCATTGATATGCTGTTATTTAGATACATAAAGGGTTGACATATTGATTGACTTGTTGTTTAGATACTGACACAGTTTAAGAACATTGACATGCCTTGTTAGCTCATTGATGATATATTAATAGGCTGTATAGGTGCATTATTGTCATTAGTACATAGATACAAGTTGACATTGGTAATACATGTAAGCTGACATTAGTGGTTAAGGATTGACATGTTAGTTGGTTGTTGTATTGAATAAAATGTTGACACATTGGTGCTGAATTGAAGAATGCAATTACATTGACATGCCATAATTGTGCTGCTAGTATATATATAGTGATATTGTGAGCGGATGACATTTTTCGGAACGCGCAGTGAAGTGGGAACCAGGGATTTTCTTTTTGAGTGATGATGTGGTTTGGAAAACGGGTTTTAATCTTCTTTAAGAGAACCTTTCATTTTATTGGGAAAACCCTTTTTTTAGAAAACTTAATGTTAAAGTGTGAATTTTGGAAAATAGGTATTTTAGAAAATTCCAATTTGAACTTAAAGATCTCAAAATCTAAATTTTGAGATTAGATACAGAGTCACGCCCCGGATCAGCTCATCTTGGAAATTCCGGTACAGCTCCCTACCAAGTGTAGAAGCGGTACCTAATCCAGAGATTCAAGGTTCGGGCAATGCATCTACTAATCCTCACTTGTTTTCAATTATTATTTCATAATATGATATGACATCCACTTAATTCTACCTATTTTATCTTCTTTTATTTTTAGTTAATGCTCATACAAATTACATGAATATAAACCACAAATAAAGTGCAGAAAAGTACAAGTGTGAGAAAAGTAAAGTAATGGCCAAATTATACAACCCGAAAAAGAAAAACTCTCATCCTCACCATTTACAACCGCCTATAATACACGATAATCTAAAAAGTACAATCGCCTAGATACACGAGATAATCTATTAAATATATCCAAAATGAAAAATAAAAATAAAGAAAGCTGCAACCAAATACGGTTAGTACAAATAAATAAAGCACACCAAAGACTCACACAAGACAGAATAGGGATATTTTGGGAAATGGGATCATGCATAGAGGGGATAATCGAGGAGTCCGGAATCCATTTTATGAAACACCCTGTGGATTCTTGTGAATGAAAACCAGTTTTGAAAATAATTTGGCTCATTTTACATGCACTTTCCAACTTTTATTGGTTCGGATATCTCGGAACCTGGGGGTTCCATTCGTGAGTGGGCCTTAATTGAACATCCATCTAAGGTCCAAAAATTTAAACATGCCAAAAATCTGTTTTGAATAGAAAGGAGACACAAAATTACAAGTTAGAGGCCTAAAAGGGCAAAATTGTAATTCTGTTTCTCAAATTACAACCGAGCGTCTGTAGGGTATCATAGCCACGCCATTGTGGGGTGGCTGTAACACCTACATTTGAGCAGTTGTAATGGTCCGGAATCAACTTTTTGGTTTTCTTTTCTCATTTTGAAAATCGTTTTGGAATTTTGATGGTTTCGGGCAATCTGGAATTCCTGGAAACTCATAATATTCCACAAAACAGATCCAGGATCAAATGAATCTAGAAATCCCTACAAACCCAAAAACCATGAATATGATCATATGTGGATGTAATTAGACCGATAATATTCAAGAAAAACACATTGAATTTGAAAATGGAAGCATTATCGGTCGATTTAGGGCATTCAGAGCTTCTGCCCTGGGGATTACAGCCATGGCACTGTAGGGTTATAGCCGCATGGCTGTGGTACAGCCATGCGACTATAATCATCAGACGGGGCGGCTATAATTGGCTTCACTTCCAGATTTAAGAAAAACACAAAATCATGAACAAAATCACCTAGAACATATCAAAAAGGAGTTTTTAGGGCCTCTCAGAGTATAGATTATTTGTGTTCCAGCGTTTTGGACCACCAGGAACGAATTAGGATGCTGGAAAATCCCTTGAAATCATGAACAACCTGAAATTGTCTTCGATCCTCCGAAGCTCGAACGGAACCCCGAATCAATCCGAATGAAAATTAACTCGATCAGAAACACTCTGGGATCCTATTCCTCACAAAACCCTAATCGTTTCTATGGATTAAGTTAAGGTTTTTCATGATTTTTATTGAATTATTTGATTTTCCCCTCTTCTCTCTCAAAAACCCTAATTTCTTGCGTTTTTTATTGTAGAATGATTCTGTGTTCTACCTCCTGCCTTGGACCTAATTCCTTTTGGCTTTTATATGACCCAAAATAGGTTAAAAATCTGAATTAAAGACTGATTTTGCACTAATTAGGAAGTCTGATAATTACAGTCGTGCGGCTGTAGGGTGTTGGGATTTTCACCGAAAATCATCCGAATAAATGCGGAAGATCGTGACAATTTCCTCAAATCCGTGCCCAGGAGCAATTGAGATGAAAATTGTAAAACTTAAAAAAATAGAAGAGAATTAATTCTTACCCGAAATATCTCTTCTAGAGATGGCTGCAGAAATCAAAGCAGATTCCCTCTGCATTCACGTACACAAACGGCTCTAGAACACAACCCGTGCTAGCGTTGGAATCGATCAACTTTGAGAGAGATGGAGGCTGAAAATTTCAGCTAGCACACTTGCATACCTTGGCCGAATTCAACCCTAGGTATTTTACCTAGGGTGGGCCGAAATTTTCCTTGCAATTTCGGCCCAATTCACTTCCTTGTTTTATGTGGGCTTTTCTCCATTTAAAACCCAGTCTGATATTAATTCCTTAGGTCCAATTAATTGTCAAACCCGATTTCATTTAACTTGTATCCTTAGCATATTATTCCAAATAATATATTCAACACAATTAAATTAAAATTGACTTGATCAATTTATTATACCATGGAATTAATTTTGACATCTATAAAACAAAGTCACATGTAAACCTATACATGTGAAATATTTCCACCTAGGAAATAATCTCATAAATTAATCTAATTAATTATGAGAAGGCCAATCAAATATTAATTTTATTATTATGATCAATCCAATTGATCTTTATAATATAATTAATATAATCCTCTCTCTCTGGTGTGTATACTCCAAGTATACAGGTGATTTCTTAAGTCCATGTTCAGACGTTCAATGTGTACGATCCCGTGGGCCAATCTTTATGTTGGCAGTGGGCTTATGGCCCATAGACTGCAGGCGGGCTCTAGCAAGCCACTGCAGCCCCCAATTAAGATGGAGATGGCCAACTGTAATCATAACCCTGTAGTTTGAACTTGTATATCCCATTTCATTGATATCGGTGTCCAACACAGAGGCATGGATTGATCACCCTCTTTTGTGTCCGGACATTTACTTGATCCCGAATGTACTGATGCTCACAAACAAGCTCCAACTTATTTGGGTGTGGCCGCACTCTTATCAGTCACATTCATCAAGAGGCTGGTGATATCTTCTCAGTGGACTACTGAGTGATATACCCTTCGGCATATCCATAGCACTGCCATACTTAGTGACATACCCGAAAGTACCCATACTTGGCACCCTATTACAGGCCCTTTAGGCGTACCCCTAAGTATGCGACCTCGCATGCAACACCATCATATGGTCAGGTCAAAGGATCCATACAAGTACTACACGAGAATCACTTGTGATACTATACCATGTGGATTTCTCATTTAGTGGATCTATCCAGTACCATGCCCCTTTTGCATGTACCCATTAACTTGGTTGACATCCTATGTCCAATGACTGGTAAGACACCGCCATACAACCATGTTAATGATAGTCTCTAGTTCCATTCATTCCCATGACAGGAACAGACTACGGATCTCTTTATGGTCACATCGTTTTCCCTATCCATGGTCTTACTACCAAGTGCATGACACTTGTCAACATGGATATGGATATGTCTATTGGATACTTCATTTAAAATATTACATAAGATATATATATATAATAAATAAATTAATGCCTTTATTAATGACACAAAATATGTATAATACATGAATCCAATAAATGTACAATACAAATACAATGTCTAATGCCTCGGGACTAGGGCATATCCAACATAGGGCACTATAGACGAGTGGCTATAGTGGCCAGACTTGCCTAATTCACCTTATTTCTAGACAGGGTGCTCCTCCTTGGTCATGGATTTGACTAACATGTCATCCACATAAACCTCAACTTCCTTATGGATCATATCGTGTAGAAGCATCGTGACTGCTCGCTGATAAGTCACTCCGGCATTCTTCAACCTAAAAGGCATGACCCTATAGCAATAAATCCCCACTATATGATGAAGGCCATTTTCACTTTGTTGATCACATTCATCAGAATCTGATTGTACCCCGAGAACCCATCCATGAACAAATACATCGCTGCCCTGCCAGCATTGTCAATCAGAACATCAATATGCAGGAGCATAGAGTCGTCTTTGGGAGATGCCTTATTAAGATCCTGATAATCCACATAGACCCTAACTCGGCTATCTTTCTTTGCAATCGGCACAATATTAGCCAACCATTTCGGATACTCTACTACTTCTAAGAACTTGGCCTTTATCTGCTTGGCTACTTCTTCCTTAACCTTTTTAGCCCATTCTAGTCAAATTCTTCTAAGTTTCTGCTTAACTGGTTTCATCTTTGGATCTGTCGGGATTCTATGCTCTACAATCTCTCTATCAACCCCAGACATGTCGTCGTAGGACCAAGCTAAAGCTTTGACATGTTTTTGCAAAATTTTTACAAGTTCTTTTCTCTCGTCAGGCGTGAGGTCTTTCAGGATGGATACCATCTTTGGATCATCATCTGTCCCTAGGTTCATTTCATGCAATGATGCATCATGTATGCTAAAGACATTAAATGAATGTTTGTATGTATGCACAGTTCCATCCGGAAAAACATCACACAAGTAAGCAAAATCAAATTTTATTGCATTAATGGCCTTGTAGGCAGAATTGTTCACATCATAAATTGAAAAAGAAGATATATTAGAAAAAATTCCATCCTCCACATGCGGAGGGTCTTCATCAACAGCAACACAGTCGAACTCTTCGAACAGGTACCCCAGGTCTTCTTCCAGATCTTCCTTTTATTCCTCGACCAGCTCTTCTTCAAGTGTCTCAACCTTACCCCTCATCACCAGCTTGGTGAGCTCCTTCACAACTTCCTCTACAAGCTCTTCATGTGTCTTCCCTACAGGTGGCTCATTCTTCTCTGAACCCTTGCTCAGCTTCATCAGAGTGGACAGTGCCCTTGTGATGGGTTCTATAGCCACTTCAATCTCACTTCTTACTAGGTTAGTCTTTTCAACGGCTTCCCCCTTATCCCCAAATTGAACTCTGACTTACTCTACAGCTTTCTGACTCAAAATCTCCTTGCCTTTTCCTTCGGCTCCAGCTCGCAGCATATTCACAACAGGCTCAGTTCCATACTTGCTGAAATCAACAACATCAGCAAAATTTTCAAACCCCGGGAGCTAGCCTCCCTTAACAACTATCGGCTCAGGAGTCCCATAATATACTGATTCGGTAGCCCGGACGAAGGTGTCCACGAAGTTCACACGCTTCTTTTCTTGCCTAGTCTTCCCTTCACGGTACCTCAGCCCAAACTGATGGTACTTGCCAGCTTCAATATTAAACTCAAGGATACCTTACTGCTTGGACCCTAACCCTTTTCTAGGCTCATAGTTCTGCTTGGCAAAGTATCTGTGAATCCAGTCTGTAAATTCCGGCTTATAAGAAATTACTACAACTTGAAAACTAGTCATTGGCTGCTCAGTAGCACTCAAGGCAGCCACAACAGAAGGCTCATCTACTTCGACAGTCGCCACCTTCCCCTCAATCAAGAACTTCACCTTCTGATGCAAGGTCGAGGGCACTCCTCTGAGCAGAAAGAAGGTGATAAGAATATCAATCACCGTGAACAACACCTTGGACTTGACTTCCCCTACCTTGACTTCAGCTTCAAAAGTCCCCAACACAACCCTCTTTCTATCATCGTATGCCCTAATCATAGTGTTGGATCGACAAAGAGCTTCTATACTCATCCCCAAATAAGGTAGTATTTAGGCAGGGCAAATGTTCAAGGCCGAGCCGTCATCCACCATAACCCTTGGCATCATTCTGTCTATGACCTCAACCTTCAAATATAAAGCCATATTATTGTTGACCCCTTTAGGTGGGAGATCCTCAACTCCAAAACTGATCTCCAGGGCTCTATTGGCTTTCAAGTCCACTCCCTTGATCATTGCACACACCTCATCTGGGGACATGGTAGGGTTGGCTTCGATTTCCGTTGGCTACTTGAACACCGCCTCAGGGTGCCTCTTTGACTCTATAAGCAAATGCCAAACACTGGCATGAGCTGGTGTTCTCTTCAGTTGGTCCACCACCATGTCCTCCTTTTTGGCCATTAGAGGTGATCAAATGGAATCATTCTGCACCGGTGTGGTATTCCTTCTTGGGGGTGCTGGAGGTGGTACATTGGCGGGTTGATAAACCCTTGCGCTTCTTATGATGTGCATTATCGGTCCATCCTTCTCAATCACAGTTCCCTTTCTCGTCTCCACCTGATAAAATAGCTTCGACTCTTGAATCTTAAAATCCTCATATTCATCATCCACTTTGATCTCATCCAAATTGATGGGACCTACCTTGTCCTTCACTGCCAATGTCTACTCTTCGACTATCTCTGGCTCTTCTTCACTCTCCACCAATACATCTTGCACGCTCGAATTTGCTTTGATGATATGAGCGAATAAATAATTGGCCGACAGACCAGACTGCAACATGTTCACTTGACTTCCAAAGGTGGGGAGTGGATTCTTTTGCACACTCAGCTTCAGAGCCGGCTCAACAATCTTGCCATCAGTGACCAATTGATGGTCTTAATCAGCTAGGTGCACTCATTCTTAAGGTGACCTGTCATCACATGGTAAGAGCAGAAATTATCTCTATCTGCCTCAGCTGGAGGTGAGAACGGCCTAAGACTCTGCAACTACCCAGCCTTTCTACACTTGGCAAAGATCTAACTCACTAACTCGGCCCATGGACTCCTCTGAGGAGCCTGTTTCCCTTGATTCACAACAGCCACTTCTGCCTCTTACACTTCAATAGAGGCAGCTTTTGGTGTCATCTTGGAATTAGACCCGACCGTAGTAGTCTTAGAGCTATTACCTTTGTACCCCTGGGAGTACCCTTGATTATTTCTGTAAGAGCCCAAACTCTGTCTGCCCCTCTGCTCCTCTTCCTCGTATCATTCGATACACTTAGCAAACTCTACCACCTCATTAAAGGAATGGAACCTTTTCAGTTTCATCTTACCTTTGTACTGGGGCAAACTACCATCCACCAGCTTCATAATCAATTACTCTAACTTCAGTGCCCCATCCACCAGAACCTGCACATCCATCCACCGTTTGTAGTAAGCCGGGAAAGACTCATTCGGCTTCTGGCAGATTCTCTCCAGATCTTCAAGAGTTGTCTCTACCTGGGTGTTGTAGGCGTATTAATTCACAAAAGCATCAGATAGGTGCTCCCAAGTAGAATGGGTGTACATGGGCATCTGCAGCACCCCTCCAAGTAGTCAGAAATAGGTTCAAGAGATGACCCTTTTCGATCCCCATAATAGTCATCAACCTCATGTAACTATTCAAGTGGGCTTCCGGTGGGCCTTGCCTAGTATAGGGAGGAAGATAGGGCATGTGAAAACCAACCGGAAGCGGCTCTTCTCCACCAGCCATCAGTGTAGCAGGATCGGCACACCTAATAGGATTGTAGTGTACCATCTCTTTCAGCTTGGGTAACATGGCTTCTATATCAGACAACTTCTGATTAAGACGTTTCTCCACCGTGGTCTCAATTGAGGCTTCCCTCGCCCTCTCAAAGGCCTCATCATCTTCAGATTGACGGTCGGGTTTCCTATGGTTGACAACTCCACCACTTCCTCTAGTACCATTAGTCACTTGGACAAACTGTTGTCCCCCATTTCCAAACGAAGTATAAGTAGATGGAATAGTCTGAATAGGGGCAGTGTTCATCACAGCCTACATCTGCTCCCTAAGAGTAGCCTTAAATTCATCTGAGCTTAGGAAACTCCTCATAAAAGTAGCCATGTCAAAGGTCACGTTTCCACTGTTACCGTTAGCCATCTCCGAGCTATCAGCTTCTTCCAACAGGACTTGACCAGCAACCGGTAAAGCAGGTAAATGAATTTCAATCTCGCGATCTGAATCCGACCCCTCCACGGTGATCGACTCTGATTGAACTGACTGAATTGATTGGTTTGGCTCTGCCTTGACACGAACTAATTGCTTTGAGGTTTGACTCCAAACTGCACATTCAACATAAGGTTAGAATCTCAGATGGATGTTGTGGACCTAGACTTGACACACTAGATGGTGTGTATAGTATGTTCGTGTTCATGTTTGGTTGATGCTTTATGGATGTGGATGATAATGAAAATGACCTTTATGTTTTCTTTCTTTTTATTTTGGATGTTCCAAGCATACCCCATGTTACACAAAAGACAATGCAAAAATGTGACATGTGAGCCATCACACGGATAGAGGTTCAGCGCCTTCGGGGCACCTAGTAAATGTCATGAAGTGTTCACATATGTACCAACACACGGACAGAGGTTCGATGCTTTGTAGGTCAATGAGATGATATGTGATGGTCATATGGGAGCCGTTCCATAGACAAAGCTTCAACACTTTTATGGCATCTAAGATGAAATGATGTCACAAACAAGTCGCGTGTAACTTGAAACACGAACAGAATTTCAGCGTTCGTGGAACACCTTGTATGATTTAAGAATGTTATGAAATGCCTAATATGAGTTCTAGTTCAGCACTCATGGAGTACCTCGAATGAATCATCAATGTTATGGAACAATCTGATGTGGATAGTGACACACAAGCAAGACTTTGGTGTCACCATGACACCAATGATGAATGGACATGATGCCATGTAATGATATTGTGTGATCCACCACACGAATATAAGCCTAAGACTGTCGTGGTCCCCTAATGAGTGAAATAATGTAATGAAATGGCCAATTGCAATCCGATGCACAGGCGGAATATGGGCAGTCTTGAGGACTCCCGATATGTTATGAAATGGAATGATCATGAAGGGCATACTTAGAACATCCTTTCATTTTATATGGGATGAGATGATGTGAATGCCCATGTCATGCAGAATGCAAGTGGCTTCATAAAAATGTGGTTAGGATGCATGACACACAGGATGATGTCATGTATGCTTTATGAAATGTGAACACACAAGATGTATATGACATATGGATAAGATGTTATGGCTGCACGAAAACGTGGTTAGTATAATAGCACACGTACGATGATGCTTCAAAATGGCTGTATAAAAATGTGGTTAGAATGGCATACGAATGATGCATGTTTTGATGTCGAATGTAAACGTCAAAGATAAAACAACCATGGAGCAAACGTTAGCACACGCAACAACATGCTTTCCCTTCCAACCTTATTCCTCCTTTCGATTGGTCAAGCATTCTTCCTAGGTATTGGGTCTCTTTGGCATAAATCGGGGATACCAAAGGTGTACACTCAATGTCCAATTTCAAATATATGTTTTGGTAATCCTAAGGGGAAGTTGCTAGGCCATTACATGAAGGTATGAGTCAAACCAAGGGTCGTACAGGTTCCCATAGCAAAAATACACTCCTCATCATAGAACACGATGTAAGGTTCATACGGTGCTATGAGTGGTTTACCTCGTCGGGTGCCTAGCGGAAGAGGTAGGTCACCTTTGGAAATAAACCAAGCTTAATCATGTGTTAGAGGGATTAAAGAAGAGAAAATGTCATGCTATGCGGTTGTGAATGAGATATCGGATTATGAATTAATAATTGACTACAAGTGACGATATACTTCAATTATTGCCTAAGTTCCTTAAGTCTTTATGAAATCTTTTTTAAAGACACCGTTAATCCCCAGCAGAGTTGCCACTATGAGCGGACGACATTTTTTGGAACGCGTGGTGAAGCAGGAACCGAGGATTTTCTTTTTGAGTGATGATGTGGTTTGGAAAATGGGTTTTAATCTTCTTTAAGAGAACCTTTTATTTTATTGGGAAAACCCTTTTTGTAGAAAACTTAATGTTAAGTGTGAATTTTGGAAAATAGGTTTTTTAGAAAATCCCAATTTGAACTTAAAGATCTCGAAACCTAAATTTTGAGATTAGATACAGAGTTGCCACCTGGATAAGCTCATCCAGGAAATTCCAGTACAGCTCCCTACCAAGTGTAGACGTGGTACCTAATCTAGAGATTCAAGGTTCGGGCAACACATCTACTAATCCTCACTTGTTTTCAATTATTATTTCATAATATGATATGACATCCACTTTATTCTACCCATTTTATCTTCTTTTATTTTTAGTTAATGCTCATACAAATGACATGAATATAAACCACAAACAAAGTGCAGAAAAGTAAAAGTGGGGGAAAAGTAAAGTAATGGCCAAATTATACAACTCGAAAAAGAAAAACTCTCATCCTCACATTAACAACCGCCTATAATACATGATAATCTAAAAAGTACAATCGCCTAGATACATAAGATAATCTATTAAATACATCCAAAATGAAAAATAAAAATAAACAAAGCTGCATCCAAATACGGTTAGTACAAATAAATAAAAGCACACCAAGGACTCACACAAGATAGAATAGGGATATTTTAGGAAATGGGATCATGCATAGAGGGGATAATCGAGGAGTCTGGATAACTACTCGATTAGACCTGGAAAATGTTTTATGAAACGCCTTGTGGATTTTTGTGAATGAAAACCAGTTTTGAAAATAATTTGGCTCATTTTACATGCACTTTCCAACTTTTAGTGGGTCGGATATCTCGGAACCCGAGGGTTCCATTCATGAGTGGGCCTAAATTGAATATCCATCTAAGGTCCAAAAAGGTAAACGTGCCAAAAATCTGTTTTGAATAGAAAGGAGACACAAAATTACAAGTTAGAGGCCCAAAAGGGCAAAACTGTAATTATGTTTCTCAAACTACAGCCGAGCGGCTGTAGGGTATCACAGTCACACCACTGTAGTGACTGGCATGGTTGTAACACCTATAACCAAGCGGCTGTAATGCTCCAGAGTCAACTTTTCGGTTTTCTTTTCTTGTTTTAAAAATCGTTTTGGAATTTTGATGGTTTCGGGCAATTTGGGATTCCTGGAAACTCATAATATTCCACAAAACGGATCCAGATCAGATCAAATGAATCCGAAAATCCCTAAAAACCCAAAATCTCCAAATTTTAATCTCACATCCATCAATAAAAACCTGAAAACCATGAATATAATCATATGTGGATGTAAGTAGACTGATAATATTCAAGAAAAACACATTGAATTTGAAAACGAAAGCATTATCGGTCGATTTAGGGCATTCGGAGCTTCTGCCCCAGGGATTACAGCCGAGTGGCTGTAATTAGAAGATTACAACCATGCCACTATAGGGTTAGATCCATACGGTTGTAGTACAGCCGTGCGGCTATAATCATCAGATGGGGCGGCTGTAATCGGCTTCACTTCCAAATTTGAGAAAAACACAAAATCATGAACAAAACCACCCAGAATAGATCAAAAAGGAGTTTTTAGGGCCTCTCAGAGTATACCTTGTTTGTGTTCTAGCATTTTGGATCACCAGGAACGGATTCGGATGCCAAAAAATCCCTTGAAATCACGAACAACCTGAAATTGTCTTCAATCCTCTGAAGCCCGAACAGAACCCTGAATCAATCCGAATGAAAACTAACTCGATCAGAAACACTCCAGGACCCTATTCCTCACAAAACCCTAATCGAATCTATGGATTAAGTTAAGGCTTTTTATGATTTTTATTGAATTATTTGATTTTCTTCTCTTCTCTCTCTAAAACCCTAATTTCCTGTGTTTTTTATTGTAGAATGATTATGTGTTCTGCCTCTTACCTTTGACCTAGTTCATTTTGGCTTTTATATGACCCAAAATAGGTTAAAAATCTGAATTAAAGACTGATTTTGCACTAATTAGGAAGTTTGATAATTACAGTCGAGCGGCTGTTAGCCAAACTTGCCTAATTCACCTTTTTTCACTTCTTTTCTTTAGTTCTCTTAAACGCTCACTCGGCCTTCTTCGGGGTTCTGCACCAAGAGCTGTCACAGACATTCGGGTCATCCGAGATATCTCCAGCATCATTTCGGTCCCTCCGAATCCGCCTCACGCATCATAGATATGTTGTTGTGCTTATAAGTCTAATATATTGACTATAGCATAAATTAATAAGTTTCTGATGCATGTGAAGTACATGGCTGCCAAAAGAATATTTATGCTATGTGATAGAGTTGATAAGCTCTATTTTTGGCAGAATGCATAAGTAGTGAGAGTCTTAGTAAAATGCTTGAAACTTTTGACTCTATGAGCTGCCATTAGAAAGTCTTATGCATAATGGTAATAAGTATGATTTATGACTTCATAGCATCAAGTATCAAAATTAACTACCAAAATATACTTCTATTTTCTATGTGCTATGATTTGAACTATTCTTGAGTTTTGATTGAAAAATGATGCAAGAGAATAGTATAATATGTGACCTTTAACGTGAGCTCTCTACATACATATGGATTATGATGACATGTGGTTTCTATGCTTTACAAGGTGTATGTACAAATGCTTTATGAGCTCAATTTATCTTGGTTTCATAATAGCTGCCTATTATATACACTGAAGCTAACTTATGCAGGTTATAACCAATATTCTTCAAGTGATGGCTCAGTTTTATGAATGATCCGAATATCTGAGTCTTCTTTTAGAACTAAAACTCATATTCAAGAAGATTAATGGGCCTCAAAATGACTTGTCTTAAAGCCCATAATTTTCATACTTTAATGATTATTTATTATTTCGGTTGAGAAACATGATTTTTAATCTCTAAAAATCTCATCTAAAAACAACCACGCACGTTTTGAGGGGGATCCACGTATTAAGGGGGAGCATACGGAAAATGTTTTAAAATTATAAAAATGTCAACCTGTCAAAATTGCAATCATCAAAAAGAGGAAAATGTTGACTTGGTTTTGATGATTACATTGTTGACATTTAATGAGCTTCTTAAACTCTTTACGTTAAAGGACTTTATGAGTTGAGAATTACGCGTTATGAGTTAAAATGTTTTTATAAGTCACAAAAGTACTTTATGGCTTCATAATTCATAAAGATGCTTGAAATGCCTTATAAGTTAAAGATCAATTCTCTCGGCCACATAAAATCTATAATATAACTTGAGAGTTAATATGGCTTATAAGTTGAATTTAGATATATTAGCTTATAAGTTGAAAGATATTGACTTATGAGTTGAAAGATATTGGCTTAATGAGTTGAAAGGTATAGGCTTATGAGTTGAAAGATTTTGGCTTATAAGTTGAAAGATATTGGCTTATTAGTTGAAAGATTTTTAATTATGTAATGAAAGATATATATATATATATATATATATATATATAAAATATGTTATATATATATATATATATATATATATATAAAAAATATGTGTTGACATTCACTTTAACTCATAAGCTTAACACTATGCTACTTTAACTTCTTTATGACTTGAAGAAAATGCTTTACTACTTGAGAAATATTGGCATTCTTATAACCTATGTCAAATGGTCACAAATGTGAAATGAGATCAACAACTTTATTGCTTATGACTTGAGATCTCTTTATGAAATGATAACAATGGATACATGGGCTTGTCTCTTGAAATCAACAAATGCTTATGACTTACATCTCTCTCTTTGTGAGATAAGTTAAATGGCTTTATTACTTGAAAACAACATATACTTCTCTTTGTAAGATGAATCAAACGGCCTTATAACTTGAGAATTGATATCAACGGATACATGGTCTTGTCTCTTGAATTCAACATCTGCTTATGACTTGAGATAAACATATACTTCTCTTTATGATTTGATTCAAACAGCTAAATGAAGTTTGTAAGTTGAGATCAACATCCACTTCTTCTTATGAAGTGAATCAAACGGCAATGTGGAATACTTATCCTACAAAAGGATAAAAAGATGAAGAAATGAAAGCAAGGAAGACCAATTAGCAATTCACACATTCTTAAAAATACATTTCTAGTCTTCCAAATTCCCAGAGAGAGCAAAGAGAAAAGAGCTATATTTGTTTCATTCAAATATTTATATATTCGGGAATTGTATATTCACTCAAGTTTGTGTGAAGGGGGTTTACTTTGTTGGTGGTGTGATCAACAAAGTCTGTCAAAGTTTGGTGCTTGAGCTTCGAAAAAGCATTGGTAGAGTTTGTTACTTAAGCTCCAAAAAGTAACGGTAGAGGTTTGATACTTAGCCTACAAAAGTATTGAGTTGTTACTTAAACTCGCAAAAAGTAACATAGGCTTTTTTCCTGCCTGTAAAGGAAACGTTAGTGGAAATCTCAAGTGGCTAGCTTGGGGACTAGGCATAGACCGATTGGGTCAAACCAGGATAAAATTCGGCGTCTACACTTTTCTATCCCTACTCTCTTTATATTTTATGCTATTTAAATTCTTGCAATTTAAATTAATCACTTTATTATTTAAAATTATTTTTACAAAAGCAATTTTATATTCACAATTTTTATTATATTAATTAATTCCGCTTTTTTAATAAAACTTGTTTTTGAGAAAGAAACTTGTGTTTCTTCAAAAAGAATTTTCAAAAGAAAGTTTGCGAAAATTTTTATTCGCCCTACAGTACTATTCACCCCCCTCTAGTACTGTAGCTAGCCATTTTGGGACCATCAACACGTATGGTTAGTCATATGGACAACAATTCGGCTCTCCTTTGAGTGCCTGAGGGTTTATCCTTTAAAGACTAGTGAGTGTGTGGAGTTCTCACGATAACCGTGTGGTTACCGAAGGATGATTGTGTGGGTTCATAGTCATATTAAGGGGTGGCCTAGGGACACTCTAATGCGAGTTGATTAATATGAAATAATTTATGCATGTGAGACACACAATTATGGTTGCATCAAAAATCATTAGCATGGATGACATACAAGATGATGCATATGAGTGACTTATTGTGAATGACATACGAATGGTTGATGTAATTTGCATACAAAAAGAAAAAATGCAAATGGTTGTGCAAAATATGTGAGTTAACGTCACACAATTGATATGCAAAATGATGATATACATGTATGAAGGGGTGATTATGATGACATGGTATAGAAAATGAAGCACATAGCACGTAGCATGCGATCGTAAATTCTCGACCTTATTTCTCCTCATGGTCAAAATCAATATTCTAACTGAGGCCTAGGTGTGCTTCTCTTTAATCATCAACAGGGGACAATAAAGGTGAAACTAAATATATATATCACAAACAATGTTTTGGTATCGTAATGGAAAATTACTACGGCTATCTATAAGGGCTTGGTCAAAGTCCAGGTTGATATCAAGGTCCCCTAGGGAAATATACTTCTTACTTCTCCCCACTCAAGGGTCCAAATGAAGGGGCATGTACGGAGCTATAAGTGGTGTTCTATATCCTTATCCCCATGACCTACCGGAGCATAGGCGGCACTTCAACAGTTCACCGGGCTAAAAATGGTAGCTTAACCTAATGCTCAAATCTAGCTAAAATGCAATGCATATAAAATGTTACAGCAGTTTATTGAAGCTATTTTAATTGCACACTTTCAATGCTCATGACAATCTTTTAAGTTTTAGAAAACTTTTGTAAAAAACTTTTGTAAGAAACCCCAACAAAGTCGCCACTGTGAACGGACGACGATTCGAGCGCGGTGAAGCTGGCTGCCGGGTTTCTTAGTTATTTGTATTCAGATCGGATATATAATAATAATAATAAGAAAATCCTTTTAGGAAAACACAGCATTCATAAAACATTCGAGGCCAAACTCTCAAAGAAACTATAGGTCGCCACCAATCTCAGCTCAACCGGGAAATTCAGGTATAACCAGAACCGAGCAAGAACCACTATACATTCTAAAGATCTAGGTTTGGATGAGTCACTTATTTATCATCCAATTATAATAATATCTCCAATATTTAACCATAACATTTTATAGAACTAGATCGAGTTTTATTTTATAACACACGGCTTTTATGCAGAGTACAGGGAATAAAATTAAATTACAACGCAAATCAAGTAGGCTATCCTAAGGGGATACACATAAATCAAAAGGGGACCGAGGTACAATCGCCTAAAATATACAAATTCTACCAACAGAGGAATAAAATAACGAAAGCAAACTTAATCCTGCAAAAACGGGTGTTAATAATGCGATGAAACTTATGCGTATGAGACTCGGGTATAAAAGTAGATGATGGAAAACAATTTTACTAATTGGTGTTTAGCATTCTTTAAAGTCAGTTTTCGAAAGATTGAGTCATCATTATCATTTTAGTGTAACATCAATTTTGGAAATCAGATTTACAATTCATTATGCAACGAAAAGCTCATAACACAATTTACAAGCCATTTTGTCTAAGAATAAAATCTATACGGATTTGCACAACAACCGTGCAATTATAAGTATATCTGTACGGATATTAGTTTTGGGCATGAAACAAGTTTAAACTTTAGTGATTTCATTTAGGGATTTCATGAAGTACAACAACCGTGCGGTCAAGATACAACATTCGTACGGTTATAACTACAGCTGTACGGCTATGTTGGTTGACCATACGGATGTTATTTCTGGGCAGAAACCAAAGATGAACAAAAATAGAGCAACTTGAAAAACACATGAAATGACTCTCAAATGATGAAATTATGCAAGAATGTAAATAGTTTCTCAGAAATATACCTTTGATGTGTGAATCCATTACTTTTATGGGTTCAAAAACGTCTCAAAGGAGCTCCGGATTGTTAAGTTTCAGTTAAGGTTACACAAGTCCAAAATCACCAAGAATCCTCAATAGTTACGGGTTTGTGTTTGTATTTTAGTCTCTAAACCTGTTATTAATCTTAGTGATGTGTTTTCCTATGATTTCTAACAAGTTTTATAGCCTAATACAGAGAATAGAACAAGAAAATAAAGAGAAATCCTTAGCAAGTTTTCTTTTCTCTTCTCTTTTCTTCCTCTTTTCTCTCTAACTCTCCCCTAAAATCCTAATCCCAGACTCTAGGTTCTCAATGACTGTCCCCCTTCTCTCTCCTTATCCTTTTCCTTTTATACTTCATTAAAATCAGAGATCTAGATTCAATCTGAATGCAAGTGGGATCGATTATTGAACATCCATATGGACATAACCTAAATCCCTATGGTTATAGATGGCACATCCGTACGGTTATAGTTCATATCTGTACGAATATAGATGATGGACTAAAAACCCTAATTCATTCGGTTCAGTAATCCGGAGCTTCAACCTTGAGTTTTCTTTAACTCACGTGGCTGCAGAAACACATCAAAGAAAAGTTTATTTTCATCATTGAAACCGGGGATTAAAATCCCATGCTCACATTCTCCATACAGACCACAAGCTAATGGTGCAGTGGAAGCAATTAACAAGTTAATAAAGAAGATTCTGTAAAAAATGGTAACCACCTATAGAGATTGGGCTGAGGAGTTACCATATACTCTTTGGCGTTATAGAACCAGTGTTAGAACACCAACAGGAGAAACACCATATTCTTTAGTATATGGTATGGAAGCAGTATTTCCAGTTGAGGTGAAATTCAAGTCACTCAGAATAGCTGTAGAAGCTCAAATTTCAGAAATTGAATTGATTCAAGCTAGATATGAACAGCTAGCAGCAGTAGATGAGAAGAGATTGAAAGCACTTCACCATTTATAGATGAATCAGCGTAGAATGGCTAAAACTTATAATCAGAAAGTGAAGTATCCCATGAAACAATTGAAAGCTAGGGATCTGGTTTTGAAACAGTTGAGACCTACAAATTTTAATGTTCAAGGAAAGTTTAAGCCAAATGGGGAAGGTCCATATGTTATAGAGAAAGTGCTATCAAAAGGTGGTGTCAGAATCATGGATATGGATGGAAATAAATTCATGGATCCAGTTAACCAAGATCGCTTATCATGTGTAAAAAGAAAAGAAAGTCTACTAGGTTGAAAAACCAAAAAAGGCGGCCTAGGCAAAAATTAAGACAGGAGTGAAAATGATCAGTTGGAAAATCCGAAAGGAACAATTGGTGACGGGGCTGGTTCTGTATGGAATATATACCATTTTGGGAATCAATTCTTTCAAATGTACTCATGTTGAATTCATCAATAAAGTGTGATGTTTTGTTTAAATGTGCTTTTATGATTGTGTCAAAATGCATAAACAAAGTTATCTTGTTTGAACATTCATTGAAAGAAAGCACTTTGCATTTAGCTGGTTATAAAGATTACACTGTTTAACAACAAAAATGTATTAAACATATGCAATTTGAAATCATTTTTATCCTTTAATCTGATTCATCTTCTCTTAATGCCGCTATTAATTTTGATTGAAATTTAAGCTTAAATGATGTAAGGCTTGGGGTAAATATTGATCAGTATAAATATAAGCACATATAATTCATCATTTCGTTTCTTCAAAAAAAAAAAAAAAAAAAAAGCTCGTTGAGGTGAAAACCAAAAAGGGGCATCAGGCAAAAGTTAGAGTAGCTCGTGTTAGGAAATGCTCTAGTCCCAAGGCATTGGACTTTGATTTGTATTATACATATACTAGATCTTTGTGGATTAATGTATTATGCATTTGTGTTATTAAATAAAAGCATAATCTATTTAATTTATCAATTGTGCAATGAATGTAAATAGAGTATCTAATGGTCATATCCATATTCATGTTGTCAAGTGTCATGCATTTGGCTGTGAGACCATGAATAGGGAAACAATATGATCATAAAGCCATCCCTAGTCTGAATGGAGCATAAGACTAGCATTACCTTGATTGTATGGCAGTGTCTTATCGGCCATAGTACATAGATTATCAATTAGGTACATGTAATGGGACATGGTACTGGATGGATCCACTAACAAGAAATCCACATGGTATAGTATCACAAGTGATTCTTGTGTAGTACTGATATTGGATCCCTCGATCTGACTATATTATAGAGTTGCATGTGAACTCACACACTTTGACGTGAACCTAAAGAGCCTGTAATAGGGCACCAAGTATGGGTACGGTTAGGTGTGTTAGTGAGCATGGCAAGGCCATGAATGTGCAGAAGGGATATGTCACTTAGTGATTCATTGAGAACATTTCACTGGCCCCTTGATGAGTGGGACTGATAAGAGTGTGGCTAAACCCAAATAAATTGGAACTTATTTGAGAACATCAGTTCACTCGGTATCAAGTAAATGTCTCAACACAAAAGAGGGTGATAATACAATACCTCCATGTTGGACTCCGATATAAATGACATGAGACATATATGTTATATTACAGGGTTACGACTTCCATTAAATTGCAATCTCCATCTTAATTGGGGGCTGTAGTGGCTTGTCAGAGCCCAACTACAGTCTGTGGGCCATAGGCCTACTACCAACATAAAGACAGGCCCACATGATTGTACACATTTAACATCTGAGCCAATACTTCACGGATCACTTAAATACTTAGAGTATATTAACCTACAAGGAGAGTTATTAATTGAATCATAGATTAATTGGATTGATCAAAATAATTTAATTAATTAGGATTGATTATATATATATATACAAGTCCAGTCTAATTAATTATTGGGCTAATTTTAATGGACCAATTACATTTAATTAACATGTTATGAATCGTATCATATGGTATGATTTAATTGATGCACATGAAAATTAAATCAATTGGAAAATTAATTTTAACCTATGGTAAATTAATTAAACCCAAGGTTGATACGTTATATAATTGTGCTTAAGAAAGTCAACTCTTCTAACTTAATTCTCTAGTGAGAAATTTGACTACCCCTCTCCCTTGCTCTCATGTTACGATGCTAGCATGGGTCTGGGTTCCATAGGTGTTCGTGTACATGAACATGGAGGAAATCTTGTTTGGTTTCTACAACAGTCTCTAGAAGAGATAAAAAAGGTGAGATCTATATCTCTTGCTCTTTTTGTTATTTTTGGTTTTGATTTCATCCACAAAAGTTCCTAGATCCGGAATCGAGAGAAATGAAAATCGCTTCCGCTGCATTAGACTCATTTCTCAAGGACGAATCCCAACAGCTCGCTAAGCTAAAAACCTATATTGGGCAGTTTAGGCAAAAGTTAAAGCATTTTCAAATTCATTTCTCCCCAACAACAGATAACAAAGGGCAAATTGTAAATTTTTTGTTATTGCCTAGCGGAACTACAATAAGGAATATCACAATTTTCCTCAACAATAATCACATGTCCCCAATGAAAGTACAAAGATTTCACTGAACAAAGAATATACTCCCCAGCTGAAGTCAACTAGGGGAATGATGCATGTTCCTCAGCAGATTAGAAGGATCATAAACTTAGATCATAAACTTTGATGTTTACATGCATATACATTATCATTCATACATGCATAACATACATTAGACATTCATTCACAGGAAATTCAATTCCTCTCTCAAGAAAAAATTTTTGTAAAATCTATCAATCAAGGAATGAAGACTCACTACATCAAACATAGAAATTCAACAATCCTTAATGGAAAGAATTTCATTTCCAGCAAACTACTCGACAAAGGATTTAGAGAGTTTCAAATAAAATGACACACAAGGCAGTGGAATATCATTCCTATGAAGCTAATTACTAATGAAGCATGTTATCCCTATAGAGTATTGAAGCCCTTATTATCAGAGCCTATATTATCGAAGCCCTTATTATCAAAGCCCTTATCCTCGAAGCCCTCATCAAATCCCCAACAAGTTTAGTTGCTAATTCCTAGTGGAGTCAACAGTTGGAGAATGGCATCTACGACATTGAATCCTAAGGCAGGTAAGTTTTTCTTTCCTTTTTTCATGGTGCACTTTTCTCGTTTACAAATTCACCTCACATATTTTAGACCTGGTATCTCTATTAAATTGGATCACACAAGGGGCAGTTGTGAGCTCTGGGTTTTCCCGATCTTAGTGATGATAGAATACCAAATGTTTTCTATCCTTATTGTTCATTACGAAAGTTTATTCGAGAACTGAAGATTTAGATTTGATTAAACTTGAAACTTGAAACCGAAAAGAATTTGAAGAATTAGGGCTACTAAACACAACAGCCGTAAGGCCATTGGAAAAGCCGCAAGGCTATTGATACAGTGGTCACACAACTATAACTTGATAGTCGCACAGCTATTGATGAGTGTCAATAGCTTTGCATGGAGGAGATAGGTGCTTGGATTTGAGGGAGACAAGTCATATTTAATTACAGGATTGATCTTTGGATTGAAGGGAGCTATAATGGGGAGAGAAGGAGATTAACAAAGGATTAACAAGGGAAAGAAAAAGGAGGAGAGAATTAAGAAAGATTAATGAATAACAAACCATAATTCTCAAAATATGAAAACTCAAATTCAAAGAAATTAAACCGAGAATCCATCAATTTGAGTCACAAAATTCATCATCCAAAACCGTACCTAAACCTCTAGAGACTTATTTGGCTATTAGAATTAGAGAATTGAAGCTAAAATTGAAAGAATTCAAAGTCTTAGTTTCAAAGTTCAAGTTTATTCAAATCCAAATTCAAGCTTCAAAATTGGTTTTCGGTCAAATTGAACCCCTAGAGAGGCATCTAAAAGGTTATTTTGAGAGGCCTGAAACTCATTTACAACTTTCTGGGTTGATTTGTTATGTATTTCATCGTTTTGAATTTTGCTTTGTTTTTCTGCTTTCCGGCGAATGAGAGCCGCACGGCTATTGCGAGAGCTGCACGGCTATTGCATTTTAGCCGTATAGCTGTTGTTCATTTCAGATTTTAGCAATTTCAAGATTTTTAGCAATTTCTTTGTTGTGCTTAAAACCAGAGCCGTACGGTTGTATTAATAGACGTACGAATGTTGATGCTACACTTGCACTGCTGTAGTTTTAAATCTAGAATTGATTTTTTTGTATTTTTCTTATTTTTGCATATCATTTTCACCTAGATTTATATTATGTATTTATTTAATTTCTGTATTAATTTTCTGTAAATCTGTTCAATGATAGAAACACGAGTTTCTTGAAATCCAGCCCATTTTTGTATGCGTATATATTAAACCGAACAAATTGATTTTCAACTGAATTTCCATTCCTATCAAAATCACGCTTCAAAAATGTTTTCAAGGTCAAATCGGGTAATTAATCGAATATCCCGATTTTTCTGTTTTCATGCCCCGAATAATCTTGAATTCCAATTCTGAGTCTATGTGAGTCCTATGTGTATGTATTTTATCTGTACTAACTCTATTTTGTAGGTAGATGTATGTTAGGTTAGATGAATGTATAGCTTTTCATTTTTAGATTTTCTCTATATAAATTAATTTGTACCCTGAAATCCCTTTTATACAATTGTATCCCCTACGATAGTCATTTGATTATTCTGTATATTTTAGATTTTCTGAATTTATTTATTTCTGTTAGAATTTATTTATTGTTTTTCGTATTTTATTTATATCTCGTGTATAAGCATCGGTTAAATAACTCAAGATAAAATCAACCGTAGAAAATATGAAAGACATTGATATAAACTATTAAATATGTTTGAATCGGGAAGAAGTAGGTGAGTTGTCTAAACTTGAATCTCTGACTAAAGGTATAATGATTCATAGCTCATCTCAATTGTATCACAATTTTCCCGGTTAAGCTGAGCTGGGTGGCGACTCCTGTCACTTTAGTGAGACCATTTTAGTTTGTTTGTTTTCTCACTATAAAACCTTTTTTTCATAAAACCCCTTTTTATATAAAAATCTTCTCGGCCCAGTCACGAGGCTTGTCTCTTAAGGATCACCCGCTCTTAACTAGATAACAAAACAAGGATATAGCATGACAAATCACCAAATATGGATAAATGGTGAAATACAATAATAAATCTTAATCTCTTATGAAAGAGCAATCGAATAACCTCAAGTCAAAGGACTATATGTGTTGGTGTGCCCTAGTTCTTAGGGCATTAGATTCTTGTATTTTGTATTATACATTCAGACTCTTTGTATAAATACATCATTTGTGTCACAATAATAAAGGCATTTAATCTATGCCATTTATATCTTGTGCTAGAACATGAATAGAGTATCCATTGATTGATAATCATAAAATATATCCCAAGTCCATTCTAATCGTGGGAACGAATAGAATCATAGACCTGCATATTCGATGACTGTATAGTAGTTCTTAACTAGCCATAGTACTTGTAAAGTTAGTCAAAAATATAGGTACATGTCATTGACATAAGACTAGATCTATCCGCACAACACAGCCACATGGTTGTTACGTCATAGGTCTTTCTAGTGGGTCTCTTTTGTCCTCAGACTAGATTTCATTATAGTATCAGATGTGAAATTTGGTTTACTTTGACATACGCCTAACACGTCTATAAAATGATGCTAAATATGGGTATGATTGGGTGGACAGCTGAACATGTTGATACTGATAATAAAGTGATGGAATTGCCACTCGGTAACACCGAGATGATATCACTGGCCACTTGATGAGTGGGAATGATAAGTGTATGGCCATACGCAAATAAGTTGGTTGCTTATTTGATTAATTATTTAACTCAAGATCAAGAAATATAATAAACAGCAGAGGAGGATGATGGACACCGTGCCTCTTGTTTATTCATATCGCTGTCATGTGGCAAAGGATACTATAACGGTTTGCTAAAACCCACTTATAGTCTATGGGCCTTGGGCCTACTACCAATATAAAGATAGACCCATAGGATCGTGCACATAGATCAACTGAGTCAGAACTTATAGAAATTGTACATGTAATGTACATTGGAAGGAATGTGTTAATTAATTAGTTGACATTTGGTGTCAAGGTAATTAATTAATATTGGATTGATTTTATTTAATTAATAAGTTTCCATAATGTAATTAATTAATTTATCAATTAATTGAATTACATAAAGTAAACAATTAATTAAATTATTTTCCTAAGTAGGAAAATTAAACACATGTAATGTACTTACTTCAATGTAATTTAATTTTATTTAGGGGTAATTAAATTTAGCCAAACGAAATTAAATTATATAGTATAAACTTTTTAATTAAAGTTTATTTATGTAATTATAATCCTAGTGGGCTTGAGTTTAATTAACCTAATTAAAACCCAATTAGACAAGGAGTCTATATAAGGGCACACTTAAGTAGAAAAAAATCATTCCTAACCCTAGAAAATTCTTGCAATTATTCTTCCATTCCTTCGCTCTTTGGTTAGCACCGGTTCCCGCTTGATAGTTGGTCGTGCACTGAACTTTGAAGATTGCAGTTTCAAGAAACAATTCTGTAGCAGTCTCTAGAAGAGACAGAACTGGTGAGCTTAATCTTTCTTGGTTAAAATTGGTTTTATTTCAATCAATGGTAATTGGACACGATAGGTGGATTCTAGGAAAATTTTAAATGGTGTAATTCCACTGCACCACGTTATTTTTCCGATGATGAATCCCAACAATATGTACCATTATGACCTAAATGACAAATGATTAACAAGTCAAGAAATTTCATGCGATTGTCGTTTAACTTATCTCTATAAGCACCCACATATTTACCCTGACATATCATCAAGTGGTATGAGATTCTCCACATCTCTAAGAATCTAAATTGAGGTGGTGGTCTATGAATTAATAGTGTCTATTTATTAATTCTTACAACCATGAACATTTAAAATATATTATTAACAAAGAAAAACATATCTCATATTATCAATTCTTGAGAATAGGTTTTTCTCTAATAATAATTTATGAAATAATATTTTACTAACATATTATACTAAATAAAAGATAAATATGAAGATGAGCATTTTATTTATTACCAATAAATATTTGCAATATATATAATGTATGAAAATAGAGCATACATCACTAATTGTGAGGGCCACCACCAAACTAGACTTAGAATGATTGGTTTAATGTTTTCATGTGTTCTTTAAATAAAAACTATTCCGTGAAGGAACCAAGGATTGAAGTTATGAAGTTAGATCTTAAGAAAGCCTATGATTGGATTATATGATAGTTTCTTAATGAGACCTTAGAAGTGCTAGTGCTAGATTTGCATTGCATTACCTTTCTTGTGTCTTGGCTACCTAGATGAATGTGTTATGGAATAAGGAGAAATTATCAAGTTTTCAACCTTCTCGGGGCTTGAGATATGGGGATCATGTCTCCCCTTATCTCCTTTTGTTAATGTCTTGAAAGGCTTAGTTTTGTGATTGAGGATGCGGTTGGTAGCAAGCTTAATTTGGAGACTAGTCAAGCTGTCTTTTTAAGGCCTGCCTTTATCTTATATCTTTTTTGTGGATGATATCATCTTTGATGGATAAAGCTACTATCTCTCAAGCTCAATTTATGAAACAGTTACTTGATAAGTTCTATGATTATTCAGGCCAACACATAAGCCTAGAAAAATCTAAAGTTCATTTTTTGGATTATAGAAAAATTTGAGGCATTATGCAAAACTATTTCCCTTTCTATGGTCTCTCCAGAACTATTTCTAGGTTTGTGGTTTTTTTTTGCTAGATTCGCTTATGTAGTTGGTGGACACCTTGTTTTGAAGTCAAAATCCCAGCCTGAACGAGTCTGCTAGTCAAATTTATAGACACTAAGACATCTAACTTTGAGAAAAGCGGACTGCATAAGTCCATGTTTACCAATTACGAACCCACTTTTTACCTACGATGAGAATCTGTCAGGAAAGGTCCGTGTTTTGTAATATCGGACATTGGTGTCCGTTAAACAAAAAAATGGACTTGGGTGTCCGCTAATGCTAAACTTGGACCTTGTGCATAGTGCTTTTTTTAACAAAACACTTCCACCCTCTTTTATTCATTTTAGTTTTTAATTAAATTAACATAATAAATTATTTACTTATATATGTCATTATGTTTATGATACCATGTATACATTATTAAGATTTCCATCAAAATTTATTAGCTTTTATAAATGAATTTACACTAATAAAATCTTAATAACCACTCTTTTAATTTCAAAAATTCCAACTAATAAAATGTGAATAACCACTCTTTTGATTTAAAAAATTTCAACTAATAAAATGTTAATAAGCACTCTTTTTTATTTCAATGATTTGAATTACTAAAATATTAATAACCACTCTTTTGACTTTAAAAGAACTTATAAAGTATTTTTATAATAAATATATCAAGAACATCACAGAACATCCCAAAATACCGAATAAAAAAATATATTACACATGATTTATACTAAATATTTTAAATATTCCTAGATAATTCCCCAACTAAAATATAAAAATATTACGCATTATTGAAAATGAAACATCAAATAACATCTGCTTCTATCTGGAGGTTGAAATGGACCAGTGCACTGTGATGGATTATATTCAACATTTGGTATTGTTCCATAGCTGGAATGTGGGAAAGTGGGTTGTTGTTGAGAGTACATGCTAGACATACTTATGAGCAGATGACCTTTTAAAAATGGTGGGAACGCAGTGAAGCGAACCGGTGAAAACATTTTCGTTTGTTTTGATTTGGAAAATGGGTTTTGTTTATCTTGAAAAAAATCATGGATTTAATTTGTTTGGAAAACCCCCTCAGTAGAAAACATTTTCCCGTTTTAAATTAAAGACCTCGAAACTTAAATTCCAAGATCAGTGACAGAGTCGCCACCCGGATCAACTTATCCGGGAAATTCCGGTACAGCTCCCTACCGAGGGTAGACTACTGTACCTAATCCAGAGATTTAGGGTTCGGGCAAGTGACTTACTTTAACCTCAAGCTTGCTTTCACTTTACAGTTTATATTACCATATTTTATTCTCTTTATTATCTTTCTCTAATCCAATTTGTGTTTATTTATCAACCCATGCTTAAGCAAATGGCAGGAATAAATTGCGGAAAAATAAACCACACATTCAGATTATACAAAATATAATAGAGGCCACTTATACAACCAAATTGAATGAAAGGGAAAACTCTCAACCTCACTTTACAAGCATCTAAAATACACGAATATCTAGAAAGTTACCATCACCTAATTTACACGAATCAAACTATTAATTACACCAAAATAATAAAGAGAAAAATAAATGATGCAAAATAGAGGGTTAGCACAGTTTATATCACGACACAAATAGGACTCAGATTGGACAGAATTGGGATTTTAGGAACGGGGGCATGCATTTAGGGGCGTAACTGGGTCGGTTCGGCTAATCAGTCCGGTTAGACCTGGAAAGCGGTTTTGAAATGCCCTGTAATTTTTCTTGTGCTGGAAAACAATTTTAGAAAATTATTTGGCTCGGTTTCATGTAAATTTTCTTATTTCAGCAGCTTTATTATCTCGGAACTCGGGGTTCCGTTCGTGTGGGTTTCCTAAATCCATCATCCATCTAGGGTCCAAAAAGCAATAAACACGCCAAAAATAGTTTGAATCCAAAAACAGCATCGCGCGTCGACGTCCATATGGGTCATTTCATGACTCTATTTATTCTGAAAATTACAATCGTACGGCTGTAATTACAGCCATGCGGTTATGACTTCCGGAACCTGAAAAATTGTTTTCTCGTTTATTTTTTTTGAAAATACCGTTTTGCTTATTTTCGATGTTTCCCGAGGATTTAATAAGGTTCGGGGGTCCGCTAATGCTGCACTACGAATTCGGTTCGGATCTAACAACCCCGAAATTCAGAAAATAAAACCCCGAAAAAACTGAAAACCCGATATCCATACGTACAGAAATCCGAAAACCAAAATTTTATGACATACGGATGCATTTGGGACGAAATTTATCACAACAGAATGCATAAAATGGAAAACGAACTATTTTCGGCTGATTGGGGGCAGTTTCGGGATTCTACCCATACATAACACAGCTGTGCGGCTCTAGGTACCAGAGCCACCCAGCTCTGTTCATAGCAATTACAGCTGTGCAGCTGTATTCAGGTAATCTGGTTTCTGAAAATTTGTAAAATAGAGAAAAATGCAAAGAAAAAGCAATGTACACAGGTTTAAGGCCTCTCTGAGTTTACCTTGATGTTGTTTTGATGTGTTTAACATCCAGAAATAGATTGAAAGCTTGAAATTGGCCTTGAGCACTCAACCGGCGGAAAACCAAAACGAATTCGAAACAATCTGAAACGATCCCGAATCAATATGCAAAGGTTAAGCAACTTCCTATTGATGTTTGAAGATTAGTTTAAGTTCTTGGATTTGTGATTTTAGGTTCCTTCTTGCTACGGTCCCCTTCTCTCTTTTTTCTTCTCCTTTTCTTTTGTTCTCTGTAAACATTTTTCTTAAGATTAGTTTTTCTCTGCCTCCTCCTTGATTTGATTTCTACTTTTTCATTTTATATCTCTCAGCCCACAATCATTTCCACCAATTAATGAGCCGTCTGAATTTACTGTAAATTTCAGCGAATTTCTTTTCTGTTCAGCTAAGTTGCTCTGCTTTGCAGAGCAACTTGGTTGAACCCACTAGAGCGGGGCCGAAATTTGCAAAAATCCGCCACTCACCTTAAACCCTAAAAATCATCTGGGGGACCTTATCGGGGTTTCAGCTCAAGGATAGCTCAGTTTTTAGGACGTTTGAGATACTCCGGGTGACATTCCGGTCGTTTCCAAGTTAGATTCGTATTCGTCTACTCCACAAGTAATACAAGAATTCTTATCATAGAGGTTAGGAAAACCCGGTGCTTATAGCTGCCTCTTGCGTGATCAAATTCGGTACCGGATACCAGGTTTAGGTTACCTGAGGGGAATTTGGGAACGCGAATTGAAGCGCCGTAAAAGGAAGGAAAGAAAAAAAGTACCTGAGGTGGAGCTGATCTGGGCCTGACATCGGGTTTAGGTTACCCGCGGTGGATCTGCTGAAGTTTGAGGTGGAAGCAAATCTGGGCCTGACATCAGGTTTAGGTTACCCGCAATGGATCTGCTGAAGTTTGAGGCGGAAGCAAATCTGGGTCTGACATCGGGTTTAGGTTACCCGTGACGGATCTGCTGAAGTTTGAGGTGGAAGCAAATCTGGGCCTGACACTGGGTTTAGGTTTCCCACGACGGATCTACTGATGCTTGAGGTGGAAGCAAATCTGGGCCTGGCATCGGGTTTAGTTTACCTACGACGGATCTACTGGAGTTTGAGGTGGAAGCAAATCTGGGCCTGACATCGGGTTTAGGTTACCCGCGACAGATCTGCTGGAGTTTGAGGTGGAAGCAAATCTGGGCCTGATATCGGGTTTAGGTTACCCACGACGGATCTGCTGAAGTTTGAGGTGGAAGCAAATCTGGGCCTGACACTGGGTTTAGGTTTCCCACGACGGATCTGCTAAAGCTTGAGGTGGAAGCAAATCTAGGCCTGGTATCGGGTTTAGTTTACCTACGACGAATCTACTGGAGTTTGAGGTGGAAGCAAATCTGGGCCTGACATCGGGTTTAGGTTACCCGCGACAGATCTGCTGGAGTTTAAGGTGGAAGTAAATCTGGGCCTGACACCGGGTTTTGGTTACCCGAGACGGATCTGCTGAAGCTTGAGGTGGAAGTAAATCTGGGCCTGACATCGGGTTTAGGTTACCCACGATGGATCCATAGGATTTCTGAACGGAAGCTGATCTGGGCCTGACATAGGGTCTATGTTACCCGCGGCAGATCTGCTGGATTTCTGAGGAGCAGCTGATCTGGGCCTTACATCAGGTTTATATTACCTATGGTGGATCTGCTGAATTTCTAAGGTTGCATTGATGATGAGTATTTATTCCTTGATCGATAATTTTGGAACAAAAATTCTTGCCCCTTCAATCAAGAATAAATACGGCGTGATTGTCCTGCCCCTGGATAACTGCACTTGGATCGGTCATGATGCATGTATGCATGTGTATGTGCATGTTTTGAATGCTTGTATGTGCATGTTTTGATGTGTGCATGTGCGAATGAATTTTAGGAGATGCATTTCCCGCTATTTGTCCAATCCTGAAATTCTGTGTTCTTGTCGAGAGATTGTGTCATGCCTTTGGTTAGGGGAAGTACATCACACCTATGATTGACTCTAGCTGGGGAGAGTATATTCTTTATGTGATGTGGCATTTGTAACTTCACTGGGGATATGCAGTGGCTGTTGGGGAAGTCCGATGACTGTTGAGGAGAGAGTGGTGGCATTTTTCATTATGGTTCCGCTGGGGAATAATGTGGTTGATTCTGTTGGACGATAGTGGGATGGCTCCTACTGGGGAATAACAGAATGATTCCTACTGGGGAGAGAGTGGTGACATTTTCCGCAATGGTTCCACTGGGGAATAATGTGGGTGATCCTACTGGAGAATAGTGCAGAGGATCCTGCTGGAGAATAGTGGAAGGGTTTCACTTTTCTGCCCTAGGACCGGTAAAATTGGAAATGCTCTAAATTTTGCCTGAACTGCCCGATGTGGGTTTTCAGCTCAGCGAGCTGCTCTAATTTTTGCCTAAGGCGCCTTTTCAGTTTTCACCTTAGCGAGCTCTCTCTCTCTCTCTTTTTTAGAGTCTTGTGACATTTGGATTTGTTCCAAATTCCCGGCCATCTCGAGCAATAATGAGTTTGATTCGGAGGATAAGAAAAGATTACAGATTGCACGTATTTAGCACTTTTTCATTGTTAAAGTAATGCGAGTCTTTTTAACCGATTAAATACAAAGTGCTTTCTGTAAATGGATGTTTAGGCGAGATAATTTTGCTTATACATTCGGATATAACGACACGAACATATTTAAACAAACATCACACTTTATTTATGAAAGTAGCATAAGTACATTTGAAAAGGTTGGTTCCCGAAATGGTATACATTCCACACAGAACCAGAATCCGTCACCAGTCGTCCCTTGCGGATTTTCTCACTGACCATTTTCTCTCGTGTCTTGATTTTTGCCTAGGCCGCCCTTTTTCGAGTTTTCAGCCTAGCAGTTTTTTTTTAAACGTGGTAGGGCTTCAGGTGATCTTGGTTGACAGGATTTGCAAATTCATTCCCATCTATGTCTGCGATGCTTACACCACCCTTTGATAGCAGCCTCTTCACTATGTACAGGCCTTCCCAATTTGGCCTAAATTTCCCCCGGGCATCGGCGTTTGTAGGCCTCAACTGTTTTAGAACTAGGTCCCTGGCTTTCAGCTATTGTCTAGGATACCTCACTTTCTGATTATAGGTTCTAGCCATTCTGTATTGATACATCTATAAGTGATCCAGTGCTTTCAACTGCTTTTCATCTAGTGCTGCCAACTGCTCGTATCTAGCTTGAACCAATCCTGTTTCTGGCAACTGAGCTTCCAAGGCTATTCTGAGTGATTTGAGTTCCATTTCCACTAGTAACACTGCTTCCATTCCATATACCAAGGCGTAGGGAGTCTCGCCAGTTCATGTTCTGACACTGGTTCTATAACCCTAAAGAGCATATGGCAACTTATCAGCCCAATCTCTGGAGGTGGTCACCATTTTTTATAAGATCTTCTTAATTGACTTATTAGCTGCCTCCACTGCACCATTAGCCTGTGGTCTATATTGAGAAGACCTATGATGTTTAATGCTATGTTCTGTGAATAGCTTGGTTGTTGCCCCTTGAAACTCCACCCCGTTATCAGTCACTACATGGTGAGGGATTCCATATCGAGAGATGATGTTTTTCTTAATGAACTTAACCATCTGCTTTGTTGTCACACTGGAGAAAGATTCTACCTCTGCCCATTTTGAGAAATAGTCGACCACAACCACTATGAATCTGTGCCCGTTAGATGCTATGGGATGGATTTCTCCGATCATGTCGATTTCCCATGCCGAGAAAGGCCAAGGAGACGCTAGGTTCTATAGTTTAAGTGGTGGCAGGTGACTAATATCTGCATAGATTTGGCATTCGTGGCATCTTCTTACCTCCTTCACACAATCAGTCTACATCATCATCCAAAAGTATCCCTATCTCATTATCTTTCTAGCCATGGCGATCCCATTCATATGCGGCCCGCAGGATCCCTTGTGTACCTGCTGCATTACTGTTTCTGCTTCTGGTTTTGCCAAACACCTTAGGAGGACTCCATTTGTAGTTCTCTTGTATAGCTTATCTTCAAAGATTCTGAACTGGCTATCTAATCCCCTTAATGAAACTCTATCAGTGGTACTAGCCCTTTTTGGGTATTTTCCCTCTTTCACATACCGATAAATGTCAAAGAACCAGGCTTTTCTTCGGGTGTCCATCACTTCGTGCATATCAAAGCAGGGTTGCCTGGAAATTACTATAACCAGGGCCTATATCTGTGTCTTTTCTGGGTCTTCCCACATAGAGGACAATGTTGCTAATGCATCAGCCATTTTGTTCTCCTCCCGGGGCACATGTCTGAACTCACACTAGCTGAATAACCCATTCCTGTATTGTAACAGCTCTAGGTAGGGCCGTAATGCTTCTTCTCTCAAATCCCATTCACCCTGTTGCTGCCTGATCACCAAAAGTGAATCTCCAACAATCAAGACATTGTCAGCACCTAGTGTCATGAGGGCTTCCATTCCGAATAAGCATGCTTCATATTCTACCCCATTGTTGGTTATGGAAAAGTCCAACCTCTTTGATAACGGAATGATCTCGCCATCTGGTGTTGCTATGATTACCCCAATTCCAGCACCCTTTTTGTTTACAGCACCATCGAAGCACATAACCTATCTCCTTACTTCCACTACAGCCAACTGTTCGTCAGGGAACTCTAGATTCTCCCCACGATCCGATTTTAATGGCTGGTTTGCTAGGAATTCTGCCACAGCTCACCCTTTGATGGTTTTCCTAGTGACGTACTCAATGTCGAATTCTAAAAAGAGTAGCAACCACCTGGACAATTTTCCAACCAACATTGGTGCTTCATACAGATATTTCATCAGATCCAACTTAGCCACTGCTTGCACCTTGTACGATTGAAAATAGTGGCGTAACTTCTTAGTCAGCAAATCATTGTTACACATGTCTTCTCCACCGTCGTGTACTTAGTTTCATATTCTAGCAGCTTCTTGCTGAGATAGTAGATGGGGTACTCCTTCCTTCCATCCTGCTCCTGTGCTAGCATAGCCTATGGCCCACAAACTACAAGTGGGCTCTAGCAAGCCACTGCAGCCCCCAATTAAGAGGGAGATAGCAGTCCAACAGTCACAATCTGGTTATGTTTTTCTCTTGAATGGTGGTGCCATTAGTTGGAGGTCCTCAAAGTAGGCCACCATTGCTGACTCTACAATGGAAGCTAAGTACATAGCTACCTACAAAGCTGCAAAGGAAGCCATTTGGATCAAGAAATTCATATATGAGTTAGGAGTAGTACCCACTATCCTAGACCCAGTTGATGTTTGTGTGACAACAACGGGGCCATCGCACAAGCTAAGGAGCCCCGGTCACACAAGAGATCCAAACATGCACTCAGAAAGTTTCACCTCATTCGGGAGATCATGAACATAGGTGACATATCATTGTAGAGGGTTGACACCAAGAATAATATCATTGATCCATTGGCCAAAGCGCTGTTGCAGACACAACACGACGGTCATACCAGATCTATAGGAATTAGGGCAATGCCCACTTGGAACTAATGCAAGCGGGAGATTGTTGGTGTGCCCTAGTTCTTAGGGCATTGGATTCTTGTATTTTGTATTATACATTAAGAGTCATGTATGAATACATTATTTGTGTCATATTAATGAAGGTAATTAATCTATTTCATTTATATCTTGTGCTATAATATGAGTAGAGTATCCATTGATTGATAATCATAAAACCTATCCCGGGTCTGTTCTAATCGTGGGAACGAATGGAACCACAGACTTGTATATTCGATGACTTGTATAGTCAGTCATGAATATAGGTACATGTCGTTGACATGGGACTAGATCGATCCGCACAAGAAAGCCATATGGTTGTCGCGTCATAGGTCTTTCTTGAGTAGGTCTCTTTTGTCCTCAGACCAGATTTCATTATAATATCAATATGGAATCTGGTTCACTTTGACATACGCCTAACAGGTTTGTAAAAGGATGCTAAATACGGGTATGATTGGGTGGACAGGTGAACATGTTGATAGTGATGATGAAGTGATGGAATTGCCACTTGGGTAACATAGAGATGATATCATTGGCCACTTGATGAGTGGGACTGATAAGTGTATGGCCATACCCAAATAAGTTGGTTGCTTATTTGATTAATCAGTCAACTCAAGATCAAGAAATATAATAAACAACAGAAGAGGATGACAGACACCATGCCTCTTGTTTATTCATATCGATATCGTTAGGAAAGGACACTATGAGATTACTATCGGGTGAGTGTCTTCTAAAGACTGCTGCATCTCTGTCTTAATTGGGGGCTGTATGTTGGGAATTAATCGCACAAAACAAACATAAAACGCAGCGGAAAAAGATTAATCCCCACCAAGGACCCATGTACATTACATTGAATCAGAAGGAGGGTTAAAGAATTACCTTAATTCTTTGAAGTTCGAATCACTTAGGAACCAAAATAGCTTCCCTCTATGGTTGATCCACACGGAGCAATACATTCACCGCGTGCTAGCGCCGGGATAGAAGAAACGGTTTCCTCGAATCGAGAGAGAGGCAGAAAATCAAATTTTCTCTTGGCTTGGAGAGGAGAATTTCGGCTGGCTGCTTGGTCTAGTGTGGCTGCCGAATTCTGCTTCTATATCATTATAGGATTGATTAGGTTTTAGGTTTTTATTTCCTTAAATATAAAACCTAATTAGTTAATTATAATTATAACCTAATACACCTATTAGTTATAATTATATATTAACCCACACAATTTAATATTAATTCTCAATTAACATTAAATCAAATCAATTCTCCATAATACACATATGTATATATAATATTATAATTAATTATATCTCTATATAATTAAATTATAATATGTAGCATACTTTATGCAATATTAATCACATTAATATTTATATATACATAAATATATATCACTATATATATTTATACTCTTTCTCATTCATAAATTATTATCCAATAATAATTTATACCCGATAAGATGAACTTCATTTTGCTCTTGTGTGTGACCCCATAGGTTCATATTAATTGGCAATAAGGAAATTACCATAATGTCCTTATAGGTCACAAGCGGACTCTAGCAAGCCATTACGACTACCCAATTAATATGATTGGAATGATCCAATACCTATTTATAAAATGTCATATTCCCTTTTGTCTCTTTGATATCAAGATTAATTATAAGACATGGTACACTTGTCAATCTTACATAATTAATCATATGCTTTCTCGATCTCAAAGTAAACTGTTCAGACAAATCAATTGATACTCTTATCAATTATTTGAGCACGGCCATGCATTTAACAGTCTTACTTATCGAGGGGCCCAGTGATATCGCTCTCTTGTTAGAGAGGGACAAAATCCCATATCTGTCACTCACATCCCAAAGCATGAGTCATATCGTACCCAACCACAGCCTTTATAACTACTCTGTTACAAGCAGCGTTTGACTGCGTCAAAGCACAACATAAATTCATCCCGGAATCCATGGTGACCTCAGGTCAAAGGAATCAGCTGATGACACTACTATAATCAAGATCAGTTGTGACACGTGACCATGAACTTGATCTTATAGTGGGTCTCCAGCAACATGTTCTCTAACACATTGCCCGTGAGTATAATCTGTATCTGTATACACTATATTCATCTTATGAATATCCATTATCACTCACACTAGTCTTAGTTTGTTATTATTCCCATAATAACAATCGACTAGGGAAATTTAGAATTACACAATTAATTCATGGATACATTATCATAAATACTAACATACAAATATATATGATAAAATAAGTCTTTATTAATGACTTAAGAAGATTGTTTACATAATCCAACATTGGCTCAGGGCACAATCTCTAACACTGTAATGGTTTGCTAGAACCCATTTACAGTCTGTGGGCCTTGGGCCTACTATCAACATAAAGACAGACCCATAGGATCGTGCACATTGATCAACTGAGCTGGAACTTGTAGAAATTGTGCATGTAATGTACATTGGAAGGAATGCATTAATTAATTAGTTGACATTCAGTGTCAAGGTAATAATTGACATTGGGTTGAATTTAATTTAATTAATAAGTTTACATAATGTAATTAATTAATTTATCAATTAATTGAATTACATAAAGTAAACAATTAATTAAATAATTTTCCTAAGTTGGAAAATTAAATACATGTATTGTATTAACTTAAGTGTGATTTAATTTTATTTAGGGGTAATTAAATTTAGCCAAATGGAATTAAATTACATAGTATATACTTTTTAATTAAAGTTTATTTATGTAATTATAATCTTAGTGGGCCTGGGTTTAATTAACCTAATTAAAACCCAATTAGACAAGGTGTCTATATAAGGACACACTTAAGGAATAAAACCCTAAGTCAACCCTAGTTATTGCTGGAAATTTCAGCCACCAAGAGCAGCCCCAAATAGCTGAAAATCCCAGCATTAATCCTCCATTCCTCCGCGTCTTCAGCTAGCACCGGTTCTCGCTCCATAGTTGGTCGTGCACCGGACTTTGGAGATCGCAGTTTTAAGAAACGATTCTGCAGCAGTCTCTAGAGGAGACGAATCCGGTGAGTTAATCTCTCTTGATTCAAATTGTTTTTATTCTAATCAATGGTAATTGGACACGATATGTGGATTCTAGGAAATTTTAAACGGTGTATTTTCCGCTGCGCCACGTTATTTTTCCAATGACGAATCCCAACATTAGGACAGTTCTTCTTGCTGAGTTTCAGCCCATGACCCATTAGCAAGAAACCTTTCTTAGCCTGGTCCATACTGAATCTCTTTAGAACTTTGTCTATGTACATGGCCTGACTTAGGCCCAGAAGCCGATTGGATCTATCCTTGTAGATCCTGATCCCTAGGATCGTCTCAGCTTTGCCTAAGTCCTTCATTGCGAAGCACTTACACGACCACTGCTTTACCCTTTGTAGTGGTGGTATGTCACTTCCAATGAGTAGGATGTCATCCATATATAACACCAAGAATGTCACAATGCTCCCACTAATCCTCTTATACACACAAGGCTCATCTTGATTCTGTATGAAGCCATATTCCTATATAGCTTCATTGAATCTAAGGTTCCAACTTTGGGATGCTTGCTTCAGTCCATAAATAGACCTCTGAAGTTTTGATACCCTCCCAGGATACTCTGGATCGACAAAACCCTTAGGTTGTGTCATATACACATCCTTGAGTAGCTTTCCGTTGAGGAAAGCAGTTTTGACATCCATTTTCCAGACCTCATAGTCATACCAAGCGGCTATGGCCAGTAAGATCTTGAAGGACTTGAGCATGGCGACTGGTGAGAAAGTTTCATCATAGTCTATTCCATGGAATTTTCTGAAACCTTTTGCAACTAGACACCCCTTGAAGGTATTATCGGCTTTTAGCTTGTAGCACCACTTGCAAATAATTACCTTAGCAACCGGAGGTGGATCAACCAAGTTCTAAACCTGGTTATCGTACATAGATTACATTTCTGCCTACGCCAATTTACAGACTATGGGCTTGCCATAGCCTCCTAGTAGGTTTTGGATTCTTCCTCATCAAAGACGAGAAGAGTGTGATCATTGGTGATGAGGAAACCATACCTCACTGGTTCCCGACGATCCCTACCAGACCTTCTAGGTCCTTGTGTGACCTGGGTCGGTGCTTCCTCCTATGGAAGCTCCACCCGGGTCTCCGAGTTATCCTCTTCAGGAGCTTGTGAGCTTTGAACTTTCCTGAGTTCAACATTGCTCCCACTGTCTTTCTTGGAAATAAAATCCTTTTCTAGAAAGACCCCCTTCCTTGCCACGAACACCTTGTTCTCGGCGAGGTTGTAGAAGTAATACCCTCTGGTTTCCCTAGGGTAGCCCACAAATAGGCACTTATCGGTTTCGGGTTCTAGATTTTCCCTAGTCAATCTCTTGACATGTGCTTTGCATCCCCAAATCTGCAGGAACGATACATGGGCTCTTTGCTCGTCCATATACCATATGGGGTCTTTTCCACTGCCTTTGTCCGAGTATTATTTGAGAGCGGCTGTCTCAAGAGCATATCCCCAGAAACTTATTGGGAGAGAGGCATGACTCATCATTGAGCAGACCATGTCCAACAGGGTCCTATTCCTCCGTTCGGACACCCCATTCCACTATGGTGTTCCTGGAGGAGTGAGCTGTGGAACTATTCCATGCTCAAATATGAGTCAAACTCTAGGCTCATATACTAGCCTCCTCGGTCTGACCGAAGGGCTTTGATATTCCTGCCTAGCTGGTTCTATACTTTGTTCCTAAATTCCTTGAACCTATCAAGGGTTTCAGATTTATGTTTCATCAGATAGACATAGCCATATCTGCTGAAATCATTCGTGAATGTAACGAAGTACAGATGTCCACCTCTGGCAGCTGCGCTCATGGGCCCACATACGTCTGAATGTATTAGGTCCAACAAGCCAGTAGCCGTTTCAGCTTTCTTGCTAAAAGGTGCTTTAGTCATTTTTCCCCATAAATATGACTCGTATACATCAAGTGACTCCAAGTCAAATGACCCTAGGATTCCAGCCTTGTAGAGCCTAGCAATGCGTTTCTCGTTTATGTGGTCTAAACGATAGTGCCAAAGGTTGACAAGATTAAGTTCATTAGGCTTAACCCTTTTAGTGTTTATGTTATAGACATGATTGGTTTCATTTAAATCCAGGATATATAGGCCATTATTTAATAGAGCTTCTCCATAAAATAATCCCTCTTTAGATAAACCAATTCTACCGTTAGAAATAGTAAAATTAAATCCAGAAATATCCAATACTAAAACAGAAATAATATTCCTGCACATAGCAAGTATAAAATAACATTGTTCCAATATTAAAACCAATCCACTAGGCATCATGAGGTGGTATTCGCCAATCTCTATGGTAGCAACCCTTGCTCCATTACCGACCCGCAAGTCCACCTCCCCAGATCCTAATGACCTCCTATTCTTAAGTCCATGCACATTACAACAAATGTGAGAACCACATCCAATATCTAATACCCAGGATGTTGAAACAGTAAGGTTAATGTCTATGACATAAATACCTGACGAAGACGCACCCTGGGTCTTCCTCTGCTCTCCCATCAGTTTGGGAAATGATCTCTTCCAATGCCCTGCCTGCTTACACCTGAAGCAGACATCCTCGGGACTAGCCTTAAACTGGACCTTGGGTTGGGCCTTAGGCTTCTTGGCTTTGGCTTTCTTAGCCTTGGCCTTACCTTTTCCTTGGCTTTGCCCTTCGCAAGAGGAGGGTTCCCCTTGTTTACCAGCAGCACCGACAGAGTCTTCTTAATCAACTGTTCAGTAAGCTTAAGCATCCCATGCAGCTCACTAACAGTACGGTTCATCCCTTGCATATTATAGTTCAGGATGAACTGATCGTAAGAATCAGGTAAGGAGGCAAGGATTGTGTCCACCGCTAGCTCCTGTGAGATGGGCGATCCGAGACGGGCTAAAGTATCCAAATAGCCCTTCATCTTGAGCACGTGTGCGCTCACAGATGTCCCAGCCCCTATCTTACAGGAGTGGAATGCCTTATTGGTCAGGTACCTTTCCTGACGAGCTTGCTCCTGAAACATCTCATTTAGAGTTGTTATCATAGCATAGGCCTGATGATCCATGAACTGCTTTTACAGCTTAGGGACCATACACGCCAACATAAGGCATGTCACATCCCTATTATCCCCCACGTGCGCCTCGTATTCCTTCAGCTGGGCAGCTGGTGGATTACATCCCTAAGGCGCAGCTGGTACAGACCTTTCCAGTACGTACTCCTTAGACTCTTATCTTAGAACTATCCTTAAGTTCCTAGACCAGTCTAAGAAGTTGGGACTGGAAAGCTTGTCCCTCTCTAGGATAGATCGCAGTGAAAGTGAGTTGTGGTTGTTTGCCTTTTAAATTCTACACAGAAAAATTTAAGAGTGTTAATAAAGGACTTTATCTTGTTTCCCATATATAATTAATAATGAATCAAGTTATTAATTAATCTGAGTTGTTATAGGCTGAGATCCATATTTCATTAAGATATAGCCAGACGAGGGCCTGGAAAAACTATACCCTAATTATTTAGGTAGGAACGCCGTCCAATCCCAACCTAGGGACTCTCGGTTTGATGGGCTTGTTGGCACTTACCCATCTGTGCTTAGGGCCAGGAGAATCCTACTACCCATGCTAAGTCAAAGCCTCCATTCAAGTGTTAGAATATCCCATACTCTAACCCAATACAAAATGACGATACTCCAGTGTATCCTGCAAGGGCAGGGTCTACAACTGGCCTATCCCACTTCGAGCTGGTTTTGGATGAGGGAAGCACTTTTAAACGACTTAGTAATTTCATTAGGTTATTAGATTCATTTAATAACTGCTTACATGCACAAGGCGGGTGAAATTTGCTTTTGGATTGTACATACACACATGCAAATAAATATAAAGCATAATTAAATAAGTAAAATGGACTGGTATGGGCCTATATTACATCCTAATATTATTCTAGTAAACCTATACTAGAAACAAATATCACGTGGGCCTCCATTTCCTTCCTTCTGGGCTTGCCTCTCCACTAGGCTCACCACTCCACTAGGCTTCTACTTTTTCAAATTTTATAATAAATAAAAAAAATAAAATTACATTAAAAGAGAAAAACGGTGTGCAGTCCTTATTTACCCAAAAAGAAAAATATAACCCATCTTGAATAAGGCCCAATAACATCCAAACATACATATATTTAATTATACAAAATGCATGTAATTTCAGCCCAATTCCATCTTTTATTTGTGGGCTTTTCTCCATTTTAAACCAGGCCAATAGAAAGAAACACACTAGCCGAAAATTGCAGCCATCCTCTCCCAAAATTCTTCGATTCCAACGCTAGCACGAGTCGTGTTCTAGAGCCGTTCATGTACATGAACGTGGAGGGAATCTGCTTTGATTTCTGTAGCCATCTCTTAAAGAGATACTCCTGGTAAGAGTTGAATCTCTTCTTTTTAAAATTTTGATTTCACAATTTTCATCTCAATTGCTCCTGGGCACGGATTTGAGGAAATTGTTGCGATCTTCCGCATTTATTCGGATGATTTTTGGTGAAAATCCGAACAAGATAGGACTCAGATTGGACAGAATTGGGATTTTAGGAACACGGGCATGCATTTAGGGGGTAACTGGGTCGGTTCGGCTAACTGACCTGGTTAGACCTGGAAAAAGGTTTTGAAACGCCCTGTAATTTTTCTTGTGCTGGAAAACAATTTTAGAAAATTATTTGGCTCGGTCCAAAAAGCAATAAACACGCCAAAAATAGTTTGAATCCGAAAACAGCATCGCGCGTCGACGTCCGTACGGGTCATTTTGCGACTCTGTTTATTCTGGAAATTACAGCCGTATGGCTATAATTATAGCTTTGCGGCTCTAAATTACAGCCGTGTGGCTATGACTTCCAGAACCCGAAAAATGGTTTTCTTTTTTTTTTTTTTGAAAATGCCGTTTTGCTCATTTTCGATGTTTTCTAAGGATTTTATAGGGTTCGAGGGTTCACTAATACTGGACTACGGATCCGGTTCGGACCGAACAACCCCGAAATTCGGAAAATAAGACCCCAGAAAAACCAAAAACCCAATATCCGTATGTGCATAAATCCGAAAACTAAAATTTTATGATATACAGATGCATTTGGGCCGAAATTTATCACAACAGAATGCATAAAATGGAAAACGGACTACTTTCAGCTGATCAGGGGCAATTCGGGATTCTGCCCCTACAGAACACAGCCGTACGGCTCTATTCATAGCAATTACAGCCGTGCGGTTTTGTTCATGAAGAACACAGCCGTGCGGCTGCATTTGGGTAATCTGGTTTCTGAAAATTTGTAAAATAGAGAAAAACACAAAGAAAAAGCAATGTACACAGGTTTAAGGTCTCTCAGAGTTTACCTTGATGTTGTTTTGATGTTTTTAATGTCTAGAAACGGATTGAAAACTTGAAATTGGACTTGAGCAATTAACCGACCGAAAACCGAAACAATCCAAAATTAATCCGAAACGATCCCGAATCAATGTGCAAAGGTTAAGGAACTTCCTATTGATGTTTGAAGATTAGTTTAAGGTCTTGGATTTGTGATTTTAGGTTCCTTCTTGCTACGGTCCCCTTCTCTCTTTTTTCTTCTCCTTTTCTTTTGTTCTCTATAAATATTTTTCTTCAGATTAGTTTTTCTCTGCCTCCTCCTTGATTTGATTTCTACTTTTTCATTTTATATCTCTCAGCCCATAATCATTTCCACCAATTAATGAGCCGTCTGAATTTATTGTAAATTTCGGCCAATTTCTTTTCTGTTAAGCCAAGTTGCTCTGCTTTGCAGTGCAACTTGGTTGAACCAATTAGAACCGTATGGCTCTAGTTATGCTAGAGTCGTGCGGCTCTAGACTATAGCCGTATAGCTATAGTTTAAAAACTATAGCCGTGCAGCTCTAGCAAGAGCTGGGCCGAAATTTGCAAAAAATCGCCGCTCACCCTAAACCCTAAAAATCATCCGGGGGACCTTCTCGAGGTTTCGAATCGAGGATAGCTCGGTTTTTGGGATGTTTGAGATACTCTGGGTGACATTCTGGTCATTTCCAAGTCCGATTCGTGTCCATCTGCTCCATAGGTAATACAGGAATTCTTATCATAGAGGTCGGAAAAACCCGGTGCTTACAATCCCAATACACTATTCTACTAAAGATGGCCCTGCAAACAACGGAAATATCAGATTAGGAGTACAGTGTGTAACCATACTATGCATAGCCCAAGGTGATTGGCATGACCGAGACCATTGTATAAATGGGTTTTGAGAGGTGTTAAACCCATATTGTGATGGTCCTGATGCACTAAAAAATGAACCAGGTGCATATGGGTTAGGAATCCATGATGAATATTGTTGTTTTGATTGTGATGGTTGTGATTTGCTAGCTCCATATGAATCATGTGAATGGTAGGATACTGTATATGGCACAACGTCACAAGAAAGATCAGTTGGTCATGGGACCTCACGTCTCCTTGATCTGCTACATTGGTGACATCTACCAGTGGCAGCAACATGTTCATCTTCACCCACATTAATATTTGGATAAGTAGCAGTCTAAGCTGGATGAGGTGTTGGGGAACCCCAAACATAATGCCGTTCCTCCCCTAGTGCCCCACATATATTGTTCCTTATCATATGCACAGTATCTAAATCCTTAACCAATGCGAGTTGCTCCATTCCATCAACCTGCACATAACATATATTATTACAATCTAGTTGCACATAAAAAAAACTCAACCATATGAATTTATCAATTTCAATTTCTTACTGTGGTACCATGGGCAGCACCTCTAACAGAAATCCACCTCCTTGTTATATGCCTATACCATTCCATGTATTCATAATGATGATGGAGTGCTTCAGCACATGGTTCAGTTGTAAATATGAAATTTCCCTGTTGTTCCAAATTGTGACCTAATAGGCCATTTTTTGCATAATGAAACTTTTAACCTGAATAAGTTCAATATCATGCAACTCATTTGTTTTCTTGGGTGCAGTAGGTATGTGTTGTTGCAATCCAAATTGGTGAAGTACTCTATCAGGTTGATGCCATTCTACAATGTGCATGCAAATCAATGGGACAACAGCTCTTTATAACTGATTTCCTTTAAAGCAATATTGTGGTAATCCTACCCGGATATTAGCAGTGTATGGCTGCCAAATGGACTATAAGAAATACAAGTTTACATAAATATGTATACGATTTAACAAATTTTGAGTCATAAATTTTTAACATCAATGCTCATTAATTTGTATGACTTAAGAAATCTTTGTCAGCTAAATGAAGTACATATTGTATATGTCTGAGAGTATGAGTTGGCACTTGCTTACCCAACATCTTTCAATATTATACAGCTATATCATGAAAAAAGAAATATAAATTTGTAAAAGTTTGCCAGTTTGCTAATTTTAATAAAAGATATTAAAGAACAAAATTTTATTATTCAAGAATTTATAGTGTACTGCCAAACTTGAGCATAAACTAGATAAACAATTAAATAATATATTAGAAAAGCAACTAAACACACACACACACACACACACACATATCATAAGTGTTATATATACATACCGCCGACCAAGTGGTAAACCAACCGTGATAACTCCACTCCTAAAGTTTGACAATATATCTCGCAATCTATCATATGTTCATGCCTATAAAAAAAATTAAAGCTCCACCAATTTCTGCAATGTTGTGTCAGGCGGCTTTGCACAACTCTTCGTACAAATATGCTAAGCACCTGGCACCCCAGCTATATTGACCAATTGTTACAATATTCTCTAACAAAGGTAAAAACATAATGTTTACATAACCTGATGTTTTAATACTGAATAATATGCTCGATAAAAGTTGCAACAAGTATGCATGTATGTAACATGCAATTTCTTCATTATCATGAGCTGGAATGGCAGGAAAATTAGCATTCAACCAACTGACTTATAGCATATTTTTTTAACACATTCCTAGGAGGTGGGCCAATCAATGGATTACCATTACCAATGGAAAATGCCTAATAATCTTTCACACTCATCAACCCATTTCGTAGGAAGTGGGCCAATCAATGGATTACCATTGATTGGTAGTCTAGTTTTATAACAACATCCTGCAATGTAATCGTTACCTCACCTTAAGGAAGACGAAAGGTATAAGTCTCCGGTCTCCGTCTCTCAACTTGAGCCGTAATGAGATGGTGGTCCAGTTGAAAAAAACCCAAACATGCAACCCCATAGAAACCTATTTGTCTCAATACTTGTTCAAGTCATCCATTAATTTCTTCTTCATGTAGGAGTGCAGCGTCCCTCCTACAAGTAAGTGTTGTCTCATCATCCTAATATAATCATAAAAAATAGAATAATGAATAGCATAATAAAGCATTAAACTAGCATTAACTAGATTATAAATAGCTTATACATAACCATTATAGAACTAATTTTTGTTATACACATAAAATCACTTAAACAAAATATATTCAGCACTTAAACTAACTAAAATATATCTTGGTTTGAGTTTCTATGTTTTAGCTTTTATGGGATCTGCTTCTTAATGATGGTATATTGTCGAATTAGAGAGATAAGTACTGATTCAATTATGGAATCTCAATTAAATAGCTTTTAGCTTTTAACTTCCTACTAATTAAGTACTATAATAGAGTAGGAATAGATTTTGGGTCTTACCCATCAGTTTAAGCTTTTGGGTCAAATGGTTCCATGACATGGTATCAGAGCCGCTTAGACCTAGAGGTCAAGGGTTCGAATCCTGACAGCTCCATTTGTTGATTAAAATTCAACACATGGCAGGGTGGGCCTGTGTTGTGCACGCTTCAAGCCCAAGGGGCATTCGCGTGCGGGGGAGTGTCAGAGATAATAATAAAAACTATAATTGGGCCTTACCCATCAGCTTAAGCTTTTGGGTCAAATGGTTCCATGACAGTATATTGTCGAATTAGAGAGATAAGTACTGATTCGATTATGGAATCTCAATTAAATAGCTTTTAGCTTCTAACTTCCTACTAATTAATACTATAATAGAGTAGGAATAGATTTAAAAAGTTATCGTCTACACTCTATACCAATTGACTCAACATTCAATTATTTCTAGATGAGCTAACACTAAGTGACTTGTTAATTCTAAGCTATAATGGGATATGAACCAGAATATACATATCAACATATTTGAAAAACCAAACTGTTTATTATTTCTACTTGTTTATAAAGTAATTCCAAATATTATCATAACTAATATCAATTTAATTCAACACACACTGTTTAATTACAACAATTCATTTATGTAAATTGGAATTATGGTACCTTATTAAACCATATTGCCTTGGATCTAAGTGATCACTGCGAGTGTGAAACGCTATGGTCAATCGCTCTAGGATCAATGTATGCTTGTTGTGGCGGTGGATTACCTGACATCTCTACATACACAAACAATTGATGTCAATAAAATAAAATGATGCACATTATTAATTCAGCATATTAGTAAGCATTACCAAACTACTATAAGTATTAAGGAAATATAGGCACAAAAACACACATGTTCATAGTAGTAAGCACCCCAAAAAACATAATAAGTTCATATTAGAAATATTACAAAATATTCATTATAATTATAATATATTCAACCACACCCACATGTCCTAGTGTTATGACCAGGAAAGCCACATTTACTGCAAAAATTGGTAGTGTTTGTGCCTGTAACTTTTCAATCCATCCCATTACAAATCTATGTTGTCTTTGGTCAACCCTTCTTTTTCATCCAATTTGGATATGGCACAAGTGTTGGTGTATTTATTATTGGCCAATACTCACGTTCTCCAATTGGGATAAATGGTGTGGGCCAACATTTTATGTTGTTTTCCAATTTATAAATGGGATCAATAAATTCTTTGTGGTCAATGTCATATGCCAAACATGCAGCAATGGCGTGAGAGCATGGTATTCTCAATTGTTGGAACTTCCCACAACTGTAACTCATTTCTTTAATAGTCACTACCTGCTTGTCTCCCCCCTTCTAAACTGAATTCCTACGAGCAGTTTTAATTTCATACACATCATTCCTTGAATCAAAACTTCGTACTACATACCCATGTGCCTTTTCAAACCTTTTCTTCAAAATATCTATTGTGAAAGCAGTATATGAGAATCCCTGTTGCATTTGGGATGTGATTTCACGTCTTTAGTTGTCGAAAAGTTCGACCAATTTAAAAAAACAAAGTTTCCATCATTGTTGTTATTGGTAATCCTTGATTTCTTTCAGCAGCCACCCATTTACATATTCAGCAATGTTAGTAGTCATATTGCCCCAACGACAACCACCATCAAATGTAAGAGCCCATTTCTCCTTTGGAAATTGATTCAACCATTTAAAGCTATTGGGTTCTTTACCCTGAAGGAACCTCATCATCTAGTTAAACTTTCGAGGTTGATGTCGAATGCAGAATCGATGAGGTGCCATATTCCATTTTTCACTCTGTATTCCAACATACCTATCAAATACCACACAAACATTAGGCCTATCTGGGCAAACATTCCCATAAACAATGCAATACACCGTTATACTTTCCAGTTAGAAAAGTACCATCAATGTACAACACCGGCATACAATGTTTGAACCCATCAATGCATGGTTGCAAAATCAACAAAAGACACTAAAAACATTTAACTCCTGGAACAAATCAACCCTTGACCAAGTGATCAAAATCAGCAATATGGTAGATTGAGACAGGGTTCATTTTGGTTATAGCATGAATCCAAGGGCGAAAATGGTTATATGACTCATCAAAACTTCCATAAATCTTCTCAATTACTTTATTTTTTGCCAACCATGCATTCTTGTAGGAGATTTTTATCTTATATCTTTCATCAAAGATTGCAACAACCACCTTTACCTCTAGTGAGGCATCCTTTGTTGGGATTCGTCATTGGAAAAATAACGTGGCACAGCGGAAAATACACCGTTTAAAATTTCCTAGAATCCACCTATCGTGTCCAATTACCATTGATTAGAATAAAATCAAATAAGAATCAAGAGAGATTAACTCACCGAATTCGTCTCCTCTAGAGACTGCTGCAGAATCGTTTCTTGAAACTGCGATCTCCAAAGTCCGGTGCACGACCAACTATTGAGCGGGAACCGGTGCTAGCCGAAGACGCGAAGGAATGGAGGATTAATGCTAGGATTTTCGGCTATTGGTGGCTGAAATTTCCAGCAATTAATTAGAGTTGAATTAGGTTTTTCTTGCTTAAGTGTGCTCTTATATAGACACCTTGTCTAATTGGGTTTTAATTAGGTTAATTAAACCCAAGCCCACTAGGATTATAATTACATAAATAAACTTTAATTAAAAAGTATATACTATGTAATTTAATTCTATTTGGCTAAATTTGATTACCCCTAAATAAAATTAAATCACACTTAAGTAAATACAATACATGTATTTAATTTTCCTACGTAGGATAATTATTTAATTAATTGTTTACTTTATGTAATTCAATTAATTAATAAATTAATTAATTACATTATGTAAACTTATTAATTAAATTAAATTCAACCCAATGTTAATTAATTACCTTGACACCGAATGTCAACTAATTAATTAACACATTCCTTCCAATGTACATTACATGTACAATATCTATAAGTTCCAGCTCAGTTGATCTATGTGCACGATCCTATGGGTCTGTCTTTATGTTGGCAGTGGGCCCAAGGCCCACAGACTGTAAGTGGGTTCTAGCAAACCATTACAGCCCCCAATTAAGACAAAGATGCAGCAGTCTTTAGAAGACACTCACCCGATAGTAATCTCATAGTGTCCTTTGCCTAACGATATCGATATGAATAAACAAGAGGCATGGTGTCCGTCATCCTCTTCTGTTGTTTATTATAGTTCTTGATCTTGAGTTGACTGATTAATCAAATAAGCAACCAACTTATTTGGGTATGGCCATACACTTATCAGTCCCACTCATCAAGTGGCCAATGATATTATCTCGGTGTTACCCGAGTGGCAATTCCATCACTTCATCATCAATATCAACTTGTTCACCGGTCCACCTAATCATACCCGTATTTAGCATCCTTTTACAGACCTGTTAGGTGTATGTCAAAGTGAACCGGATTCCATATTGATATTATAATGAAATCTGGTCTGAGGACAGAAGAGACCTACTCAAGAAAGACCTATGATGCGACAACCATGTGACTTTCTTATGCGGATCGATCCAGTCCCATGTCAACGACATGTACCTATATTCATGACTGACTATACAAGTACTATGGCTAGTTAAGAACTGCCATACAGTCATCGAATGTACAAGTCTGTAGTTCTATTCGTTCCCACGATTAGAATAGACCTGGGATTGGTTTTATGATCATCAATCAATGGATACTCTACTTATATTATAGCACAAGATATAAATGAAATAGATGAATTACCTTTATTAATATGACACAAATAATGTATTCATACATGGCTCTTAATGTATAATACAAAATACAAGAATCCAATGCCCTATGAACTAGGGCACACCAACAATCTCCCACTTGCACTAGTTCCAAGTGGGCATTGCTGCAATTCCTATAGATCTGGTATGACCGTCGTGTTGTGTCTGTGGCAGCACTTTGGTCAATGGATCAGCGACATTATTCTTGGTGTCAACCCTCTGCAATGATATGTCACCTCTGTTCACGATCTCCCGAATGAGGTGGAACTTTCTGAGCACATGTTTGGATCTCTTGTGTCACCGGGGCTCCTTAGCTTGTGCGATGGCCCCGTTGTTGTCACAAAAAACATTAACTGGGTCTAGGATAGTAGGTACTACTGCCAACTCGGTTATGAATTTCTTGATCCAAACGGCTTCCTTTGCAGCTTCGCATGCAGCTATGTACTCAGCTTCTGTTGTAGAGTCAGCAATGGTGGCCTACTTTGAGGACCTCCAACTAATGGCACCACCATTCAGGAGAAAAACATAACCAGACTGTGACTGGTTCTCATCCTCATCGGTCTCAAAGCTTGCATCAGTGTAACCTGACACTACCAGCTCATCTTGACCTCCATACACTAAGAAAGCATCCTTAGTCCGATTAAGGTACTTTAGGATTACCTTGACAGCCTTCCAGTGTTCCTCCCCGGGGTCCGACTGGTACCGGCTAGTCATACTTAGTGCAAACATGACATCAGGCCTCGTACATAACATGGAGTACATGATAGATCCAATAGCAAATGCATAAGGGATCTTTTCCATGTTCTCCCGGTCCTTCTTTGTTTTAGGACCATCTTTCTTACTCAGCTTCAACCCATGGCGCATAGGGAAGAATCCTTTCTTTGCCTTGTCCATGCTGAATCCTTTCAGAACCTTGTCAATGTACGTGACCTGACTTAGGCCTAGAAGCCGATTGGATCTATCTCTGTAGATCCTGATCCCTAAGATCATCTCAGCTTCGCCTAAGTCCTTTATTGCAAAGCACCTACTCAACCACTGCTTAACTCCTTGCAGTGTTGGTATGTCGCCTCCAATGATAAGGATGTCGTCAACATACAGCACTAGGAAGGTGGAAACGCTCCCACTAACCATCTTATACACACAGGGCTCATCAAAATTCTGTGTGAAGCCATATTCTGTAATGGCCTCATTGAATCTCTAATTCCATGACCTCGATGCTTGCTTCAATCCATAAATAGATCTTTGAAGCTTGCATACCCGGTTTGGATACTTTGGATCGATAAAACCCTCAGGTTGTGCCATGTACACATCCTCGAGTAGCCTTCCATTAAGGAAAGTGGTCTTAACATCCATCTGCCATATCTCATAATCGTACCATGCAGCTATGGCTAGTAGTATCCTAATGGATTTGAGCATAGCAACTGGTGAAAAGGTTTCATCATAGTCAATTCCTTGAACTTGCTTGAATCCTTTTGCCACCAATCGCCCCTTGAAGGTATTGTCGGCCTTTAACTTGAAACACCACTTGTAACCTATCACCTTAGCACTCGGAGGTGGATCCACCAAGTTCCATACTTGGTTATCATGCATAGATTGCATCTCAGCCTCCATGGCTTTGCGCCATTGATCTGAGTGTGGGCTTTCAACAGCCTCCTGATAGGTCTTGGGCTCTTCTTGGTCAACGACCATAAGGTCCCCATCATCAGTCACAAGAAAGCCGTACCTCTCTGGCTGATGACATGTCCTACCAGACCTTCTGCGGTCCTGTGCAACCGTTTCTGGTTTCTCAATTTCTTGAGTAGTCAGATCGGTTCTCTAAGCGTCCTCAGCAGTAGCTGCAGGAGTTTGTGAGTCTTGAACTTTTGAAAGTTCAACATTACTCCCACTGTCTCTCTTGGAAAGGAATTCCTTCTCCATGAAGACTGCATTTCTGGTTATGAAAACTTTGTTTTCGGCTGGATCGTAGAAGTAATAACCCTTAGTTTCCTTACGGTAACCCACAAACTGGCACTTGACAGATTTGGACTCAAGTTTGCCACTTGTCAATTCCTTAACATGTGCATCACAGCCCCAAATCTTCAAGAAGGAAACATTGGGCTTTCGGCCTTTCCATAGTTCATATGGTGTTCCCTCAACTGCCTTGCTTGGTGTATTATTAAGAATGTAAGCAGCTGTCTCTAAAGCATATCCTCAAAAGGAGACAGGGAGTGTAGCATGACTCATCATCGAGCGGACCATGTCAAGTAAGGTCCTATTCCTCCTCTCTGACACTCCATTCCACTGGGGTGTACTAGGAGGAGTGAGTTGGGATACAATCCCACACTCTCTCAAAAACGAGTCAAACTCTTGTCTCAAATATTCACCCCCTTGGTCAGACCGAAGTGCTTTTATTTTCTTGCCAAGTTGGTTTTCTGCTTCATTCTTAAAGTCCTTGAACCTTTGGAAAGTCTCAGACTTATGCTTCATCAGATACACGTAACAGTATCTGCTGAAGTCATCCGTGAAGGTGACGAAGTACAAAAAACCAGATCTAGCACTAGTGCTCATTGGGCCACATACATCGGAATGTATTAGCTCTAATAGCTCTGAGGCCCTTTCAGCAGTCTTGCTAAAAGGCGCCTTTGTCATCTTGCCTCTCAAACAAGATTCGCATGTGTCATAAGACTGGATGTCAAATGACCCTAGCACTCCACTAGAGTGAAGCCTAGCTATGTGCTTCTCATTTATATGGCCAAGTCGACAATGCCAGATGTAAGTAGGATTAATTTCATTTTGTTTAATCCTTTTAGTATTTATGCTATAGATTGAACTTTCGCGTTTTAGATCAAGGATATATAAGCCATTTTCAAGAAATGCTGTTCCATAAATAATATTGCCACATTGCATAGAAATTCTACCATGTCTAATATTAAATACAAAACTAGAAATATCCAACAAAGAAACGGAAATAATATTCCTGCGCATCGCAGGTACAAAATAACAGTTTCTTAGTTCCAAAACAAGTCCACTATGCATCTCCAAGAAATATTCTCCGATCTCCATAGCCTGAACCCGAGCACCATTTCCGACTCGAAGATCTACTTCCCCAGATCCTAATAATCTCCTATTTCTTAGACCCTGCACATTTGAACAAATGTGAGATCCACATCCAGTGTCCAAGACCCAAGATGTAGAAATAGCCAGATTAATCTCAACAACATAAATACTTGAAGCAACATTTTTGTCCTTCAGTTGCTCCCTTAGCTTTGGACATGAGCTCTTCCAGTGCTCCTTCTCATGACACTCATGGCAGACATCGTCAGGAGAAGTAACCCTTGCTTTAGGTTGGGCCACCACCTTTTTGCCCTTAGCCTTGGCCTTAGATTTGGCCTTTCCCTTAGCAATGGATGTATTGCCCTTGTTCACCAACAATACTTCAGGAGTCTTCTTAAGAGACTGCTCAGCAAGCTTGAGTATGCCATGCAGCTCAACTACCGATTTATCTAACCCTTGCATATGGTAATTCATGATAAACTGGTTGTAAGACTCAGGAAGTGACCCGAGAATAATGTCTGCTGCCAAGTCCTGCAGAACTGGTGAGCCGAGGCGGGCAAGTGTATTAATATACCCCTTCAACTTTAGCACATGAGTGCTAACAGAAGTCCCAGCTGCCATCACAGTCGTGCAAAGTGCCTTAGTTGTCAGGTAACGTTCCTGACGAGCCTGATCTTGGAACATCTTTTTAAGCTGATCCATCATCTCATAAGCATGCTCGTCCATGAACTGCTTCTAAAGATCAGAAGCCATGGTACCCAGCATGAGGCACGAGACATCTCGGTCATCCCTCACATGCCGATCGTACTGCTCCACCATCGCCGTGGTGATGCCTCGACCTGCGGGAGGGCTAGCTGGTAAAGTAGCATTCAGTACATACTCCTTAGACTCTTGTCTAAGAACTATTTGTAAGTTCCTAGCCCAGTCCAGGAAGTTAGTCCCCGAAAGCTTCTCCTTCTCTAAGAGTGACCTAAGTGAGAGTGAGTTGTTGTTTGTTGCAGCCATTTAAATTGCTTAACTGAAATGGGATTATCTACATGGAAGAAATCATTGCTTGAGTTAGAAATAAAGGACTTTTAAGCCAATTCAAATTAATAATCCGATTTTAATTTGTTTGTTGGCGTTGTTAATTGGATGACTTGACCAAGATCCACAACTTATCAATGACTGGCCGAACTAGGGCTCGCTAACCAACCATTGAGTCGTTTGGTAGGACAACCTATCCAATCCTTCTACGAAGGACTCTTGGTTTGATGGGCTTATTGACACTTTACCCATCTATGCTTAGCGCCTGCTCTGAGCTAATGCTACCCATGTTGAGTCAAACCCATTCACATGTTAACCATACCAAGTATCTTAACCCTCGATGGCCCATCGAATACTACAATGTACCCAGCTAGGGCATGGCGCACATTGCAGCATCAATGGGAGGAAGAGGTGTGAATGTGGGAAGCACTTTTAAGCGACTCAATATTTTAATTTCCGGATTATAATTAAGTGATACGGCTTAGCATGCATAAACGCGGGTAATAATTTGGTGATCCATACTTCCATATTATATGATAAATGCAATAGCATACTTAATTCAAAATAAATGAGATCCTATGGGCCTTTAATTACAACCTAATGAAAAACTAGATATTCTATCTAATTCTTCATGGGCCGGACTACAATCCTTCTTGGGCTCCCACCATGGGCTTGCTCCATTTGGACCTTCCTCCATACTTGATGCAATTATAATAATTTTGTAAAATAAAATCTATTCTAAAATTACATCAAAATAAAAAAAAAATGGCACGCAGGCTATATTTCCCAAAATTAAATTACAACCGATAATAATTTCGGGCCCATAAAACTCAACATAACATTTCAAACAAAGTACCTGTCGTGCACATACATACCAATATGATGCATGATCATGGCATTCCAAATTATAAATATAAATCTTAAGCCGAGTTACTCAGGGTGAAATCGCCAATTTTAACAAATGTGACTAAGGCCCATAAAGGCCCAATGGATAACATCCATAAATGCAAATTTAACAATTTTGCTCCCACTTGAATTTGGGTTGTCACAAATTTAAAATTTAGCTCTCCCAATTTTAACCGGTGTCACAGTTTATTGGGCCAATTTCACAAAGTCCATATTCAATTTAATATGCAAACAATTAAATTAAATATGCATGCCAACAAAATAAATAATTTGAATACAAATTAATTAAAAAAAATTTAATTTAATTTGCATTAGGGTCTGGGATAAAAAAAAATACCCGCAAAATCCAAAACCGGACCCAAAACCCGTGCGCGGCGCCGCTGTCCCAGCGGGGCAGCAGTGCCGCTACGCGGCAGCCTGCCGCTGCAGCAGCTGCTTGCTGCGGCCAGCAGCAGATGGAATCGCAATTCTGCGATTCCATCTTTTGCCCAAACAATATATTTTTTTTTTAAATCCTAAACAAAAAAATGTTTCCAACAAAATATATATATATATATATATATATATATATATATATATATATATAAAATTAATATACAAAACAATTTTAGATGGAAAACAATTTTGGGGGAAAAATAATCAAAAACCCCAATCCAACAATTCTAGGGTTTATCCAAAACAAAACCAATTAAGTAAAACCCTAAAATCACAAACTTGAAACCCATTCTTTCTTCAAGAAAGCTTTCAAGAACCAATTCCAATCAATCTAATGGACAAAACCTAGGCTCTGATACCACTGTTGGGATTCTTCATTGGAAAAATAACGTGGCGCAGCGGAAAATACACCGTTTAAATTCCTAGAATCCACCTATCATGTCCAATTACTATTGATTAGAATAAAATCAAATAAGAATAAAGAGAGATTAACTCACCGGATTCGTCCCCTCTAGAGACTGCTGCAGAATCGTTTCTTGAAACTGCGATCTCCAAAGTCTGGTGCACGACCAACTATTGAGCGGGAACCGGTGCTAGCCGAAGACGCGAAGGAGTAGAGGATTAATGCTGGGATTTTCGGCTATTTGGGGCTGCTATTGGTGGCTAAAATTTCTAGCAATTAATTAGAGTTGAATTAGGTTTTTCTTGCTTAAGTGTACCCTTATATAGACACATTGTCTAATTGGGTTTTGATTAGGTTAATTAAACCCAAGCCCACTAGGATTATAATTACATAAATAAAATTTAATTAAAAAGTATATACTATGTCATTTAATTCCATTTGGCTAAATTTAATTACCCCTAAATAAAATTAAATCACACGTAAGTAAATACAATACATGTATTTAATTTTCCTACGTAGGATAATTATTTAATTAATTGTTTACTTTATGTAATTCAATTAATTAATAAATTAATTAATTACATTATGTAAACTTATTAATTAAATTAAATTCAACCCAATGTTAATTAATTACCGTGACACCGAATGTCAACTAATTAATTAACACATTCCTTCCAATGTAAATTACATGTACAATATCTATAAGTTCCAGCTCGGTTGATCTATGTGCATGATCCTATGGGTCTGTCTTTATGTTGGCAGTGGGCCCAAGGCCCACAGACTGTAAGTGGGTTCTAGCAAACCATTACAGCCTCCAATTAAGACAGAGATGCAGCAGTCTTTAGAAGACACTCACCCGATAGTAATCTCATAGTGTCCTTTGCCTAACGATATCGATATGAATAAACAAGAGGCATGGTGTCCATCATCCTCTTCTGTTGTTTATTATATTTCTTGATCTTGAGTTGACTGATAATCAAATAAGCAACCAACTTATTTGGTTATGGCCATACACTTATCAGTTCCACTCATCAAGTGGCCAATGATATCATCTCGGTGTTACCCGAGTGGCAATTCCATCACTTCATCATCAATATCAACATGTTCACCGGTCCACCCAATCATACCCCTATTTAGCATCCTTTTACAGACCTGTTAGGCGTATGTCAAAGTGAACCGGATTCCATATTGATATTATAATGAAATCTGGTCTGAGGACAGAAGAGACCTACTCCAGAAAGACCTATGATGCGACAACCATGTGACTTTCTTGTGCGGATGGATCCAGTCCCATGTCAACGACATGTACCTATATTCATGACTAACTATACAAGTACTATGGCTAGTTAAGAACTGCCATACAGTCATCGAATATACAAGTCTGTAGTTCTATTCGTTCCCACAATTAGAACAGACCTGGGATTGGTTTTATGATTATCAATCAATGGATACTCTACTCATATTATAGCATAAGATATAAATGAAATAGATTAATTACCTTTATTAATGTGACACAAATAATGTATTCATACATGGCTCTTAATGTATAACACAAAATACAAGAATCCAATGCCCTAAGAACTAGGGCACACCAACATCCTTCCTAATCATAGCCTCCACTATGGGTGTGTCATGATTTTGGTTATCTTGAGACTTTTTCAACCCATGACATATAAATTCACCGACATACTTCATGATCTCCCACAAATAAGCCTTCTTCTTCAGTGCGTACGCAACCTCCAAGGACATCCTTCATCATAATAATGACATACCAACGTGATAGTATTCAGCCTTGTCTCTTTACTCCAAAACTCTTTTTGAATTCTCATAGAGTATTATTTAGCTGCACTTTTAACTGCTTCTTTTGAATAAAACAACATCCCCTTTGCGAGATTCATTGATGAATCCCATACTATACCATTACTGTTTTCATCAATTGCATGGACTATCATAGTTGATGAATCAAATTCTATAAGATGAGGAATATTTGGGAAAAATGTAGGAATTAAATTATTGCGTGACACTATGTTATCAATATTTGAAGAAGATGCTCTACAATTCCCTTCACCCTCCTCCTCATTCTCCAACTCATCATTATCATTATCAACATCAACATTAGCAGCATCCTCATTCACCACCCCATCATTATCATTATCAGCATCAACATCAACATCAATAAAATCCTCAAATTCACTATCATCACCATCAACATCAGCATCATCAGATTCACTATCATCACCAACACCATAATAGTCATCATCATCATCATCGCCACCATAACCACCAATGCCACTACCACCACCATCATAATCAATAGCTTAAGAATCAGATGGGCCAGCTATAGCCCTCTTGTGTGTAGAAGGTGCATTACGATTGCATTGAACGTATAATTTATTACAGAACAAGCTATTGCATAAACTATTGACTATCCCCAACATCATATTCAAATCATCATCGTCACATAGCTCAAAACAATTATACAACAATGTACACCATTCATTGCAACAGGGTTTCAAATTTTTCACCCTAAGCAAATTTTCATCTGCTGGTACATTCATAACAGTCCTAATCTTATCAAACAATGAACTTAGATTAAATGAACCATTCATTGATATTATTTTGCAATATCCATTATCATAATCCATTCCAAATTGATTCCTTATTATTTGACCACTCCAATGAACATATATTGGTAATGAAGTCGACATTATTCTGTCATATAATTAAAAAACATATATTTTATATATACACATTACACATTAAAATTGCAATTAAAAAATTATATTTCATTTATATTATCATTATCTATATTTTAAATAAAATTATTATATTTTTCTAATTAATTCTAACATTAACAAGCAAAAAAATATATATAATATTTTAAAATCTAATAACAATTTCTAAAACAAACTAATACACAAATTCTGTTCACTAACTATATAGTTTATGAAGTCAGAATTCCATAAACAACCATAAACAGATAGATAAACTGACTTACGGTTTATATGCAGCGGAAACTCGTTTATGGAATGGATCTGATCTACGCGAGAAACCGGATCGTTCTGGTTGCCTTTCCTATGAGTGTATGAATACACTGAGTACGGGCTATATCCGTGAATTCTTCCGACAAACGAAGAAGTAATCCGTATTTTATCGGTAGGGACGTTTTCCCCGGGAGTAAAGTGGGAATCTCTACGATTCCATCAATCCATGTTGAAATAGAGAAACTTCTTCTCTATATATATTGGAAATCCCAACTTCCATCTATATATAGGGTCGGACCAAATTACATATTTAGTCCCTGTAATTTACACATAATTACAGTTTAGTCCCTGCCATTCCAAAATGTCATGGGCGGACCAAAAACCAACATCTCCCACTCGCACATGACAAGACACACTTTCATTGCGATTGAACACACATACTTCTTTCAGTTCTTGTTCGGCGAATTCACGCGACCAGTCAACGTAACGGTTAAACCTTGAAGCTCTCCTTCATCGTTCCACCTTTAGCTTAACGTGATTCCCCCTAGTCCATTTTCCATGATCACTAGTTTTCGACTCACTTTTGATCTCACGAAAACATTCATATACACTACATACCTTTTCCACGAAAAAGTATTGAGCTCGAGTGTTATATGTTTACTAAGTGACATGTTACTGAAAATGTACTTCCTCTCTATAAATAACCTTCCACCATATGTCTAATGCTTATCTGACTGGTCCTTATATGCCCGTTCATAGCTAACGAAGCCTAGTTTAGGGTTCCAATCAAGTTAATCATCAGACATACCCTTCTTGTTATTTACAAGAGTTTTTAAGGGTGAACTTGAAACTCATAGTTTCATTTGGGTCTCACATTAGGAAAGTTGAGATCAATTTTCTTCTTTCCATCCCTTGGTCGGCTTTTACACATATTACTAAAATATGCCATAGTGTTAATCCACTTAGGACGTATGTTTTATAAACACTATACGAAAGCATTCAGTCTCTAAATGCAACTAATGCATCAGCACCTCTAGTCCACTTTTAAGCCTTTCACAGGACAGCTTCCGATGTCAACGAAATAATGATATTACGCAAAATATCACATATGGAGTAACTCACACTCCCACTTTTACCTATGAACACACAATTCATAGTAAAAGATTCATCTATGTGAGTAGATGACATTTCGCCAACATACTGAACTATACTCAATAGCTCTATGTGTATCGCTTTAATTAGTGAATGAATTTGAACACAACAAATAACTCACATTCTACTCCAATAGAATTCGCCAAAGTTATTATAACAGTTTAAAAACAACAACATGTTCCTATAAACTACGAAGACCAAATTCCAAAATCTGTTTACTAAAAACATTTGGAACTATTGGCATTGGTAACGAATCTGCAATCATATTACCAGTTGGAACATGCGCTAAACTTATTTCTCTCTGTGCTATTTCGTTTTTAACAAAATGATATTTTATGTCGATATGCTTGCTTTTTCCATGATAACAAATATTCTTGGAATAAGCTATCGATGCAGTGTTGTCGGAATAGATAGTTGTATATTTTCTTTTAGGCAATAGATCCAAAAGATCTATGAAGCGAACCAAAACGCTTCTAGTACTGCAGCTACTGCAGCTACATATACCGACTCCATAGTTGATAATGCCACGCAAGTTTGTTTCTTGCTACACTAGGAAATTGCACAATTTCCTAGAATGAAAATATACCCAGACGTGGACTACCTCTCGTCTTTATCAGTTCCGTGATCAGCATCTGTGTATCCCTTTAACTGCAGATCCTTTCCTTGGTAATAAAGGGAATAATTTGAAGTCCCCTTCAAATATCTCAATATCCTTTTCACTGCTGCCTAATGCTTCAAACCTGGATTAGCCTGATAACGGCTTGCGAGACCCACCGTAAAACCTATATCAGGTAGTGTACAAATCATAGCATACATCAAGCTACCAATTGCACACCTAAAAGGAATTCTCTCTATCCTTTTAGTCTCTTCTGGAGTCGTGGGACACATACTTGCATTCAGTTCCATACCTTATGCAATAGGGTTTTGGATCGGGATCACTGTGAGCCATACGAAACCGTTCTAAGATCTTATTGATATACGTCTCTTTGTGAAAAAGCCAATAATCTCTTAGATCGATCTCTTGAGATCTTAACCTCAAGAATGTAACTAGCTTCTACTAGATCCTTCATCTCAAAGTTAGAAGACAACTAAGTCTTTACTTTCTTGAGTAAGGAAGTGTCATTTCCTGCTAGCAAGATATCGTCAACGTATAACGTTAGAATGACAAACTTCCCTCCGTTTTCACGCTTAATGTAGACACACGAGTCTGCATTAATCACCTTAAATTGCATTGATATAATCATTTCATGGAAACGAAAATACCATTGTCTTGAAGACTGCTTAAGGCTATAAATTGATCTTTTCAACTTACAAACCTTATGTTCTGGTCTCTGGACAATAAAACCATATAGATTTCTTTGTTCATTTCACCATTTTAAGAACACAGTCTTTACATCCATTTGATGTAATTCAAGGTCCATACATGCTACAAAAGCAAGTACTTTTCTTATAGACGTGAAACGAACAACAGGTGAAAAGGACTCCTGATAGTCAATTCCTTCCTGTTGTGCAAACCCCTTCGCAATTAGCCGACCCTTAGTCTGGATACGTTTCCTATCCGCTGATCGCTTTATCGTATGTACCCATTTATTCCCAATGGCTCTACGCCCTTTGGGCAGGTCAACTAGTTCCCAAACTTTGTTGACCCTTATTGACTCCATTTCACTTTCCATTGCTTTAATCCATTCTTCTTTCGCTGGGGATTCCAATAACTCTCTCATGTTATTTGGAATATCTTTAATTTGAGTTACGATCTAGAGAGCTTCGCCATCAACTAAATGACGGCGTCGCGGGATATTTCCCCTCTGTGATCGTCTTAGAGATTCTGCTTCTTGATAAACAAATCTCATATATTCATCAAGGTGTTGGGCAGAACTCTCACTGGGACCACTCCTACTGGGATCTATATCCATATTCGCACTTGAATTTGGAGCAAGACTCCCACTCAAACCAAGACCACTCAAGTTAGGGTCAGGATTACTCAAATCCGCTTGTGAAGGTTGAAAAACATCATTCTCTTCCCTTTCCCTTACGTCTTCAACTTCATTCCTCCCACTCGGATTGAGCGATCCTGAAGTTTCAGACTCTTGAGTTACAAAGAAAGTGTATTTCTTATCCACTTCTCCCAGCTTAGGAAATTCATTCTCTAAGAATGTGACATCTCGTGACTCAGATTCTGTTATTTGACCATTCTCATTCTCTCCCACTAGAACATATCCTTTGGAGAGATCAAGATATCTTATAAAGATACCTTTCTTGCCTCTTGGGCCTAGCTTGCCATGCTTGCTAGATGTATCACGAACATAGGTAACACATCCCTATGGTCGCAAATGGTTCAAATTGGGCTTGCGGCTCGTCCACAATTTACAAGGCGTGGTTTCAACGGATTTAGAAGGTACTCTATTGAGTACATATATGGCAGCCAATAGTGCGTCTCCCCAAAAGGAGATAGGCAAATTGGCTTCAGCCATCATAGACCTTACCATCTCTAAGAGGGTTCGGTTTCTTCTTTCCGTTACTCCATTTTTGTTGCGGAGTCCTAGGTATTGTCAACTGATGTTCAATACCTGTTTCATCACATAAAACTTTAAATTCCTCGGAGAGGTACTCTCTTCCCCGTTCGGTCCTTAAAGCTTTGATTCTCTACTCTAATTGATTTGCAACTAAAGCCATAAATCTTTTAAAACATGCTAATGCTTTAGATTTATGTGTAATCAAATAGACATGACCATACCTTGTATAGTCGTCTATAAATGTAATGAAATAGTACACACCATGCCTTGCCCGAACATTCATTTGGGCCACAGATGTCAGAATGGATCGGTTGCAATGGTTGGTCAGCTCGCGTAGCTTTACCAAATGGTTTTCTTGTCATTTTTCCTTTTAAGCAGCTATCACAAGTTGGGAGATCTATTGTTGATAAATCAGCCAACAAACCTGCTTTAGCCAATCGTACTAAATGATGTTGACCAATGTGACTAAGTCTCGCATGCCACATTTTTGAAATGTTAACATTATCCACAGATGAGTTAACAGTAAAGGAAAAACTATTATGACACACATAATTTGGATCCAAATCCAAAACAATAAAACCATCCAACAAATGTCCACCACCAAAGCAGATATTGTTTAGAAAGAGACTAAAATTGTTCAATTCAAAAGATAACATGAATCCCAAATTCATGAGGGCAGAAACAGATATCAAGTTCCTTTGAATTCCTAGGAGCGTAGAGGACATCTTTAAGAAATAGTGGGCGACCACTATTCAAGACTAGCTGTCAACAGCCAATCCCTAAGACTTCCTCTTAAGAATTGTTTCCCACGTATATCCACCTTGTTCCTCGTGGAACACTGCGGAACTCAACAAAAGAATCTCTATCCTTTGTTACGTGGTCTGTTGCGCCTGAGTCTATGATCCACAAAGGAAGAGATTCAGTTAGGAAAACAGAACTTGAAACAAATGTATAACACTTATACACTTCGGTAACATTTACCTCAGGAGCTTTGCAATCTTTTGCAAAATGCCCTTCTGTTTGCGATTGTAACATTTCACCCTAGAAATGTGAAAATCTTTCTTGCCCTTTGATTGAACTTGAACACTGCCCACCGTTCCCTTTGCCTTCTTCTTGAAGAACCTCTTGTTCCTCTCCTTGGACTTCAGACCAGGACTTGAATTAGCCATGCGAACCTCAGATTTCACACTAAGAGAGGCTAGACGGTCCTCTTCCAGTTCAAGATGACGAACGATATCATCAAAGGCCTTAATATCGTTGACATGAGTTAGGTGCAACTTCATATGCTCCCACTCATTCGGCAAAGAACGTATCACAGCTTGAACTTTCTGCTCCTCAAGAGCATAAATCGTACTAAGCATGTGTTTTATACGTGAAACTTTTTCACAATATCATCATTCATCGCACTAAGCATGGTGATGTGGGCAGATGAGTTCTTCCTCTACCAGGCTTGATAAGCCTCAAGGTCCCTCTTTGTTTGGGCGGTGTTACCCTCTGCAGGAGGAACCATTATTCTCTACAGAGTGTCAAGAACCTCTTGTTCTTCAATTATGTATTGGACTTTCATAGCCCAAACTTCATAATTGTCACCGTTCAAACGAAGGTCCTTATTTAGTTAAGCAACTATTGCTTTTGAAGCAGTTATTGAAAAAAAAACGTTAAAGACAAAATAGCACTAATAAATAAGCGATACACCATATTTATTATAAGATCATTTAAAACTAAAAATAGTGTTTGGTTCACGTAAAATCGAACATCCATGCGCAATGCATCGAGTCACCATTTACATAGGCTAATACAAACACCATATTAGGTTTAAATTTCCAATAATAAATATATATATAGTTTTGTTTTAGATTATATTTTTAATTTATTTAACATTTATACTTCTCTTAAGTATAAAACTAATGAGTAATATAACACTTAGTTATAATCTCAAAATAAATAAATTAAAAAAAACTAAAACAAATAACTAAAAATAGCAATGTTTAACAAATAAACATTTTATAATACCATAAAAATTATCCAACATTTAGTCAAAATTACCACCACAAAAAAAAACTTAAGCACAAAGCCCTTCAATACAAAATTGAAAAACGAAATCAGCAAGAGAAAGAGTGAAAAATGAAGAGCTCAATCTTCATTTACATCGAGTGGAACTGTCTCAATTTCTTTTAAGGCGACTGGGTTCAGCTCTACGAACTTATAGTAGAGATCCAAAAGCATGTTCACAACAGTCTTAATAACAACATTCAGACAGGGCGACGAACCAACTTGTTACTTCTAAGTAACATGGTTCTAGAATTATAGGATAACTTAGCTCCCGTTTTAGCCAAGGTCAACACAAACACTTTGCATTGGGATCCATAATCCTATTCAGGAACTAATCCATCAATGGAGTCCACTTTCGTCAAAATCAGAATTTTCTTCAAAATAGAATTTTTTAAAGTGTTTTTCACGAAAAGCATTTTTCGCAAATTTTAACATTTTTAATTGATCAGTTCCAGAGGAAAACCCTCCTTTCCAGACAAGCTCTTGGATTTCCCGGTTCTAACGCATTAAACCGCTCCAAAACTCTAACAATATTCCCTTCCTCCAAAGGGGAATACCATTTAGAGAAAAGCTCATCTTCAAGTTTTTGGATAGTCCTCGTCTCCTCGTGAGACTGGATTATTTTCACCGTTACGAACGTTTTCATTTCTATAACATATATAGAAATAACCAAAACTTGTTAATGATCAACCAAAAATCAGTATATAAATACACAATAAATATACTGAATTTTCTTGAATTTATGAAACACAAATTAAGCATTTATACACAATAAATACTAGTAAATTTAGTTTAAAATATCGAATGAATTCCAAAAATTCATCAAAATATATCCAAAATTCAAGAAAAATGTAAACTTTAATTCTGAAAAAAATTTGACGAAATTTGGACGCCGGACGACCCCTCACGCGCCCACACGCGCCTCCGGATTCTGATCCACGTGCCACCACGCGCAGAAACGCGCCTCCACGCGCTACATAGGGCTGCTGACGTATGTGACACATGGCCGCTTGTGATTCGGGCTGAGATGTCCTAAATGCCACGTGTCATCACCTGATTGGGTCAACGGATGACGTGGATGATGACGTGTCGTGATGATGTGGCACAGCTTCGACACGTGTCACCACTCTATTCGTCCACAGTGATGACGTGGCAAGTGACGTGTTACGATGACGTGGCAAAATCACAAGTGGTTGGACACGTGGCAACATTCTATTAGTCCACATGTACCACACGTGGCAGTTGACCGTTTCAGAAGCAGTTGACTTCGACAAGTGTCTTAATGTTATTGGTTTGACTTTTCAACCGTCAGAAAATCAACGAATCACGTAGCGCCACGTGTCCAGAAGCATAACTTCTCCAACCGCTTTGGAAACGAACTCCACTCGCGGTGGTGGGGCGTGAAGGCCAGGCGCCGCCTTCTGGCCCTCCGTTGGCCGTGAAATTTGACATTCCGACTCGATTTTTCGTGCTGATTTCAGTGGTGTGGTCAGATTTTCGAAATTCCGACAAAAAATTTTGACACTTTGTACTGTTGGATCAAATACGGTATAATTTTGACGCGGATGACAATGCAAAACCGTATCAAAATGAACAAAAACGAATTCAAAATGAACAGAAACATATTCTTGTCATGGAATATCAGATTTCAACGTCTATGGAATCATTTTGACGCGGATTTCAATATAAATCCGTATCAAAACGAACAAATATGTATTTAAACGAATAAATACGCATTCAAACGAATAAAGAAACGTATTCTTATTCACGGATTTCCATAAACCAAGATATGAACACATCAATATTCATGGAATACCAGAAACCTAGATTTGAACACATCAATCTATAAACCTTTCGGCTCTGATACCAATGAAGTCAGAATTCCATAAACAACCATAAACAGATAGATAAACTGACTTACGGTTTATATGCAGCGGAAACTCGTTTATGGAATGGATCTGATCTACGCGAGAAACCGGATCGTTCTGGTTGCCTTTCCTACGAGTGTATGAATACACTGAGTACGGGCTATATCCATGAATTCTTCCGACGAACGAAGAAGTAATCCGTATTTTATCGGTAGGGACGTTTTCCCCGGGAGTAGAGTGGGAATCTCTACGATTCCATCAATCCATGTTGAAATAGAGAAACTTCTTCTCTATATATAGTGGAAATCCCAACTTCCATCTGTATATAGGGTCGGACCAAATTACATATTTAGTCCCTGTAATTTACACATAATTACAGTTTAGTCCCTGCCATTCCAAAATGTCATGGGCGGACCAAAAACCAACAGTTTATATCATATATTTATGATTTTCTAAACATGTAAATATTATATACTAACTTTACAAAAATAAACTCATACAAATCATAATAATAAAAATCAAACAACCTTACTTAGCAAAAACAAGATGATACATATATTTTGCATACATCACATATTATTGTCAAAAGAATACTACACAAATTTAAGGAAATTTACAAAATAATTTCTAAAAAATGCAATAAAATAATTTTAAAAATATTCTTATATTTACCTCTTTTGGGTTTAATGATTCAAACTGGCTGTTGTTTGACGGTTGTAGTGCTAAAGTTTTTTTTCCATTTGATTATCCCAATCCTAGGTGAATTATATAGAAGAAATTAATTAAGAGTAAACAAACAATTTATTTATAAAAGAAATCACAACAAAATTAATAAAATAATTCAGCATATAAACACAAAATATAATTAAGAACAACTTACCAAAATAATCACTAGTAAGGAAATGGTGATTTAAGAGTTTTTTTGTTGATGAAGAATAGTTGAAAAATAGTGATTCAAGAATAGAATAATTTCAGTTTTAGTTTGAGCGGGGGAGAAAAATTGCTGGAAAAAAAATAGTGATTTAAGGGTTTTTTTTTTTTACAAAGGCGTTCGATCATTTGATGAAGTTGAAGTTTTTTTTTTTTTTTTTTTTTTATCAGTAAAAGAGAAGAAATGGTGGGAGAGGAGTAAAGGTTGGTAGGGCGAAAATAAATTCGTCCAATTTATTTTCAAATGATCGGACGGCTAGGAGAACTTGTTTACTGAAAATCGGATGACTGGGATAAGGGAATAAATAGTCCAATTTTAGAGAACGCGGACTTCAACAAAGGCGTCCAATTTTAGGGTTTGAGGACATTGCATTGTCTTGTCCGTCAGATGTGGATAGACAAGTTTGAAATTTCGTAAAAGGGAAGGAAGGAGTCCGAATTTCAGACATGCAGATAGAGACCATGTCCACTTTTAGTGTTATCAGACACCTAGTCCCAAGATTCTCATGGCAAGTAAAAAGTGGATCCGGAATTGGCAAACATGGAATCATGCAATCCGCTTTTCCTAAAGTTGGATGTCTTGGCGTCCATGAATTTGATTGGCGGACTCATTCAGTGTGGGATGTTGACTTCAAAATGAGGTATCCGCAAGCTGTATAAGCAGATTCAGCAAAAAAAAAAAAAAACCACAAACCAGAAATAGTTCCCGAGAGACCATAGAAAGGGAAATAGTTGGCAAAATTTTTCTTTAATACTCATTTTTCGGCTAATGTGTCAGAATGTCTCAATCACAATGTGTCTATGGAGCTGGGTTTTGCCTTAACGTAATTCTTGGGTATGTATTTGGCTATGCTCTTTTTCACAAATAGGTCTCCAAGGAGACGTATAACCATGTGCTTGACTGAGTCCACTCCTGTTTGTCTGGGTGGAAATCGAAATGTTTATCAATGGCTGGGCGTATAACTCATTAAAATTTATCACTACGGCTATTTCTACTTACAATATGCAGACAACATCCAATTTATTGTTAGTATTTGCAACAAAATGGATGTCTGTAACAGTCAGTTCTTGTGGGGCTCGACTGAGCAATCCCGGAAAATGAATTTGATTATAAGGGACACGATTTGCAAATCAAAAGCTGAAGAGGGCGTGGTATTCGGCGCACCAGGGATTTCAATTTAGCAATGTTAGCATGGGAGGGTCCTTGATCACTAATGCTAGCTGTTTATGGGTCCGTGTTTAAAAGCTAAGTATTGTGCTTCTACAAGTGGGCTGGACATGTTTCAATGTTCTTCTCCCCATTCTTATAGTTGGCGTAGTATTGTCTATGGTGCTTCAGTTCTTGAACTTGGGATTAGCAAAACCATCAATAATGGGTTCAACTAGTTCTTAGAATGATAGATGGATTTGTTCTTGACCTCTAATCCAGTGGGTGTGTGATCAGCTATTCTGCAGCCTATTGCTATCTTTCTGTCGCTGGCTATTGGCTGCCTGATCGAGGATGAAATTGGAATGCTTTTGCTCATTATTTGTCACACACGAATGTGTTCGATATTGCTTCCTATATGGTTCTCCTTGACAGTCCCCTTATAGACCAATTTTTTTTGGATTGCTTCACCCCATGGTAAATGTTTGGTCTCCTCGGCCTTTAAGCTGCTGCAGGTCTCTACCTCAGGTACGAATTCGAAAATTTGAACAATCATTTTGTTCTAGTATGTACTCGAATGGATTCGGTGTTTCCTGTAGTTGGTTTCGCATGGAAGTGTCATGTGTGCTATATTTTCCACCCTTGTAAAAACCATCAATATATAACACAACAATTTGTTTCTATTAATAGTGATATATTACATGGAAATTTTGACTTTGAAAACTAATTGCTATTGTAGTTTGGAAACCAGTGGTCCTTACTATTGGATTATTGACACACACATCAATCATGCAACAGTGCGAACTATGCAGTCAACTGTTTTCACATTTTTGAAATGTTTCCAAAACCAAAATTCTGGAAAATTTATATTTTATATTTCGAACTTTCTGGTTATATTTCTATAAATTTAAAAATCTATAAGTTTAATTTTTATTATTTATAAAATTAAAAATTTATTTTCCTTCTCTCGTGTGACTTGTATGTCACTTTGATCACATATATAAATGACATAAAAAATGCATTCTTATAAATTTAAAATTTAAAATATTTTTATTATTTATACATTTTTCGCAGCGTTTCCATATTCTATATTTTTTTTTACAAATATTGTTTTTTATTATTAGTTTCACTTTCAATTTTCATATCTGTTTCCGTTTTGATGAAACATTGAAGACACATCGATTATATAGAGCCAAAGACAACATATACTCCATTGCGTTTACAATACATAAATGCCCCTGAAAGTTTTGATATACAGTAAGAAAGTACTCCAAATAGGCCCGACCATTGAGAACATGCTACATTGGCATTCCAATAAATACGTGGATAAACTTTAAAAAAAAAATGAAATGCTTTGATTTAGTAAAATGACATGTACCTATTTGGAATGAACAATAGAAAGACATGAAAGGACAGAAGTAATAGAGTTATTAGAGTCACACGAAGGCATCAAGGTAGTGATCCACAGTAGTGTAATTGACATCAGGGTAAAGCTGAGAAGCCTCTACTCCAAATGATTCCTGAATCTCAAAGTTGGTCTGATCTCCCTTCACAAACACTGAATGTGCCATTGCATATATTACATTTACTGGAAACTCTGCTTCTGTATTTACCAATATATGAATTAATTAATCACTAATCAAACCTGAATAATTTTAGTTATTGAGGGTAATTAAATTAATTCAGACCTTGAATATTGTTGAGAAGTTGGTCCTCAGCAATGTAGATTCTTTCAAGGGTAATGCCAATCTTCTTCTCCCACAAAGACACAAGATCGTTGAAAGAATAAATGTTAAGTGGGGGTCTTACGTAAAGGATCTTATTTAAGGTTCTTGGATCATCCACTGCTTTTATTGTATACCTTCCTATATCTTCTTCCTTGTTGAAAATTGCTGCATACATATAATTACTAATTTTAGTAAATTATTAACTTAATTGCTTATATTGAATTAAAGGCATGCATATATACCTTTGGCATTCCCATCACCCAAGATGACAACTTTATCTCTTGGAGGAGTTGTGGCTCCAATCTGATTCAAATTTGGAAGAAAATACCCAGCAAAATTGTTCGATACAGCATAGGTGTACGGAATTCCTTCTGCTTCAATAGCTCGCCGGATTTTTACCTTCTCTTCTAGTGCTGCCTTTAGTAACTCAATCCCGTTCACACGATCCACATCCATTCCGAACTCTGATGGAAAAAATCTCTGAAAAACATAGACAATAAATTAGGGATAGTATTGTCAACCAACGTTGCACCATTTTGAACCTTTTGAGGTTGAAATTTAGACCTTAAACACAAGACATAAGAAGAACAGAGTAAAACCTTAATGTTGGCAGTTTGTTTAATGGCATGAATGATGTTGAGTTGATTGAGTATCTGACCTTGACCCACTGCAGAGATGACTACATCAACTTGCTTAATTGCATTGGTCAAGCTCTCATGATCTTGTAAATCTCCCTGCACAAAATTAACATCATATAAAATTTGATGTAAAAATAAATAAAGATTGAAGATGGAGATTGATGAGAAATTAAGGAATGAAATTACGATGAGGAAATGGACAGCAAGGGTGTTGAAATGGTGGATGATGTTAGACTTGGAAGAAGAAGCAGAGAGAGTAGATTCTCTAACAAGAACAAAAGTTGGATGGCCAGCCTTTGCACTTGCTTCCACTATGTGTTTCCCGATATACCCTGTTCCTCCTATTATCAGAATCTTGCTTTTTCCAGCCATTTTGAGGAAACAAACAGCCTGAGCTCAAACCTCGAAATATCACTAGCTTATATTAACAAACCTGCAGCTGATGGCGCTTTCATCTCCAAATTAGTGGTTAAACCACTTCACCAAGCTTCATATTGCGAGACAATAATGTCTCATCTGTATCTGGTTTAAAAAGATGAACTTGTTCATGGAGCTTTCTTTTTCTTTTTCTTAGAATATTAGTATTACAAATGTTAAATTCAACAGTTGTTAGACAATTAGTAGCATAACAAAATAATTTATATACTAATAAGACAGTTTTGGTGACCTTTCTTAGTCCCTACAACTACAGAATTATGAAAATATCATTATATTGGTAATAAAGAATAGAGAAAACGTCATTTTCTTTCCAAGCACATACAGACATACAGCTCAGCACTAAGACTATATTTCATGAAAGATATTATAAAAATGTTATTTATTCAATTTTGTTTGCAATATTTGTTGAGTGTAATGCAAGAAGGCAAATTGACAGCCTAACTGATGCAGCCCAAGTCAAACTTCCATATATTTGATTCATGATATTGACAATAATAGAGCAAATATTATAATAGTAGAGAAGATAAATGATAAAATCCCGCAGTATCAACTAGGAGATGGACTAACAGTTGCCATTAAGACTTGGAAAATTAAATTTTATCAGCGTACATATACTAAGAAGAATAACACAAAGGAAATCCAATATCACCATTTCCCTTTCCCGTGTCAACCTGATTGTCTTGAGTCTTGACTTAATATCGTATAATACCAACAGTGAGACTGAAATTTTGGTTTATGTCCTGCTTAACATAAATTCAAGACAATAGACAATAGAGACTCAATTGCAAAAAGCAAAAAACGAAGTTCAAAAGCTGAAAAGAAGAGGCAATTTGGGAGCCAATTCCTCATCTGGTCATCTGTTAGCCACAGTAATCTCTATCATCGTCCCTAGCACCACAGCTGGTTGAAATGAAATGTTTGCGTAATATGAACTTCTATACAGGAAAAAATTTCATCTGCATGCGAGCAGATTCTAGAAAAACATACACAAGCATTCACTATGTATCAACATGGAGTATACATAATTTTCCATAGAACAATCCCTAAACTCTTTAATTTCCCTACCCATAATGTGAATCCTAACAAGAAAGACTAGAGGGGAAAGGAACTCAAACAATTAAGAAAATGATAGTTGATATCCAGATGTTCAATGGATTCAAACTATCAAATTAATTAAATTAGTAGGCAAAATAAGTATCCCAAAATATCATTAGGAGCATCTTATGAATTAGTACACATAATAAATCGTACAGCTCTATCCACCAAAGATGAGCAAGTTTTGTGAAAAAGTTCTTAAACATTGCAAAAGGGATCAGCAATAACATTTCATACTAGCCTCTATCAAATGGCAGCAAGTAGGAAAGATCCTACAAGTTTTTATATTTTGTTTTGTTACAGTTACACCAAGGTCTCCAAATACTTGCTGACGGTAGTGTATTTTATCTGTGGATATAGTTGCGTCCCCTCTAGCCCTCCAGAAGATTCAATGTTGAAATATGTATGATCTCCTTTTACAAACACCGAGTATATAAAAACCAGAGTCATGTTGTCTGGATATGGCGTCTCTGCATTGAAGTGCCATGAAAAATGGGAGTGAATAAATCAATTCCAATTTCTAAGTATGCAAAATTATTTTGTGGAGTTTTCACTACATCCTTAACGTACCTAAATATCAATCTTTTTGGTTCAATTTTAACGGTAATTACATGCAACTTAAATGTAATTAATGTTGAATGTGGTTCTCCTGTTTCTCAAGTTTAATAGCATGAAATAAGAGTCTGCCCAGGCCTCAATGTAAATACCTTTGATTTTTTCAAGAAGTTGATCTTCTGATAAATAAATCTTTTCAAGTTTTTTCCCAATCTTACTCTCCCAAAGCTCTACCAGCTCATTCATTGAGTAAACATTTCCTGGTGGCCTTAAATACAGCACTTTGTTTAATGTAAGTGGATCATCCACTGCGCATATGGTGAATGCAGCAACATCTTGCTGCTTCACGAAAACACCTGCAGAGAAACTGTATAGATTAGAATCCCAACAATAATTCTTCCTCAAAGACAATAATTACTTGGATGGATCTTGAACAGCAAACCTTTTACATTCCCATCTCCGAAAATTGTAACCTTATCCCTTGGTGGAGCCTTCATTCCAGGTTGAATTAATGAAGGAAGGAAGTAGTTCATGAGCAAGTTGCAACAGATGTAAGTATAGGGAACACCTTCTGCCTCTATAAGATGTCGAATTTCAGATTTACGAAGATAAAAGTTGTTGTCCACGTCGGATATTTGAACTTTATATGGATCTGCCCCGAATTCTGATGGAATGAACTTCTGAAAATAATTCAGATATATTATTACTGAACAAGATACCACTCTTTTATGATCCATACTCTTACATATGCACAGAAATTTACTACAGTACATGAATATAGATAGACATTGCATGCAAAAATGTGGCAAGGACTGAAAAATACCCAATCATGTTTGAACAAAACCATTTCATGACACTGAAAGCCTGAAATATTCATTCCCTCAATTTGATCTGTTTAAGAAAGCTCTTACATACCAAAAGAGTAATTCTCCAGATAACTTTCCGTTTCCAGCATTATAGCTATACTTTCAGAACCATTAAGAAGGTTCTTTTCACTAATGCCAATTAAAAATTTCAATTCCAGGCTTGGGCTACGAAAAAGCTCTCTAGTATTAAAATTTTGCACTACAGAAGCTGTCCATAAATGCCAACCATTGGTAAGTCCCTTCAATTAGTTTTTACTATCTCAAGGTAAGTACATATTTCGTGTAGAGATATACCAGGTTTCCAGTTTCTTCTTGCAATAACACAAGTAATCACAAAGAAAGCATAAAAAAATGAAAAAGAAGTAAAATAATAATAATAATAATAATAATAATAATAATAATAATAATAAATACAGACCAAGAAAATACGAGGACAACACAGTAGAAAGAACCTTGATGCAGCCAGCTTGTTTAATTACTCTAATTAGAAGCTTCTGATCATGAACTTGCTTGGATGGAATTGAACATATGACAATGTCCACTTGTTTAACTGCCTCAACAAGACTCTTTTCATCCTCCAGGGACCCCTAAAAGATTTAAAAACTTCACAATGCCAAATCACAACAATTAACAGTGTAAAAGGAAAAATGAGATACACACAGATGGAGAGAAAGAGAGAGAAAATTGACCTTGATTATAGTTGCACCAGCAACGCAGAGAGTGTTTATCTTGTCTAGTTTAAGAGGATCGGTAAAAGCAGAATCCCTAACAAGAATGAAGGTAGGGTGAGAAAATTGGAGGCTAAAATGTGCCAAATGGTACCCTAAATTTCCCGTTGCTCCAATTATCAATATTTTGCTCTTCGTGTTCTTCTTCTCCTCCTCCATTTCTTCCCGCAATTCAATTTGATTACTGAACCAGCAAAAGTTGACGAGTCAAAATTTGAAATTAGGGCTCGCAATAGAAGCCGTTTCGAGTAGCAGGGTAAAATAGACTTTTTGGTCCCCCGGAAAACGGTTTCTCGTTTTCATGGTGGAAACCTTTAAATTTAAAATTTAAAAACCCAAGAAAACGTAACAGAAAACAGAGCCATTGATGATCCTCTCTCTCTATAAGTTGCAAGCAAATTCCCTTCTCTCTCATTATCCATCAATTTCTCAGTGTTTCTGAGACTGCTCTTCCTTTGCAACACCATCAGTTTCTTGAAGGTTTCATTCTTTCTTTCTTTACTTACTCTCTCTAGATGGTACTCTTGCACTTTGATGAAAAATTATAATGCCGTTCTGTGAAAGTTGTATTGAAGTTCATCTTTTTGAGTCTTACTTCTTCAATACCAACTCTTTCTTTTTTATTCTCTTAATTCACAATTTAGAAAAAAGTTTCCGATTTTGTATCAATTGATTTCTCCGCTTATTGTACTTTCGTTGCGTTTCAGATTTTCTTAGAGGGAGAAAGAAATCACTACAAGGCCACAGTCGTCGTCATCACAATCCAATTGATCTTTCCTTATTGATAGATTGTTTTGTGGTATCTGCTTAATCTTTATTTTCCAATGGTTTTCTTTCTGTTATATTATGATTATGGTGTTCTCAAACTGTTCCAATTCTAACAGATTAACTGCTCTTCGCAGTTGATTATTTATAGATCACATGAAAGATGAATGATTTGATGACTAGATCATTCCTTGATTACGTTGATATCAAGAGACAAGCAATGAAAGACCTGGAATCTGATCCAGATATTGAGATGGGTAATCTAGACGGTCCTCATGAACAGAACCTGTCAGAGTTCTTTGAACAAGTGAAAGCAATCAAGAACGAAATGGAAGAGATCACCAATCTCCTCTTTGACCTTCAAGACTTGAATGAAGACTCCAAATCAACTCACAGTATGAATGTTCTTAGAGGAATCAGAGACAGGATCAACTCGAATATGGTCACCATTCTAAGAAAAGCCAAGAATATCAAGTCAAAATTGGAATCACTCGACAAATCTAACATGGCTAATCGTGATTTGTCCATAGCTTACAAAGAAGGAAGCCCCATTGATCGCACAAGGGTTTCGGTGACTAATGGCTTGAGAGCAAAGTTAAGGGATATGATGCATGATTTTCAAGCATTGAGAGAACAGGTTTTTAAAGATCATAAAGAAGGACTGAGAAGGAGGTACTTCAATGCAACCGGTGACTATCCGACTGAGGAAGTATTACAGAACATGATTCTGCGGGGAAGTGGGAAAGAGAAGATTTTTGAAGGGAAAACAGATATGCTAATAGAGAATCAAGAACGGCACGATGCTTTGAAGGAGATTCAAAGGAGTATGACTGAGTTGCATCAGGTGTTTCTTGATATGGCTGTTATGGTGGAGGCACAAGGCGATAAGGTTGACGATATTGAACAGAATTTAGCTTCTGCTACAACTTACATTAATGGTGGGACTAATGGGTTATACTATGCTAAACAAATGAAGGGTAAGACAAGGAATTGGGGATGCTTGTTTGGGATTGTTTTACTTATTCTATTGACAGTCATAGTTTCCACTTTAGCTTCTTGAACATGTATAAGTATACGCTAGTGTCAAACAGTTATTGAATGAAAAATGTCATTCGATTCTTTTCTGTGCTTTGTAGGATTAGTATGCTGTGATATAATTCCGTCTTCTATTGTTTTCTATTTCAGTATAATTCAAAATTGGATAATTGAGGTCAATTTTGTTTGAGCTTTCTATATATGGTTAGAAATACAAACCTTTGGGTTCTTTTTGCTTGGATATTGCCTTGTTGATTTGGCGTACTAAATGAGTTTCTAATTATGGATTTGACGCTAAGTAAGAGAATAACTAGGCTGCCTACAAACTATTGTTTTCTATTTCAGCATAAGTTCCATCTTTTCTGTAATTATGAGATTTAAAACTAATTTTGTTCTGCCTATATTTTCTGTATATATGTCATTCAATCAATAGCTTAGAAAGCACACTAAAATTAAGAGAGAATTAAAAAGATAATGCTGTGCTAGTGCCACAGACATGGGGGGAATAAAAAAAATCAAGGAAGAAATTTTATTGCAAGAATTGAACTTTCAATTAGAATTACATTTGAGTTGGAATTGTTGAATCACATATGTTTCTTCATTTTACTACATGAGCCTCCAATCTACAACTGCTGTTAAGCAAGTGATAAAGTTAAAGTAAAGCATCCTCTTCGAGGTCTCAAGATTTCCTTAAATTTGGGACAGTAATTAGCAAGAAGGAAGATCCTTTGGTGGAGGTAAGACAGACTGATCAGGGCCTTTTCCATCCTCAACTACAAATGCTGTTTTGAGGCCCCAACCTGTATGCAGCTCTAAGTGGCAGTGCATAAACCACACCCCTTAAAGACAAAGGTGAAACAACGAAAACAAATAGGTTAGCTAATCAACCCCGATAGTCCAAAGCTCTATTTTATTTAGCAAGATATTAAAACGTAGGAAGAAATTAGTTAGATTGAGCATATATGTAAATGTTTACCTGGATTGTCTGCCCTCCACCTTATAGCAGTCCATCCACCAGTAGGCACTCCAACTGTGTTTCTTTCAGGGGGGTCAACCAAGTTAAACTTAGCAGGATCTTTTTTAGGATCAAAATTTCCAATCCCGCTTCCAACAACAAAGAAATTGTAACCATGCAAGTGAAAAGGATGAGACTCAACAGTAAGAAGATTTGTGTCTTGTAGCACTAATTGCACGGTCGAATTATATGCAATTTTACTTAGCCTGGTGCCTAAGGTAGTTCCAAGGTTTGCAGTTAGAGGTGCCCCGGTATAATTAAATGGTGTGGGAGGATTATCAGGAAAATCAGTGCTAAATACTCCCTTCATATTGAAGTAGTGTGCTTGAAGTAGACCAACTTTGGGCATCACAAAAGTAATATTATTTAAAGAAGCAGTAAGCTGAGTACCATTTAAGCAGGAAGAACAAGGGTTTACACCTAAGCCAATTGTGTAAAAAAGATGCCTGTCGACATGAAGAGGTACATTTGCAGGAAACTGGGGAGAGTTTAGGCTTCTAAGTTTGGAATTGTAGGTGAGAGCGAAAGCTGTATCGTTAGGTAAGGGAAGGTTTGGTAGGATAGGGAGGACAGTGTTTGGAACATATTTGTATTGGAGAATAGCAGTAGCAGTTTTGTTGTCAATAGAAAGAGGTGCATCCATAAAAGGCCTGGCAGCCATAAAATATCTGCCTGGAGATTGTGTTGCTTGAACAAGAACGTTTGTGGTCTGACCGGGTGCTATAAGGATTGCATCGGTCGTGAAAGGTTTTGTATAGACTGCATCAATTTCTACTACTGTCAAATTGTGTCCTGCAATTCCAAAGAAGAGCTCATCATTCAGTGCAGCATTGATTATTCTCAAGAGGTACATTTTCCCTTGTTCAACCTCCATGGCAAATGTATATTTTTCAGAACAAGGGAAAAGTGGTCCGGGTTTGCCATTGATGGTATGAGCATCAGAAGCATTTGGAGGCAATCCAAGGTTGTTGCCTTGTTTAACGATCTCTTCGACATCGTTATTCCACCATTCGCCTAAAATGAGGACTTGTTCTCTTTGAGGGGAAGGGAAAGGAAAAGGTGTACTGGGTTTAGGCATAATAACAATAGCACCATAAACGGAAGCCCTTAGCCAAAGGATGTGAGCATGCCACCAAAGTGTTCCTCTTTGTCCAGTTACATTAAAATCATAACTGTAACTGTGGCCTGTTTTAATAGGACATTGGGTTATATAAGCCGGTCCATCTGCCCATCCATTCCGAAACTGCTTTAGACCATGCCTGCACCCACCAATCTGTTCTATTAAGTAATAATGTTTACTCTCATTCAGAAATTAAAACTTGATATTAACATAGTTAAGTACCAATGAATAGACATGTTATATTGTGCATGATTAGTAACATTGACAATAACTCTGTCTCCTTCTCTAGCATATATGGTTGGCCCTGGAAATCTCCCATTTACAGTCACAATGGGCTTGGCATGACACAATCTACTTACGTTTCTCACTTGAATCTGGAAACAAATAATAGAAAAGAGATCAAAACATATACGGAAATGTACGGTCGATCATTGCAAGCAGAGTACTCACATCAAATTGGTAAGTCTTAGTTTCTGCTCCTACTGTCATCAAATATGCAATCAAGAAAAGGAGGAGAGGATGAAGTATTGTAGCTAGAGCCATTGTTTTTCTTGCTAAAAGGAAATATTAGATTTGAAGGTAAAGAAATGGAGGAGACAAAAGGATTATATAAGGGAAGGATGAGTTTGTTAGAAGAGGAAATCTGAATTAGGTAGAAGCAGAGAATGCCAAAGCTTGTAAGCAAGATATATAGTGATGGAGACATTGAAATAGGGAGGGGAAATTAATTGAGCTTCAAGAGGAGATAAACAAAAACTTTGTTAAATAAAAGAAAATGAGAGGTACAGTGAGCCAACCTCAGCTTTACCGTTAAGGAAAAGTGATGTTTTAGTTTCTGTGGGTTGTCTTCTGAGTTCAAAAGCTGTAGAATTAATATATGTAACTCCAGAATTAAGAAAGTTTTAGTCAAGGACTCAAAGGCCTAGTTCTAGTTCCAGGCTTTTTTGTATGTTTTTTCCATATTTGTCGGAATATATATATAAAGCCTTATTATTATTATTATTATAATTTACTTTTTGATTAGTTAATATTTTGTATAATTGTTTCAGTCATTTTCTGGTAAGGTAATTATTGAGTCAAAAAGTAATATTTTGTTTGATGTTGAGTTTGTGCTAAAAATCACAATCGATGGAATTGAATTTTTTTTTTTTTTTTTTTTTAATAATAGATACCTTGTTAATTCCACATGTGTCTGCTCTTCTGACATTACTATATAATAAAATCACTATTTTCTTTACTGATTGCCGTTTATAGATTTGAATTTGATTTCACAATTAAAACCTAGGAAATTAAATTTAGGATGAATTAGCTATACAACCCATAAATTAAGCACAATTAGATGAATTCCTTTTTGGACCCAGTGACCTGGGCTGGGTTTACTTTCTTTGCTTAGTTTGTGGGCTGTCTTCTGACTTGGAAGCTTTGTAAGAATATACGAAATTACGGAATTAATAAAGTTTTACACTTTAGTCCTCAAGGCATAGGTTTTTTTTTTTTTTTTCCATCAGTAAACAACCTTGCTTCTAAGCTTTTATGTATGCTTTTTCCATATTTGTCGGAATACTATATTATGAGCAGACGAACCTAAAAAGCATGGACCTCGCGAATGGGCCAGGATAATTTTAATAGGGTTTTATATAGAAAACGGGTTCTACAGTGAAAAAAAAAACGGATAAACTCGAACGCTCTCACTAAAAGTGACAGGAGTCGCCACCCGGCTCAGTTCAACCAGAAAATTACGGTACAGCTGAGACGAGCTACGAATCGCTATACTTTTAGTTAGAGAGATTCAGGTTCGGACAAGTCACCTATATTTTTCTTAATTCAAAATGTGTTTAACAGTTTTATATTAATGTCTTTTATATTTCTATGGTTGATTATATCTTTATTTTATTTAGTCAATGCTCACACAAGATACAAATAAAATACTAAAAGTGATAAATAAATTCGGAAAGCAGTAAATAAATTCAGGAAATCTAAAATATATACAGACCAGTTAAATGACTATCCTATAATAAAATAGGATTCGGGGGGACAAAATATGTCTATATACAGAATATCTAAAAATGAAAAACTAAGCATTCATCTATCTTAACATACATTTACATGCAAAACAAAGTCAGTACAGATAAATATATACATGTAGGACTCAAACAAACTCAGAATAAGAGTTTCAAGATAGCTCTAGGCGTGAAATGGAAAAATCAAAAAATTCGATAAATTACCCGATTTGACCTGGAAAACATTTTGAAACGCATTTTTTTATAGGACTAGAAATTCATTTGAAAATCAATTTATCCAATTTAATATTTATGCATACAAAATGGGCCGGATTTCAAGAAACTATTGTTTTTATTGTTGAACTGAATTATGAAAATTAATACACAAAATATATACATAAAATAAATCTAGGTCAAAATGATATACAAAAATATGAAAATATACAAAATTCAATTTTGGATTCAAGACTACAACCGTGCTGATGTAGAAACAACAGCCATGTGACTATCAAAACATCTGTACCACTCTGGTTTTGAATGAACTAGAGAAATCGCTAAAAATTTAAAATCACTGCATGTTGAAACAAACCACTGCCATACGGCTATCAGAACAACATCCGTGCGGCTGTAATAACAGTCATACAGTTACCGATACAGCCGTGCGGCTCTGGTTTACCAGAAAAACAGAAAACAGAGCAAAAATGAAAATGTATGAAATGCACAACAAATCAATCTAGAAAGCTGTAAATAGGTTTAAGACCTCTCAGAATTACCTTTGTAGATGTTTATCAAGGTTCAATTTGGAAGAGTAGGGAATTCTCACATGGAAAAACGGTGCACAGCTTAAAATAACGATTAAAATTTTTTCCTCAAATTCCATGATTCCAAGGACCCATGATTTTGATAGAATTAAAGAATGGAAGAAATTAAATTTCTCACATTATTTATCTCTTCTAGAGACTGTTAAAGATTGCAAATACGAAGACCGGCAACTCTACATAGTTAGGTACACGAACAGCTTACAAACCGGACTCATGCTAGCAAATGGAGACAAACAGAACTCGGGATTGCACCAAATGAATTTCGGCACCCACTTTCTCTATGTTGGACGAATTCCACAGGTGACTAGGGTTAGACGAAATTGATTTTTAAGGCTCCTTTTATACTTAGTACAAAATTAGGTTTTAAATTAACTTTAGGTTAAATTTTAATTCAATTAACTGATTTAATTTATGCAATTGGAATTAAATTAAACCATATAATAAAATTCCAATTGACTCATTTAAATCTAATTAATTGAATTTATTCAACCCAAATTTAATTTAACCCCACCTTAAATAAATATAACCCGTGTATTTAATTTTTCCACCAAGGAAAATATATTTAATTAACTATTTACATACTATAATTAATTAATCAAATACAATCAATTTCTCTTTTATATTAATTGAATTAATTTTGACAAAACTTATTGTCATTAATTCAATTAATCGATTTTCCATTCTAAGTACACCCAGTGTGTACATATTCGATTTGTCACAAGTTTAGCTATTCTATGTATCCTGTGGGTCCATCTTTATATTGGCAGTGGGCCTAGGACCCACAGGCCATAAGTAGGTTCTAGCAAACCATTATAGCCCCCAATTAAGATAGAGACTAGCAGTCTCATGTGAAACATAACCCAGTAGTATTCTTGTATATCCATTACCAACTGACATCGATGTATAAGCAAAAGGCATGGTTCTAGTCAACCTCTTCTATGCTTATTCATTCCTTGGTTCCGAGTAGACTAATGATAACGAATAAGTATCCCAATTGATTCGGGTATGGCCATATACTTATCAGTCCCACTCATCAAGTGGCCAGGGATGTCATCTCAGGGGACATCGAGTGGCAATTCTGTCAACTCACTATGAACATCAACATGTTCACCGGTCCATCCAACATACCCATACTTGGCACCCTGTTACGGGCTCGTTAGACGTATATCAAAGTGTATGAGATTTCATGTCATGTTATAGCGTAAGGACAATATCAAGAACTACCTGAGAAACACCTATGACAATCGGACCATAAGGTGCTCTCTGTTGGGATTCGTCATTGGAAAAATAACGTGGCACAGCGGAATTACACCGTTTGAAATTTTCCTAGAATCCACCTATCATGTCTGCTTACTATTGATTGGAATAAAATAATTTTAATCAAGAGAGATTAAACTCACTAAGAAAGACCTATAATGTGACAACCATGCGGCTTTCTTGTTTGGATCGATCCAGTCCCATGTCAACGACATGTACCTATATTCACGACTTACTTTACAAGTACTATGGCTAGTTAAGAACTACCATACGGTCATCGATTATACAAGTCTGTGATTCTATTCGTTCCCACGACGAGAATAGACTTGGGATATGTTTTATGATTATCAATCAATGGATACTCTATTCATGTTATAGCACATGATATAAATGAAATAGATTATTGCCTCTATTAATGTGACACAAATGATGCATACATATAATAAATCTTAATGTATAATACAAAATACAAGAATTTAATGCCCTAAGAACTAGGGCACACCAACAATCTCCCACTTTCACTAGTTCCAAGCAGGCATTGCCTTAATTCCTATAGATCTGGTATGACCATCGTGCTGTGTCTGCGGTAGCACCTTGGTCAACGGATCAGTGACATTATTCTTAATGTCAACCCTCTGCAATGATATGTCACCTCTGTTCACGATCTCCCGAATAAGGTGAAACTTTCTGAGCACATGTTTGGATCTCTTGTGTGATCGGGGCTCCTTAGCTTGTATGATGGCCCTGTTGTTGTCACAGAAAACATCAATGAGGTCTAGGATAGTGGGTACTTCTCCTAGCTCAGTTATGAACTTCTTGATCCAAACGGTTTCCTTTGCAGCTTCACATACAGCTATGTACTCAGCTTCTTTTGTGGAGTCAATAATGGTGCTTGCTTTGAGTACCTCCAAATAATGGCATCACCATTCAGGAGAAAAATAACCAAACTATGACTGGTTTGCGTCCTTATCAGTCTCGAAGCTTATATCAGTGTAACCTGACACTACTAGCTCATCTTGACCTCCATACACTAAGAAAGCAACCTTAGTCCAGTTAAGGTGCTTTAGGATTGCCTTGACTGCCTTCTAGTGTTCCTACCTGGGATCTGACTGGTACTGGCTAGTCATACTTAGTGCAAATGTGACATCAGGCCTTATACATAACATGGAGTACATGATAGATCTAATAGAGATGCATAAGGGATCTTTTCCATGCTCTCCCGGTCCTTCTTTATTTTGGGGCCATCTTTCTTACTCAGCTTCAACCTATGGCGCATAGGTAAGAATCCCTTCTTTGCCTTATCAATGCTGAATCTTTTCAGAACCTTATTTATATATATGGCCTGACTTAGGCCTAGAAGCCGATTGGATCTATATGTGTAGATCCTGATCCCTAAGATTGTCTCAGCTTCGCCTAAGTCCTTCATTGCGAAGCACTTACTTAACCACTGCTTAACCCCTTGCAATGTTGGTATGTAGCCTCCAATGATAAGGATGTCATCAACATATAGCACTAGAAAAGGTGAAAATGCTCCTACTAACCATCTTATACACACAAGGCTCATCAGAATTCTATGTGAAGCCATATTTTGTAATGGCCTTATTAAATCTCTGATTCCAAGACCTGGATGCCTACTTCAATCCATAAATGGATCTTTGAAGCTTGCATACCTGGTTAGGATACTTTCTGATCGATAAAACCCTCAGGTTGTGCCATGTAGACATCCTCGAGTACCTTTCCATTAAGGAAAGTGGTCTTAACATCCATCTACCATATCTCATAATCGTACCATGTAGCTGTGGCTAGTAGTATCCTAATGGATTTAAGCATGGCAACTGGTGAAGAGGTTTCATCCTAGTCAATTCCTTGAACTTGCCTGAATCCTTTTGCCACCAATTGCCCCTTGAAGGTATTGTCAGCTTTTAACTTGAAACACCACTTGCAACCTATCACTTTAGCACCTGTAGGTGGATCCACCAGGTTCCATACTTGGTTATCGTGCACAGATTACATCTCAGCCTCCATGGCTTTGTGCCATTGATATGAGTGTATCGTGCACAGATTACATCTCAGCCTCCATGGCTTTGTGCCATTGATATGAGTGTGGGCTTTCAACATCCTCCTAATAGGTCTTGGGCTCCTCTTGGTCAACGACCATAAGGTCCCCTTCATCAGTCAAGAGAAAAGCCGTACCTCTCTGGTAGATGATGTGTCCTACCAGACCTTCTAAGGTCCTGTGTAACCGGTGTATTATTAAGTATGTAAGCAATTGTCTCTAAAGCATATCCCCAGAAGGAGATAGGGAGTGTAGTATGATTCATCATCGAGCAGACCATGTCTAGTAAGGTCCTATTCCTCCTTTCCAACACTCCATTCCACTGGGGTGTACCAGGGGGAGTGAGTTGGGGCATAATCCCACACTCTCTTAAAAACAAGTCAAACTCTTGGCTCAAATATTCACCCCCTCGGTCAGACCGAAATGCTTTTATTTTCTTGCCAAGCTGGTTTTCTACTTCATTCTTAAAGTGCTTGAATCTCTGAAGAGTCTCGGACTTATGCTTCATCAGATACACGTAACCGTATTTGCTGAAGTCATCTATGAAGGTAACAAAGTATAGAAAACCTGATCTAGCACTAGTGCTCATTGGACCACGTACATTGGAATGTATAAGCTCCAATAGCTCTGGGGCCCTTTCAGCAGTCTTGCTAAAAGGCATCTTTGTCATCTTGCCTCTTAAACAATATTTGCATATGTCATAAGACTGAATGTCAAATAACCCTAGCACTCCACTAGAGTAAAGCCTAGTAATGTGCTTCTCGTTTATGTGCCTAAGATGACAACAGTGCCAGATGTATGTAGGATTAATTTCCTTTTATTTAATCCTTTTAGTATTTATGTTGTATATTGAAATTTCACGTTTTAGATCAAGGATATATAAGCCATTTTCAAGAAATGTTGTTCCATAAATAATATTGCCACACTGCATAGAAATTCTACCATATCCAATATTAAATACAAAACCAAAAATATCCAACATAAAAACAGAGATAATATTCATACGCATCGCAGGTACAAAATAACAGTTTCTTAATTCTAAAACAAGTCCATTAGGCATCTCTAAGAAATAATCTCCGATCTCCATGGCCTGAACCTGAGTGCCATTTTTGACTCGAAGATCTACTTCTCCAGATCCTAGTAATCTCCTATTTCTTAGACCCTGCACATTTGAACAAATGTGAGATCCATATCCAGTGTCTAAGACCCAAGATGTAGAAATAGCCAGATTAATCTCAATAACATAAATACCTAAAGCAACAGTTTTCCCTTCAATTTTTCCTTTAGCTTTGGACACGAGCTCTTCTAATGCCCCTTCTCATGACACTCATGGCAGACATCTTCAGGAGAAGCAACCCTTGCTTTAGGGTGGGCCACCACCTTTTTGCCCTTAGCCTTGGCCTTTTGGGCCTTAGCCTTGGCCTTAGATAGCCTTTCCTTTATCAGTGGGCATATTGCCCTTGTTCACCAGTAAAACTTTGGGAGTCTTCTTAACAGACTGCTAAGCAAGCTTGAGAATGCCATGCAGCTTAACAACTGATTTATCAAGAACCTGCGTATGGTATTTCATGATAAATTCATTGTAAGACTCAAGAAGTGACATGAGAATAATGTCTACTGCCAAGTCCTGCGGAACTGGTGAGTCAAGGTGGGCAAGTGTCTTTATAAACCCCTTCAACTTTAGCACATGAGTGCTAACAGAAGTCCCGGCTGCCATTGTAGCAGTGCAAAGTGCCTTAGTAGTTAAGTATATTCCTAACGAGCCTAATCTTTGAACATCTTTTTAAGCTGATCCATCATCTCAGAACCATGCTACTCTATGAACTGCTTCTAAAGATCAGAAGCCATGGTACCCAGCATAAGGCATAAGACATCTTTTTAAGCTGATTGGCCAAACTAGGGCTCGCTAACCAACCATTGATTTGTTTGGTAAGATAACCTATCCAATCCTTCCATGAAGGACTCTTGGTTTGATAGGCTTATTGACACTTTACCCATTTGTGCTTAGAGCCCGCAATGAGCTAATGCTACCCATTGTGAGCACTGGTTTTTCCCGACCTCTATGATGAGAATTCTTGTGTCACCTGTTGAGCAGGCGGACACGAATCAAACTTGAAAACGACAAGAATGCCGCCGAAAATCGAGCTATCCTTGTTCTAAAACCCCGAGAAGGTCCCCCGGATGATTTTTAAGGTTTAGGGTGAGCGTCGGATTTTTTGCAAATTTCGGCCCGGCTCTTGCTAGGGCCGTACGGCTGTAGTTTTTAAACTACAGCAGTGTGGCTATAGTCTAGAGCCGTACAGCTCTAGTGGGTTCAACCAGAGCAACTTGGCTGAATGAAAAGAAAAGTGGTCGAATTGTGCAGATAATTAGATGGCTCATTTATGGTTTGACAGGGTGATGAGAGAGTGATATAAAAAGAAAAGAAATAGAATCAGAAAGGGGAGATGATTCTTGGAAAGCAGAGTGAAAAAAAAGGAGAAAAAAAGGAGAGAAAGAGGGAGACCGGGAATACAGAGAGAAGGAGGGCAAGAGTGAGTTAAGTTCAACACCTGAAATCAATTCCTAAGCACAAAAAGGGAGATTCTCAACCTTTACTTACTCATTCGAGATATCCTCAAACTGATTTCGGATTGCTTTGGATTCGTTTCAGATTTCGACCAGCTGGGGACTCAATGTGAATTTCAAGTTTTCAATCCGATTCTAGACGTCAAACACATCAAAACAACATCAAGGTAAACTCTGAAAGGCCTTAAACCTACGTGCATTGCTCCTTCTTTGTGATTTTCAACATTTCTTAAATTTTCAGAAAACTGGTTGCCCGAATAGAGCCGCACGGCTGTAATTTTGAAGAACAGAGCCGCACGGCTCTGTCCTTCTGGGTAGAAACCTGAAACTACCCCGAATCGGCTGAAAACGACCCCGTTTTCCATTTTAGGCATTCTGTTGTGATCGATATCGGCCCAAATGGATCCGTATGTTGTAAAATTTTGGTTTTCAGATTTCTGTACGTACGGATATTAGGTTTTCAGTGTTTCTCAAGTTTTATTTTCTGAAATTCGGGATTGTTCGATCCAAACCGGATCCGTAGTCCAGCATTAGCAGACCCCCGAATCCTATAAAATCCCTAGGAAACATCGAAAACGAGCGAAACGGCATTTTCAAAAATGAGAAGACCAATTTTTCAGGTTCTGGAAGTCATAGCTGCACTGCTGTAGTTTCCAGAATAAGGCAAAATCGTGGAACGGCCCATACGGATGTCATCGCACGATGCTGTTTTCAGATTCAAATCGTTTTTGGCATGTTTACTGCTTTCTAGACTCTAGATGTTTGTGAAAATTAGGAAATCCCACATGAACAGAACCCTGAGTTCCGGGATAACAGAGCCGCTAAAATGTGGAAAGTTGCATGACACCGAGCCAAATGGTTTTCACAATTTGTTTTCTGGCACAAAAATCTACAGGGCTTTTCAAAACCGTTTTCCAGGTCTAACTGGTCCGACCGGTCGGGTCAACCTAGTTACCCCCTAAATGCATGCTTCCGTTCCTAAAAATCCCAATTTTGTCCTGCTGTGAGTCCTACTTGTGCTTGTGGTATAAACTGTGCTAACCGTCTGTTTTGCAGCATTTACTTTCTGTTTCTATTATTTTTGGTGTAATTAATAGATTAATTCGTGTATTTAGGCGTTGGTAATTTTTTAGATTCTCGTGTATTCTAGGCACTTGTAAGGTGAGGATGAGATTTTTTATTTTTATTCGATTTAGTTGTATAAGCGGCCTCTATTATTTTGTATAATTTGTGTGCATGATTTACTTTTCTGTAATTTATTTCTATCATTTACTTGAGCATCGGCTAATAATTAAACAAATCGGGTAAAGAAAGATAATAACTTGAATAAATATGGTAATATAAATTATAAACTGAATACAAGCTCAAGGTTAAGTGGGTAAGTTGCCTGAACCCTAAATCTCTTGATTAGGTACAGCAGTCTACGCTCGGTAGGGAGCTGTACCGAAATTTCCTGGATGAGCTGATCCGGGTGGCAACTCTGTCACTGATATTGAAATTTAGATTTTGAGGTCTTTAAGTAATAAAACGGAAAATGTTTTCTACAAAGGCAATTTCTTAATAAATTGGTTGTTTTCCCTAAAGCAAGATAAACAAAATCGGTTTTCCAAAACATCACGAAAACCCCGTTTTCGAAAACCCTCGGCACACTTCGCTGCGTCCTGAAACGTTTTTATAAAAAGGTCATCCGCTCATAGTGGCGACTCCACCGGGATGCTAGTTTCTTAAAAAGTTTTTTTTAATAAAAACTTAAGGAACTTAGGCAACTACTGAAATATAACCTCGCTTGTATTCATTTATTAATTTATAAATGCCATATTGTTCATTACTTTGCATATCATAACATTTTCTTCTTCTCAAGCCCTCAAATACACTGATCAACCCCGTTTACCCCAAAAGGTGGCCTACCTCTTTCGCCAGGATTGGAGGCACCCGATCGGGTAAGCAACTCATAGCCTCGCATGACCTTACATCGTGTTCTACGGTGAGGAGTGTATATTTGCTGTGAGAGCCTATACGACCCTTGGTTTGACTTTGGCCCACATGTGATGGCTTAGTAACTTTCCCTAGGATTACCAAAACATAAAATTAAAATTGAAAAATTGAGTGTGCACCTTTGGTATCCCCTGTCGATGCTAAAGAGACCCAACACCTAAGAAGAATGTGAGACCAATCGAAAGGAGAAATAAGGTTGGAAGGGAGAGCATATTTTTGCGTGTGCTAATGTTTGTTCCATGGTGATTTCCTTTTACCCTTTCATGTAACATCAGAAACACATAATCATCTGTGTGTCATTTCTAACCACATTTTCGTGTAGCCATTTTTAAACACATATACATATGTATGGCATTTGTGCTAACCATGTTTTTGCGTAGCCATGACATTTTATTTGCGTGTCATATATACATCTCGCGTGCTAACATTTCCACGAGCACACACGACATCATCCCGTGTGTCACGCATCCTAACCATGTTTTTCTGCAGCCACTTGTATTTTGCGTGACATGCACATTCATGCCATTTCATTCCATTACGCTTAATGAGGGACCTTTTGGGAATGCCTGTCACGATCATTTCGCTTCATACCATATCGGGTACCCCAAAACTACCCGTAGTCCGCTCGTGCACCGATTCACACTTGGCCATTCCACTATACCATGCCATTCACTAGAAGATCACGGCGATTGTAGGTCCGTGTTGTATGGCAGGTCGCACAACAACATAACATTTCATCATCTCTATTTCATATCGATGTGACCATGTCACGCCATTTCATTTTGACCTACAAAGCGTCAAACCTCTGTCCGTGTGATGATGCACATGTGACCATTTCATAACATCCGCTAGGCGATGCATTCTCGGAATGTCCGAAACAAAGAAATCACATCCATTATTGTTTTCATTCATGAAGCATCAAATACGCACAATCATCTATATGCCATTCTAATCGCACCTTTATGCAATCACTTTTAAGACATCGACATTTGTCTGACATTGACACTAACCACATCTTCGCGCAGCCATGATCTTTTATTCGTGTGCCATACACGCCTTGTGTGTTGATATTTCCATAAAGCATACAAGACATCACCCAGTGTGTCATATGTGCTAACCACGTCTTTGTGTAGCCATGATATTTTATTTGTGTGACATATGCATTCATTCCTTGCACGTATGACATCATCCTGTATACCATGCATCCCAACCACATTTTTCTGCAGCCACCTGCATTTTGTGTGACATGTGTATCACACCATTTCATTCCATTACGCCTAATAAAGGATGTTTCAATGATGCCCATAATGGTCATTTAATTTCATAACAGGTGTCCCAAAACCATCAGTGTTTTCCCTATGCCTCGGTTTGCACTCGGCCATTCCGCTGGGTCATAACATTCACTAGGAGACCACAACGGTCCTAGGTCTATTTTCGTGTGGGGAGTCACATGACAAACATTGTACAACATCTCATCCGTCCATCATCGGTGACACAGGGATACTGAGATCTTGCTTGTGTTTCGTGATCCATATCGGATTGCTCATTACTTTATCGAATCATCCAGGGTACTCTATGAGTGCCTAGTTCCTACACATATAAGGGCATTCCATGACATTACCAAATCATGCAAGGCGTTCCACAAACACCGAATCTTTGTCCGTGCCTCAAGTTACACGTGACTTACCAATAACATCATCCCATATTAGATGCCTCAAAAGCATCGAGACTCTGTCCATGGGACGGCCCCTACGAAACCATTTCATATCACCTCATAGACCTGCAAAGTGTTGAAACCTTATCCATTTGTCGACCACACGCGACCATTTCACTGCATCCATTAGGCGCCCTAAAGGCACCGAACCCCTGCCCGCGTGCCGGATCACACGCGACCTATTTGCATCGCCTTCTGCATAATATTGGGGCATTGACGGAACGTCCAAAATAAATAATAAACCAATAATAATAATAAAAACAAGACAAACAAAGTCCTTTTCATTCTAGTTTCCATCCATCTGACATCATTCAACCATGACTAAGTCACATCTCATTCATACACCAAATTGTTTAGGTACTCCCCAAGCACCGAAACGCTATCAACGTGCCAAGCACGCCATTTCATCTCATAATCATCGTATAAAAACCCAGGGTGCTCCCCGAGCGCCGAAAATCTACTCGCACTCCAAGCGCGAACTCATATCATATTATTGCATAAAAGCACAAGGCGCTCCTCGAGCGCCGAAACTCGGCACGCTTACCAAGCACACTGTCTCATATCATTTCATCACATCAAACCATTTAGGTGCTCCCCGAACACCGAATTCCAATTCGCATGCCCAGCACACCTTCCTATTTCGCACCATCTCATTTCATTGCATAAAAACCCAAGGTGCTCCCCGAGCACCGAAACTCTTCTCCTGCGCCAAGTGCGAATCCATCTCATTTCATTGCATAAAGGCCTAAGATGCTCCCCGAGGGTCGAAATGATGTCGGTGTGCCAAACACACCTTTTCATCCCATTCCATCCATGAATACCCAAGGCACTCCATGAGCACCGAAAACCTGCCCATGCGTCAAGTGCAAGCTCATCTCACTTCGTACATGAAAATCCAAGCTCCTCTTTGCAAGTACCACTTGCTTCGATCTGTGGATACCTCGTGTATCATTTTATCCCCCTGGGTGTATAGTTATACACCCTATTTCAAATCCTCTTTGTAATTACCACTTGCTTCGATCCGTGGACACCTCGTGTGTCATTTCATCCCCCTGGGTGTATAGTTATACACCCTATTTCAAATCCTCTTTGTAAGTACCACTTGCTTTGACCCGTCGACACCCTACGTGTCATTTTATCCATGTGGTGTATATGTATACACTATGTTTTACCTTAACTTGTAGCCTCCTCAACAACATTCATTGCATCTGCATGGTTCCATTCTTGACTTTGCATACACTTCATTGGTTTAGAATAGTATAGCATGACATGGCATTACATGAAATCACATATGCAACTCACCATCCATACACGTACACGTCACATCACACACTCATGCATACATCATTCCCTATTTGGTATATGCCGCGAATGCACCTGTCGACACCAACGAGTGTTCTTATCAAGGGAAGGGGAAAGAATCTTGAGAATGGCCAACCCAATGGACTTTAACACTATAACAGGTGTTGTGGAGGACTATGTCACTTCATCATGATTTCGAAAGGCAGTTAGGGAGGAAGCAACAGCGATGTTGAAGGAAATGCTAGGGAGTGATTTGGACAAAGTAGAGAGACTGACGGCAAGGTGCACTGAGTTGGAAGCACGGGTGGCAGAGCTCGAAAGAAAAATAAGGGATATGGCAAGCACAGACTCTAATGTCGATACTGATGAGAAGTAGAATGCCCATATTGCTGACACTCACTCTCGACACCTCGGAAAGCCCCCTAACCAGGACTTGGGCTTACCGGGGCTGAACAATGAAGGAGAACTCAAGGGGCCTCTTGACACCAGTGCCAACGCTGACCCTATTCCGCGACATGTCCGAAACTCACCTCCCAAAGATAGTGGAAAAGTCACATCCTCTAGGCCTCACTCATTGAACAGATTATTTGCCATATGCAGAAAGATGGCTCTGCTGCAGAGTGTCAGACCATATGTGGGGCCAATATCAGAACAAAAGGGTAATTTTTGCAGCTAACATGTGATAGCGGGCCACCGGACCAATGAATGTGTCGCTCTGTGAATTAAGATCCAGAAGCTAATCGACGAAGGAAAATTGAGGGCCCCATTTACCTCTAATAAGTGGCCAGGGGCAATCAGGGAGACTGTCAAGGAAATTCCTCAAACTTCCCAAAGAGAGGAATATGATGAAGAACTACAAGGTCTAGTTTGATGAGAGCGGGGCAACGACACTGAAGCTGAGACAGTGACTAGATGGGGAATGATCAGATGCTATGAAATCAATACCCTTTGAGCCTTCCTTCTTGTATGGGACTCATTTTTGTTTGTAAGGTGTATTGAAATCATTTTGAATGCAATGTGTTTTGTTATCTTCTTACTTGTGTGGTGATTGCAAGTACATGGCATTATGCAGGCATTTGATCATCTAAAATGACACATCCACTATGCATAATATCAAAATGCATGACATCAATCTGAATACCATAGGGAACCTAAAAGTGAATCTGGTCCTGACCGAATTCTCTCCTGAAAGGTGAGCTTGTGAGATAATAAATGACATGATGGCACCACCTCCGCTGAGTCATTTGCTGATCCAAATTAACAATCCTTGCAAGATGCTATTGGCCTTGCCCCAAAGTTTCAATTTGAATAGCTCGCATGATGCCTAAATCATTCCAAGCCAAAAGCTATTATTGAAAATCAAAATCAAACCCCAAAATGAAGGCTTAAGCCTAATTCCTTATCCAAAGCAGTACCCCATACCAAAACCCTAAAGCTAAAATTCCAAACTAGCCAAAATCTCCAACCCATGGGAAATTCAAATGGCTTTCATCACCTTCATCACCCCGCATGTGATAAAACTCTGAAGTAGTTCTTGGTTGTAGTGCATGTATAATCTTATTTGCATGACATTAATATGTACATGACATTCATATGTACATGACATTACGCATGCATTGTTCATTAAAAAAACATATTAAACACACATGACATGCATGAATTTGAATGCAACAGGAAAACCAACAAGTGGCTATGGCTTGGATTTAGTCCTTTAAAAAAAATAAAAGAGATTGGTGCAGACGGAAGAATCTTTCCTTCTCCTACATAGCCGCCGTAGCTAACACTGGAGTGCCTCCACTTCCCAATTTTCCATCACTATCAGATTTTTGTACCCTTTCTGTGGAAGATTTGGACTTTCCTATCTTCAAACCTAAAACACTTCCCTTTTCCACCTCCATCCATAGCTTCAACACCCTTTCTCTTTTGTTTGCTTGCATAGCACAAACACTTACTTGATGAATCACCCCTTTCATCTTCTCCCCTGAGCTGATTCTGTGAAACCTCATTCTCTACCATCAATGGCTCCTAACAAGAAATTGAACCCCAATGCTATTCCTTATTGCATCATCTCATCACCAGAAAGGCGACGGGGTAGGTGGTTATGGTACTGTTTCAATTAGTCTTCGTTTATCATCAACCTGTACCAGACCAGGAATTCCCTTTTATCCTGTGCCGCTTTTCTTCAACCTAAACCCCCAGACTGATTACTTTGCATCCTCAGCTGGTGGGAAGGGCCTTGATCTCATGACAGAGAGAGGAGTTAAATATAAGTCTGCTTCAATTGAGCTGAAGATCATCGATACACAAGCAAACTATTGATGGAACTCCTGTATGAGCATTGCATGAAAGAGAATGAGAGTAATAATGAGAAATCGGTGTCAACCTTTGATTTCTTGCACCTTCTCCCCGATTTCAAAAACAAAGTGAACAAAGGGTATGCATTTGTAAATTTCACAAACCCAAAAGTCGCATGCCTACTTCAGCAAGCAGTTCACAATAAGAGATGACCACTTTTCTTATCCAGCAAAATCCGCGCTATAGCCTATGCTAGGCTTAAGGGAAAAGAGGAGCTGGTGAGGCACTTTGAGAGGTCAATATTTGAGTGTGAAAGGGATGATTATCCACCAGTAACATTCAACCCAGCAAGGGATGGTACAAGAGGTTCAGCCGAGCAAAAGGTGATAGAGAGAAAGTGGAGATTGGCACTAATTCATTTTCAGGCTAGAGGAAATTCTCCACCAATAGTGTTGGAGCAACCAGGTTTTACAAAGCTTTCAACAATCATGAATGGGATGTTACCATCAACAAAAAGATGTTCAAAACCTGATGTGCCAATATTCAGAAGAAAGTTGCATTTACCAACCATTTCAAGAACTCAGTCTTCAGCTGCAACAAAAGTCACTACTTATTAGTGCTCGGCTGTATGCCTTGGCGACTTGCCTTTAACATAAAAAAAAAAATCCTAATATGGAAAACCAAAAGGACATATTGATAGCACAAAGGGGCATTGATCAAAACCAGAGCCATGGGTTGGATTTTCCTAATGCATTCCCATTCATTATGTCACAGATGTTTCATATTCTGTTTCGATGTTCAATATGCATACGTCATGTCATTGCATAAAAATTGCCACACACAGCGAACCAGATCTGATGAAGTGTTTTACGCCCAAACATAAATCTCTAACACTAGGGGCAAGTAAAAGCTAAGCCACTGGGAATCATCAAGAACAATGCTCTCTCAACCCTCGGTGAACATGTTGAGGCATACTTTCCAATCCTATGATAAGCCAGTGCGAAGAAATCTACTTAGCTGGAGTACTAGTGCAAAATTTTCAGTCCGTCCAAAAAAAAAGTAATCACAAAGAGAAAAATTCCCGACATGGAAAAGCGAAAGGACATATTGGTAACAAGAAGAGAGTGATGTTTAGAGTCAGAGTCACTTGTGATTTCCCTATTGTATTCATTCTGATGTCATCATAATGATATTAGGCATGTTTGATTTTTCGCTTAGATGTTCATGTTGCATACGTTGTGCCATTACATATAAACACCTATCAGTAGGCCATTGCATCCAAGCCTATGACGGCTCCAATGGAATTCCTGTTATAGATGGCAACTCCTGGTCCAGATGCTATATCCAAGCACACAATACAAAATACAAGATCTAATTCTCATCCTCCCGCTCAGACAAATAGACCGTCCCTTGGCAAAACGGGTAACAAGTCTGCGATTCCGATATGCCAAGACCACTAGCACTTTGGGGTAATAGCCAATTGATCAGAAAAGTCTGGAGAATACCAGAGTGAGCAAGCTCAGCCTGGAAGCACACCCAAATCTGGGAAGAAGCATTGGTCTGTCTCAATAGGGTGGATAGAATGAACAAAACCTAGATGAGTCAGGGTCCCTAGCCGAGACAATCCCTACAGAAGATCATCAGAAGTCACAAGTCCCTTCCCCAGCCTCACATAGATACCAAGCACAGTAGCATAAACATCATGTCATGTACATGCATACACTCGAATCATGCACGCATTCACGCATACATGCATAAAAAACAATCCAGCTGTATTTATTCTTGCTCAAAGAGGAAAAAATTTTTGTTTCCAAAATTATCGATCAAAGAATAAATACACGCTCTTGAATCGAATTTTATTAAGGCACTCATTGGGTCGTCCCGAATTGGGGTCCCTCTTAAAGCGGAAATGATTTAATGCAGGGGCACCCTCAGAGTCATAGCGTGCAAATCAGAGCTATATGACTCCAAATCTCAGGTATGAAAAATTCTCCAAATTATCAAAGTTTTTGTTCACGCTAATATCACCCCGAGAAGGGTATTTATTGCCTTTTACAGGTTCTGGGGGTAAAACAATCTAGCCGTATTTATTCTTGATCGAAGGGGCAAAAATTTTTGGTACCAAAATTATCGATCAAGGAATAAATACGCACTCTTGTGATGATCTTTTCGGCCACTCCACTACACGGAGAAGAAAATACAATCTTTTCGGTCACTTTACCGCACGGAGAAGAAGTTAGAATCCTTTCAGTCACTCCACCGTACGGAGAAGAAAGTACAATCTTTTCACCTCTTCACCACATATGAGAGGAAGCACCATCTTTCCGGCCTCTTCACCACATAGGAGAGGAAGAAATTTCTATTGAGTCTCTTCACCACATAGGAGGGACAGCTCAGTTCATTCAACCTTTTCACCGCATAGGAAAGGTAGTATAGTTCATTCAACCTCTTCACCACATAGGAGATGAAGCACCATCTTTCCGGCCTCTTCACCGCATAGGAGAGGAAGTTCAATCTTTTCAACCTCTTCACCACATAGGAGAGGAAGAAATGTCTATTGAGTCTCTTCACCACATAGGAGAGAAAGTTCATTCAACCTCTTCACCACATAGGAGTGGAAGCACCATCTTTCCTACCTCATCACCACATAGGAGAGGAAGTTCAATCTTTTCAACCTCTTCACCACATAAGAGAGGAAGAAATGTCTATTGAGTCTCTTCACCACATAGGAGAGAAAGTTCAATCTTTTCACCTCTTCACCACATAGGAGAGGAAGCACCATCATTCCGGCCTCTTCACCATATAAGAGAGGAAGAAATGTCTATTGAGTCTATTCACCACATAGGAGGGATAACTTAGTTCATTCAGCCTTTTCACCACATAGGAAAGCCAGTACAGTTCATTCAACCTCTTCACCACATAGGAGAGGAAGCACCATCTTTTCAAGCCTCTTCACCACATAGGAGAGGAAGAAACGTCTATTAAGTCTCTTCACCACATAGGAGGGACAATATGGTTCATTCAACCTCTTTGCCACACAGGAGCGGAAGGATAGTTTATTGAGTCTCTCCACCATATAGGAGAGAGAAAGCAGAATTTATCGGTGCGCTCCACCATAGAGAGTAGACTATAGGAGCTCACTTCATCACAGAGAGTCGACCTGGAACCACGGCCAGCACCCCCAGTAAGGGACGCCAGGTACGTTTCCTTCCCCTTTCTCACCGTGCTCCCAATCGTGAGACCAAACTTGATCCAGGCTTCACAGTCAACCATGATCCGACTTTGATCCTGCGAGGGGCAGCCTGTGAGCACTGGTTTTTCCCAACATTTATGATGAGAATTCTTGTGTTACCTGTTGTGCAAGCGGACACGAATCGGACTTGAAAATGACCAGAATACCGCCCGGAGTATCTCAAACCTCCCGAAAACTGAGATATCCTTGATTCAAAACCCCGAGAAGGTCCCCTGGATGATTTTTAGGGTTTAGGATGAGCGTCGGATTTTTTACAAATTTCGGCCCGGCTCTTGCTAGGGCTGCACGGCTATAGTCTAGAGCCGTGCAGCTCTAGTGGGTTCAACCAAGTTGCTCTTGAATGAAAAGAAAAGTGGCCGAAGTACGCAGATAATCAGACGGCTCATTTATGGTTTGACAGGATGATAAGAGAGTCATATAAAGAGAAAAGAAATAGAATCAGAAAGGGGAGATGATTCTTGGAAAGCAGAGAGCAAAAAAAAAAAAAGAAAAAAAAAGGAGAAAAAAGTAGAGAAAGAGGGAGACCGGGAATACAGAGAGAAGGAGAGTAAGAGTGAGTTAAGTACAACACCTGAAATCAATTCCTAAGCACAAAAAGGGAGATTCTCAACCTTTACTCACTCATTCGGGATATCCTCGGACTGATTTCAGATTGCTTTGGATTCATTTCGGATTTCAGCCAGTTGGGGACTCAAGACGAATTTCAAGTTTTCAATTCGATTCTGGATGTCAAACACATCAAAACAACATCAAGGTAAACTCTGAGAGACCTTAAACCTACGTGTATTGCTCCTTCTTTGTGATTTTCATCGTTTCTTAAATTTTCAGAAAACTGGTTACCCGAATAGAGCCGCACTGCTGTGTTTGACAAGAACACAGCCTCCGGGCTCTAATTCTAAAGAATAGAGCCGCACGACTCTGTCCTTCTGGGTAGAAACCCAAAACTACCCCGAATCAGCTGAAAACAACCCGTTTTCCATTTTATGCATTCTGTTGTGATTGATTTCTACCCAAATGCATCCGTATGTTGTAAAATTTTGTTTTTCGGATTTCTGTACGTACAAATATTAGGTTTTCGATTTTTCTTGGGTGGGTTTTATTTTCTAAAATTTGGGGTTGTTCGATCCAAACTGGATCCGTAGTCCAGAATTAGTGAACCCACGAACCCTATAAAATCCCTGAGAAACATCGAAAACGAGCGAAACGGCATTTTCAAAAATGAGAAGACCAATTTTTCGGGTTCTAGAAGTCATAGCCGCATTGCTTTAATTACAACCGCACGGCTGTAGTATCCAGAATAAGGCAGAATCGCGGAACGGACCGTATGGACATCGTCGAGTGATGCTGTTTTCAGATTTAAATTGTTTTTGGTGTGTTTACTACTTTCTGGACTCTAGATGTTTGTGAAAATTAGGAAAATCCACACGAACGGAACCCCGAGTTCTGGGATAACAGACCTGCTAAAATGTGGAAAGTTGCATGAAATCGAGCCAAATGGTTTTCAAAATTTGTTTTCTAGCACAAAAATCTACGGGGCGTTTCAAAACCTTTTTCCAGGTCTAACTGGTCTGATCGATCGGCTCAACCCGGTTATCCCCTAAATGCATGCTCCCGTTCCTAAAAATCCCAATTCTGTCCTATTATGAGTCCTACTTGTGTGGTATAAACTGTGCCAACCATCTGTTTTGTAGCATTTACTTTCTGTTTCTATTATTTTTGGTGTAATTAATAGATTAATTCATGTATTTAGGCGTTTGTAATTTTTTAGATTCTCGTGTATTCTAGGCGCTTGTAAGGTGAGGACGAGAGTTTTTATTTTTATTCAATTTGGTTGTATAAGCGGCCTCTATTATTTTGTATAATTTGTGTGTATGATTTACTAATTTATTTCTGTCATTTGCTTGAGCATCGGCTAATAATTAAACAAATCGGGTAGAGAAAGATAATAACTTGAATAAATATGGTAATATAAATTATAAACTGAATACAATCTCGATGTTAAGTAGGTAAGTTGCCGAACCTTAAATCTCTAGATTAGGTACGGCAGTCTATGCTTGGTAGGGAGCTGTACGGAAATTTTCGGGATGAGCTTATCCGGGTGGCGACTCTGTCACTAATCTTGAAATTTAGGTTTCGAGGTCTTTAAGTAATAAAACGGAAAACGTTTTCTACAAAGGCAATTTCTTAATAAATTGGTTATTTTCCCTAAAGCAAGATAAACAAAATCCGTTTTCCAAAACATTACGAAAACCCATTTTCGAAAACCCCCAGAACGTTTCGCTGCGTCCCGAAACGTTTTTATAAAAAGGTCGTCCGCTCACACCCAGCTAGGGCATGGCACACATTGTAGCAATAATGGGAGGAAGATGTGTGAATGTGGGAAGCACTTTCAAATGACTCAATATTTTAATTTCCATATTAAAATTAAGTGATACGGCTTAGCATGCATAATCGCAAGTTATAATCTGGTGATCCATACATCTATATCATATGACAAATGCAATAGCATACTTAATTTAAAATAATGAGATCCTATGGGCCTTTAATTACAACCTAATGAAAAACTAGACAACCTATCTAATTCTCCATCGGGCCGGATTGCAATTCTCTTTGAACTCCCACCATAGGCTTGCTCCATCTGGGCCTTCCTCCATACTTGATGCAATTACAATAATTTTATAAAATAAAATCTATTCTAAAATTACATTAAAATAAAAGAAATAGCGCGCAGGCCATTAATTACAACCTATAATAAGTTAAGGCCCATATAACTCAACACATTCCAAACAAAGTACCTGTCGTGTACATACATACCAATATGATGCATGATAATGGCATTCCAAATTATAAATATAAATATTAAGCTGAGTTACATAGGGTGAAATCGCCAATTTTAACAAATGTGACTAAGGCCCATAAAGGTCCAATGGATTACATCCATTAATGGAAAATTAACAATTTTGCTCCCACTAGAATTTGGGCTGTCACAAATTTAAAATTTAGCTCTCCTAATTTTAGCCAGTGCCCCGGTTTATTGGGCTAATTTCACAAGATCCATATTCAATTTAATTTGCAAAACAATTAAATTAAATTAAATATGCATGCCAACATAATAAACAATTTAAATATAAATTAATTCAAAATAAAACATTTTAATTTAATTTGCAATACGAGCCTGGCTAAAAAAAAAACATAGCAAGCATAAAATTAATTAGCAGCAGATAATAAATCGCAGCAGGAAAAAAACGATAAAGCTAATCAGGAAAAATTATCAAAACCCCAAAAACCATTCTTGAAACCTATTCTTTCTTCAAGAACACAATCAAGAATGAATTCAAATCAATCTAATGGAAAAACCTAGGCTCTGATACCACTGTTGGTATTCATCATCGGAAAAATAACATGGCTCAGCGAAATTACACCGTTTGAAATTTTTCTAGAATCCACCTATCGTGTCTAATTACCATTGATTGGAATAAACCAATTTTAATCAAGAGAGATCAAACTCACCAGATATGTCTCTTTTAGAGACTGCTGCAGAATCGTTTCTTGAAACTGCGATCTCCAAAGTCCAGTGCACAACCATCTGTCAAGCGAGAACCGGTGCTGGCCGAGAGCGAAGGAATGGATGAATAAATGCTGAAATTTTTGGCTATTGGGGATGCTCTTAGTGGTCGAAATTTCCAGCTATTAAATTAGGGTTAGGGCTGATTTTTTTATTCTTAAGTGTGCCTTTCATATACTCCTTGTCTAATTGGGTTTTGACTAGATTAATTAAACCAAATCCTACTAGGATTATAATTATATAAATAAACTTTAATTAAAAGTTCATACTATATATTTAACCATTAGGCTGAATTTAACTACCCCTAAATTAAAATTAAATCACACTTAAGAAAATAAAATACATGTATATTAATTTCCTACTTAGGAAAATTATTTAATTAATTATTTACTTTATGTAATTCAATTAATTAATAAATAAATTAATCACATTATGTAAACTTATTAATAAAATTAAAACAACCGAATGTTAATTAATTACCTTGACACCGGATGTTAACTAATTACATAACTCCTTCCTTCCAATGTACATTACATGTACAATTTCTATAAGTTCCGGCTCAGTTGATCTATGTGCATGATCCTATGGGTCTGTTTTTATGTTGGCAGTGGGCCCAAGGCCCATAGACTATAAGTGGGTTCTAGTTAATCATTACAGCCCCCAATTAAGATAGAGATGTAACAGTCTTTAGAAGACACTCATCCGTTAGTAATCTCATAGTGTCCTTTGCCAAATGACATCGTTATGAATAAACAAGAGGCACAGTGTCCATCATCCTCTTCTGCTGTTTAATAAATTTCTTGATCTTGAGTTGACTAATTAATCAAATAAGCAACCAACTTATTTGGGTATAGCCATACACTTATCAGTTCCACTCATCAAGTGGCCAGTGATATCATCTCCGTGTTACCCGAGTGGCAATTCCATCACCTCATTATCAGTATCAATATGTTCACATATCCTCCAAATCACACCCATATTTAACATCCTTTTATAGACCTGTTAGGCGTATGTCAAAGTAAACTGGATTCCATATTTATACTATAATGAAATCCGGTCTGAGGACAAAAAAGACCTACTCAAGAAGACCTATGATGTGACAACCATGCAGCTTTCTTGCGCGGATCGATCTAGTCCCATGTTAACGACATGTACCTATATTCACGACTGAATTTACAAGTACTATGGCTAGTTAAGAACTACCATACGGTCATGGAATATACAATTCTAATATTCTATTCGTTCCCATGACTAGAAGAGACTTGGGATATGTTTTATGATTATCAAGCAATGGATACTCTATTCATGTTGTAGCACAAGATATAAATGAAATAGATTATTGCCTTTATTAATGTGACACAAATGATGTATACATACAAGAAATCCTAATGTATAATATAAAATACAAGAATCCATTACCCTAAGAACTAGGGTACACCAACATTCTCGAAGTACCATGTAACCTAACATGTACCTATATACTTGACTGACTAACTATGTCCAATGGTCAGTGAGACAATGTCATCCAGTCAAGTATATACTGGTCTTTAGCTCTATTAATTCCCATGATTAGAACAGACCGGAGACAACTTTATGATTATATCTTTAACACTACTCATGGTCTCAATAGCTAATGACCTACATTAGTTAACATGAGTATGGCTATGATCAATGTTTACTTTATTTATTAAATTGCATAAGAAACAAATAAATAGATTAAATACCTTCATATATAACATAATGTATAATACAAAATGTCTGCATACAATTATAATACAATTAAGAACCAATGCCTTTGGACTAGGGCACACCAACAACTTGAAACCGGATTTGAATAGAACTTGAACTCTTAAACCGAAACTTGAAATTCTTCCAAGTTCAGCTCCAATTCTTGTACTTCTAGTAACCCAAAAAGTCTCTAAAGGTTTATATTAAGTTTGGAATGAAAGCTTAAGACTAAAATTGAGTGAATTATAGTTTTGATTCTTTAATTTTTGGATTTTCAAAGTTTAAGAATTTGGTTCTTGTTTTTGCTTAACTCTCCCCTTTCTTTTCTTAATCTTTCTCTGTTTAATTATTGTTCTTTTTGTTTTTCCTGAGCTCTCTTCAATCCAAAATGGACCCTATAATTAATGTGTCTCCCTCAAATCTAAATAGATGTCTTTTTCATGCAAAATTTTGGTGATGCATCAACAGCCATGCGGCTTTCACGCAACAACCATGCGGCTATTGAGTCCATAGCCATACAACTATTCTAATGACAGTGCGGCTGTTGTTTCAATCCTAATTCTTCAGATCTTTCTCAGTTTCAAGTTTCAAGTTTATTTAAATCCAAATCCTTGCTTCTCGAATCGACTCTCGTGAGGAACAATAAGAATGGATAACATTTCGGTATTCTATCATCATTAAGGTTGGGAAATCCTGGCGTTCACCTGTATTTATTTACTCATTAATGTGATGCTTTATTATATCTTCTTCATATTTACTCTTTTGATTTAAGATTTTTCTTTTTTCTTTTTTAAGAGTGTAGTATCCGGTTCATGAATCTCCCATTTAGAGAGTGAAACTTACTATCAAGATGTACCAAAGAATGTACATCGTGATTTAATATTTAATTCAAAAAAGCTACTTATTCGCAATGTTATTAAAATCAGATCAGATCAATTGGCTGCAATATTGGTCTGATTGGAGTTTTGAAATCATAAATGCAAAAAATTTAGTCGAATATATTGTAAAAAGGCGAACCAGTTAACAACGGGGTTTTCTCTTATTAGCCCTAACACCGTCATTTTTTTGCTTCAAATAAATATTTAAATGCCTGGTCAACTATAAACATTAATAAATAATAGTAAAGAATTAATGATCAATTTCATAAAATCAATAATATACAAATGAAAAAAAGAAAGAAAAGAATAAAGGATGAAAAGTTAATTAGATTGAATAGGTAAAGAATTGATTAATGATGAGGTTTATTAGGAATAGAATTAGAGGATCTTCTAAATGTTATAAAGGAGGTTGGAGAAGATGAAAGCCAAGATTAACCACCAATTATATCCTTAGCTAAGAAGGGAGTTGTCTATGTTGTCGTTAAGCTCTATCACCATTCCACCCTTTTTGCTCTATTAGCTCCTGCCCTAGAGCCCTTGTTTTCTCCGGACATCACCTTACTAGTGTTGGTGGTTTTGGAAGATCAAGTGTCCCATCCACTTGGAACTATCGCATATGACATGTAACTTAGTCCAAAAATGACTCTTATGGCCGAGTCTATAGTGGGGCAACACAGTGCATCACTAGTTCTATAGCGATTATTAGATACTAATTTTGTAAAAATGATAGAATGCTGAAAAATGAAAATTCATCTATAAACTAACTTATAGGTCTATCCCAATAACGAGATTTCTTGAGATGTGCTAACCCTCTATTTTATAGCGAAAATTGCAGAATTCAATTCTGTAAAAGCTACAAAATTTCATGAATATGTCGTGGAACTATATTCACTTCTATAAGATCAATTGCAGGTCTCCCAGAATGATGGCAAAAGCCACTGTTATCACTGATCCCTTATTTTGCAGCGAAAATTAAAGAATTTAGTTTTGTGAAAACTGTAGAATTATATGAATATGTCCAAGAATTATATAATTTCTATAGGATCGATTGCAGGTATCCTAAAGTGATGGAAAAAGCCACCATTATCACTAAATCTTTGTTTTGCAATGAAAATTACAGAACTCAATGCTGTGAAAACTATAAAATTTCATCAATATGTTTTGAAATTATATTTTGATAAGTTGCAATTTAGTCTTATATTTGCATCTTATTTATCTCTTTTTTATTGTGTTTTACTATTTGTCTAGCTCCATATTTATTCCTTTTTGTGTTTTGTAGGTGTTTCGAAGACTTAATTCTTTTTGGAGCTTAAAGTGTTGATTTTAAAGGTTGGGATGCACTAGGAATGAAGCTGTGAAGTCATAACACATGAGTATGGTTTGTGGCGTGCTGCTAATGCTAAAAAGCTAAAGAGCTTATCTTGCATAAGCTAAGAGTATGGCTTAAGGAGAGCTAAGAATCTTGTAGTCTTTTTAAGGAATTAGAAGACTTCCTAGTTAGACTTATTTTATTTTTAGTAACCTTTATTCTAGTTGGATATTAGAAGACTTTATTTTTATTTCCAGATTAACTCTAATAGGATTTCTCTAATAAAATCCTAATTAGAGTTATTTTCCTTTTAGTTCTCTTTCCTTAATTTGTTTTTCTGATTATTTGGAAAAGGAGGAGCGAACAAATAATCGATAATTCAACCATTTTTATTTCTCTTTTATTCTTTTTGCATTTTTCTTGCAACTATGAACAATTGAACCCTAAGTTCTAGCTAAGAGGAATTTAGTCTTGAACAATCAACTGTGAGATCATTTGTGCTCATATTCTTCATCTATTTCAAGTAATCAATTTTCTTCTATTCTTATTCGTATTGATTGATTTAGTTAGATCCTTGATTTAATTATTTACTTATGATCGATTTTCTAGTTAGGTTTTTAAATATGTAATCGTTTATTCTACCTAAACTAAGTAGCAACCAACATGGTTAATTATGGATAAGTTTTTAATCCATATTGTGAATTAGAATGGTAATCTTTATATAATCTTGCTTGTGTGATTATTGCATAGAATTATTATCTCTTGCATATGTTAATACTTTCAATTAAATAAAATTCTAAAGCTTATTTGAAACTATTTGATTTAATAGAGATAATTAAAGGACTTTTCTTAATTGTCTAATCGGTAAGAAGGTTGATAAGTGTGTTTTATATGTTTATATTGCCTTGGTTTTTGAGCTTTAATTGAGTTGTTTGTATTCTATTTAAGGCATATTTTACTTTCGTTGTGCTATTTTCTGTATTAAGACCTTAAAGAGGTAAAAGAAGCTAAAAATGCATGAAAAAGGAGCGAAATCGGGTTGGATCAATCCAGGAGAAGTCCTAAGGCGTGATCATGCCTTATGGGGTGATGATTTTGGAGATTTGGAGATAAAATAATGATATGGGCTAGTTTTATTGGTGAGCCTAAAAGGAGCTACGGGTTTGACTTAAAAGAAGGAGTCAAAGACTTTCCATTAGGGTTTTTCCCTTATTTTCTTATACCATTCCTATTCCTAATAAGATTGATTATCTTATTTTCTTTTTTGGAAGAATTAGATTGTATTTATTTTTTTCCCTTTTTAGTTTAGTTGGGATATATTATTATGAGGAATTTTGAGTTTTTACTTTTTTTTAGAGATAGTTAGGTTATTATTTTTTCTTTCTTCTTCTTGGCAAGAACATTTTTCTCTTAGGAGACGTAAACTTGAGGAAGTCGTGGTTGAGAGGCTAGGGTTTGGAGCGCATCTCTTCTGACATACATCAGCGATTCGTACAATTCTCCATCGATCATCTCGACTCTCTAGTTTCTTCTGAACTTCCTCTTTATTATATTTTCTTTAATGTTCTTGGTTGTAGTTAGTTTAGTCATTAACTAATACCACCATAGCTAAGGCTATGGTGGATCTTAGCATATATTCGATGTAATTACTTTTTGGTTTTATACAATTAACTCGTATTATTTTCCTTTGATTGTGTTATGTGTGCTTAATGCTTGAATGCGTGACATTAATTTCAATGCTTTTAGTTAATATATAATTAACCAAAGGACTAAATTAACGGAATCGCATAACACAATAATTGCATGACCATTGCTTTTGTGGCTCACTAGTCTGTGCTAGGTTTTCATGAACTTAACGCTTTCTTGCTTAATTGCTTAGAAATGAGAGTTTAAGTGCTTAGGTTGAGAATTAGAATCGATAGCCACAATCGGTATTGATTATTTTTGGAAATCATCATATTTGAATTTTAATCGAGTTGGTTGTATGACTTAAGGAATTCCAAGAATGTATGTTAGGTGAAACCAGATGCCTTAGTTAGCCTTCCTATTAGAATTCTTATGTCAATCTTATTTTATTCATAGCTTGAATTATTTTATTTAAATTGTTCTTAGCAGTAGATTTAATTTATAAACCCAAATCAAAGTTATAATTCTCTGTGCCTAGATTAATAGAAACCCGACTGCATTTAGGATTAGCATACATAGTCCTCGTGGGATCGACATCCTTCTTATTCTATATTACTTGGTCAAGGAAGTGATTTGCTTCCACCTGATGCGTATTAATACACACACTATGGAAGCAAATGCACTTCGTTGACCAAGTAATATAGAATAAGAAGGATGTCGATCCCACGAGGATTATGTATGCTAATCCTAAATGCATTCGGGTTTCTATTAATCTAGGTAGAGAGAATTATAACTTTGATTTTGTTTTTGAATGTGTTGAAGATATCTTTTGATTTTTATCGATGATTAGTATCAGTTGGTTCAATTTGAGACTCGAATATACCTTTTAGTTAGAATTCATTTTATATAGATTTTTCTCAATTTAATTGTTTTTGTCATTTTTAATTCATTGCATTTTACAAAACCCCCTTTTTACTTTTATTTATATAATTTAGAAGAAATAATTTAACCAATCTCTATGGATGTGATCCTACTCCACATTTACTGCAAATTCCTAGTTACAAAAGAGTAGGTATTTTATTTTTAGAGTTCTCGACATGCATCATATTCATTTCTGCAAGCTTAATTGTAGATTAACCAGAGTGCAAAATCCACTATTATCGCTAACCCCTTGTTTTGCAATGAAACTTGCAGAACTCAATCTGTGAAAACTATAGAATTTCATAAATATGTCATGGAATTATTTTTTTTTCTGCAGGTTCAATTGTAGGAATCTATGAAAACTATAAAATTTCATAAATATGTCATAGAATTATTTTTGTTTCTTTAGGTTCAATTATACGTCTTCCATAATGGACACCATTATTACTCATCCTCTATTTTGTAGCAAAATAATGTAGAAGAAAGTTACCTTGTGTAGCATAATAGTGCACACTAACCCATGCAAACTAATAATGTAAGGTTTCTTTTGCTCCCTATACCCAACAGTAGAAAACTTGTAAGGCTATGGGATGCATGTAGATAGATCTCATAGACATAAAGTATGAGAACTATTAACTCTCTATCCGACACCAATAAGAAAGTTTAGGAATACAGAGTCGCCCAAACAAAATGCACTCTTCAAGTTGCACACTTGGCTCTCCAAGAAATACGATGGAAACTAGAATGCATGCAGATAGATCTCATAGACATAAAGTATGAGAACTATTGGCACTCTATATGTTGTCGACAGGAAATTGCCCGACGGAGTACACTGCTTAAGATTCACACAAGTATTTCCCAAGCAAAGGCCGTAGGTCACCAATATCACTTGCTATTTACCTTCCTCCCTAACAGAAACTAACAAAGCAAATTATGTTAAATCTACAAAATCAGGATGTCTACTCTTCTAACATGAAAACCTAACTTTAACTCATTTTTACAGTTTAATTGAGGGAAAAAATAATTTTTTCAAAAAATCTTCAATTAAATTATAAAAATGCATTATGGAAGCACAACTAACTCTCTTTACATTTTGTAGGATAAATTCTACGACTTGTCTAGGCTTCAATCCATCAATGGACTAGGGGTAACCCTGAGGTCTGTGATGTTCATGCCTTAACTGAAGGAACAAAATATCTTATTTTATAATGTTAGATTAATTGTATAGATGCACAAAAGAGTAAGGTATTATGTCCTTTCCTTTTCTTGTCGTGCCAACTTTCGTTTAACCAAATTCAAATCTAGTATTGTAAATCCCATAAATGTTCTAACGTTTGACCAATTGAGCAGTACCCTGAGCACAGATTTTCCAGATTCAATGAGGAGACCAGCTTAACCCCATTTGTATTACAAAATGATCTTAAACAGGAGCTCTAAATGATTCATGGGTCCTACGAATGCCAAGGAATGACTTAAAGTGTCCAAATTTCCTCATAAAGTCTCATATTATGACGACCATCTCGATCTCATAATTCCAGCACAATTGGAATCACTCAATTCCAACATATAATGAAAAAGTTATAGCCAAAACCGGGTCAAACATGACCGCGGTGCACCGATTTCCACTAAGATGTGCAAATTTCATTCAAACCCAATTTTCTATTGAGAATTTCTCCAAGAAGTCTTCTAAAAACATAATAGGCTAAGACTCACAATTCTAAGGCAATTAGAATCATCCAATTCCAATTTAAAACGAGAAATTTAGACAATGAAGAAGTTGATGGCTCTACCGGGTGCCAAGAGAGAAGTCGTACGACTCTAACCCTCTGGGAATATATCTCTTCATACAATTTTACAACTATAGCATAGAGTCATACAATTATATCTCTAGACCAGTGCGCCTGTATTGAGTTTTATCGATTTGTTTCTTTTTTTTACGGATTCCTTTTTTCCTATCAAAGGGAGGCTCGGAAAGACTTCACAATACAACATTTTTTCAGCCTAGAAAACCATAAAAAAACTCTGTAATTTTGGATTAAAGGAATCCCTAAACACTAAAACTCCAAAATCACTAAAACAACTACTAAACCTTTTTCCCTCTACACCCTTATTCTAACTTAATACCAATAGTGTTAAGTTCTAAACAATAAAAATTAGTACCTAAACATCTGATTTTGGGACCACTTGAGTCAATCCAACACATTCAGGGATGCGAGAATCAATTCAAAGATATTCGAGATCATTTGGTAAAGCACTCTTTAAGGAAAGCCTATGAGATGCCTTAAATCCCTTTTTCGCTGCTTTGAGGTTTAGTCTTAGTGTGTTTGTCAACTTGGATAGAAAATCAACTTCAGGCTTTGTTCAAGGAAGAATATAGCTGAATGGCTCTATTCCATTTTAATAGAGCATTTGGCTTTGTTCATCATAGAATAGAGCCTGCATAGCAACAAAGCTGTATGGCTCTGTTCACTACGGACAAAACCACAAACTTATCTCATTTTTGCTCGAAACACTTCTTTATGATTCTTTTTGTATCTTTTAATTTTTGTACATCAATATTAACGTGTTTAAACATAAATTAATGTGTTTTAATAATTCAAAATATGGATTTAAGTGAATGTGGAGTTATGATTCATGTTTTTAAGGAAAAAACTCGTTTTTATCCAAAATTGCAAACTAAAACCATTTTGTTTGCAAAATCAAATCTAATATGATTTATAATGTATGTAAATGTTGATTTGAGGGTCCATTAGCTGTTTATGGGATTATGTCACATTATGGCACTTAATCTCAGGTTTCATCCTGATTAAGGCAAAATCCTAAGTTATGTGTCAAAATGATTCTATAATCCTTTAGTTGTCCACAGATTGAGAATTTGTTAAACTTGAATCGGGTGTACTAATCATTCGGGGATCACTATACCTTCACAGGTATTAATCTCAAGGGGGGGATTCCATACTACTCAAATCGCAAAAATGTTAATGTTTAGTTGAGTCTCGCCCAATAAATGATAAGGAGAGGCATATCACACCTCCTCACCCCCGAAAAGGGCTTAATGGTCACACGTCTTGCATCCGTCGGTCACTCGTGCGCTCATAAACATTATTGGTGAAATCCATCCATCAGCATCAAATGGGCACAAATTTATTGTAGTGATAATTGATTACTTTACCAAATGGGTTGAAGCGGAGTCTTTCACCAATGTCGATGCTATAAAAATGGCCAAGTTCATCGAGTGAAACATTCTTACTAGATATAACATACCCATAATGTAGTCAACAATTGAGTATAGTTCCAAAGAGTGACTGAGGAACTTCTGTAAAAATACATCTACCATCACAAGTCTTCACCATACAAGTCTCAAGCTAATGGTGCAGTAGAAGCAGCCAACAAACCTATCAAGAAAATTTTGGCAAAAATGGTGCAAACTTTTAGAGATTTGTCAAAAGTGTTGCCTTTTGCTCTGTGAGGTTATTAAACACCAATGGGAGAAACCCCACACTCTCTGGTCTATGGAATAGAAGCAGTATTATTAGTGGAAGTAGAACTACAATCTTTCTAAATTGTTTTTGAATTGTAAATACCTAAAGTAGAATGGGTATGAAGCAGATATCATCATCTGCCACTGATAGAATAAGAGTTTGGAAGTGTTAGAGCATCTTCAGATGTATCAACAAAGAATAGCGAGGGCTTACAACCAAAAGGTTCATCCTTTGAGAACCATCAACGTAGATGAATTGGTTTGAAGCAACTCAAATAGACCAACATGAATGTTAGGGGCAATTTCAAGCCAATTTGGGAAGGTTCCTACGTAGTTAAGAAGGTCATGTCTAAGGGCACAATCAAGATTATAAACATGGATAGGCAATGAGTTCATCAACCCCATCAACATCAATCGCCTCATAAACTATCGTGTATAAAAAGCAAAAGATAAAGAATACAACTTGTTAAGTTCAAAATTCAAAAAGGATGCCAAAGGCAAAAGTTAAGGCAGCTGTTAGATCGATGAGGAATCAATGAGGAAATTGGCTTAACTCCCTTTGCATTACAGAATGATTTTAAATAAGAGCTTTGGATAATTCATGGGTCTTACAAGCCGAGAAAAGACTCAAACTAATCCCAAAAAGATTAGGGTTACAGATCTTACTTCCTTAAGAGTGATAGGTTTTCGAGTCAAACCCCCAATTAGCATTATTATCCTTTAGTGATTTCTTCATAAAACCCTATTTCGGGACATTCACCTCAGTCCCACAGTTCCAACACAATTGGAATTACTTAATTCTAACTTAACATAAAAGGGTTATGTAAAAAACTGTGGCAAGCCTACTTGAATGCTTGTGAAAATGTGTGATTTTCATTCATGACCAATTTTCATCTTATTTATTTGAGAATTCTCAAAGATTTCTTCTAACTAAATGTCTATCTTGGACTCTTAGTTATAATGCAACTAAAATCACTCAATTCTAAGTTGTAACGAAGAACTTAGACTATGTAGAACTTTACCTCCCTACTATTTCATTGTAAACAAAGCCGTAAGGCTCAGTCCACCAACCAATATGGCCACATGGCCCTGTCCTACCAACCCTCTCAGTCATATGGCTGTGCAACGGAGCCATATGGCTGTGCTTTAGGTTTCAGCGTAATTGCACTCATTTTAGTTGATTTGTTTCCTTTTTTGAGGATTTTTTTTTCTCCTATAAAAGGAGGTTTAGTTAGAACATAAAGGATGACAGAATTTCACCAGAAAACACCTAGAATGCTATGAAATTCTACTCTAACAAAACCAAAATCACAAAAATATAAAATTACTACATTATTTCTTCCTAAAAACCTTAGAAGTCTAAAACAAAACCAAGAACTTAAAACACTTAAAACTAACCTAAACACGGATGTTTAGGATTATTCAGGACCTAAAGCATGCTTCAAGGGTAAGCTATTGAGATTTCTTAAATCCCTCTCTTTTGTATTTTTTTTTTATGTCTTTTACTGCCTTTTAGATCAAGTCTTGTTGGTGTTGGTTAAGTTTTTTTATTTTGTATTGTATAAAAATAAAAATTTAGCCTTTATTCTGGGATGAACAGTGCCGCACGGCCATGTTTTTAAGTGGATAGAGCCGTGTGGCTCTCTTCACAAGAGAATAGAGCCATGCAGCTCTGTTCTGAATAAAACAGATCTATACGACTCTATCACCTATGGATAGACTCCCTTGTTATCCCGATTTGTCCCAAAATGCACCTTTATAATTCTTTTTGTATCTTTTAATGTTTGTATATTAATATTGACATGAAATAACATCATATTAACTATATTATATCAAATTAAAATGGGATTTAGATGAATGCAGAATTAGGATTCATGCTTTTTCTTAAAATCAATGTCATTATGTTATATTGCATATATATATATATATATATATATATATATTGATATTTGGGTCCATGTTAGTGTGATTATGCCTTGTTGTGATGTGTTATCCTAGATTTCGTTGTGGTTAAATGTAAAATATCGGGAAACATATCAAGGTGATTATTTAATCACCTACTTAACTCCCTTGATATCAATATCCCCTTAAGCACATCCCAATCTCCTATTTCCCTAATTCTATCTTATTTTGAGTGATATGTGCAATAATGGGTGTCCATATGCATGTTGCATTTATTTACTGTTTTCTATCAAACTGTATCACTCAAGTTGTAATCCCATAATTATTTTATTATGTATCCCTCTTCCCGAAAGGTTGTAATAATCTTAAGTAGGACTTTATTTGCTTTGTTTATATCTGACATGTAATGTATGCCCCTTTTCTATGTATAAATAATGAATAGACGATTATTAGGGTGTAAATAGCACAGAATTCATATAAACAAATTATAGCCAGTTGTACCTAATTAAATCTCATCATGTAATTATGCTAAGATATTTTCATGTATGTTCATAAATGTGGACACATGAGTCATTATGTTGAAATGTCTAATAAGTAAACCATTATCTATGAATAAGTTCAATAAAGTTAAAATAATTATGGAAAAAGATAATTGATGTCTAATATCATATTACTTAATGTTGTCACTTGCGCCTCTTTAATGATCTAGCTAAGTCATCTAGGATGTGCTCAGTAACCCTTTCCTTGGCATGATCTCCTTGGGTTTCGCTCATCCTATCAACCCACGCCTTGTAATTATCCAACATCTCAATTTCAACTACTAGATTAGTAGAAATGAAATACTTCCTTCTACAAGCCCATTTCCCTATGAAGCACTCTAGATAAGAATCTGAATACTCTGCATAGCTAAAGGGAGTGAAAGAAGTCAAAATATCTCGTACCCAATTATACTAACGACACAAGCAGTTGGGAGAGTAAAATTTGCTCTTCCTCGGATCGCATAAATGGACATAACTCTATTATATATATAGGATAACATAGGAAAATCTCCATCAGGTTCACATCCATCTCACTTCTGGATCCGATGATCTTAGCCTTCTTCTACTTTACCTCTAGAATTAGAGCAACTAGACAGAAATCAATTAGTGTACCATTTTTGCACATATACATGGACATAAGGATTAAACACATTAGGCAAGCCCAAAGACTTGTCACCATTGTCTTTAGTCTTGCAAACTCTCAATACTACATTCAGATCTAATCTAGCAGTGGGATTAGAACCAAACAATGATCTCTCAGTAGCTAAAAGCCTTAAATCAAATAAAGACACCAGTGGAGTGACACCTTGGAAATTTGGGTCCAACACAATAGGAACATTAGTAGCTGAATCAGGAATTCTAACAATTGCTCCAAACTCTTCATATACAAGGCATAGTTCCTAATGAGGTAATTTGAACACATGATATTTAGTGTCCCAGAACTAAAGAACATACATAGAAAACATGGGGTTTAGCTCAATTCCCCAGTAATCTTACCAACATCTGACCTGGGGTGAGCATGGATTTTTCTAGCCTCAGTGATGAAAACCCTTCGGTTATCCTTTTAAGGAGTATTATAGGTACCCGATTTAAGGAGTGAAGAATGTATTCAAACAAGCTCAAGATCAAACTCTAAATCGGCCAAAACCATGGACTCCGGCTCAACACCTGTGCGAGTGTTGTGTCAATAGCTATGTAGCTATCGATGCAAGAGCCGTACGACTCAGATCCAACAGTTTGTGACTTTTCTCTTGGAAATGTAGAGTTTGGATTTTATGGGTATAAAAGGACGGATTGAACAAGGAAATAGAAAAGAGAGTAAGAAAGCAAAGAAAGAAGTCATAAACCAAGCCATAAATCACCCCCCATAAATGCAAAACCAGACACCAAAACAAGCTAAACACAAATTAAACCGAAAACATCGAACTTTCATAGTAAGTTTTAGGTTTGGGAAGCTTCTCGGGTCATTTTCAAAGCTTGGTTGAATTCGATTGAAATTCTAAAGATTGGGTCAGAAATCTCACTCAAATAGGTAAAGCATGCTACAAAGGTAATCTCTAAGATGTACTAAAGTCCATTTCTTGCTTTCTGGTCAAGTCTTGGTGTATATGGTTGAATTTCAATGCTTTCTGTATACTCAAGCTTAATATCCATATGGCTGTTCCCATAGCCATATGGCTCTTATCCTATTTTAACTAAGTCATACGACTCTAATTGTTCTGGTTCGAGATTTTCAATTTGTTATCCTGCGGGTCAAAACCATTTATGAGTATTTACTACTTTTGGACCTAGATTAAATTCCATAAGAAGTATAAAACCCCCCATAAATGGGATTCAAGATTAATTCTGGGATAAACAAACTCACTTAACATGTTAAATATTAACCGGTAAAACTGTTTTCAAAACCATTTTCCCAAAAAATCAATACAGGAACATTTCAAACTGTTTTCCAGGTCTGGCCTGTGAAACTAGCTGAGTCTCACTGGCTATCCCCTCTGGATGCATGATCTCGATACTTATATGATCTCGTTCTGTAGTGTTTGAGTCCTATATGTGATCATTCATGTACAAATGCTTGTTTTGCAGGATTAGAAATATGTTTAGCTTTATTTATTCTTTTAGATAAATTTATGTATTTTAAGCGGTTGTATCCTGATTCCCCATTTGATTCGTTTGTATCCTATTGCTTGTTTACTAAATTTCTTACTTAGCTTTTAATAATAATTTTAATAGTAATTTTAATAATAATTTCATTCAAAGATTAGTGCTTGCAAGTATACGAATCGCAACGTAGTAATAAAAGATATCGATCCCACGAGGAATAAGTATGTACACTTTAGTTTTTTTTTTCTTTGCATTTATAGATTATCGATTTATGAAGTGATATGGAGAAATGGTTAAATGGTAAGTTAAATAAATTAAAGTATTAGTATTGAGTTGAGTTATTGCTTAATATCTAGTTACATAAATATATAAGCATTTTATCTTAGATATTTGTTGTACATGCATTAATTATCTATTTAATTCCTATGATAAGAGTATGTCGAATTAGTTCTATTTCAACGGGTATGTCTAGAAATAGATTTTATTCAATAACTCATAGATAAATTATTGAATACCTTTGCCAAAATAACTAATGGTCTTAATATACAATGGCCAAGCTATATTAAGATGATCTTCAATTAATTTAATAAAGTGAAGCAAAACAATCATACATCATAATTTATTCTATCTTAGTAACTAACCAAGACAAAGTAAAATACAAACTTCTCTATATCTTATTATGAATCACAATACATACTTGGTGTTAGTCATGCAATGTAAAACAAGAAATCAAAACATACTTGGCGTTAGTCATGCAATGAAGAGTAAGATATAAGAAAACTTATCGATATTGATCTCGTAAATATTCAATACAAATACAAGTGTGACGCTCTCATAAAGGAAAAGCATAAGAATAGACTTAAGAAAGCAATAGTATTCCCGTCTGTCATATGGGAAACACTCCCTCACGCCTATAGGTATATTGCAACCTCGGGGGTATCTTTTCTCTATACAGCGACAATACTTGATTCAAGGACCTTGGCGTTAGGCTCCCCTTTACATACAGTAAATATTACAACAACACTTGAACTCTCTAGATGCTTTATTTCTCTATCATTTGCCGATTTTTCCTCTCTTTTGGCATCCCATTGGGGGCACACCCTGCAATCTAGAATTCCTTCTCTATTTATAAGCATTGAAGCATTGTGTCTTTTTATGAAAGATTGTGTTGATTCATTGAAAGTTTGTCTCTTTGTAAAGTTGTGTTGGTTTATTGAATGGTTGTGTCTCTTTGCGAAAGATTATATCTCTTAAATACTATTGGTTCTTCTTGGAAAGTTGTGTCCATTCATGAAGAGTTATGTCTTTTCATGAAGGGTTGTGTCTTTTCATGAAGGGTTGTGTCTTTCCGCGAAGGGTTGTGTCTTTCCATAGTGGTGGTTGAAGTTTCAGACTTATAAGATTAGATAACTGCTACTGAGTGCATGTCACGATCGTGGCAGAGTGTCGCGGTCGTGATTCACACGGGTTTCTTTGTAAAATGCTGAAATCAAAGTCTGTCCAAGTGCTAGGTCACGACTGTGATATCCATCGCGCTCGTGATCTGTCTCTTTCTTTTAATTTCTTCGTTTTTACTTCCTTTTATAGCTAATTTCCACATTTTTGCATACTTGGTCTTTAAAATTGTAAATCATCAAAAACAAGCAATACCAACATGAAATCTAATATATAATAAGTAAAAACAATGCAAATTCCTTATAGATTATATCACATATAAGTGCCTTTTTAGCACTTATCAAGCCTTTACACTTATCCTTTTGCTTGTCCTCAAGCAAAATATGAATCTCTTTATCTTCTTACTTGTGATGACCAATCATACTTAGTCTTTGAAACACAAAATAAAGAATCTCAACCTTCAACTTTTAAGGCAACTATGAGGCTTTTTGAATCTTAAGAACACATATGTATATCCTTCTTTTCTATTATTAAGTTTGTGTATTGCCAAAAGATCATTTTAGTAAGCTTAACTTAGAATTATGGACCATAAGTAGAGTTTATATACACCTTTAACCATGTTCATGCCCTAATCAACACAATTTATGCTTACTCAACTAAAGCACATCGGTGAAAGCTTTTCGGGACAAATTTTAGCACACGTTTAGCCATTATTCTCAAAGCATTTTTAGGTAACCTAGATTTTTTCTAAGCACTCATGTGTGGTTGCGTTTCGTTCCATACCACACCTCCCCTTTTATCTCATTTGTTACCACTCATAATGCAATTTTTCTCTTCTTGTATTATATAAAAGTAGATATTTTCTTTTATTCTATATCTCGCTTTTAGTGGTTGCATTTTATGCTCCATACCACTTTCCTCTTTTACATAACACTTTGTTTATCACTCAACACTCAATTTGCAATACCCTCATCTTTTATTGAACAATGCTAATCCGTATTATGGCTTTAGTTTCCTTAGTTCAATCACTTCAAACTTAGTCTTATAAGGTAGAAAATCATGCATCTTATTGCATTTAAACAAAAATTGCCAATGGATACCCAAACACTTACAGGATTTATTCTTTTGCCTTGCTTTTCAAACTACTTCAACAATAAACATACTCCATTTTCAATATTTTACCCCTTGAATATACATATTTTTATTGAATCAAAGCCTCTTATTCCTTTAAGGTGAGATGATCTTCATTTGCATTATCCAAAGATTGTATATCATAATCATACACTTCAACTCAAGATAGAAAAAGATGTCATAAGCTTTTGACAATCACAAAATCAGATAAAAATGCAAGAATACTTGATATTATAATGATATATAAGAATAAAAATTTAAAATTATCCTAATTTTACCCCCTACACTTGAATTGCGCATTGCCCTCAATGTGTAGGAAAATAAACTAACTTCAAGCACAACTAAAAACTAGAAAACACTGGAAATAGAAAATAAAAGAAAGTAAAGAAGAAAAAGATAGAAAAAACCAAATCAAGCCTCTGGTGATCCTGGTGGACTTGGAGTAAACTCTATGTTTTGACAGCGGAAGAACTTGAGAAGCTTCCTCTTTAATGACGCATTCTCCTTCCGAATCGCTTTTACTTCTTGCCAAATTTGGTGGACATTTTGCTCAATCGCTTCAACCTTGGTTAGCACTTGTTGCCAAACTTGATTTTCTGCTTCTTGCTCTTTATTAGCATTCTCCTCCTCTTCCTTATCTTCATCATCACTTTCTTCCCTTTGCACTTGCTTTCCCTTGCTCCTAGATCGTGCATCCGAAAGTCCGGCTCCTCCTTCCTCTCCCAAAGTTATAAGGACCTTCTTTGTTCTCTCTTCATAGGAAGTGAATTTGAAAGCTCTAATGATCTCCTTTGCTAATCCGGCATTTTTCATCAATTGCCCATCAAGGAATCGCAATTTTTCTCCATGCTACAATGTGTAGGGCAATTCTCCTCTAATGGCCAAAATTAAGGCTGTCATTACATGACCGCCTCTAACTTTCTTCTTATTACAATCTGCTGCTCAAGAAATTCCTTCCCAAATATGATCCCTGCAATCCACTTTTCTTCCTTTCATAGCTTAGTTTAAGACATATAAGTCTTTTGCTTGCACCTTATTGCTTTCCACCCTGTAGAAAATGGAATGGCACAAATACTTGTGCAAATACAAAAGCGCATTATTCTTAATCAATCGGTTTGGGAAATTCTTCGCTGAATATTTCTCTAACCTGGTTATACTTTTCCAAAAAGGATGTGGGCTATATTCATAAAATGGAAAACGCCACCCCTCACTTTCTGTAGGAAAATCAAACCAATTAGTCATCTCTTCATAGACAACCGTGTACTCATTACTGATGATTTTGATGTTTTTGAATCTTGTGAATTGTCTCCCTTCCTTTTCATTACGGATTGGAAAGGTTGCACCATAGGTCTCACGCAAATCCACCGGTTGAGGAGTTCGCAAAGAACTTTGGCCTTTCTTAGTAGCAATTCTCTTTTGCCTTCGCATAGAAAATTATTTTGCTAAGGTTTTGAAAATATGGACTTGAGAGATAAAAGATGAACAGGATTTTTGATAGTTTAATTTATAAAGGAAGTATAATATTAGAAGACTTTGGTTGCGAATAATAACAAAGAAAGGGAGTCCTATTTATTGTGAATTTCACCAAAAGACACATCCTTTCACCAATTTAATTCATTGAATATAATAAAATATTAATCAAGTAGAGTTATTAACCAATAGAAACATGTTTTGACTGGTCCAATGGTCATAAAACGGTCAAATTTTGAAAATTGGAGCCAATTTTACTATTAAAAAGTAAAATAAGACCGTTAACTTTCTTCAAGTTGCGATCGTGACACCCAGGTCGCGATCGTGACATACACGACCATAAAAATATTGCATATGAAATTAGCTGAGTTGCGATCATGACACGCATGTCCCGATCGCGATTTGGAAACAGAAAGATTTTACCTATTTGGCGTACTTGAGTCGCGATCGTGATGCTTGGTCATGATCGTGACTCATGCTTCTTCTTCTTTTTTTCCTTTTCTTTGACTTGCTCAATCATGATCGCAATAAAGCATCACGATCGTGATTCGCATGGTTCATGAAATTTTAACCGTTCAATGAAAACAAAAAAACTTACAAATTACACACCAAAGTAGATTTATTTATACAACAACAAACATAATGCAACAACAAACATATGTACATTATTATAATCCTAGAGTTTCAATACTTTGAAAGTGAAAAATTCAAAATGGAAAAATATGTATTTATAGTGAAAACATGAAAAGACATGACTTTTGAAGTAGATATTATAGTTAAAAATGGATAAGAATGATAGTTAAGCCAATTATAGTCGTTTAAAACAAAAATAACCGAAAGTCAAAAATCTAAAAATTCAAGTGTCACGATCATGATGCACAAGAATTTCAACTTTTCATGCATTTCATCAACTTAACACTACTCTACTATAATATATTCTTAACACTAAACTTAAACACTCATTTGTATTTATTAATACTTAACTAAAACACACTAAAAAACACATCAAAACATACAAAACACACGTAAGAAAAAAAATTCTATAATCCACAAATACTTAACAAACATCAAATGACATAACAATTATTCCCCGAACGGTGCCAAAAACCTTGTTGCTTGTTTACTAAATCTCTTACTTAGCTTTTGATAATAATTTTAATAGTAATTTTAATAATAATTTCATTCAAAGATTAGTGCTCACAAGTATACGAATCGTAACATTGTAATAAAAGATATCGATCCCACGAGGAATAAGTATGTACACTTTAGTTTGTTTTTCTTTGCGTTTATAAATTATCGATTTATGAAGTGATATGGAGAAATGGTTAAATGGCAAGTTAAATCAATTAAAGTACTAGTATTGAGTTAAGTTATTGCTTAATATCTAGTTACATAAATATACAAGCATTTTATCTTAAATATTCATTGCACATGCATTAGTTATCTATTCAATCCCTATGATAAGAGTATGTCGGATTAGTTCTATTTCAACGGGCATGTCTAGAAATAGATTTTATTCAATAACCCATAGACAAATTATCAAATATCTTTGCCAAAATAACTAAAGGTCTTAATACACAATGGCCAAGCTATATTAAGATGATCTTCAATTAATTTAATTTAACAAAGTAAAGCAAAACAATTATACATCATAATTTATTAATGTGTCCTTTCATGAAGAGTTGTGTCTTTTCATGAAGGGTTGTGTCTATTCATGAAGAGTCGTGTCTTTCCATGAAGGGTTGTGTCTTTCCATATTGGTGGTTGAAGTTTAGGACGGATAAGATTAGATAACAGCTGCTGAGTGCAGGTCACGATCGTGACAGAGTGTCGCGATCGTGATTCACATGGGTTTCTTTGTAAAATGTTGAATCAAAGTCTGTCCAAGTGCTAGGTCATGACCGTGATATCCATCACGCTCGTGATCTGTCTCTTTCCTTTAATTTCTTCGTTTTTACTTCCTTTTATAGCTAATTTCCACATTTTTGCATACTTGGTCTTTCAAACTGTAAATCATAAAAAACAAGTAATACCAACATTAAATCTAATATATAATAAGTAAAAACAACGTAAATTCCTTATAGATTATATCACATATAAGTGCCTTTTTAGCACTTATCATATCCTTTAGAGTAGCTTCATTGTTTCAGTCTATAATAATTAATTTATTTATTGCTCTATGTACCCTATATGTACATCATATGCCTTAAATTAAAATCAATCTAGTTCTATAAAATGTTATTATTCGATTGTTGAGGCGTTTATTTTAATTAGATAATAAGTGACTCGTCCGGACCTAGATCTCTGGATGGTATAGCAGTCCTCGCTTGGTTTTGACTGTATCTGAATTTCCCAATTGAACTGAGTCTAGTGGTAACTCCTATATCTTTTCTTTTACGAATATCACATTTTCCAAAACGAATTTCCATGTAAATATCATTACTCATCCACTCAAAACCCCGATCAACCGGCCTGATTCACAGTACGCTTATTTATGTTCTGTTTCATGAAAATGTCATCCGCTCACACCTGGAATGAGTCCAAGCTGCCCCATTTAGACTTAGACAATGGAACATACATAAAAAAACTTGGGGTTGAGCTTAATTCCTCGGTAATCCTGCCGACATCTGACCTAAAATGAGTCCAACTTGCCCCATCCAAGCTAGAGACCATTCCATTTACCAACCAAGATGTACAGCTTCTATATTCTTAATTTAGGGAATTTTTGGTAGTCAAATGATCTAAACCATGGCCACATTAATTTAGCTAGGTTTGAGAGGTGATTTTACACATTCCCTCAAAATTTCACATAATTCCAACAAGAACGAAAGAAGTTATGGCCATTTTACTGCATTAAAAACTAATAAACTACTTTTTCAAAAAGGAAAATAGTTTAGTCTCATTCAAAATTCAGACAAATGTAAAAAATTAGTGATATAGATCAAATATATTCAAAGTTCAGCTGCAATTAGTGGTTCATAATAGATGAACTCAATATTCAGATACACAAGTGATACAATACATAGAAGAAAGATCCCAATCTACCCATCATATTCATCATCACCATGATCTAGACCATGGCCACATTAATTTGGCTAGGTTTGGGAGGTGATTTTGCACATTCCCTCAAAATTTCGCATGATTCAAACAAGTACAAAAGAAGTTATGGCCATTTTATTGCCTCAAAAACTAATAAACTGCTCTTTCAAAAAGGAAAATAGTGTAGTCTCATTTAGACAAATGTGTTACAAAAAATTAGTGATATAGATCAAAAGTACACAAAGTTCATCTGCAATCAGTGGTTCATAATAGATAAACTCATATTCAGGTACACAAGTGATACAATACATAAAAGAAAGATCCTAATCTACTCATCATATTTGTCATCACCAAGATCTAGACCATGGCCACATTAATTTAGCTAGTTTCGGGAGGTGATTTTGCACATTCCCTTAAAATTTCGAATAATTCCAACAAGTACAAAGAAGTTATAGCCATTTTATTGCCTTAAAAACTAATAAACTGCTCTTTTGAAAAGGAAAATAGTGTAGTCTCATTCAAAATTTAGACAAATGTTTTACAAAGAGTCAGTGATATAGATCAAATGTACTCAAAGTTCAGCTATAATTAGTGGTTCATAATAACTAAAATCAATGGTTCATAATAGATGAAATCAGTTGTTCATAATAGATGAACTCAATATTCAGATACATAAGTGATACAATATATAGAAGAAAGAACCCAATCTACTCATCATTTTCATCATCACCACCTCTATCTCTAGCAGCAGTAGAAGAAGAAGACATCATATAGATAAGGTTGTTATGGCTCTCCCTCTTATAGGCCTGACCTTCTCTGTAGCCTCAACTCTCAATCTCATGGCCTCCAACTCCATATTGGCCCTTGCCTCACTAGTCAGCACTTCACTTTGCATACGCACATATAGTGAGGGCATGATTTTAAGTCACAATCATAACATACATGAACTCATGCATAAAACAAGAACTTACCATGTTGTTGAAGTTCTTAGATATCACACAGCTTCACATCCCACTCAACAACTGTGTTAGATGCATAACTTGGTCTGTCGTAACTTGCAGCAATGGGTTAATCCTTAAAGCTTAAAGGAAATAATCTAAAACATCTCCAATGGTGGATTTAGAGGAATGTTCCTCCCAGTAAGACCCTTTTACCACTCACGAATAAGGTCCCTTAAGTATCATGACCAACCTATTTGATAACTCATATTCACATAGGCATATTTAGGTCCACTTTAACTTGTATTCTTAGTTATTTTTGCATTTTTAGTTCTTTATTTTATTATTTAGTTGACTAGTTAGTTTATTTTATTTTATTTATTCTTATTAGTGTAATTCATCTCTTTTAGGTGTTTAGTAGCAGATTTTGGCTAATTAGGAATGTTGCCAGAAGAGGAGTTGTTGGAGGCTGAATTTCAGCTGGATTTTCAGAAGATTTGGAGGCTATTTTAGCTCCAGATTTATTCTACAAAGTTGTGCACCTGTCCGTTAGCTTTCCATAGCATCTTAAATCATGCCAATCGGAGCTGTATCGAAGAAGTTAGCTGAGATTTCCTGCAACATGCTCGGGTCCTGCGGGTCAACCTTCTTCTGTTGACTTTTTCTTCTAATTTGGGCACTTCATATCTAATGGGCCGGATTTCTCTTTATTTGGTTAAGGGGCCCATTGCTTGCACTTAAATATTGGGTAGGTCATCTGTTTAAGGAGGCTAATTCCTTCGTGGGGTTCTAATTAGTTCTTAAAAGGGAAAACTACAAAAGGAACAAAAAAAAGGAAAGAGAGGAGGAGATTTTTCATCGGGACATAAGAGCTGAAGAAAAGAAGGGGTTTTATGTTTTCTTAGGTCATCAAGGATAGGAGGCTGCATGATTTTCTTGATGATTTTCCGTGGCTTATGTTCAGTTATGAGTAGCTAAACTTTCTTCTAGTTGAAATACTTGGATGTGTAATTCCATTTGATTCATGAGACTTATGTTTTGATTTATGTTCAGTTATCCAAATATTTATTCAATTCCTGTATTGTAGATTGTTTTATTGCTTTTGATTTAATGAAATTAATTTGGCCAGTTGATTGATTGATTGTACTGCATATTGCTGAATAGAATAATAAATCCGTGATTGTTGTTCTATCGTAGTGGCAAGTTAGCTTTGCATAAAGTTAACGGAATTGAATAATTTAGTCTTTATGGTTTACGGTGTTTCCAATTTCATTAACTAAGATAGAGGTCTTTTTGTGATTAATGCTACCATAGGTTAATTCCTGTTAGAGGTTTCTTAGATTATCTGTTGGCTAGGGAAGTAGTTTATTCGGGCGTTTCCTGGAACTATCGATAAATTAAGAAAAGATTGTTTATTAAGTGCATTTCATCTCTAACCTATAACTCTGTCTATTTGGATGATTGAATTGGATCTTTGGTGTCTGTGATTGAATTACGGAATTAAACTGAAAAGTATCTCAGCTAGTTTTTCATTCTATTGATTTATTCTATTTTAATTTACACTCTGCAAATTCATAAATCACTTTATTTATTTTTATTATAAAACATTTTCAATCCAATTTTTTTCCCCTTTTTGCAAATAAATACACCTGCATTAATCCCTGTGGTTCGACCCCGTTCTTGCTATACTACCCAGTATAAGGAACCGGAGATTTTAAATAACACTTTAATGGGTTGACAACCTATCAAATTTTGGCGCCGTTGCCGGGGATTAGTGTTTAAGTTTTATTTATTTGAGTTTTGATTTCTTTTCTAAGTGTGCATGTTTGACCCAGAAATGGAAAACACTGTAAAAAGGCTCAAAAAAGAAGCAAAATTGCGTAGGAGACAAGTTCTTTAGGCTGTGCAATACAACCCTGATAATACTGAAACTTTTCCTACCGTTGAAACAGATTCAGACTTTGAAACTGAAATGGCCAATCCACCTCTAGCAACTTTGCGAGACATGCTCGCCCCTCTTGTTAACCAACAGCCGCTGTGTATCCAATATCAAAATGTTGAGGATGGATTCGAGTTGAAACCTGCACTGATTTAGCTTTTATCGAAATTCCATGGGTTACAGGTGGAAGGCCCAAATTGTCACTTAAAGGAGTTTCATGTGGCTTGCTCTGGATTCAGACCACATGGAGTTACTGAAGAGCAAGTCAAATTGCATGCATTTCCATTCTCATTGGAAGCCACCGCGAAGGAATGGTTGTACTACCTTCCTTCCAGAACTGTTAACACTTGGACTGAAATGGCAAGGCTATTTTTGGAGTGATTCTTTCCTGCATCTAGAGCTGCAAACTTAAGAAGGGAAATTTGCAGTGTCAGACAAAAAGACTCCAAATCTTTGTATGAATATGGGAAAGATTCAAGAGGCTATGCGCCAGTTGCCCTCAACATGGTATAACGGATCAACTGCTGATTCAATTTTTTTATGAGGGGCTGCTACCACTTGAACGGAGAGTCATTGATGCTATTAGTGGTGGTGCTTTGGTCAGCAAGACACCCCAAGCCGTCCGAGAACTGATTTCCACCATGGATGCAAATTCACAGTAGTTCAACAGCCGTTCTGACACTCCTGCACGAGGTATTCATGAGGTAAGGTCTTCTAATCTCAAATCTAAATTGGATAGGCTTAATCAATTATTAGAGAAGAGTATTATTGGAAGTGTAGGTGCTTCTAACCAAGGGCAACAAGTCGAAGTTTGTGGTATTTGTTGTTTTCAGGGACATCCCATTGATGCATGCCCAACACTGCAAGAGGAATCCAGCAGTGAGATGGTTAATGCCATGGGAGACTTCAACACCCAATACCAAAGGCAATATGATCCCTTCTCCGATTCATACAACCCAGGATGGTGGGATCATCCAAACTTGAGATATGGCAATAACCAACAACAGTCACAGCCCCCACGGATGAACTATGGAGAAGAAATTAATTCTTTGAAGGGCATGATGGTGCAATTGTTGGAATCTCAGTAGAAGAGTGTTGATAAGATGAGTACAATGGAAAATCAAATTAACCAATTAATTTCCTCTTTCAACAAACTTGAAAACAAAGGAAGGTTGCCCTCCCAACCTGATGTGAATCCGAGACACAATGTCAGCGTGATTACCTTGAGAAGCGGAAAAGAACTCGAGGCACCAATACCAAAAACATCAACCCTATATGGCCGTGCAACACCATCTGAGACAAAGAAAATAGCCCCCATCAAAGAGCTGATTCAACCCAATCCTGGAAAACCACCATTTCCACATTGATTGCCGAGAAAGAAGAAAGCTACAGATGACACAGAGGTGTTCAAAACTTTGAAGAAGGTGGAAATCAACATTCCACTTCTAACAGCCATCAAACATATACCTCAGTATTGCAAATTTTTGAAAGAGCTATGCACTGGGATGAACGGAGTTCGAGCCAATGAGAGGGTACCCATAGGTGAGACCATTTCAGCAGCACTTCAAGGTAAATTACCCATAAAAGAACAAGATACAGGTATGTTCACAATTCCCTGTAAAATAGGCAATGTAGGCATAGAATAAGCTATGTGTGATCTCGGTGCTTTTATTAATTTAATGCCTTTGTCTATTTACTCTGCACTGAAATTGGGCCCTTTGAAACAAAATGGTGTAGTTTTGACATTAGTTGATAGGTCTAGTGTTTTTCCTGAAGGTGTATTAGAAGATGTTCTTGTACAAGTAAATGACTTAGTATTCCCTGCGGATTTTTATGTCTTGAATATGGAAGGGGAACTTCTTCTAACCCGGGAATGATACTGCTAGGATGCCTATTCTTGAAAATAGCCCGCACTAAGATTGATGTGTATGAGGGGACGTTAACAATGGAATTTGATGGTGCTATGATTAAATTTCACATAAATAGAGCAATTAAGCACCCTGTTGATTATGCCTTTGTTTTTGCAATTAATTTCTCTGACACTTACACTAATAAATTTTTAGAGATGTGTAGTGGTGATCCTTTGCAGGTTTCTTTGGCTGAAAACCTCATAAATCTGAAATTGGCTGAATGGGAGAAAGAATGGGTAATACCTAAGGAGCTGATATATACCGTTCAAGACCTTGAAGCGCTCAAACCTATAAACCAGAGTCAAATGCGGTACAAAACAGCAGTTGAATCATGTCTTGACCATGCTGTAGTTGGAAAAATTCTTCCTTCCATAGAAAAACCGCCAGAATTGGAGCTTAAACTGCTGCCTCCTCATCTCAAATATGCTTTTTTGGGGCCCAATGACATGCTTCTAGTAATCATCTCCAACGAGCTAAAAAAAATGGAGGAATGCTTGATCAGAGTACTTCGGGAAAATAAAGAAGCATAGGATGGACGATTGTAGACATAAAGGGGATTAGTCCGACGATATGCATGCAACGAATTCTCTTAGGAGATGATTGCAAGCCTAGTAGGCAGTCGCAGCGGAGATTAAATCCCCCAATGATGGAAGTTGTCAAGAAGGAGATCTTGAAATTGTTAGATGCTGATGTAATTTAAGCAATCTCAGACAGTAGGTGGGTGAGCCCACTCAAGTAGTTCCAAAAAAGACCGGGATCAAAGTAGTGGAAAATGAAAAAAGGGAGTTGGTTCCAACGAGAGTTCAAAATGGGTGGTGCGTATGTATCGATTACGGGAAGTTGAACATAGCCACACGCAAGGATCACTTTCCGCTGCCCTTTATCGACCAAATGTTAGAGAATCTTGCAGGCCGAACCCATTATTGCTGTTTGGATTGATATTCAGGCTTCCACCAGATTCTAGTCACCCCTGAAGATCAAGAAAAGACCACGTTTACATATCCGTTTGGCACCTTTGTGTACAAACGCATGCCATTCGGATTATGTAACGCGCCTGCTACATTTCAAAGATGTATGGTAAGTATATTCTCCAACTATGTAGAAAATATAATTGAGGTTTTCATGGATGATTTCACTGTATATGGGGACTCTTTTGCTACATGTCTTGATAACTTGAGAAAGGTCATAAAACGATGCATTGAAACTAATCTTGTTCTAAATTATGAGAAATGCCATTTTATAGTTAGTCAGGGATTAATTTTAGGACATATAGTTTCATCTAGAGGAATTAAGGTGGATAAATCTAAAATTGATGTTATTAGTTCATTGCCTTACCCCACAAGTGTATAGGAAGTTCGATCTTTTCTTGGCCATGGAGGATTCTATCGCAGGTTCACTAAGGATTTTGCCAAGATTGCCCACCCACTGAGTTGTCTACTCCATAAGGAAGCTGTTTTTGAGTTTGGAGAAGCATGTCTGCACACTTTTGACTTGCTGAAAGAGAAACTTATGTCTGCTCCGATAATTAAAGCTCTGGATTGGAATCTTTTGTTCGAGATCATGTGCGACGCTAGTAACTTTGCTGTTGGTGCTGTTTTGGGGCAAAGAATAGGAAGGGATGCACATGTCATCTACTATGCGTCTAAGACCTTGGATGATGCACAGAAAAATTATACAACTACCAAAAAGGAGCTTTTTACTGTGGTCTTTGTGTTGGAAAAATTTAGATCCTATTTGCTTGGCACAAGGGTGATCGTTTACATCGACCATGCCGCTTTGAAACACTTGATGCATAAGCAAGACAACCGAGACTGATTCGGTGGGTGTTGTTGCTTCAAGAATTCCAACTTAAGGTTAGAGACAAGAAAGGAGCTGAGAACCTTGATACTGATCATCTTAGCCGTATTGTGAACCCCATCAATGACTGAAGAAGCTGTTAGTACAGAATTTTCGGATGAACAATTGTTTCGGGTAGACACAACATGGCCATGTCGTAACCTATGGTATGCAAACTTGGTGAATTTCTTAGCGAAACATGGGTTCCCTGAAAGTTATACTCTAGCACAGTGCCATAATCTCAAAAGTGACACCAAATATTACATTTGGGATGATCCATACCTGTGGAAGATGTGTTCGGATTAAATTGTACGACAATGTGTGCCTGAAGATGAAATCAAATCCATTTTTCAATTCAGTCACTCATCGGCTTGCAGTGGTCACTTTGGACCCAAAAGGACAGCAAGAAAGGTGCTTGAGTCTAGATTTTATTGTCCGGACCTGTTGAGAGATGTATACGCCTTTTGCAAAGCTTATGATAGATGCCAGATGATAGGTAACATTGGTTGCCATAATGAAATGCCCTAAATACCCATAATGGTTTATGAGATTTTTTATATTTAGGGCATCGATTTTATAGGACCTTTTCCCTCCTGTTTTGGTTTTGCATATATTCTTCTTGCTGTTGATTATGTATCAAAATGGATTGAGGCAAGAGCCACGCATACTAACGATGCTAAGGTAGTTGTCAATTTTGTGAAGACTAATACATTTGTCAGGTTCAGCACACCCAAAGCTAATATTAGTTATCGCAGGACTCATTTCTGCAATCGGGTTGTAGAAGCCCTGTTCAAAAAGTATAAGGTTACACATCATACATCCACAGCCTACCACCCGTAGACGAATCGGCAAGCCGAGCTATCCAACAGAGAAATCAAGAGCATTTTGGAAAAAACCGTAAACCCAACTCACAAAGATTGGAGCCTATGCCTGGATGACACACGTTGGGCATACCAAACAGCCTGCAAAACACCATTGGACATGTCCCCATATGGACTCGTCTATTGCAAGGCCTGTTACTTGTAGTTCGAGATTGAACACCGAGCATTCTGGGCTGTAAAAATGTGCAACACTAACTTTGATGATGTTAGACAGCAGCGACCTCTTCAACGTCAGAAGCTTGAAGAAATCCGTAACAACGCTTATCAGAACGCTGTAATTTACAAAGCTCGAACCAAAGCTTTCCATGATAAGCGGCTTGCTGAGAAGAGGTTTAATGTTGGTCAGAAAGTCCTCCTCTTTGATTCCACTCTTAAAGTTTTTGGAGGAAATTTATGTTCTAAGTGGATCAATCCTTTTGTAGTCACTCATGTCTATGAAAATGGTGCTGTTGATATCCAGAGTAAAGGAGACCGGTAAAATTTTCAAAGTGAACAACCACCGCCTTAAACCATTTTATGAAGGGTTTAGGCCACACTTAGTTGAAGTGCATTACCTTAGTACACCCATTTACAACTAAGTGTGGCCACCGTCGAGCTAACGACGTTAAACAAAAGCGCTTCTTGGGAGGCAACCCAAATTTTCACTCCACAGTGTTTTTATTTATGTATGTGTATGTGTGTGTGTGTGTGTTTTTTTTTTTGGAAAAAAAATTGAAAAAAAATGGTGGAAAGATATAAAAAAAGGAGCAAAAGAGAAGCAGAGAGTTGGCACCTTCTGCCTCGACGAGAACTCGGTAAGCCACCTGCAGCGTGCCCCGCAGTAGAATAACGCCCCCCTTCGCCTCGGTTTCAACTCGGCGAGCCAGTAGCCCCCTCCAACAACAACGAGTCAACTCGCCTGTGACTCACTAAGTCACATCTGCAAGAATAAAAAAATATATTTAAAACATAAAAAGGGAGAATAGAAATCGTAAGTATTCCCCTTCTTCTTTTCTTCTTTTCCTCTTTATCGTCCCCTATTCTTCTTCTCCTTCTTCTTCTTTTTCTTCTTCTTCCCCTACCTTTTCTCATGCCCTTCATCTCCATAACATTCATCCTCCTCCACTCTCTTCCCCTAATCTTACCTCTCCTAATTTCGACCCTAACACCCACCTCATCCAACTCTTTTCCCCAATTTCTTTTCCTCGACCTAGAAATTTCAAATTGGGATTTTGGTGTATTTGTTTTCAACATGCCTCCAAGAGTTAAAATTGGTGCTAAAAGGAAGCCAACAAACGGTTTTGAGGATGCAAAGAGAGAGAGAATCTACATGTCCAGCCAAGTAAGCACTTAATTGCCCCTTTCTCTTAAAAAGTAGGGAAGAGGGAGAGAAATATCTGAGTTTAGTCAATAGGGAGGTTCAACCTTTTGTTTATTTTAATACCATCATATTGGATAAATTTGGGTTGAAAGATGAATTTAATTCTGCTATAGAAAAACTTGGCTAGAGAGTGTGAGTGGACGACCTTTTCGATAGGAGTGGAACGCGGCGAAGCGAACCAGGGAAAAACGTTTTCGTTTGTTTGTTTTGATTTGGAAAACGGGTTTTGTTTTTCTTGGAAAAAATCATGTATTTGGAAAATCCCTTTGTAGAAAACATTTTCCCGTTTTAACTTAAAGACCTCAAAACTTAAATTCCAAGATCAGTGACAAAGTCGCCACCTGGATTAGCTCATCCAGGAAATTCCGGTACAGCTCCCTACCGAGAGTAGACTACTGTACCTAATCCAGAGATTTATGGTTCAAGTAAGTGATTTTCTTTAACCTCTAGCTTGCTTTCACTTTACAGTTTATAGTACCATATTTAATTAGCTTTATTATCTTTCTCTAACCCCAATTTCGTTTATATTTATCAGCCCATGCTCAGGTAAATAACAGAAATAAAATTACAGAAAAATAAACCACGCATCCAAATTATACAAAAATAATAGAGGCCACTTATACAACCAAATTGAATAAAAAGAAAAACTCTCATCCTCAATTTACAAAAGCCTAGAATACACGAATTTCTAAAAAATTACAGTCGCCTAATTTACATAAAAATCTATTAATTACATTAAAAATGAAAATAAAGGAAATTAAAGGCTGCAAAACAAACAGTTAGTACAATTTTATATTACAAGCACAGATAGGACTCACAGCAGGATAGAATTGGGATTTCAGGAACGAGGGCATGCATTTGAGGGGTAACCGGGACAACCCGACCGGTCGGACCGATAAGACCTGGAAAATGGTTTTGAAACGCCTTGTAAATTTTTGTGCTGGAAAACAATTTTTTAGAAAATTATTTGGCTCAATTTCATGCAAATTTTCTTTTTCAGCTAGTCTATTATCCTGGAAATCGGGGTTCCGTTCGTGTGGGTTTTCTTAAACTCAACATCCATCTAGGGCCCAGAAAGCAGTAAACACGCCAAAAATAATTTAAATTCGAAAACAGCACTGCGTGACGACATCCGTACGGGTCATTTTACGGCTTTGTTTTATTCCAGAAACTACAGTCATACGGCTGTAATTACAGCCGTACGGCAATGATTCCCGGAACCCGAAAAATGGTTTTCTCATTTTTTTTTAAATGTCGTTTTGCTCGTTTTCGTTGTTTCCCGAGGATTCTATAGGGTTCGGGGGTCCGCTAATGCTGGACTATGGATCCGATTCGGATCGAACAACCCCGAAACTCAAAAAATAAAACCTGGGAAAAATCTAAAATCCTAATATCCGTACGTACAGAAATCCGAAAACCAAAGTTTTACAATATACGGCTATATTTGGTCCGAAATTGATCACGACAGAATGCATAAAATGGAAAACGGAAAATTTGCGGCCGATCGGGGCAGCTTCGGGAATCTGCCCCTACAGAACACAGTCGTGCTGCTCTAGGTACCAGAGCCGCCCGACTCTGTTCATCACAATTACAGCCGTACGGCTGTATTCAGGGAAATCCGGTTTTCAAAAGATGCAAAAATGAAGAAAACACAAAGAAAAAGCAATGTACAAAGGTTTAAGGACTCTCAGAGTTTACCATGATATTGTTTTAATGCTTTGAATGTTAAGAAAAGGATTGAAAACTTGAAAGTCATCTTGGATACTCAACCGGCCGAAAACCGAAACGAATCCAAAACAATCCGAAATCAATCCGAAACGATCCCGAATCAATGTGCAAAGGTCAGAGAGCTTCCTATTGATGTTTGAAGATTTGTTTCAAGTCTTAATTGTGGTCTCTTTGGTTCCTCTAGCTCTCGACCTCCTTCTCCCTTTCTTTCCTTTCTCTGTAAAAATTTTTCTTTTAGTTTTCCAAGTTCTCTACCTAAGGTCTAATGTCCCTTCCTGATTTGATTTTTGCTTTTCTTTTATACTCCCCACTCATAATCATATCAACCATTTAATGTGCCGCCTGAATTTCCTGAAAATTCGCCCCATTTCCCATGGTTCAGCCAAGTTGTCTGCTTTGTAGAGCAACTTGGTTCAACCCACTAGAGCCGCACGGCTCTAATTATGTTAGAGCCGTGCGGCTCAAGCAAGAGCCGAGCTGAAATTCGCGAAAATCCAATGCTCACCTTAAACCCTAAAAATCACTCGGGGGACCTTTTCGGGGGTTCCAGATCGTGGATAGCTCAGTTTTCGGGATGTTTGAGATACTCCAGGCGACATTTCGATCGTTTTCAAGTCTGATTCGAGTCCTTCTGCTCCACAGGTAATACAGGAATTCTCATCATAGAGGTCGAGAAAACCCAGTGCTTACAACTGTCCCTCGCGAATTCAATACCCGATACCAGGTTTAAGTTACCTGAGGGGAATTTAAGAACACGAATTGAAGCACCGTAAGCGGAAGGATAGAAAGACATACCTGAGTTGCAGCTGATCTAGGCCTGACATCGGGTCTATGTTACACGCGACGGATCTGCTGAAGTTGAGATGGAAGCAAATTTGGGCCCAACACCAAGTTTAGGTTACCCACGACGGACTTGCTGAAGTTAAGATGGAAGCAAATCTGGGTCTGACACCGGGTTTGGGTTACCCACGGCGGATCTACTGGATTTGAGATGGAAGCATATCTGGGCCTGACACTAGGTTTAGGTTACCCGTGGTGGATCTGCTGGATTTGAGATGGAAGTAAATCTAGGTCTGACATCGGGTTTAGGTTACCCGCGACAGATCTGCTATAGTTTGAGGTGGAAGCAAATCTGGGCCTGACACCAGGTTTAGGTTACCCACGATGAATCAGCTGAATTTGAGACGGAAGCAAATCTGGGCTTGACACTGGGTTTAGGTTACCCGTGGCGGATCTGCTAGATTTGAGATGGAAGCAAATCTGGGCCTAACATCAGGTTTAGGTTACCCGCGACAGATTTGCTGGAGTTTGAGATGGAAGCAAATCTGGGCCTGACATCGGGTTTAGGTTACCCACGACGGATCTGCTCAAGTTTGAGGTGGAAGCAAATCTGAGCTAGACATCGGGGTTTATGTTACCCACGGTGGATCTGCTGTATTTCTGAGGAGAAGCCGATCTGGGTCTGACATCGGGTTTAGGTTACCGGCGACAGATCTGCTGGATTTCTGAGGAGAAGTTGATCTGAGCCTGTCATCAGGTTTATCTTACCCGCGGCGGATCTGTTGGATTTCTAAGGTTACATTGGTGATTCGTATTTATAGCTTATTGGATGATTTTGGAATAAAAATGTTTGCCCATTCGATCAAGAATAAATACGGCTCGATTGTCCTGCCCCTGGATACCTGCACTTAGATCGGTCATGATGCATTTATACATGTGAATGTACGTGTCTTGAATGCTTGTGTGTGCATGTTGCAATATATGCATATGCAAATGAACTCTAGGAGATGTGTTTCCTGCTATTCATCCAGCCTTGAAACGCTGCGCTCATACTGGGGAGATCGGGTCGTGCCTCTGGTTAGGGGAAGTACATCATGCCTATGACTGCCTTTAGCTGGGGAGTATATTCTTTATGTGATGTGACTCTTGTACCTCTACTGGGGATATGCGAGGATATGCAATGGCTGTTAGCGAAGTCCGATGACTACTAGGGAGAAAGTGGTCATGTTCTTTGTGATGGTTCCGCTGGGGAATAGTGCAGAGGATCCCGTTGGAGAATAGTGGAAGAGTTTCTGCTGGGGAACAGTGGAAGGGTTCCACTTTTCTGCCCTTAGGAATGGTGAATCTGGAAGTGCTCTAAATTTTGCCTGAACTTCCCAATGTGGGTTTTCAGCTCAGCGAGCTGCTCTAACTTTTGCCTAAGGCGCCTTTTCAGTTTTCACCTTAGCGAGCTTTTTTTTTTAAGGTCCTGTGACATTTGAACTTGAATTTGTTTGGAAATTTTAGCCACCTCAAGAAATGATAAGTAAGATTTAGAGGATAGGGAAAGATTACAGATTACATGTGTTTAGCACATTTCCTTGTTAAAGTATTGCGAGTCTTTTAACCAATTAAATGCAAAGTGCTTTCTTTAAATGGATGTTTAGGCAAGATAACTTTGTTTATGCATTCTGATACAACCACGCAAACATATTTAAACAAAATATCACACTTTATTGATGAAAATAGCATGAATACATTTGAAAAGGTTGGTTCCCAAAATGGTATACGTTCCACATAGAACCAAAGTCTATCACTAGTCGTCCCTTGCGGATTTTCTGACTAATCATTTTTTCTCGTGTCCTGACTTTTGCCTAGGCCGCCCTTTTCAAGTTTTCAACCTAGCAGACTCTTTTTTTTTCAAACATAGTAAGGCTTCAGGCGGTCTTGGTTGACAGGATTTGCAAATTCATTCCCATCTATGTCTATGATGCTTACACCACCCTTCGATAGCACTTTCTTCACAACATAGGGGCCCTTCCAATTAGGTTTGTATTTCCACCATTTGTAGGCCTCAACTGTTTCAGAACCAGATTCCCAACTTTCAGCTGTTGTCTAGGATACTTCACTTTCTGATTGTAGGCCCTAGCCATTCTGCGTTGATACGTCTGCAAATGATCCAGTGCTTTCAACCGCTTTTCATCCAATGTTGCCAACTACTCGTATCTAGATTGAACCCATCCTATTTCTGGCAGTTGAGCTTCCAAGGCTATTCTGAGTGATTTAAGTTTCATTTCCACTGGCAACACTACTTCCATCCCATACACCAAGGCGTAGGGAGTCTCGCCAGTTGGTGTTCTAACACTGGTCCTATAGCCCCAGAGGGCATATGGCAGTTTACCAAGCTAGTCTCTATAGCTGGTTACCATTCTTGATAAGATCTTCTTAATCAACTTGTTAGCTGCCTCCACTGCACCGTTAGCCTGCGGTCTGTATGGAGAAGACCTATGATATTCAATGCCATGTTCCATAAATAACTTGGCTATTGCTCCTTGGAATTGCACCCTGTTATCGGTCACTACATGGTGAGGGATTCCGTATCGAGAGATGATGTTCTTCTGAATGAACTTGATCATCTGCTTAGCTGTCACATTGGAGAAGGATTCTGCTTCTACCCATTTTGAGAAATAGTAGACTGCAACCACTATGAATCTGTGCCTATTAGAAGCTACGGGATGAATTTCTCCGATCATATCAATCCCCCACGCCGAGAACGGCCAAAGAGATGCTAGGTTCTGTAGCTAAAGCGGTGGTAGATGGCTGATATCGTCTTGGATTTGGCACTCGTGACATCTTTTTACCTCCTTCACACAATCAGACTACATTTTCATCCAGAAGTATCCCTATCTCATTATCTTTCTAGCCATGGTGATCCCACTCATATGCAGCCTATAAGACCCTGCATGTACTTGCTGCATTACTGTTTCAGCCTCTCATTCTGTCAAACATCTTAGAAGAACCCCATTTGCAGTTCTCCTGTACGGCTTATCTTCGAAGATACTGAACTGGCTGGCTAATCTTCTTGATGAAACCTTATCAGCAGTGCTAGCTTCTTCTGGATACTTTCCCTCTTTAACATACCGATAAATGTCAAAGAACCATGGCTTTTCCTCGGCTGTTAACTCCATCAATTCATGCATTTCAAAGCAAGGTTGTCTGGAAATTGCTATAACCAGAGGCTGTATCTGTGTCTTCTCTGGATCTTCCCACATGGAGGACAATGTCGTTAGTGCATCCGCCATCTTATTCTCCTCTCTGGGAACATGTCTGAACTAGCACTGGTTAAATAACCCTCTTCTATGTTGTAGCAGCTTTAAGTAGGGTCGTAAGGCTTCTTCTCTCAAATCCCAGTCACCTTGTGCCTGCCTAATCACCAAGAGTGAGTCCCCGACAATCAAGGCATTGTCTGCCCCTAGTGTTAGGAGGGCTTCCATTCCAAATAAGCATGCTTCATATTTTGCCCCATTGTTGGTTATGGGGAAGTCCAACCTTTTTGACAACGGAATGATCTCGCTATCTGGTGTTGCTATGATTACCCTAATTCCAGCACCCTTTATGTTTATGGTAGCATCGAAGCACACAACCTATATCCTTACTTCCACTACAGCCAACTATTCATTCGAGAACTCCAGATTTTCCACACAGTCCGATTCTAGTGGCTGATTTGCTAGGAATTCTGCCATAACTCGCCCTTTGATAGTTTTCCTAGTCATGTACTCAATGTCAAAATCTGATAGGAGTAGCAGCCACCTGGATTATTTTCCAACCAACACCGATGTCTCATATAGATATTTCATTGGATCCACCTTAGCCACGGCTTGTACCTTGTATGACTGAAAGTAGTAGTGCAACTTCTTAGTCAGCCAAATCAGTGCTACACATGTCTTCTCTACCAGTGTGTACTTGGTTTCATATTCCAGCAGCTTCTTACTGAGATATTAGATAGGGTACTCCTTCCTCCCATCCTGCTCTTGTGACAGCATTGCCCCTATGGAGGAATCTTCGACAGCCAAGTACAAAATTAGAGGCTTTCCTGGGGTTGGTGGGCTGAGAACTGGTGGATTCACCAGGTAAGCTTTGATCTTGTCGAAAGCCAACTGACACCTGTCATCCCATATAATCGGCTGATCTTTCCTCAATAGCTTGAAAATTTCTCACACACTGAGGTTAATCGTGCTATGAAGCGGCTAACATACTGTAAAGAACCCAAAAATGATCAGACCTCTTTCTCTGTTTTAGGAGCTTGCATGTCTCGAATGCCTTTGATTTTGTATGGATCCATCTCTATTTCCCTTTGCCTACCCACGTGTCCCAGTAGCTTTCCTTACGTAACCCTAAATATGCATTTCTTGGGGTTAAGACGCAGGTCTATTCTCCAATGCATGTGAGAAATCTATCCAGAATAGCGGGGTGCTTCTCCCGGGTCATTGATTTAACAAGCATATCATCGACATACACCTCTACTTCTTTGTGAATCATGTCATGCAGCAATGTTGTGACAGCTCTCTGATAAGTGGCCCCAGCATTTTTCAATCCAAAAGGTATTACTCTGTAGCAGAAAGTGCCCCACTTTGTAATGAAGGATGTCTTCACCTTGTCAATTACATCCATCAGTATCTGGTTATATCCCGAAAATGCATCCATGAAAGAATACGTTGCTGTTTTGGCTGCACTATAGATTAAAACATCAATGTGAGGCAAGGGGAAATTGTCTTCTGGGCAGGCTTTATTCAAGTCCCTGTAGTCGACACACACTCTAACCTTTTCATCTTTCTTAGGCACTTGCATAATGTTGGCTAACCATTCTGTGTATTCTACCACCTTGAGGAACTTTGCTTCAATCTGCTTAGCCAACTCTTCCTTTACTAATGCAGCCCATTTTGGTCTTAGCCGTCTCAACTTCTGCTTTACTGGTCTGAATCTGGGATCTATTGGAATCTTATGAACTGCTATTTCTGTGTCGACCCTTGGCATGTCTTCATATGACCAAGCTAAAGCCTTAACATGTTTTTGCAGTATTCTTGTTAATTCTCTCTCTTTTTCGGATTTTAGTTCATGTGAAATGAATACCATTTTGGGGTTTTCATCTGTACTTATGTTAACTTCATGCAATGCAGTGTCATAAATGCTAAATATGCTTGATGGTGATTCAAATGCATGCATAGAATTATCAGGATAAAAATCGCACAAGTAAGCAAAATGGGATTTCATTGCATTAAACTTGTTAAAAAGTATATCGTTCACATAAAAAAAAAAAAGAAGAAACAGATACAACAAAATGATTTTAATCCTCCACAGGTGGAGGGCCCTGAACTTCTTTAGCATCCTTGCTCAGCTCCAGGATATTGTCCAAGTCAGCAGTAATTTCAGACTCCTGTTCAGCAGGAAGAACAGTCTTCTCAATCTTAGCCACTTGTGCCTTGGCTTTCATCATGATATCTGCTATCTTGGCAACCACAGAATCTAGGCTTGCCTTGGTCATCAGCTCCTTAGTGGATCCTTCCTCGGATTTTTCAAATGCCTTGCCTAAGGTAGCAGTCAGTTCCTCTGAAATTGCTTTCACAGATTCATCACAGACTTTTTCTTCAGTCTTCCTCTTGGCCACTTCTACGGGTGGCAATAGGGCGGGGATTACCCAAAAACCGTGGGGATCCGAACCGACGGACGTGGGGAATAACCGATTTTATCTCCCACGGGGATGGGGGTAGGGGTTATTTTATCCCGGATTCTTAAATGGGCGTAGGGGCGGGTAGTACTATCCCCGTCCCGTTGGGATCCCCGCCCCGCTCCCGTAAAAATCCACGTACGTGTATATATATACACATACACACACATACACACACACATTGTTTTCACTCTCACCTATCATATTCAGAAATAGTTAGTAATAGATGTGTTAGGTTATATTAATTTATTCATTAATTAACAACATAGATTAATGCACCTTTGAATCATTGCACAATTAAATGTATTTTTGCAATAAAATCCTTATTCTGTTACGCTCTTAATATCTCACTTGATCTTGGCTCAATTGGCTCCTACATAATCTTCCAACTTCGCAACAAATTTCAATTAATTCAGCCCAGCAGCAAAGGAAATTTAATTAGAGGGAATTAATTAATACCTGGAGTCGAACAAAAATAATAATAAAAAGGAGATTCTCTTTTGTCAAGTTTTGCTGCCTATTGAATTTGTCACGTAACACTATACATTACATATGTCTTTGTTTCTCTCCCTATTAATCACTATATAAATTGACATTTTTATCAACTTTTTTAATTGACATTGCTACTTTTTTTTATTTGTATTATCCTGCATTATTTTTTATTTGTTTATTTATTTGTTTAAGCATTTAATTAAAATAACGAAACACTAATTTTTTTATTTGTTGGATATGGGTGGGGATTCACCGAAACCTGTAGGCACCCACGCGGGGCGGGGATGGGAGTGAAAAAATCCCAGAAATATTGAATGGGGAATCCCCGAAACCACCCCCGCAATCATTAGGGGCAGAGTGGGGAATGCACCCCATCCCCGCACCCGCACCGTTGCCACCCCTAGCCACTTCTGCTGCTTCTGCTATTACTTCATATGGTTTCTCCTGGGGGACAACAGGCTCAACAACTGCCTCCTCCACTATCACTGGTGCAACCGGCTCCTCCTGGCTCTTTTCAAAGTCCACAACATCATAAAATATCTCGAAGCCTGGGAGTTCGATACTCTTGACCTTCACTGGTTCAGTTTGCCCTTTGTACAGTCGTTCGCCAGCCTTAATGAATGGCTTCATCATGGACTTTCCATTTGTTCCTCTTTTTAAATCTTTCTTCTCAGATGCCTCTGCTGTGTAGCCCAGGCCAAACTGCCTCGGCTTTCCAGAATCAATGTTAAATTCAGGCACCCCCTGTAGATTGACTCCGAGTCCCATACCCGGAACAAAATCATGCCTGCAAAGGTATTTAGACAACCATTCTAGTATACAGTTCTCATAGATAACCATCGGGGCCTCTGTAGTTTCCTCCTCACTAACCATGGCGACTTAGAATTTGCCGAATTGTATGGTCTCCTCACTAACAGCAGCAATCACGGACTGAGAATCCGCCTTGACTATCACAACCTCATTACCTACTAAAAACTTGATCTTCTAGTGCAAGGTTGAAGGGACACCCCCTAACGGGTGGAACCATGGCCTCCCCAACAGCAAGGAGAAGGTGACTGGAATGTCAATCACAGCAAAGGTGACCGTCGACTTGACCGGCCCCACTTCCACTTCAGCTTCAAAAGTCCTAATCACAATCCTTTTGGAATCATCATAAGCCCTGATGATAGTGGAGGACTTTTTCAAACTGTCTTCACTCAGACCCAGGAATGGTAACATCTTTAATGGACATATGTTCAGGGCAGATCCATCGTCTACCATCACACACGGTATAACCCGGTCCAGGAGGTTAACCTTGACATAAAAGGCTTTGTTGTGAGCTCTCCCCTTATGTGGCAAGTCTTTTTCTAAAAATACAATGTTAGGGGATCCTACATGAATATTGTCCAGCAAGCAACATATGGCCTCTGGAGATGCTAGTGGAGAAACTTCGATTTCAGATAGCTTTTTGACCAGCGCTGCCCTATGTTCCTTGGAAGTCAGCAACAAGTGCCACAGACTGACCTGAGTTGGGGTCTTTTTCAATTGAGAAATAACCAGGTCTTCCTTTTCTACTTCTTTTGGTGTTGGCATGCTGCCTGACCCAGTCACTGGAACCTTATCACTCTGTTGAACCACTGGTTGGTAAACCCTACCACTCCTTGTTACATTCTGTACTTTGGGAACTTTTGATTCCCCAATAACTGGCATCTTGACTATCTCACTACTGCCATATTCTTCGTATTCATCTTCTAAATCCAGATCATTCAGACTCACAGGCTTCACTTCCTTCTGCTCTGTCAACTTCTCACAATCAAACTTTACCCAGGTTTCACTAGCCAACACAGACTATACAGCGGGATTTGCCTACAGGACTTGTGCAAAAATGAAGTTGTCTAGCAGGCCCGACTGCACCATGTTGACCTACCTTTCAAATGCTGGCAAAGGGTTAGTCTTAGTGCTGGGCTTGGCAGGCTCCTGTAACTTCCCTTCAGCAATCAACTTCTGTATGGCATCCTTCAGCCTGTGACAGTTGTTGGTTCTATGTCCCACCATGACATGGTAGGTACAGAAATTGTCTTTGTCCTCCTCTGCGGGCTTCTCGAAAGGCCTAAGAAAGCTTAACAAACCGCCATTCCTGCACTTGGCAAAGATTTTAGCCAAGGAGAAAGCCCATGGAGATATACCTGTTGGAAATGCTCTAGTCCCGAGGCATTGGTCCTTGTGTTTGTATAATACATTTGTACATTAATGTAAACTTTATGTATTACACAATTTGTGTCAAGGAGATAAAGGCATTAATCTATTTATTATATGTCTTGTGCTATATTTTAAATAGAGTATCCAATGGACATATCCATATCCATGTTGTCAAGTGTCATGCATTTGGCAGTAAGACTATGGATAGGGAAAACGATATGGCCATAAAGTTATCCGTAGTCTCTTCCAATCATGGGAATGAATGGAACTAAAGACTATCATTAGCCTGGTTGTATGGCGATGTCTTACCGGTCATAGAACATGGAATGTCAACCAAGTTAATGGGTACATGCAAAAAGGGCATGGTACTGGATTGATCCACTGAACAGGAATCTACATGGTATAGTATCACAAATGATTCTCGTGTAGTACTTGTATAAGTCCTTAGACCAGACCATATGATGGTGCTGCATGTGAAGTGGCACACTTTGGTGTACGCCCAACGGGCCTGTAAAAGGGTGCCAAGTACGAGTACGTTCGGGTGTGTCAGTGAGCATGGCAGTACTATGGATATGCAGAAGGGAATGTCACTCAGTGATTCACTGAGACGATATCACCGGCCTCTTGAAGAATGCTACTGATAAGTGTGCGGCCGCACCCAAACAAGATTGGATCTTGTTTGTGAGCATCAGTTCATTCAGGATCAAGTAAAGGTCCAGACACAAAGAGGGTGATACTTCCATGCCTCGTTGTTGGACACTGATGTCAGCGACATTGGATTTACAAGTTCAAACTATAGGGTTACGTTTTCAGTTTGACTACTTACTCCGTCTTAATTGGGGGCTGCAGTGGCTTGCTAGAGCCTGCCTGCAGTCTGTGGGCCTTGGCCCACTGCCAACATAAAGACGGGCCCATTGGATTGTACACATTGAACGTCTGGACTTTAACTAGTCGGATTAAGTGTGTACTTGGAGTATACACGTTTGAAGAGAGAGAGATATATTAATTATATTATATGAATCAATTGGATTGATCAAAGTTATATAATTAATATTTATTTTGGCCTTCTCATAATTAATTCAATGAATTAATTTATGGGATTATTTCCTAGGTTGAAATATTATTATACATGTATAGGTTTACATGTATCTCATTTTATGTATGTCTAATTTAATCCCTTGATTAAATTACTAGGGCAAATGAATTTTCATTTAAATGTATGTAATATATTATATGGTATAATATATTAGCATACATGTTAAAGTAAAGTTGCATTTGAAATTAATTAAATCAAAGGAATTAAAATTGGGCTTAAGACTTAAAATGAATATTCCCACATGGATTAGAATGGTGTTGGCTGAAATTATGGTGGTGTAATGGGAGAAGAATGTGAGTCATTTTGTTGGACAAAATGTTATGATGAAATGGTGAGTCATGGAAGACTTTATGGTAGCAAAGTTGGACTTTGCATCTTTGGATATTTTTGGTCATTCTTATGGTAAGAATCAAAGAAAAAAAATATCCCACCATTTCATCCTCACTTAGCCGAAATTCATGGGTTTTAGGGCAATAAAGATGACTCATTTGTTGGACAAAAGAGAGGATGTAAGTGTTAAGTCATGGAAGACTTTTGGGGTGGCAAAGTTGGACTTTGCTACTTGGATATTTTGGCTTATTCTTATGGTAAGAATGAAAGAAAATAATCCCACTTATGCATCTTGTTTTGGCCGTGTATTTCAAAGCATGGATGAGTCATTTTTTTGACTAACTTATGATGATTAAGTTGATGACTCATGGTGTGAGTCATTAGGTTGAAAATGGGTAGCAAAGTTGGACTTTGCTTTCTCTTTTCATCATCACCTTTTTATTCTTCTTTCATTGATTTTTTTTTTTATTTTTGATCATCTTTTGAGAATGGTGGCCGCCCCTCTCTCCCTCTCTTCTTGTCATCCGAGTCGCTAGCACGGGTTTCGGTCCGAGAGCCGTTCGTGTACGCATCGGTGGAGGAAATCTACACTTGATTTCTACAGTCCGCATTTATCTCTTAGAGAGAATTTGTGATAAGTTTTTGAAACTCTCCTTTTATGCTTTAAGTTTTTGATTTCCACATCTTAAGCTCCTGGGCCGGATTCGAGGAAATCGACGCGTATTTCTGCTTTTATCGGTCGGTTTCCCGTGATGAATCCCAACAATACCTTGGCCTTCTGAATTTCTGCTCGGGTTTCCTTGCTGCTGAGACACAACAACAACCCTTGCCTGCTCATTCTCTGAAAACTGCCCGATCTTACTTGCAGAACCTGAACCTGACCCACTGTTTGACCTAGCTGCAGTAGTCGCGATAACCTAAACTATACCCAGAGCCTTTGTTGCCCCTATAGCTTGCTGCCTTTTCCTCTTCATCCCTCTCAATTTTCATGGCCATGCTATACACTTCGCTAAGCTCACTAAAGGAGTGGAATTTCATATTGTTTCTAAAGATGGCCCTACTACCATCAATCAACTTCTGAATCAATTCATCTTCATCGGGACGGTTTTTCAGTAGAATCATCTTATTCATCCACCTTTGGTAATATTCATTAAAGGGCTCGTTCGGCTTCTGGTTAACCCTTTCTGGGTCGTACAACTTCACCTGGATCTTAGTATTGAAGCTGTAGTATTTGATGAAAGTCACTGACAAGGCCTCCCATTCTGATTGCACATCATCGGATAAAGAATTCTACCAACTCAATGCTCCCCCCTCGAATGTAGTTGGGAAGAAGTTGATTAGATGCTGCTTGGTAGCACCCGCCGTTAGCATAACTCGTGCATAAAGGTTCATGTGAGCCTCTGGTGAACCAATCCCCTTATAAGAAGGAACCTTCGGAACTTGAAACCCAATGGGGGAAGGTCTTAATGCCCTTATTGATCATTGCATCTACATTCACTCCCCTTTTGTAGCCCAAAGTGATGCTGGCCCCTTTCTTCAGTTCAGCCACCACTTCATCTAATTTCGAGTACTTAGTCTTTATTTTCTTTTCCATAGCTACCTTAATCTCTTGCAGCTTTTCTACATTGGCTGAGACATCAGCCCCATACTGAGAAGATCCACCTTTCCTTTCTAGGCCTACTGGTCCCAATTTCCCCACTCTCTCTCACAACAGCCCGCATTTCTTCCTTCAGCATGTCACAAAAATCCTAAGACCTCAAGAAATCCTTTAGAGCATCAGCAAGACTTGGTATCTGATTGGCCATTTCTACTTCCTCTCCAGAATCAGAATCACTGTTAGTTCCTACTGTTCTTTGTTCCCCAACAGCCCTCAAAGCCTGAGACCTTGTCCTTGGTTGATCTAGCTTATTCTGTGAACTATCTTTGTGGAGCTTTGGTATTTTCTAGTCTCACATGTGTATGGTCCTACATCATTAAGGGATGGCAAATGAATGACGTGATGTCATGAAGAATGATGCTTGGATGATGCTTCATGAATGGAAATGAAAATGAGGATGATCTTTGCATATTTGAATTTCCTTTGTTTGGGATGTCCCAAAAGTGCCCAATGCTATGCAAAATAATGCAAAAATGTCTCATGGGAGCTGCCGCACCGATAGAGGTTCAGCGCCTTTGGGACACCTAATGAATTGTAATGAGATGGCCGCGTGTGTGCCGACACACGGGTAGAGTTTCGACGCTTTGTAGGTCAATGGGATGAAATGAAATGGTCACATGGGGACCATCCCACGGACAAAGTTCTGATGCTTTTGAGGCAATGTGATATGAGATGGTGTTACCAAAAAGAGTCATGTGTAACAGGAGACACGGACAGAGGTTCGGCATTCACGAAACACCTTCCATGATTTTGATAATGTTATGGAATGCCCCTATATATTTATTAATCTGGTACTCGGGGAGCACCTCAAATGATTTCACAATGTCATGAAATGGTCCGATGTGAACCATAATATGCAAACAGGATTTCGGCATCACCAGGACACCTATGATGAATGCGTATGATGCCATGTGATGACATCGTGTGAACTGCCACATGGAAATAAAACTAGGACCATTGTGGTCTATATTGAATGACATGGTATTTGTGAAATGGCCGAGTGCAATCCAGTGCACGGGCAGAATACGGGTAATTTTGGGGTACCTGATATGTTATGGAATGAAATGATCGTGAAAGGCACACTCAGAACATCCTTTTATTAGGTGAGATGAAATGATATGGATGTGTATGTCACGTGAAAAATGCAAGTGGCTGCACGAAAATATGGTTAAAATGCATGACACACGGAATGATGTTGTGTATGCTTCATGAAAATGTCACACGCGAGGTGTAAATGGCATACAAATAAAATCTTGTGGCTGCATAAAAAATGTGATTAGTGTCACGCATATGTCGGTGTTCGAAAATGGCTGCGTAAAGATGTGGTTAGAATGGCACACAAAAGCCATGCATGTTTGGTGCTTCGTGAAAAGTCAAATAGAAAACACCATGAAACAAACGTTAGCACACGTAAAAATATGCACTCCCTTCCAACCTTATTTCTCCTTTCGATTGGTCTTACATTCTTCCTAGGAATTGGGTCTCTTTGGCATCAACGGATACCAAAAGCGCACACTCGATGTTCAATTCGAATTTAAGTTTTAGTGATCCTAGGGGAAGTTGCTAAGCCATTACATGTGGGTCAAAGTCAAAACCAAAGGTCATACAAGTTTCCATAGCAAATATACACTCCTCACCGTAGAACACGATGTAAGGTCATGCAGTGCTATAAGTGGTTTACCCCGTCGGGTGTCTCCAATCCTAGCGGTAGAGGTAGTCCACCTTTTTAGGTAAACCGGGGCTGATGAGTGTGTTAGAGGGATTGAGAAGAAGAAAATGTCATGATATGCAAGGTGCAAACAAATTTGGTATTATCAATTAGGTAAAGTGACTGCAAGCGAGGTTTTATTTCGCTAGTTGCCTAAGTTCCTTAAGTTTTTTTATTAAAACTTTTTAAGAAACATTAGTCCTCAGTAGAGTCACCACTGTGAGCGGATGACCTTGTCGATAGGAGTGGAATGCGGTGAAGTGAACCGGGGAAAAACGTTTTCGTTCGTTTGTTTTGATTTGGAAAACGGATTTTTTTTTATCTTGGAAAAAATCATGGATTTGGAAATCCCTTTGTAGAAAACATTTTCCCATTTTAACTTAAAGACTTCGAAACATAAATTCCAAGATCAGTGACAGAGTTGCCACCCGGATCAGCTCATCCTGGAAATTCCGGTACAGCTCCCTACCGAGAGTAGACTACTGTACCTAATCCAGAGATTTAGGGTTCGAGCAAGTGACTTACTTTAACCTCTAGCTTGCTTTCACTTTACAGTTTATATTACCATATTTAATTCACTTTATTATCTTTCTCTAACCCTAATTTCGTTTATATTTATCAACCTATGTTCAGGCAAATGATAGAAATAAAATTACAGAAAAATAAACCATGCATCCAAATTATACAAAAATAATAGAGGTTGCTTATACAACCAAATTGAATAAAAAGGAAAACCCTCATCCTCACTTTACAAACGCCTACAATACACGAATTTCTAAAAAATTACAGTCACCTAATTTACACGAAAATCTATTAATTACATTAAAAATGAAAATAAAGGAAATTAAAGGCTGCAAAATAAACGGTTAGCACAATTTTATATTACAAGCACAGATAGGACTCACAGCAGGATAGAATTGGGATTTCAGGAATGAGGGCATGCATTTAGGGGGTAACCGGATTGACCTGACTGGTCGGATCGGTTAGACCTGGAAAACGGTTTTGAAACGCCCAGTAAATTTTTGTGCTAAAACAATTTTTTAGAAAATTATTTGGCACAATTTCATGCAAATTTTCCTTTTCAGCGGGTCCGTTATCTCGGAACTCGGGGTTCCATTTGTGTGGGTTTTCTTAAACTCAATATCTATCTAGGGTCCAAAAAACAGTAAACATGCCAAAAATAATTTAAATTCAAAAACAGTACCGCATGACGACGTCTGTACGGGTCATTTCATAGCTCTGTTTTATTACGGAAACTACATCCGTGGGGCTATGATTCCTGGAACACGAAAAAAAATTTTCTTGTTTTTTTTTTAAATGTCGTTTTGCTCGTTTTCGATGTTTCCCGAGGATTCTATAGGATTCGGGGGTCCGCTGATGCTGGACTATGGATCCGATTCGGATCGAACAACCCCGAAACTCAGAAAATAAATCCCGGGAAAAACCAAAAATCCTAATATCCGCACGTACAGAAATCCGAAAACCAAAGTTTTACAATATACGGATATATTTGGGCCGAAATTGATCACAACAGAATGCATAAAATGGAAAACGGACTATATTGGGCTGATCGGGGCAGTTTCGGGAATCTACCCCTACAGAACATAGGCGTGCGGCTTTGTTCATCACGAACACAGTATTCGGGGAAATCCGGTTTTTGAAAGTTGCAAAAATGAAGAAAATGCAAAGAAAAAGCAATGTACACAGGTTTAAGGCCTCTCAGAGTTTACCTTGATATTGTTTTAAGGCTTTGAACGTCAAGAATTGGATTGAAAACTTGAAATTCGTCTTGGATACTAAACCAGTCGAAAACCAAAATGAATCCGAAATAATCCAAAATCAATCTGAAATGATCCCGAATCAATGTGCAAAGGTCAAGGAGCTTCCTATTGATGTTTGAAGATTGGTTTTAAGTCTTAATTTCGGTCTCTTTGGGTCCTCTAGCTCTCGACCTCCTTCTCCCTTTCTTTCCTTTCTCTGTAAAAATTTTTCTTTTAGTTTTCCAAGTTCTCTGCCTAAGGTCCAATCTCCCTTCCTAATTTGATTTTTGCTTTTCTTTTATACTTCCCACTCATAATCATATCAACCAATTAATGTGCCGCCTGAATTTCCTGAAAATTCGCCCCATTTCCCACGGTTCAGCCAAGTTGCTCTACTTTGCAGAGCAACTTGGTTCAACCCACTAGAGCCGCACACTCAGTGGATTCCTCTGCCACTTCTACATCTTTATTACCCACAACAGCAATCACAATTTGAAAATCCTTGTGATTTTGGTGGTCCATCCATTGGGAGTACAGTCCCCATACATGAAGTTCACCAACAAAGTCGGGATCATCCAGAAACACAATTTGATAATGTTGAACATATGGTGGGTGGTTCTGATTTCAATCTGAATGAAGTTCAAAATGTTCCTATTCATTGCTATGAACATGTGCAAGCAAGTGGTTTTGGCTTTGACTTGACCAGTGGTGCTTCAGCTGCTGAACCATCCGACGCTAGACAAGGACAAGGGGATATGGATGGAGTTCTTTTATGAACCTGCTTAATACTAATTTTCGTACAAGATGCAATGTGCACGAGGAATCCAGTGACGCATTCAGTAATGCTATTGGTGAAGGGTCTTCGTTCTGCACTCTGCTGCAACAAAATATTACAGCCTTTGGATCAAAAAATTTTGATGCTGCTTGTGACACAATTATGCCACCTTTGAATGTGGGTGGTGACTACGAGATGGGCTCTGGAAGTGGACACCCGAGCACGTACTTTGGTAACATTAACATGAATTTTTTAGACGGTGATCCTGGTAGTATGGTTTTAGATTTCTCAAGAGCATTAAATAGTAACACTCAGCAGTATATGGGGTTCCAACACCATGTACCTCCCATGGCAATCCAACAAAATGCAGTGGACCTTAATCTTCATTTAACACCGAGAATAGAGATGCTTGTAACATATGAAGAGCAGGCTGAAGCACCACCCAATAGAAATTGTCATGAATGTGTAGGTAGGGGTGTTCAATGCGGAACATGTAGCTATAAAATGTTACGACCCCAAGGACCAAATAGGAATTGTTAATGTTGTCAAAAAATTAATTGTAGCATGTAAGCCTTTCCTCTCTAGTAAATTTTTTATGTAATATATACATGCATATGATTTATTAATGTGAACACTAGACTTTGATATACTTGATTTCTACGATCTAACAGGGTTCAGAAATTGGATATTGAGAAAATTAACTAGTACATTCATACAATTGTAGTTAAATTCGTACGAATATAGTACAGTCGTATGACTATAAATACAGTCTTACAACTGTATTATTGCAGTTGTATGACTATAATCGGTCTTCATGATCATACTTCCTGTCCTTTTAATCCCATCTTAGAAATGTATGAGCAGGTTTTATTTACAATCGTAAATGTATATGCAGTCATATATCTATAAATAAATGGCCACGACTGTAAATAAAGGTCAGGAACAAAAAATCACCAAAAATTCAGAAAAATTCATGGAAATACAAAAAAAATTAATAAATATATTTGTAAAAGAAAATATTTTTAAAAAACTATTTTTTCTTGTAAAACAAAAATACGATGAACATTTCAAAACCGTTTGCATTTGGTGGGTAGTCTGGTGAACTAGCCGAGTTTACCCGACTGCCCCCTAAATGCAAGTCCCCAAATCACTAATATCCTCGTTCTGTCTACTTGAGTCCTACTTATTACATATATTTGTGCTAATACATAAAACGTTACTAAACATACATGTCAAACATAATGACATTACATAATAGAAGGTTATGGCATGTCAACCTTAAATACATGAAAATCCTAAAACCACCGTTATTAAATATTCATAGGTCAAACTTAACAACATTAGAGCAAACTCAGTTTCAAACTTAATGATATTAGTACATAATACATTTTAAACTTAACAATTGAAAGAGAGTTACCCATCATCTGACATTTCATCATCAGATTGGTAACGTCGAATTAATAATATGCGACGTTCATGTTTAATTGATAGGTCTCTACCGTTAGCCGCTGAATGCTCGTTAGCTAATTTCAACATATAATACCGTGACCTCCTTAATAACATCCTATTATTCTCTAGCTGGATTCGTTTGACAGCTATGAGCAGACGACCTTAAAACACGGACGGAACGCGGCGAAGTGAACAAGGGAAAAGGAGAATTTTAGAAAAAGACATTTGTGTTTTTGAAAACAGGATTTTGATTATTTTGTTTTAGAAAATTCATTGACTTGTTTAGAAACTCCTTTTATAGAAAACAATTTTCCATTTTATTAACTTAAAGACCTCGAAACTTAAATTTCAAGATCAGTGACAGAGTCGCCACCCGGATCAGCTCATCTGGGAAATTCTGGTACCGCTCCCTACCGAGGGTAGACTACCGTACCTAATCCAGAGATTTATGGTTCGGGCAACTTACCTATTCAACCTCAAGCTTGCATTCATTTTCTGGTTTATATTACCATATTTTATCCACTTTATTATCTTCTCTACCCAATTTAGTTTTGTATTTATTTAACCCATGCTCAAGCGAATGATAGGAATAAATTGTAGAATGAATAAATCATACACCCAAGCAGTTCAAAAGAATAAAAATAAAGGCCACTTATACAACCAGATCGAATAAAAAGGAAAACTCTCATCCTCACATTACAAGTGCCTAATATACACGAGGATCTAGAAAATTTACAATTGCCTAGAATACAAGATAATCTATAAATTACATAAGAAATAAAAATTAAAAGCCACAAAATAAACAGTTAGCATAATAACATTATAGACACGCATAGGACTCAGACAAGGCAGAATGGGAATTTGAGGAATTCGGGGACATGCAATTAGGGGTAGTCGGGGGAACTTGGCTAATTCACCCGACTAGACTTGAAAAATAATTTTCAAATGCTCATGTGTTTTTGTTTCATGAGAAAATACATTTTTGAAAATAATTTCTTTTCCCGGTTTACTTCCATTTAGCATGCAAATGTGAGTCGGTTTTCGGGAGATTTGGATCTCCGTCGTTGTTCTATTCTAAGTGTAATAACTTCAAAAATTAAATCTAAGGTCGTGAATGCATGGAATAAATTTATTTTTGATGATTTTCTGATTTTTATGCATTTTTAGAATTTTTCTGATTTTTTGGGATTTTTCTAAATTTTTTTCGGATTTTTTGTGATTTTTTGCTACTGACCAGAAACTACAGTCGTGCTGACAAGATTACAGTCATACGGCTATAATTAAATTCGTACGACTATGATTACAGTCGTACGACTCTAATTCATTTTTTATCAAAAAAATGATGAAATTGTTTAAGTGTTAGAAGATAGTCATGGGAGTTGAATACAATCGTACGACTGTAATTACAGACGTACGTCTGTCCATCCTATCCAGAAATAGCAGAGCAAAATATTTTGATTTTATGCACGAAATCAAACCAAAACACACAGAAGATGAAGTAAAGCACAAGTTTTAAGTGTAGTTACCCTTATAGCGCTGATCCACCATCGATTTGGCTCGGAAAACACCTGGAATCGGCTCCAAATTACTCCTCCTCCTTTGTATGTCAAGGTACCAAAATTTTGTCCAAAAATTCCAACAAGTTACGGATTTATGGTTCTGGAATGATTTGTGGTTGTTTGTTAAGTTAAAACCTATGATTTCTACTGGTTTTTACTTCACAAACACAAGAATTGAAGGAAGAAGAAGATGTTTTTGATGGGTTTTCTTTTTCTTTTCTTTAAATCTTAAGAGTTCCCTTCACAAAAATCTCTGTCCCTCTCTTTGTCCTTTACCTTCCTTTTTTTTCTAATCTTTCCTCCCTTCTTTTCTGATTGAAATCCGCATTAAATGCCCCTCAAATCACACCCCATTTTTCCTCCTCTCGGTATAGGCTGCAGCTACCTGCTATGAACCTACAGTCGTACAGCTGTAATTTTGTAATTACAGTGGAATGACTGTAATTACAGTTGTGCGGCTCTCTTTCTTTTTTTTCTTCTTTTTTTTATCAAGGCTGGAAAATTCCGGTGCTTACAGCTGCCCCATACGTGATCAAATTCGACATCCGATTCCAGGTCTAAAATACTTGATGTGAATTTTAGAACGCGAATCGAAGCGCTGTAAATGCAAGAAAAGAAATGTACATCTTACTTGTTGAAGTCTCACTATCGTGATGATGATCTGAGTTGATTGGATGAGTTGAGCCGATATCGGGTATACATTATCCGAGGCGAAGCTGATCTGGGCCTGACACCAGGTTTACATATACCCGCGGTGGATCTGCTGAATTTCTGTGGCACAGCTGATTTGGGCCTAACATCGGGTCTATATATACCATTGGCGAATCTGCTGAATTTCTGAGATGAAGCTGATCTGGTGTAAGCGCCGAAATTTCATTCTCAAAAAAAAAAAAAGCAGATTTCACACGACTGTAATATACAGTCGTGTAAATGTGTTACAGTCGTGCGACTGTAATTAAAAATATTATAGTGGTATGACTGTAATGGCCCCACTTGCAGCTGGCAGGAGGCAGAGATTGCGGGCTGCAAAGGGGGAGCAATTAATGCCCGCCCCTTTGCAGCAGGATAAGGCGGCTAGGGATAAAAAGATGAAAAGGGGGAAAGATTTGTTTTAAGTCTGAAAATCTGGTGAGAGAGAGAGAGGTTTTAGAGAGAGATTTTGAGAGAAAAAAAAAAGAAAAGAGAAAAAAAAACACAACAACAAAAGGTCACTCTTCTTCTTCTTTTCCTTCTAAAAATCTTAAAGCTAGTATTAAAAACTTGTTAAAAATCAATAGAGTAACAATCTGATCTCACAAACACATCGAAATCTCGGACTAAAATCAACAAGAACCTTGACATTTGGAGATTCTTTGGACCCAAGTTTTCAACCCCAAACTTAAGGAAAAAGTGCAAATTCGTGTGGATCGGAGCGACGCCAGGGGTCTAATCGACTTGGATAAGCTTCTAAAAAGGTAGGAACTCCTTTTCCTTTCACTTTTTCTTGCTTTTTGGGTGATTGAAGTGTATTTTTGTGCATTTTTGCTGTGTTTTTGTGCTTCTGCTTCTGGAAATCAAGAACAATCGCACGACTGTTCTTGGATTTGATGCACAGTCGTACAATTGTATATACAGTCGTACGAGTGTTCTTGATTTCTAGGCATTTTTGTTCCAGATTATTTCAAATAAAGTTTTGGTGAGATACTGACTTTGGAACATTTACAGTCGTACGACTGTAGGTACAGTCGCATGACTGTAACTTATTTTCCAGAATCAGAATTTCCGTTTTAATCCCCAAAAATTTCCAAAAATCCATAAAAATTCAGAAAACCCCAAAAATCATCAAAATGAATTTTGTTGTGTGCATTCACGACCCTAGATTCAATTTTCAGTAAAATTGCATTTAGAACAATGCCACGACGGAGACCCAGCTCTCCTGAAAACCGACCCACATGTAAACCGGAAAAATTGTTTTCAAAATGATTTTCCCACAAAACCAAAATACAGGGATGTTTCAAAACATTTTCCAGGTCTAACCAGGCCGGCTAGCCGAGCCAACCCGGTTATCCCCTAAATGCATGCCCCCAATTCTTGATTTTCCAATTCTGTCATGTTTAAGTCCAACTTGTGGCATGCTGTAAATTGTGCTAACCCTCTGTTTTGCAGGTTTTAATTTCTTTTATTTTAATTTTGGATGTAATTTAATAGATTAAATCGTGTATCCTAGGCGATTGTATTTTTCCAGATTCTCGTGTATCCTAGGCGCTTGTAAAAGTGAGGCGAGAGGCTTTTTTTATTTTTATTTTTTATTCGATTGGGTTGTAAGGCACTTAAATATTCATTACTTTACTTTTATTTTTGTAATACCTGTATGCGCGCTGTATGTCAATTCATTTCAATAAAATTGACTATAGAGTTTGAAATACCATTTGAGAACATTGACCAATATTATTTTAATTAGACACGAAATAAGGGACTTGTCCGGACCCGAATCTCTGGATAGTGTAGTGGTCGTTCATCTAGTTCAGCTGCATTATAAATTTCCCGGTTGAGCTGAGCCCGGTGGCGGCTCTACAATATTCATCGAGACTTAGGTCTCGGTTCTTTTATGCATTAATTCCATTTATTTTTTCAAAACCGATTTTCCATTCATAAAACCCCCACGCGAGGGAGGGGCCTGCCCGAGATCGAGGCGCCCCTTCCAAAAAGGAGTCTCACGTTCCGTCGAAAACGTCGTCCGCTCACAGTGGCGACTCTGTTGGGGACTTTTTACAAAAGTTTTCTTAAAAACTTAAAAGAATTTGACAAGCCCTGAAAAGTGTCTAATTAAAATAAGGTGGATGATTCTTGATTGGTATTTCATTTTGCATTTTTAGTTAGACATGTGTGCATTAGGTTAAGTATCCCGCTTTAGCCTGGTGGATTGTTGAAGGGTCGTCTTTGTTCCTCATGGTCTTAGGGGCACGGATACGAAACACCACCCATAGCCTCGTACGAACCTCTTCGTTCGGACCCTTGAGTGGGGAGAAGTGAGGAGTATATTTTGCTATGGGAACCTTGTTTATTAACCCGACTTGGACCGAACTCATATAGGCAGCCCTAGTTGGATTCCCTTAGGATACCAAAATAATTATGTGAATAACAATAAAATCACGCCTTCATCACCCTCGGTTGATGATCGAAGTGAACCCCGCCTAGGACTCGGTTAGAAATTTTTGAGACCGACCACGTGGAGGAATAAGGTTGGAAGTATGCGTTTTGTGTGCTATGTTTCTCACCATCTCGTGACACACCGTCATTGCTACCCACACGTGCATAACATACCATAATTCACATTTATCCTACATATGGCATTTTCCATGCATCGAACATTTGTGTGATACTAACCCACATTTTTATGTAGCCATTTGCACTTTATTATCGTGTGAAAACTGTTGGTGTGCCCTAGTTCTTAGGGCATTGGATTCTTGTATTTTGTATTATACATTAAGAGTCATGTATGAATACATTATTTGTGTCACATTAATAAAGGCAATTAATCTATTTCATTTATATCTTGTGCTATAATATGAGTAGAGTATCCATTGATTGATAATCACAAAACCAATCCCAGGTCTGTTCTAATCGTGGGAACGAATAGAACCACAGACTTGTATATTCGATGACTGTATGGCAGTTCTTAACTAGCCATAGTACTTGTATAGTCAGTCATGAATATAGGTACATATCGTTGACATGGGACTGGATCGATCCGCACAAGAAAGTCACATGGTTGTTGCATTATAGGTCTTTCTTGAGTAGGTCTCTTTTGTCCTCAGACCAGATTTCATTATAATATCAATATGGAATCCGGTTCACTTTGACATACGCCTAACAGGTCTGTAAAAGGATGCTAAATACGGGTATGATTGGGTGGATCGGTGAACATGTTGATATTGATGATGAAGTGATGGAATTGCCACTCGGGTAACACCGAGATGATATCATTGGCCACTTGATGAGTGGGACTGATAAGTGTATGGCCATGCCCAAATAAGTTGGTTGCTTATTTGATTAATCAGTCAACTCAAGATCAAGAAATATAATAAACAACAGAAGAGGATGACAGACACCATGCCTCTTGTTTATTCATATCGATATCGTCAGGCAAAGGACAGTATGAGATTACTACCGGGTGAGTGTCTTCTAAAGACTGCTGCATCTCTGTCTTAATTGGGGGCTGTAATGGTTTGCTAGAACCCGCTTACAGTCTGTGGGCCTTGGGCCTACTGCCAACATAAAGACAGACCCATAGGATCGTGCACATAGATCAACTGAGCTGGAACTTATAGAAAGTGTACATGTAATGTACATTGGAAGGAATGCGTTAATTAATTAGTTGACATTCGGTGTCAAGGTAATTAATTGACATTGGGTTGAATTTAATTTAATTAATTAGTTTACATAATGTAATTAATTAATTTATCAATTAATTGAATTACATAAAGTAAACAATTAATTAAATAATTTTCCTAAGTAGGAAAATTAAATACATGTATTGTATTAACTTAAGTGTGATTTAATTTTATTTAGGGGTAATTAAATTTAGCCAAATGGAATTAAATTACATAGTATATACTTTTTAATTAAAGTTTATTTATGTAATTATAATCCTAGTGGGCTTGGGTTTAATTAACCTAATTAGAACCCAATTAGACAAGGTGTCTATAAAAGGGCACACTTAAGGAATAAAAACCCAATTCAACTCTAATTAATTGCTGGAAATTTCAGCCACCAATAGCAGCCCCAAAACAGCCGAAAATCCCAGCATTAAACCTCCATTCCTTCGCGTCTTCGGCTAGCACCGGTTCCCGCTCAATAGTTGGTCGTGCACCGGACTTTGGAGATCGCAGTTTCAAGTAACGATTCTGCAGTAGTCTCTAGAAGAGACGAATCCGGTGAGTTAATCTCTCTTGATTCAAATTGTTTTATTCTAATCAATGGTAATTGGACACGATAGGTGGATTCTAGGAAATTTTAAATAGTGTATTTTCTGCTGCGCCACGTTATTTTTCCAATGACGAATCCCAACAGTGGTATCAGAGCCTAGGTTTTGTCCATTATATTGATTGGAATTGGTTCTTGAAAGCATTCTTGAAGAAAGAATGGGTTTCAAGTTTGTTATTTTAGGGTCTTTATTCAATTGGTTTTGATTTTGATAAACCCCAGAATTTTTGGATTGGGGTTTTTGATTATTTTCCCCAATTGGTTTCCATCTTAAAAATTATTGTTTTATTGATTATTTATTTTGATGGATTTTTTTATGATTAAAAAAAAAAAAAAAGAAGTATATATTTGTTTTGCTACAATTTGGAATCGCAGGATTCCAAATTGCAGCTGCTGCTGCTTGCCGCAGCAGGCGTTGCTGCCTGCTCTGCGTGGCAGCAGCCCATTGTGGGTAATTTGGGTCCGGTTTTGGATTTTGCGGGTAATTTTTATCCCGGACCCTAATGCAAATTAAATTAAATTTTTTTAAATTAATTTGTGTTTAAATTATTTATTTTGTTGGCATGCATATTTAATTTAATTGTTTGCATATTAAATTATTAAATTAAATATGGACTTTGTGAAATTGGCCCAATAAACCGTGACACCGGTTAAAATTGGGAGAGCTAAATTTTAAATTTGTGACAACCCAAATTCAAGTGGGAGCAAAATTGTTAATTTTGCATTTATGGATGTTATCCATTGGGCCTTTATGGGCCTTAGTCACATTTGTTAAAATTGGCAATTTCACCCTAAGTAACTCGGCTTAAAATTTATATTTATAATTTGGAATGCCATGATCATGCATCATATTGGTATGTATGTGCACGACAGGTACTTTGTTTGAAATGCTATGTTGAGTTCTATAGGCCCTAAATTATTATAGGTTGTAATTTAATTTTGGGAAATATGGCCTGCGTGCCATTTTCTTATTTTGATGTAATTTTAGAATAGATTTTATTTTACAAAATTATTGTAATTGCATCAAGTATGGAGGAAGGCCCAAATGGAGCAAGCCCATGGTGGGAGCCCAAGAAGGATTGCAGTCCGACCCATGAAGAATTAGATAGGATATCTAGTTTTTCATTAGGTTGTAATTAAAGGCCCATAGGATCTCATTTATTTTAAATTAAGTATGCTATTGCATTTTTCTTATAATATGGATGTATGGATCACCAAATTATTACCCGCATTTATGCATGCTAAGCCGTATCACTTAATTATAATCCGGAAATTAAAATATTGAGTCGCTTAAAAGTGCTTCCCACATTCACACCTCTTCCTCCCATTGATGCTGCAATGTGCGCCATGCCCTAGCTGGGTATATTGTAGTATTCGGTGGGCCGTCGAGGGTTAAGATACTTGGTATGGTTAACATGTGAATGGTGGTTTGACTCAACATGGGTAGCATTAGCTCAGAGCGGGCCCTAAGTACAGATGGGTAAAGTGTCAATAAGCCCATCAAACCAAGAGTCCTTCGTGGAAGGATTGGATAGGTTGTCCTACCAAACGAATCAATGGTTGGTTAGCGAGCCCTAGTTCGGCCAGTCATTGATAAGTTGTGGATCTTGGTCAAGTCAGCCAATTAACAACACCAACAAACAAATTAAAATCGGATTATTAATTTGAATTGGCTTAAAAGTCCTTTATTTCTAACTCAAGCAATGATTTCTTCCATGTAGATAATCCCATTTCAGTTAAGCAATTTAAATGGCTGCAATAAACAACAACTCACTCTCACTTAGGTCACTCTTGGAAAAGGAGAAGCTTTCGGGGACTAACTTCCTGGACTGGGCTAGGAACTTACAAATAGTTCTTAGACAGGAGTCTAAGGAGTATGTACTGAATGCTCCTTTACCAGTTGGCCCTCCCGCAGGTCGAGACATCACCACGGCGATGGTGGAGCAGTACGATCGACATTTGAGGGATGACCGAGATGTCTCGTGCCTCATGCTGGGTACCATGGCTTCTGATCTTCAGAAGCAATTCATGGACGAGCATGCTTATGCGATGATGGATCAGCTTAAAAAGATGTTCCAAGATCAGGCTCGTCAGGAATGTTACCTGACAACTAAGGCACTTTGCACGACTGTGATGGCAGCTGGGACTTCTGTTAGCACTCATGTGCTAAAGTTGAAGGGGTATATTGATACACTTGCCCGCCTCGGCTCGCCAGTTCCGCAGGACTTGGCAACAGACATTATTCTTGGGTCACTTCCTGAGTCTTACAACCAGTTTATCATGAATTACCATATGCAAGGGTTGGATAAATCGGTTGTTGAGCTGTATGGCATGCTCAAGCTTGCTGAGCAGTCTCTTAAGAAGACTCCTGAAGTATTGCTGGTGAACAAGGGCAATATGCCCATTGCTAAGGGAAAGGCCAAATCTAAGGCCAAGGCTAAGGGCAAAAAGGTGGTGGCCCAACCTAAAGCAAGGGTTGCCTCTCCTAACGATGTTTGCCATGAGTGTCATGAGAAGGGGCACTGGAAGAGCTCGTGTCCAAAGCTAAGGGAGCAACTGAAGGGCAAAACTGCTGCTTCAGGTATTTATGTTGTTGAGATTAATCTGGCTATTTCTACATCTTAGGTCTTGGACACTGGATGTGGATCTCACATTTGTTCAAATGTGCAGGGTCTAAGAAATAGGAGATTATTAGGATCTGGAGAAGTAGATCTTCGAGTCGGAAATGGTGCTCGGGTTCAGGCCATGGAGATCGGAGATTATTTCTTGGAGATGCCTAGTGGACTTGTTTTGGAACTAAGAAACTGTTATTTTGTACCTGCGATGCGCAGGAATATTATTTTCGTTTCTTTGTTGGATATTTCTGGTTTGGTATTTAATATTGGACATGGTAGAATTTCTATGCAATGTGGCAATATTATTTATGGAACAACATTTCTTGAAAATGGCTTATATATCCTTGATCTAAAATGTGAAAGTTCAATCTATAACATAAATACTAAAAGGATTAAACAAAATGAAATTAATCCTACTTACATCTGGCATTGTCGACTTGGCCATATAAATGAGAAGCGCATAGCTAGGCTTCACTCTAGTGGAGTGCTAGGGTCATTTGACATCCAGCCTTATGACACATGCGAATCTTGTTTGAGAGGCAAGATGACAAAGGCGCCTTTTAGCAAGACTGCTGAAAGGGCCTCAGAGCTATTGGAGCTAATACATTCCGATGTATGTGGCCCAATGAGCACTAGTGCTAGATCTGGTTTTCTATACTTCGTCACCTTCACGGATGACTTCAGCAGATACGGTTACATGTATCTGATGAAGCATAAGTCTGAGACTCTCCAAAGGTTCAAGGACTTTAAGAATGAAGTAGAAAACCAACTTGGCAAGAAAATAAAAGCACTTCGGTCTGACCGAGGGGGTGAATATTTGAGCCAAGAGTTTGACTCGATTTTGAGAGAGTGTGGGATTGTATCCCAACTCACTCCTCCTGGTACACCCCAGTGGAATGGAGTGTCAGAGAGGAGGAATAGGACCTTACTTGACATGGTCCGCTCGATGATGAGTCATGCTACACTCCCTGTCGCCTTTTGGGGATATGCTTTAGAGACAGCTACTTACACTCTTAATAATACACCAAGCAAGGCAGTTAAGGGAACACCATATGAACTATGGAAAGGCCGAAAGCCCAATGTTTCCTTCTTGAAGATTTGGGGCTGTGATGCACATGTTGAGAAATTGACAAGTGGCAAACTCGAGTCCAAATCTGTCAAGTGCTAGTTTGTGGGTTACCCTAAGGAAACTAAGGGTTATTACTTCTACGATCCGGCCGAAAACAAAGTTTTCATAGCCAGAAATGCAGTCTTCTTGGAGAAGGAATTCCTTTCCAAGAGAGACAGTGGGAGTAATGTTGAACTGTCAGAAGTTCAAGACTCACAAACTCCTGTAGCTACTGCTGAGGATGCTTTGGGAACTGATCTGACTACTCAAGAAATTGAGGAACCAGAAATGGTTACACAGGACCGCAGAAGGTCTGGTAGGACATGTCATCAGCCAGAGAGGTACGGCTTTCTCGTGACTGATGATGGGGACCTTATGGTCGTTGACCAAGAAGAGCCCAAGACCTATCAGGAGGCTGTTGAAAGCCCACACTCAGATCAATGGCACAAAGCCATAGAGGCTGAGATGCAATCTATGCATGATAACTAAGTATGGAAGTTGGTGGATCCACCTCTGGGTGCTAAGGTGATAGGTTGCAAGTGGTGTTTCAAGTTAAAGGCCCTGTGTGTATAAGATGGTTAGTGGGAGCGTTTCCACTATCCTAGTGCTGTATGTTGATGACATCCTTATCATTGGAGGCGACATACCAACACTGCAAGGAGTTAAGCAGTGGTTGAGTAGGTGCTTTGCAATGAAGGACTTAGGCGAAGTTGAGACGATCTTAGGGATCAGGATCTACAGAGATAGATCCAATCGGCTTCTAGGCCTAAGTCAGGCCACGTACATTGACAAGGTTCTAAAAGGATTTAGCATGGACAAGGCAAAGAAAGGATTCTTGCCTATGCGCCATGGGTTGAAGCTGAGTAAGAAAGATGGTCCTAAAACAAAGAAGGACTGGGAGAACATGGAAAAGATCCCTTACGCATCTGCTATTGGATCTATCATGTACTCCATGTTATGTACGAGGCCTGATGTCGTGTTTGCACTAAGTATGGCTAGCCGGTACCAGTCGGACCCCGGTGAGGAACACTGGAAGGCAGTCAAGGCAATCTTGAAGTACCTAAACCGGACTAAGGATGCTTTCTTAGTGTATAGAGGTCAAGATGAGCTGGTAGTGTCAGGTTACACTGATGCAAGCTTTGAGACAGATAAGGATGAGAACCAGTCACAGTCTGGTTATGTTTTTCTCCTGAATGGCGGTGCCATTAGTTGGAGGTCCTCAAAGCAGGCCATCATTGCTGACTCTACAATGGAAGCTGAGTACATAGCTGCATGCGAAGCTCCAAGGAAGCCGTTTGGATCAAGAAAGTCATAACTGAGTTGGGAGTAGTACCCAGTATCCTAGACCCAGTTGATGTTTTTGTGACAACAATGGGGCCATCGCACAAGCTAAGGTGCCCCGGTCACACAAGAGATCTAAACATGTACTCAGAAAGTTTCACCTCATTCGGGAGATCGTGAACATAGGTGACATATCATTACAGAGGGTTGACACTAAGAATAATGTCGCTGATCTATTGACCAAAGCACTGTTGCAGACATAGCACGACGGTCATACCAGATCTATAAGAATTAGGGTAATGCCCACTTGGAACTAGTGCAAGTGGGAGATTGTTGGTGTGCCCTAGTTCTTAGGGCATTGGATTCTTGTATTTTGTATTATACATTAAGAGTCATGTATGAATACATTATTTGTGTCACATTAATAAAGGCAATTAATCTATTTCAATTATATCTTGTGCTATAATATGAGTAGAGTATCCATTGATTGATAATCATAAAACCAATCCCAGGTTTGCTCTAATCGTGGGAACGAATAGAACCACAGACTTGTATATTCGATGACTATATGGCAGTTCTTAACTAGTCATAGTACTTGTATAGTCAGTCATGAATATAGGTACATATCGTTGACATGGGACTGGATCGATCCGCACAAGAAAGTCACATGGTTGTTGCGTCATAGGTCTTTCTTGAGTAGGTCTCTTTTGTCCTCAGACCAGATTTCATTATAATATCAATATGGAATCCGGTTCACTTTCACATACGCCTAATAGGTCTGTAAAAGGATGCTAAATACGGGTATGATTGGGTGGATCGGTGAACATGTTGATATTGATGATGAAGTGATGGAATTACCACTCGGGTAACACCAAGATGATATCATTGGCCACTAGATGAGTGGGACTGATAAGTGTATAGCCATACCCAAATAAGTTGGTTGCTTATTTGATTAATCAGTCAACTCAAGATCAAGAAATATAATAAACAACAGAAGAGGATGACAGATATCATGCCTCTTGTTTATTCATATCGATATCGTCAGGCAAAGGACAGTATGAGATTACTACCGGGTGAGTGTCTTCTAAAGACTGCTGCATCTCTGTCTTAATTGGGGGCTGTAATGGTTTGCTAGAACCCACTTACAGTCTGTGGGCCTTAGGCCTACTGCCAACATAAAGACAGACCCATAGGATCGTGCACATAGATCAACTGAGCTGGAACTTATAGAAATTGTACATGTAATGTACATTGGAAGGAATGCGTTAATTAATTAGTTGACATTCGGTGTCAAGGTAATTAATTGACATTGGGTTGAATTTAATTTAATTAATTAGTTTACATAATGTAATTAATTAATTTATCAATTAATTGAATTACATAAAGTAAACAATTAATTAAATAATTTTCCTAAGTAGGAAAATTAAATACATGTATTGTATTAACTTAAGTGTGATTTAATTTTATTTAGGGGTAATTAAATTTAGCCAAATGGAATTAAATTACATAGTATATACTTTTTAATTAAAGTTTATTTATGTAATTATAATCCTAGTGGGCTTGGGTTTAATTAACCTAATTAGAACCCAATTAGACAAGGTGTCTATAAAAGGGCACACTTAAGGAATAAAAACCCAATTCAACTCTAATTAATTGCTGGAAATTTCAGCCACCAATAGCAGCCCCAAAACAGCCGAAAATCCCAGCATTAAACCTCCATTCCTTTGCGTCTTCGGCTAGCACCGGTTCCCGCTCAATAGTTGGTCGTGCACCGGACTTTGGAGATCGCAGTTTCAAGAAACGATTCTGCAGCCGTCTCTAGAAGAGACGAATCCGGTGAGTTAATCTCTCTTGATTCAAATTGATTTTATTCTAATCAATGGTAATTGGACACGATAGGTGGATTCTAGGAAATTTTAAACGGTGTATTTTCCGCTGCGTCACGTTATTTTTCCAATGACGAATCCCAACAAAAACATTAATTCATCCGTTTGCCATTCATATTAACTGTTTCTTTTTCAGCAATGACATTAATCTGCGTGATTAACATTTTATTTTCACAAAGCATACATAACATCATTGTGTATTCCATGCATTCTAACCCACGTTTTTGTGTAGCCATTTGCATTTCGTGTGTCATAAACATGCATTACATGTCATTTAAATTAAATTGAGGACATTTCAAGGATGCCTATCATGACCATTTCATTTCATAACATATCGGGCATCCTAAAATACCCGTGTTTTGCCAATGCACCAGATTGCATTCGGCTATTCCACCAAATCATTCCATTCAATAGAGACCACAATGGTCCTAGGTATATCTCCGTGTGACAATCCACACAATGCATCTCATGACATCATACCCATTCGTCATAAACATCATACAACACTGTGATCCGCATCGGGTTACTTCATGACATTACTACATTATTTACGGCTCTCCCTGATTGCCGGATTAGTGCGCATGCAGGGGCATTCCATAAACATCCCAAATCATGCAAGGTGTTCCCCGACCGCCGAACTCCTGTCCGTGTCCCTGTTACACGCGACTCTCTTATAACATTATTTCATTTCATATGCTCAAAAGAATCAGAACTTTGTCCATGGGCCGGTCCCATGTGACCATTTCACATCATCTCATAGACATACAAAGCGTCGAAACTCTGTCCTTGCGCTGGTACACACGCGACCATTTCACAAAAATTCATTAAGGTGCTCCAAAGGCACCGAACCTCTGTCAGTGTAATGGCCCACACGTGACATTTTGCATAAGCATTGGGTGTTTTTGGAATGTCCTAAAAATAATAAAATAAAATGAAATGAAATGAAATAAATAAATGAATAATAAGAATAAAAAGAAAACCATTCATACCATCATTTCATTCATAACCTCACTACATTCATCCATTTCAAGCATTTTTAATGCCTCACTTTTCATACCATATCACGCCATTCATTCATGATCCTAATACTTCCTATGTGATCCTGAGCAGAATACACTGGAGCGACCTTGAACTAGATCCCAGGCTTCAAGGGCAGTTAGGAGATAGAGGATAGTTGAGGGTGACAGTGATTCTGAGTCTGGGGAAGAGGTGAACATGGCAAACCCGACACCAAGCATGGCTGATGTTCTGAAGGATTTCTTCATATCGCAAGACTTCCGCGACATGTTGAAGGAAGAAATAAGAGCAGTTGTAAGGGAAGCTGGTGAGACCGGTGGCAGTGGAGCTGGGAAAGAGAAAGAGGCTGAGTCATCCTAACAGGGTGGTGACGTTTCAGCCAGTCTTGAGAAGCTGCAAGAAATAGAGGCAGCTGTGGAGCAGAGAATGAAGGCGAAATGTTCTGAGCTCGATGAAGTAGTGGCCCAGTTGAAGAAGGGGGTCAGTGTTAGTGCAGAATCAAGGAAAGGGGTGAACGTTGATGCTATGATCAGTAAGGGCATCAAGACATTTCCCATCTTCTTCCAAGTGCCAAAAATCCCCGCTTACAAAGGAATGGGCTCGCCGGAGGCCCATGTGAATCTGTATGCTCGAGTTATGCTAACGGCGGGTGCCACAAAGCAGCAGTTAATTAATCTATTCCCCACCACATTGGAGGGAGGAGCGCTAGGATGGTAAAACTCACTGTCGGAGGAAGAACAATCTGATTGGGAGATTTTATCAGTGGCTTTCATCAAGTACTACAGCTTTAACACTAAAATCCAGGTGAAGCTATATGATTTGGAAAGAATAAAGCAGAAGTTCAACGAGCCCTTCGACGAGTACTACCAGCGCTGGATGAACAAAATGATTCTCTTGAAGAATCGTCTAGATGAAGACGAGCTTATACAGAAGTTGATAGATGGCAGCAAAGACGTCTTTAAGAACAACATGAAATTCCATTCCTTCAAAAAGCTCAGCGAGGCTTATAGTATGGCAATGAAAATAGAATGGGATGAAGAGGAGAAAGCAACCAGACACAAGGGTGGTAGGAGCTTAGGATACGGTTCTGGTTATAGGTTAACTGCAACAGCTGGGTCTGGCAGTGGTTCTGGTTCAAGTTCTGGCTGAAAAGAGGGGCAGACCTCAAAAGTAAAACAGGTGGAAGTTGCTACTGTGACTCAGCAACAGGGCAATCAAAGTAAGAATCCGGGAGTACTAGGCATATCGCCTTGGGCTCTTCCTCTGGTGAAGATATTTGCCAAGTGTAGAAATGGTAGATTGCTGCAATCTTTAAGACCCTTCGAAAGGCCTTCCGAAGCAGATAAGGGTAATTTCTGCACTTATCATGTGGTTGTCGGGCATAAGACTAATAATTGCTACAAGTTAAGGGATGCCATCCAAAAACATATCGACGAAGGGAAGCTGCAGGAGCCACCCAAGCCTAGCACTAAAATCAACCCGCTAAAAGAACGGTGATTGGAACCTTTAAAGCGGAAGTGGAAGTTGGATCGGTCAAGTCCATGGTTGTTTTTACAGTGATAGATATCCCAATCACCTTTTTCTTGTTGCTTGGGAGGCCATGGTTCCATCCTTTAGGGGGCGTCCCTTCCACTTTGCATCAGAAGATCAAGTTCTCTATGAATGGCAAGATTGTGATTGTTGAGGCGGATGGCCAATCAATGGTAGCTGCTCTAAATGAATGAGTGGTTCCCTTTGGCGGATTTCAAGTTGCTGTCATTAAGGAGGAAGAAACCACGGATGCTCCTATGGTTCTTTATGAGAATTACATGCCGGAGTGGTTATCCCGGTATCTGTACAAGCATAACTTCGTCCCAGGAATGGGACTCGGAATCAATCTACAAGGGGTTCCAGAATTTAAGATCGACTCGGGGAAGTCGAAGCAGTGTGGCCTTGGCTATGTAGAAGGGGCATCTGAGGAGAAGAATTTGAGGAAGGGCAAGAATGGGAAGATTATGATGAAACCATTTCTAAAGGTAGGAGAAGGCCTTTACAAGGGCCAAGCTGAACCCGTGATGGTTGGAAATGTCGAGTATCCTGGCTTCGAGATCTTTGCTGACGTCGTGGATTTTGAGAAAAGTCATGAAGGACCAGTGGCCCTTGCGGTGGCGGAAGAAGCAGCTGCTGAATCTGAGATTTTGCAAGGTAAGCCATCTGAGGTGGTAGTAGAAGCCATAGAGGTGGCCAAGGAAGAAGATGAAAATAAGACCTGTGCTGAAGCTACAGAGGTGATTTCAGGTGCTTCTACTGCTGCTTTAAGTAAGGCGTTTGGAAAATCCAAGGAAGGGTTTGATGAAGAACTGATGGCTAAAGTGAACTTAGATTCTGTGATCGCTGAGATAGCCAAAGTCATGGAGAAGGCTAAGATGCAGGTGACCAAAAAAGAAGCAGAAAAAGTTGCAGTCCTGGATGATGCTCTGAAAATGAAGATGGAAGCTAAAGAGAAACAAGGCCCTCTGCCTGTGGAGGATGAAAATGATTTTGTTGCATCTATTTCTTCCATTTTCAATGTAACTGATGTACTTTATGATAAGTTCAATGCAATGAAATCCCAGTTTACTTACTTGTGTGATGTTTATCCTGATAATTCTGTGCATGCATTTAAATCACCATCAAGCATATTTAGCATACATGACACCGCATTACATGAAATCAATATAAGTGCAGATGAAAACCCTAAAATGGTACTCATTTCACACGAGCTAAAATCTGAGGAAGAGAAAGAATTAATAAGAATACTCTAAAAACATGTTAAAGCTTTCGCCTGGTCGTATGAAGACATGCCGGGTGTGGACACAGAGATAGCGGTGCACAAAATCCCAATAGACCCCAAGTTCAGACCGGTAAAGCAGAAGTTGAGAAGACTGAGGCCAGAATGGGCTAAACTGGTAAAAGAAGAAGTGGCTAAGCAGATAGATGCCAAGTTTCTCGAAGTGGTGGAGTACACAGAATGGCTAGCCAACATTGTCCCTGTGCCTAAAAAGGATGGAAGGGTCAGAGTATGCGTCGACTACAGGGACCTGAATAAAGCATGCCCAAAAGATAACTTTCCACTGCCCCATACTGACGTCCTAGTTGATAGTGCAGCAAAAGCAGCAATATATTCCTTTATGGATGGCTTTTTAGGGTACAACCAAATCCTGATGGATGTGATTGACAAGGTGAAAACATCATTCATCACAGAGTGGGGTACTTTCTGCTACAGAGTGATGCCTTTCAGATTGAAGAATGCTGGTGCCACTTACCAGAGAGCTGTCACAACTCTGTTGCATGATATGATACACAAAGAAGTCAAAGTGTATGTCAATGATATGCTTGTTAAATCAGCAACCAGGGAGGAACACCCTGTTATCCTAGATAGATTTCTAACACGCATTGGAGAATACAACTTGTGGCTTAACCCCAAGAAGTGCATATTCAGGGTCACATCAGGGAAGCTGTTGGGTCATGTAGTCAGCCAGAGGGGGATAGAAATGGACCCAGACAAAATCAAAGCCATCCAAAATATGCCTGCCCCAAAGACAGAAAAGGAAGTCAGATCATTCCTGGGTTCCTTACAGTATGTCAGCCGCTTCATAACACGGTTGACTTCCACTTGTAAGCCGATTTTCAAGCTATTGAGGAAAGACTAGTCAGTCGTGTGGGATGACAGGTGTCAGCTGGCATTTGAGAAGATCAAGGCTTATCTGGTAAAGCCACCAGTATTGAGTCCACCAGTTCCAGGGAAACCTCTGATTTTGTACTTGGCAGTTGAAGAATCCTCTATAGGGGCAATGCTGGCACAAGAACAAGACGACAGGAAGGAATACCCTATTTACTACCTTAGCAAGAAATTGTTGGAGTATGAAACCAAGTACACACTAGTGGAGAAGACATGTGTGGCAATGATCTGGCTAACCAAGAAGCTGCGCCACTATTTTCAATCCTACAGGATACAAGCCGTGGCTAAGGTGGATCTAATGAAGTATCTCTATGAAGCACCAGTGTTGGTTGGGAAGCTATCCAGGTGGCTGTTACTCTTATCTGAGTTTGACATAGAGTACATCACAAAGAAAACCATCAAAGGGCGAGCCGTGGCAGAGTTTCTAGCAAATCAACCTCTAGAATCAGATTATATGGAGAATCTGGAATTCCCTGATGAACAACTAGCCATGGTGGAAGTGAAAAGATGGATTATGTGCTTTGATGGGGCAGTGAACAAAAAGGGTGCTGGAATCAGGGTACTCATAGCAACACCGGACGGTGAAATCATTCCCTTATCCAAGAAATTGGCTTTTCCTATAACCAATAATGGGGAAGAATATGAAGCGTGCCTATTTGGGATGGAAGTGTTGTTAACACTAGGGGCAAATGATGTCTTAATTGTCGGCGATTCACTTCTAGTGGTCAGGTAAGCTCAGGGTGAGTGGGAGCTGAAAGAAGAAGCCTTACGGCCTTACTTGGAGCTGCTACAGTTCAGAAAAGGTTTATTCGGCCAGTGTGAATTCAGACATGTCCCCAGGGATGAGAACAAGATGGCTGATGCATTAGTGACTCTGTCCTCCATGTGGGAAAATCCAGAGGAGACACAAGTACAACCACTAGTTATAGCCACTTCCAGGCATCCTTGCTTCGAAGTGCAGGAAGTAATGGAATTATCAGCTGAAGAAAAGCCATGGTTCTTTGATATCTATCGGTATGTTAAGGAAGGAAAGTACCCAGAAGAAGCCAGTACTGCTGATAAACTGTCACTAAGAAGGCTGGCTAGTCAGTTCAGAATCTTCGAGGACAAGTTATACAAAAGAACATCAAGTATCAGAAGAAAGCTAATAAGGTGCCTGACAGAGCAAGAATCAGAAGAAGAGATGCACCAGGTACATGCAGGGTCCTGTGGGCCGCATATGAATTGACTTGCCATGGCCAGGAAGATCATGAGACAAGGATACTTCTGGATGACTATGCGGGCAGATTGCATAAGGAAAGTGAAGAGATGTCATGAATGTCAGATCTATATAGATATCAGCCATCTTCCTCCACTTGAATTACAGAATTTGGCATCTTCTTGGCCATTTTCAGCGTGGGGCATAGATATGATTGGTGAAATTCACCCAGCTGCGTCTAATGGGCACAAATTTATAGTCATGGCAGTTGATTATTTTTCCAAATGGGTAGAGGCAGAATCCTTCACAAATGTAACAGCTAAACAGATGGTTAAGTTCATCCAGAAGAACATCTTTACCCGGTATGGTATTCCCCATCACATAGTGTCTGACAACGGAGTACAATTCCAAGGGGCAACATCTGAGCTACTTGCAGACCATGGCATTGAGCATCATAAGTCTTCTCCGTACAGACCACAGGCTAACGGAGCAGTGGAAGCAGCTAATAAGGCAATAAAGAAGATCTTATCAAAGATGGTAACCACCTACAGAGATTGGGCCGACAAACTGCCTAATGCTCTTTGGGGTTACAGAACCAGTGTCAGAACGCCAACAGGAGAAACTCCTTATGCCTTAGTATACGGTATGGAAGCAGTGTTGCCAATGGAAATAGAACTCAAGTCACTCAGAGTTGCTCTGGAAGCTCAATTACCAGAAACTAAATGGGTTCAAGCTAGGTACGAGTAGTTGGTTGCACTAGATGAATGGCGACTAAAGGCATTAGATCACCTACAGATGTACCAGCGCAGAATGGCCAGGGCCTATAACCGTAATGTGAAGCACTCCAAGCGGCAGTTGAAAGCAGGTGACTTGGTCCTAAAGCAGTTAAGGCCTTCCAATGTTGATGTTAGGGGCAAATTTAGACCTAATTGGGAAGGGCCCTATGTGGTGAAGAAAGTGCTCTCGAAGGGTGGTGTCAGCATCATGGACACGGACGGCAATGAGTTCATAAATCCTGTCAACCAAGACCGGCTGAAGCTTTATCACGTATAAAAAAAAGGTCTTCTAGGTTGAAAACTCGAAAAGAGCGGTCTAGGCAAAAATTAAGACACGAGAGAAAATGATCAGTCGGAAAATCTGAAAAGGACGACTGGTGAGGGATTCTAGCTCAGTATGGAATGCGTACCATTTAGGAGTCAATCATTTCAAATATACTCATTTTGATTTTTATCAATAAAGTGAAATGTTTGTTTAAATATATTTGCATGGGTATGACAAATGCATAAGCAAAATTGTCTTGCATAAACATACACTTAAAGAAAGCACTTTTGCATTTAACTGATCAATATCATCTCATTGTTTAACAAGTGAAAATGCACTAAATACATGCGGTTTGAAATCTCTTATCATCCTCTAAAATCCAGTTCATCTTGCTATAAGAGCAATAAGGGGTCACGGTGTCATTTTCATCATTCTTTCAAAAAAAAAAGCTCGCTGAGGTGAAAACCGAAAAGGCACCTCAGGCAAAAATTAGAGCAGCTCGCTGAGGTAAAAACCGAAAAGGCGCCTCAGGCAAAAGTTAGGGCGGCTCGCTGGGCTGAAAACCCAATTGGGCAACCCAGGAAAAAATTAGAGCCCTCACAAATTCATAATCTCCCCGGGGATAGGAAAAGTAGAATTTCCCCGGCAATGCCCCACAGGATTCTTTACATTACTCTCCAACAGAGTTTACCCGCACTATTCCACAGCAGAACCTCCATAAAGAACACTACAATCATTTCCCCAGCAGTATCATACATCCCCAGCAGTCACCTCACTTCTTTGATAATCATTGAACAACGCCCTCAAAGAAAGCAGAATCAACCAGGGGCACAGCATATCTTCCCCTAGTAGAAAGAGGAAACATCCAATAATAGAAAGTGCATACATGTACATATACATCATCATGCATACATACATTGCATACATCAATTATTCATCCCTAGCTAGTCTTCATTCTTAATCGAAGGGGTAAAAATTTTTGTTCAAAAGTCTCTCGATCAAGGAATGAAGACTTGCCATTTTAAGCGCAGGAATTCATCATCCAGTTCCCCAGCAGATCCGCCTCGAGTAGTATGAACTTGGTATCGGCCCAGATCTGCTCCATCATCTCAAGTTCTCCAGCAGATCCGCCTCGTGTAATGTAAACTCGGTATCGGCCCAGATTGGCTTCATCATCCATTTCCCCAGCAGATCCGCCTCGAGTAGCATGAACTCGGTATCGGCCTAGATCCGCTCCATCATCTCAAGTTCTCCAGCAGATCCGCCTCGAGTAATGTAAGCTCAGTATCGGTCCAGATTGACTTATTTCTTCCCCAGCAGATCCGCCTCGAGTAGTATGAACTCGGTATCGGCCCAGATCGGCTTCGTCTCAAGCTCCACAGAAGATCCACCTCGGGTAATGTAAACCCAGTATCGGCTCAGATCTATTCCATTTCAAACCCCCAGCAAAGTTCTTCTCGGGTAACCTAGACCCGGTATCGGCCAATCCATCAGTACATCTTCCTTTGCCTTGGGTAACCTAGACCCGATATCGACTTATTTCTTCCTCAGCTTTGCCTCAGGTAACATAGACCCGATATCGACCTATTCCACCTAATCAACTCAACATGTCACCACAGTAGCGTAGCTTTGGCAACTCAGTTGCATGTTTTATTTCCTGTATCTGCGGCGCTTTGAGTCGTGTTTCTCAAATTCCCATCAACTATCCCAGACTAAGATCCGGTAGTGAATTTGATCACTCGAGGGGCAGCTATAAGCGCCGGAATTTCATTCTAAAAAAAAAGAGAGAGCAGATTTCATACGACTGTAATATATAGTCGTGTGAATGTGTTACAGTCGTGCGACTGTAGTTAAAAATATTACAATCATACGACTGTAACGGCCCCACTTGTAGCTGCCAGGAGGAAGAGATTGTGGGCTGCAAAGGGGGAGCAATTAATGCCCACCCCTTTGCAACAGGATAAGGCGGCTGGGGATAAAAAGATGAAAAGGGGGAAAGATTTGTTTTAAGTCTGAAAATCTGGTGAGAGCGAGAGTTTTTTTAGAGAGAGATTTTGAGAGAAAGAAAAGAAAAAGGAAAAAAAAACACAACAACAAAAGATCACTCTTCTTCTTCTTTTTTCTTCTTAAAATCTTAAAGCTAGTATTAAAAACTTGTTAAAAATCAATAGAGTAACAATTTGATCTCACAAACACATCAAAATCTTGGACTTAAATCATCAGAATCCCAAGCATTTTGGATTTTTGGACACAAAGCTCTCAACCCCAATTCAAGAGGAAAAGTGCAAATTCGTGTGGATTGGAGCGACGCCAGGGGTCAAAACGACTTGGATAAGCTTCTAAAAGGTAGGCACTCCCTTTTCCTTTCATTTTTTCCTGCTTTCTGGGTGATTGAAGTGTTTTTTTTGCATTCTTGCTGTGTTTTCACGTTTCTGCTCCTGGAAATCAAGAACAGTCGTGCGACTGTTCTTGAGTTTGATGAACAGTCGTACGAGTGTTCTTGATTTCCAGGCTTTTTGTCCCAGATTATTTCAAATAAAGTTTTGGCGAGATTCTGACTTTGGAACATTTACAGTCGCACGACTGTAATTTACAGTCGTATGACTGTAGTTATAGTCGAACGACTGTAACGTACATTCCAGAATCAGAATTTCCGTTTTTATCCCCAAAAATTTCCAAAAATCCCTAAAAATTCAGAAAACCCCAAAAATCATCAAAATGAATTTTGTTGTGTGCATTCACAACCATAGATTCAATTTTTAGTAAAATTACATTTATTACAATGCCACGACGGAGACCCGATTCTCTCGAAAACCGACCCACCTCACATGTAAAAAATACAAGTAAACCGGAAAAATTGTTTTCAAAATGATTTTCCCTCAAAACCAAAAATACAGGGACGTTTCAAAATGTTTTCTAGGTCTAACCGGACCGGCTAGCCGAGCCGACCCGGTTATCCCCTAAATGCATGCCCCCAATTCTTAATTTCCCAATTCTGTCTGTTTGAGTCCTATTTGTGGCGTGCCGTATAAATTGTGCTAACCTCTGTTTTGCAGCTTTTATTTTATCTTTATTTTCATTTTATTTGTATTTTAATAGAATTAATCGTGTATTTTAGGTGATTGTATCATTTTTTTTAGATCTTCATGTATTCTAGGCGATTGTAAAAGTGAGGCAAGAGTTTTTATTTTTCTGTTCGATTTGGTTGTAAGCCAATTAATATTTATTACTTTTCTTTATTTTTGTATTACATATTTGTATGTGCGCTGTATGTCTTTTATATGCAATAAAATTGACTTTAGAATTTGAAATACCATTTGAGAACATTGGAAATATTTACTTTAATTAGACACGAAATAAGGGACTTGTCCGGACCCCGAATCTCTGGATAGTGTAGCGACCGTTCGTCTGGTTCAGCTGCATTATAAATTTCTCGGTTGAGCTGAGCCGGGTGGCGACTCTACAATATTCATTGAGACTTAGGTCTCGGTTCTTTTAAGAATTAATTCCATTTGTTTTCTAAAATCGATTTTCCATTTATAAAAACCCCACGCGAGGGAGGGACCTGCCTGTGCTCGTGGCGCCCCTTCCGAAAGGGAGTCTCGCGTTCCGTCAAAAACGTCGTCCGCTCACATCTGGGCCTGACACCGGGTCTATATTACCCACGGCGGATCTACTAAATTTCCATGGTATAGCTGATTTGGGCCTGACATCGGGTCTATATATACCCGCGGTGAATCTGCTGAATTTCTGAGGTGAAGATTATCTGGGCCTAACAGGGTCTATATTACCCGCGGCGGATCTACTAAATTTCCATGGCACAGCTAATTTGGGCCTAACATCGGGTCTATATATACCCGCGGTGAATCTGCTGAATTTCTGAGGTGAAGTTGATATGGGCCTAACACCAGGTCTATATTACCCGTGGCGGATCTACTAAATTTCCGTGGCACAGCTGATTTAGGCCTAACATCGGGTCTTTATATACCCACAGCGAATCTACTGAATTTCTGAGGTGAAGCTGATCTGGGCCTGACACCGGGTCTATATTACCTGCGACGGATCTGCTGAACTTGAAAGGACGAATTTGACCTAAGCTGATACCGGGTTTATCTATACCTGAGGTGAGGCTGCTAGTTTGAAGTTACATTAAGGATGCATATTTATTCCTTGATCGATAATTTTGGAACAAAAATTTTTGCCCTTTCGATCAAGAATAAATACGGTTTGGTTGCCTTGACTTCGAATACCTATAAAAGACAAGAAATATCCTTCTCAGGATTATATTGGCGTGAACATAATCCTGAGAATTGAGATGTTCTCCATACCTGAGATTTAGCGTCGTGTACCTCTGACTTGCACGTTATAGCTTAGGGAATGCCCCAGAGTTGGTCTATTTTTACTTCGGGAGCGACCCCGATGATGATGGTGAATACCTGCGCTTAGGCTTCTTTTAATGCATGTATGCACATACGTGTGCACATTTTTTGAGTGTATGCATGCATATGCTTGAATGCGTGAACGTGCGAATGGACTCTAGGAGATGCATTTCCAGCTATTTGTCCAATCTTGATATTCTATGTTCTTGCTGGGGAGACTGTGTCATGCCTCTGGTTAGGGGAAGTACATCATGCCTATGATTGACTCTAGCTAGGGAGAGTATATTCTTTATGTGATGTGGCTCTTGCACCTCTGTTGGGGATATGCAATGGCTGTTGGGAAGATATGATGACTGCTAGGAATGTACGCTGACTGCTGGGGAAAAAGCGATGATATCCTTCATGATGGTTTCGCTGGGGAATGATGTGGACAACCCTGCAAGGGAGTAGTGAAAAGGCTTTACCATTTTGCCCCTAGAAGGATCGAATATGAAAATGCTCTAACTTTTTCCTAGAATGCCCAATGCGAGTTTTCAGCCTGGCGAGCTGCTCTAACTTTCGCCTGAGGCACCTTTTCAGTTTTCACCTCAGCGAGCTTTTTTTGTTTTTTGTATGATGATAACAGTTACATGAGACTTTATAATATTCAACCTAGATTTGCCACAAAAAGATGAATTAAATTTAGAGGATAAAAGCAATTCTTTTCGATTGAATGCATTTAGTGCGTTCATTGCAAACTCATAACCAGTTAAATGCAAAGCGCTTTCTTTAAATGGATGTTTAAGCAAGACAACTTTGTTTGAGCATTTGACATAATCATGCGAATATATTTAAGCAAACATCACATTTTATTGCAAAAATCAATATAAGTACATTTGAAACGATTGGTCCCCAAAATGGTACACATTCCACACAGAACCAGAATCCGTTACCAGTCGTCCCTTTCGGATTTTCCGACTGACCATTTTCTCTCATGCCTTAATTTTTGCCTAGGCCACCCTTTTCGAGTTTTCAACCTAGCAAGCTCTTTTTTTTTACACATTCTAAGGTTTTATGCGGTCTTGGTTGATAGGATTCGGGAATTCATTCCCGTCCATGTCCATGATGCTGACACCGCCTTTTGATAGCACTTTCTTTACGACGTATGGGCCTTCCCAATTTGGCCTAAACTTCCCTCGGACATCGACGTTTGTAGGCCTTAACTGTTTCAGGGTCAAATCTTTGGCTTTTAATTGTCGCTTGGGGTACTTCACCTTCTGATTGTAGGTTTTGGCCATTCTGCGTTGGTACATCTGTAGATGATCTAGTGCTTTCAATCTCTTCTCGTCTAATGCCGCCAGCTGCTCATACCTAGCTTGTACCCATTTGATTTCTGGCAATCAATCTTCCAAGGCTATTATGAGTGACTTGAGCTCTATTTCCACTGGTAACACCGCTTCCATGCCATACACTAGGGCATGAGGTGTCTCACCAGTCGGTGTTTTGACACTAGATCTATAACCCTAGAGAGCATACGGTAGCTTATCGGCCCAATCTCTGTATGTGCTTACCATCTTTGATAAGATCTTCTTTATTGACTTGTTAGCCGCTTCCACTGCACCATTAGCTTGTGGTCTGTATGGAGAAGATCTATGATTCTCGATACCATGTTCCGCAAGTAGCTGAGCTGTTGCCCCTTGAAACTGCACTCTGTTATCTGTCACCACATGATGAGGGATCCCGTATCGGGACAAGATGTTTTTCTGAATGAACTTGACCATTTGTTTTGCTGTCACACTAGTGAAGGATTCTACCTCCACCCACTTTGAAAAATAGTCGACTGCTACCACTATGAATTTATGCCCATTAGATGCTGCAAGGTGAATTTCTCCGATCATATCTATCCTTCATGCCGAGAATGGCTAAGGAGATGTCAAGTTCTGTAGTTCAAGTGGTGGTAGATGACTGATATCTGCATAGATCTGGCACTCATGACATCCTTTCACCTTCTTTACACAATCAGATTGTATGGTCATCCAGAAGTATCCTTGCCTCATTATCTTCTTAGCCATCGCGATTCCATTCATATACGGCCCACAGGATCCTGCATGTATTTGCTACATCACTATGTCCGCCTCTTATTCTGCCAAACACTTCAAAAGAACTCCATTTGCGGTTCTCTTGTATAATTGATCTCTAAAGATTCTGAATTGGCTGGCTAATCTTCTTAATGAAAGCTTATCGGTAGTATTAGCTTCCTCTGGATACTTCCCCTTCTTCACATACTGCTAAATATCAAAGAACCATGGCTTTTCTTCAGCTGTCAATTCCATTACTTCGTGAATATCAAAGCAGGGCTGTCTGGATGTTGCTATAACCAAAGGCTGTATCTGTGTCCTTTTTGGATTTTCCCACACAGAAGATAACGTTGCAAATGCATCGGCCATTTTGTTCTCATCTCTGGGGACATGTCTGAACTCACACTGGCCAAATAATCCTCTTCTGTGTTGTAGCAGTTCTAAGTAGGGCGGCAAGGCTTCTTCTCTCAAATCTCATTCGATCTATGCTTGCCTGATCACCAAAAGTGAATCTCCGACTATCAGTACATCATTTGCCACTAATGTCAGAAGAGCTTCCATCCCCGAACAAGCATGCTTCATACTCCCATTGTTGGTTATGGGGAAGTCTAATCTCTTTGACAATGGAATAATCTCACCATCTGGTGTTGCTATGATTACCCCAATTCCAACACCCTTCCTATTCACAGCATTGTCGAAGCACATGACCCATCTCTTCACTTCCACCATAGCCAACTATTCATCAGGGAATTCCAGATTTTCCATGTAATCTGATTCTAGCGGTTGATTGGCCAGAAATTCTGCCATAGCTCACCCTTTAATGGTCTTTTTGGTGACATACTCAATATCAAATTCTGATAAGAGTACCAGCCATCTCGATAATTTCCCGACTAACACTGGTGCTTCATACAGGTACTTCATCAGATCCACCTTGGCCACAGCTTGCACTTTGTATGACTGAAAGTAATGGCACAGCTTTTTAGTCAGCCAGATCATTGCTACGTATGTCTTTTCCACTAGTGTGTATTTGGTTTCATACTCCAGTAGCTTTTTGCTAAGGTAGTAATAAATGGGGTACTCCTTCTTCCCATCCTATTCTTGTGCTAGCATTGCCCCTATGGAGGAATCTTCAACAGCCAAGTATAGGATCAAGGGCTTTCCCGGAGTCGGTGGGCTCAGAACAGGCAGGCTTACTAGATAAGTCTTAATCTTCTCAAATGCCAACTGACATCTGTCATCCCATACAATTGGTTGATCTTTCTTCAATAACTTAAAAATTAGCTCGCAAACTAAAGTCAACCGTGCTATGAAATGGCTAACATACTTTAAGGAACCCAAGAATGATCGGACCTCCTTTTCCTTCTTGGGAGCTGGCATATTTCGGATGGCCTTAATTTTATCCAGATCCATCTCTATCCCTCTCTAGCTAACCAGTGGCCTAGTAGCTTACCTGATGTAACCCCGAATGTGCACATCTTGGGATTAAGCCATAGATTATACTCCTCAATGGGTGCAAGAAATCTATCCAGGATGGCAGGGTGCTCCTCCCGGGTCATCGATTTAACAAGCATATCATTGACGTATACTTCTACTTCTTTGTGAATCATGTCATGTAGCAGCGTTGTGATGGCCTTCTGATAAGTTGCTCCAGCATTTTTCAATCTGAAGGGCATCACCCTGTAGCAGAAGGTGCCCCACTCTGTGATGAATGATGTCTTCACTTTATCAATGATGTCCATCGGGATCTGATTATATCCCAAAAACCCATCCATGAAAGAATACATTACCACTTTAGCTATGTTGTCAATCAGAACATCAATGTGAGGTAAGGGGAAGTTGTCTTTCGAACATGCCTTATTCAAATCCCTATAGTCGACACAGACTCTAACCCTTCTATCTTTCTTGGGCACAGGCACAATGTTAGCCAACCATTCTGTGTATTCTCCTACTTCTAAGAACTTGGCTTCAATCTGCTTGGCCACTTCTTCTTTTACCAATATAGCCCATTCTGGCCTCAGCCTTTTTAATTTCTGCTTTACTGGTCTGAACTTAGGATCTATTGGAATCTTATGAACTGCTATCTCTGTGTTGACTCCTGGCATATCTTCGTATGACCAAGCAAAAGCCTTAACATGTTTTTGCAACACTTTTGTTAATTCTCTCTCTTCCTCGGGTTCTAATTCATGTGAAATGGATACCATTTTGGGATTTTCATCGGTACTTATGTTGATCTCATGCAATGCAGTGTCATGAATGCTAAATATGCTCGATGGTGATTCAAATGCATGCACAGAGTTATCAGGATAAACATCACTCAAGTAAGTAAATTGAGATTTCATTGCATTGAACTTGTTATAAAGTACATCAGTCACATTAAAAATAGAAGAGACAGATACAACAAAGTCACTTTCATCCTTCACAGGCGGAGGGCTTTGCACTTCTTCATTCTCCATGTCTAGCTTCAGAATGTTCTCTAGGTCAGCAGCAATCTCAGACTCTTGCTTAGTAGGGAGAGTAGTCTTCTCGACTCCAACCAGCTGTGCCTTGGCCTTCATCATAATTTCTGCAATTTCAGCAACTACAGAATCTAGGTTTGCCCCAGACATCAGCTTCTCCTCACACCCTTTGTCAGTTTTGGCAAAAGCATTATCCAAGGCGACTGCCAGCGCCTTTGAAATCTTCTCCACGGATTCATCACAGATCTTCTTCTCAGCTTCTTCTTTGGACCCTTTCATTGTTTTGGTTGCCTTTTTAGATGATTCTTTTCAGAGAATATCAGGTTTGAAAACTATTTCTTTTTTCATCATGGGTGCAACTGGCTCCTCTTGGCTCTTCTCGAAGTCCACCACATCAGAAAACACTTCAAAACCTGAATATTCAACATCCTCGACTTTCACGGGCTCAGCTTGCCCCTTATACGGTTCTTCACCGGCTTTAATGAATGGCCTCATCATAGGCTTGCCACTCCTCCCCTTCTTCAGGCTTTTCTTGTCGGATGTTTCTAACGTATATCCAGCCCAAATTGCTTTGGCTTTCTGAATCAATGTTAAACTCAGGCACCCCTTGCAGGTTAACTCCAAGTCCTATGCCCGATACAAAATTCTGCTTGTGCAAATACTTAGACAACCATTCCATCATATAGTTCTTATAAATAACCATAGGAACCTCTGTGGCCTCTTCTTCTCCACTAACCATGGCGATCTGGAACCCGTCAAATGGTATAACCCCTTCGCTTACAGCGCAATCATGGACTAAGTGTCTGCCTCGACCATCATAACCTCATCGCCCAGTGAGAACTTTATTTTCTGATGCAGAGTGGAGGGGACACCTCCAAGTGGGTGAAACCATGGCCTTCCCAATAACAGGGAGAAAGTGACTAGGATGTCTATCACGGTGAAAGTTACCATTGACTTAATGGGTCCGACTTCCACCTCGGTCTCGAAGGTTCCAATTACAGTTCTTTCGGAATCATCGTAGGCCCTGATTACGGTTGAAGACTTTTTTAGTGCATCTTCGCTCAGGCCCAAGTATGGCAGCATTTTTTACAGGCAAATATTCAAAGCCTATCCGTCATCCACCATCACGTATGGCATGACCTTATCCATAACATGAGCTCTGATATAAAGGGCCTTGTCATGGGTTCTTCCATCACTTAGCAGATCCTTCTCAGAAAATACGATGTCGGGGGACCCAGAATGGATCTTATCCAATAGACAACACACAGCTTCTGGTGATGTGATTGGAGAGACCTCAATTTCGGTCAGCTTCTTTACCAGTGCCGTTCTATGCTCCTTGGAGGTCATCAGGAGATGCCATAAACTAGCTTAAGCCAGAGTCTTCTTTAACTGAGAAATGACCAGGTCTTCTTTCTCAGCTTCCTTCTGCATTGATGTGCTACTTGACCCAATCACAGGAGTCTTATCTTTCTGCTGAGCCACTGGTTGGTATACCCTACCACTTCTTGTCACGTTCTGTACTTCAGGAATCCTTGGTTTCTCAACAGCTGGCAGTGCAACTGATTCATCATGGCCATACTTCTCATTCTCGTCTTCTGAGTCCAGATCATTCAAGCTTATCGGTTTCATTTCCTTCTGTTCCACCAGCCTTTCACATTCTACCCCTACTTCAGCTTCGTTGGTCACTACAGACTGTACAGCGGGGTTTGCTCGCATAACCTGGGCGAAGATAAAATTGGCTGGCAGCCCTGACTGTACCATATTAACTTGCCTTTCAAATGCCGGCAAGAGGTTCATCTTTGTGCTAGGCTTCGCCGGCTCTTGCAGCTTTCCTTCATCGATTAGCTTTTGGATGGCATCCCTCATCTTATAACAGTTGTTAGTTCTGTGGCCCACAGTAACATGGTATGTGCAAATTGTCCCTGTTTGCATCAACTAGCTTCTCAAACATCTTTAAGGAACTCAGCAGGCCTCCGTTTCTACACTTTGCAAAGATCTTAGCCAAGGGAAAAGTCCAAGGAGATATGTCGTGTCCTCCTGGATTTCTACCCTGACCACCTTGCTGTTGGGATACAACAGCGACCTCAGCCTACTTGACTCCAGAAGACTGACCACCTTTACTTGCAGACCCGGACCTAGGCCCACTGCTCGACCCGGTTGCAGCTGTTGACCTATACCCAGCACTGTATCCTAAACTTTTGCCACATCTGTGGCTCACTGCCTTTTCTTCCTCGTCTCTCTCGATCTTTATGGCCATACTATAGACCTCACTAAGTTCGCTGAAGGAATGGAATTTCATAATGTTCTTATAAATGTCCCTATTGCCATCAATCAGCTTTTGGATTAATTCATCTTCACCAGGTCTGTTTTTCAACAAGATCATCTTATTCATCCACCTTTGGTAATACTCATCAAAGAATTCATTTGGCTTTCTGTTTGATCCTGTCCAAATCATACAGCTTTACCTGGATCTTAGTGTTGAAGCTATAGTATTTGATGAAAGCTACTGACAGTGCTTCCCAATCCGATTGCATATCCTCAAACAAAGAACTATACCAAGTCAATGCTCCTCCCTCGAGCGTGGTCGGGAAGAAATTAATCAGTTGCTGCTTTGTGGCCGTGGTTGTCAGCATGATTCAAGCATAAAGGTTCACATGAGCTTCTGGTGAACCAATCCCTTTATATGCAGTAATCTTTGGTACTTAAAACCCGACAGGCAAAGTCTCAATGCCTTTGCTGACCATAGCATCCACATTCACTCCCTTCTTGGAGCCTAAACTAATACTGGCCCCTTTCTTCAGCTCGAAGACCACTTCATCTAACTCTGAGTACTTTGCCTTTATTTTCTTTTCCATGGCTGCCTCAATCTCTTACAGCTTCTCTATGCTAGCTGAGACATCAGCCCCGTGCTGAGAAGATTCAGCCACCTTTTCCTTTCCAGGCCCACTAGTTCCGACTTCCCCACTTTCTCTTACAACAGCCCACATCTCCTCTTTTAGAATTTCACAGAAGTCCTGAGATTTCAAGAAATCCATCAGAGTGTTAGCAAGACTTGATGTTTGGTTTGCCATTTCCACTTCCTCCCTGGAATCAGACTCACTTTCTGTTTCTACTATCCTCTGTTCCTCAACAGCCCTCAAAGTCTAAGATCTTATCCTCCGTCGATCCAGCTTACTCAGTGAGCTATCTGTGTGGAGCTTTGGTCTTTTCTAGTCTCACTTATGTACTGTCCTACATCACATATGGAGAGTTAAGGATGATAAATGAATGAAGTGATGACGTGAAGAATGATGCTTTATGAATGAAGATGAGAATGAGGATGATCTTTTCTTTTTGATTTCCTTTGTTTAGGATGTCCCAAGAGTGCCCAATGCCATGCAAAAATAGTGCAAAAAGGTCTCAAGAGAGCTGCCATACGGACAGAGATTCGGTGCTTTTAGGGCACCTAATGGATGTCATGAAATGGCCATGTGTGTACCGTCACACGGGTAGAGTTTCAACGTTTTATGGGTCAGTGAGATGACATGAAATGGTCACATGGGGGCCATCCCATGGACAGAGTTCTGATGATTTTGGGGCATGTGATATGAGATGATATTATAAAAAAGTCACGTGTAACTTGAGACACAGACGGAGGTTCGGCGTTCATGGAACACCTTGCATGATTCAATAATGTTATGAAATGCCCCTATATGTGCACTAATCCGGCACTCGAGGAGTACCTCGAATGATTTCACAATGTCATGAAATGATCCGATGTGGACCATGATGCACAAGCAGGACTCTGGCATTACCGTGACACTTATGATGAATGAGTATGATGCCATGTAATGACATCATGTGAACCGCCACACGGAAATAGACCTAAAACCATTATGGTCTTACAATGAATTACATGGTATAGTGAAATGGCAAATCCGGTGCACGGGCAAGACACGGGTAGTTTTGGGATACCCGATATGTTATGGAATGAAATGATCTTAAAAGGCACACTTGGAACATCCTTTATTATGTGGGATGAAATGACATGAATATGTATGTCACGCGAAAATGCAAGTGGCTGCATGAAAATGTGGTTAAGATGCATGACACACAAGATGATGTCGTGTATGCTTCATGGAAATATCGCACGCGAGATGTAAATGGCATACATATAATATGTTGTGGCTACACGAAAATGTGATTAGTGTCACACATATGTCAATGCTCGAAATTGGCTGCACAAAGATGTGGTTAGAATGCACATGAAAACTTATGCATGTTTGATGCTTCGTGAAAAGTCAAGTAAAAACACCACGGAACAAACGTTAGCACACGCAATAATATGCACTCCCTTCCAACCTTATTTCTCCTTTTAATTGGTTTTGTATTCTTCCTAGATGTTAGGTCTCTTTGGCATCAACGGGGATACCAAAGGTGCATTTTCGATGTCCAATTTAAATTCACGTTTTGGTAATCCTAGGGCAAGCTGCTAAGCCATTACATATGGGCCAAAGTCAAAACCAAGGGTCGTACAGGCTCCCATAGAGAATATACACTCCTCACTGTAGAACACGATGTAAGGTCATGCGGTGCTATGAGTGGTTTACCCCTTCGAGTGCCTCTAATCCTAGCGGAAAAGGTAGGTCACCTTTTGCAGTAAACCAGGGTTGATCAGTGTATTTGAGGGATTGAGAAGAAGAAAATGTCATGATATGCAAGTGCAAATAGAATATGGTATTATGAACGGGTAAAGTGACTGCAAGCGAGGTTACACTTTAGTAGTTGCCTAAGTTCCTTAATTTTTTATGAAAACTTTTTAAGAAACATACTTCATCCCCAGCAGAGTTGCCACTGTGAGCGGACGACCTTAAAACACAAACGGAACTCGGCGAAGCAAACTAGGGAAAAGGAGAATTTTAGAAAAAGGCGTTTGCGTTTTTGAAAATGGGATTTTGATTTTTTTTTTTTTTTAGAAAAATCATTGACTTGTTTAGAAACTCCTTTGATAGAAAACCATTTCCCGTTTTATTAACTTAAAGACCTCAAAACTTAAATTTCAAGATCAGTGACAGAGTCGCCACCCGGATAAGCTCATCAGAGAAATTCCGGTACAGCTCCCTACCAAGGGTACACTACCGTACCTAATCCAGAGATTTAGGATTCGGGCAACTTACCTATTCAACCTTAAGCTTGCATTCATTTTCTGGTTTATACTACCATATTTTATCCGCTTATTATCTTTCTCTACCCAATTTAGTTTTGTATTTATTTAACCTATGCTCAAGCGAATGACAGGAATGAATTACAAAATGAATAAATCATACACCCAAGCAGTTCAAAAGAATAAAAATAAAGGCCACTTATACAACTAGATCGAATGAAAAGGAAAACTCTCGTCCTCACATTACAAGCGCCTAATATACACGAGGATCTAGAAAAGTTACAATTGCCTAGAATACAAGATAATCTATAAATTACATAAGAAATAAAAAGCTGCAAAATAAACGGTTAGCATAATAACATTATATACACGCATAGGACTTAGACAAGGCAGAATGGGAATTTGAGGAATTCGGGGACATGCAATTAGGGGATAGTCAGGAGAACTCGGCTAATTCGTCCGACTAGATCTGGAAAATAATTTTGAAATGCTCTTGTGTTTTTGTTTCATGAGAAAATACATTTTTAAAAATATTTTCTTTTCCCCGTTTACTTCCATTTAGCATGCAAATGTGAGTCAGTTTTCGGGAGATTTGGATCTCGGTCGTTGTTCTGTTCTAAGTGAAATAACATCAAAAATTAAATCTAAGGTCGTGAATGCATGGCATAAATTTATTTTTGATGATTTTTATGCATTTTTATAATTTTTCTGATTTTTTTGGGATTTTTCTGAATTCTTTTCGGATTTTTTGTGATTTTTTGCTACTGACTAAAAACTACAGTCGTGCTAACAAGATTACAATCATACGGCTGTAATTACAATCGTACGACTATAATTACAGTCGTACGACTCTAATTCATTTCTGATAAAAAAAATGCTGAAATTATTTAAGTGACAGAAGATAGTCGTGGGAGTTGAATACGATCGTATGAGCGTAATTACAGTCGTGCGACTGTAATTACAGACGTACGTCTATTCATTCTACCCAGAAATAGCAGAGCAAAATATTTTGATTTTATGCACGAAATCAAACCAAAACATACAGAAGATGAAGCGAAGCACAAGTTTTAAGTGTAGTTACACTTGTAGCCCTAATCCACCATTGATTTGGCTCAGAAAACACCTAGAATTAGCTCTGAATTACTCCTCCTCCTCCTTTGTATGTCAAGGTACCAAAATTTTGTCCAAAAATTCCAACAAGTCATGAATTTATGGTTCTGGAATGATTTGTGGTTGTTTGTTAAGTTAAAACCTATGATTTCTACTAGTTTTTACTTCACAAACACAAGAATTGAAGGAAGAAGAAGATGTAGAAGAAGATGTTTTTGGTGGGTTTTCTTTTTCTTTTCTTTAAATCTTAAGAGTTCCCTTCAATCCAAAAATCTCTATCCCTCTTTTTATCCTTTACCTTCCTTTTTTTCTAGTCTTTCCTCCCTTCTTTTCTAATTGAAATCCATATTAAATGCCCCTCAAATCATGCCCCATTTTTCCTCCTTGCGGTATAGGCTGCAGCTACCAGCTACGAACCTATAGTCGTACGGCTGTAATTTTGTAATTACAGTCGCATGACTGTAATTACAGTTACAGTCGTGCGGCTCTTTTTCTTTTTTTTTCTTCTTTTTTTTATCGAGGCTGGAAAATTCTGGCACTTATAACAGCAAGTTGATACTCGTGCGAATTTCTCCTAGGCATACTCAATGACCTACATTTGACAACAGGTGCTTCCAGTGACCGTAGGTCATCAACAAGGATAATTGATTCTTGCACTTGATATTCCCACTCCCGCTTTAAACCACCATAATATTTCGCACCGTTACGAGATATCTACGGTAGTTCTAGTTGAATGCTGGCAACATCCAATTCCTAGGAATGTTTGCCATGACTTATAACCGACAAAAAAAAAGTCATTTGAGGAGGTTTATATACTTATGTAACCATCACATTCGTTTCATTGTGGTCACTGTGTTGACAACTAAATATTAAAATGGTATCACATTCATATGTTTTCATAATATAAAGCCATGTTATTTGTAGTTAATAATATTCATAGATAGTTCCTACAAGAATTTTACATGAATTATAACAAATATACGTAAAATCTTATAATAAAAGTTCACACTAGCACATAAAGGTAATTTGTTACGCATACACATAGTTTGAAGATAAGATTAAACACACATTTAATTAAAGTTATAGAATATAATAAGAACCTATTTTGTGACTAACACAAGCACCATTTAATTTTCTTCATCTGACATATCAATGTCAGAAGCATGCGAGGGATGTTGTGAACATGTTGTATAAAACCGCGCCTGCTGTATGTCACCATGGTCAGCATAATCTCTAGCGCGCTTTTTAAATTCAAAATGATTCAGACTAATTTTTATCTGATTATTTTCTTCCCTTATTCTACATAAAGCAGCACGGAGTTCATCATTGTTATTACGTGGCATGTTGATTGACTTGTAACGAGTTTTTCGGACTCCCTATGTAGTTGCATCTTCACATAAAATCTTAGACTCGATGACCCGATATTGCCATTCTTCTTACATACGGTGTATGACATACGGTGAATTATGTTCCCTAGGATCAAATGGGTAAACAAAGTCATCATCAAGTGCCCACCAATGGCCCATACCTTGAAATATATCACCGGGAGTATATGTGATCGACATAGGTCACAAGCCTAAGCGATAAAAATACATTATCATTAAAGTATTAAACAAGTCAATAACATTATTTTACAAAACAAGATATGCTTCACACCCATTAGGTAAGAAAGAAATGTAATTACGAAAAGTGAAGTCACAACATCGGGGCAAACATGTCAGTAAGTATTTTTCGATGGTTAACACCAGATGGTTTCCCATAATGGTATCCATTCTGGTTGATTATAGACATTAATAAGTACAAAGTCGAAAGGGCATTTAAATGTTCATCAATAATTAACACCTAATTCAGTTCCTCCTCAAATGTCTAGTAGAAGCAGGCATATTTGATCCTCTAAAAGAAGACACCATGTGTTGTTGAGAGAGATTCACTCTGGGATTTTGACATATGGTTCTATTATGCCTTTTACCACAGTTACTGCAGTTGTAAGTATTCGTTCCCTTTTCCTTCTCGTCCATTTCATTGCAGATTCTTGTTGACTTTGGCCTTCCCATTTTGCGTTTACATATTGGATTGATAACAAATATTGCTGAGCTAATCTCAGGCCAGTAGTCCTTATGTGCTAAAGGCTAGAACAGATAGCTATATGCTTGTAAATTCTCATCAAGTGTATGTGTCTTATCAACAAAGTCCCAGATTCTATGATGTAGTTGCTTACAAGCAGTAATTGCATGTGAACAAGGCAATTAATAATTTTGGAATTTTTTTACATGAGCACTCATGAGCTTCTAAATGACAATCTGAATGTTGCTCCCTTTTTCTCTTATTGGATCATAGCCTATTCTCACTTGGTAAAGACTAGTCTGAGTATTGTAGTTCGTTACTGTATGACAATTAGCCCTGCTTGAATACCCGACCAACATTTTCTTGCATTCAGGGGTGACCCTTTCACACTTCTCTATCAAATTGGTGTATTTATTTCGATGGGAGTCAAAATAACTAACAATTTTTCCAAGCGTGTGTTTAACGATGCTCTGAATTGGCAATTGACGAATACCTTTTAACACACCATTGACACACTCAACAATATTGGTAGTCATGTGACCGCATCTTGACCCATTGTCATGTGCCAAACTCCATTTTCCCACTGGTCTTTCCATGGCCCATCGGTACGATTTTTCATCTAACCGCTTAATTGCGTCCATAATCATCGTAAACTTACGAGGTTGTGCTTGAGCTCCTATGTTAAAAATGAAAGAAGAAACCAAATTACGACTATTGGTAATAAATAACAAGATGACTGAAGAAATTTAGGGTTCATACATACTCGATATAAGAGTTTTTTTTATTGCAGTGTTATGGAAGGTGTGAGTGTAATTGCTCACATAATGGCGGAGGCAAAATCGATGATATGACACGGGTTCTTTCGAACCAGATCCTTCATTGTTCATGGCAAATAGGATACCAGCATGTCAATCAGATATAACACCTAAACCAGTGCGTTGTGTTACGAACGTCCTGATACACTTTATGAACCATTCCCAACTTGATTGGTTCTCATTTTCAATAATTGCAAAAGCAATAGGAAAGATATGATTATTACCATCCAACGTGGTTGCCACCAAAAGTGTGTGATGGTATTTACCGTACAAGAATGTTCCGTCAATCTGTATGATCGCTCGATAATGTTTGAATCCTTCTATACATGGCTTGAAGGACCAATAAACTCATTTAAACATTCTAAATCGATGATCAGTTGTTTCATCCGTGAGTAAGAGAGTCACGGACCTAGGATTGTAGTGGGTCAATGCATTCAGATACCGTGGCAACATATTGTATGATTCTTCCCAATTGCCATAAATCTTCTCTAATGCCTTCTTTTTAGCACCCCATGCTTTTTTCTCAGAGATGGTTAAGCGGAAGACCGTTTTCATGTGCTCAATTATCATATCCAAGTTCATTGAATCTTTTCAAACCATCCCCAAAATTGAACTCGCAATTATCTTACTATCAAGATTATAATGGTCTTGTGATGATCTTGCATTTACGCATGTATGTGGACTGCGGTAAACAGTTATCATCCAATACCTTATGGATTTCTTGAATTGCGCACGAAGCCAACAAATTCCAGTTTTGGTCTTCATTCTTGCATCTGACGATTAATTTATGAGGATGTGATTCAACAACTTTGAATGATACATGGTTTTTCATCGAATATGTCTTCACCGCTGCTTGAACTTCATCTTTTCCACCAAAAACTAATCCACGTTTTAGCTCAGATACTCCATCCCATATGTCAATTTCATCAAAATCAATTGTGTATTAGTGTACATAATCCTACTCTTTAATCGCGGTATATGTAGGACCTGGGAATACAAAAGATGATAAGGGAACAATAGGAGGAATATCATCGCCTTTCGCAACATGGGGGGGAGATAAATTCAAATCAATCATCCCTGTCACCGCAACACTCATATTTTTCTCAATGGTAGTATCTATATTTGTCCTTTCATATTGTCGACCATCTACATTATCACCTTCATGACCTTCATCCTTATTGTCATCATTGTCAACATCGAACTGTACATAATCTTCAATAAATTGTTCATCCAGTGTATTGTCAATTTCATTAGGTTCCTCAGTTCCATTGATATAATGACATATAAGATCTTCTTCTTGTTCACCATCAATTTGGGTAGCAATTCTAGTAATGTCTTCGAATCCACACGCTATGGGATCTGCAAGCTCTATCGGTGATATGTTGGTTACATTATTGTTTTCAGTACCAACAACTTCGACGTTATGTAAAACAGACACACCTTCAGAAGTAAGTGAAGAAGTTATATGAGAAATGATAGTATTAGAATGATCATATGATGACCCATATGTTCGCATTGCTGCATACCCATCATGAACATCTATAACTAGACTGTAAGATGTGCCAACCGGGGATCTTATGGATGGGAACGAGTTAAAGGGATCAAAAAGTGTGTTGGGTTCACCGAATCCAACATTTGTCATTGTTGGAAAGCATGTGGAAGGAAATACCGATCTACCTTCTATTGAGCCAAAAGTAGAAAACGGTTGAAATCCTTGGAAAGAAACAGATGGTGCAGGTTTTTGCCAACCGTAAGACCCTATTGACTGAAAAGTGGATTGACTATCAGAGTTGTTGATCAATGAATCACCTTCTCCATACCCCAGTAAAGTACAATCATAGACGTTGTTCAAGGAAGTAGGAATTGAACCCACCGCATCGCTTGCTGCTTTATTATCTCTAGATGCAGAAATCTCTACAGATTATCAACGAACAACTCAACTGTATGATAATTTGGAAAGTTGGCCAAATTTTCGTGGATAATTTAAACATCACTGTCGCTACAGATTATCATGTCGGAGAACGAAATAGGTGATACAGGATACTTATACACGATCTTTATTACCCTTCCGTTATTGCCAAATCCAATCTCACTGGATATCTAGTAACAAGCTTAACAAATGATGGTGTTTTCTTAACCTTCAACCGTTTGTGCCTAGCCGATGAGCTAAACATATCATACTCAAAAACAGAATCACTTACATACATCCTAGCCCCCCGCCCCAGTGTATAACATAATATGTATCATTCTCTGACATTATTGCGCACCTACTGCAACGATAATATAATAAAAATAAGTGCATTGTTTTATAAGTTTTATTAATGAACGTTTAAACAAAATTATATAAAATGATATTATTTTCAACATTTAGAAGTAAATTTAGTGCATTTACTAAATTATATATAGTCCTTCTTAGGGATCATAATATATTTGAAATGCTCATAGGTCATTACTACAATGCAATGCTAACAAATATTATATTCTTTTCAAATTTCGTTGCTTAATCCGTGTTGATATAATATTGGCCAAACACATATGCGGCCCCTTTAACTTTAATTTTTGAGCCGTTTGGCCCTCTTAACTATTTTAACGACCTATCTAACCCCTTATCTAAAAGCCAAATACATGCTTAGCCCCTTCAACTTTAATTTTTGAGCCGCTTGGCCCCCTCAACTATTTTAGCGACCCATCTAACCCCTCATCTATTTTAAAGTGATATTTTTAGACATTTAAATTGTTGATGTGTTGTATTTCTTCCTCCTCTTGAGTTTAATTAATTGCTAGGAAATCTTCACTTTATAATAGTTTGTAATATTAATTAGATAGAAGATAGTTTTCAGTATGTGTCCTACATGTTTTTAGTGTCGGACACGTGTAATGCATGGTACTCTGTTGTGTCTGGTTATGTTCACTCAAAGGTTTAAAAATACCACTTTAAAATAGATGAGGGGCTAGATAGGTTGCTAAAATAGTTGAGGGGGCCAAACGGCTCAAAAATAAAAATTGAAAGGGCTATGTATGTATTTTACCTTTAAATGAGGGGTTAGATAGATTGCTAAAATAGTTGAGGGGGTCAAGCAGCTCAAAAATTAAAATTGAAGGGGCCGCGTATGTATTTGGCCTATAATATTTCATATTCCACAGTACATTATACAATAAAATCATGCAACTCATATTCATTAATAATAATAGGTAATATATATAAATAAATATATAATTGTACTTTACTAAACTCAGATGAGCTCTATTAATAACCTTTAATTTCTATTGTCCTCGATCAAGAGCTATCCAATATCAAGCTACATCAAATGATATAAAATAAATATTAATTCATTTATATATATATATATATATATATATATATATATATATATATATATATATATATCATACATGCAATGCAATGATAAATATTAAGTTTAAATAAATATTGTAAATAAACATAAAAATAAAATGTAAACATAAATATATTTATAAATATATGTATGTATGATTTAATGTTATTATGTCAATGAGAAATATTATGCACGATTTAAATAAATATAAAAATATTTCTCAATAATTTTTTTTCATTTCTTTCGTATTTTTTTTCAATTGACTGTTATTAATAATACCACAATAGTAGAATTGTATATTTATTTAACGATTATTATAACTCTAACTTTAATTTATATTCTATATAATTTAAAGACTTTAACAAAATAGTAACACTAAATTAGATGATCGTAATATGAAATTACATAATAACATTAAATTACATGTTAACACTAAACTACAAAATACTACCTAAGTTATAAAATCATAAAATTAAACTACTAATATAGACTTTTCTTAAACTTAGATTTGAAACTATTCCTAACGTTTACTATATTACAATAGTTTTCTTGACATATTGACAGAGTTTCTAAAACTTTGGCAACCAATTCTTGGGGTAAACTCATACATCCACTTTCCATCTTAATTAACATCTTCGCCATATCATCATGTTCTATAGGTGATTGTTCGTTAATCTCATCAAAATAGCGTTTATAATGCCAGGATAAATTATTTCTTAACAATGTCATTTTTTGACTCATTCGCATGTCGAATTTATAGCCTGACATTATTTATTGCATTTTTTTCATTTATTTTTAGTAGGTAGTCTAATAAGTTTTTATCCCTTCTCATCCTAATTGCTTTCAAGTTTTCTATTTTCTTTGTAGCGAATTCGGGGTATCGGAGCCTCATCGGTGTAAGTATTGTTTTCACCATCTATAAGTTGCAAAAAAAAAAAAAAAAGGACCTTAATTTAAACAATACAAATGCACCTTAATTAATTAATTAATTAATTTACAACTTCAATCCCAAGCTCTTTCGAAATAAGTTTACTTCTTAAATTTTTAACCACTTAGAACATAATCCAGTCATCTTTGTTCACACATTAACCGACTTAAGATAATTAATTTAAAGACTCGGACATATAATTTAAAATTTTGCATTCATCCAATTGAAATTAATAAATTAATTAGCCATATATTATAACAATTCTTAATAATATATGGCTTTTAAAAAAAAAAAATTCATTGTGTAACATTGTGAGTAAAAATGGATGCTGGAATTTCTAGTATTGGGTTTTATCTAAGAGTATCACGTGGCAAATAATCAAAAGTGTCTGAATGATAATTTGATTAATTTCGTTGATTTACTTAATTTTATTTTAGATGGCTTGACTTACGGAACATTTACTATGAATCAGTCAGGAGGTTTTATAACTATATCATTATGAAATGATCAAATATTATCCGAGTATAGTTGTCAAATTAAAATTAAACAATTCACATTCAAAATGCATTGCATATTCATAATATGTCATAGTAGAACTAGTAGTGGAAACAAATTTATTCAAAACTTCTATAAAAAGAAAAAATATATATTTAATATCAATGTTGATTATTGAACAGGTTTTAGTATACTTGCTTACCAACAATCATATAAATAATCAATTATACCAAATAATTCATAAAGCAAATATTAAGCCCATATGTTAAAGATAAATTAACTCAAAATTTATACTTCTCACAATGCTATTTATATTCAATAACAGCTTTATCATTTCCACTTCAGAAATATTAGCAAATTTAAGAAACTGTTAGTGTTTTTTTTTTTCCTTATTAAATAACACCTTTAGTGTAAACTCTTCAAAAATATTTTTAAATACATTGATGTATATATATATATATATATATATATATATATATATATATATATATATATATATATATTATTACCTACTAATCCAATTTATAATATAATAAACTCATAAATTACATACCTTAAATTGAAAATTAATAAATCACTGCAAAAATTAAAGAAATAAAAAATATCAAACAATGAATTTTTTTAATTTAATATGCGAGTTTGTATGAAAGAGAGATAAATAATTAATAATTGAACAAGTACAGTGTTATGTGTATCACTAGGTTATGTTCAGAAATTAATTTTCCTTTATTGATTTATTGCCAATATATATATATATATATATATTTTTGTGAATTCAATTAATTGTTAATAAAATTTTGTTCTAGTGTTCTACTTAATTATTATTTTCCTATATAATTAGTTCAATTTATGAGTTGTTTCGTTCAATTTAATACATGCATAACATGTTATGTTGAGTGATGAGTACTATTAAATCAATTATAACCTAATTATATTTTTCACCAAACAAAAATTTGTAACCTAATTATGTAAGTGTAAAGATTTATTTAAACTATATTGGTGTAGGATTAAAGATTGAGCGTTAATAAGATTAAAAGTATACATACGTACTCAAACTTTTATGCTAAAAATAACTTTTAGTTAAATTTCAAAAAGTTTAAATTTGATTTACTCTAATAAATTTATCACATAATATTGTCAACTACATATTCACGAACAAACTTATATTGATTTACTTAATTAGACAATAATTAGATATTAACTTCAACATTATAACAAATTAAGAACAAGGAAAGATGTAAAAGTATTCAAATTGATGAAACTTTTTAATATTACCTTATATACTTCAAGAGTTCCAGCTACTGTAAAACTTAAGTTTATATTTCTAGAGAAACAGATTTCTTTCTCATATTACCTTATACACAAACCTCTAATATATATATACATAACTTCCTTCATCACTTTTTTTTAAGAAAAAAAAAATTTAAAGTCATCTGCATGCTGGACATGGGAATCCCCCAACAATGGAGATTCCCACACCACACCCTTAAATATATATATATATATATATATATATTTAAAGAAGGCAGTTTTTGGAAACTATATTTCTGAAAACAGCTTCAAAAATAAAAAAAATTACCTTTTTTGGAAGTATTGGTTCTGAAAATGGTTTAACCAAATTTTGGAACCAATACTTTTGAAATTGCTCTGGTTAAACAGACTCCAAAGAGTGATTTTTTCCCTAACCAAACATTAAACCCAGTTTTTTTTTTATCCCCATGAACATTATTTGGAGCCTTTATTTACACAGTATCAAGAAATAAAGTATGAAACCACGTATTTTTTATAATTTTTCGTTTTATTGTCAAAGTCCGAAACCTCCCACCTAGGTGGGCCCAATCCTACCGGATGAACAGATCTACTTAAAAGCCCAAAATGAGGTCTCAGTTTATAAAGCTGTCACAGAACCAGGCATTTACACCATCCGTAGCAGCTCCGGTAATGCTCGGAAAATGGGTTTTCCTCCTCCATGGCTTCAAGGACGCCTCTTTTGCACCAAAAGCCATCAATGGAGCATTAAGCAAGTTACTAAGTCGAACTTTACGGATTCTATGGCGGAAATCAAATCTCACATCTTTTCTTCTGATTTTATAGCCGTGTCCTTGCAGAAAACCGGCTCCTTCTCTGCTCCATGGCACCGCGTCTCCCCCTTCGACACTCCCGATACTGCTTACTTTAAAGCTAAACACACCGCTGAAAGCTTCCAGGTTCTTCAGTTCGCCATTTGCCCCTTTAGTATCACTGCATCCAAAGTCACTGCCCATCCGTTAGTACTTGTTCCCTTTTCCCAATTTTTTAAGCTTTGCTTGTTGCTGAGTGAAAATGAATTAAATTCTAGTTATCTAATTCTATAACACCAATTGCATATCAAGTTTTGCTAATCATGATATGAGACTTCAGTGTCTGATTGTTCCTTTATCTAATTGCTCCGCTAATTTGTTTGTTTTGTGCAGATACAATTTTCATTTGTTCCCAAGGGATGAACTAATGATAGGGATGCCATCTTACAGCTTTTCCTGTCAAACTTCGAATTTGTATTCTATGGCTCAAGAAGGTTTTGATTTTAATACTTGTATTTATGATGGTAAGTCCTTGTGTCAAAATCACCTAGCCCTAGCTTCCTAAGTTGTTATGTGTGATCAAGCAATAAATTATATAAAGATCATGGCAATGTAGTTTTCTCACCATATAGTATAAGGAACAAAATACAAAAGTTCACTGCTGTTGTCATTTAACTAAAGATTGAATCATTATATACCAGGACAATGTTGTAGATATAATATAGTGTCTGTTTTACTGTTGATTTCCAAATATCTGTGAATTATTTCTATCGATTGCGTTTGGGTAGAAATTTTGAACTAGGATGAAACCGAACATACCTGCCAACACACTATCTGAGTTCTAAGTTCTCAAATATTTGCTTTAACAGTAACGAGTGGGAATTTGTGCACTATAGTCTAAATATTATGCACCTCATATCTGAAAATCCTCTACTCATAAGGATTCTTGTTTCCTAGCAGGCATATCATATTTGTCCAGAGTACAAGAATCTAAAGCAAAAGTTCAAATGGGGAATCCACTAATTGCTAATACAATTGTCGAATCTACTTTTACCCCTTCTGTTGCTGATACAGTTTTCATTCAGAGGATTAGATCACGTGTTAAGCATTGGAAAGATGCCTGTACTGATACGAGTACAAGGACTGATGGTAAGAACATTCAGTTTTCAACCCATGTTTTCCCTTATCATGCACTTCTTCAAAGGTTTACCCTTTTTCATTTTCCCAGAGGCCTTGGTGAAATCACTGAGAAAAATGGTATTAGGAGGTGAAGTTTATCATTCAAGACCATGCATGGACATAGATGTCTGCAGTGAACGTCAAGTGCAACTTGTAGTTAAGGTAGATTTATCATGGGGTTTTGGATCTTTAACTATTTGTATTGATGTTTAAACTTTGCCTCTCTTATTGCTGTGATAAAATTTAATTGCAAATTTACTGCAATGAATCATCAATTGGCGTATTTTGGTTGTAGATGTTGCAAGATTTTGCTGATGAACTTGTTCCTCTTATGATCCCTGCTAAGGGTGGAGGAACCCAAGCAATTCGAGTCATTTTAACTAGTTCAAAAGATGATAAAAATCTTTTAGAGGTAGCAAGTGAATCTCAATCTACAGTTATAGGAAATAGTTGGTTTGTGTTAAAACGATTTACTAGTTCTTTAATTAACAGATGGAGCTCCAAAGCATTGAAGAGGAGAGGAGCAAGAAAATTCGTGGCTTTCGAGAGGTGATAGATCTGATTTCTTCTTCACAGAGGCCTGTTGTCTCCAACAATTCTCTTAATGGTCTATCTCTCTATGGGGTCTGGAATGGATCATTTAACATTAACTGCTTTTATCTTTTCTTTTCATTTAATGATCAAACTTAAACTGTGTTTTGCATGCAGATTTGACATTCATTCACTCAAAATTTCTAGCTCCCCTGCCTCCTAGCATGGAGGAGTTCATGTGTTCCTTGCGGTTAGATTTTCCTCAAGTGATTGATGTCAATCATCTGATGAAGGAAATTCGCCCTCTGAAAAAAATGACAAACATACCTCTCGCTATATCTTATTTAAAGAATCGGTTCTTTGCACCAATTGACGTGGAGATTCCATTCCAAGGTCAGTTGCTATACCATTTTCTAGTTCTCAACAATTTTTTGCATGTGTTTGAACTTCATGGATCCATGACACCAAATTAATTCAAGAATAGCTTTATCATTGCTAGTAGTTTCTTGTCCGGTTTCCGATAGCGGATGTGAATTGACTTTCCTTTAGCTAATCACCAAGTAATGCAGTAGATGATTTGGCTTTCCTCTTAGGAAACGAGCAGTTGCTCCATTTGATCTTTATGTAATGAGTTTTCTTTGAGAGATGATTGTCATGGTACATTGTGCTCTAATAAGAATGGACCTCATTGTTTTACATCATATTTGGACATTTTCAGCTATGAATGAAGGCAAGATTCAGGGACATAGTGTTGTGAGGATTTGTCAATTGTTTGCGAAGCTGTGCTATATTCTAAAACTTACTCCCAATTCCGTCCAGTCCAATGACAAACTTCTGGTTTCAGCTCTTGAAGCTTATGCAAATACTTTCAATCCATACTCCCCTGGTCCACAAGAACCATCTGCTGGGCGCACTAGAATTTGGACTAACAACACAAGAAAAGTTAGCTGCGAGGATTTAGTTTTCCTGTGGGGTTTTAGGGATAGGATATCAGCTGGGGCGCTGAAGAGGTTGCTTCAAGCATCTCATATGGTTTTCTCTCAGGAATTCGATGTTAGATTTGTTGAGAAGAGTTGTGCAATTGTGGTCTTTTGGCAACCTGGTTTGTCCAAAACATTTCTCGACGTCCTCAATAATGGTTCAGAGATTCATGGACCTTTAAGTGAGATGGTCGCTGAAGGTGTGAGGGGTGCCAGCTACGAGACCTACAACAAAGCTTGCAGATTGGGTTTATGGGATGCAAATTTAGCAGATTCCTTAGATAAAGCCTTGACAGATTCTGATTGCTATTCTGACAAAACAAAGTCATCAGACACTTACTGGTGCAATGAATGGGTGGTTAACTTGCCTGAGCTGTGAGGTTTTACATACTAATTCTTGAACAATGAAACTATGCTACACTTGTGCCCCATAAGTTGCAAAATGTGGAATTGTATCTAGAAATTGAATCAGCATTGAGTTTCCAACATTTTAGGCTTTAAGCTGTAGGAACTCCAAGGATAAAAGAGTGAACTTAGAAATAGAATTTTCCCATGGATTATATGCTTGTGGGATTTTTGCTTCTTTGTTCGAGGTCTGTATTCGTGTCCAAGTCTTCTTGAATTAGATGGTATTTGGTGGTTAGCTGAAGAAGAAGAATTATTGTTTTTCATTTACAACAAATATTAATCTATTCTGTCCCAATATTCTAGTTAAGATGCTGCTCATTTCGTAAAGGTCGTTTTAATTTGTTACCTATTATTGTGAAATATAATTTGCTCTTTTATTATTATTATTATTATTATTATTATTATTATTATTATTATTATTATTATTATTATTGTCATTACCAGGATTTTAAGTAAAAAGTGACTTATTTTTAGCTTTAAGAAATATGTAATGTTTATTTCACCCGTAAATTTGATTCCTCTATGAAATATCAAAGGGTAATAAGTTTGATTTAAATTGAAGATCTTATTTTTGGCATTTAAAAAACTAATTTGAATAAGAATTTAAAATACTTGAGGACTAACTGATGTAGTTTCTAAAACCTTAAGAACTAAACAGTTATTTAGATAAATTATTTTGTGATTTCATGATCACATTTTTGTAACACAAATTTAACAATAAGTTTGCGAAGAAAGAGACGAAAGTAACTTATAATATGAAGGTCTCGTGTTGTAGCTGACTAATGTGAAGGAAGGAAACCAATATGAAGAATGTGAGAATTTATTTTCCTACATAAAGGAATTAACAGATATGTTTCAGAATAACTGATGGATTAATAATGTCGTCATTTTATTCCTATAAAATAGGGCTTTTTAACTCATGATTTTATAAATTGTTAGGATTTAATGCAATTTTGCTTATAAATTCCTACTTTGCAAACAAGTTGCAGTTGGTATAATATCAACTGTGGATAGCTAATTTTGCTAAGAAAATGGAACTAAATGGACTTTGGAGCTAAAAACATAACTTTGGAGTGTAATTAAGCTGGGTCTTATAGTTGAGAAAATATTTTATGGTCTTTTTGTAATATTCCAGTACTTGTTGAACAGTTTTGCAACTGTGTCTGCTAGCCAGTTTGTCTTTTAGCACAATTGTGTATGATAGTTTCTAGGGCTATTTTTTTGTTTTTGGAGGGTATAAAACCCTCTCTTTTTCTAGGCCGCGGAGAATGTAACGTTTTGGGTCCTTCAAGAGCTCCATTTCTCTAGTTTTGAGTGTTTCATACTCTCTTTTTATATATATATGCTCTAGATTACTCATTTTATGGAGTTTATGGACTTTTAGAGAAAGCTGTTAAGAATTTCATGATATGTTGGTGTGAATAGTCAATTCACACTGGATGGGCATGTTAGGCTTTTGTTTTAAATAACTTTTTCTTATCCAAAAATAGTGTTTTTGTGCAATGAGTTATTAAGATTTTGTGCTTATTTAATGGGTTTTGGCCAAATTCTATTATTGTTTATTTTATGACTTTGAGAATAGTAAGAACGGGTAGATGTTTTTCTTAACATATCGAATGCATGCAATAGAAATATTCATATTGAAAATGTTAAGCACGTTGTTATGTACAAATAATATTTGATAAAAGGCCTCGTGTGGTTTAATACATTTTTACTTTTTAAGATTACATAGATATATGAGTCTTAGTTGTTTAAATAGGATTTCATGACATAGAATATGTTTAAATTCATTTTGTACAGGATTTGTCTAAACCCGAAATGTTTTTCAAAACCATTTTTGGAAAGAAATTTATCTGATTCATTGTTTGAAATTGTTTTTTTATTTTGAGTTTTCTAAAATTATATAACAAACTATTTCAAGTTTAAAAATCATTTATTAATTTTAAGGTTTTTTTTTTTCCCAATTTAGATCTAAATTATTAAACATGAAATTAACAAATATTGAAAGAAACTAGATATTAGACCTTGAAGTTAATAAAATTGTGTATTTTTGCTTCAATAATCCTTGTGGAATGATTTTAATATTTCTACCATTTTATTACTTAGTTGTTAGTGCGCCTGCTAGTGCGATAAACTTGCAACAAATAATAATTAATTCCCTTCTTATTTTGTAGCAAGTACAATGAAATTTAACGATAATAAGAAATTTCCTTTTTTGTGACAATATTACAACTTTTTGGAACACTATACTATAAATATTTTGCTTAAAAAAGTTTTCAACTTACAACTCGTAACGCCTCACTTTAACTCTGTGGAATCTAACTGGTCATTTACTAATCTTAATGTTTATTAAATTCTATGTGCCTTCAATAACAAAACTAAACTATGTGGTAGAAAATTTTTTCTGTTCTCTTTAAAATGCATCTTTCATTTTTCTTTTCCGAATCATAGTTAATTCTGAATTCAAATCATGATGTATTATCAAAAGTTGTAAATCACTCCATTATTTATTTAGGCAATTTGAACTTAGGCATTTTTAATAAAAATGAAACTTTAATCATTTTAAGCGGTGGAGTCAAAATGGATTGTGATACGTTAACACGATTTATGTAACACGTAAATTAATGAATTATAGTTGAGGTAATATTAGTTAGTATAAAAAAATGGATTGACATATTTAACCCGTCAAATAATAAATAGTAATAATATTGAACTTATACGTATTACCAGAGTAGGTCAATACTCAAAAGATATGACCAACACGTATAAATTATCTTGACACCCGTACTTTTAACCAATAATTTACAGGTAACTCTTGATTTTTTTCAACTTGCTTAATTTATTTACTTAAAAACGTCTGTCATGCTAAATTGTCACAGACCCGTCACCGAATTGAATTCAGCCTTCCGACCAGTTCTCCTTCTCCCTAGTACACAAACGCACTCTGTTACTTCTGAAGAAGCTACTTCGCTCGTGCTTCATTTCTTCTCATTGCTGCTTGTGACGCTGATCCACTGACAATGGCTTCCATCTCCATATATTCTTCGCTCTACAACCCATGTTACAACGACACAGTTTCTCTTCCAAGTAGGCCTTTTTATACTGTGACTTTCAAAAGTAGCTTTTTTGGCTTCAAATTGCCCGGGAAACCGGTATCATTGTCAAACCGCAATACCCTCCGATCCAAACCCGTCATCGCGGCTTCCACTCCTACTCATACCTTCGATGTTGTGATAATTGGCGCCGGAATCATCGGTTTGTCTATTGCTCGGCAGTTTCTGGTCAGCTCAAACTTATCCGTGGCCGTTGTTGATAAAGCCGTCCCTTGCTCTGGTGCTACTGGTGCAGGTAACTGATTTGTTAATCTTCCCTTGTCTCTGCCTTTATCTCCAGTAGATAGTAAGAATCGATGATTCTTTGCTCCACAATCGAGGTGGTTACAGGGCAGGGCTACATATGGATGGGCCACAAGTCACCGGAAAGTGATACATGGGAGCTCACAATGCGGAGCCACAAATTATGGTCTATGCTAGCAGAGAGCATCCGTGATCAAGGATTGAATCCATTAGAGGTCTTGGGATGGAAGAAGACCGGTATTTTGTTTTCTTTTGTCTATTCTCAAATTAGATATGAGACTGATATTCGGTGCTCACATTTTAAACTTCATTGATGCAGGATCCTATTAGTGTGAAAACTGAAATGCATTGATATCGGCTAATTTGATAGCTTTTGGTGTTGTTGATATTGTAATCCTCAGGAAGTTTGTTAGTGAGCAGAACACCTGAAGAGTCAGAGGTGTTGAAAAGGAGGGTTAAGCAGCTATCTGAAGCTGGATTGAAGGCAGAGTACTTGTCCTACCATGACTTGCATTTGGAGGAACCTGCTGTAGAGGTTGGGGAAGGTGGTGGAGCAGCCTTTTTTCCTGATGACTGTCAATTGGATGCTCATCGTACGGTTGCATTTATTGAAAAGGTCTTTAATTGTGCAGTTCTCTCAACTAAATTGGCAGAAATTTTCTTTTTTTTTTTTTTTTTCTTTTTCTTTTTTTCCCTTTCAAGGTATCTCTATCTATTTACTAGTATATGTTCTGGTAATTTATAGGCAAATAGACAGTTTACATCAAAAGGGAGATACGCAGAGTTCTATCAGGATCCAGTTACAAGTTTATTGAGGTTTGTGTCACTCTTTGATTTATTTGCATGCATAATATCCATATCTGAAAGGTGATATTATGTCCGAAAAATGTTCTTATTTATATTTTTTTCAGATCTTCTATCAATGGGGAGATCGAAGCTGTTCAGACTTCCAAAAATACCTTGTATAGTAAGAAGGCAATAGTAGTTGCTGCAGGTTGTTGGAGTGGGTCTTTGATGCGCGACCTATTTAAAGAATCTGCATTGTATGTACCTGTTAAACCTCGCAAGGTTGGAATTAGGATGTGAACCAATATTTCTTTGAATACAGCTCATCTTCTTTATTACTGAATAAGTTGTCAACGAAGACTTTTAGCTTCTTTCTTTTGACGTTCGTTTACTTCATTTATCTACTTTTGGTATGGCTCTTATATTCTTAGGGATCATTTACAACCTGAAATATTTGTTTTTGCATTGAGTTAACTTGAGGGAAAAAGTGAATTGCATATCCTCATTTTCTTTTGATGTTTTCTCAAGGAACAATGTTTTTCAGTTTTGATTGTGCTTTATTTAATGTTTTACTGGTTTTGGAGGCTTTAAGAGATAGACTGATAAGATTGTGAATGACTGGTCCACTAAACAGCAAATAACGTTTTCAGTCTTTTGCTGAGCAGCATTGGTGTTTTTGCTTTAGTTTACTCTATGGAATCATTTTCTTTTTGTTAATTATCTTCTGTTATAACCATCAAAATTTGTAATTTCCTTTCTTCGATATGACTGTAATTGGTTATATTATTGGTTATTAATATAAATAATGGACCAAACTTGACTAGGAAGAGCATAATATTTCTTGACTTTATTGTTTTAGAGTAATGCTTCCAATTGACCAACCAATGATGTTTAATTCTAAGTGGCCCTGTCAGAAATTGAGCATTGCATATATGCATCATATTCATCATCCTATGACTTTTTGATGTAGTAAATATAGCTCCTAAACATGCCCATTTGATGCTCATATTGGCATCATTGTTAGGTGTGATCAACACAGCACAAAATAAGCAGGTTTTGGTTTTCATAGATAGCAGTGTCAAATTTGGATCATCTTGATGAGATTGAATGTGTTTCAGGTTAACCCGTTAACCGAAACATGACACAACTAAGTAGAATTATCAATATAGCATTGAAATTTTATTATTTTCTTGTAATGTTTCTATGTCAAAATATAAATTTGTTGAGGGTATTTAAAAAAAAAAATTCTAGTTTTCATTTTTCTTGTCTGTATTTTGATTCAAGTTGTTATGAATTTGTAATTTATTGTGAAAATTATTGATTTGAAGGTTGGTATTTTGTGTATTCATGTGATTATTATTTTTGTGAGGTTATATTCTTTTGTATATCTAATATGTGTGTTTATTATTTTGGTTTAATGATGATTGAACTTCTATGGAAATTAGTTTTCAGGATTTATCTTTTTGTCAGGTTTTTTGACCTGCTTTGTTTTGTCGACCCATTTATACTAATCCAAAATTTGACATAACTCAACATGCAGTCACAAATTGCCCCCCTAAATAATCATTTTTGATGGGTTAGAAACTTACTAGTTTCACTTTATTGCAAGAAATTAATGTGTGGTTATATATATGTCTCTAATATTCCTGGAAAGGGATTTTATTCATAATGGACTATTCGCCTTTATGAATGATTTCATTCTATTGATTTATTATTTCTTTAATGTTCCTGGAAAGGAATTTTATTCATAAAGGACTATTCACCATTATGGAGGATTTCATTCTATTGATTTATTATTGTTTTGGTTTTTGTTCTTTTTTATGCATCCTTGTCCAATTCAATTTGACACATGTAATTTATGTCTTGATCCTGGTCTTCTGACAGGGTCACTTGCTTGTGCTTGAGAACTTTAGTTCCTTTAAATTGAATCATGGCCTGATGGAGGTGGGTTATGTTGATCATCAACAACCAGAAATGACAAATCCAGTCTCAGAACTGGTTGATCATGGAAAGACCCTTTCTGTTTCAATGACAGCCACAATGGATGCTCTGGGAAACCTTGTCCTTGGTAAAATAGTAAATATTTTGTAATCCATGGCATATCTTTCTTTGATGCTTTAAGCTTTCAAATCCTACATCCTTAGAAACGTAAGCCTCTCTTGATATATTAACACTGAAGTCCAAGTTGAACCTGTATGATGTTAATTTTCATTTTCTTAATTATTTTTAACCAATGTCTACGAAGTCTCTTCTTGGTGCTATGTGTCCGAGAGGATATTTCTTATTCTTGGGAAAATAATCTCATTACAATTGACATATTTTGGATGGTTGGTTTTCACTTTACTTTTTTTTTTTTTTTCTTTTTTTTTTCTTTTTCAGTTAATACAGAAAACTAAATAAAACTATCTTGCTTTGTTTTTCTTATGAGCCTCCACTATTTGACATCATACTAGATGAATACTGAATTATAAGTCCATGAGTTCTATGTTTGGATTGTTAGTTCCAATACTGGCATTTGATGAGGGGAACAACTTATGCCTTTTAGGCTGATCTTTAGTGTTTTTTTTGTCTCCCTCGTATACTTTTTTGTCCACAAAAATATGATCTGGAAAAGTCATGGTTTTTAGAAGTTTTCGAGTCGTTATTATCCACATTTTTAATCTTTTTAGGTAGCAGCCGAGAATTTTCAGGATTTAGCACTGAAGTAGATGAATCGATTGTTGGCTATATATGGAACCGCGCTGGAGAATTCTTTCCCAAGTTAAAAGAGCTTTCCCTTGAAGATATTACTTCGAGCAGAAAGCTGAGAATAGGATTACGCCCATATAGTAAGTCCATTTGGGATTCTAGCGCGGAAAACAAAAGAAATTCCAAATTGTTCGACTTTTTTTGGAATTTTTCTTAATAACTAAATAGCTTGAACTAAGAACGTGAAATGCATACTTTGATCTGTCACCTTGTGAGTTGATAAAGCATACTATTTCCAGTGCCTGACGGGAAGCCAGTGATTGGTTCTGTGCCTGATTTTTCAAATGTGCTAATTGCAACTGGGCATGAAGGTGGAGGACTTTCTATGGTAATACTTGTATACTTTCTGTTCTTTCTCACTAACATCAGTAGTTAGTCTGTCCAAGCGTTCGTTTAGCCTGAATATTGAGCTTGTTAATGTAGGTATATTCTTCCATTGTTGGGCTAAAGAAAACCGTAACTGTGCATGTCGTTTTATCTGCAATGTTATGGAATTGCCACCTGTATTGCAAATAAGTTCATTGTTTTTACCTAAATTTCAGGCCTTGGGTACTGCTGAAATGGTTGCTGATATGGTGTTGGGCAATCCTGGCACTGTTAATTATGCACCATTTATTATTAAAGGTCGATGTTGTTGATGCATCATGTCCCAATCAATAGAGACAGTGGAAAATCCTGATTGATGTTGAACAGGCAGCTGATTCTCAGGAATCCTGAAGATTAAAGGGAACCTGTCATGGCCAACTTATTTGGTATGTCTGTTTAAGGTAGACTTGCTTGATCTCTATCTTTTAAATTTGTATATATATTATTTGTTCAAACATCCATCTTTTTTCGCACCACATGTGCATATATGTTCTGGTTGTTTTTACTTCTTTCATTTCAGAAAGGATATCATGAGAGGGTTTAGTTCGAATACTTATTGCTTGATACCATCATATATTTCTTGGATAAGCATAAGGCTAAATGAATATAGTATTTCCTAGAGCCCAAAGATCCACAAGCTAGATGATCTTTTTCCTTTAAGCCATAGGCAAATACAGTATATGCTTATTGGATAAGTGTGAGGCTTAATGAATAATGTATCTCCTTAAAGCTAAAGATCAACAAACTAAATGATTTGTTTCCTTTAATCCATAAGCACAATACAGTCCTTGATTATCTGTATGCAAATCCTGGTTGTTGTTGCAATTGCTATTGTTATTGCTCTTATTATTTGTAATCTCCTTAAATTTGAAGATGTAAAGATAGAAGATTCAAAAAGTGGAGCTTAAGATGGTTCAAAAGTTTTTTGTTTTCTTTCAAACTTACAATATAATTAAGATGTCATATGGAGATGCTGTTTGGGATCCCTTTTCCAGTGATGCCTCCTTTGGATCCATCATTTGATGTATCTGGGTAGAGAAGTTCGTAAGGTATCTTGGCAATGCCCCATCTGTTCTTAAGATTAGGGTTTGCATTCCTCTCTGAGATTTTCTTCTCTATTTCTTTGAGGACTTCATTGAACTTCTCAAATTTCTGCTTAACTTCCTCATTATCAGTCCACTCTAATGGCCTCTGTCCCAAGTATTCTTCGTCTGAGCTATGCTGTGAGAGGAACATTGTCAATGCTATGCCAAGGGATGTCTGAAATCTTCCTGGCAACATATTAAGATAGTACTTATCCGGATCTACTAGAAATTCGCCGAATTCCTTTTCCCCTTCCCTTGGAATGAATTTTCGACATAGCATGGGACGATTAGGGGGGTAGCTGGCATATGCAAATTGCCCAAAGTTCACTGCAGCATGAAAGGCTGATGAAATCCATATGAGAGTTGTTAGAGCCTCTATTAGGTTGGAGAGACTTGTCATTTCATACCACCATGTCTCGTTACATTTATCACCATGACCTACTTTTTTAATCTCTGACCACCATTCTTGAATTTCTATGTCAGACTTGACAGTATCATTGTCTTTGTAGAAAATGGAGCAAAATTCTGTAACCCATGTTCTAATGGCACACCATATTTCAAGTCCATCTGCACCATAGGGATAATCCTCGAAGAGAAGCTGAACCCCTGTGGGATTGCCTGGGTCTTGAAGGGCCAATCGTCTGAAAAACACTTAGCATAAGGGAATATTAGACTAGATAGTAGCATAAGCATGAAAATTTTCACCAATTTTATTTCTAGTAGCTTCTGAAAATGACTCATTCCTTCCTTGTGTTAATGTCAATATATATATATCACATGGCATGCTCGTGTGTATTTGCAGTGCATCTTGTGGCATTAATGTGGATGCTTGTGTTGTCATGAGATCAATTAATTTTCTATCAAAGCTGGTTTTTTCTGTTCATAGAATGCAATCAAGAGGACAATATGCTTTAATGGTTTGTTGTGGACTTCACTTAAACCTTTGATTTTCAACATTCAAGCATGGGTATAAACAAATTAAGTAGGTTTTCTTGTTATGGCAGGTTCTTTCGTTGAGCCAATTAACCTACGTTTGACTACCATGAAAGAAGTTTATATAATCTCCCTGATCTCCACACTATGAATAGTTTCTTAATGCTTAAATAACTTTATCTATGAGGGATTTCCGTTTTATCTCCTTTTTGTTAATGGTAATAGCAAGGATTGTATCATTTACAAAGGACTACCTTTTGAGAAGATCAGCAGGGAGAGCTTGTTCATCAAATCTCCAGTCTTTGTAAAGTTCAGATGACAACTCCATGGATGTTTCACCAGTGAACAATGCTTTTTCTAGGATTCCTCCTGCGTTAATGAGGATACTCCGAGCCAGTGCATTTATATGCATAGTGTCTTTGAAATGAGGATCTAATAGCCGGTAAATTGGGTGCATTACACTCAATTGTCTTCTAGTTGCTATAATGAATGGCTCAACTATTGCATGAGTGTACAACCTTAGAATGCAAAGAACATCCAAAAAAGTGTATTCAGAATCATGTAAAAAAGAGCATGCAACTTATATTTGTTATTGATAATATCATTTGGATTTAAAATATACGGAAGTTTCAATTAATAATCATTTAATAGCATGTAGACTTACTAGCTGAATGCCCTAAACAAAAAGCTTAAGAAATTCGGCCACCTAGTTTTATTTATTAGCATTACTCTTAAGTAATATGTATTAAATAACTCACCAATGGCTGATCAGTTGATGGTAGGCTGAGTCGTTTGCTGCAACATGAGCTTTAGCAAGTTGCCAAAGAGCTGCTTCAGTGCCTTTATCTGCTGGTAGGAACACCTGGCTGTTCTTGTTGTCTGTAAGGGATGCAGGCAAGCTCAGCTCTATTGCTACTGGCTTTAGTGTGGCATCATTTCGTAAGAAAAATAGTGTTCTTGATGCATATGCACATATCCCATTTGTGTTTATTCTCTCCAAAACTGGCATGAGGTAGTCATGGTGATCCAAAATGAATATCCTCCACTGTTGCATTGCCTGAGATATTTTGAAAGTATAAAAGAGAAGTAAACTACGATAAAACATCTCATGTTTTGAATTTTTGCATTTGAAATGTGGATCGGCAAATAATTCTTGATTTTGATATTTATTTTCTCCTTAAACTTATCCTATTACCTTTTCTTCCGTAATGATGCGCATGCAAAGATAGCGAGGGAGAGATCTAGCATTCAATTGCAAGAGCGGTTTGAGGTTGTGGGAGGGAGGGCTTTTCACTGTAAGAAATCCAACTATCTCTTTGTGTGGGCAAATTATTTATTAGTGAGCATAGAAGGCTCCAACATGTGTCTTATTTGAAAAAATGTGCAGTTACTCCAATATGATGACTATCTGTGTTTGTTGTTAGTTCTGAAATTTAATCTTCATATCCATGGATGTGTTTCCTGTATGTGCTGAATAAATCAGGTTCTTGAAAGTTTTAGTATTTGTATTCTTTGCATGTAAATTTTCTTGTCAATGATCTGTAAGTTAAAACAATTAAAGGTTTCAAACATCTTAAACAAGCTCATTATGATGAACTAGATTCTATTTTATCCTTAAATTTGAGCCTCAACTCTTGAAGTCCCTCTGGTTATTCTCAAAGTTGCTGATACCCGAAAATAATTGACCCTGTAACATGACATAGGACTTGGACCTGTCGGGCTCTAGATGCAAAATTGAAATTTGGTAAGAGTTAGGCTCAACTAGGCTCAAGAGACTATTTAGATGGTCATCCTTTAAGCTCAAATATTGAAGCTATGTCCCAGTTCGAATACAATATTTCTTTTCATCATTTTATTTCTTATTTACTTGTGGACTTCTTAGGTATACAAGTTTGCTAATTCGTTTCTATTTTGATTACTCAAAAGAAGTGGGATGCAAAATTTTATTGAAATTCATTGATAAGTATTACCCTTATCTCCTGTCTGAAATTGGGCACTGGTTCTTTGTTCATTTGAGATCTACTTGCTTGCAGATTCCACAGATCACGGTACATATTAATCATTCTTTTTTAGTTTCAACACTTCAACAGGAGGGTATGAAAGAAAAATATTTTGCAATCTCTTGTTGCAAATGAATATGAATTTTTTTCTTCTTTTTTTTCATTTGTAGATACCGGTTCTTTCATTAGTGGTAAATTAGTATAAAATTTGAGAATCTATAGATGGTAGGTCTCTCGCTCAGTACAATAATCTACAATGTGGTCTCAAGCACACGTTTTCTCTTTCTTTCTTTCTTTCTTTTCTATTTTTTTTATTTTTCTTTTTTGTGATAGTTCACAGTTTGAAGTCTTTCTGATTTCTGTTGGATAACAATGTGGAGCAATATGTTTTAGGTTTCCTTGAAGCTCAACAAAATCTGGTTGAAGTTGTTTCTATTGTTTGTTGGACAGGATGTTGACTGATAGACCGAACTAACCTTTTGTTCTTGCATGTCTTTCCTAGACCCTCTATACATAGCTTATACAATGGTGGTGTTATCATGACGGATTTATGCGCTCAGACTTTTATCCTAAGACAATTTGAGTTGGACATATAAATGTTTTGTGTTACAATGCCCTGTACACAAGGCTCATTTAACATTGTTGGAATAAGACATGCTTGTCTGTATCTTTTAATAAAATTTGCTCCTTGATTTGACTAGTGATATACTATCATGTAATAACTGAAGCTTATTTCAGCTTGCACTAGTGCTACTATCACATTCTTCTATATAGAATGGATAATAACCCTAAATATTGAGAACGATTTCTTCTATTTGTTTCTTAGATACTGAGTGTCACCAATCACCAGAATCCATGATATTTTTGGGTTCATTAAACCTGAATTTCTTGCATATCATGTTAGTTCTACTTAGCTACAATTCTGGAGTCCTGGACTAAAGTTTTTTAACTCAATATTAATTTTCGACATTGAAACTATTGATCAGAAATCAGAGGTGTTTGGATGCTTATGCAATGCATTGTTAATTTCTCTCTCTCTCTCTCTCTCTCTCTCCCTCTCTCTCTCTCTCACACACACACAGAGAGAGGGCTGGAGCCGGGTGAGAATGTGTGGTTAGAAGCAATTTGTGTACCTCAAAAATATTCAAGCCGTCTAAGTTGTGCTCTATGTCTGATGCCTTTATATTACTAACTCCATCTTTGCCTTCTGGTGGGAACTTCTGCAAGTTACATTAAGATTAGAATAGTTGGTTTGGACTTTCAATATAGCATGATATTATTAACATTACAAGATGGAGTTAACTCATAGCAAGAATGCCCAACTGTATGAGTAACTCCTGAAAATGGCAATGAACGTATGCCCATATACTTTGGAAATATTTTAGTTTGTCGTTTAAATGTCGTATTTCCAATGTAAATCTCAATTGGGCATGAATTAGAGAAAATGATACATCTAGGTAGACTATTTGCTTTGTACTTTATCGAGCATAAGTTTTTTGTTTGATCTATATTGTATGCAAGATATGATTAGGATAACTAACGCTGTTTCAAGCTGTCATACTAGTTATAATGAGTCTATGTGGTGATAGTGGAAACCTGCAAACATTGAATTCGTGCTGGATTAATTCCTGCAACCACTTGATGTCCAAACTCATCATCGTCCTTCCAGGTGAATTCATTCTCTGGAAATTAAGAAGATTAATTTACAAAATGAATCTGTAAATGCTTCAACAAATAAATGCAGCATCAGCATTGTGCAAAATCTTTTATTAGAGCAGTTTGAAAGGTGCATCACCTTTTATAATTTGCGGCAATGGGAATTTCTTTATGTTTTCTGTACTCGCATGCAAGATTTGTAAGAAAAGGTCCTTTGGTACAAATTTGTTCAGTTTCTCCATGACCTTCCCATCAATGGCTTGACTTTTCTTGCCAGTCAACATGTCATGTATCTCGTGAAATGACTTGAAAGTACTAGGATCTTGTTCAAGTAGGGATTTTGTCTCGGGAATAACATAATTTACAGCTGCCTGGACTGAATTTGATATCAACTCTGAAAGCTTCTGGGGGCTAAATCGGTCGTCTGGAGGAACGTATATATCTAGGTTGATTTTTTCTGGCCATCTCTCAGTAGAAGAATCTATGTTTAAATAATACCAGAACAAAAAGTGAAAATCCGAAAATGAAAACATCGTAATGGAAAGAGGGGTAGAAAATATTTGACCTCCCCGGAGGGAACTAATTGATTCTGTTGGATACCAGTGCTGCTGGGAGGGCGACCCGTTCTTCCCCTACGAGGATATGGCTGTAATTCAGACCCACCCAAGATTGGTCTAGTATATTTTTGACCTTTATCTGGTGAACCAAGATCGTTGTAGAAATCATAATCGTAGATTCGATCCCAATCCTTCCTCTCTGCTGTTCCATCTCCTCTCAAGCTTATAAGCTCTGATTTCCTTAACTCCAACAAAGCAATAGGTGTCCGGCTTGGCAGATAACTCTATCAATGCAGCACATATTGTTGTATTTAGTTGCATTTTTAGTTTATAGATATAATATTGTAAGTTTGATATGTAACTTACAGTGTTTGAGAAGAACAAGCGCTCTGATTTTGTCTTTTGGACTGGGTATACCCAAGACCTGCAGTTAAAATGGATGATTTGTTTGTCTAGAGCTTGCAGGGTAGAAGATTCAAGGTAGAATTCATGCTTATGTTGGTTTATGATAGCAAATGCTCCTGGAGTTCCAAACTCTGGCTCAACATGGAGCTTTATTTTATATGTTATTGCTTTGGTTCCGTTGTGTTTCATGCTCTTTCCATTCTTGAGGTGTGCTTTGTCACTTAATTTTCCTTTGCCAGTTTCTATCAGAAATAAAGTGAAAAGTTAGCACGAGTATGATGCCATGGGGATGAAATTTATTCTTTCATGCTCATAGATAGTTAGATACTTCTTAAAAGATTAAATACTGTGGGATCACAAGTTATGAATAATATTCTTAGTCTGTAATCCGTACGTAATATCTACTCATGTAAATCTGATGGAATATGAAACGCATGCCAACGAAAGGTCAAATTTCGAGTGGCCAAAAGGTTGATAACCCCTTAAGAACTTTCTATATTACTGTTCCTATTTGAAACATATGGCTTCCTATACATATTAGTGGAACCAAATCGCATAGACTTGGTTTGAAGTTCCAAAGCAATCAAAGATGAATCACGCTGTATATGTGATATAGCTTTAAGATTACTGTTAGTGATGTAATGTGTCGTTAGAGCTGGGGATGGGGTAGAGATATAGGCACAATTCATTTTATGCTTGAGAACAAGTGAAATGACATTAGTTTTACCTGCAGTTTATCTGAGAAAAATTAAGTATTTGAGATTAGATGTGATTCAGTATAAACTTACTTGGGTCAACTGCTGTGCTGCTATAAACCTGTATGTATGCGGACTTTCCAGGTCCTGATTGCCCCTGACTTTGTTGGACAACAAATTTTCCTGTGATAACATATTTCTGACTGGAATGAGTGATCTTGCTGTGCATGGCTCCCATGCATGCTTGCAAGGTGGAACACGGTTTATGTGATCCCATGTTAAAATAAAGATTACCTTGGAGAATTTCGTATGTGGGTGAAATTTCTGGTTATAAAATTGCTGAAAGGATAAATTAAGCTAGATATACTTGCCTTCGGTTATTAGTTACTTATTGGTGCACAAACTGCAATTAAAAGATATATTCTTAACTTATGGACGTGAGCTATGCATCTGATCCATTGCTTGCCTTCAAGGTTTCCTGGTATGGTACTTCTTTTGAGCAATTTATAACTTGTTTAAAACGTGTTTAAATTTGCAGGTGGATTGATTACCACACTGACAAACAAAGATCTGGAGTAATGTAGGTGGTTTTTATGACTGGCAAAGCTGTTACCAGATACATTTGGTACTTTATTCTCTTTATTTTTCTTTCTTGCTTCCGGGTTAAATCTTGTTTTGTTGCTGGGATGTTGTTTGCCTCGTTTTTCCTTTTCTTTTTTTTTTCCTCACTTTATCCCTTGAATTGAAGACTGAAGAATGAACATGATGCTACTTGTTGTTTATGGGACTAAAGATCTTTTTGCCCCTTGTCCTATCAATGGTTTGCCCATTTGCCCCCCGTCCGATTGACGTTTCTTTTTTGCCTTATGTGCTATTAAAAAAAACTAGGGCAAACAGATGATAGCATAGGGGGCAAAAAGGCCTTTAGTCCGTTATTTATGGTTTAACGAGGTTTATGAGCTGTTGCAGCCAAATAATGCAATAGCTAAGGCTTACTTTACGAGAACATCAAAGTATCTTCAATCTTCTAATATGTCACTATCAAAATGATTAAAGGTTGTTTTGCCCCATGTATTATCCATGGAATACCCGGACTATTGGAATGGAACATTTGCCTCTTGTGGTATTATAAATTTTAGCTAACGTCACACTATTTCATATCTATTTCTCTTTTAAGAGAAATTAATGTACTGCATGATATACCTCATTTTCATAAATCCAACAATAACTGCATAATACTTAGTTAAAACATAGTGATTTTTTGTACAAAATTCTCTGCATCCTGTCAACATAGAGTGATATTGGCTTAGATTATGATATTACAAGGGTAAATATTCTATTCCAACAGTTGAAGGAGGCTTTAATGGATAGTACATGGGGCAAAACGATGGTTAATCCCTATCAAACTTCCACTTTTTGTTACAACAATTTGCTAACCTGATGTGCTGGCCAGCTTGCCATAAAAATCACACATCAATCATATAACTGTTTTAGTATAAATCATCATATATCATAATGTATAAATGTTTGTTTTTTTGCTTTAATTTGATATTTATTAAATATCGTATACATGTATGATGAGACTTGCAAGCTTACAGAGTTCAATCAGTATTATATTTATATTTTAAATCATAGATAAAAAGTGTTAATAAATTGATTAGACGTTAAGAATTATTTTGGTTAATCTTATTGATTATTCTTTTTATTCGTGAGTTGTAGGTGTGTTATTATTTATGGTTGTATTTTGGTAAAAAAAAAAAAAGTGTACTGTGAAATTGACATCAAAGTAATAAAACATTTAAAGGAGTTATTATATGAGTTTGAACAAGTTAAATAATACTGAGTATTGAAAAGAGGCACATTTTTGGGTAATTACTTGACAAAGAGTCTGAAGCTTGGCTTGTCAGTTATATTATAGCATAATTATATATTCCAAAATGAATTCTCAATGCCTCCGAAAAAAAAACATGCTGTGCTCATTTTCGTTTTCCAATTCTATTTGAGGATGAAAACAGATAAATAAGGTGATTCTATGATTGATTTGTTATTTCCTTTTACTTTTTGCGTTAGTAAAAGGGTAAAAATGCTTAATAACTTTTTCTTTTTTATGAAGAAACCATAAAAAATACTGTATATCTTTTTGCAGAATTATCTTCTTTTTCTTCTAGCTACAATTAACTCATGAAGATCACTTAACCATTTCTTTTTCGAAATCAACCGCTGCTAAAGTAATGGAAAAACTACTATATGCACAACAATAGCAGGTTAAGCTAGCAAGCTTACTAGCATGGCATAGTTGCATGATTTGAACTCTAAATGAATTAAATTAAATTTGATGTGAGTGATCAAAGTATTTCCAAACTTTTTTACTTTGCCATCTCATCAAACTCAAAGAACTTCATCCCCTCTCCAATGCAAAGAACCTTCTAAGGTTCTTTTGAGTGGTTCCACATTATTAAAAAAAAAAAATTGTAACTTTATTATTATTTTTATACTAAAAAAAAAAAGAGGAGTGGATAACGATTCTCCAAAAGGAGAACATTCTCTACCAAGAGAAACCCTCCAATGGCAACGGAGGGGTTCTCTAGTTGGAGATGCTCTAAGAACTTCAAGTCGCTAAAGTTAGATATTTCAAGTTAGCTAGCGTCTGCAATAGTTTATAATTGGGAGATGAAGTTATTTAAAAATGTATCCAACCAACCTCAAACTAATTATTTATTTCTAATTACTAAAAAATTCGCGATAAATAAATTTATTAGTTTATCTTCTTAAGATCACATAATATTATGTATTGCTATGTACATATTTTTTCATGCAATTTTATAATTACTAGTCAATAAAAGATTTCTTTGTCCCAAAAGGAATAGTTTGATCTAACTACTTACATGGTTTAAAAAACATTCTTACTGTAGTTTAAGGAGAAATTTTTACTCCTAAATTTTTTTATTTATCCCTTCTTAAATTTGAGACGATTGGTCAAGTTACAGTTTTAAGGAGAAATTAATATATTACAGTTTATACATTTTTGAATATCAATATACATTAAATAGGGGTATACTAAGAAACTAAACATTTAACTATAATATGTGAAAAAGACTAGACTATAATTTAGGATGTGCTAAAGTAGAAATATAACCTATCTTTTTGGGACAGAGTAATAATTAAAAATAAATATAAATTAAAAATTAAAGGATAAAGTAATTTATATATGTGTGTGATATTAATTTCCTACATTTTCCAACTGAAATAGAAAATTACATAATTATATAGATTATATCATGTTAAAATTTATCATTTCAACATTGTACAAAAATGCAGGAAATTAATCACATGGAATCTTTAACTTTGAAATTTTAAATTAGAATACTAATAAAATAATAGAAAATAATACACACACACACATATATATATATATATATATATATATATATATGTATGTATATGTATATGTATATGTATATGTATATGTATATTATATGATAGAAATATGAAATATATAATACTAATATATGATATACTACTAAAATGGTATAATACTCAATATATGGTTATATGGAGAAAAATTGGGTCCAATAGAATTTGAATCAAAGATTTAGAATACCTTTGCCCTATCTGTTAGACAATGGACGCTTTTGTATGGCCTAATACATCAATTGCCCCTTAAAGTTAGACTCAATCATCTACTGTCATCATGAACTTAGCTAACATCCAGTTTGTCCCTTTCATGGTGGCTAAACCGACCAAATAACCCACTTAATGCTACATGTCAAGCAAGTGTAATTCAAAGAGTATGAACCTTGTCGAGGGCAAACTGGATTAGTTTAGCGAAGATGAAGGGAGGGATGGGTCGGTCTAGCAAAGGTGAGAGGGCAAACTAGACGTTCCTTGAATTGGAAGTGACAGTAGAGGATCAGTGCTAATTTTAAGAGGTAACGGATGAATTAGGCCCTTTTGTATTCCAATTTTTTTGATGAATCCTTGCCTTGGAATAACTAGGATAAAATGGATTAATATTAGCGGGATTTGATCCATTATTAGGGATCGGTTGTGAACCTAGTGGATCATTCCTTTTTCTAATTCTACTACCAATATATGAAATTTTAGAATTTTATAAAATTTAGGATTTCAAAACGCAACATTTTTTTAATCAAAGGCAAATTTGATTGAAAGTGATTTAAACTAATTTAATCTAATTTTTTTTTATAATAATGTATTAATGAGAAAAATAAAAGACCCATTTTACCTTACAATTTCTAATTAAAATAACATATTTGTGCTAAAACTAGACTTGTTCAACTGAAAAACCACATCAATTTACCATTTTTTGGTTCGACCAATCGATATTTTTTAAATTTAGAGTAAACAGAATGAAAATTGACTGTATTAGTCTCCAGATTTGATCAAACACAGTCTAATCGCCTTGTCTGATTTTAAAAACTATGATATAAAGTAATTATTTAATTCATTAATGTTGGGATTCATCATCGGAAAAATAACATGGCGCAGCGGAATTACACCGTTTAAAATTTCTTAGAATCCACCTATCATGTCCGATTACCATTGATTAGAACAAAACCAATTTTGAATCAAGAGATATTAAACTTACCGGATTTGTCTCTTCTAGAGACTACTGCAGAATCAATTTCTTAAGCAATCTCCAAAGTCCGGTACACAATCAACTGTCGAGTGGGAACCGGTGCTAGCCGAAGAGCGAAGGAATGGAAGAATAAGTACTGAAAATTTTCAGCTGTTGGGGCTGTTATGGGGCTAAAAATTTCAGCTTTTAAAATTACGGTTGAGGCTGATTTTTTTATCTTAAGTGTGTCTTATATAGTCCTTCTATAATTAGGATTTTAATTAGGTTAATTAAACCCAAGCCTATTAGGATTTGGATTACGTAAATAAACCGTATACCAAAAGGTTTATACTATGTAATTTAATTCCATTTGGCTAATTTAATTACCCCTAAATAAAATTAAATCACACTTAATAAAATACAATACATATATTTAATTTTCTTTCTTAGGAAAATAATTTAATTAATTGTTTATTTTATGTAATTCAATTAATTGATTAATTAATTAATTACATTATGTAAACTTATTAATTAGATTAAATCAACCCAATGTTAATTAATTACCTTGACACCGAATATCAACTAATTAATTAACGCATTCCTTCCAATGTACATTGCATGCACAATTTCTATAAGTTCTGGCTTAGTTGATCTATGTACACGATCCTATGGGTCTGTCTTTATGTTGGCAGTGGGCCCAAGTCCCACAGACTGTAAGTGGGTTCTAGGAAACCATTACAGCCCCCCAATTAAGACAGAGATATAGCAGTCTGTTGAATACACTTGCCCAGTAGTAATCTCCCAGTGTTCTTTGCCAAAAAATATCGATATTGATAAACAAGAGGTATGGTGACCGTCATCCTCTTCTTTTTTATATTATATTTCTTGATCTTGAGTTGACTGATTAATCAAATAAGCAACCAACTTATTTGGGTATGGCTATACACTTATCATTCACACTTATCAAGTGGCCAGTGATATCATCTCGGTGTTACCTAAGTGGCAATTCCATCACTTCATTATCAGTATCAATATGTTCACATGTCCACCCAATCATACCCATATTTAGCATCCTTTTACAAACTTGTTAGGCGTATGTCAAAGTGAATCGGATTCCATATTGATACTATAATGAAATCTGGTTTAAGGATAAAAGAGACCTACTCAAGAAAGACCTATGACGTGATAACCATGCGAATTTCTTGTGTGGATCGATCCAGTCCCATGTCAACGATATGTACCTATATTCATGACTGACTATACAAGTACTATGGCTATTTTTTTTTTTTTTTTTTTTTTTGGTACAATAGTTTTTTTTAAGAACTACCATATAGTCATCAAATATGTAAGTCTGTGATTCTATTCGTTCCCACGATTAGAATGAACTTGGGATATGTTTTATGATTATCAATCAATGGATACTCTATTAATGTTATAACACAAGATATAAATGAAATAGATTATTGCCTTTATTAATGTGACACAAATGATATATATATACATAAAGTCTTAATATATAATACAAAATACAAGAATACAATGTCCTAAAACTAGCGCACACCAACAATTAATAAATAAGTCCTTTTACAAAAAGGAAAAAAGAAAGTAAAAGAGAAATACGATACTATAAACAATTTTAAGTTAATAACCAACAATCAAATGAAAACAAAAATGTGAAACTACAATTGTAACGTCCTAATCTGGTGAAATTGGATCAAAGAATTATATACCATCTTTTAACCATTTTTCCATATTCAAATCCCACATTGATAGAAATCTTTAAAGGTTTAAGTAACTGTTGTTTAATCATTATCTTTCATTAATTAAATTATTAAGGTTTTTCCTCATTTTATCAAATGTTATTTATTATTATTTAAAACTATTTTACTGGGTCTCAATCCAGTAGTGCGGCTTATTCGGTTTCATTATTCAACTCATAACTTTTATATTTTTTGTCGCATCTAGATACCATTCTTTCTTATTACAAATTCCACATTTAATTATATTCTTTTGATCAAGACTTTTATACTAATTGTTCCAAGCTTTCATTCATAAAGCCATCTCAGAATTTAGATCTGGTAATCAGGTTACGTTCCTACTGCCATATTCATAGATAAAAAAATTCATGAACTTATGCGTTTTCATCCAGGACGCTACCTCATGCGTTTTGACCAGGATCCGCTATACGAAATTCATGATCCTTTAGGGTCCATCCTTATGTGCAGCCACCAAGTCTAATAAGATGCCCTCGATTGAATCACATTAAATACCATATCACTAATTAGTACTTCCTCCATGACTGGGATCATAAATTCACTCTCACAGTGATATGGGTATCAATTCATTCAGCATTTTCTCAGGACACGCTACCCTCTCATTTGCCCCGAAGCTAATCGACTCGGTTATCGGAAGTGTTTACCAAGTCTCCACTCGCTCAATTTAATTCCATTAATCATAATTGGTTATTTTGTATCTGTATTAAAACAATCAAATCATTGATATTCATGTATCGTATCTCACACAATTTTTATTAAACAGAATTCAACTTTCTTCATCTAATACATTTTAAGTCTCGCATATCAACTTCACTTTCCTTATCATCTATACTCTTATTCATTTACACCAAAAATTCTAGAATTACAATACAATATGTTCACACTTTCATAATCAGTTAAACACATACAATAATTCTATCATATGCACTATTTTTCCACAATTTTTCTCTCTACTAAATTATAATTGCAACAATGATAAGCTTGTATGGAATTGACATCAAAATTTACAAAATGAAAGTAAATATAAATTCTCAATACAAGATAACTTCTTAAATAACACAATCCCAAATGAAGATTATAAATTTAATTCATTACCTTGTATGAGTCCTCCATTTTCATTTGACTCATTGCCAAACTCCTTCAATACCATCTCCAACAGTTCTTAGCGTTCCCACTTATTCCTTTTAGCCATATCTAACAAATTCTTCATTTTGGCTCACAGATCTGGCTAATGCATTAATGTTAAACTTAACATTGTGTTTTTTCGTTTTCTATGAAATGGGGCATGCCAGTAATTTTGTGGAAAAATTACAAAAATAAATACACTAAACTGACGATCAAACGATTGTGAAAGCTAGAAAAGATGAAATAGCTAGGTTCATAATTAAAACCATAATGAAAGTGGCTTAATTAAAAAATAAATGATGCTGACTTGAAATAAACTCGAACTTGAATCGCAATTGAAAGTGATAGAAACTTACAAGCTTTTGTTGGAATTGAAATTGCTAAGGATTCTCTGAACTTAAAACTAGAATGGACAATTGCATAGACTAACAAATATCGAATCGGAAAAAAGAATTGTTTGATATAGAATTGGACTTGAGAGTGTGATTGTTAGTTTGAATGATTGATTGGTTGCGTGGCTTTGCAATATCTTCCAAATCCATAACTGCCCTTACTGAACAAGAAGGACTACTGCAGTTTGTTGAACATGATGAACCGCCTCCCAAGAATTCTCCAACTAACTAGAACGTGTTTCAAAACTGCTTAAGATAACTCCCGCTTTACTTTGGAGAGAATCATGCTCCACTTTGCAAACGCGCTTTAACTACTATCTATGTTTAACTGCTACAACTTCTTAAAACTACCTCCCCACTATCTAAAACTTTCTTCACCTATTCATGGAATCTTACTTCTCCTCTTTCATATTAAAACTTCCATAAACTACCCATTAAAAAACTAACTTAATCTAAATTGATTAATCAATCAAATTAATCAATTTGACTAATCTAAGCCAGAAAATAATTGTAGAATATTGTTCGGCCAAAAATTAAAAATGGGTGTAACAAATTGAAATTACATGGCTTGAACTTGGTAAATTCTTACCGAGCTACTTACGTATCCTAGATTTATCTTTTGGGAATCAAAGTCTAACGTAGTTCTGTTAACCCTTAAAAATCTGCCATTATTTCCTCTTTCTTTCTCTAGAATTATTTTTCCTATTTTCCTTCAAAGATTTCTTACTTATCTCCTCTCTCTTCTTTTCTCTTTTGTATTATGGATTTCTTTAGATTTCAATACATGTGGCATATTTTTGTCCACGTTTTATCTGCTTTAATACGTGGTTATTTCCCGTTCAACCACCTAAGACTTTTTCATGCAAAATATCTTCGTCCACTTATTCCCTCTCCTCCTAAAAATCATCTTTTACCATATTACCCCTCATTTCGCCGCATCACTTATATTTCTGTTGCATTCTGTATCTAATCAAGTCTCACTATGATTTGTCCTTAAAATCTACAACCACATCTTCACCTCTAGTCATAGTCCATTTAAGTCCATCCGAATCTCTCCCTTCTTACTTAATGTAAGTGCCGGGATTTTCTTACAAAAAAAAAATCGAAAAAAAATTCAAAAAAAAAAAATTCAAAAAAAAAATTCGAAATAAAAAAAAATTCAAAAAAAAAATTCGAAAAAAAAAGAAAAAAAATTCGAAAAAAAAATTCGAAAAAAAAAATTCGAAAAAAAAAAAATCTAGAATGGTACGACTGTAATTACAGTCGTACGACTGTATTATCGGGGCAGGTGCAGAACACCATACCCATGACATAAGAAAGAGGAGGAGAGATTTTGGGCAATTAATGCCCGGATTTTGGAGAGAAAAGGGGGGAAATCAGAGGAGAAAAAAAAAAGGGAGAGAAAAGAGAGATTGGATTTCTGGTGAAATCTAGAGAGAGAAAGGAGAAAAAACCACAAAAAAACTCATCTTTTCCTCTTCTATTTTCTTTAATTCTCGAAATTAGGATTAAAACTTGATAGAAATCCGTAGGTTGATGAGTTAGCTTCACAAACAAATTCAAATTTCGGACTAAAACAATCAGAATCCTTTGCAATTTGGATTTTTGGACATAAAGCACCCAACTTCAATTCAAGGGAAAAAGTGCAAATTCTTGTAGATTGGAGCGACGCCAGGGGTCAATTTCGACTTGGAGGGACTTCTAAAGGGTAGGCGTCCTGTTTCTCTTTAATTTTGCTTGCTTTCTGGGTGTTAATTGTGATTTTTGTGCATTTTTATCTCTTTTTTCTGCGTTTCTGCTCCTGGAAATCAAGAACAGTCGTACGACTGTTCTTGAATTGATGAACAGTTACAGTCGTACGACTGTAGTTGATTTCCAGGTGGTTTTATTTTCAGCTTGTTTTAAATAAGTTTTTGATGAAATCTTGAATTTTCAGCATCTACAGTCGTACGACTGTAGTTACAGTCGTACGACTGTAGTTGAGTTTCCACGACTGTAGTTTACAGTCGTACCCCTGTAGTTCTCAGAATCAGAATTTCCCCTTTAAAACCCAAAAATTTCATAAAAAATCCATAAAAATCCCAAAAAATTCCCAAAAAATCCCAAAAAATTAGAAAACCCCAAAAATCATCAAAATGAATTTTGTTGTGTACATCACGACCATAGATTCAATTTTCTGGTAAATTTGCATTTAGACAAAAGTTAGGGCATATAAAAAATGCTCGCTAAGGTGAAAACCGAAAAGGCGCCTTAGGCAAAAGTTAGAGCGGCTCGCTGGGCTGAAAACCTGATTTGGGCTACCCAGGCAAAAATTAGAGCACTTAAAAAAAAAAAAAAAAAAAAAAAAAAACCTCACAACTTCCCACGGAGCAGGAAAAAACAGAACATCCTCAGTATTCCCCACAGAATTCGTCACATCACTCCCCAGCAGAGTATCCCATACTATTCCCCAGCGGAGTCTACATAAAGAACACCATCAATTACTTCCCCGCAAAGTCGCCATATTACTCCTCAGTGTAGTCTACACAAAGAACACCACAATTGTTTCCCCAGTCAAGCTGTCACACTCTTCCCCAGCGGAATCTCTATAAGGAATACTACGATCATTTCCCCAGCAGTCACCTCACTCCATCGATAATCACCAAACAATGCCCCAAGAAAAGCAAAATCAACCAGGGGCACAACATATCTCCCCAGCGGAGGACAGAAGAGTCCAATAACAGAAAATACATACATGTACATATACATCATCGTGCATCCATACATTGCATATATCAATTACTTATCCCCGGCTAGTCTTCATTCTCGATCGAAGGGGCAAAAATTTTTGTTTAAAAATCTCTCGATCAAGGAATGAAGACTTGCCATTTTAAGTGCAGGAATTCATCCCCAGCTTAATATCCTCAGCAAGTCAGCAGATCCTCCTCGAGTAATGTAAACTCGGTATCGGCCCAGGTCCGCTCCATTATCTCAACTTTCTCCAGTGAGTCCCCTCGAGTAATGTAAGCTCGGTATCGGCCCAGATCCACTCCATCATCCAAGTCCCCTAGCAAATTCGCCTTGAGTAATGTAAACTCGGCATCGGCCCAGATCAGCTTCATCTATTTCCCCAGTAAAGTTCGCCTCGGGTAACCTAGACCCGGTATCGGCCAATTTCTTCATCAATTTCGCCTCGGGTAACATAGACCTGGTATCGGCTAATCTCATCTCCAGCTTCGCCTCGGGTAACCTAGACCCGGCATCGGCCTATCCGCATCAACTCTGCCTCGGGTAACCTAGACCCAGTATCGGCTTATTTCTTTCCCCAGTCTCGCCTCGGGTAACATAGACCCGGTATCGGCTTATCTCATCAGAGGGTTCATTCCAGTGTTCGCGGCGCTTTGATTCGCGCTCTCAAATTCATCATCTCAGATATTATAAACCTGAATCTAGGTGTCGAATTTGATCACGCGAGGGGCAGCTGTAAACGCCGGGATTTTCTTACAAAAAAAAAAAAATCGAAAAAAAATTCAAAAAAAAAAAAATTCAAAAAAAAAAATTCAAAAAAAAAATTCGAAAAAAAAATTCGAAATAAAAATTCGAAATAAAAAAAAATTCGAAATAAAAAAAATTCGAAATAAAAAAAAAAATTCGAAATAAAAAAAAAATTCGAAAAAAAAAATCTACAGTGGTACGACTGTAATTACAGTCGTACGACTGTATTATCGGGGCAGGTGCAGAACACCATACCCATGACATAAGAAAGAGGAGGAGAGATTTTGGGCAATTAATGCCTGGATTTTGGAGAGAAAAGGGGGGAAATCAGAGGAGAAAAAAAAAAAGGGAGAGAAAAGAGAGATTGGATTTCTGGTGAAATCTAGAGAGAGAAAGGAGAAAAGAGAGAAGGAAAAGAAAGAAGTGAAAAACCACAAAAAAACTCATCTTTTCCTCTTCTATTTTCTTTAATTCTCGAAATTAGGATTAAAACTTGATAGAAATCCGTAGGTTGATGAGTTAGCTTCACAAACAAATTCAAATTTCGGACTAAAACAATCAGAATCCTTTGCAATTTGGATTTTTGGACATAAAGCACCCAACTTCAATTCAAGGGAAAAAGTGCAAATTCTTGTAGATTGGAGCGACGCCAGGGGTCAATTTCGACTTGGAGGGACTTCTAAAGGGTAGGCGTCCTGTTTCTCTTTAATTTTGCTTGCTTTCTGGGTGTTAATTGTGATTTTTGTGCATTTTTATCTCTTTTTTCTGCGTTTCTGCTCCTGGAAATCAAGAACAGTCGTACGACTGTTCTTGAATTGATGAACAGTTACAGTCGTACGACTGTAGTTGATTTCCAGGTGGTTTTATTTTCAGCTTGTTTTAAATAAGTTTTTGATGAAATCTTGAATTTTCAGCATCTACAGTCGTACGACTGTAGTTACAGTCGTACGACTGTAGTTGAGTTTCCACGACTGTAGTTTACAGTCGTACCCTTGTAGTTCTCAGAATCAGAATTTCCCCTTTAAAACCCAAAAATTTCATAAAAAATCCATAAAAATCCCAAAAAATTCCCAAAAAATCCCAAAAAATCCCAAAAAATTAGAAAACCCCAAAAATCATCAAAATGAATTTTGTTGTGTGCATCACGACCATAGATTCAATTTTCTGGTAAATTTGCATTTAGACAAAAGTTAGGGCATATAAAAAATGCTCGCTAAGGTGAAAACCGAAAAGGCGCCTTAGGCAAAAGTTAGAGCGGCTCGCTGGGCTGAAAACCTGATTTGGGCTACCCAGGCAAAAATTAGAGCACTTAAAAAAAAAAAAAAAAAAAAAAAAACCTCACAACTTCCCACGGAGCAGGAAAAAACAGAACATCCTCAGTATTCCCCACAGAATTCGTCACATCACTCCCCAGCAGAGTATCCCATACTATTCCCCAGCGGAGTCTACATAAAGAACACCATCAATTACTTCCCCGCAAAGTCGCCATATTACTCCTCAGTGTAGTCTACACAAAGAACACCACAATTGTTTCCCCAGTCAAGCTGTCACACTCTTCCCCAGCGGAATCTCTATAAGGAATACTACGATCATTTCCCCAGCAGTCACCTCACTCCATCGATAATCACCAAACAATGCCCCAAGAAAAGCAAAATCAACCAGGGGCACAACATATCTCCCCAGCGGAGGACAGAAGAGTCCAATAACAGAAAATACATACATGTACATATACATCATCGTGCATCCATACATTGCATATATCAATTACTTATCCCCGGCTAGTCTTCATTCTCGATCGAAGGGGCAAAAATTTTTGTTTAAAAATCTCTCGATCAAGGAATGAAGACTTGCCATTTTAAGTGCAGGAATTCATCCCCAGCTTAATATCCTCAGCAAGTCAGCAGATCCTCCTCGAGTAATGTAAACTCGGTATCGGCCCAGGTCCGCTCCATTATCTCAACTTTCTCCAGTGAGTCCCCTCGAGTAATGTAAGCTCGGTATCGGCCCAGATCCACTCCATCATCCAAGTCCCCTAGCAAATTCGCCTTGAGTAATGTAAACTCGGCATCGGCCCAGATCAGCTTCATCTATTTCCCCAGTAAAGTTCGCCTCGGGTAACCTAGACCCGGTATCGGCCAATTTCTTCATCAATTTCGCCTCGGGTAACATAGACCTGGTATCGGCTAATCTCATCTCCAGCTTCGCCTCGGGTAACCTAGACCCGGCATCGGCCTATCCGCATCAACTCTGCCTCGGGTAACCTAGACCCAGTATCGGCTTATTTCTTTCCCCAGTCTCGCCTCGGGTAACATAGACCCGGTATCGGCTTATCTCATCAGAGGGTTCATTCCAGTGTTCGCGGCGCTTTGATTCGCGCTCTCAAATTCATCATCTCAGATATTATAAACCTGAATCTAGGTGTCGAATTTGATCACGCGAGGGGCAGCTGTAAGCGCCGGGATTTTCTTACAAAAAAAAAAATCGAAAAAAAATTCAAAAAAAAAAAATTCAAAAAAAAAAATTCAAAAAAAAAAAATTCGAAAAAAAAATTCGAAAAAAAAATTCGAAATAAAAAAAAATTCGAAATAAAAAAAATTCGAAATAAAAAAAAAAAATTCGAAATAAAAAAAAAATTCGAAAAAAAAAAATCTACAGTGGTACGACTGTAATTACAGTCGTACGACTGTATTATCGGGGCAGGTGCAGAACACCATACCCATGACATAAGAAAGAGGAGGAGAGATTTTGGGCAATTAATGCCTGGATTTTGGAGAGAAAAGGGGGGAAATCAGAGGAGAAAAAAAAAAGGGAGAGAAAAGAGAGATTGGATTTCTGGTGAAATCTAGAGAGAGAAAGGAGAAAAGAGAGAAGGAAAAGAAAGAAGTGAAAAACCACAAAAAAACTCATCTTTTCCTCTTCTATTTTCTTTAATTCTCGAAATTAGGATTAAAACTTGATAGAAATCCGTAGGTTGATGAGTTAGCTTCACAAACAAATTGAAATTTCGAACTAAAACAATCAGAATCCTTTGAAATTTGGATTTTTGGACATAAAGCCCCCAACTTCAATTCAAGGGAAAAAGTGCAAATTCTTATGGATTGGAGCAACGCCAGGGGTCAATTTCGACTTGGAGGGACTTTTAAAGGGTAGGCGTCCTGTTTCTCTTTAATTTTGCTTGCTTTCTGGGTGTTAATTGTGATTTTTGTGCATTTTTATCTCTTTTTTCTCCGTTTCTGCTCCTGGAAATCAAGAACAGTCGTACGACTGTTCTTGAATTGATGAATAGTCGTACGACTGTAGTTACAGTCGTACGACTGTAGTTGATTTCCAGGTGGTTTTATTTTCAGCTTGTTTTAAATAAGTTCTTGATGAAATCTTGAATTTTCAGCATCTACAGTCGTACGACTGTAGTTGAGTTTCCACGACTGTAGTTTACAGTCGTACCCCTGTAGTTCTCAGAATCAGAATTTCCCCTTTAAAACCCAAAAATTTCATAAAAAATCCATAAAAATCCCAAAAAATTCCCAAAAAATCCAAAAAAAATCCCAAAAAATTAGAAAACCCCAAAAATCATCAAAATGAATTTTGTTGTGTGCATCACGACCATAGATTCAATTTTCTGGTAAATTTGCATTTAGAACAATTCAACGACGGAGACCCAGTTCTCCTGAAAACATGCCCATTTAACGCATAAAAATGCATGTAAACCGGAAAAAAATTGTTTTCAAAATGATTTTCCCACAAAACCAAAAATACAGGGACGTTTCAAAATGTTTTCCAGGTCTAACCGGGCCGGCTAGCCGAGCCAACCCGGTTACCCCCTCAATGCATTCCCCCGATTCTTGATTTCCCAATTCTGTCTATTTGAATCCTAATTGTGGTGTGCCGTATAAATTGTGCTAACCTTTGTTTTGCAGCTCTTATTTATATTTATTTTTAATTTTATTTGTATTTTAATAGAATTAATCGTGTATCCTAAGCGGTTGTATTTTTTAGATTATCGTGTATATAGGCGATTGTATAAGTGAGGCGAGAGCTTTTATTTTTTCATTCGATTTGGTTGTAAGCCAATTAATATTTATTTCTTTTCCGTATTTTTGTATTAAATATTTTATGTGCGCGCTGTATGCCTTTTATATTCAATAAAATTGACTTTCAATTTTGAAATACCATTTGAGAACATTGGCAATATTTATTTTAATTAGACACGAAATAAGGGACTTGTCCGGACCCGAATCTCTGGATAGTGTAGCGACCGTTCGTCCGGTTCAGCTACATAAGAATTTCCGGGTTGAGCTGAGCCGGGTGGCGACTCTACAATATTCATCGAGACTTAGGTTTCGGTCTCTTTTAAGAATTAATTTCATTTATTTTTCCAAAACGCGGATTTCCATTATAAAAACCCCGCGCGAGGGAGGGGCCCGCCCGAGATCGTGGCGCCCCATTCCGAAAAGGAGTCCCGCGTCCCGTTGAAAACGCGTCGTCCGCTCACAGTGGCGACTCTGCTGGGGATTTCTTCAAAAAGTTTTCTTAAAAACTTAAAAGAATATTGACAAGCCCTGAAAAGTGTCTAATTAAAATAACGTGGATGATTCTCTTTTGGTATTTTATTTGCATTTTTAGTTAGCCATTTTTTGCATTAGATTAGGTATCCTTTTATAGCCCGGTGGATTGTTGAAGTGTCGCCTAAGTTCCTCCTGGTCTTAGGGGCACGAATACGAAACACCACTCATAGCCTCGTACGAACCCCTTCGCTAGGACCCTTGAGTGGGGAGAAGTGAGGAGTATATCTTGCTATGAGAGCCTTGATGTTATCCCGACTTTGACCGAACCCATATAGGCAGCTCTAGTTGGATTCCCTTAGGATACCAAAATAATTGTGTGAATAATAATAAAATCGCGCCTTCATCACCCCCGGTTGGTGGTTGAAGTGAACCCCGCCTAGGACTCGGTTAGAAATTTTCGAGACCGACCACGTTGGAGGAATAAGGTTGGAAGAATTCGTTTTGCTTGCTATGTGTTCTTCACCATTTCGTGACACATCGCCGACGCATGCATGACATACCATAATCACCATTTTCCATACACATGATATACCGTACACAAACATCTTTGTATGATACTAACCCACATTTTTTATGCAGCCATTTTGCATTTTATTTCGTGTGTAAAACATTAATTCATTCGCTTGTCATCCATACTAACGGTTTCTTTTTCAGCCATAACATTAAATTTGTGTGATTAGCATTTTATTTTTGACATAGCATACATAACATCACTATGTATGTCATACATCCTAACCCACGTTTTTGTGTAGCCATTTGCATATTGTGTGACATGTTCATTCACTACATTTCACTTAAATTAAATTAATGGGCATTTCAAGGACGCCTATCATGACCATCCCATCCCATTTCATAACATATCGGGTACCCAAAATTACTCGTGTTTTGCCAATGCATCGGATTGCATTCGGCCATTCCACCAATATCATTTCATTTAATAAAAGCCACAACGGCCTTAGGCCCATTTTCGTGTAATAATTTACACGATGCATTTCATGACATCACCCCAATCTATCATAGACATCATATAACACTGTGGTCCACATCCGACCACTTCATGATATTAATTCACCATTTAAGGTACTACCCGAGTGCCCGATTAGTATACATATAGGCCCATAACATCACCAAATCATGAAAGGCGTTCCTCGAATGCCGAATCCTTGTCCGTGTTCCTGTTACACGTGACTTTCTCATAACATCATTCCATATCATATGCTCAAAAGCATCAAGACCTTGTCTGTGGGCCCGGCCCAGGCGACCATTTCATATCATCTCATAGACCTATAAAGCGTCAAAACTACGTCCGTGTGCCGGTACACACGCGACCATTTCACGAATTCATTAGGTGCCCCAAAGGCGCCGAAGTTCTGTTCGTGTGATGGCTCACACGTGACGTTTTTGCATAAACATTGGGTGTTCTTGGAATGCCTCGAAAAAAAAATAATAAATAATAATAAAAAAATATATTCATATCATCATTCCATACATAATTCCACTCCATGCATCTCAAGCATGTTCAATGTCTTAATTTTCATGTCATATCACGTCATTCATTCACGACCCTAATACCTCCTGTCTACCCCCAAGCAGAATACACTGGAGCGACCTTGGACAAGATCCCAAGCTTCAAGGACGGCTAGGAGACAGAGGGTAGTCGAGAGTGACAGTGATTCTGAGCCTGGGGAAGGAGTGAATATGGCAGAATAGACACCGAGCATGGCTGATGTTCTAAGAGATTTCTTCAGGTCGCAGGATTTCCGCGACATGTTAAAGGAAGAAATGAGGGCAGTGGTTAGAGAAGCTGGTGAGACTGATGGAAGTGGAGCCGGGAAGGAAAAAGAAGCTGAGTCATCCCAACATGGTGGTGACACTTCAGCTAGCCTGGAAAAGCTGCAGGAGATAGAAGCAGCTATGGAACAGAAGATGAAGGCAAAGTGTTCTGAATTAGACGAGGTCATGGCCCAGTTGAAGAAGGGGGTCGGGATCAGTGCTGAATCCAAGAAAGGGGTGAACGTTGATGCCATGATCAGTAGGGGCATCGAGACATTTCCTATCGGCTTCCAAGTGCCGAAAGTCCCCACTTACAAAGGAATGGGCTCGCCGGAGGCCCATGTCAATTTATATGCCCGGGTTATGCTAACAGCAGGCGCTACAAAGCAACAATTGATTAATCTTTTCCCCACCACACTGGAGGGAGGTGCTTTGGGATGGTATAACTCACTGTCAGAGGAGGAGCAATCTGACTGGGAGGTATTGTCAACAGCCTTCATCAAATACTACAGCTTCAACACCAAAATCCAGGTGAAGTTGTATGATTTGGAGAGGGTGAAGCAGAAATTCAATGAGCCCTTTGACGAATACTACCAGAGGTGGATGAACAAGATGATCCTCCTAAAGAACCGCCCTGATGAAGACGAGCTTATACAGAAGCTCATTGATGGCAGCAAGGATATTTTCAAGAACAACATGAAATTCCATCCTTTCAAGGAGCTTAGTGAGGTCTATAGCATGGCCATGAAAATAGAAAGGGATGAAGAGGAGAAGCCAGCTAGTCAGAAAGGGGGAAGAAGTACAGGGTATAGTTCAGGGTATAGGTCAACCGCAGCAGCTGGGTCTGGTAGTGGTTCTGGTTCAGGTTCCAGCGGCAAACAGGTGCAATCATCAGAGGTGAAGCAGGTAGAAGTGGTTAGTGTGAGTCAGCAGCAAGGCAACCAGAACAGGCTCCTGGAGGACAAGGCATATCGCCTTGGACTCTTACTTTAGCAAAGATATTTGCCAAGTGTAGGAATGGCGGCCTGTTGCAATCCTTAAGGCCATTTGAGAAGCCATCAGAAGCTGACAAAGATAACTTCTGCACTTATCATGTGGTGACAGGCCACCGAACCAACAACTGCTACAAGCTAAGGGATGCCATACAGAAGCTCATTGACGAGGGAAAACTGCAAGAGCCAGCCAAACCCAGCACTAAAACCAACCCACTGCCGGCATTCGAGAAGCGGGTTAACATGGTCCAATCGGGGTTGCCGGCTAACTTTATATTTGCCCAAGTTCTGCAAGCGAACCCATGATTCAGACAGTGGTGGTAGGGGAACCCGAAGTGGAACCCGAGTGTGAAAAGGAGGGATGTAAGGAGATCAAGCCCATAAGTCTGGATGATCTCGACTCCGAAGATGAGTACGAAGAATTTGATAGAAGAGAGGCTGTTAAACTCCCAGCTGTTGAGAAGATGAAGGTTTCAGAAGTGCAGCACATGACCCGAAGTGGAAGGGTATATCAACCGACAGATCAGACGAAAGATAAAGCACCGATGAATGGGTCGGGCAGTACTTCGGCATCGGAAAGAGTCGAGAAAGAAGACTTGGTCATTTCCCAATTAAAGAAGACCCCTGCACAGGCTAGTTTGTGGCATCTGCTTATGACCTCCAAAGAGCATAGGGAGGCTTTAGTGAAGAAGCTATCAGAAATTGAAGTCTCCCCTATAGATTCACCAGAGGCTATGTGCTGCTTGCTAGACAAAGTCCATGCTGGAGCTCCTAATATTGTTTTCTCTGAGAAAGACCTACCTGCAGAAGGAAAGGCCCACAACAAGGCTCTTTACATTAGAGCCTATGTCATGGATAAGGTGATGCCGTGTGTTATGGTGGATGACGGCTCGGCTCTGAATATATGCCCGCTGAAAATGTTACCGTTTCTAGGCATGAATGAAGAAGTGTTGAAGAAGTCCTCGACAGTCATTCGGGCGTATGATGATTCTAAAAGAACAGTGATAGGGACCTTCGAAACAAAAGTGGAGGTTGGGCACATCAAGTCCATGGTTGCCTTCACAGTGATCGATATCCCGGTCACATTCTCCTTATTGCTTGGAAGGCCCTGATTCCATCCTTTGGGAGGTGTTCCTTCCACATTGCATCAGAAGATTAAATTCTCTATGAATGACCGGATTGTGACTATTGAGGCAGACGCCCAGTCAATGGTAGCTGCGGTGGATGAAGGAGTGGTTCCTTTTGGTGGATTCCAAATTGCTGTCATTAAGGAGGAAGAAACCACAGACGCCCCTATGGTCCTTTATGAGAACTACATGCCGGAGTGGCTATCCCGATATCTGTACAAGCTGAACTTTGTCCCGGGAATGGGACTCGGGATTAATTTACAAGGTGTGCCAGAATTTAAGATCGACTCGGGAAAGTCAAAGCAATACAGCCTTGGTTATGTAGAAGGGTCATCCGAGCATAAGAACCTGAAAAAGGGTAAGAATGGCAGGGCCATGATGAAGCCATTTCTGAAGGCGGGGGAAAGCCTTTACAAGGGCCAAGCTGAACCGGTGCTGATTGGAAATGTCGAGCACCCTGGCTTTGAGATTTTTGCAGATGTTGTGGATTTTGAGAAAAGCCAGGAAGAGCCAGTAGCCCCTGTAATGATGGAGGAAGCTATTGCTGAATCTGAAATTTTGAAAGGAGAATCATCTGAGGTGACAACAGAAACCATAGAGGTGGCCAAGGAAGAAGATGAAAAGGAGACCTATGCCGAAGCTACAGAAGTGATCTCGGGAGCTTTGACTGCTGCATTAACCCAAGCTTTTGGGAAATCCAAGGAAGGATTTGGCGAAGAACTGATGGCCAAAGTGAACTTAGACTCTGTGGTTGCAGAAATCGCCAAGATTATGGAGAATGCTAAGGCGCAGCTGGCCGAGAAAGCTGCAGTCCCAGATGATGCTCTGGAAGGGAAGATGGAAGCTGAGGAAGAACAAGGCCCTCCGCCTGTGGAGGATGAAAATGATTTTGTTGTATCTATTTCTTCCATTTTCAATGTAACTGATGTACTTTATGATAAGTTCAATGCAATGAAATCCTAGTTTGCTTACTTGTGTTATGTTTATCCTGATAATTCTGTGCATGCATTTAAGTCACCATCAAGCATATTTAGCATACATGACACTGCATTGCATGAAATCAATATAAGTACAGATGAAAACCCTAAAATGGTACTTATTTCACATGAGCTAAAATCCGAGGAAGAAAGAGAATTAATAAGAATACTCCAAAAACATGTTAAAGCTTTCGCCTGGTCGTATGAAGACATGCCGGGTGTAGATACAGAAATAGCAGTGCATAAAATCCCAACGGATCCCAAGTTCAGACCAGTAAAGCAGAAGTTGAGAAGACTAAGGCCGGAATGGGCTACACTGGTGAAGGAAGAAGTGGCCAAACAGATAGATGCCAAGTTTCTCGAAGTGGTGGAGTATACGGAATGGCTAGCCAACATTGTCCCCGTGCCTAAAAAGGATGGAAGGGTCAGAGTATGCGTTGACTACAGGGACTTGAATAAAGCATGCCCAAAAGATAACTTTCCACTGCCACATATTGACGTCCTAGTTGATAGCGCAGCAAAAGCGGCAATGTACTCCTTTATGGATGGCTTTTCAGGGTACAACCAGATCCTGATGGATGTAATTGACAAGGTGAAGACGTCATTCATCACTGAATGGGGTACTTTCTGCTATAGAGTGATGCCTTTTGGATTAAAGAACGCCGGTGCCACTTATCAGAGGGCTGTCACAACTCTGTTGCACGATATGATCCATAAAGAAGTCGAAGTGTATGTCGATGATATGCTTATTAAATCAACGACCCGGGAGGAACACCCTGTTATCCTGGATAGATTTCTAACACGCATTGGAGAGTACAACTTGCGGCTTAATCCCAAGAAGTGCATATTCGGGGTCACATCAGGGAAGCTGTTAGGCCATGTAGTTAGCTAGAGGGGAATAGAAATGGACCCAGATAAAATCAAAGCCATCCAAGATATGCCAGCTTCAAAGACTGAAAAGGAGGTCAGATCATTCCTGGGTTCCTTGCAGTATGTCAGCCGCTTCATAGCCAAGCTAACTTCCACTTGTGAGCCAATCTTCAAGCTATTAAAGAAAGATCAGCCGGTTGTGCGGGATGACAAGTGTCAGCTGGCATTTGAGAAGATCAAGGCTTACCTGGTAAAGCCACCAGTGTTGAGCCCTCCAATTCCAGGGAAGCCCCTGATTTTGTATTTGGCAGTTGAAGAATCCTCTATAGGGGCAATGCTAGCACAAGAACAAGATGGCAAGAAGGAATATCCCATCTATTACCTTAGCAAGAAATTGCTGGAGTATGAAACCAAGTACACACTGGTGGAGAAGACATGTGTGGCGATGATTTGGTTGACCAAGAAGCTGCGCCACTATTTCCAATCCTATAAGATACAAGCTGTGGCTAAAGTGGATCCAATGAAGTATCTCTATGAAGCACCGGCATTGGTTGGGAAGCTGTCCAGGTGGTTGTTACTTTTGTCTGAATTTGACATTGAGTACATCACAAAGAAAACCATTAAAGGGCGAGCCGTGGCAGAGTTTCTGGCAAACCAACCCCTAGAATCAGATTACACAGAGAACCTGGAATTCCCTGATGAGCAGTTAGCCATGGTGGAAGTGAAAAGGTGGGTCATGTGTTTCGATAGGGCAGTGAATAGAAAAGGCGCTGGGATCGGGGTGCTTATAGCAACACCGGATGATGAGGTCATTCCTTTATCCAAAAGGCTGATCTTTCCCGTAACCAATAATGGGGCGGAATACGAAGCATGCTTGTTTGGAATGGAAACTTTATTAACCTTAGGAGCAAATGATGTCTTAATTGTCGGTGATTCACTTCTAGTGATCAGGCAAGCTCAGGGTGAGTGGGAACTAAAAGAAGAAGCCTTACGGCCTTATTTGGAGCTGCTACAGTTCAGAAAGGGTTTATTCGGCCAGTGTGAATTCAGACATGTCCCTAGGGATGAGAATAAGATGGCTGATGCATTAGCTACTTTGTCCTCCATGTGGGAAAATCCAGAAGAGACACAAGCTCAACCACTGGTTATAGCCACTTCCAGGCATCCTTGCTTTGAAGTGCATGAAGTAATGGAATTATCAGCCGAAGAAAAGCCATGGTTCTTTGACATTTACCTGTATGTTAAGGAAGGAAAGTACCCAGAAGAGGCCAGTGCTGCTGATAAGTTGACACTGAGAAAACTGGCTAGTCAATTCAGAATCTTCGAGGACAAGTTGTATAAAAGAACAGCACATGGAGTTCTTTTAAGGTGTCTAACAGAACAAGAAGCAGAAGATGTGATGCAGCAGGTACATGCAGGATCCTGTGGGCCACATATGAACGGGCTTGCCATGGCTAGGAAGATCATGAGACAAGGGTACTTCTGGATGACAATGCAAGCAGACTGCATAAGAAAGGTGAAGAGATGTCATGAGTGTCAAATCTATGCAGACATTAGTCATCTTCCTCCACTTGAACTTCAGAATCTAGCGTCTCCTTGGCCGTTTTCAGCATGGGGGATAGACATGATTGGTGAAATTCATCCAGCTGCATCTAATGGGCGTAGATTCATAGTTGTGGCAGTTGATTATTTCTCCAAATGGGTCGAAGCGGAATCCTTCACTAATGTTACAGCCAAGCACATGGTCAAGTTCATCCAGAAAAATATCTTCACTCGGTATGGGATTCCTCATCACATAGTAACAGACAATGGAGTACAGTTTCAAGGGGCAACGGCTGAGCTACTTGCAAAACATGGTATTGAACATCATAAGTCCTCTCCATATAGACCATAGGCTAATGGTGCAGTGGAAGCAGCTAACAAGGCAATAAAGAAGATCTTATCAAAGATGGTAGCCACTTACAGGGATTGGGCCGATAAACTGCCTTATACTCTTTGGGGTTACAGAACCAGTGTCAGAACGCCGATGCCTTGGTATATGGAATGGAAGCGGTGTTGCCGGTTGAAATCGAACTCAAGTCACTCAGAGTTGCCCTGGAAGCTCAATTGCCAGAGACTGAATGGGTTCAAGCTAGATATGAGCAGCTGGCTGCACTAGATGAAAGGCGACTAAAGGCACTGGATCACTTGCAGATGTATTAGCGCAGAATGGCTAGAGCCTATAATCGAAATGTGAAATGCTCCAAGCGGCAATTGAAAGCAGGAGATTTGGTTCTAAAGCAACTAAGGCCTTCAAATGTTGATGTTAGGGGCAAGTTCAGACCTAACTGGGAAGGACCCTATGTGGTGAAGAAGGTGTTATCAAAAGGCGCTGTCAGCATCATGGACATGGATGGAAACGAGTTCACCAACCCGATCAACCAAGACAGGCTAAAGCTTTATCATGTATAAAAAAAAAAAAAGGAAGAGAGGTCTGCTAGGCTGAAAACTCGAAAAGAGCAGTCTAGGCAAAAGTTAAGACACAAGAGAAAATAATCAGTCGGAAAATCTGAAAAGGACGACTGGTGACGGATTCTGGCTTAGTGTGGAATCTGTACCATTTAGGAACCAACTTGTTTCAAATGTACTCATTTTGAATTCATCAATAAAGTGAAGTGTTTGTTTAAATATATTTGCATGGTTATGACAAATGCACAAACAAAGTTGTCTTGCATAAACACACATTCAAAGAAAGCGCTTTGCATTCAACTGATCAATATCATCACATTATTTGACAAATGAAAATGTATTAAATATGTGCAATTTAAAATCTTTTATCGTCCTCTAAAGTCCAGTTCATCTTCCCAAACGAGCAAAAAAAAAAGAAGAAGAAGCTCGCTGAGGTGAAAACCGAAAAGGCACCTCAGGCAAAAATTAGAGCGGCCCGCTAAGCTGAAAACCCATATCGGGCAGTTTAGACAAAAGTTAGGGCATATAAAAAATGCTCGCTAAGGTGAAAACCGAAAAGGCGCCTTAGGCAAAAGTTAGAGCGGCTCGCTGGGCTGAAAACCTGATTTGGGCTACCCAGGCAAAAATTAGAGCACTTAAAAAAAAAAAAAAAAAAAAAAAAAAAAAAAAAAACTCATAACTTCCCACGGAGCAGGAAAAAACAGAACATCCTCAGTATTCCCCACAGAATTTGTCACATCACTCCCCAGCAGAGTATCCCATACTATTCCCCAGGGGAGTCTACATAAAGAACACCATCAATTACTTCCCCGCAAAGTCGCCATGTTACTCCTCAGTGTAGTCTACACAAAGAACACCACAATTGTTTCCCCAGTCAAGCTGTCACACTCTTCCCCAGCGGAATCTCTACAAGGAATACTACGATCATTTCCCCAGCAGTCACCTCACTCCGTCGATAATCACCAAACAATGCCCCAAGAAAAGCAAAATCAACCAGGGGCACAACATATCTCCCCAGCGGAGGACAGAAGAGTCCAATAACAGAAAATACATACATGTACATATACATCATCGTGCATCCATACATTGCATATATCAATTACTTATCCCCGGCTAGTCTTCATTCTCGATCGAAGGGGCAAAAATTTTTGTTTAAAAATCTCTCGATCAAGGAATGAAGACTTGCCATTTTAAGTGCAGGAATTCATCCCCAGCTTAATATCCTCAGCAAGTCAGCAGATCCTCCTCGAGTAATGTAAACTCGGTATCGGCCCAGGTCCGCTCCATTATCTCAACTTTCTCCAGTGAGTCCGCCTCGAGTAATGTAAGCTCGGTATCGGCCCAGATCCACTCCATCATCCAAGTCCCCTAGCAGATTCGCCTCGAGTAATGTAAACTCAGCATCGGCCCAGATAGCTTCATCTATTTCCCCAGTAAAGTTCGCCTCGGGTAACCTAGACCCGGTATCGGCCAATTTCTTCATCAATTTCGCCTCGGGTAACATAGACCCGGTATCGGCTAATCTCATCTCCAGCTTCGCCTCGGGTAACCTAGACCCGGCATCGGCCTATCCGCATCAACTCTGCCTCGGGTAACCTAGACCCAGTATCGGCTTATTTCTTTCCCCAGTCTCGCCTCGGGTAACATAGACCCGGTATCGGCTTATCTCATCAGAGGGTTCATTCCAGTGTTCGCAGCGCTTTGATTCGCGCTCTCAAATTCATCATCTCAGATATTATAAACCTGAATCTAGGTGTCGAATTTGATCACACGAGGGGCAGCTGTAAGCGCCGGGATTTTCTTACAAAAAAAAAAAATCGAAAAAAAATTCAAAAAAAAAAATTCAAAAAAAAAAAATAAAAAAAAACTCAAAAAAAAAATTCGAAATAAAAAATTCGAAATAAAAAAAATTCGAAAAAAAAAATTCGAAATAAAAAAAAATTCGAAATAAAAAAAAATTCGAAAAAAAAAATCTACAGTGGTACGACTGTAATTACAGTCGTACGACTGTATTATCGGGGCAGGTGCAGAACACCATACCCATGACATAAGAAAGAGGAGGAGAGATTTTGGGCAATTAATGCCCGGATTTTGGAGAGAAAAGGGGGGAAATCAGAGGAGAAAAAAAAAAGGGAGAGAAAAGAGAGATTGGATTTCTGGTGAAATCTAGAGAGAGAAAGGAGAAAAGAGAGAAGGAAAAGAAAGAAGTGAAAAACCACAAAAAAACTCATCTTTTCCTCTTCTATTTTCTTTAATTCTCGAAATTAGGATTAAAACTTGATAGAAATCCGTAGGTTGATGAGTTAACTTCACAAACAAATTGAAATTTCGGACTAAAACAATCAGAATCCTTTGCAATTTGGATTTTTGGACATAAAGCCCCCAACTTCAATTCAAGGGAAAAAGTGCAAATTCTTGTGGATTGGAGCGACGCCAGGAGTCAATTTCGACTTGGAGGGACTTCTAAAGGGTAGGCGTCCTGTTTCTCTTTAATTTTGCTTGCTTTCTGGGTGTTAATTGTGATTTTTGTGCATTTTTATCTCTTTTTTCTGAGTTTCTGCTCCTGGAAATCAAGAACAGTCGTACGACTGTTCTTGAATTTATGAACAGTCGTACGACTGTAGTTACAGTCGTACGACTGTATTTGATTTCCAGGTGGTTTTATTTTCAGCTTGTTTTAAATAAGTTTTTGATGAAATCTTGAATTTTCAGCATCTACAGTCGTACGACTGTAGTTACAGTCGTACGACTGTAGTTGAGTTTCCACGACTGTAGTTTACAGTCGTACCCCTGTAGTTCTCAGAATCAGAATTTCCCCTTTAAAACCTAAAAATTTCATAAAAAATCCATAAAAATCCCAAAAAATCCTAAAAAATCCCAAAAAATTAGAAAACCCCAAAAATCATCAAAATGAATTTTGTTGTGTGCATCACGACCATAGATGCAATTTTCTGGTAAATTTGCATTTAGACAAAAGTTAGGGCATATAAAAAATGCTCGCTAAGGTGAAAACCGAAAAGGCGCCTTAGGCAAAAGTTAGAGCGGCTCGCTGGGCTGAAAACCTGATTTGGGCTACCCAGGCAAAAATTAGAGCACTTAAAAAAAAAAAAAAAAAAACTCATAACTTCCCACGGAGCAGGAAAAAACAGAACATCCTCAGTATTCCCCACAGAATTTGTCACATCACTCCCCAGCAGAGTATCCCATACTATTCCCCAGCGGAGTCTACATAAAGAACACCATCAATTACTTCCCCGCAAAGTCGCCATGTTACTCCTCAGTGTAGTCTACACAAAGAACACCACAATTGTTTCCCCAGTCAAGCTGTCACACTCTTCCCCAGCGGAATCTCTACAAGGAATACTACGATCATTTCCCCAGCAGTCACCTCACTCCGTCGATAATCACCAAACAATGCCCCAAGAAAAGCAAAATCAACCAGGGGCACAACATATCTCCCCAGCGGAGGACAGAAGAGTCCAATAACAGAAAATACATACATGTACATATACATCATCGTGCATCCATACATTGCATATATCAATTACTTATCCCCGGCTAGTCTTCATTCTCGATCGAAGGGGCAAAAATTTTTGTTTAAAAATCTCTCGATCAAGGAATGAAGACTTGCCATTTTAAGTGCAGGAATTCATCCCCAGCTTAATATCCTCAGCAAGTCAGCAGATCCTCCTCGAGTAATGTAAACTTGGTATCGGCCCAGGTCCGCTCCATTATCTCAACTTTCTCCAGTGAGTCCGCCTCGAGTAATGTAAGCTCGGTATCGGCCCAGATCCACTCCATCATCCAAGTCCCCTAGCAGATTCGCCTCGAGTAATGTAAACTCAGCATCGGCCCAGATCAGCTTCATCTATTTCCCCAGTAAAGTTCGCCTCGGGTAACCTAGACCCGGTATCGGCCAATTTCTTCATCAATTTCGCCTCGGGTAACATAGACCCGGTATCGGCTAATCTCATCTCCAGCTTCGCCTCGGGTAACCTAGACCCGGCATCGGCCTATCCGCATCAACTCTGCCTCGGGTAACCTAGACCCAGTATCGGCTTATTTCTTTCCCCAGTCTCGCCTCGGGTAACATAGACCCGGTATCGACTTATCTCATCAAAGGGTTCATTCCAGTGTTCGCGGCGCTTTGATTCGCGCTCTCAAATTCATCATCTCAGATATTATAAACCTGAATCTAGGTGTCGAATTTGATCACGCGAGGGGCAGCTGTAAGCGCTGGGATTTTCTTACCAAAAAAAAAAAATCGAAAAAAAATTCAAAAAAAAAAATTCAAAAAAAAAAATTCAAAAAAAAATTCAAAAAAAAAAATTCGAAAAAAAAAAATTCGAAAAAAAAAAATTCGAAAAAAAAAAAATTCGAAAAAAAAAAATCTACAGTGGTACGACTGTAATTACAGTCGTACGACTGTATTATCGGGGCAGGTGCAGAACACCATACCCATGACATAAGAAAGAGGAGGAGAGATTTTGGGCAATTAATGCCCGGATTTTGGAGAGAAAAGGGGGGAAATCAGAGGAGAAAACAAAAAAGGGAGAGAAAAGAGAGATTGGATTTCTGGTGAAATCTAGAGAGAGACAGGAGAAAAGAGAGAAGGAAAAGAAAGAAGTGAAAAACCACAAAAAAACTCATCTTTTCCTCTTCTATTTTCTTTAATTCTCGAAATTAGGATTAAAACTTGATAGAAATCCGTAGGTTGATGAGTTAGCTTCACAAACAAATTGAAATTTCGGACTAAAACAATCAGAATCCTTTGCAATTTGGATTTTTGGACATAAAGCCCCCAACTTCAATTCAAGGGAAAAAGTGCAAATTCTTGTGGATTGGAGCGACGCCAGGGGTCAATTTCGACTTGGAGGGACTTCTAAAGGGTAGGCGTCCTGTTTCTCTTTAATTTTGCTTGCTTTCTGGGTGTTAATTGTGATTTTTGTGCATTTTTATCTCTTTTTTCTGCGTTTCTGCTCCTGGAAATCAAGAACAGTCATACGACTGTTCTTGAATTGATGAACAGTCGTACGACTGTAGTTACAGTCGTACGACTGTAGTTGATTTCCAGGTGGTTTTATTTTCAGCTTGTTTTAAATAAGTTTTTGATGAAATCTTGAATTTTCAGCATCTACAGTCGTACGACTGTAGTTGAGTTTCCACGACTGTAGTTTACAGTCGTACCCCTGTAGTTCTCAGAATCAGAATTTCCCCTTTAAAACCCAAAAATTTCATAAAAAATCCATAAAAATCCCAAAAAATTCCCAAAAAATCCCAAAAAATCCCAAAAAATTAGAAAACCCCAAAAATCATCAAAATGAATTTTGTTGTGTGCATCACGACCATAGATTCAATTTTCTGGTAAATTTGCATTAAGAACAATTCAACGACGGAGATCCAGTTCTCCTGAAAACAGGCCCATTTAACGCATAAAAATGCATGTAAACCGGAAAAAAATTGTTTTCAAAATGATTTTCCCACAAAACCAAAAATACAGGGACGTTTCAAAATATTTTCCAGGTCTAACCGGGCCGGCTAGCCGAGCCAACCCGGTTACCCCCTCAATGCATGCCCCCGATTCTTGATTTCCCAATTCTGTCTATTTGAATCCTAATTGTGGTGTGCCGTATAAATTGTGCTAACCTTTGTTTTGCAGCTCTTATTTATATTTATTTTTAATTTTATTTGTATTTTAATAGAATTAATCGTGTATCCTAAGCGGTTGTAGTTTTTAGATTATCGTGTATATAGGCGATTGTATAAGTGAGGCGAGAGCTTTTATTTTTCCATTCGATTTGGTTGTAAGCCAATTAATATTTATTTCTTTTCCGTATTTTTGTATTAAATATTTTATGTGCGCGCTGTATGCCTTTTATATTCAATAAAATTGACTTTCGATTTTGAAATACCATTTGAGAACATTGGCAATATTTATTTTAATTAGACACGAAATAAGGGACTTGTCCGGACCCGAATCTCTGGATAGTGTAGCGACCGTTCGTCCGGTTCAGCTACATAAGAATTTCCCGGTTGAGCTGAGCCGGGTGGCGACTCTACAATATTCATCGAGACTTAGGTTTCGGTCTCTTTTAAGAATTAATTTCATTTATTTTTCCAAAACGCAGATTTCCATTATAAAAACCCCACGCGAGGGAGGGGCCCGCCCGAGATCGTGGCGCCCCATTCCCAAAGGGAGTCCCGCCTCCAGTCGAAAATGCGTCGTCCGCTCACACTTAACTCAACTTGTTGTTTGTTCCATCCGGTTCCTATTCGAACTCTCGCATCACATTGGGTCTATGAACAGATCCGATATATTGAATGGCGGTTTTTTTTGCCAGACAATTCTTTCTGCATTCTGCACCATTGCAACTCTTTTGATTCAATTAACCTTTACCAAAATTTCTATTAAAAACCTAATGAGTCTCTCTTATAACCCGATTTACCGGATGTCACAACAATATTGTTAATAAATTGCATATTAACTTTAAAAAACCTATAATTAATAATAATTAATAATATATAATATATAATATTATGTACTCGGGTTGGGCATAGGTGTTATGACTAATCCCAAGCCTAGCCCGTAAGGTATTTGGGCTAGTGCGGATTTGGGTTGGGCCAAGTCTATATTATTAGGGATTTCGGCATAACTATACACATTTACTACACTAATTACAAAAAGTTGAACCACTAACAACTCATTCTATAAAACTCAAAATTTTTATATTTTATTCAATATATGTCAACTACTTATAAATTAGGAATTATAAATAAATAAGATCATAGTAGATATTCATAAAATTAAAATTGTGTAAATCTAATCTCTTTCCTTAATATATGGAACTAAACAGAAATATCTAGTAATAAAAGTTACTTTTTACAAAACTATATTAGATGTTGTGATGACCTTCTTCACAACTAATACATATCTCGTAATTATTTTCCTAACAAATATGTTGACTTTTGTTTTGATGATTACAAGTTGACAAGTTGGTAAATTTAAGGCAAAACATATCCAAAACCCCTTGATCTTTCTTCTTTTATGCAATCAGCCCTATGATCTTTGTTTTACCTACATTAAGTACATGATCTTTTATTTTTTTGTCTAGTCGCCTGTATTTTTCACGGCCCTTTATGCGTGTAACCCAGCCTCTGTTATCTGGCGTGTCAACCGTTATATATGCCACGTCATCCGCCACATCAGTGTTTTGGTCCCACTTACCCATACCTATACCCAACCCAAAAACCCAACCAATCCATCTAATATAATCCGATCCGAAATGCTGAAACCGGATTTTACATTCTAAAATAGCGTCTTCTTCTTCTTCTTGAATTCGTTCAAACCCTAACACCAAAACCAGTTTTAGAAGAAGAAGAAGGCATTATTTTAGAATGTAAAAATCCGGTTTCAGCATTTTGGGTCAGGTTATATTAGCTGGGTTGGTTGGGTTTTTGGGTCGAGTATAGGTATGGGTAAGTGGGATCAAAACGCTGATGTGGCGGATGACACGGCATACATAACGGTTCACGCGCCAGATAACGGAGACTGGGTTACACGCGTAAGGGGCCGCGAAATGCGGGCGAATAGACAAAAAAATAAAAGTTCATGTACTTAATGTAGGTAAAAAAAAGATCATGGGGATGATTACATAAAAGAAGAAAGATCAGGGGGTTTTGGATGTGTTTTGCCTAAATTTAATTCAAATAAGATGACATCTAATAAAAAGAAATAATGTCACATAAAGAACCAAAAGTATTGTGAGCTAAAATAATATATGACATAATTTTAGTTATGAGATAAAACAACTTATAAGTTGCAAAGAGCTTCCTACAGCTACACACCTCCTCAGGAGCTGCAATTCCTCTTCTTATGAAGTAAAACTAATAAAAATGGTTTGCTTACAAGCTGAAGACAACTGCTATATTGTTTCAGGAGCTCATATCAATTACCACATTTGCCTTATGAATCAAAAGCAACAACCATATGCTTTTAGGAGATAAACACAACAACTATAATCTCTTCAGGAGGAGGATTCAACTGCCATGAACTTCTTAGGGCTACAGAAAACGGCTACTTTTCTTTGTTAAGAGCACTTCACTACCTATATAAAGAAATGAAATTCAAAGTGAGAAAGTGGGAGACTTAAAGCAATTTTCATACATTCGAAGCTTCTTATATTCAAGTCTTCCAAAATTCCTATAAGTGCAAAAAGAGAGAAGGACTTCATCTTGTTCATACATTCTTTCAAATATTCATCTTAAGGGAATTGTATTTTCACACAAGGGATTTGTATGAAAGGGGGTTAACTTTGTTGATAGTGTGATCAACAAAGTTTGTACAAGTTTGGTGCTTAAGCTTTGAAAAAGCATTGGCAGAAGTTTGGTATTAAGGTTTGAAAAAATACCAGGATATGTTTGGTGTTGAGCTTTAAAAAGCACTGGAAGAGTTTTGTTACTTGAGCTCTAAAAAAAGTAACAGTAGAGGTTTGATACTTAGCCTGCAAAAGTATTGAGTTTGTTACTTGAACTCACAAAAAGTAACACAAGCTTGTTTCCTGCCCGTAAAGGAAACGATAGTGGAAAATCTCAAGCGGGTTTGAGGACTGGACGTAGACCGGTTGGGTCAAACCAGTATAAATCTTGTGTCTTCATCTCTTTATCCTTACACACTTTATTTTCATTGCAAGTTAAATTTTTTGAAGACACTCTTAATTTTAGTCAAGCATATCTATATTCACAAGTTTTATTATTTTATCAATTCCCTTTTTTTTTAACTTGTGTTTATTGAAAGAAAATCATTTTTATTCAAAAAGAATTTTCTAAACTGTTTGCAAAAATTTTTATTCAGTATACAGTACTATTCACTTCCCTCTAGTACTGTAGCTAGCCTATTTGGGACCGTCAATTGGTATCAGAGCTTGACTCTCAACAAAAGGAGTAAAATCCTTAGAGTGATCCTGAAGTACATCTGGTAGTCAAAATATTTTTATGTCGGAGGGATGCTCCATCAACAAATCTCCACTTTTCAATAGAGAAAATTACAATTTTTGGGAAAATAGAATTAGGATTTTTTTACAGTCTACGGATATACAGGTCTGGAGGATTATCAATGAAGGACCTAATATCCCTATTAAATTTGTTGATGGTGAACCTATCCGTAAAGAAGAATATGAATATGAAAATGCTGACTAGACCAAAGAAGCTTTAAACTCTAAAGCCATTAATTTATTACATTGTGCCTTAGATATTAATGAGTTTAATCGTGTTTCAGGTTGCACGACAGCAAAGAAAATATGGGACAAACTTGAGACAACTCATGAGGGAACCAAACAAGTTAAAGATGGAAAGATAAATCTTTACATCACCGAATATGAGCTGTTCAAAGTAGATGCAAAAGAGTCAGTTTCAGACATCAATACAAGGTTCACACTCATTGTGAACAAATTGAAGAATCTAGGTAAAAGCTTCACAGATGAAGAACTGATTAGCAAATTAATCAGAACAATGCCAACTTGATGGGATGCAAAGCTCATAGCAATAGAAGAATCAAAGGATTTAACGTCATACTCATATGATGAATTTATTGGCTCATTACTCACATATGAAATGAAAATTAAATCTACTACTGACCGTGAGCAAACTAACAAGAAGAGGTCCATCGCACTAAAAGCTGCTGATACAACTCCTGAAGAATCCACTTCCACTTCAGAAAGTGATAATGAAGAAGCACTGTTAGTCCAAAAATTTAGAAAATTTCTGAAAAGCAAAAATAGAGATAAAAGATTATTCAGGAAGCAATCCACAGCAACAAAGCTGACAAAGTCAAGAAAGATTCAAAATAAGAAATTACATGTTTTGAATGCAACAAACCAGGCCACTTCAAAGCTGATTGTCCAAAGCTTAAAAGCAAATACAAGAAGAAAGACAAGAAAGCAATGATAGCCACCTGGAGTGATAGTGATGAATCCAATTCTGATGATGATGATGAAAAACTAGAAAAAGCTCAAATATGCTTCATGGCAAATGATAATGCAGAAGGTTCATCACAAAACGAGGAAGAAGAGGTAATCCTATAAACTTTATCTCAAAATGATCTTATACAAGAATTCTTTAAGATGCATGACACTAAGCTTGACATGATTACTAAGTGTAAAGAATACAAAAACAAGCTTTTAGAGAAAGAATCTGAAAAGCTTGAATTACAAAGCAAAGTAAGCTTTCTAGAAAACACCAATCTAGAATTAATAAATAAAGTATCACATCTTGAAAAGAAATGTGAAAAGTTGGACTCTGCAATTAGCAAATTCACAAATGGTGAAGTATGCTAAATATGCTATTAGATTCCTAAAGAAATCCAAATGATAAAACAAGAATTGGTTATGCCTGTGTTAATGAGATATCATCTGAAAATCCACCAAAGCCAATTGTATTCTGTTTTTCCTCCACTTCTACTATGCAAACTTAATCCCCCAAACCTACATATCCAAAGCAGTGTAAAATTTTGAAACCTGTCACTGAACCAAATATTAATACTCAGTATACCAACCAAAGAACCAAAAAGAGGATATATTCTTCCAAACCAAGAAGTGTACAATCTTATAAACCAAGCCAGCATTATTTTTCACAACAAAAGATTGGTCACAAAAACCCATATAGACCTGTATGCTTTCAAAAGTCTTATTCTTACAGGTCAAAGCAAAAACATAAACACACACATCAGATTAACTATGTTTCCTATCACCAACACTCTTCTTCAAAACCATACCAGTCACTTCAATACAAGAAAAGAAAAAATATTACATGTTATTACTGCAACCATACAGGACATGAAATTGGAAATTGTAAGTTTTTAAAGGAAACCAGAAAGGTATATGGGTTCCCAAAAAGAAATATATTGACTCTAACCCGAAAGGACCTAACAGTATTTGGGTACCTAAGTCTACTTGATGTGTTTTGCAGGTATGTCTACAGAACACTCTTGGAAATTCAAAGTGGTATGTTGATAGCGGTTGTTCTAGACATATGATTGGAGATGGAAGATACTTCACTTCCATAAAAAGGGTGAAGGGAGGAACGGTGAAATTTGGAGATAATCTAGTAGGACAAATCATTGGAAAAGAAAATATTGGAAACAACCCATGTATTGATGAAGTATCTCTACTTGAAGGATTAAAATTCAATCTTCTAAGTGTAAGTCAACTCTATGACAAAGATCGCAAGGTAATCTTTGATTCAAAAAAATGTGAAATTGTGGAAGCCAAAAGTGGAAAGACTTTACTTGAAGTTCCTAGAGTTGGAAATATTTATCTTATAAATTCAAGTACTCTTACTAATGATAAATGCTTAATTTCACAAGAAGAAGAGAGTTGGTTATGGCATCGTAGACTAGGACATACAAGCATGCATCTGATTTCAAAACTTTCAAAAAAGGATCTAGTTAAAGGTTTACCTAAAATCAATTTTGATAAAACTCATATTTCTGATGCATTTCAAAAAGGGAAGCAAACCAGAAGCTCCTTTAATCCTAAAGGAGTTATCTCTACCTCTAGACCATTAGAACTACTGCATTTAAACTTGCTTGATCCAATACAACCAACAAGTTTAGGAGGCATGAGTTATGCATTTGTCATAGTAGATGATTATTCATGTTTTACATGGATATTATTTTTGAGTCAAAAAGATGAAGCTTTGAACAAGTTTCTACCTTGTGTAAAAAGGTTCAGAATTTGAAAAACACTTCTATTGTCGCTATTAGAAGTGATCATGGAAAAGAATTTGAAAATCATCTTTTTGAAATATTTTGCCTTAAGCATAATATCTCACATAATTTCTCAGCTCCTCGAACTCCTCAACAAAATGGTGTTGTTGAAAGGAAAAACAGGACTTTTGAAGAAATGACAAGAACCATGCTTAATGAAAATAATTTACCAAAATATTTTTAGGTTGAAGCTATGAACACCGCTTGTTATATTTTAAATCGAGCTTTAATAAGATCCATTTTAAAGAAAACACCATATGACTTATGGAATGGTAGAAAACCTAACATTGGTTGTTTCCATCCATTTGGTTGTAAATGTTTTATTTTTAACAACAAGGAATATCTCAATAAATTTGACTCTCAGTCAGATGAAGGTATTTTCTTAGGATATTCAATACACAGTAAAGTATACAGAGTCTTTAACAAAAGAACTCTTACCATTGATGAGTCCATGCATGTAGTATTTGAAGAAGCTAACTCTCTCCCAAATAAGGAATCTTAGGATACTCTTGAGATAATTGATCCACAGGTTGAGAACACAAAAAAAGATGGGAATGTCCTGCTAAAGGAAGATAACTCTAGTGATCAAGATGAAAACAATGTGCAAGAATTGCAAACACAAGAAAATCAATATGATGATCTACCAAAAGAGTTCAAATACCACAGATATCACTCCAAAGATAACATTATTAATAATCCTTCACAAAAAGTAATGACAGGGAATCAATTAAATGAATATTTTGTGAATATGGTATTTGTTTCGGAGATTGAGCCAAAGAATTTTAAAGAAGCTGAAACCAAGGAAAGCTGGATGATGGCTATGTAAGCAGAGTTGGACCAATTCAAAAGAAACAATGTCTAGAAACTTGTGCCAAAACTTGACAATCAATCACTAATTGGAACCAAGTGGGTATTCAGAAACAAATTGGATGAATTTGGCAATGTTGTCAGAAACAAAGCCAGATTAGTTGCCCAAGGGTATAACCAATAAGAAGGAATAGACTACGATGAAACATGTGCTCCAATTGCAAGGTTGGAAGCCATTAGAATGCTACATGCATTTGCCTGCTACAAAGACTTCAAACTCTATCAAATAGACATAAAGAGTGCATTCCTGAATGGATACATCAGTGAATAAGTCTATGTAAAGTAACCTTCAGGCTTTGAAGATTGTCACCATTCTAACCATGTCTACAAGCTTACTAAAGCCTTGTACGGGCTAAAACAAGCACCAAGAGCTTGGTATGAAAGGTTAATTGCATTCTTAGTTGCTACAGGTTTAATTCGTGGAAAAGTTGACATAATATTGTTTATAAAGCATGATAAGAGCCATCTATTACTTGTTCAAATTTATGTTGATGATATTATATTTGGTTTTACTAACGCTAAACTGTGCAAGGAGTTCTCGCAAGAAAGGAGCACTGAATTTGAAATGTCTATAATGAGCGAGCTAAATTTCTTCCTTGGATTACAAATCAAGCAAGGAAAGAAAGGAACATTCATATGCCAATCAAAGTACACTAAAGAAATTATAAAGAAGTATGGAATGGAAAACTCTAAACTAGCAAGAACACCAATGAGTACATCAATCTCTCTAGATGAAGACAAGAAAGGTAAAAGTGTGGATACCAAGAAGTATCGAGGTATAATTGGTTCTCTACTCTATTTAACATCTAGTAGACCTGATATACAATTCATTGTGTATTTATGTGCGAGATTCCAAGCCAATCCTAAAAAGTCTCAGTTAAAGGCTGTTAACATAATTCTTAAGTATCTAAATGGTACTCAAGAAATTGGGATCTGGTATCCAAAATGTCAAAACTTTGATCTTGTAGGTTACAATGATGCTGATCATGTTGGATGTAAATTGGATAGAAAAAGTACCTCAGGTACTTGCCAATTTTTGGGAGAAGCATTGGTATTATGGTCCAGCAAAAAGCAGTCAATTGTAGCAATCTCAACAACTAAAGCTAAATATATTTCTGCAAGTAGCTGTGTTGCACAAATCTTGGGAACGAAACAACATCTTGAAGATTATGGCATAAAGTATAATCATATACCGATAAGGTGTGATAAATCTAGTGCCATAAATTTAACAAAGAATCCTATTTAGCACTCAAGGACTAAGCAAATTGATATTAAGCACCACTTCATCAGAGATCATACACAAAAGGTGACATTTATTTAGAATTTGTTCCAACGGAAGAGCAAATAGCTGATGTTTTCACTAAGCCTCTAAGTGAAAATAAATTCAGAGAATTAAGATTAAAAATTGGTATGTCAATGCCAATATGTGATACTGGGAAATGAAAAATCAGACAAAATAAAATTTTTATAGCTAAATTTTATTGTAAGTCTAGATTACGTAAAATTAATCAAAATTTTACGTTTGGATCAGATTACAGATAAAAAAATAAGTCATGAAAATTTATGAGAAAAGTTGTCATGTCATTTATGCTTCTTATTTAGCATAATTAATTAGCATAAAATTATAAAATTCTCTAATAGATTAATTAAGGCCATGATAATTGCATTAAGTCAATGAACCTTATTAAGAAATACGAAATTTTTTATCAGGCCCAAATTCTTTCAAAACCACAAAATTCATAGCTAAAAGGGCCGAATAAAATTCAAGCCCAAGCTACTATATAAGCTCAAAATAAAAAGAAGAAACTCACACCTTAAAGCATCTTATGGGTTTATTTCAAACCGGTTCTCTACAACAAAGAGACGGTGTTGTTTGCTAAGAGCACCAATTTTTCACTTCATTGTGTCAATCTCTTCCTTCCTCACTCACGCAAAAACTAGCTATTGAAAAGACCCTCTCCTAGCAGAAAATCTTCACCAACCTCTCCAAATCTATACCTCATCCTGTATCTCACCCTCGATCTCTCTGCCAGAAATTCACCTTGCAAAACATAGTTAACAAGGCAAAATGATGAGGAGATGCTTTGTGAATGCAACGAAGAAGCTGAGAGTCGATCTCTCAAAAAAAGAGATGAAGAGAAAGAGAGAATATACGAGTGGGTCAGAGAAATTTCATCAACCAAAGAGAAGGAAAATGAACTCATTAGAAGAAATATATGAAAATAGAAAAAGTGCAAGGAGAGAGAATCTAAAGGTGGAGACTCAAGCCCCGCCTGCTTCTCCACCAAATCACTCAAGGTTCGAAATAGGTAAACGTATTTACTCTGATGGTTTTACTAAGGAAAGAGTGAGATGTAGGAGAGTAGAATGGAACTACTTAGGTGAAAATGATAAGCCTTTTGTCTGGTATTTTAAAGCCCAATGATGGGAAGAATTCCTGAGTATAAATGAACCAATATATGATTCACTAGTCAGTGAGTTCTATGGAATTTTGACTTGCATTGGTGATATGGAATTTGAAGTGTGTCTAGGAGGAAGAAAATACCCTGTAAATGAAAAAGTTTTTAGTGAAGTATTTGACTTACCTTTACAAGGAATTAGACTGGATAGATTTCCTGCACCTACCATGTTAGGAAAATATAATGCTGCTGCCTTTACTAGTGAACTTTTCAACATTCCTCATGGTCATTCAATTCCCTGGTCTGAATTGGATGCATGATACCCAAATGAAAATGTCAGAATTCTACAACTCTTAAATTCAACCTTCTTCCTTCCCCAAAAAGCCAGTATAGTCATAATGAACTGTTTTGATCTCTATTTCACTTGGCATATCATGAGTTACATCAAAGTAAACCTCCTACACATTATGATAAATCACCTCACTCATGTAAGAAGCAATTCAGTGCTGCCCTACAATATGATTCTCACAAAGTACTTCACTTACTTTGGTGTGTCTAAAGCAGGACTTATTCCCTCATTTGTTAATTCAAGATCAATCATAAACAAGTCCAACATAGATAGGATGTTAAAGGCTTGTGCTCATAAAAAACAAATTCCTACCAATCCCATTGAAATTGAGTTAATTCTGATAGTTCTTCCAATGGTAGTACTGAAGCCTTCATAGCAAGGCATTTAAGCCAAAATGCTTCTTATATTTATCACTCATCTAAGAAAGGAAAAGAAAAGATTGCTGAGAACAATGTTGAAGAAATTAAGAGTGTTGGAGTCCAATTGGAACCTGTGCAAACACATAATGAAGAAAATGCATACTCTGATAGGACTGAAACTTCACAAGTACCTGAGTCAATTGAGGAAAGAAGGTCTAAAGGTCAAAAGGAGAATACTATGTTTGATTCTCTTCTGGCATTGGTTAATGAGGAGGAACTATATTTAGGAGCTCAAGTAGAAACAATGCCCTCTCCAACTACATTGTCTGATCTATCTTTTGAACCAATGAATATCTTTATGACCTACAATGCTTCAGATCTCTTTAAAACCTTTGTCCTTACTCCACTAGTCTATCAACCATCCTTCATAATGACTAAAAACTTCTCTGATCCAGACTCCTTTTCATCCATCCCTCTCTCTATTTGTCCTCCATCACCTCCCTAAGTGCAAACTGTATCAGAAAGTAACTCTCTTCAAACAATGCATACACCCCTACATCCATACAATTCCAGCTAACCACCACCACCTGATTATCAAAAAGTGACTACATACACTCTTGAAACTTGTTTTAAAGTGATCTCTGAGGTTTTGCAAGCATCAAAAGACCTAATGTCCTCCAGGCCCTATATTGAAGTCCCTGCTGCACTGAGAGAACTACAAATACAGATGATCAACACTCAAGAAAAATTACACCATGTAATTGCAGGTATGGAGATTGAGCTAGCTAGAATGACAGGCACTATAACTCATCTCTCTGAGTAGATTAAGATAATGAAGAGCTTGGTCAAGGGCATACTCAAGTCTGGTGCATCATCCTCATCTTCTCCCCTGTGATGGTCATATCAAAGACAATTATTGGCCTGTAGAGATGTATCTGAAGATCAGAAGAATTCACACCTGCTCCTCTGCTATTATTGGCTCCAACAGTTTGTATTTATTTTCTTTTGAATTAGCACTCTAATCTTGAGAGTATTTTCTTTCATTTGGGTTTTATGAAGCCTAAATAGGACATGAATGCCCTTCTACTACTTGTTTCTGCTCCTATCTTACATATATGCATGACTCTTCTTTGTTAAGTTGATGACTTTAGCTTACAAATTCAAATGAGTTTATTCCTCTATAGAACTTTGCCACAGGATCTGCCATGTACTTCATAGCTACCTTCTAACCTTTATCACCTATGACATATGTCATTGAAAACTGTTAGTTATACTCTACTGTCTTTATCTCCCTCACACTTGCTTTTTGATGATTTCAAAGGGGGAGAAAATACACAAGTAACTTATAGTTTGACATTTTATTGCATGCCTGCCTAATATAAATTGAGAAAAATGTAGCCTAACATGTTGTAGTTGATATATATGATCTGTGGCTATGAAGTTAAAGGTTGAGATATATGATCAGTGACTATGTATTTCTATCAAGTTAGTATGCTCTGTATTGGCAGAATGTGTTTAAGTTTATATATTTTTTGTTAACAGAATATGTGATGACATATGATTATGCTGACAGAGTACATAGGTTGCTTGACATGTGAATATAGATTATAAGTAAGTGATGCTGAACTTGACATATGAATGTGTGTTATTAGTATATGATGTGCTTTGATAGTATATGATTACTTATGTGCTATCTGTGGTTATTTGTGAGAATATAAGAAAACATATATAGCTATAATATTCATACATGTGTCACAATAAGATGATTCATATGCCTTTATCCAGTCTATATAAGTTGTGCAGATAAGTTATGTAATCCAGCTTATGACATGCATAGTTATGTCAGTTTCTGCTAGTTTGGGATATATGGTATAAGTCACTTGTGATGACAAAGGCAAAACTTCTTTCATGTGACATTCTTTTAGACATATGTGCATTGAATTGAAATTTGTCTTACACAAGTTTTTTATTTTTTATTTTTTAACTTTGTCTACTCTACTGCAAAAACAATACATATAAGCTTTTTTTTTTTTTGAAAAACTCTCGGTCATCACATCTGTAGTTAGCAATGAATTTGCATAAATATATGAGAGCTAGACTTATTCTGTGAGAAACCTTTTCTTTTCATGATGTTGCTATTTCTAATTAACAGAATGAAACTGGTTTATATGTGTGACAGAAATTGTTAATAGATATGCAGATTTTAGAAGAATTATGTGATTTTTAAAGAGGACATGTTAGAGAAGATACATATACAGCATCAAGCTTAATTAACTTTTGATCTTTCGATCAAACTTTTGTGGCCAAATCAGTTTAACTCCTTAAATATATGGCTTTACTCTAACATCCCTATGATATATATATATATATATATATATATATATATATATATATATATATATATCTACCGTATACAGATACATAAACTTCAATGCAATCTCTTCATTGAAGTCCAAGACCCACAAATGAACTATTTTTGAGCTTTAAAAGCATAATAGGCTTTTCTCTTTTATGTTTGAATTGGATAATATCTAACGATAAGAGCTTAAGCCTAGTAATTTTTTCTCTCTTCTCGCTAATCAATCTTTGCTACTCCAAAGCCTTCTACGCAGATTATATTGGTTGATCAGAAACAAAGAACTCATTTTTTTATCTCAAAAATTTCTGATAAAACAAACCATGCACATATTAAGGGGGAGCACAAACAAAGAATATCTCCTTCACATAAAATGTCAATCTACCATTTACTAAAAAGTTGCAATCATTAAAAAGAGGGAGAATGTTGACTTTTGTTTTGATGATTAAAAGTTGACAAGTTGGTAAATTTAATTCAAATATCATGACATCTAATAAAAAGAAATAATGTTACATAAAGAACCAAAAGTATTGTGAGCTAAAATAATATATGACATGATTTTAGTTATAAGATAAAACAGCTTATAAGTTGCAAAGATCTTTCTACAACTACACACCTCCTCAGGAGCTGCAATTCCTCTCCTTATGAAGTAAAACTAATAACAATGGTTTGCTTACAAGCTGAAGACAACTGCTATATTGCTTCAGGAGCTCATATCAACTACCACATTTGCCTTAAGAATCAAAAGCAACAACCATATGCTTTTAGGAGATAAACACAACAACTACAATCTCTTCAGGAGGAGGATTCAACTGCTATAAACTTCTTATGGGCTACAGAAAATGGCTACTTTTCTTTGTTAAGAGCACTTCACTACCTATATAAAGAAATGAAATTCAAAGTGAGAAAGTGGGAGAATTAAAGCAATTTTCATACATTTAAAGCTTCTTATATTCAAGTCTTCCAAAATTCTGACAAGTACAAAAAGAGAGAAGGACTTCATCTTGTTCATACATTCTTTTAAATATTCATCTTAAGGGAATTGTATTTTCACACAAGGGATTGTGTGAAAGGGAATCAACAAAGTTTGTACAAGTTTGGTATTTAAACTTTGAAAAAGCATCGGCAGAAGTTTGATATTTGAGCTTTGAAAAAATATCGGGATAAGTTTGGTGTTGAGCTTTAAAAAGCATCAGAAGAGTTTTGTTACTTGAACTCTAAAAAAAGTTACAGTAGATGTTTGATACTTAGCCTGTAAAAGTATTGAGTTTGTTACTCGAACTCGCAAAAAGTAACACATGCTTGTTTCCTGCCCGCAAAAGAAACGATAGCGGAAAATCTCAAGCGGTTGGTTTGAGGACTAGACGTATACCGGTTGGGTCGAACTAGTATAAATATTGTGTCTTTATCTCTCTATCCTTACACTCTTTACTTCATTGCAAGTTAAATTTCTGCAATTTTAATTAATAGCTTTATTTTTTAAGACACTCTTAATTTTAGTCAAGCATATTTATATTCACAAGTTTTATTATTTTATCAATTCTGCATTTTTGTTAAACTTGTGCTTATTGAAAGAAAATCGTTTTTATTTAAAAAAAATTTTTAAACTGTTTGCAAAAATTTTTATTCAGTATACAGTAGTATTCACCCCCCTCTAGTACTGTAGCTAGCCTATTTGGGACCGTCAAAATAAAACTAAAATCTGAGTAATACATAAACCTTTATATTGTTAATACAAGATATAAAAATATGAACTTTAAAATCTGGTTAATGAAAATATATACATCAAATACATAACAAATCCACCATATATAAATCGTTTAATTATTTTACACTATATACATCAAATATGTTATTAATATACATATCATTAAGTTATATGTATCAAATATAGTACTAATATGCTTATATCTAAGCTAATAGACCAAACATATTATATTTAAAATTTTCATAATATATTGAAGATATATGCAGTATAATGATAGAATTAAAATATAAGTTTTGGTGTGATTTCCTCTATTTCTATTCAATTTATAAAATTCTAATGATAATAAGTATTATTGAATATATGTATAATACATGGAGAATACACTTTCAACATGCAAAAACGATTCTATATAGTTGAAAAAATATAAATTAAACCTGAGAAAAATGGGGACCTATATATTTGATTATCATTTGATGAGGATTAATGAATAATTAAGAGATTGCCTCAACATGTAATGACAGGTTCAACAACCAAGAAAAGAAAATATCTAATTTTTGGAAAGAAGTCTATGAGAAAATATATAGAATATCATAATACAAGAAAAAAAAAAGATTTCAAAAATTTTAAAAATATAATGCAATCCAAGAGGTGGATATTGGACATTACCAACGAATTAATTAGATACATTCAACACAATTTTCCATATATTAATCATATTTTTAGTGTATTGATACAATTTAATACATTCATTATATATTTCTAGTGTATTCGTGTGTGCATATAATATATATATATATATATATATATATAGAGAGAGAGAGAGAGAGAGAGAGAGAGAATATTATTACATTTGTATTTCAAATATGAGCAAATAAATTAGGATCTTAATTATATAATATATCGCTAATACCTTGAGTCAATATCAACTATCAAGTATGATTAAAAAAAATCGATCCAATAAAGGATAAGATTACATACTAGAGTGAAAAGGAAAAATGACAAAATTAAAAAAAAAAAAAAAAAAAAAAAAAATAGTAAGAAAAGAAAGAAGAATGAACAAAAAAGATGAGATAGAATTTACGCCTAAAATATAGTGATGCAGTAAATCTATTTTAGATTATATTAAATATAATTATTAATTTTAAATTATCTGATATTGACAAAAACTGAATAAATCCATAGGAATTCGATTTACTATTGTTTGCTTTTATGTAATTAAAAAAATGATTGATTTTTTTTTTTTTTATTGATTTTATTGTAGATAGTATTAAAAATACGAGTATTGATGTAATTTCCTCGTAATAAAAGATGAATTAAGTAAATGTCAAGATTTCAAAATAAATTAATTAGAAATCAATGACTAACAAACTAATTAACAATCCATCTATTAAATTATTAAGATGTCAACCAAATATATATAACGAAATAAAAAATCAAGTTGTTGTAGATATTTTGACATAATAACAACATTCAGTTACCTTTAATTAACCTAAGTTAATAAATTGATAAAAAAAAAATATCATAGAACCTAGATTTAATTAATTAAAAATTTGTTTCCATAAAAAAATAAAATTTACAAATACAAATACAATTAATTTACAAATCAATCTTGATTTTCTATAATATAATTCTGATCATGGTTATTAGACCCGGACTAGTTAAAGAACCGGAAAAAAAGGGTCAAGGGTTAAAGGTCAAACCAGGGTTAAAACGTTAAACCGACTGAACCTTTTACAAAAAGAAAATAGATAAATAAAAATATTCTTATAATATCTAACATTTTCACACAATGACTCTTATATATTAAGCTAAAGGATGTCAAAAAAATTTGGAAAAACGATTTTCCAATGTGGGATTTATATATATTAAGATCTTTGAGCATCTCGTACAAGAAGAAAAGAAATCCCATATTTGAAAATCATTAATTTTAACATCCTTTGTCATCCTATATAGCGAATAAGAATGTCAAAAGGGAAATATAAAATCTCTTTTAAAGTAATTAAGTCAAGATGTTAATAACTTAATATATTGAGACCTTAGAGTAATAAGTATTTATTTGTAAAGGATTGAAATTTTTTTTTTTTTTAACAAGATTTTTGATCCAATTAACTCATGAAACCGGTTCTGGTTCATTGGGTCACCAGTTAACCTGGACGAGTTACTGGGTATTCACGGGTCTTGATGACCCACTGATTTTACAGTAACCGGATCGATCTAGCCTCCGGATCTGGTTGAACCAGGTTGGACCGATCAGGTCGGTCACCATGATTCTGATCACTATTATGAAAAAATGATGATATATCGATATAGTCATCGTTGCAAGGAGTTGAAAATACAAAAATATATACCCAATCTTTTATATTCACAATCCTAATTGTTTTCTTCTAATAGATGATGCAATTCAGCAATGTCTAATTTTGGTGAATATTACAATTTTCCACTTCACTAAAAACATAAGAGAATTTTCCGCTTCACTAAAAACATAAGAGCTTGAAGAGAATTTCTATTGAAGTCCAAGATTAATCAAAATATAATTAAAACCTAATCAACCAAAAAAACCAAAATTAACGAACAAATATAATGATTAAATTTATCAAACAAATACTTAAAATGCACCAACTATATATTGCTATAATCCAATGGCATACTACGATTATGCAATATAGCAACAACAATCTAATAATATACTAATAGTCAACTACAAGTAATTATCGTCCAAAACTATTAAAATTAAAAACTAACGTATTTTGATAGCAAATGAAATTTTCAAAGATAAAAGAAATTGAGAATTAACACACCTGACTATGAAGAAAATACGATGGAAATGGCCAAGATCCTATGAGCTGAAGATGGGGGAAAAGAGAAAAAAATTTTCATTGGAATTGGGAAGAAGATATTGAATTTGACTGCATAAAACAAATGAGTGAGGTTAAAAGCTTGAAACGGGAAAGAAGACGATCTCTGATTATATGGGAAAAAATAATGGAGTTAAAAGTTTGAAAAGTTACAGATATATATGATATTAATAGTGAAAATAAAGTGGGAAAATCAATTATTTCAATTAAAATTACTATAAATAAAAATATTTGAATATGGAAACATAATATTCCCTTTGTCCCACAAATATAGGCAAAAATGTATTGGCATATTGAACAAAAAAAAAACATTAAATACAATTGGTATTTTATTAATATAACCTTAATTAATGTAGTGATTTAATGCATAGTAAATTTAGTTTATTTAAAGATAGAAGTGGAAAGCAGTGGTCATTTGAAGTTAAAAGATGAGTTGTGCCTATTTCATGGGACGCCAATAAGATAAATTGACCTATGTTCATGGGACGGAAGGAGTAATACCAAAATTACTATAAATAACCGTAATTCACATATAAATAATAAGTTTTCAAGCTAACTAACATTTAAAAAATTTTAGCTTAAGATTGATTATTAATTAATATTGGGTTGACATCTAATTAAATAGGTGTTAAATTTTGACTATTTCTATAAATTTTTCTATTATAAATTTAAGGGCAAACAATTATGATCTCCATGAGGTTTACCACAATACATGAACATCTCCAAATATTTTGTCAATTCAATTATTACCTCATTGTATTTTATCTCTGTTATATTAATACCTCACTCCGTCTATTTTAAAGCTTTTTCTATCTAAACTAATGATATGACATATTATTAATTTACTAAAATATCCTCTAATATCCTTTTATCTCAAGTTTTTTATAAGCCAAACTTTTGTTAGAAAAAAGTAATATTACTAAAAGTTGACGACAAGAATTATTTTTTCTATCAAACAATAAGATGTAAGCATCCATTCTCAAAAAGAAACATACCACATATATTGATGGATTCTATAAAGTCCTCTAGATGATCCGGGTCCGGGTTGCTGCTCTGACCGGATCTAATGTATTCTGCAAGACAAAACGATGAGGCACCGATAACCTCTGGGGTATACTCCGATACCTAAGTTAGTATGCTCCTGTATGTTGAAAAGTACTTTTAGGAGAATCAAGAATAGAATTCAATAGCCCTTACCTCAGGCAGAGTATCCTCCTTTTATAGGAGGGAATAGTAGAGTTGGATTGATATTGAAAGAGCTTCCACGTGGGTGGTGTGTTCCTGTCCTAGTAAAACACGGGGGTGGATTCCTACTTGGACACCACCTCTTCCCCTAGGATCTCTCCGCGGATCTAGGGGACTCGATTCGAATCTGCTCAGGGGTGGTTGGGATCCGGATGCGGAAGGCGGCCTCTCAAACCGAGTGATGTGATACGGGTCCGGACATCCGGACTGGGCCGGGTGCACCGGACCGAACCGTAAGGCCGGACCGGATGTCATCAGAAGTCCCCCCTAAGTCTGAAGTAAACCCTTTAGGGTTTAACACCTAAAACCCTGCCTAGGAACGCATGCTCACCCACTGCCTGCCACGTACTGTGTAGCCGCAGGGACGCGACTTTCGATTTGACTTAAATGCTGCAACCCTTCGATTTCCTGCCAGCAGGGTATTTAAGTCGCTGATTTCAGTCCTGAGCGTCATTCTGAGTTTCAGGCGTTCTCATTTCTCAAAAATCCAGTAAGTGCTTTCTTCATCTTTCTGCTACTTTCCTGTGTTTCTTCTGTTCTTAGTTCTAGGGTTACTGTTTGTTTGTTATGGGTTCTTCGAGCTATTCATGGACTGCTAGCACTGCTCCTCGCCCCGTGTCCCCTTCTGTGGAGGTGGATTCTGACGCCGCCAGACTTTCCACCTCTGAGTCCTCTGAAAGAACTCGCTCCACCGGAGAGACCAGTGCACTAGTCTACCTCCCTGAGTCATCTCAGTTGGTCAGGAGTACCTCAGGGAGAACCCTTACCCCCAGAATATCACAGATGGCCTCCTCCATTGCTTTCCACGAGATAAATCAGTTGGCTTCTGATTACCCCTGGTTAGAAGCCTGCGAGTGTCTCATCCCTGCTTCCGACCAGAGGGTTCATCGTCTGCCGCCCGGCTATTTCTCCATCTACCTACACCACGTAGTGGGCGGGTTCACCTATCCGCTCCCGAAGGGGATTTACTCTATCCTGAACCGGTGCGGGGTATGTCCGGCCCAGTTGCACCCGAATGTGATGGAGGACATATGCGCCATGTATTGGTTGTGCTGTAACCTCAGCATCCAACTGACCGGTTCTCTCTTCCGGCATATCGCCACTCCGGTTCTCCGAAACACCAATAGCGACCATCTGACTATGGCTAAGGGGCCTCTTTTCCCGTTTTTTTCTGGCCGCACTTCTTCGGTGAAGGGGTTTAAGGGTCTATTTTTCTTCATCAAGTTGAAGAAAAATGTGCTGACATTCCCCACAACATGGTCTTTCCGACCCGCGAGCGAGATGAGGGGGGAGAAGGATAAGCTCTCGCCTCAGGAACAAGCCCACCTCGATCTGCTGACGGCGGTCCCGACTCAATATTGGAAGCTGCAGTATGCCACGAGAGCTTACCGTGAAGGGTTGCCCCTGGCAGCGCTTGATGACCGGACCGGTCTCCCTGTGTTCTTTAATGATCCCATAGAGGGCCGAGGTATTTACTTATTTTTGTATTCTCCCTATGGCAGGGATGTCACTTGCTGATACTGTTGCAGCCTTGCGTGCCCGAAAGAGCGGATCTAAGGCGTCTACTGCCGCACCTGCTCCGGTTCCTGCAATTGATTCAGCCGGTCCGGATCCTGCTGCTCCTGTAGTGAGTGTGGAGCCTGCTGGAAAGAAGAGGCCTGGTGCTCCCGTATCCGGGTCAGCCAAGGGGAAGAAAGTCCGAGTGGTACGTTATACCCCCCTTGTTTTTTTTTATATGCCGGATTGTGCTTACTTTTTGTTATGCAGGAGGTAGCACCTGATTTCTCAGGTCCGGTGAATACCGACAGCCCGATACGGGATATTTTAATTTCCAAGTTCAGCCAAGATGCAAGTCTTGCTGATCCTCTAGTGCAACTGGAGCTGAGCAACGGCATGTATCTCCCGGCTGACTCCTCCCGGGTGAAGACTATGTCGAACCGGAGCATCGGGACAAGAGTCCTGAGCAAGCTGTATACGGTAAGTCCTAGACTCTTTCCTTTACCTTCTGGCTGTGTCTAACTGTTTCTCTGCAGGCCATCCCCTTCCTCTACGAGGAGTTGAAGAGGGTTGAAGAAGCTGATCGAATCTACGATCAGAGCATTGCCGATGCTCTGGAGAGGAAGAAGCTGGAGGAGGGCCTGGCGAAAGTAAAGGCTGAGGCAGAACAACAAAAGAAGGCGCTTAATGCTGTGACTGCCGAGAATGCAACCCTCAAGCGTTCTCTCGAAGTAGCCGAGGCGGCCTTAGAGCAGGAGAGGAAGTCCCGCGAAGGTGACCGACTGGCGGCAGAGGAGAAGATGAAGGAGAGGACCCTTACTTACGGGCGTCTTGCCCTACTGTATAGGGACCGTATCATTCAATGGTGCTCTGAAGTCTACCCGGATGTTGCTTTCGGGGACATAGAGGTGGATTTCCCTGATGAAGCCGATCTCCTGGATGAGGAAGATGATGTCCCTCAAACCGCCTCGGCGCCTGAAGAGGGATCAGCTGAGGGGTCCGGCAATCAGAATAGGGATTGATGCTTTGTATATGTACATTTTTCCCATAACGGGCAATTAATGAAACAAGTATATATTTTTCCTTTCGATGTGGTTCAACTTTTTCTTTTGTGTTTGAATGCAAACTTTAACGCATCTGTTTATGGCTGCCCTTCATAAGCCGGGTCTAAATTCGGAATCGAATGTTAACCCAGGACTTAAATTTTATCGTAGGCGAATGGGGGGGTCGAGCATGCACTTATTCAAAAGCGAATTAAAATAGCCAAGTACCTCAAAGAAATATTCAAAAGAGAATAATAAAATGATGTATTCGAAAGCGAATCTCCATTTAATTTAAAGTTACAGCACTACAGCTATAGTTGCCTCATTAAAAACCTCAGTAGGGGAAAACCCTGTGGGAAAAAACCGCTACCGAGGGAAAAAGAGTGCAACGTGCTCTATTGGTAGTATTTTCTAAGTGCCCTGGAGTTCCATGTTCGTGGAATGTCTCTTCCATCCATGTGGCATAGTTTGTATGTAGCCGGTCCAAGGACCTTCATGATCCGGTACGGTCCCTCCCATTTGACTGCTAACTTTCCTCTGCCTTCTCTAGCCTGTGAGGCCTCCGCGTCTCGCAATACTAGATCTCCCGGCTGGAAGGCTACCGCCTTTACTTTCTTGTCATGATACCGAGCGACTTTATTTTTGTATGCCGCCATGAGGACGAAGGCCCTCTCCCTTCTTTCCTCCAGCGAGTCCAAGTGAAAGCACAAGTTGATGTCATTCTGGGCTTCGCTGTAGTACGTCACCCTGTCACTGGGAGAGCCTATTTCTACCGGGATTACTGCTTCGGTACCGTACGTTAGGGCCAAGGGGGTTTCCCCTGTGGCCCGTCTCGGGGTGGTTCTGTATGCCCATAGTACGCTGTTTAGTTCATCTGCCCATGCTCCTTTGTGCCCCTCCAACCTCTTTTTGATGCCGTCGCATATGGTGCGGTTGGTAACCTCTGTCATGCCATTACTCTGCGGGTGGGCAACCGAGCTACACCTATGTGTGATGCGGAAGCTTTCGCAGAATTCTTTGAATTTTCTGGAGGTGAACTGAGTCCCATTGTCCGTGATGATGGTATTCGGTATGCCGAATCTTCCCAGGATGTATTCCTTGACAAAGGAAATCACTTTCTTAGGAGTGATGGTAGAGAGGGCTTCTGCTTCCACCCATTTGGTGAAGTGATCAACCACTATGATTATCCACTTCCTCTGTCTGCTTGCTTCCGGTAACGGACCCATAAGGTCGATCCCCCATGTTGAAAAAGGCCAAGCCGTTAGGATTGGCTGTTGCTCCGCCGGTGGTTGGCTGGTTTTCTTTGCGCGTACTTGGCACTGGTGGCAAGCGTAGATGTAGGCCTCTGCGTCTTCTTTCATTGTTTCCCAGTAGTATCCCATGAGCATGGCTTTACGGAGTATGGTCAGGGCAGCCTGATGTGACCCACAGATCCCTTCGTGGAGTTCTCTCAGAACACAGTTGCCTTCCTCTAGCGGGATGCATTTCATCCAAGGGCGACTAAAAGACTTGCGGTAAAGCTGTCCGTCTATGATAGCATACCTAGAAGACTTCCTTGAGATTCGGCTGGCCGTTGGTTCATCAGCCGGTAATTTTCCTTCCTTCAGGAAGTCCATGATGGGTGTAATCCAGCAGGTTCCATGGTGATCTATTGTCAGGGCTTCGTTTTTCTCAATGCTGGGGTGTGACTGCACTTCGTACGGACAGTGCAGATGTTGCCACTCTTTTTTGCTGGAGGCAGCTTTAGCGAGTTCATCCGCTAGGCTGTTGGCTTCCCGGGGTATGTTTTCAATCTTCCATACTGTTCCCTGCACCTCAATCTGTTTCAGCAAACTCCGGACAGTGTCCAAATATCCCTTTTGGCTGGGTCTCGGACTTCGAAGTGTTTGTTTATCTGGTTGGACACCAATCTAGAGTCACTGAGTATCCGGACTCTGTATGGCCCTATTTCTTTGATCAGCTCCAGGCCTTTGATCATTGCTTCGTATTCTGCTGCATTATTCGTTGTTGGGAAGTTGGATCCGGTTTGGTCCCTTGATGTATACGCCTGCCCCGGCCCCTTCTTTCGACGACGCTCCGTCCACAAAGACGTCCCATTCTTCAGATGGAGGTATTGAGTTGCGCTCAAGATCTTGGAACTCTGTTGCAAAGTCTGCTAGGATCTGAGCTTTCATACCCTGCCTGGGCTCGAATCTGATGTCAAATTCCCCCAGGCGTATCGCCCATTCCGCCAATCTCCTAGATGTTTCCGGCCATTGCAGCACCTTCCTGAGTGGAAACCCGGTTCTCACGATGATAGTATGTGCCTGGAAGTAAGGCCTTAGTCTATTGGATGCCGAGAGCAGGGCCAATGCCATTTTCTCAATGTTGGGATACCTCGTCTCCGCCCCGCGTAGTACCTTGCTGGTGTAATACACCGGATATTGTTGCCCGTCTTCTTCTCTTTCAAGAACCGATCCGACGGCTTCCTCTATAGCTGCCAAGTAAACATACAATTTTTCTCCCGGTGTTGGTCTGCTCAGCAGCAGGGGTGATGTGAGGAACTTCTTCAACTGGTCGAACGCCTGATGGCATTCCTTGTCCCATTTGAAGGCCTGCCCTTTTTTGAGTGCTTTGTAAAACAGCATGCATCTTTTTGCTGAGAACGAGATGAACCTTCCTAGGGCTGTGATTCTTCCATTTAGTTTCTGGATGTCGTTGAGGGTCCTGGGTGGAGCCATTTCTATTACCGCCTTTATCTTCTCCGGGTTTGCTTCAATCCCTCTTTGTGAGATCATGAATCCTAGGAACTTACCGCCTCGTACTCCGAATATGCATTTTTCCGGATTCAGTTTGAGTCTGTATTTTTGGAGGATGGAGAATGCCTCCCTTAGATCCTTGGGATGGTCACTCAGGGTCCGGCTCTTGACAATCATGTCATCCACGTACACTTCAACCGTTCTCCCAATCAACTTCTTGAACATACAATTCACCAACCTCTGGTAAGTAGCTCTAGTGTTTTTTAATCCGAAAGGCATGACCTGGTAACAGTATGTCCCTTTGTGCGTAATGAAAGAGGTTTTCTCCTGGTCTGCCTGGTCCATGGGTATCTGGTGATATCCGGATGCTGCGTCTAGGCATGAATATATGACATACTCGGCCGTTGAATCCACCAGCTGGTCAATGTTGGGCAGTGGGTAGCTGTCTTTTGGACATGCTTTGTTGAGGTCCATGAAATCGACGCACATGCACCACTTTCCGCTCGCCTTCTTTACCATTACTACGTTTGCCAGCCATTTTGGGTATTGAACTTCCCGGATGTGTCCTGCATCGAGTAATTTCTGGATCTCTTCCTCGATTGCCCTCTGCCTTTCCGGTGCGTATTTTCTCCTCTTCTGTACTACGGGGGTTGCTTCCGGATCTACGTTGAGTGTGTGTTTTATTATTTCTGATGGTACCCCTTCTATGTCACTCATTTTCCAAGCGAAAGTGTTCTGCTCCTCTTTTATTACTTGTATAATCTGCTCTTTGATGCCAATGTCTAGCTCTTGGGATATCCACATGTTTCTGTCTGATGCGACTGTTAGCGTTTCAAGTTTGTCCACCGGCTCTGTCTTCCCTTCTTCCTCCGGGTTCCTCTCTAGCTGTAAGGATGAGAGGTATGTTCTTTGAGCGATCTGCTGGCTCCCTCTTGCTATCGCCCATCCGGAGGCAGTAGGTATTTGCAGTGTCAGATACCGGATTGATAAGACTGCCTCTGATTCGGAGAGAAGCGGTCTGCCCAATATGGCGTTGTATGCCAGAGGAGAGTCTATTATGGTGAAGTCGGCTTTTGTCCTCCATACGTGTTTCTCATCTCCTATCTCCATATCCAACGCCACTTGACCTGTTACCGGTACAGCGTGTCCACTGAGGCCGACTAGTGGGGCGTGAACCGGATGGATTCTACTAGGTGCAACCCTCAGCTTTTCTATTGCATGCTTGGTGATGATGTTTGTCGAGCTTCCTGTATCTACCAAGATACGTTTGACCAAGTAACCTTTGATTTCTGCTTCCATGACCAGGGCGTCTGTGTGACCCGGTGCTATTCTGTTCTCCGAGAGAGGAGGGTTAGGCTTAGCGTCTCTTTCGGCTTTCCTTTTGATCTTTTTAGCCGGTGGATCTCCCCCTGCTATTACCATGACCACTCCTTTCGTTCTTTTGGTTGGTTGACAATCTTCATCAGTAGGTCTCTTTGATTCCTCCTTGCTTTTCCTCTCTACAAACTTTCATAGTTTGCCCTTCTTTATCAGTTCCTCGATGTCCTCAGCCAGCCGTTTACAGTCATTCGTGTCGTGGCCGTTCACGCGGTGGTATCGACAGAATGCCTTCTCGTCCTCTCCCATGATCTGTCCTCTTCTAGCTTCTGGGTAGGATAGGCTCTTTTTGTCTCTGCTCTTCTCTACAGCCACTAGCACCTCGCCTAACGGCCGGTTGAGGGGTGTGAACTCTTTCGGTCTTCTGTGGTCCCTTCTCTCTCTCTCCTGTCCCTCCTGGGTCGCCTGTCCTCTGATCCCCTCTCGCCATCTCTATGGTGCCGGGTTGGCGCACCCACTTCGTCTAGTTCTATGAATGTTTTTGCCATCGAGATCATCTGTGTTACGTTCTGGGGCTTCCTCAATACGAGGTCGGCCCTTAACCTCTCGTTGGTTGTGTTGGCGATCAATGCCTCCAAAGCCGTGTTGAAATCCAGTCTCCGAATCTCCACCGTTGCCAAGTTGAATCTGTCCATGAACTCCCGAAGGGACTCTCCTTGCCTCTGTTTCACGTCGTGTAGGGTTCTACTGGCTGTTCCGGTGGGGACCGAACCATAGAACTTCATGCAGAATTGCTCCCGGAGTTGTTCCCAACTGTTAATCGATGCCGGTTCTAATGTCTCGAACCAATAGGATGCCGGACCCACCAGCGTTGATGAGAATAATCTGCTCATTAGACCCTCATTGGCCCCAGCTATCTCCATCCTGTTCTTGTAGTTTCTGGAGTGGACGTAGGGATCCGTTTTCCCATTATAGTTCTCAAAGTTTAGCTGTTTGAATTTGGGATCGCATGGCATGCTCAGGATCCGATTGGTGAAGCAGGATCCTCCACTTTCTAGTAGTGGCTCTTGTATGGGCACTGAGAATCGGGAAAAGTAGTGTTTGAATAATGCCATCATCTTTGGGTCGTCTGCTCCTTCCGGCGTAGGTGTTGCAGCTTGTGTTGGGGGTGGGCCCAACATGTACCCGTGGGTCGGGTGATAACTTGGTCAAACACTAAGGGGTTTCTCGTTTTGAGGAAGACTAGGTCAGGACCTGCAAAACAAGACAAAGATACTCCGACGCTCAAATCAGTAAGAGATCAAGAAGCAGTAGAGTATAAATAAGAGAGTTTTCTGTGTATACCTTTTGAGCTAGACAGTCTTTATATAGGCTCCAAACTATCCTAATTAGATTAGGATTGATATTCTTATTTGACCAATAGGAAAGATTCCTAATTAGAGTAAAATAGTACCTTTGCAGAGTTCTATCCTGATTAGAATATAGACTCCTTGATATGGAAGGATTGTAGTCTGCCCAATACTGGATTCTTCGCTTATTAGGGAATTTTCCATTATGCCATCAGATGATGAATTATGTGAAAAATTCATACCCGCTAAGGGGTTTCTCGTTTTGAGGAAGACTAGGTCAGGACCTGCAAAATAAGACAAAGATACTCCGACGCTCAAATCAGTAAGAGATCAAGAACCAGTAGAGTATAAATAAGAGAGTTTTCTGTGTATACCTTTTGAGCTAGACAGTCTTTATATAGGCTCCAAACTGTCCTAATTAGATTAGGATTGATATTCTTATTTGACCAATAGGAAAGATTCCTAATTAGAGTAAAATAGTACCTTTGCAGAGTTCTATCTTGATTAGAATATAGACTCCTTGATATGGAAGGATTGTAGTCTGCCCAATACTGGATTCTTTGCTTGTTAGGGAATTTTCCATTATGCCATCAGAAGTCCCCCCTCAGTCTGGTTCAAGCCTTTTAAGGTTGAAAGTTACTCCAAGCCGAATGCGGCTTGGTCTACATGTGGTATGTGTTTGACTGGATGGAGAGCAATTTTCCTTGTTAAGGATTTGATTTGGTTTCCGGCATTGTTGTGCTTTAACCTTTCTTGCACTGCTCTGTTTGGGACCAGGCCAAAGTCATTCACATGAACAGACCCACCACTTTTTGGAACCTGCTATAGGTTTTTCCTTTCAAGTTTGTAGGGTTTTGCTTGTTCTGAACCCGATGAAGTTATCGATTTAACGAGTCCACACTCACTGCACCAAATGATGGATTCTGTAAAGTCCTCTAGATGATCCGGGTCCGGGTTGCTGCTCTGACCGGATCTAATGTATTCTGCAAGACAAAACGATGAGGCACCGATAACCTCTGGGGTATACTCCGATGCCTAAGTTAGTATGCTCTTGTATGTTGAAAAGTACTTTTAGGAGAATCAAGAATAGAATTCAATAGCCCTTACCTCAGGCAGAGTATCCTCATTTTATAGGAGGGAATAGTAGAGTTGGATTGATATTGAAAGAGCTTCCACGTGGGTGGTGTGTTCCTGCCCTAGTAAAACACGAGGGTGGATTCCTACTTGGACACCACCTCTTCCCCTAGGATCTCTCCGCGGATCTAGGGGACTCGATTCGAATCTGCTCAGGGGTGGTTGGGATCCGGATGCGGAAGGCGGCCTCTCAAACTGAGTGATGTGATATGGGTCCGGACATCCGGACTGGGCCGGGTGCACCGGACTGAACCGTAAGGCCAGACCGGATGTCATCATATATTATGGACAAAGGGTTCTTAAATTAGGAAGTTATGTAGCTTAAATAGGGATAGATTTTTGTCTGTCTTAGGATTAGATACTAAAAAAAAAGCAAAAAAATCAATTGAGCAATCTATTTGGGTGCACACAAGGACAAAATTAATTAATTAATTTGAATAATGCAAAAAAAAAAAAAAAAAAAAAAATTCATTTTCTACAAGCAAATCTGCTAGGATATTCACTCAATATCTTGCCCAAATTACATAAATTTCACCTTGAATATCCTAATTAATTGTCAAAATTGAAAAAATTGGCAAAATTTTAATCATCAATTTATGTAAATTAGTTAAGGATTGAAATATCCTAATTAATTGGCAAAATCCAACGTGAAACTTATGTAATTTTTCAACTGATATTGAATGACTATCCTAACAGATTTGCTTGTAGGAAAAGAATTTTTTTTTATTAATCTGATTAATTAATTAATGTAACCCTTACCTACGCATAAATGGATTGCTAATTTAAGATCTTTTTGTCCGTAATTCGTGTGATATATGCTTTTGAGTATGGATACTAATATCTTATTGTTTGGTGAAAAAAAAATCTCCTGTAGTAAACTTTTAGCGATATTACTTTTATCTAGTAAAATTTTAATTTATAAAAAATTGAGATAAAAATGTATCAAAGGGTATTTTAGTAAATTAATAATATGCCACATCATTAGTTTGGATGGAAAAGGCATGAAAATATGAGTGAAATATTAATATAGCAAAGGCAAAAACGCAAGGAGGTAGTCATTGAATTGTCAAAATAAAAGGAGATATTCAGGTATTTTGATAAATCTCAGGAACGTCATAATTGTATACCCTAACTTTAATGTTTAAATCCAATCCATGGTAGGCGGGCCGAGTGCGATGATTGAAGATGTCTATTTGTTAATGACTATTTGTAACTAAATTGAAGATAGGGAAAAGTACAAAAAAAAAAAAAAAAATCCTGTGATTTGACTGATTTACAGATTAAGGAGTGTGTTTCAAAATGGTACAAAACCATGACACGTGATTTGATGATTATGCAGATCAATGGTTTATCATGGAATACACTCATTAAAGTACAATGGACATTGATGTGAAAGTTTGGAATTTTTTGGAAAATGGGTATATTTTTATTAATTAATAATGCAAAAAAATGAAAAAATTCATAAAAAAAATTACCTAATAATATCCAAATTTTTAAAACTTATTGTAAAGTTATTATGTAGTATGTATATATTTTTCGTATATTTGTCAACAATTTTTTTATTATTTATTTATTATTTATTTTTTTTGCATTATTATTAAAAAATATATTCACATTTAGAAAAAATTCCAAGTTTCCACACTAAAGTTTGTTATTTTTTAATTAATAAACTTGTAAATTTTGGATATTTTTCAACAATTTTTTATATTTTCAATGCTTTTTTTTTTTTATTTTTCTACATTATTAATTAATAAAAATAAACCTACTACCAAAAAAATTTCAAGCTCCCATACCATGATCTATTATATCAACAAACTTGAAATATTTCATGTGAAATTTTGAAGGATAAAAGAGTTTTAGGGGAATATATTGGATGATAAATTCTTGATATGTAAAATCATCAAATCACGTGTCATGCTCTTATACTGTTTTAAAATACAGCTCTATATCTATAAATTGACCATAAGTTTGTTGTTTTTTTTTTTTTTATTTATTTTTTATTTATTTTTTAACTTTTCCCTTGGAAATACATGAAATTTTTTTTCGTTTTTGCCCATAGTTGAGTTGGGATAAATAATAATAATAATAATAATAATAATAATAATAATAATAATAATAATAATAATAATAAAATAAACGGTCACTGAACTGAGTCATCGTAGACAAATAATTCGTTCCTAAACGGCCAAACTACAAGCAATTAGCCCCGAATTCACTCATTCTTCAGAGCCGTCCGAGATGGCTATATCGACCCTCCAGAGACTCCCTTCCCAAATCCACCGCCTCCCTTCACTTTCTCCTTTCACCAAATCCGTTGTTTTCCGCTCCTCCGCCACCTCCTCCCACTCTTCCGCCAAAGTGTCCGATAGAATCGTTAAACTGTTCGCGATCGACCTTGAAGGTAAGAAGCGGGAGATCTTGGGCCTCTCAGGCCACACTCTCCTCAAGGCTTTGACCAACAGCGGACTAATTGACCCTGATTCCCATCGCCTCGAGGATATCGACGCTTGCTCCGCCGAGTGCGAGGTTAGCATCGCTCAGGAATGGCTTAATAAGCTGCCCCCTAGATCTTATGATGAGGAGTATGTTTTGAAGAGGAATTCAAGAGCTAGGGTCTTGAACAAGCACTCCAGATTGGGATGCCAGGTCGTCCTTACTCAGGATCTTCAAGGTATGGTTGTTGCTGTTCCTGAGCCAAAACCCTGGGATATTCCGTAAAACGATTTTTATTTTAGGGTCTTGTTTCGATTTTGCTTTCAAATCAAATATTCAATAATGTGCACACTTGAAATGGATTTCTGTTTCCTTTTTAATTTGGGATATGTGTAAGATTGCCCTTGAATGGGGTATCCTGGAATTTTTTTTTTTTCAGTTTTATCTTATGATTTACTTAATTATGCAAAACAAAAAAAAATGTTGTTGGTGGCTTGCTTACCTATACATTCTGGTATTGTTATGTTTTGGGGGCTTTGGTATGTTGTGCCCTTTCATGTCAAAAAGAAGCCATTCGAGAGGCTAGAAGTGGAGTTTGATGTTGTAAGGGGACTGAGATAACAGTCGGCTTAATATAGAAAAGCTATGATGACTTATTATTTCTAATTGCATGGTGCAGCCGTTTTGGAAAGGAACTCAGTGTTAAAAGCAGGGTATGAAATGAAATGCCTTTGCATTGTTGAGTTTGGATTACAGCAACATAAACTGAATGTCCTTCTTTTTGCAGTTTCTACTTTGCTAATCAAATGAATAATTACCCACAATCTTATGTTATTTGATTTATTATGAAAAGAAATCTCTGAAGATCATAGGAGTTCTTGCACTTTTAACTAGCTGGACATTAACAATATCAAAAAAAGTTGTTGAGGGGAGTTGAGGATTACTTCTGAACAAAAACATTGCATTTGTGCTATTAATTATCACTTTGAGATTCCATGCATAGAACAATATTCTTTCGTCAACTTATAGTAATTCTAATTGTTGATGGGAGTCAAGGATTACTTTTGAAGTATTAGTGCATTACTGCTATTAATTATCACTTTGAGTTGCCATGCATAGAACAATATTCCTTCATCAACTTTTAGTAATTCTAATTATGTTCTGCTCTTGTTATTAGTTTATCATGCTGTATAGCAGTAGATATTGAAGCTGAAGTAATTAAATCGACTTGAACCTCAAGCAAAGTGTTTTTTTTTTTCATATCTAGCACTGGTTATCTATATATCGTTATGTTAAATCCCATTTCAGATATTTGGACTGGGTGCATAACTTTTAAATGGAATTTGGGTTTCCAATTTCAAATAAAATGCAAGTTTTGTGTGTCATACTGGATTATGTGGTAATCTATGAAAATCCACAAAAGAAACACTAGAGTCCAGAGTGATGTTTGAGCAACATTAGTTATTGAGATGGAATAGATATGTACAAATAAATACTAGAACGATTTAAAGTTTGTGATTGTAGGTGTCTTAGATACTACCTTGATCTGTGGAAGGTTGTGAAGTTGGGATTAAATGAGTTCAATTCTTTGGAACCTAAACTGCAGCAATTTGAAGATTCTCCTGAAATTGAGGACAAAGTCGAGTTTATTGGTTGTTCTTGGGAGCTTGAACCAATTTGATGAGCAGTGGTCTTTGTGCCATTGAGTATAATAGATGTCTTAGTTTCCGTTGGAAGTATTTCTTAGAAACTTAACCAATATGAATAATTTAAGCCATCTTGGATGGGTTACTCTCCCACTAGCTGGTTATTGTAATTAACTTGATCAGCCATTGGAGCAGATCAGCATCACGGAAGTGATCCTTGCTGAAAAAAGTTTGAAACTTGTGCAAGTTTTACAATATCATGATCAGTGGAAAATTTGTCATGATATATGAAAGCATTTCCCAACCAAGGGAATTCTTTTGTTTGCATAAGTGCTATTGCATTTTGCCAGTTTTGTATAGTGCTTAAGATGAAAACACTTGTACATTTGTCTTCAAGGTTGTGAAGGTATGACTGAGTAAACTTGTTATTTATGGTGTTATCTTATGACTTATCAGTGACTACTAGAGTCTATGAATGTAGTAGTTGTTTGGCAATGTTTTTGGACATGTGGTTTGGAATATGTGAGAGCGAGAATCATAGTAGGAAGAATGTCAGGTACTACCCGTTCTGCATACACTTGGTGCTTGCTTGCTCATGTGTTGTTTGTGTGAGTGTTTGTTTACATCGGGCCGGAGTCATTTATGTTTCACTATTCACAGGATACTTTGAGATTTCCCTTTTTGATTTTGCCTTCTTGAACTGCTTTCAGAAAACGTTATGAAGCTCAATCATTTCTTCATATAATTTGGTTGCATGTGATGGTGCACGTCATGTTAAAAGGAACATTCATGATTCATGCTTAATATTTCATATTTTATTATTAATTACTGTGTTATATTTTTTTTATATGGTTGATTTATTAATTAGTTTAATACATGCTCATATTATTCATTTCATATCCTAACAACAAAATTTCATCATTATTTTACCAAACATAAATTATCAAACAACAATCAGCTACCAGTAACTACAATCAGGACTAGCAGAACTAAGTAGGTTTTATGAGATGTAGGACATAAGCACTCTATGAGATTTAGATATTGAGAATTAGGATAATTATCTGTTGAGTGGGTGTATGCTAGTCTATAAGTTGATACCCATGCACAAAGTCGAGATGTAGGACTTAGGGCAAGTTTGGTATTGTTGTCAGTGAAGGAAAGTGCTGTTTGGAAAAACCAAATAATATTTTTGTAGAAGTAGCTTTATTCTTAAATGCAATTTGTGAGATGTTTGGTAAATTTGTTTATAAAAGTACTGTTAATATATAAAATTACATAAAAGGACATATATGTTATAAATTAATTTTAACTTAATTTAATTGACTAAATAATATTAGAAATTAATAATTTCTTTCACACACATTATATATAACATAAAATTTTATTTTATTTAGTTGTTTTTATATTGTTAGATATTAATAATTTTTGTATTAATGTGTTTGTCACATACATATTTTATAAATAAACTACATATTTATTTTAATTGACAGGTACTAGTATCAAGTAATAATTCTTGTAATAATTATCCACATATATAGAACAAGTTAATCAAAAAATTAATGAGATTGTGGATTGTGAATGAAAGGAGGAGGGCTTTACGTGTTTTTGGTTTTTGCTGAAAGTTACCATTTGTGGTTAAAGGAAAGTTGATAAAACTCCTTTCCATCCAAATTTCCAATTTTATTTTTTACCAAACATGTATTTTTATGGCTTTCTTTACTTCAAAGCTCCTTTCTCCATCTGGGAAAGCAATCTCAAACTGGGCTTAAGAGGTACTGTGTTTAAAGTTTACTCAATCTCGAATCCTTCAACATCATCAATAACATAGAAGTTGCACATGGTGAGCTGAGGTTCGTTTAGGCACTATGTAAAATAATGAATTGTCGCACCCATGGTATACACGTGTAATGTTGGATGACAAATGAGTCTATCAGAATCCTATATGAAGTTATATAATAAAATTCTAAATCCATTTGATACTCTTTTTACCATTATGTACTGTGTATTGATTATACCATCGAAGTGTACCTTGACCACCCAATATCCACTTGATTCTTCTTCTTCTTTGTAGAGGCTTCAACTAGAAGAGCTGGAGATCCTCCACAAGCAAGTTTCAGTGTTATAAAAAATGTATCAAGTTCTGAACTTGCAAAATTTAATAGTTGAGTCATGAGTGGAATGATCATTTTCTTGACTTGAGATTGTTAGGGGATACTGTCACAAAGACCCATACTGACAAGTAAACATTTCAGGTGCTATCACAAAATGTGTGGGCTTTCAAAATATTTGAGCCACATACAATAAAATGGGCCATTTAGGCCCACTTCTCAAAGTTTCACTTTAGATGGTTGAAACCCTAATTTGTATCATTATAAATTCTTGACGTTCTCCACCAAACGTACGCTGCCTGCCTCTCTGCCATTCCAAAGACGAAGTGAAGAATTGAATTACATGTTATGTTTGTGTCAGTGAATTAGATAAAGGTAAAGCAAGTCAGCTTCTTGGTCGGATCTTGAATCTCTTAGGATCCGTTCAGTTATTTCATTACAAACTTGCGAGATTCAACGCCAGCCAGTATCACTCGCCTGAATATGATTCACATCTGATTTTTCAGGCCCTTTTAATACTGGCATATTTGTTCTTTTCACATAAAAATTATTTTCTAATTTCTGTTTGATTGTTGTGGCTAAAGCAAACGCACTCTGTCCCAAAACATTGTGGTATTTTGAGGCAATTTCTTCGTTTGCGAAATTAGGCGGAAGTTGTAAGACTTCAAAATTCCAGCTTACTCGCCCATATGATTCTTTTCCATTGAGCTTATCGGGCACATGGCTGGAGTACATTCTTATTTTATCCTCTTTAGCTTGAATTGATGTTTCATTCAGTTAGTTTTATTTTATTTTCTTTTATTTTTTTTTTCTTTTGAAAATTGTCAGATTAGTCCGGACCCAATTTGGTTTAGACCTGAAAAATGGTTTAGTTGTTGATGGAAGCAAAGCAGGACATTAATAAAAGTAATTCTCTTACGATGAAAAGATGGATGATGGTGAGTTAGCCGCCTGGTTCAAAGCAAAATTAATACTTAAAAAAAGACTATGAATTTAGTTGATAGCCAAAGTCAAAAGAACACCATTTGATAATTCTAGATGATCAAATCTCCTTTCACCAGATAAAAGAAAAAAAGAAAAAAGAAAAACTGCTTGAGTCCAAACTTTAAAGATGAAACGATTCCATTTCACATTGGTACGGCACTGTTTCAAAAGTTTACAATGGAAGCAATCTATTTGCTCTTTACACTACGTTTGGTTGATTAGGAATTATACAATGAACTCGGTAAAAAAAAAAAGAATTAAGCTTTCTCATTTCCTTTCCATAGCATAATATTAACATACCAAACACCCGCTATCCAAATTAATTAAGTAAATGAAATAGAAATTAACTTGAATATGATATGCTAAATCAATTCTTGATTATTTCAGAGGATAGAAACTGTTTGGGATGTTATAAAGCCTCTGATGTAATGCAATTTAATTCTGTCCTCTTAAAATTTAATATTTTAAAGGACTCCCACAATACAACAGACTTAAAAAAAAAAAAAAAAATAGTCGAACTTTTCTTTATAACTCATTCATAAATCCATGAAATTATTGTTGACAATAACAACTTAGAAGCAAGGATTTTATTTGTTTTTATATATTCAAACTAAGAATTATTCAATGCCATGACCCTTGGATAGCATCGTGCCATTCCATATAATATTTAATTAACTATGAAATGTCTTTTATTTTTATTTTTTTCATTTAAAAATGTTTATGGGCCGAGAGGGTATCTTCAACTTAGGAAAAAGACATATATATTGAAATTTGAACCGGGATGCATATACTACAGACTTATACTTGGTTTCATTAATGGAGATCTAATAGTAGCAGTGAGATTTAAATCTAGATAAAAATGCTTTAATATTCTAATTTTTTAACGCTGAGTCCACCTAATTTTTTTTTATTTAATAATAAACAACTCTTTGATTCTTTGGTATTCAATTTTTCAACCGTCAATTCCAACCTTCTTGATAATCCATTTATAACTATCAACAAACTATAGCCGGCAAAGCCACCATTTTCTTTTTTAAAATTTTAGTTAAAATTTTTTCCCTAATCTTAATTAATTATCTTTCTTAAAATAGCATAAGAAAAAACAAAAGCTTAATTGCCCATATTATAATTCTAAAATAAGATGGACGGCTCTGCTCTGTTCCAAGAATAGTGGTGCCAACATTCTCTTACTTGGACTCATTCAACAGCTGTTCTAATCTAACGTGTTTATTTAAACAAATTTTAGCTTTTCTCAATTTTCTTATATATAAATCTAAATCAAATGATAAATGATTTTGTGTAAGGAATTGTAATTCCTTATCTTTGTACCACTAATTCCTTTATTTCATATTAATTAACATTTGCAATTTCTTCTTAAATTATAGTTTCCTTTTCCCTTAATTTGAAGCAGAAGAAGAAATCCAAAATTTTAGTTGAATTTCTTTAAGTGATGGATCCAGCAGAGCTCCGGCGGGTATTTCAAATGTTCGACAAAAACGGAGACGGAAAAATAACAAGAAAAGAACTCGGGGAGTCACTGCAGAACTTAGGGATTTACATACCGGATAAAGATTTGGTACAAATGATAGAGAAAATAGATGCAAATGGTGATGGATTTGTGGATATAGATGAATTCGGAGGATTATATCAGACGATAATGGATGAAAGAGATGAAGAAGAAGATATGAGAGAAGCATTCAATGTATTTGATCAGAACGGAGATGGATTTATAACGGTGGAAGAATTGAGATCGGTATTAGCATCTTTGGGACTGAAACAAGGAAGAACAATTGAAGATTGCAAAAAAATGATAAAAAAAGTAGATGTGGATGGAGATGGAATGGTTAATTATAAGGAGTTTAAACAAATGATGAAAGGTGGTGGATTTGCTGCTTTAAGCTCTACTTAATTATTTCCATTTTTATGCCTTTATGCACCGTTCATTTCGTTTTGTTTTTGATATAATTAAATATTTAGACCTTTTGTGTATATCTATCTTTTCAAGTAATGCTGTTGAATTGTTTCGCTTTCAAGAATTGATTTGAATTATGACTAGTCTTTAATTTAATCAATGCTTTTTTTTTTTTTTTTACCCATCGCTAGCGACTGTGTTTTATATTTAGTCATCGTTTGCACCAAAAATAACTTTTTAGTGTACTTGTTGATGCACGTTTTTTCCATTTTCTGATTGCACTCTTTCTCGGTTTCCCTCTTGGTACATACCTTTCTGGTTTCCTCTCCTAGTGCACTCTTCTCCTGAGGAGAACTTTCTTCGAGGAAACCCTTCTTTGGGTGAACTTTTGAATTGTTGAGGTCTTTATCTTAAATAGACGTGGAAATTGAAAATCGTAGATCATTAGAATGTGAAGCAATTACTCCAAACGGAGGAGAACATGTAACATGAAGCACTTGAGGAAACTAAGAAGTTACGACTTGTGTTTATAAAAGAGAGAAGTGTAAATTGAAAAGAGCCCCAACCAACACCCAACAAACACTCCCATCGAAGACAAACCTAGCAAATACTTGAGCAATTTTCTTTACAATTCACTAAAGACTTTTAGATTTTAGCAAATTTTTGTGTTTTAAGCAATATCTGTCAATTTTGTTCAAGTTCAGTTTCATAATTTATCTCATTTGTAATTTCAGTTTATGAATCCAAGTTCATTTCAACGCTCAATAATTTATTTATTTTGTTCTTCAATCGTTTCTTTATGCTAAATATGCACTATAAGAAATGTTAGATTTAGTAGCAAAATTTCATAAGTCAATAGATGCATTTAATTTCATATACAGTTGAGGAAACTATAATTCTCTGGTACGTTCACAGTTTCCAGAAAACAGCCAAACAATTATTTTTTCTCTTTACACAGGCAAATTGAGAAACTATCAATCTTATTCCAATGAATTAGGCCCTTGTCATATCTGCATGCTAATACTTCTCCTCTTGCATGTTTAAATGGCCGTGTAGTAAAAGGTTAATTTTGTACTAATACACTCAATAAGCTAGAAAGTTTAGTTCATAATCTTTTAAATTATCTTGATCAATATTAACAACACAGTTATATGTATGAGAATACTTTACAAGACAATTAATTTTTATGTTTTAAAAATTGGGGCGGATCACCCATTATATGAGAGACTTGATCAGTGTTGTTTTTCTTAATAAGTGCTACAATAATTATTTTCTACTACACATTAAAAGGGAATTGAGATTTCTAGAACTCAAAAACTCTCCTTCCTATTTTTCTCCTTTGTGTGCTTCTCATGCGCGGGTAACTATCTAATGGGAAAGGAATGCAGAATAAACTTACCCCTGCTTAAATGAATCTGTGAGGAGCGTAATTAGCAGAACAACACAAGCAAACACAAAGGAACACTGAGATTTTTACGTGGAAAACTCCTCCAATGTGAAGGATAAAAACCACAAGGCCTCTCCTAGCCTAAGATAAAATATCCACTATAATATGAGAGTTTTACAGAAGATACAAAACCGAGCTAGTGAACAATAACAAGTTTCACGGCTCCAACGAACAATAACAACAACAAATGGATACACCAAAGTTACACAGCAAGAGCAAAAGTTCTAGACTTCCAAACAAGATCTCCACTGTACAAAATGAAGATAAACAAGTCTAGAACCAGCTCACCAAATTTTAACCCAATCTGAGAAGAACAACCTGTTCAAAAGACCGAAAGGGATGAAGCAACTCAAGTTGAAAACCTGTAGAAGAGAAACCTCAAACAGAAAAATAGGGACGAACAAACAAGGACCTTCCTGGCTCTAGTGACTGATCCCACTGTCTAGAATACAGAAAAATGTGTCTTCAAACTCACATCAAAGTTTTAGCCAAATCCAACAGCTAGAAACGAAACTACAAGAATAAAACCAAAGCTGGTTGCAAGAAAAGCGCCCATAAACAGCAGTTGTTGCAAACCCGAAAACCCAAACTTATGAACCTCCAAATTCCCAATTAGACCATTCAGAATCAAGAAACAAAAGTCTCCAATATGCACTCCAAAAATCAACATGATCAGACTCCATATGAGCTAGAGATCGTTGAAAGAAGATGAAGAGTATACTTGAAGAACAAAGTTCATAAACTCAAAAGGATTTTCTCTTTTAGTTCTCTCTGCTCCCTTATATCCAAAACTCTCTCTCAAATGTTGTTATGTCTTTCTCACATGCTATTTCTCTTCATAAGCAACATATATATATCCTAATATGTTAGCTCTCGAAGAACATAGCCTCGGATCCCTCCAGACCTTGAAGGGTACACATAGGCTTCAAGGGCTTGAAAAGTCTCCCATGAACTACACAATGGTCTCTACCTTTTGAAGGCTTCAAGGGCTTGAAAGTCATCCCCTGAACAAAACAGTGGTTCGTACCTCCTGAACCATACAGGAGTCTCTTCCTCCATATAGGAAGGGAACAAAGCCTAGCAAACTATTCTATACTCAATGGTTCGACGTGCTTTACTATCGATCTTAACATTTTTGACTAGGTAATTTCTCTTCAATTTTGCTTTTTCTTTCTTTATATATTTTCTGCGACTCTTGCTATGAATTTTCAGCAATTTCTCTTGACTGGAGAAATTTCAACCGGAGCAATATGCCCCAAGTTCATCACTGTTGTTTTAAGTGCCCATGTTGGTATAGATGTGGGTTAAACATGAGCTTTATGCTGCTATTATGATAAAGTAATCTAGTTATATTAGCATGCCATTTGTTGAAAACTGGTACTTATACTGAATATGGACATTAGAGTTTGTTGGGATTTTTCATTTGAAATCAACCGATAAAAGCGGAAGAACGTGTTGATTTCCTCAAATTCGTGCCCAGGAGCTAATGATGTGGAAATCAAAAAATAAAACCAAACAGTGGAAGACAAGATTCTCACCAGTATATCTCTAAAAGAGATGGCTGCAGAAATCAAAATTTGACTTCCTCCACGGTCACGTACACTAACAGCTTTGGAACTAAACTCGTGCTAGCAGTTAAGAAACTGAAGAAGAAAGGAAAGGATAGAAAAGTGGCTTCGTGCTTGTCACAAAAGAACCAGCGTTTTATCCAAAAATGACTTATCATTCTTATCCAAAAAGAATGACTCATCATTGTTATTCAATATATAGGCAAAATATCGAAGGGTGGGGCCAAGTTTTCTTTTACAAAAATTCAGTCCAACCCATTTCAATTTCTATGTGGGCTTTTTCGTTTCAAGCACAAGTCCATTTTAATTCCTTTGCTTCATTTAATTTCAAAGGTAACTTTAATTCAACATATATGCTTATATATTATACCATATAATATATTACATATATTTAAATTAAAATTAATTTGACCTATTAATTTAACCGAAGAATTAAATTAGACATTCATAAAATTAAACAGATGTAAACCTATACATGTAAAATATTTCCACCTAGGAAATCATCTAATAAATTAATTCATTGAATTAATTATAAGAAGGCCGATACAAATATTAATTATATTATTTTGATCAATCCAATCGATCTAGATAATATAATTAATGGAACTCTCTCTCTTCAGTGTGTATACTCTAAGTACACACTGAATCCTTTTAGTTTAAGTTCAGACGTTCAATGTGTATGATCCCGTGGGCCCATCTTTATGTTGGTAGTGGGCTTATGGCCCACAAATTGCAGACGGACTCTAGCAAGCCATTACAGCCCCCAATTAAGATGGAGATAGCAGTACAACTGTAATCGCAACCCTGTAGTTTTAACTCGTATTGATCACCCTCTTTTTGTGTCTAGACATTTACTTGATCCCGAATGAGCTGATGCTCATAAACAAGTTCCAACTTGTTTGGGTGTGGCCACACTCTTATCAATTGCATTCATCAAGAGGCCGGTGATATCTTCTCAGTGGACTACTGAGTGACATTTCCTTTACATATCCATAGCATTGCCATGTTCACTGACATACCTGAACGTGCCCATACTTGGCACCCTATTTCAGGCCCTTTAGGCATACACCAAAGTATGCCACTTCACATGCAACACCATCATATGGCCAGGTCAAAGGATCCATACAAGTACTACACGAGAATCACTTATGACATTATACCATGTGGATTTCTCGTTTAGTGGATCTATCCAGTACCATGCCCCTTTGTATGTATCCATTAACTTGGTTGACATCCTATGTACAATGGCCGGTAAGCCACTACCATACAACCAGACTGATAATAGTCTTTAGTTCCTTTCATTCCCATGATTAGAACAGACTACGGATGACTTAATGGTCCTATCATTTTCCATATCCATAGTCTTACTGCCAAGTGCATGACACCTGTCAACATGGATATGGATATGTCCATTGGATGCTCTATTTAAAACATTGCACAAGACATATAATAAATAGATTAATGTCTTTATTTAATGACACAAATTGTATAATACATAAAGCTTACATCAAAGTACAAATGTATGATATAAATAAAAGGACCAATGCCTCGGGACTAGGGCATATCTAACAATCTCCCACTAGCACTAGCACAACTAGGCATGTGCCTAATCCTTATAGATCTAGTATAACCCTCGTGCTTGGGCTGAGCCAGCACCTTGGTCAAAGGATCTGCGATATTGTCTTTGATGTCCACTCTATTTAATGAAATGACACCCCTCTCGGCGATTTCTCGTATGAGGTGAAACTTCCTGAGCACGTGCTTCGTGTTTTTGTGTGATCGGGGCTCCTTAGCTTGTGTAACAGCCCCATTGTTGTCACAGAAGATATCAATTGGATCCTGGATAGTTGATACTATCCCCAGTTCAGTGATAAACTTCTTTATCCATATAGCTTCCTTAGCTGCATCTCACGTTGCAATATAATCAGCTTCTGTAATAAAGCCCGCGGTGGTTGGTTGCTTGGAGCTTCTCCAGCTAACAGCACCACCATTTAGCATGAATACATACCTAAACTATGATTGGTATTCATCTTGGTCGGTCTGGAAGCTTGCATCAGTGTACCCGTAACTGACAACTCTTCCTGACCTCCATACACCAAGAGGCTATCCTTAGTCCTTTTAAGGTACTTCAGGATTGCTTTGACAGCCTTCTAGTGATTCTCGCTAGGATCCTACTGGTATCGGCTCATCATACTTAGTGCAAAGGCAACATCAGGTCTCGTACAGAGCATGGAGTGCATGATTGATCTTATAGATGATGCATATGGGACCAACTTTGTGTTTTCCCTGTCCTGCCTTATCTTAGGACAATTCTTCTTACTAACTTTTAGCCTATGGCTCATCGGCAAGAAACCTTTCTTAGCCTAATCCATGCTGAATCTTTTCAGAACTTTGTCTATGTACTTGGCCTGACTTAGGCCCAGAAGCTGATTGGCTCTATCCTTATAGATCTTGATCCCTAAGATCATCTTAGCCTCGCCTAAGTCCTTCATTGCGAAGCACTTACACAACCACTGCTTTACACCTTGCATTGTTGGTATGTCGCTTCCAATCAAAAGGATGTCATCCACATATAATACCAGGAAAGTTATAATGCTCCCACTAATCCTCTTATACACACAAGGCTCATCTTGATTCTGTATGAAGCCGTATTCCTTTATAGCCTCATTGAATCTAAGATTCCAACTCCGTGATGCTTGCTTCAATCCATAAATGGACCTTTGAAGATTGTATATCTTTCCAGGATGCTTTGGATCGACAAAACCCTTAGGCTGTGTCATGTACACATCCTTGAGTAGCTTTCCGTTAAGGAAAGCAGTTTTGACATCCATCTGCCAGACCTTATAGTCATACCAAGCAGCTATGGCCAGCAGGATCCTTATGGATTTGAGCATAGCAACTGGTGAGAAAGTTTCATCATAGTCTATTCCATGGATTTGTCTAAAAACTTTCGCTACCAGCCGCCCCTTGAAGGTATTATTGGCCTTTGGCTTATAGCACCACTTGCAACCTATCACCTTAGCACCCGGAGGTGGATTAACCAGGTTCCAAACCTAATTATCATACATAGATTGCATTTCTGCCTCTATGGCCTTTCATCAGTTGGCAGACAGTGGGCTGGCTATAGCCTCCTAATAGGTTTTGGGCTCTTCTTCATCAAAGATAAAAAGAGTGTGATCATCTGTAATGAGAAACCCATATCTCTCAGGTTCTCTATGATCCTTACCAGACCTTCTAGGTCCTTGTGTGACCTGGGCTGGTGCTTCCTCCTTTGGAAGCTCCACCCTAGTCTCCGAGTTATCCTCTTCAGGAGTTTTTGAACTTTGAACTTCCCTGAGTTCAACATTGCTCCTAATGTATTTCTTGGAAATAAAATCCTTTTCAAGAAAGACCCCCTTTCATGCCACGAACACCTTGTTCTCGATGGGGTTGTAGAAGTAATACTCTTTGGTTTCCCTAGGGTATCCCACAAATAGGCATTTATCAATTTTAGGTTCTAGTTTACCCCTAGTCAATTTCTTAACATGTGCATAATAGCCCCAAATTTGCAGGAAAGACACATTGGGCGCCCTGCCCATCCATGTTTCAAATGGGGTCTTTTCCACAGCCTTAGTCCGAGTAATATTCAAAATGAGAGCTGCTGTCTTGAGAGCGTATCCCAGAAACTTATTAGGAGAGAGGCATCACTCATCATTAAGCGAACCATGTCCAATAGGGTCTTATTCCTCCGTTCGGACACCCCATTCCATTGTGGTGTTCCTGGAGGAGTGAGCTATGGAACGATTCCATGCTCTCTCAGATATGAGTTAAACTCTAGGCTCATATACTCGCCTCCTCGTTCTGATCAAAGGGCTTTGATATTTTTGCCTAGTTGGTTCTGTATTTCGTTCCTAAATTCCTTGAACCTATCAAGGGTCTCAGACTTATGTTTCATTCAGATAGACATAGCCACATCTGCTGAAATCGTCTGTGAAGGTGACGAAGTATAGATGTCCACCCCTAGTAGCTGCGCTCATGGGCCCACATACGTCTGAATGTATTAGGTCCAATAAGCCAGTAGCCCTTTCAGCTTTCTTACTTAAAGGCGCTTTAGTCATTTTACCTCGTAAACAGGACTCGCATATAGCAAGTGACTCCAAGTCAAATGATCGTAGGATTCCAGCTTTGTGAAGCCTAGCTATGCGCTTCTTTATGTGGCCTAGATGACAATGCCAAAGGTAAACATGATTAAGTTCGTTAGACTTAACCCTTTTAGTATTTATATTATAGACATGATTACTTTCATTCAAATCCATGATATTAAGGCCATTATTTAATAGAGCTGCTCCAAAAAATAATCCCTCTCTAGATAAACCAATTTTACCATTACCAATAGTAAAATTAAATCCACAAATATCCATGTTATAATGCATGATTTAAGCCCATTTCAATTATGTCCAAGCCATTATATCGAAATCGCCAATTTTGGCCCACCATGGTTCTAACCCTTAACGGGATTTGGGCCTCCAGCCCAGGCAGTCCAACTGCTCCCACTGGAATTGGGAAACCATGGGTCCAATTCAGCCGTCCAAGTAATTGTGCCAAAATTACCCGAACCAATTTCAATTAACCATATTAATTTCCAAAATTAATATCACATGAATAAAATAAAATTTCATTCAAGAAACCACACGCATTTAAATTACATAAATTTAAACACACGAATTTAAAAACCAATTAAAATTTCAAAACTGGGCCCCGGGCCCAAAATCCGCCAAATCCAAAAACACTGGGCTCGGCCTGCTGCGGCTAGGGCAACCAAGTTGCCCTAGCAGCAGTAGCCATTGCTAGGGGTAGCAGCGGCTACCCGATGCTGCTCCCACCGCGTGCGGTGGCCAGCGGCGGCGATTCCTCTGCCGGCAGCCTCGCACCCCGGGAACAGCCAGATTTTTTTTTATATAAACAGAAAATATAAAATAAAATAAAAACATGGCATCCATAAACAAGAAATTCACCAAGAATTCCAAAACATACAATTAAATTAAACAAACATAAACCTATATGCATATTCAATTTCAATTGTATAAAAATCAAATGGGAAAAATCTTAAACCCAAACCAAGAACCCCAATCAAAAACTTCTAATTTTATAACATGGGATTCAACCAACTTTAACAATTTCCACGGATCAAAAGCCCGCTCTGATACCACTATTGGGATTTTTCACCGGAAGTCACCCGATAAAAGTGGAAGAACGCGGTGATTTCCTCAAATCCGTGCCCAGGAGCAATTGAGATGGAAATTTGAAAAATAAAAATTTAATAGAAAGAGATAAATCTCTTACCCGGAATATCTCTTTCAGAGATGGTTGCAGACTGCAGGAATCAAACTAGAAACCCTCCTCGTTCACGTACACGAACGCCTAACGAACACCACCCGTGTTAGCGTTAGAAAACACAAATCTTTTGAGAGGAAGAAGGAGGGATTTCAGCCACCAAGAGTGATTCACCTCTTGGCCGAAACTCCTAGGGGTATTAAACCCTAGGTGGCCGAAATTCACCAGTGAATTTCGGCCCAAGCTAGCTCCTCCATTTGTGTGGGCTTCCTATTTTTAATTCAGGCCCAAACCTATTTTAATTAATCTGGTTTAGATTAATTTCAAGCCCAACTTTAATTTACCCATGTATTTAATATATTACACCGAGTAATATATTATTTACATTTAAATTAAAATTGGTTTGACCAATTAATTTAATCCATCAAATTAAAATTAGATCTTCATAAAATAAATTCATATGTAAACCTATACATATGAATATTTCCACCCAGGAAATAATTTCATAATTAATCTAATTAATTATGAGGAGCCCATCAAATATTAATTTTTTTTATTATGATCAATCCGATTGATCTTTATAATATAATTAATATATAACTCTCTCTCCAGAGTGTATACTCCAAGTATACATGTGATTCCTTAAGTCAGTGTTCAGTCACTCAATGTGTATGATCCCGTGGGCCCATCTTTATGTTAGCAGTTGGCCTATGGCCCACAGACTGCAGTTGGGCTCTAGCAAGCCACTGCAGCCCCCAATTAAGATGGAGATGGCAGTCAAATTGTTATCATAACCTTGTAGTTTGAACTTGTATATCCCATGTCATCGATATCAGTGTCCAACACAGAGGCATGGATTGATCACCCTCTTTTGTGTCCAGACATTAACTTGATCCAGGATGCACTGAAGCTCACAAACAAGTTCCAACTCATTTGGGTGTGGCCACACTCTTATCAGTCACATTCATCAAGAGGCCGGTGATATCTTCTCAGTGGACTACTGAGTGACAAATCCCTTCTGCATATCTATAGCATTACCATGCTAAGTGACATACCCGAAAGCACCCATACTTGGCACCCTATTACAGGCCCTTTACGTGTACCCCTAAGTATGCGACCTCACACGCAACACCATCATATGGTCAGGTCAAAGGATCCATACAAGTACTACACGAGAATCACTTGTGATACTATACCATGTGGATTTCTCGTTTAGTGGATCTATCCAGTACCATGCCCTTTATGCATGTACCCATTAACTTGGTTGACATCCCATGTCCAATGACCGGTAAGACACTGCCATATAACTAGGTTAATGATAGTCTCTTGTTCCATTCATTCCCATGACTAGAACAGACTATGAATCTATTTATGGTCATATCGTTTACCCTATCCATGTTCTTACTGCCAAGTGCATGACACTGGTCATCATGGATATGGATATGTCAATTGGATACTTCATTTAATATATTACACAAGATAAATATAATAAATGAATTAATGCCTTTATTAATAACACAAATAAGTATAATACATGAGTCCAATGAATGTATGATACAAATACAAGGACCAATGCCTCGGGACTAGGGCATATCCAACAAAAATAACATTGCTCTAGTATTAAAACTAATCCACTAGGCATTATAAGCCGGTACTCGCCAATCTCTATGGCATCAACCCTTGCTCCATTTTCGACCCACAGGTCTACCTTTCCAGATCCCAGTGATCTCCTGTTCTTAAGTCCCTGCATATTACAACAAATGTGAGAACCACATCCAGTATCCAATACCGAGGATGTTGAAACAATAAGGTTAATGTCTATGACATATATACCTGATGAAGACATGCTCTGGTTCTTCCTTTGCTCTTTGAACAGCTTGGGACATGATCTTTTCCAATGCCCAGCCTGCTTGCACCCGAAGTAGACATCCTCATGACTGGCATTGGGCTGGGCCTTAGCCTTTTTAGCCTTGGCTTTCTTAGCCTTGGTCTTGGCCTTTGCCTTGGCCTTGCCATTAGCAAGAGGAGGTTTCCCTTTATTGACCAGCAGTACCGGTGAAGTCTTCTTAATCGACTGCTCAGTAAGCTTGAGCATCCCATGCAGCTCAATAACAGCACGGTTCATCCCTTGCATGTTATAGTTCAAGATGAACTGATCATAAAAATCCGGTATGGAAGCCAGGATCGTGTCAACTGCCAACTCCTATGAGATAGATGATCCGAGACGGGCTAAAGTATCTAGATAGCCCTTCATCTTGAGCATGTGTGCACTCACAAATGTCCCAACCCCCATCTTACAGGAGTGGAATGCCTCGTTGGTCAGGTACCTTTCCTGATGAGCTTGCTCCTGAAACATCTCATTAAGAGTTGTTATCATAGCAAAGGCCTGATGATCCATGAACTACTTTTGCAGCTCAGGGACCATACACACCAACATAAGGCATGTCACATCCTGGTTATCCTTAACGTGCACCTCGTATTCCTCCAACTGAGCAGCCGGTGTACGTCTTTCTAGCACATACTCTTTAGACTCCTGTCTTAGAACTATCCTCAAATTCTAAGACTAGTCCAAGAAGTTTGGGCTAGAAAGCTTGTCCCTTTCCAGGATAGATCGCAGTGATAATGTATTACTTGCTGCCATTTAGTTACTACATAGAAAAATTTAAAAGTGTTAATAAAGGACTTACATTGTTTTCCCCATATTATAATTAATAATGAATTATGTTATTAATTAACTCAAGAAGTTGGGCTAATGGGCTGAGATCCATATTTCATCAAGATATAGCCAGATGAGGGCCTGGAAAAACTATACCCTAATTATTTAGGTAGGAAAGCCGTCCAATCCCAACCTAGGGACTCTCGGTTTGATGGGCTTGTTGGAACTTACCCATCTGTGCTTAGAGCCAGGAGAATCCTACTACCCTTGCTAAGTCCAAACCTCCATCCAAGTGTTAAGTAACTAATACTCCACCCGAACACAAAATGACAATACTCCAGTGCATCCAGCGAGGGCATGGTCTACAACTGGCCTATCCCTACTTCGAGTCGGTTTTGAATGAGGGAAGCACTTTTAAATGACTTAGTAATTTCCTTTTGGTTATTAGATTCAATTTAATAATAGCTTAGATGCATATGCGGGTGAAATTGAGATTGGAATATACATTCTTACATGTAAATAAATAAAATATAATTAAATAAATAATGGGCTTCTATAGGCCAAAATTATAGCCTAATATAATTCTAGTAAACCTATACTAGAGAAAATCAGGTGCGCCTTTTGTTCTTCCTTTTGGGTACGCCTCTCCAACGGGCTTCTTCTTTACAAAATTTTAAAATAAACAAATAAAATAAAATTATGTAAAAAGAAAACGGCACGTAGGCCGTGTTTACCCAAAAGAATAATACAACCCAACATAAATAAGGCCCAATAGCATCCATTCATACATTGAATCATACATACATGTAAACCGATACATCAATTTATAAACATGTTAAATGCGTGAAATTAATCCCATTTCAATTATGTCCTTTGCCATTATTTTGAAATCGCCAATTTTGGCCGATCATGGTTCTAAGCTCTTATGGGCTTTAGGCCTCCAGCCTAGGCAGAACACTGCTCCCACTGGAATTGGGAAACCATGAATCCAAATTAGCCGTCCGGGTAATCGTGCTAAGAAAACCCGAACCAATTTCAATTATACCATATTACTGTCCAAAATTAATATCCAATGAAGAAAAATTAAATTTCATTCATAAAACGATGTGCATTTAAATTACAGAAATTTAAACATACAAAATTTTAAAACCCATTAAAATTTTAAAACTGGGCTTGGCCCAAAAACCCACAAAATCCAAAACAGGGCTCGGCCTGCCCAGCAGCTGCTGACGCTGTGCCGCTGTTTCTGTGGCTACAGCGTCAGCTAGCGGCGATTTTGCCACCCGTAGCCCCGTATCCGTGAAAACGACCCATGATTTTATAGAAAAATAAATACAACAGCAATTCAAAATCACCAAACAATCAATTGAAAAATAAACCAAGAACATATCCAATATTCATAATAATTTTCCAATTGAAAAATAAAGGGGAGAAATCATGAAACACCAAACCAAGAATCCCAAAGTCTAAATCACCAATTTCAAAACAAGGGATTCAATCAAGTTAAAGATTTCTACGGATCAAAAGCCCGCTCTGATAGGGGTGAGCAAAACCGAACCAAACCGAAGCGAACCGAACCAAAGTTAGTTTGGTTTGGTTTTGGTTTTTATAAATCAGTTAATATGGTTTTCGGTTCGGTTTTTAGTTTTTGTTGAAAAACCGAAAGAAAAACCGAACCGAACCATATAATTATAAGGAATATTTTTCAATTCTAATTCTGCTCCTTGTCTTGTGTCTCTTCCTCTTTCAATTATAATGCCCTAGCCCCCAATCAATTCCCGAATCAATTTCTCAGTTTTTGATTTCCCAAATCATATTCGACACTGCCATCGCTACCCTTCACCTTCTCTATTTCTCTATCTCTTTTCATTTTTTCTTTCCACCATACAAGAATCGATTCTACCAACTCAGAGCTGTTCTGGTCTTTCCCACCTTTAATATTTCAGTTCCTCGATTTCTTGAAGATGTATTCGTCTTCTCTTAGTCTTTAGTTTACTGTATAGGATTTTTTTCTTTTGATTTTGGGAGGAAGTGAAGTCATTCTTTTGATTTTGGGAGGAAGTGAAGTCATTCTTTGTAATCTTGTTTTGTTTGATTAAATAGTATATTGGAAAATGACGACAAATGTCAACTAGTTGTAATGATTTGAAAGAATAACAGGAAAGTGAGCGTTTCAATTCTCTCATCTGTGCAATGATTAAGAAAAACAAAATAGAATTGTAAAATTGGCTTGAATTTGGATGGATGGATATGTTATGTAATGTGGGAGTTAAAACACCATGAATAAATGTATATAATATAAAAATAGAGATGAAAGGGAGAAAGCAAGAGATATGGCCGACAAAGCATGGAAATTCTTTCTAAGTACTGCATATGTTGAGGATTTTGACATTGGTATCAAGCATCAATAAGTACTGCATATGTTGAGGATTTTGATGAGTTGAGTGAACCTCCTGATTCCTACTTGGACCATGTAAATGTAATTGGGTTGATGTTCGACTCGCTGGGGAATAGTATCAGGAAATGTTGCATTTTCTTGACTAGTGTGGAAAAAGTAATTGGCGCGTGCTCTCGATTGAGACCAATAATCTGAAATTTTTCAGTAAGGGTAAGGTTAGAATGGTCTAAAGGAGAATTAGGAGAGAAAATGTGTGTGAGTTTGAGGGTTAAGAAGGCAGGAATGCGATTAACAAAAGAGCTTGTTAGCAACAAGCTAGATAGAACGTAAACTGAAAGCAACATTACAGATTTTGGCTATGGCTTATTTGTGAAGCTATTGATTGATTAACACTGCATTAAGCCCAATTCAAAATAGATAGATAGTTATCGAGATTGAAGTAAAAAATGGTAACTAGATGGTTTCATTGTGAAAATGAGACAACTATTGTATGCACATTTTTTAGTTTTCCTTGTATGAGACCATCCTATCTTTGATCATCTTTTTACCTAATAAATTAAGGAGAAACAAAACAAAGAAGAAGAGACAAGAAACATAATTAAAATTAATTTAACTTGCACTACGAGACAGCTAGCTAATGATGTTAAAATTAATTTAACTTGCCAAATCTTCTTTTTTTTTTTTGACGAATGAAAATTATCTATACATTATACATATATTCACAAACGAAACCAGCTAGTTACCATTTTTTTTTCATTTTTTGTATGCTCAATATAATAATTCTCTTTCATTTTCAGTTTTGTTTTTCACATAAATGTACTGTTCATAATTTTAAATTATTTATTATTTAGTATGCAATATGAGTTTATTAATATTGACTATAAATGTACAAGTCATAATTATTAATTATTAATTTAAAATTGATTGTCTAAAAGAATAATTTAATAAGTTGTAATTTCAATTGTTTCGGTTTTTTAGATGGAGAAATCCAATCGATCAACTCCAAAACTTGAACTTTATATCGAAGACGTAGACACCAATAGTGAGGAGGGAGAAGAAGGTACACATTTTGACAATCCTGGTCATAGTGAATCAAAATCCAAAGATGAAGTAGACTCACAAAAATCCTCCAAGGCACCAATAAAGCCAAGATCAAAGGCATGGGATCACTTCACAAAGTTTGAAAGTGAAGATGGCAGGAAAAGGGGTAAGTGCATTCATTGCGGTAAAGTGTACCTTTGTGATAGTCCAATAAATGGAACTAGTAATCTGAATAAACACTACCGTAAATGCTTAAAAAATCCCGATAATGATTCTAAATCAAAGCAGACTGAATTATCTTTCCAACCTTCTATAGTTTCTGGGGAGGGTGATAGTGAACACTTTGGTAATTTATCTACTTGGAAATTTGATCAGCAAGCTTGTAGGGAAGCTAGAGCTAGATGGATTATTAAAGGAGAGTTGCCCTTTAGAATTGTAGAAACAGAAGGTTATAGGGAGAAGATGGCAATTTGTGTTCCTAGATTGAAGGTTCCATCTAGGTGGACTATTAGTAGAGACTGCGGTCAAATCTACTTAGATGAAAAAATGAAGTTGAAAACTTATTTGAAAACTCATGGACAAAGAATTTCAATCACAACTGATACGTGGACATCTGTGCAAAGAATTAATTACATGTGCATCACGGCTCATTTCATTGATGATAATTGGAATTTGCAAAAGAAAGTGATTAATTTTTATGAAATAGAGTCGCATAAAGGTTGTCAAATTGGCATGTCCATTGAGAATTGCTTGTTGGATTGGGAAATTAACAAGTTGTTCACTGTTACTATTGATAATGCTTCTTTTAATGATGTTGCTGTTTCTTATTTGAAAAAGAAAGTAATGAATTGGGGTGCTGCTGTTTATTCTTGTCAATTTATTCATATGAGATGCATGGCTCACAAAATTAACCTAGTTGTGCAAGATGGATTGAAAGAAGTTGGTCCATCAGTGAAGAGAGTTAGGCCTGCAGTCAAATATATTAGATTTTCACCTGCTAGACTTAAAAGATTTAGGGACTGTGTGCAAAAAGAAAAAATACAGTGTAAGAACTCTTTATGCTATGATTGTCCAACTAGGTGGAATTCTACCTATATGATGTTGTCAACTGTAGAAAAGTTTGAGAAGGCTTTTGATAGGTATGGACAAGTAGATAGCAATTATTTATTAGAGCTAAGTGGTGTGGATGATGATGATGGTGTGCCTACCTTTGATGACTGGGAAATTATAAGGAAAATTTCTGTGATGTTGAAAATGTTTTATAATCTGACAATGAGGATTTCGGGTTCAAAATATGTGACTAGTAATACTCTTTGGGCTGAAGTTAGTGGCGTACTAGGTGCTTTGATGTATTGGATTAATGATAAGGATGATCAATTGAAATCCATGGCTCTTAAGATGAAGCAAAAATTTGATAAGTATTGGGGGGATCCAACTAAAATGAACAAAATCATTTGGTTTGCTGCTGTGTTTGATCCTCGTGAAAAATTTGAGGTGATCAACATTTCTTTTACTGAGATTTATGGAAATGTGAAAGGCACTGAGATTTTCAATAATGTAAAGGAGTCATTTATTTTGCTATTTAAAGTGTATCAAAAGATGCATGATCCTCAGGAAGTTGTGAGTGATAGCATGAATGAGTCACAGAAACAGGTTGAGGATTTAAGTGAGATGGATATGTCACTTAAAAGCTATGAACCGCCAACAAAAATATTCTATGAAATGCTCAAGAAACAAAGGGGTGATAATGGGAATAGGCCTAAGAGATCCGAATTAGATTTATATTTAGATGAGGCTTTGATGGATCCAGTTAGAGGATTTGACATTTTGAATTGGTGGAAGCTAAACTCTGCTAGGTTTCCTATTCTTAGCATTATGGCTTGAGATATATTGGCTATACCGGTGTCTACAGTGGCTTCAGAATCAACTTTCAGTACTAGTGGGCATGTTCTTGATCCTTATAGGAGCTCATTATCTCCTAAAGTTGTGGAAACTCTGATTTGTGCACAAGATTGGATCCGAGGAACAGATCATCCATTATTTGCTGAAGAAAACATTGATGATGTGGAGAGACTTGATAAAGGTACATTTAATTTTTTACAAATTAATTTATCAATTTCAAATACATTAAAATTTACTTTTGTGTTTTAACAATGTCACTTATAAATCTTTTTTAAATACAGAGTTTGAAGCTATGGGAATTGGCACTTCATGTGAATCCGCAATGAGTAGTAACAAATAATTTACTTTCTAATTGTTACATTTTTATATGTATAATTATAAACTTGATTGTTGTTGTAAAATAGTGTTTAGAAACTTATATGTTGTATTTGGTAATTGATTTGTTTGTATCGTATACTTGTATTTGAAATTTTGAGTATGTAACTGATTAACTAATTTAGTTTTTTGTCTTTAATTTTTCAGGTTCAACTTTGATTGATTAATTGGATTTTCAAGTTGAACTTGAAGTTTGATGGTTAATTAGATTTTGGCATTTTGAAATGATGTTAACCACTTGGTCTATCGAAGATTAATTTATAAATTATAAGTTAAATTGGATTATAGGATTGTTTGTTACTTACTTTGATTGAAGTTATTATGGTTATCTATTAGGTTATTATGGACTATATGATATGATTACATATTAATTAGTTTTTGCTTTTTGGATTTGGTAATATATATATATAGTATGAATATTTTTATATAGTTTTGGAATTTCATTTTATTGGGTATTAAGAATGTATTCTTGCTTATATATTTTGTTAATTTAATATATATAATTTGTCTATATTAGAGATTTATTTTTTCTTATTCAATTTAATTCTTTTACAACAATAGTAAATAACATATTCAACTATATTCAATTATTATATTATAGATTTTACAATTCCCATTTCAAGGAATGTGGCAAATTCATATTTCTTCTCTTTTAAGTATTGGTAGTTTGACCAAAAAAAAATATTGGTAGTTTGGTTTTAAACCGAACTGAACTGGAACCGAACCAAATCTAGAATGGTTTGGTTTTGGTTTTTAAAATTTTTGTTGTTTGGTTTTTGGTTCGGTTCGATTCGCTTCGGTTTTCGAACCAAACCGTAATTTGCTCACCCCTACGCTCTGATACCACTATTGGGATTTTTCATCGGAAATCAACCGAAAAAGCGGAAGAATGTGTTGATTTCCTTAAATCCGTGCCCAGGAGCTAATGATGTGGAAAAACCAAAAAGAGGAAGATAAGATTCTCACCAGTATATCTCTAAAAGAGATAGCTACAGAAATCAAAATCTGACTTCCTTCGCGGTCACGTACACTAACGGCTTTAGAACTAAACCCGTGCTAGCAGTTAAGAAACCAAAGAAGAAAGGAAAGGATAGAAAAGTGGCTTAAAGCTTATCACAAAAGAACCATCCTTTTATCCAAAACTGACTCATCATTCTTATCCAAAAATAATGACTCATCATTCTTATCCAAGAAAGAATGACTCATCATTCTTATCCAATATATAGGCAAAATATCTAAGGGTGGGGCTAAGTTTTCTTTTGGAAAAATTGGGCCCAACCCATTTCAATTCTATGTGGCTTTTTCCTTTCAAGCCCAAGTCCATTTTAATTCCTTTGTTTTATTTAATTTCAAATGTAACTTTAATTCAACATGTATGCTTATATATTATACCATATAATATATTACATACATGTAAATTAAAATTAATTTGACCTAATAATTTAACCGAAGAATTAAATTAGACATTTATAAAATTAAATAGATGTAAACCTATATATGTAAAATATTTCCACCTAGGAAATCACTCATAAATTAATTCATTGAATTAATTATAAGAAGGCCTATAAAAATATTAATTATATTATTTTCATCAATTCAATCGATCTATATAATATAATTAATGGAACTCTCTCTCTTCAGCGTGTATACTCCAAGTACACATGTAATCCTTTTAGTTTAAGTTCAGACATTCAATGTGTACGATCCTATGGGCCCCTCTTTACGTTGGTAGTGGGCTTATGGCTCAAAGACTGCAGGCGGGCTCTAGCAAGCCACTGCAGCCCCCAATTAAGATGGAGATAGCAGTCCAACTGTAACCGTAACCCTGTAGTTTAAACTCATATATCCTATGTCATTGATATCGGTGTCCAACACAGAGGCATGGATTGATCACTCTCTTTTGTGTCTGGACATTTACTTGATCCCGAATGAATTGACGCTCATAAACAAGTTCCAACTTGTTTGGGTATGGCCACACTCTTATCAATTGCATTCATCAAGAGGCCGATGATATGCTCTTAGTGGACTACTGAGTGACATTCCCTTCTGCATATCCATACCATTACCATGTTCACTGACATACCCGAACGTACCCATACTTGGCACCTTGTTACAGGCCCTTTAGGTGTACACCAAAGTATGCCACTTCACATGTAGTACCATCATATGGTCAGATCAAAGGATCCATACAAGCACTACACGATAATCATTTGTGATACTATACCATGTGGATTTCTCGTTTAGTGGATCTATCCAGTACCATGCCCCTTTGCATGTACCCATTAACCTGGTTGACATCCCATGTATAATGGCCGGTAAGACACTGCCATACAATTAGGCTAATGATAGTCTTTGGTTCCATTCATTCCCATGATTAAAACAGACTACGGATGACTTTATGGTCATATCATTTTCCCTATCCATAGTCTTACTGCCAAGTGCATGACACTTGTCAACATGGATATGTATATGTCCATTGGATACTCTATTTAAAACATAGCACAAGATATATAATAAATAGATTAATGACTTTATTTAATGACACAAATTGTATAATACATAAAGCTTACATCAAAGTACAAATGTATGATACAAATACAAGAACCAATGCCTTGGGACTAGGGCATATCCAACAGAGTTTTATAAGGGACTAATTTAGGACTGGTTTATCAATTGGTAATTCAGGAAAATGAATTAATTAGTATATGCTCATATATGGATTAAATAGGTTTCGTGATAGTATCAAAAGTTTTGCTGCTATAAGATCAGAGTGTTTTTTTTTATATAGCATTCTCCAATTATCTATATGACGGTCCTAAATAGGCTAGTTACAGTACTAGAGTGGGGGTGAATAGTACTGTAGGGTAATAAAAATTTTTGCAAACTCTCTTTAAAAACTCTTTTGAAGAAATGCAATTTCCTTTCTTTAAACACAAGTTTTATAAAAATGCGGAATTAATTAAAATTGATAGGTTGCATTTCATACACCCTTTTTCTTAGCATTTGCATTCATATTGTGTGAATTATGCATGCTATTTGTGTGTTTTCTTGTTACTTTGATGTTTTCTCAGTATTTCAGGGAGTATGGATTAAAGATGGGAAGGATGGAATAATTAGCTATTATGGTTGCTGTTTCTGGAACAAAGAATGCTGAAAAAACCTAGAAGACCATTACGACATGGCCATGTCGTATCTAGATAAATGCTGGCAAGGCAGAAATATGCGGACTATACATAACTGATTGGCTGGGCTTTTCACTTTGATAAAAAAACACGAGACCTGCACTGAAGGAGCATGAATTAGGCACATGTTTGAAGGGAATGAAGCTATTTTATGGACTCCTAATTAGGTTTTGATTGGCCAGACTATAAATAAGACTTGTAAATCCAACTTTCGGATAATCTCTCGAATGATCTCTCTCCCTAAATTTTTGACAGCAGAATTTTATTTCTTTGTTTTTAGTTCTAAAGGACAGCAAGCTAAAACGGGTCTTCTATGGTATTTTGTGGTTTATGCTTAGTTATGAGCAACTAAATTCTCTTCTAGTCGAGGTACTTGGATATTTAATTTCTGTTAATTCATGAGACTTTTGTTTTAACTATTTTCTTTTATTCGAGTATTTATTTAATTCCTGCGCTATAAACTGTTCTGTTGTTGTTTGATTGATTTAATTAATTCGGCCGGTTGATTGATTGATTAAACTACATATTGTTGAATAGGATAGTATACCCGTGATTGCTGTTCTATCAAAGTGGCGAATTAGCTTTGCTTAAGGTTAATGGAATTAAATAATCCAGTTTAAATGATTTACGACGTTTTCGCCTTTACTAGCTAAGATAAAGGTCTTTTTGTGATTAATGCTATCATAGATTAAATCTTGTTGGTGTGGAGGTTAAAGCTCTACCGTTACTTTTTCAGAGCTTAAGTAACAAAACTCGGCCAATGCTTTTTCTAAGCTCAAGCACCAAACTTTTATAGACTTTGTTGATCACACCACCAACAAAGTAAAACCCCCTTTCACACAACCTTGTGTGAATATACAATTCCCGAATATATGAATATTTGATTGAAAGAATGTAGCTCTTTTCTCTTGACTTTACTCTCTTTAAGAATTATGGAAGACTTCAAAGTATTATAGTTTAAGAGTGTGAATGTTGCAAAAAAGTCTTCTTACTCTAACCTTTGGTCTTCATGTCTTTTTATAGGTGAAAGAATTCTTCTTTGAAGGAAATGGCCATTTGTTTCACTTCATAAAGAGAAATGGTGGTTGATTTCAAGCCATAAGGAGAAATGTTTGTTGATCTCAAGCCATAAAGAGATGAATTCAATAAGTGGCCATTTGTTTCAATTCATAAAGAAAAAAGGTGGTTGATCTCAAGCCATAAGGAGAAATGATTGTTGATCTCAACTCATAAGGAGAAATGTTCACTTAAGTGGTTGTTTGTTTAAAGCCATAAGATGAATTGTTTTAAGTCATAAGCTTATAAACAAAATCTTTTCAAGTGTAGGCCAAGATCTCCCAAGTGATATAGCAGTTAAACTCAAGTAATAAGCTAAGGTCTGCAAGTGATATAGCAGTTTGAAGTTAACTCATAAGCCAAAGTAAATGTTGAAAACATTTAATAAACTTCTTGTGGCCATGTGTTTTGGTTTCAACTCATAAGAGATTTTTGGCTTTTAAACCAATATGAAGTCATAAAGGAAGTATATAGCTTATAAGCATGAGTTGCTTTTATCTTATTATATCAAGTGGAATTCTCAATTCATAAAGCACTTAAAGCTAAGTGTTAATTTAAGAAACTCTTTTCATTAAATGTCAACTTGTGATCATCAAAACCGAAGTCAACACTATAGTTATGTTAAATTCATGGTTTATTCAATCTACTAACTCGGATAATGTATCATTTTCTCCTTTTTTGTTCAAATGTCTTAATAAGTTTTATTTTCTATCGTATTTTTTATTTTTTCTTTTCATTTTTTCAATGGAATTTCATTGACCTGTTCCTTTTTTTACATAAATGGTTCTGATCTCTCCTCATCATCTCTCCATTTCCCAAAAGGTTCCCTTATTGTTTCTTCATTTTTTTTTTGCTTTTGGTTTGCAGCCAACTGGATTTCTTCCTCGCCTTAGTAAATCGAAATGGTTAGCTATGATTTTTCATCTCTCTATCTATGTATTTCAGCAGATGGCAATTTTATCTGTGGATCATGGTGATTTTAAGCGATTTTTTCATGTTTTAGTAGGATCATTTGAGCGATAAGTGCTTTAAAAACATTTTAGATCACAATTAAATTTGTTATTGATTATTGTTATTGGCTGTAGAAAGCGTTCATAAACCAAATGAATCATTATAAGTAACCTAATTATACTAATTCTAGGTTATCGGCAAAACTATTGGTTTTGACTTTCAATTGGCAAAGTTTGTTGGTAATTGATGATGCTTATATAAATTACTCTTTATTGGTCTTTAGATAATCATTATGTTCTTTGCTCAATTTTTGGTTAGTTTAATTGCTAACAAATCAATGAAATAATCATAGAATCATTTATTAACAATACATAATCTGTTATCAAATGTCTATAGATTTGACTTATTGTTATTTATCGTATTATGTTGTGCATTGACTAAGTTTGCTTAATGCTCTTGCAAGGGATGAATCTGCAGATGGTACTAAGTTAACAACATTAGCTCTCTTACTTTACCTGCAAAGAGTTCATTCTTCTATAAGGTGATTATTCTTGTTTTGATGAAATAGTTTCACATATCTTCGATTTGTTAAATTTGTACTATACATCATTGTCCTCGTACATTCATTTTCTCTTTATTGGCCCTTCGAAAATAAAAAATCTTTTCTCTTCCACCTTGGTTTCTATAAAATTCATTTTATTTTTTCTTTATATTATGGTTTTCTAATATTGCAATTGGTTATGATAAATCATCAGTCTTAAATTTCTATGACAACTTGCAATATAGAAAAGTAGGGTAAGACTCATCTTAGACTTTGAGCTTGAAAAATATAGTAAAGCATGTTTTCTAAAGATTTTTTTGTTATTTTCATAACTTGCAATATATAGAAAAGCATGTTCTCTACTAATTCTTCAAATTATCTTTCTCATGCGTCTGGCTTAAAGGACTTGATGGGATGTGTAGAGGACATACTTATATTAGAGAGCTTTGGTTATAAAATCACTTATGGTTTTAAGGCCCTTGAGTCGACAATTAAAGAAGGTATCTCATTGTTGGTAAACAAGGATTTTAACATTTTTTTAAACAAATTTTAGATTTGGTAAACATCTTTCAATATATCTTCATACTAGTTATTAATTATGATGTTTTCATAATGACATTGTTTTCTGCCATTTTGCAGTTTGCTGGGTTGTTTTTTTATTATTATTTTTTTCTTTCATAGGAATGTATAAATTTGACCTTGACTTATTTTAATATGGTTACTAGGAAAAAATTATTCATTTAGATAATGTTGCTTGGAACTTCAGAGAATTATAATGGAATGGAATAAGAACATTAATCTTTAATTCCTTTTCTAGCTAATGGTCTGATTTAATGAATCCCCTTTTCATTTTTCATGTCATGGGTACATGAATTAATAGATTATTGGTAGATGCATCTTGATCTTATCATAAAACAATGCATTGTATTTTGTGTCAATCATGGTCATAGGCTTTTTATGTCGCTAACTACATATTGACAATTAAAAAGTGAAATTGACAAAATTGGAGGATAAGTTTCAAAGGTATAAATGACAATGTAGAAGTTAGTAGCCTATTAGTATTTAGGTTGATGATATAGACATTTGTCTTCATTTTTTTGTTGTGAATTTGAAACAGGAAGTTATATTCTAATGTGATAAATGATCCCATAAAGTCTATGTTCTTACGGTTGTTATCTCAAAATGGATATGGTGCACTAAGATGTGCATTTAACTTCTATCTTTTCTATTTTTGTTTCTGCTTTGTTGTTGTGAATGGCACCCTCACATAATGAATAGTGCATTAGAGTGGTTTTTGCTATGAACTATAATCTATATATTAGTTTATAAAGAAGAGGAGAGTGTATATATGAGCAGGTCTTATTCAAGGTAAATCCTTAGAATGGTTCCAAAAAAAGGAATATGATTGTTCATATTCTGTAATTTGCACCAACATTGTAAAAATAAAGCTTTGATATATATTCAAGCACATCATTCTTAAATCACATGAATTCAATTACAAAAATAAAAGAACATAGATGCTTTGGGGATTTTTTTAAAAAAACTTAAATGTTTAAGATTCTCAATTGGCCTACAGGGGGCTGCACTGGGGGGTGCACCTGCCTCCCAGCTACAGGAAAAACCCCTGAGTATGGGCTTTTGGTAGCTGCCCCCCATAGGAGGCGCCCCCAAACAGCAAGGGTTTGGTTGAAGAAGAAGGCCAAACCCTTGCTGCCTTTTTTTTGTCTTTCTTCCCACGTTGTTTTGTGCTAGAATTAAAAAAAAATTTATTACAGAGAAAATCGACATCGTTTTGTCCTGGGAAAAAAGAAAGAAAAAAAAGAAGGCAGCAACCTGCTACCTTATTTTGCTCTCTCCCCTCATGATTCAACTCTACCTCCCTCCCTCTCCCTCTCTTCTCCACTCACATTGTATTAGCTTGATTGATGTCATCTGTAAGGGTTTTGTTCAATCATCTACTCTTGGAAACCAGGGATTTGTTGGGCGTTCATGGATTCACTTTGGGCCAACAATGAATAATCTTGATAAAGATAGGAAGCCGCCAACACAATCTATGGAAGGTCTAGTTGTTAATGGTTCAGGTGGTGCCAAAGTGAAAAGAAAAAAGCTAAAAGGAAAGCGAGCAGTTGTAAGGTGGCTAAAGTTCTTTAGGTGGAAAAAGAAGAAAGAGTATGTAAGAATGACAGAAGAAGAAAAACTTATATACAAGTTGAAAAAGGTTAGTGTCTGTTTTGCATACGACCCATTTTTCTTCATTTAACTGCCGTAATTCGAGTAGAAGTGTTAGGGATTGTCAAAATAGATATTTCCTTCCTCGTTAGATGTTTGGTTTCATAGTATTCTATTCTTTTTCTTGATTTGGGGGATAAAGATGTTTGAGGTTGTTTCTAGTCGAAATTTAAGTTTAGGTTTAATTAACTGCGTATGCCTTTCTTGGTCTAACTTGACCGTATGATTCATCAGCTTTTTCTTCTTGTAGGCTTGAAAGAAAGATGAAAGGCTTGTTCAATCTTCTTCAAGGATTGAACCTATAGAATCATCAAGAGCAACTCATGATCCAGAGATATTGACCCTAGAAGAACACTTCTTTTCTTTCAAGATAGGGCTTAAGTGCAAGAACTATGTGCCAGTCAGAGGAAGAGGAATTTACCAGGGTGTAATTCTTAACATGAACTTGCACTGGAAGAAACACAAAACTCTTAAGGTAGTAGTGAAGACGTTTATACTAGAAAAGGTCAAGGAGATTGCTACTGATCTGGCACATTTAACAGGAGGAAGCATGCTAGATATTCATGAAGAAGACACAATAATCATATATAGAGGAAGAACTATTCTCAGCCACCTACAGAGATAATGCCACAGAGGGTCACTTAGTCTAGGAGGAAGATTCTTCCCCCCCTTTTTTCTTAACTCTGTGATAAAGAAACCTATCTTACTTCGAAATTTCTTCACATAGGGGTAGCGATAAAGAAATTAGGGACTGGTATATTTCCTTGTTTGGAGGGGTATCATCCTACTTTATGGTCTAGACAATTTGGTTTTGGTCTAATGGAAAACAGCCATACCCAATAACAAATTCCCAGAAGGGGATCTCAGGAACGAAGTGAATTTCACAAACATTCGAAACATAATACAAGAACAACGGCTTCATTCCCAGAAATTGATGAATTAGTATTTGAATGTCATGTACCTATTCAAACTCTCCATTCCCAGTTTGAAGAGCATTGGCATTCCTTATTCCTTCGATTTTTCAAGGATGATCCCAAGGGTGAGCCATATCTACACTTTTTTAAATTTTGCTTCAAACTTCCTTAGTCCTCTTTTTGGCTCTTAAATTGCATTTTGTTTTGTGCAGGGAAAAAGGGAGCTGGAGAAGTCCCTACTTCTGTTCCTAAAAGGAAAAGAAAAAGCCAGCCCAAACAAAAACCAAGAACAAAAAGGCAAGCAACAGGTAAAGGTAAAGCTATTGCTCCTCCACTTCGAAAATCCCATAGGCTGACGGCTGTGAAGCATGTGAAAACTAGCCAGAAAGAGAAAGAGCCCATAGAAGTTTAGATGATGATTCTAACCTCCAATCGGAAGTGGAGGTGGAACCTGAACAGGAGGACAGCAAAAACCCTCAAAGTGATGATACAAATAATTTTGGTAATCTTTCCTTTCCTTTCTTCTATGTTCCTTGTATTGTTGGTATGTTTTGCTTTGTGCTAATGTGCTTAAACTTGGCAGATGAGCAAATAGAAAAAGATTGCGGATATGCAGCTGCTGGTGAGGATGATTCATTAAAAACAGAGCCAGTACTTCGAGGCTTCGATCTAGGCTACAATCCCCAACATCAATCTGGTGGTTTTGAGCCTCCCTCTTCTAGCAGCTTCAAGGTAAAAGTTATTTCCAGCGATAGCCCATATCTGAATTACAAGGCTAATTCATCCTTCACTTCTTCCACCCAAGTAAGTTAAAGAATACAAGAATAGCTTATTCTCCTATTGAATTACTGTTGATGGTTCTTACTTTGGGTAATTTCTGTTTCAGGACTCTATAAATAGATTAGTGGCAAGGCCTGAGCTTCCTTCTCCTGCCGATCCTTTATCTGACCTGGACCTCAGCTTTCTCACCAAGAAATCCATCAACATTGCTGGAACTAGTCCTACACCATCCCATGAGTCCATTGCCTAAGCCAAAGAGACAGTTAGCAAGTACCTTATTTTGGAACTAAATGAACTTGACCATTTGCAAATCAGGAGTTTGAAATCTGCTCTCACTGTGCTTGCCTCTGCCTGCCAGTCTAAAGAGAAAGAAGACTTGTTCACTTCTCTTACCTCCAAGCTGTCTCCTTATTATGATCAATTGAACACTGATACAGATGAGTTTCTTTCTCTTGAAAGCCAGCTTCATTCCTACATGAAGTTTGTTCATGAACTCAAGCTCATTGGAGAAGAAGCAGAAGCAAATGTGAGGAAGAAGAAAAATTTATGCTGGACTTGGAGGCACAGATGATTGCAAGCAGAACACAACTCCAAAAGCTGGATGAAGAAAGGGCTGAACTTGCCATCCAACAAAGCAAAGCTTTTAGTGAAATTGAGATGAGAAAAGCCAAGTTGAAAGCTCAAAGGAGTGAAGTGGACACTTGGGTGAAAAGAAAGGAAGAGATCAATGCTAGACAGGCTAGTATGACACAAGCTTGGTGGGATATCAAGACCATCAACTTGAATTCCATTCCATAGGGATTTTTTGGATTTTGGAAATAGTAGGAAGCAGCAGTAACCATAGGAATTTGTTAGTTTTTTGATTATGGCTTAATTTGAACTCTTAAAGCTTGTAATCTAATGACATTAACTATTTTTTGAATGAGAAGTGGCTATGAAGCCAACTTTTCCCAAACATTGTGTGCTGCATCCATCCATGCATAACATCTCATTGCTTGTGATTTGAGAAATGGCCTGAGGCCTACTTATAATACACAGGTACAAACTTATAGGGGCGTGCTTTGTTTGCAATGTGTGATTGCTTGTTGATGGACACTGGTCTTGATAGAAACTAGGATTGTGTGAAAAGTGGCCAGAGGCCTGCAATTGCTTAATAACATGCATACATTCATTGCGGCTAATAAGCCAGCTTACACTGTGTGAATATTTGTGAAATTGAATTCTGCGGGTGGCTAAAATTAGAAAATATAAGCCAAACCTTGCCAAAATTTTGCAAAGAATCCTTCCTTAATAAATTTTTAAGAAAATCCCTAAGGAATCCCCGATTTTCTAAGGGTTCTCCAAGGATTCTCTAAGGATTCTCCCGAGAGATTTCTTGCATTTCCCACATAATTGGATAGAACTTCTTTAGGTATTTCCCATTTATCTTCCTCCTATGCGGTTGATCCTCCAAGCTGGATAACCAATATGAATTTCCTTCCAAAACCTTGTAGATTTTGAATGGCCCTTCCTAATTACTTGACCATTTCCCAAACTCTTTGTCTTTGGAACCGATAGGCAGCACCAACTTCCATACTAAATCTCCAACTTCAAATGACTTCTTTTTCACCCTTTTATTGTAAGCTCTAGCAACTTTACATTTTTGGACTAGCATGTTGTTGAACGTTGTTATTCTCTCATCTTTTAAGTCCTTTAACTCGGCCAACATAGCTTCTGAATATCCTTCAATTGTTAACCCTGCCTGCTTTGCCACTTTACACGACTGTACTAGTACTTCTATAGGGAGAACAGCTTCGTGTCCATAGGTCAAGAGGAATGGATTCGTGCCAGTTGCTTCTTGCTTAGAAGTTCTATAAGCCCACAGAGTTTCTGAAAGTACCAAATGCCAATTCCTAGGATTCTCCTCCATCATTTTCTCCAAATTTCCAATAATGACTTTATTGGATGCTTCCGCCTGACCATTTGCTTGAGGATAGTGAGGTATGGAATTTAAAGGCTTTATCCCATAATCCTCAGCAAAATCCTTCATTTTCTTGCCTATAAACATTGTGCCTTGGTCTGTAGTGATGGTTTGAGGGATGCCAAATCTGTGTATGATGTGTCCCTTGATAAACTCAATTACATCCTCCTGCTTTACTTTCTTCATAGGAATAGCCTCCACCCATTTAGTAAAATAGTCAGTAGCCACTATGATGAATGAATGGCTCTTAGAGGAAGCAGGGAAGATTTTCCCAACTAGATCAATTGCCCAACCTCGGAAAGGCCATGGCTTAGTCACTGGATGCATATCATCAGGAGGCACTCTAGGAATAGGCCCATACCTTTGACATTGTCTGCACCCTTTTGCATAGCTTATGCAATCTTTCAACATTGATGGCTAGAAATATCTGTGCCTCCTCAAAAGCCATCTCATCTTGATTCCAGCTTGATGAGCCCCACACACACCTTCAAAGCTTCTGCCATCCTTAAACACCTAAGTAGCAGACATCATCTCCTTTCCTATACATATCTTCCTCAAGTAGCATAAAATGTTGAGCCTTCATTTTAATTGCATAGGGAGTTTTCTTGGATGGATCTTTTAAATATCTCTTTATTGGCTCCCTGCAATCATTGATCAAGTTAGCATCAATGTCAAAGCTTCCACCTATAAACCTCTCTCCAGAATAGAGGGGTGTCCTCTTTTTTGAATTAAGATTAGATTGTGAGTCAGCTCCTCTGAAATCTTCAAGCCTGATGCGATTTGTGCCATCTCATTCTCCTCCCAATTGCTTTCTCTTGGCAACTGTACCAAGGAGATTTCTTCAAAATCATCAACTAGTTGCCTAGCCATAGTAAAATAAGGAGCCAAGGACACACTAGTACACTTAAACTCTCCACTCAATTGTTTAAGGACTAATTAAGAGTCTCCCATGACCACAGCTTCCTTTTCACCTAAATCTTTCAAAATCTCCAAACCAATAATCAAAGCCTCATACTTGGCTTGATTGTTAGTGAATCAAAATCCAAATTGAAAGATAAAGATGTCTTAGTAATAAAAGGAGAGATTATTATAACACCTGCACCAGCTGCTTTATCAGTACTTGATCCATTTAACTTTAGTGTCCATGACACTTTTTCCACACCACATATAGGTAATTCAACCTCCATTTCTTTCTCCATAGTAGAAGAAGGATGTTCAGCTAAGAAATTCGCCAAAGCCTGACCCTTCACCGCTGTTCGAGGTAAATGAACAAGAGTGAACTCTGCTAATGCCAATGCCCACTTTGTTGGTGTGCCCTAGTTCTTAGGGCATTGGATTCTTGTATTTTGTATTATACATTAAGACTCATTATATAAATACATTATTTGTGTCACATTAATAAAGGCAATTAATCTATTTCATTTATATCTTGTGCTATAATATGAGTAGAGTATCCATTGATTGATAATCATAAAACCTATCCCAGGTCTGTTCTAATCGTGGGAACGAATAGAACCACAGACTTGTATATTCGATGACTGTATGGTAGTTCTTAACTAGCATTAGTACTTGTATAGTCAGTCATGAATATAGGTACATGTCGTTGACATGGGACTGGATCGATCCGCACAAGAAAGCCACATGGTTGTTACGTCATAGGTCTTTCTTGAGTAGGTCTCTTTTGTCCTCAGACCAGATTTCATTATAATATCAATGTGGAATCTGGTTCACTTTGACATACGCCTAACAGGTCTGTAAAAGGATGCTAAATACGGGTATGATTGGGTGGACCGGTGAACATGTTGATATTGATGATGAAGTGATGAAATTGCCACTCGGGTGACACCGAGATGATATCATTGGCCACTTGATGAGTGGGACTGATAAGTGTATGGCCATACCCAAATAAGTTGGTTGCTTATTTGATTAATCAGTCAACTCAAGATCAAGAAATATAATAAACAACAGAAGAGGATGACAGACACCATGCCTCTTGTTTATTCATATCGATATCGTTAGGCAAAGGACACTATGAGATTACTACCGGGTGAGTGTCTTCTAAAGACTGCTGCATCTCTGTCTTAATTGGGGGCTGTAATGGTTTGCTAGAACCCACTTACAGTCTGTGGGCCTTGGGCCTACTGCCAACATAAAGACAGACCCATAGGATCGTGCACATAGATCAACTGAGCTGGAACTTATAGAAATTGTACATGTAATGTACATTGGAAGGAATGCGTTAATTAATTAGTTGACATTCGGTGTCAAGGTACTTAATTGACATTGGGTTGAATTTAATTTAATTAATAAGTTTACATAATGTAATTAATTAATTTATCAATTAATTGAATTACATAAAGTAAACAATTAATTAAATAATTTTCCTAAGTAGGAAAATTAAATACATGTATTGTATTAACTTAAGTGTGATTTAATTTTATTTAGGGGTAATTAAATTTAGCCAAATGGAATTAAATTACATAGTATATACTTTTTAATTAAAGTTTATTTATGTAATTATAATCCTAGTGGGCTTGGGTTTAATTAACCTAATTAGAACCCAATTAGACAAGGTGTCTATAAAAAGGGCACACTTAAGGAATAAAAACCTCATTCAACTCTAATTAATTGCTGGAAATTTCAGCCACCAATAGCAGCCCCAAAACGGTCGAAAATCCCAGTATGAAACCTCCATTCCTTCGCGTCTTCGGCTAGCACTGGTTCCCGCTCAATAGTTGGTCGTGCATCGGACTTTGGAGATCGCAGTTTCAAGAAACGATTCTGCAGCAGTCTCTAGAGGAGACGAATCCGGTGAGTTAATCTCTCTTGATTCTTATTTGATTTTATTCTAATCAATGGTAATTGGACACGATAGGTGGATTCTAGGAAATTTTTAAACGGTGTATTTTTCGCTGCGCCACGTTATTTTTCCAATGACGAATCCCAACACACTTGCCAATTCTCCTTGTTATGAGCGATTGATTAAGCATAAACTTAATCACATTTTCCTATGAAATCCCAAAAACTCGTGATTGTATAAGATAGTGCCTTAGCTTAGTACAGGCAAAATACAAAGCCAAGCACTGTCTCTCCATAGGTGAATATCTCCTCTCTGCATCATTTAGGCATCTCCTGAGGTAATACACGGCTTGTTCATGGCCAGCCTGATTATTTTGAGCAAGGAGGTAGCCAATAAAATTATCTGTAGTTGACAAATATAACTTCAAAGGAATTTCCTTTCTTGGTGGTACTAACACAGGAGGATGTGTTAAGTATTCCTTTATCTTCTCGAAAGCCTACTGGTGCTTCTCTTCCCATCGAAACTCTTCTTCTCCTTTTAGAGACAACATTTCTGAAAAAACTTGAGATTTTCCCTCAAGATTAGCTATAAACCTCCTTAAATAGTTAACTAACCCAAGGACTCTTTGTAGCTCTTTCTTATTCTTTGGAGGCTGAGCTTCAAGTACAGCCCTAGCCTTATTCTTATCAACCTCTACCCCTCTCTTATGAACTAAAAACCCAAGGAAGTTCCCTACATTGACTCCAAATGCACACTTTAAAGGATTCATACGAAGATTGTGTTCTCTCATCTAAGAAAACTCTTCCTCAAATGTTCTACATGATCATTCTCTATTTTTGACTTAACAACAATGTTGTCAATATAAACCTCCATGAATTTGCCTAACATGTCATGAAATATAGCATTCATAGCCCGCTGGTAAGTAGCACTAGCATTTTTAAGACCAGAAGGCATGACCAGCCATTCAAAAGTACCCAAAGCCCCAAGACACCTAAAGGCAGTCTTAGCTATATCCTCCAAAGCAATTAATATCTGATTATACCCAGAAAAACCATTTAAAAATGATAGGATATCATTCCTAGATACTGCATCAATGAGCATATCAGCTATAGGCATTACATACACATCCTTAGGTGTGGCATTATTAAAATCTCTAAAATCAATGCACACCCTAAGTTTTCCATTCTTCTTAACAACAAGAACAATATTAGACAACCAGTGTGCATACCTTGTTGGCCTAATAAACCCAGCCTTCAAGTGTCTTTCAATTTCTTCTTTGACCTTTAGCTCCACTTCTTTGGACATCCTTCTAGGTGGCTGGCGAAATGGTAGAAAGTCATGTTTAATTGGTAACCTGTGTTCCACTAGACTCCTATCCAACCCGGGCATGTCTTCATAGCTGCAAGGAAAACAATCCTTGAACTGGAGTAAAAGTTCAATAATTCTTTTCTTCAACTCTGGATTTAGCAAGCTGCTAATGAAAGTGATTTTTGGATCCTCCTCTGTTCTGCGATTCACCTCTTCCAAAGGATCCACCACCTGGCAAGGGGTATCATCAAGCTTCTGTGAAGCGGCTTTGAGTTCATGTAACTGTATCTCTTCCAGCCCATCATCTTTACACCTATCTCCTTCCCAACTCACTTCAATTCCAGTACTTTCACAATCGTCCAGTTGCAATAATCTTTCTAGTACATCCAGAATATGCACTTTTATATTAGAGGCTGCAATCACCGCTTCTTGCTCCTTTTTTGCTTTAATCATCATCAACCTCTTCAATAATAGGAGAATCCTTTTGCAGCCCGCTGATACTTAGCACGGCTAAAGCTTTCTCTTCCTCTACTGTCCCTTTATCTCTGTACATCATAAATAAGAGCTTTTTTGGACCCCCAAGCTTACTTTTCCCCAACAACTGGACTAGCCCAACTTCTTTTTCATAGAATCTTGCATCCACTGCATCTGAAGTAACTTGAAATGGTTTTTCATCTGCCTATACTATCTCCACTTCATCTCCCTTCCAAAAAAGAAGAAACTGATGTAAAGAGGATGGCACACACCAGTTAGCATGAATCCAATCTCTCCCTAATAGCACTTGATAGTTGGCAGTTGAATTCATGACAAAGAAAGCTGCCATATGGGACTTGCTTCCTACTGTAACTTCCAATGGCAAGACCCCAAGAGATTTAGAAATCTCACCATAAAAAGCCGAAACTGTGACATCTGTTGCAATAAGATCTTCCTCCCCTTTTCCAAGAACTTTGACTATCCTCCAAGGCATAATGTTGACAACTGATCCGTGATCAAAACTCGCGAAGTAGGCCTCCTATTAAGGTGAGCCTTGATGTAGAGAGGTTTGATGTGCCGAGTCATCTTCTCAGAAGGTTTTTCAAAAATAACCCTCTTCGGTCCCCCTTCCTCTAGTGCTTGGATGGTAACCACATTGCAAACTCTTGCCTTTTCCTTAGGGACCTCCCATTGTTGGTAATCTGCATCACTTGCATCATTTTTTACCTTTTCCACAATTTCATCCACTTCCCTGTCAACTTTTAGGAAATCAGCACAAGGAAGTTGCATTTATGGGAATTACAATATCACCGATTTTAATCTCCTTCACATTCAATGTGGTGGTTGGATCTTCTTTGGACTTTTCTTTCCCAACTTTGGTTTGTTCCAGAGCCTTATACTTTTCAGCTAGCTTTTTTCTATACAGCTTTCTTTTTTGTGTTCAAGTAAGCGGTGGAACTTGTTGTGGAAACTTTTTATGTTTCACCACCTACCACTCTTTGCTTGGCTTAGCAGCTCTAGGAACCACAATCCTAAGTCGATTCCTGGTGGACTTGGTTCATGATTCTTTCTCCTTATTGCATCTCTGCGGGAACTCGAGTCTATCATGCACACTCTCCGCTTTGGCTCCCATCTCTGAATTCTCCTTGGTACTTGGCTAGAATTTCTTTGGCTCCTCCTTCGTTCATGCTCCCTTCTTTTATTAAGCACCTGTTTAAGATCAAAAGAAGTCATATTAACTGAAGTAACGGATGGGAAAGGGTCTTCATCTACTAGTATGTACTCCTTCTTCTCTGGGAGTTTGAGAATCTCACGGTCAATTCTACCTTGAACTACATATTTGAAAGCCCAACATGAACTCGTGGAATGGTTCCATGAATCATGATGCTTGCAATAGGTCTTTCCCCTTATTTCCTCTCTGGATGGCATCTTGAAATTCTACGGAAATGTTATAAACTTTTCCTTCACCAAGTAGTCAAATATTTCCTCTGTCTTGCCAACATCAAAAGTGTAGTTGACATTACTTTTCTTGGCTTCTCCCTCCTTGTTGGTTTGAAAGCAGCTGGACAAACTTTAGCTCCTTTATTCAAAAGTTTAGCTACTACAACAATTGGAGTATTAACCTCTTGGAAATATGAACCAAGAGAAGTCTTTTTCCTGTGATTGTCCTCCCTCAATAGCTCCTCGTATTCAGAAACTTTTGCTGCTAGTTCATAGAAATCCTTGAACTCTATTCCTTGGAACTTCTTTCGCAACATAATATCCAAGCCTTGTTGAGCCATCCTTACAAATTCATTTTCCGGCAGGAATACCCTACACCTACTCCGCATTCTCTTGAAACGAGCTATATAAGAGTTAGTTGTCTCACTATTCTTTTGGGACGTTCTAGATAGCTCCGCAATACAAACTTCTGGTTCCGCACGAAAAAACTGAGTATGGAAACATCTCTCCATCTCCTGCCATGTATAAATAGAATTTTGTGGTAGTATAGAATACCAAGTGAATGCCATCCCTGTTAGAGAATTAGGAAATAGCCACAACTTGTAATTATCAAAATTAACAAGATTAGCCAATTCCCCATACTATATTGTGAATCTGGCAACATGCTCCAAGGTGGATTGCCCATCCTTTCCAGAGAACAAGCTAAAATCTGGAATGCGATATCCCCTAGGATAAGGGTTCTACCGATCCACAGCAACCGGGTATGGTTTGTGAAACTCCGGCCTTCCCACCTGCCTTAGGCCTGGACCATATAACTCCTGCACAATTTCCCTCATTGCATTTGCATTCATAGGCTGGTGGTGGTAAATAGGAGGTGGTGGTTATGCATGAATTGGAACTCCACCAGTAGGAATTCCTCTATTCATTCTGTATCTAGGCATGCCCCCCGAGTCTAACTCTTCCTCCCTCACATAGTTGTTAGGAGAGGCTTGTATGTTGGTGTGACCCTGTAAATGAACAACTGGAACACCATTAGGATTTGGCCTGCTTGCCCCTTGGATGCGGCCTTGAACAGGTCCCTTCTCCTCCCTCAGTGGAGGGATTTGATATTTTTCTGCTTGGCTACTCTTAGTGTCTTCTATAGAAGCCACGACTTCTTTCCTTTTTGGTGTTGGAGAGCCAGTAGTACTCTCTTCAGTTTCCTTCCGACTCGCACTTAAATGTCGGACTTCTTGCAGCACTTCACCTATCAATTTGGTTAGGTTAACCAAAGCAGCAGCAACATCGGGAGAATCATTCTCACTTGGAATTTGCTGGTTGGAACCCCTCCCTTTGTTGTTGAACAGGAGGGACAATGTCAACATTGTCGAAATGTCCAATTAAGTTAGCCACCTGTCCTGTATTATCAGGCACATCTTCTGCATCTTCGAATGCAACAACTTCTGTGTCTTTAGAATTCCTTTTTGGCGGCATTGTGTCTGCGTCCCACCGAGCGTGCCAAAATTGTTTCTTGCCTTTTTGTAAACTTGAGCGTGCCAGCAATTTTGCAGGAAAATTACAAATGAAATTGAAAATCTGACTTCTAATTAAACGATTGAAAAAGCTTAAGGTCCCAATTAACTCTATAACTAGATTAATTGAAATAACAATGCCAAAATTACATTGCTAGAATAGAAAAATGCTTGAATTGAACTGATTTTGCAGAAAAATACAACTTACAAAGTGAAAGAAAATAAATTACCAAGGATTCTCCCAAAATTCTAAGGATTCTCTAGGAAAAATAAATGATGAGAAACAGAATAAAATTATCTGAAGGGAATTGAAAATAGGATTTAATGCTCTATTTGAGTAGAGTTTGTGTTGTTGATGTCTGTTTGGGGTCCCCGCTTCTGTCTTCAAACTTGGCTTTTAAAGGGAAAGAAATAACTGCCTTTTTTGCACGATGAGCCACTTCATTTATAACCTCCCACTTTTCCACTCTTAACTTCTCCTGACTCCACTTCTAAATAAAACTTCTCACTAAACATCAAACTCCAGCCAACTAACTAATTAATTAATTAACAATTCAATTCATTAATTAATTAATTTTCAAAAATCAAGCAAAGAATTAATTAAGCCAGATACTAAAATCGGCCCAATTAATCTATAGGTCTAATAGCAGGATTTGAATTTATTTTTATTTTAATTTTAACTTTGATTTCATTAGATACTCGTGCACTATAGGTGATTGTATCCCGATCCCCAAATTATACAAATGTATCCCCTAGGATAGTTCTGTTGTGATTCGATTCGGTTGTAAATAATTAATTTATTTATCGCTTTTTATCTACATGTACGACGCATGATTAAATCAATGGAAATCAACCTTAGAAATATAAAATGCTATCAATGAACATTGGCAAAATTTATTTTGATTAGACATGAAATAAGAGATTTGTTCGGACCTAGATCTCTGGAAAGTGTAGCGGCCCTCGTCTGGTTCAACTACGCTGTAATTTTCCGATTGAGCTAAGCCGGGTGGTGACTCTTATATTTTCTATCGAGACTTAGGTCTCGATTCTTTTACGAAATAAATGATGAATTTTCCAAAACCAAATTTCAGCGATCAAAAACCCCTCGTGAGGGAGAGTTGCCGGATATCGAGGCTCTCTTCTGAGAGAAAACGTCGTCCGCTCACACTAATACACCAAAGTATCTTACAGCTCTTGGATTCCTTAGAATTCCTTAGATTTATGAGATTGATGAGATTTCATAGGTTAATTTACAAATAAGGGGGTGAAGCCTATTTATAGGCATTCCACCTCCATTACATGTGGTTGATATTAAATGGGAATAGTCAAGGCATATTCCATGAATTTTACACTTAAAATATGTTAAATAATGGAGAAGGGATGTTTCTAGAGCCATTAGAGTCTGTTTAGAGTGTCCTTTATACAATCCAGAAATTTAGCAACGGTTCTGCGACGGACTGGGCGTTTCTGGAAGCTTCTAGCAGCTCCTGGAACCGAAACAGCTACAGAATTTCCGTTGCTGAGGCGTTGTGCGCTGGGGGTTGCCTACACGCGGCCTGGGCCTGCTCTCCGCCCAACTTAGGCTAGAATTGGCTTGTTTTGCAGCAGCTCCCATTTTTCTCGTCAAATCACCATTCTTCTTCAATTTTTGCCGCACAACCATTCCTTATTTGGCCCAATTATTATTTATTTGGCCTAAGGGAATTGTGTTTGGTGCGTTTAGACCCTTGTGGCTATTGTTACCCCATTTTGGCCACATAAATCCCATGTGTGCGAGTACCATCGTGCATATGCAACAATGACTCGCGTAGCAACATCGGCGGGGCATGACACTAAGCTTGCAAGACATTTCACCCATTTTTTTTTTCTTGGTCCTGAATCTTCTTAATTTTACAGAGTGAGCTTAAATGCTTCACTAGTTCATTTTCTGCTGATTTCTTGTTTCTGTCTTACTGTTTTCTGCAGGATTTGAATATCAAAGTACAGGGACGGGCTTCGGGCTCTGAGGAGATATATTCCTAGACTTGAGCAAGACCTGGAGTTACTCCGAGCACAACCTAGAGGCAAAATTGAAGCTGGAACTGCTCCTGTTGAAGAAATACCTAATACCTGCACTGATGGTGCCAATCGTGGGAGTATAACTAGCATACCATGGAAGAGTTCAGAAAAGAATGAAATTTTGGATGGGCAGCAGGAATGCTCTGAGGACGAATTGTCTACAGAGTTGGGTATGGTATCAGATTTAGAAGATCTATGAGATATTTTTGAGACAGGACTTTGAAACAGAAACTCAGGATAAAGCAAAACGACCTCCTTATTTGAACGTGTTTGAGAAGTTCCCAGTTCAAGGTAATGGAGAACCAGGAGATTTTGAGGAGCACTTGCGCCAAGTAGCCTTAGACTCGAAAGAGGTCCAGTCATCTGAGAAAAATGAATACTCACCCACGCTTTGATGATGTTGATAGAATGTTTCTTCGTGCTGCTTCTCTTTTAAAGCAAAAGAAGCGGTAGGATATATGAGTTAAGACTAAAGAACAATTTTAGTTAAACTGATATTGTTGGTCCAGATTTTTTGTTGTCTGGATATTGATATGATCAATATATGAGAATATGTTAAGCTGAGCCGATATGCATGAGAGTTTAGGAATATAATTTGATTTGACACTGTTGAATGATGGTTGAATTTTATGGTGCCTCTTTTCTTATTTGTTTTAATTTATCTGCTTCTTCAAATAGAAATATCATTCCCACAGTAATTATACGCATAGCATTTACTACCAATTAAGGTCTGCATGAGCGAAATTTTGAGATTGAGTATTGAAATTTTGAGATTGATTATTGATCTATATAATAGATTTAGTTGGAAGAGTATAAATATATTCACTTTAAAAAAAAGGACACACACTAAGGTACACATAGCATTTGCTCAGTATATTAATATATTTCTTTTTAGAAACAATTCAAGCCACTCCTAACCTCTACGTTTAAATTTTAATTTTATAATAACCCTTTTTATTTGATGGAATATATATATCTAACAAGTAGATATTAAATATTTTTCGTTAAATAAGGTTTGATTTTATTATCTCTTTTAACCTTTGTTTAACTTTAAGATTAAATGAATTAAAGATATTTTCAAATTAGAGTGTCGATAATGTTATAAAATTGGCTTTTGACAATGTGATTATTTGTCAACTTTGAGCATAATTATCTTATGAATAGATTGCAATTTGAATAATGCGAACTGTGTCATTGTATTCTATGTAACGAGATCTTTCCAATAGTATATAATATGCTCAAGCGGATAAATAATGAATGAGAAATTGATACTCAAAGTGAACTTAATGCAAAGGAATTTGTAGAGGAAAAATACGATCAAAATCTCATCTCATTTATGAGAAGAGCAAGGAGTATGTAAACTAGCATGATTCTCAACATAATTAAGAACTAACTAGTTAGATTGCTCTCTCACGTGCAGGGAAGGAGAAATCCATACCTAGTGGGTTCGGGCTACAGCTGCACGACGTTGGTGACATAAATACTGGACCAAAATGGACATTATGGACCTACCTACTTTTACTTCGGCCTGAATTATCTTTTCCCTAAAACATGTGTCTTTGTATTCTTAACAAATATTTAATTGGAATAAAATACAATTAACCTTTGTTGATTCTCATTAACGAGATTAATTTCTCCATTAAGCCAGGGTTTATATCGTTCTTCTCCAAAAATAAAATGTTGATACTTTTTTTTCTTTTTTTGACTGAATGTTGAAAGCAGATTTTTTACTTTTATTAGTGACCACTCCTTGTTATTTCTAGCAAAATTCGTTTCAACACATTGGCATGCGAATGCCTAACAACAGATCACCTCCTGCAAGCCACAGTGACAAGCCTCAAATTCAAGAATACATTAGAAGCTGAAGTTGATCATCAATTAAGGCAATGAGTGCCACTACAATGAATCAACTTAGAAAACTAAAAAGACAATTTACATACAAGCTAAGGAGAACTTTTATTCCAAAATTTAAGTGGCCTACGAATTTGAAACCTAAAAGAAGTATTGATATCCACAGTGAAGCAGTTAAAATTGAATAGATAAAGAAACAGTGAGATAGCAATCGGTTGGATGAACAACAGGGGAAATGTACAGAATTACTCTAAAACTTATTTGCAATCTGAATCCTCCAGCTGCTCACTTTCAAGTTCTTTCAAATTGTTAACAACATTCTGAACTTTACTAGACAAGTAATTTGTATGTTCCTCAATATATGCCAACAACATATGTAATTGCTCCTTGTAAGCAGCACACTTGCGCTTACATCTTTGTCTCTCATTGTTAAGCTCATTGGTCAGCTCTCGTATTCTCTTGTCCTTCTCATCCTGAAAAACACAATTTTAGAGTGAGAATATAAGAACAACACTAGAGAAAAGGTCAACTTCCTAAGTATGGACTCAAAGGTCTTTGCCCATGATTTGTCATTCGATCTATGGAATTCATCTGCTCAATAATCTTCAGATTGATGTCTGAGCACATAATTTAGTCCTGAAAAACTTATTTTGTAGACTGTCTAAACAAGTCTAGAACATCCATCTGAGAGAAAGTAACTAATGGCAAAATTGCATCGCGGTTTGGTTGACACAGCAAATTACATCCAAAGTGGCATTGAACTTGACAAAGGCACTTTTGAAAACCCCATGGATGCGAGGAACTCAGATATTTAGGTATACCAAGACAGACAAGTATGAGCAATATTAGAGCATATAGCCATTATGATGATAAAGATACACACCTCACTGGCCAAATGTTTTGCAGATCCTCGCCATGGCACTTTACTTGGGGACATTAATGTGTGATTATGTTCTTTCACAAATTTGGTGACAACCCACTTAAGTCCATCCCTTAAAGCTAGTCTCAACATTGCAGGACAGCCTTCTCGGGTTATAGGTGGAGGAGGAAGAACTCTATCTTTCCTGCATATGTATTTCTTTTCGCGAAAGCCTTCTTTAGAACAAACAAAATCCTGACCGATAACTGTATTATTTACTCTTGAACGCCGATTATGATGGATTCGCACAGTAAACCCTGTCCGCCTGCCATAAGCAATATAATACTCTCGAGCGTCCTCTCTTGACATGAATTCCATCCCAATGCATGGTTCTATAATGTTATTCACTGAATGTGTATTTTCATTAGATTGTTCGATGATCTTGTCCACTTCACCCAAACATAAATCAATATTTTTTGAGAGATCATCATCTTCAAAATCATGGCCATCATAACTATCAACCTGAAAGCATCTCTCACTATCATCTGAATCAAATGCTTGAGTAGATGAGCTCTCCATTACGCTCTTGCTGCAGTTTCTTACACAAACTGCTCATCCATCCAATGAAGACTGCATGTACAAAAGCCAAATCAAAATCAATTTCTCAATTAGTGGAGCATCAATCATGTGTTCAAAGCAGGAAATAGAGAAGGAAATTTATAACATTGTATCCTCATCAAATAATTATTGAAGCATGCAAGCTAATGAAAATTGAAAAAGGGAAATGAATTCCTGACAAATTTGACATGGCAAAGACCTCAACATTCATCTTATCTGCCATGTCATGGTTTAAGCTTTAAGCTCTATAGACAGAACTCGTTTTAGGTATTATAGGAGAGAGGACACCACTCAGCACCCCATGGAGGAGTAGAAAAATGCCTAACAAAAACAAACGGCCAAAACCCAAGCGTCCTGTTTCCATAACCACTTCGGTATATTGCTCATAGCTTTTTTAGGTTTTGCAATAGAAGGGGCTCAACCCATAGTAAACATCCGTGATTACCTATGTTATCTTTGTTTGGAAGGAAAAAGTGCTCTCTTTCCTTTCTTGCCGGCTTTTGCTGGGAAGAAAGTAGGTTAACGTAAGAGGGTTCGACAAAGCCTTTCCGATTTACCAAACCAAACTGAAAAAAAAAAAAAAAAAAAAAAAAAAATCTTATTATTTTTCCCTCAAAGGAAAGGACTACTTAAAGATGTGGTATCAAGTTTGATCTGTGCTGCTAGTGAAACTACTTATTTGAGTTCTATCGTTCAAGTGAAGCTTAGCTCACGCATTAAGTCTTTGGTTCGATAGGATTCAGGAGTAATATAATCTCCACATAGCGGCCTAAAGACAAAACACATGACAATCCAGGATTTTTGTCAAGCCCTTACCACTAAGGTAGTTTTTTTCAACAGTCCAGAACACATAAAAGCACGTCAACTGAAAAGAGAGAACTTTTTCAAATTGGTTTATTGTTCTGAAGGTTCTCATAATTCAAGCTTCTCAATTCTAATGATAAGAACAAGCAATGATTCTTAAACTTGTGTATAACAGCTGTATAAATGCAACAACACTCAACGAAAAATACAAGATTGTACATACTTTTGCTTCACTATTTAGCCATACTCCTATGAACACAATACAGAAACCAATATCCAATTGGCGAATGAGGCTGAGCACCCAACATATGCAACAATATTTCATTCCACAACATTAAAAAACAAAAATGGCCAATCTACAAGTTTCTGTTCAGTATTCAAAGTTAATTTTCTAGCAATTGAAGTTAAATTTGAGGTCTTCCGCTAAGAGGTGTAAGAGAATAAAGAATGTGACCTGAAATGGGTTTGTGAAGAACAGGAGTAAGGTGCGCCAACAATACTACAAACTCAATTAATTGATATTCAAATTCTGGTTTTCTTTTCATTTTTTCTAAGCCCTAATTTTCTAGGAGACCAAACGGAAAATTGAATTCGTGGAAGTGATAAAGCAGGGAAAGAGCGAAGAAGGAAAGAAGAAGAAAGAACAAATAGCAAAGAAAACAAAAAAAAGAAGATGAAAATTGGGTAAAAAAGAACATACGGGTTGATGAGCGTAGCAGAGAGAGTGAAACCCTAGGATTGCAGAGTGTTGAAGCGGCAGCGATGACATGATAGAGCGGAGATGTACTTGATCACATCTTTATTTTGCTAGGTTTGGACCCACATATTTGCAAACACTTAACACGACAGGTCGTTTCATATAAACTGTAGGTATGGAACACACCTTAGTGTTTTCTTTTTATAATTGTTTTTTATGGGAGCACCTTTGCTTACGGGTAAAAATTTACCTTTTACAACCTCCGTCTCAAATTGATATGATATTTTTCTATTTTGTTCTGTATTTATAGGAAACTTTTCTTTTATAAGAATTAGTTATTTCTAATATTCATAATATATCTTTTTTATTATGCATAATAATCAACAAAATACATTAATATCCATAAATATTCTACTAATCTAATGTAAATTTAATTGGAAATTGTAATAATTTAATGTTCAACTACTTGTATTGAGAAGTAAAATGAGGGTAAGAAAATTATATATAAAAATTATATAAAAATTATCTTTAAACTATTTTAACTATATTTTCTTAAATAACGTCAAGGTTCAAAGTAATCTATCAAACTAGAACGGAGGGAGTAGTTTTTAAATTTAATTAAAATTTTTCTAATAATTTTTTTTTTTTGTAGTATATACACATGCATCAATATTTCTATATTGTTATATATCATTTATAAAATTAAAAATATTACTATTATTTATTCTCATTAATATTATTATGAATATTGTTAAATATTTTAAAATGATATCTTTTTGTTTATTAATGTTATTTATAAAGTGTATCAAAGATAAAAAGTTCGAATTTATAATTTTACATAGGTTTGCTCTTCATTTTATATTTTTTAAAATATGTTTTTATTTAGTTATTTTAATAAAACAAGGTTTATGCCAAGAGTTTAGTTATATAATTGTATAAAATTTAATAAATTAATTAATCAATATTATTAATATTTTTAATATTAGGATTTTATGAGAAAAAAAATATAAAATAGAAAAGATGATATGTTTTATTATTATAAAATAGAATAAAGAGCAATTTTGGTATTATTAGTCTAATTTGACTTAAAAGGACTAAACAGTTCATAATGATAAAACTTAGGAACCATATAATTATCATAGGGAGTAACTAGTATAATATGTAAAAGCGTAGGGACTAATAAATTTTTTACCCTATTTTTTACTTAATAAAATTATAAATGCTACATGGCAATACCATGATATCTGTGCATCAAGACACACATGAAATACATAACGTATAATTTGATGACTTAAGAATTTACTTAATATAAAATAGCCAAGTTGAAAATCTAATAAGACTAAATGGATAAATTTAAAGACCTGATGAAACAATCTAAAAGTTTATAGAGATAATGAAATTAAGTGGATAAGTTTAGGTGTCTTTAAGGCCTTAATATGGTAACATTTTGAAACTTTACAAGTATCAAAATAAAGAACTAAATGTAATTTCGACCAATTTTTAGCATTTGCCTAAAACTTTAATTGGGGAATAGATTATTTAAAGAATATCAAAACAATTTCGAAATAATTAATTAGATAAAAATAAAACAAATAAAAGAATCGAAACCAAATTGATACAAATAGTATTGAAACAAAAATATTTAACTATTTTTTTTTAATATAAAATTAAATAAAGTAACTAATATAGTATGCTCTTGCATTTTATATGTCATCATTTCACATGTAAATTTGTTAGTCTCTAAATATTGTTTACGTAAATTTTTACTTTTTTGGGAATATATATTTATTGGATTTGCTAACGCTAGTTTATATTTTAAAAGCTGATAAACTCAAGTCTGTAGTTGCTTAATTTAACAAATAGAATCTTCAATCCAATACATCTTCTAAAAACTGTTTCATCTTTTAAATTTTGAGCTAAAATTTCACATATTGATCGATACAAATACAATAAGCCTTAGTGATAAAGTTCTAAAATTTTCGAGAAGCATATGTATTTTTCTAATTAAATAATGTAAAAAAAATTAAACAATCACAAAAAAATGGAATTATTGCTAGGAAATATTCAAATATTGATGGGAAATTCTTACATAATGTGGACAAATTATTAAAATGATAAATGGATTGAGTCAAAAGCATTTATGTTCACACTGTTAACCCGATCCGTGTGTTAAACTCAATATTTTTTTTTTTACCATTTAGCATCTGAATAGTTTACCCATGTTTTTAAAGAATATCCCATCTAGATTTGAACATTTTTCGATCATTTTTATATTTTTTCCATTATTTAATTAAAAAAATACTTGCATTTTCTGAAAATTTTAGAGCTCCTTTATGTCTATTATATTCGTATCAACCAACGTGCAAAATATTCAGTTAAAAATTCAAAAGATTCAATAGTTTTTAGGGAGTATTTTGGATGAAGGACTTTATTTAATAACCACAAGGGATCTATTTGTGAATAAGGAAAATCTCATATCTCTTTTCGTCAATTGTTAAGACATAGACTTGAATTTGAAAAACCAGCAACATACACACACACATATAGTATTGACTATGGTCACTTTCTATAAAAACCAAGTAAGTACACTTTGTTTTTTGGACCGTTGACTGAAAATTAGAAGGAATTCGATCCATTGATTATTTTAAATATTTCTAACATGCTACTTCTTAATACCTATGGCTGTTAAGTGTTTCATCTTCACAACTTCACCTTGTACGACCTTCTTCCTATGCCTCTATAACTCTCCTGTTTTGACTTGCGATTCATGTATTGATTATTACGGTCAAAATCCGACAGGTTGACAGAGTTTCTAGATGCTGGTTGAGGAGTTTCTAGTTGATGTTGTTTGGACAAAGGACCTGAGTTGAATGAGCAGCTGTTGGCGATGGACTTTGTACAAATGGTTTCCTTCTTGATGATAAAGTTTAAATATGTTCCATCTAATTTTTCTGTATTTGTCGAATCTCATTGAGGATATGAAGTTTTGAGTTGATTTCATGTTTGTTTGTCTTTCTCTCGAGTTTTACTGATTTTATTTAGTTGCATGATGTGATTAATTGTTCACTTGCTCCATTTCATATGTGAAAATTGAACATATTCATAGTTCAGACTACACAGTTTAGCTCAATTGGTTTGACTTGGTATTAATGTTGTTGTTTTTCGCACCTTACCATTGAATATTTTCATGATACCTTATGATATCTTCATAACATTGTTTTGTTGTTTATACCATTGTTATACCTTCGTGATATCATTGTTATGACTTCATGATACCTTAGTGATACTGTTTTATTGTATATACCATTGTTATACTTTCATGATACCATTATGATACCTTTATAGTATTGTTTTGTTGTTTATACCATTTTTATACCTTCATGATACCATTATGATACTGTTTTGTTGTTTATACCATTGTTGTATCTTCATGACACCAATGTTATACCTTATGATACATTTATGATATTGTTTTGTTGTTTATACCATTGTTATACCTTCATGATACCGTGACGATACCTGTAGGGATTTTTCATCAAAAAACAACCGATTAAAGCGAAAGCATGCATCGTTTTTCTCAAATCCGTGACGTAGAAGCATTTGATGTGGAAATCAAAACAATAAAATTAAATAGAGAAAGTTAGATTCTCACCAAGAAAATCTCTTTCAGATATGGCCGCAGAAACCAAAACTGATCTCTTCCACAATCCCGTACACAAACGGCTTCGGGGCGAGAACCCATGCTAGCGTTGGATTGTCGGAAGAGAGGAGATTAGGGGCTGAAATTTTCTGCCTTGGAATGCTCAATTTGGCTGAAAATTACAGCAGCTATTTTAATCCCTATGACCGAATTTCCCTTGTGGAATTTTAGGTCTTTAGGGTTTTTATTTTATGCGGGCTTTTTCTCCCTGAAACCCAAGTCCAAATATTAATTATTTAGGCTTACTTTTAATTGCGAATTTAATTTTAATCTTTCATGTATGAGAATATATTATACCATATAACATATCACATGCCATTTCAAATTAAAATTAATTTGACCAATTAATTCAACCTAGAAATTAAAATTAGACTCTTCATAAAATTAAGTACATGTAAACCTATACATGTGATATATTTCCACCCAGGAAATAATATCTTAAATTGATTCATTGAATTAATTATAAGAAACACAATACAAATATTAATTATATTATTTTGATCAATCTAATTGATCTATATAATATAATCAATAGAATCCTCTCTTTCCAGTTGGTATACTCCAAGTATACAGTTGATCCGTTAAGTTCAAGCTCAGATGTTCAATGTGTACGATCTTGTGGGCCTGTCTTTATGTTGGCAGTGGGCATATGGTCCACAGACTATAGGCGGGCTCTAGCAAGCCACTACAGCCCCCAATTAAGATGGAGATTGCAATCTAATTGAAATTGAAACCCTATAGTTTAAACTTATATATCTCATGTCATTGATATTAGTGTCCAACACAGAGGCATGGAATAATCACCCTCTTTTGTGTTCGGACATTAACTTGATCCCGAATGAACTGATGCTCGCAAACAAGTTCCAACTTGTATGGGTATGGCCACACTCTTATTAGTTGCATTCATCAAGGGGCTGGTGATATCTTCTCAGTGGACTACTGAGTGACATTCCCTTCTGCATACTCATGGTCCTGCCATGTTCACTAACATACCCGAACGTACCCATCCTTGGCACCCTGTTACATGCCCTTTAGGCATACACCAAAGTATGTCACTTTACATGTAACACAATGATATGGTCAGGTCAAAGGATCCATACAAGTACTACACAAGAATCACTTGTGATACTATACCATGTGGATTTCTCGTTTAGTGGATCTATCCAGTACCATGCCCCATTGCATGTACCCATGAACTTGGTTGACATTCCATGTCCAATGGCTAGTAAGACACTGCCATACAACCAAGCTTATGATAGTCTTTGGTTCTATTCATTCCCATGATTGGAACATACTATGGATAACTTTATAGTCATATCATTTTCCCTATCCATGGTCTTACTGCCAAGTGCATGACACTTGTCAACATGGATATGGATATGTCCATCAGATACTCTATTTATAACATTGCACAAGGTATATAATAAATAGATTAATACCTTTATTCATTAACACAAATTGTATGATACATAAATCTCATTACAAGATAAAAAATGTATGACACAAAACAAGGACCAATGCCTTGAGAGTAGGGCATACCCAACAATACCATCATGTTATTGTTTTGTTGTTTACACCATTATTATACCTTCATGATACCATTGATACTTTTATAATATAGTTTTGTTGTTTATACCATTGTTATACCTTTATGATACCAGTGTTATACCTTATAATACATTCATAATATTGCTTTGTTGTTTACATCATTGTTATACCTTCATGATACCATTGTTATACCCTTATTTTTATACTTGAAAATGCCAAGTTATTGTCCTATTTGTGTGATTGATTTATACATCATCTTATAAAGGTCATTGATGAACTCATAATGTTCACATACTATAATAGATATTGATTCAATAGCTTTTTGCTAAAGTGTTAGCATGTATTTGTTTTTTTTTTTTGGTTATACATTCAAGAAAGCATTGTTATGTCTTCATGGTACCATTGTTATACCATTTAAAAATATAAAGGAAAAAAAAATATATGGATCTCATTTTGAAGAGAAAAAAAAGGGAAAAGACTTTGTAAAGTGGCATGATGAAAAAATGAAAAGATTGAGATGAAATGCGAAATTAGATTAACATTATAAAAGATGAGAGAGAAAAGTAAGTAATAGGATAGGGCCCATGGGGGGAGGAAAGAAGCATAAAGGTATGGATATTAAGTTATAAATAAAGGTAAAGGGTATAAAAGTGTAATAAGAAAAAGTTAGAAATGAAAGGAAAAATATCATGGTTGAAAGGAGAAAATAAAAGTAAAAAAGGGTTAACATGTATAATTTCCCAAAAATAACTATGCCTAAGTGTAGCCAACCCGCCTCAAATTTTGGCTTGCTTAGATCTAAAATACAAATCCTGAGCCCAACCTAGCTAGCCCGTTTAAGCTTTTGGCCGATTGGCTAGGCCAAGCCTGGCTTGGGTTTGCGAATTTTTTTTTCCATTTTGTTGTGAATTAGAATGTGTTTGTTCAGTTGGTAATTAATTTTTCCATTTTGTTTCTCATAATATTTAACTGATTATCCCTTTTTATTCTCGATTTATAGCATAAATGTGAGTACTAGTGAGTTAATTTAGTTTTAAAGATGTTTTAGCAAAAATGCAGCGATGAGATTAACAATTTAATTTAGTTTTAAAGATGTTTTAGCAAAAATGCAGCGATGAGATTAACAATTCTATACTGTAGAAGAGATCCAAAATTCATCAATTATATATATGCAGACTGCAGTAATGATAATCAAAGCCTTTCCATTGTTTGCAAATTAAATTGGCTAGAAAAAGAAGTTGAGGTTGATGAACCTATTAGTTGGGTTAATAATTTGTACTTATCTTTTCTTTTTATTTTGCTTAAATTACATATTGAGGGATTATGAGCGGATGATCCTTTTGCAATGTCGGGCCGCGAGGCCAAGTCGAGAGAAGGTTTTAGTTTTGGAAAGGAAAATGGATGCGCTTAGAATTGCATTGCGGTTTTCATTTTTGGAAAGTGGCAGACAAACGTACGGAACCAAATTTCCTCTCTAATAATGGTTTAGGAGTCACCACCTGGTTCAACTCTATGGAAAATTACAGTATAGCCAAGCCGTGTAAGAATCGCTATATCTTTTAACCAGAGATTCGGGTATGGACAAATCGTTTATTTCTATCTCGTTCAGATAATTACAAACTGTTCTAAATTTCGCGTCTTTTATATTTATTCTCTTATTCCATTTTCAACCCTAATTATTTTCTATATGCTTATACTAAAAAGAGTAAATAAATATGGGAAAGTAAATAAATTCAAAATATTAAATTAATACAACCCAATCAAATAATCTAATCAAGGGGATACTGTGAACAGACGACGTTTTTCATTTCAGTGAAATGTGCTGCAAGGCGAGCAGCTTTTTGGGATTTTAGTTTTAATAGAAATTCGACTTTCGGTTTTGGAAAGTTCCTCATTTATTTCATAAAAGAATTGAGACTTAAATCTCAAAAGAAAATGTAAGAGTAGCCACCCGGTTCAGCTCAATCGGGAAATTAGAGTGTAGCTGAACCGCACGAGGGCCGCTACACTTTCCAGAGATCTAGATCCGGACAGGTCCCTTATTTCATGTCTAATCAAGATAAATAGCCAATGTTCATTGATAGCATTTTATATTTCTAAGGTTGATTTTCCATTAATTTAATCATGCAACTTACATGCGGATAAAAGCGATAAATGAATTAGTTATTTATAGCCCAATCGAATCACAACAAAACTATCCTAGGGGATACATTTGTATAATTTGGGGATCGGGTACAATAGCCTGTTTTACACGAGTATCTAATGCGTTAAAATTAGAATAAATAAAAAAAATAAATTAAATTAAATTCCTACAAAAAAAGGATAGCACAAATATATGGAACAAGTAGGACTCAGGTAGATAGAATGGGGAGATTAGTGATTTGGGGACATGTATTTAGGGGATAGTCAGGTAAACTCGGCTAGTTTGCTCGACTAGACCTGGAAAACGGTTTTGAAATGTTCCTATATTTCTGTTTCATGAGAAAATACATTTTTGAAAAATTTTCTTTTACCAGTTTATTTCCATTTAGCATGTAAATGTGAGTCGGTTTTCAGGAGATTTGGATCTTCGTCGTTGCATTGTTTTAATCTCAACAACTTTGAAAATGAAATCTAAGTCATGAATGCATGAAATACACTTATTTTGGATGATTTTCTGATTTTTATGCATTTTCCATGATTCTTCTTATTTTTTTGGTATTTTTTTGGATTTTTCTGAATTTTTTGTGATTTTCTGTTCCTGACCAGAATTTACAGTCGTAGGAATGAGCTTATAGCCGTACGACTATATTTATATTCGTATGACTTTAAATAAATCCTGGTCTGAAAATTGCAAAGATGAGATTAAATGGATAGGAAGTATGGTCGTGGTGACCAATTACAGTCGTACGACTGTAAGGAGTTTTGTGACTTTGGGAAGTCGAAAATGTTGGCTATGGCATGCCAGGAACTTTTTATGATTACTCCACTTTCTTAAGATTCTGAGTCAGAACAGAGGCATTCGTCAAAACATAGTCTTTGTCATCGTATTAATCGGGCCTTCTCAGTCACCGGGAGCGGTGCCCTAATGGACATGGTACGACTCCCAGCAGTTCAGGGAGGGTGTATTTATACCTTCCCTCACTTCTCCTTTAAAATGCTCCAAACTTCTCTTGGAACCTATCCCGGCTAGATAACAATACAAAATTATGGAATTAAATGCTTCATGCTAATGTTAGTGCCCAAAATCCCAAAACTAGGTTATGGATCTACCAAATCAAAGAGAGAAGAAATTAGGTTTCTCACCTAGGTCATCCTCGCACGAGATTGATTTAACTAAGGGCTCCACTTGTCGCCTCTTTACGTTCCCGTGCGCGGAGTCTTCTTAATGGGACTCGAGTGATAGCTCTTGGACCAATGGTTCCTCCTCTTATGCCAAAACTCTTTTGCCCAAGGAAAAAGATGATGAGATGGTGGCTTGGTTTAGACCATTGGTTGCTAGGGTTTTACATTTTTCTCTTTATTTATGAAACATAAAGAAAAATACCCAAAGTACCCTCTAATGTAAAATATCCAGTATACTTTACATATACTATGATTTAACCAAAGTCACCACATGGTAACTTTGAAAAACTATAAAACCAATTTCTCATCATGGGTTATTTTATTTTATTTAGACTTAACAATTAATCCCATAAAATAAATAATCCAATAATTAATAATTAATATGTATCCAATACATATCAATTGGTCCATCATAAAGCCCGTCTAAACTCCTAAGCGTGCAATCTTGTAGGCCCATCCATATGTTGGCCATAGGCCTGAAATGACATTCGGCCCATAAGTTGTAAATGAGCTCTCGCAAGCCGTTACAACCCTTAATTGGGATAGAAAAGTTAAAATCATAATGACATACACCTGTAGTATCCTTAGATCCTTTGCACATCTGATATCGGTGTCCTACACAAGGCATGACACTGTCATCCTTCTAAGTGCTAGGACATTTACTTGACATCTAAGTAGACCGATGAGATCAAATAAATGATTATCCAATAATCATTGTAATTGGGTACGGTCGTACACTACTCAGTCTCATTAGTCAAGAGGCTGGTGATACCATCTCTTCGGTGAAGAGATAGGCAATTCCTTCACATTACTCCCAATCCTAGCAAGGTGCCTGATATAACCAACGTACCCATACTTGGCACCCAGTTACGGACCGTTAGGCGCACATCAAAGTATACAAGGTCATATCTAGGAGTGTAATAATATCGGGTTTATGGATCTAATATAAGAAATACATGTGAAACACTTATGATAGTGGACCATGTAGTGTTATCACAAGCGGATTGATCCAGTAAACTTTTCACTAACATGTACCTATGTCCTTGATAGATGGTTGGTAAGACACCACCCATCCCACAAGGAACATACTAGTCTTTAGTTATACTCATTCCTATGATTATAATAGACTAGGGATAACTTTAAAAATGTGTTTTTCATTTTGTGGTCTTGTTCAGTACACGCTACTAACAAACATGAGTGAACACCAGTTTATGGATTCTCAGTATTTATTAATTGCATAAGTAATTCAATAAATATAATTATGCCTTTTATTAATATATAGCAAATATGTTCTCACATACAAAATAAACAGAGTACATCATACATGGACTATGGGATAACCCAACAACTTCCTCACTTATTGTCTTATTTATTCCTTTGTTTTGCTTGCACTATAAGGGATGCCTAAAGAGAGTTTCTTTATTTTCAAGCATTCATCATTCTATTTCTAAGCTTTCTCACATTTCCAGCACATCTACGTATTCTGGGAGAGTGACAATGTAAATATGTCTCTCTCTTGTTTACATTTTGCATGCTCGAAAGAGTTTTAGGTGCTAACTTTCATTTTTGTTGATTATAGTGAGAAATCAAAGCTAAGATGTGGGAGAGAGCATTTGCAATCGCAAGGGCTCATTAGGGGTTGCTTGGACAGGTAACTACCAACCGAACCAAAACCTACCACTGCTCAAGGAAAGATCAGATGAAGAGTGATCAATAGTTAGGTTTCACATTTTTGGTGATAGCTCTTGTATCCCGTGTTTTGTAAAATAACCACTTTAGTGTTACCTTTGCTTTTCGAAAAAAATTCTGAGTTCGTTTGGATAGTAACGGATATGTGTTCGTACCTAGACTGATGAGTCATAAAAGATGGTTTGACATGTTTAAGATATGACATTTGAAGCTTGCATAACCTATTCATGGACTGTTTAAGGTGTATCAAAGATAGGAATGAAAGCAAGGAAGAACGCTTGAATATGAACTACAGCTGTACGGTTAAGGCTATAACCGTACGGTTATAACCTACAACCGCATGGATATAGCCATCAAATCTACGTGGATGTTAATACTCATTATTATGAGAATAAAAGACTTTTTGCCATTTTAATTTTGAAATTCAAATGACAGCCATGCAGGTAAGGGTTCGACTGTGCATATGTAATGGATAACCGTGCCTCTGTAGACGTTACATCTGTGCAGTTATAATTCTTTATAACTATGAGAAACAGATTTTCTTCCCTATTTTGGCTCAAAACTTCATATTTTCTCTTCTCTTTTCTCTCGGTTTCTCCTCTTCTCAAACCCCATTTTCTGGTCTTTTGCTCACTTTCATTCACCAAAATGTTGAAGAAACAAAACAAGACTCTCTATAAGGTCACTCTTGGACTCATCCGGGATTCACTTATGCCTGGGGGACTCCTCATTCTCTCTGTGAAAGATGGGTATTCTTTAGGCGTAAAGCTCGGAACTCCTTCCCTTATAGTACTCGAGTTGCATAACCATGCATCGGTATACCAAGTAAGTACACAAACCCTTAAAGATTTTGAAGTTTTACATTGAAATAGAAAACCTAGGTTTTGAATTGGGATTTATGATTTTGATGCACGAGTGGTGAAATTAATGGTTGGGATGTATGCTAGGGATGTTTATTGAACTGTAGGAACAAAAAATAGGAAAAGAAACAAATTGGAACCTAAGATTTTGAGTTTGGTGATTTCTGGAGATGATAGCCGTGCTGTTTTGGTTTGTAGAACCCCATGGCTATCAACATATCCATGCGGATATGTCCATGTCCGTATGGATGTCAATGAAGGCCATGCGGCTATAGTCTCCAGGCAGAGACAGTTTTGTGATTCTTCCACTTTTGATCCATTTTCTATAATGTAATGCATATGTATGGACTATTAGCTTATGAAAATATGCTAGCAACCATAGTGACTGAAAATATTCCCTGTTTGGCCATTTTTGCAGGAAAAAGAGTATCAGGGATGTGGTTCCTTGACTAAGTCAGATACTGGTGGAAGGCTATGCCCCAACTAGTCCGAGATAGGGTGACATCGGTAGGTTTTGGGGGGCTAGCAACATGCTTGTCTGTGCAAACTCCGCACACGAGTCACCCTACGCTCATTGCCCTGATTGAGAGATGGGTTGACACCACCTATGCATTTCATGTCCCGATTAGAGAGTGTACGATCACTCCATTGGATTTCTCTACTATGATTGGGCTTCCGTTTGCTGAGGAGATTATCGAGTTCAATTGCTATTTAGTGAGGTGGGCCTTTAGGGTTTAGTATGTGCATTCTCTCATCAGCTACAATGGAGTCGACGTGAAGGTATTATGTTCATGCCTGAAGAAGTATTGGACACATCATGATCGGTATGAGGAGCTGTTGACGCCTGCTCGAGTCAAGGTGTGTTGGAAATGCCCTAGTCCTGAGGCATTGGTCCTTGTATTCGTATTATACATTTATTGGATTTATGTATTATACTCATTTGTGTTATTAATAAAGGCATCAATTCATTTATTATATTTATCTTGTGCAATATATTAAATGAAGTATCCAATGGACATATCTATATCCATGATGACAAGTGTCATGCACTTGGCAGTAAGACCATGAATAGGGTAAACGATATGACCATAAATAGATCCGTAGTCTGTTCCAGTCATGGGAATGAATGGAACAAGAGACTATCATTAACCTAGTTGTATGGCGGTGTCTTACCGGTCATTGGACATGGAATGTCAACCAAGTTAATGGGTACATGCATGGGGGCATGGTATTGGATAGATCCACTAAAGGAGTAATCCGCATGGTATAGTATCACAAGTGATTCTCGTGTAGTACTTGTATGGATCCTTTGACCTGACCATATGATGGTGTTACATGTGAGGTCGCATGCTTAGGGGTACGCCTAAAGGGCCTGTAATAGGGTGCCAAGTATGGTTACTTTCGGGTATGTCACTTAGCATGGTAATGCTATGGATATGCAGAAGGGATTTGTCACTCAGTAGTCCACTGGGAAGATATCACCGGCCTCTTGATGAATGTAACTGATAAGAGTGTGGCCACACCCAAACAGGTGGGAACTTGTTTGTGAGCTTCAGTGCATTCGGGATCAAGTTAATGTCCGACACAAAAGAGGGTGATCAATCCATGCCTCTGTTAGACACCGATATCAATGACATGGGATGTACAAGTTTAAACTACAGGGTTATGATAACAGTTAGACTGCCATCTCCATCTTAATTGGGGGCTGCAGTGGCTTGCTAGAGCCCAACTGCAGTCTGCGGGCCAAAGGCCCGCTGCCAACATAAAGATAGGCCCATGGGATCGTACACATAGAACGACTGAACACAGACTTAAGGAATCACATGTATACTTGGAGTATACACTATGGAGAGAGAGAGGTGTATATATATTAATTATATTATAAAGATCAATCGGATTGATCCTAATAATAAAATTAATATATTCAATTGGCTCTTCATAATTAATTGGATTAATTATGAGATTATTTCCTAGGTGGAAATATTCATATGTATAGGTTTACATATGATTTTATTTCGTGAAGATTTAATTTTAATTTGATGGATTAAATTAATCGGTCAAACTAATTTTAATTTAAATGTAAATAATATATTACTTGGTGTAATATATTAAATACATGGGTATATTAAAATTGGGCTTGAAATTAATTTAAACTAGAATAATTAAAATTAGATTGGGCCTAAATTAAAAGATGGAAGCCAGCACAGAATGAAAGGAGCCAAGCTGGGCCTGAATTCCTAGGGTGGCCGAATTCCCCTAGGGGAATTCGGCCACCCTAGGTATAAAAACCTAGGGTTAAAAATTTCAGCCACCACTACACCAAGCAAAGTAATAGCTGAAATTTTCCTAGCCCCCTCTCACCATAGTTTTTTTGTTTTTCCAACGCTATCACGGGTTGTGTTAGTTAGGCGTTCGTGTACGAAAACGAGGAGGGAATCTAATTTGATTTCTGCAGTCTTCATCCATCTATTGAAAGAGATATTCCGGGTAAGAATTTAATCTCTTTCTATTATAATTTTAAGTTTTACAATTTCCACTTCAATTGCTCCTAGGACTGGATTTGAGGAAATCATCGCGTTCTTCCGCTTTTATCGGGTGATTTCCTGTGAAAAATCCCAACAAGGTGTATGCCTAGGCATTCATTGCTTGCTTTCTTGCTTACTCGCCTCTTCTTTCCTATCGGGAGTAGTGCCATCAACCGACCCTCTTCTTGAGTCTTGAGGATCTTGACAAACCTGCGCGGTTCAACTAAGCAAGAGCTAGTCTTGGACAACTCTATTACAGGTTGGATCTTTATGCTCGAGCTGCACAGAAAGAGTTGAAAGGCTTTTGGTTTATGATTTCGGTAAGTTCTCTGATCCTTGAACCCCTTTTTCTTTTTTTTAATTGACTATGTATTCTTGAAAGGTTCGGGTTTATGAGTACGGGTTTCTGACTTCTCCTTCCTCATAGTTGGAGGCCTTATTAAGGGATGATGGAAACCCTCCAATGCTGACTCGTTGGACCCAGAGGTGTTCAAAGTTTGATAGAAACTATACGAGGCTCCAGGATGAAATCCGGAACATGATTATAGAGAAGGTGAGTACCTACAAACCAAATCTCATTAGTTTAAATGAAACGAAAGATCAAATTATGATTTATACTTGACACTTATTTCTGCTCTTGTCTATTTGAATAGGTGAAGGTGAATCCTTGGGGGAATAGCCCAAATGCCTAAATGGTGGCGGCCGCGGGGGAGTGGGATGACAGGAGGTTTGTTTTAGAGTGCCTCACTTGCCATAAGTGGTATTTAGGGGAGAGGAGCCGTGAATGGACCACCAGACCTGACCAAAGGTTGGCTCCCCCTTCATTGTCTCTTTCTTTATTTTGGCCTTACCTTTATCAGCCAGTAGCTGCTCAGGATGGGGCTTTCGATGCTAGTGTGATCGTAGGATCTGTGGCTGGTTCTTATTAGGAGCTTATAGGTTCCTTGCTTCCTTAAGCACTATGGAGGCCGACTCCTCATCTAGTATGTTTCCTTAACTTTTTTTTTTGTTACTTCTACATTTTATTCTGTTGCTATCTGGTATGATTTTATTTTACGGAAAGGGAATTGCCTCTTGTAGTGATGACGATAAGGATGGAGATGATGATAATAGTGCCGATGGCAGCACTTAGCCTACGAAGGTGAGGCGTCAGGTGAGGCATCAGCCTAGCAGATGTGGATCCGCCTCTGATGCTGCTAGTGGAGATGCACTGACATCCACTACCTCCAGAGTGTCTTCGAGGAGATTCGTGACTCCTTTGCCCACTAGATTTCAGTTGATGCAGTTAGGGAGAGTATATAAGGATAGAGTGTTGCCCCCATATGATCACCACCTCATCGAGGTTTCTTCTCCTAATGCTACCATTATGAGTATCCTTTCATTTCAGTTGAAGTATATCCTATTTATGTTTGGTGTTCCATTTGTGATCCCCGGATTTGGATTTTTAGGTGGTTAGAGTCGATGCTGAAGTTCCAGTACACATGTACTATGCACTTCGAACTTAATGATCTAGAAGTCCAGTGCCACCGTGGTAAGTCCTGTAATTTTGTTTTGAGAAATGATGTGCAATGATATGATGAGTGCTATTGTGGTGTTAATGCATGAGTACATGTGTATATAACATGATTTCTTTTCTTGATTGCTTTTGTAGGCTCAGGTGCATTTTGCTATGAGTTAGTAAGCTCAGTAGGGTTAGCAGGGCGGTGCATCTTCTTCGTATGCTACGGCACAATCATGCATTAATAGGAGGGAGGTGCTAAGGTTGCAGGAGGAGCTCGACTGGTACAAGAGACAATATCCTGATGCTAAGAGGCCAGCTGCTAAGGCCAGGGTGGATGATGACGAGGACACAGAGTGGCATCTTTTAGGATGTAATAGTTGACAAGATTGTTGAAGACATTTGTCGTTATTCCATATTTTATTTATCTGGATGTTAATTGTACTCTTGATATCTATAGCATGCATATTTAGTTCCATTTTAAGCTGAGAGAGAATTTTTTTTTTTGTAGCCCACTTGAAATTTACTAATGGATTCTTATAAGTAACATATATGCTAATAACATTATCATGATGCAACCAATATGAGTGTAACATAGAAATTGAAAGTGAGTCCAACTTTGGTCATCACCCTTATGTTGTTACCAACACATCCTTTCGGCTTTCCGCATTAGAATTTTTCTCTTGGAAGATTTTCTTTTCGCGATTAGCTACTTTGAATCCTAGATTTTTCCTGTATATGTGGTCTCGAAATTTTATCTGAATTGTCTTGCTGAGTTGACTACTTCGTGTCGTTCAGTCTTAGTGCGAAGAGTGTGCCTTGACATGGTCGTCAAAGGTCAGAGGACATTACCGTTGATTACATCAAATGATTTTGCCATTATATATTCCTAGTGTTGGCACTTTGTGTTTAGGTGTAAAATACTTTCTAGGTGTGGCTTGCTACATGCAATAATCTGTACATGAACATTTACATGTAATGACACGACAATAGGTATAAAACATTCATGACATAATGAACGCGAGTGCATTAGGAAAAGTCAAACTGTGGCTCTGGTTTTGATCAATGTTCTTTCTTGTTACCAACATGTCCTCTCAATTTTCCATGTCGGAGATTTTCTCTTTTTTTTAGGTAGTATCCCTATGTACTAACGTACATTTTTTCAATGTCTTTCCTCTTGGGCTTTCCATCTTTGTGAGATTTATCCTTGAGCCAAAGTTTCCAACTATCCCTCTGAGACAATGCAGAGTTTGCTTCAAAGGTATTTTGTTTATTATTCTATCAACTCGGTATATGTATGACTATATCTCTTGAATAGTCTTCAGAATTTGAGTGGTGATCCTTCTTTCACCATTTGTCCCTGACTGACGAGTCGTAGGATAACCTCTTAGTTTCTTGTGCTCAGATAATACCTTTTTATTACCTATGTTATTCGTATCTCATCTTGGACTCCATCGGTTTTGTATTGGGTAAATGCAAATGTATTAGGTTGTGTTCCCTATAGGGATAAGAAAGAGGTGATTAAGACAATGTGAGACATTGCTCCGGGGTTTAGGTTTTAAGAAGGAGGTGAGTTAATGGAGCGACATAAATGAAATAGCCCCAGAATTTAGGCGTAAGAAGAAGGTATTTTTTTTAATGTGGGGAGGCATGACAGAGGTCGCTTGAGCACTCATATATTAAAGAGACATGGCTGATTTAAGGGATAAATTGAAGATGGCTTTGATAAGGAAGTGAGGCTGTATATTAGGATGCAACTAGAGTCAAAATCTGTTAACCTTTAAGCTTTTGTCTTACGTTGGTAGAGTGACCCACAGGGATACCACCCTTTAGTATTTTTTATTTTTATCTCTTTCTCACGCTTAAAAAAGAAACCTGATCAAAGCCACACCCAACTTTTAGTTTTCATGCTGCACTCAAATTCATGCATTCAAATGTCATGTATGTTTAATATGCCTTTTTGGATAAACAATGCACTCATAATGTCATGCACACATGAATGTCACATGGATAGAATAATAATGAATGCATTGCAATCAGAAGTTGCTTTAGAGTTTTACAACATGATGGGCAATGTAGGTAAACAGAATTTTCTACGGGTTAGAGATTTTTATGAGTTCAAAAATGGGTTTTAGAGTTTTAGCATTGAATATGTTTATTTGGATCGGGACTTGGGTTGGAGTTTGGCTTTGGAGTGGTTCTTTGTGTGCGAGCTTGGTTTTCTTAAGATGTATGCCTACGAGTGATCACTTAGGTATTGAGTGGCACTGTTTAAACTAAAGCTCTAAAGTAAAGCTCTTCCTCCTCACTGGTTACATATAACATCATGGTTCGTAATTCATCGGGACTGAAGGTCTTGGCTCCTTGAACGATCCGATGGATGCATCATCATACCCCGTTCATTTAAATATCTCACGAACTCATTTTTCAAGAGAGAATTCAACCAGAGTCAGATTCACTTTCAAATTCCCTGTTGCACTTAGATTGACTTGATGCATTTTAATGATATGTAATGTTGGACATATCTTTTAGATGACCAAATGCACACACAATGTCATGTACATGCAAACTTCACGTAAGTAAAGTAATAATAAACTACATTCGAACCAAAATGTCAATGGGTTCATATATGTTTGATCCGTACATTACAAGCAAAATGGTTCCCCTACATGCAGGGAGTCTTCAGATCATCAGTTCATTGGTTCTTAATCCCTTTGGTTTATCTTCCAAGGTCTGAGCAAGCGATCCTTTCGATGAATAGGTTTTTTAATGGCCATGAGACCGGGCCAGGGGTTTTTGGAAATCTTTGGCTTATGTTATAAAACACATTTTTGGGGTTTTGGAAAATATTAAGGCAAAATAAGGGAATGTACAAAACCAATTCCTCATGCCTTAAAGGTTGATAGGAGTTGCCACCCGGCTCAGCTCTTACTAGGAAATTGTGGTATAGCCAAGCCCGATAGGGATTCCTATACCTTTATGACAAAGATTCTGGTCCAGACAAATCACTTATTTCTACTTTATTATGAAATAGCTTTAACAATACCAAATTTGCACTCTTAGCTTTAACTATTCAAAATTTGCAATCTTTGTCATTTTAATTCCCTATTAAATAAATTCCGAAAGCGATAAATAAATTCGGGAAATAAAATTATTACAACCCAATCGAATAAATTATCCTAGGGGATACATTTGATAAAAGTGGGATAGGGGTACAGTCACCTAGTTTACACGAAATATTCTAAAAAATAGAAAGCTAGCATACATCTAACCTAGCATGCATCTACCTGCAAAACAGAGGTTAGTGATGCAAATAAATATAAGCACATTAGGCTCAAATCTGACAGAACAGGATATCCAGATAGCTCAAGGTCATGCATTTAGGGGGTAATTAGGGAAAAGCCAACAGGTTTACCCGATTAGACCTGGAAAACAATTTTATAAACACCCTATATTTTTGGAAATGGAGAAAAATGGTTTCGGAAAACAATTTTGCCAATTTTGTATTTTCATTTAGCATGGCAATGCGACTTGGTTATCCAGAGATTTATTAGAAATCCCTTTCGTGTGGGCCCTAAAAATTCTTCGAAATCAAATCTAGGCCAAATAAAGTGCATAAACATGCTATGCTATGAAATGAATTTCTAGAATCGTAGGGTTCAAAAACGGGTTAAACATGGATTTCGGGTTTTCTCCTTTTGAGTTTTATATTCTTTGGGGGTCTATGAATTGATTAGAATAAGAAATTGGAGATTTTCACCTGGATGCATAAAATCAAATATCCCAGAAAACAGAGAAAATTTGGTGCACAGCTCATGGGCCATGATGAGTCGTGTGGCTCAAATCTCCTCTAAGATGGGCTGTACGGCGCTATTCTAAAAATTTACTGCAAACTTTTTTCACTTTTCTTCAATTTGGCAAAGCATAGGCAAACCAACAATGTAGGAATAATGAGATAGGATTTTATCACCTATCAAAGATTAACTTTAGCTTGTTTATCTAGGTTTTCGGGAAATGATTCGAATCCATTCCTTAAAGCTTTGAATCCGATGTAACTTATGAAAACGAATCAAAACTCGTTGGGAATCGAAATGCAGCTGTATATAACTTCGAACCATAGAGTTTTATGTATGGAAATGATGTTTGGTGTTTGGAAAGATTGGTTTTGGCTTAATTTTTGGTATTGGAAAGCTTAGAAAATGGTTGCTACTGGAGGTTTTTTTGGCTAAAGGAATAATTGTAGAGAAAAATGATGAAGCAAGAGAAGGAGAAGGCCGGTGGGAAGTTGTGAACTTTGGTAAGAGTGAATTCCTTTTTTTTTCCTCTCCTAATCCTCTGCTGTGATATCCTCTTTTTCCCGCAATGACCTAACTGTCTTGAGAAATCAATTTTTTATTCTGTGCAAGTGGGATAAATTGGCCAATTGCTAGCTTAAGAGATGGGCCATACGTCCCATCTGCCTCTTAAATTGGGTCGTATGACCCATCCTTGAATCCCAACTATACCCACTTTAAGTAGCTCTCTTTCATAGCCTAACCCTTAAAAATTGAGCCGCGCTTCCTCTTCAGTTGGGCCATATGGCCCATCTTCTAATGATGAAAATCCCTTTTCGATGCAAGTTAGAATCTGTTCTTTGCTTCTCGGGTCGATATTGAAGACAATTTTAGATAAAAGATAACAAAAAATGTTCATCATACAGGTCGAACAAAAATCCATGCACACACAAGGTTATTCTACCTTCCTCCGTTTTTACCTTGGGGCCTTCAAGCAGCTTTCTCTTTCTCGATGGCCTCATTGACCACCCTTGACTGCGTATCCAAATTGCCCTTAGGGGTACGAGAGGGTGAAGGATACCCCATATGTAGTTTGTTCACCTTCCTCTTATATCGAGAATGGGTATTAGCATGGATGTCGAGCTTGAATGGATCCCTCAACTTTCCTTCTCTGATCAATGCTAGTATTTTATCACGTAAAAGAAATCAAACATTAGTCTTATGTCCAGTCATCACATGATAAGAGCAAAAATTGTCCCATATGCCCTTTAGTGGTGGAACATAAGGCCTGAGGGATTGCTATAAGTTCTTACTCCTATACTTTGTAAATATCCGGGTCAGCATTATTCTCTAAGGAGATATCGCATGTTCCCCTTAAGAAGACTATTTCTAGTTGGTTGTTGCAATTCCTACATTATAAGTGTCAATTAAGCTTAGTACATTATTCTCATCAAAGGGGTTAACTATAGAAACTCTTGCAAGAACAGGGAAATCCAAAGATTGCTGTGTAGTAGTCATCACCATAGCAGGTGCCATTGTCATAGTACATACGCAGTAAGGGGATCTGAGCCTTCCTGGAGGGTGTTCTCTAATGCAAGCAAACTCATAGGATGGGTATAGATATCTTGATATGTCTCGAGATGCATATCGATAAATCTGTCAAGATTTGGATCAACCCCCTTCCTTGGTTCTACTGCCACTTCAATTCCTATGTCTGCCATCCTGGAAGTGACTTCTTTTATGACAATTTCACGGAGTAGGATTGAGAAAGGATTATAGGGCCTTTGGTCTTTCCCTTCATCACCACAACATTGCAACATTGCAACCATTTCCTCTCTAATTACCTTCCTAAACTCTACTGTCAAGAAAAGGTTTTTGAGGACCTCTACGGTATCACTTACGGGTATATCATTCATTCCCCTCGCATCCATAGTATTTTCTTCTTATCATAGATGGACTGTTTATTCTAAAAGTATGAATCTGTTCCTCTTATTCTGAACTTGACTCTGATTTTACAACCACTAACCTGGACGCCACACTAACTGATCTCGTTCTGATTCTCCATCGTGGTTGAAGATCCATAGCTGACTCTGACAAGTCTTCCTTTAGGAGGGCGATCCCAAAACCCTATGGAGAGTCACAACCACACGATAGCATTATGGGTGAATGCATAACAATCCTTCGACCTAAAGTGGTATTCGTGCATGTATGGATTATATGATATGGTTAGTGCATGATATGTTGGGAATGCGCTAATCCCAAGGCATTAATCCCTATATGGTATTGTACATTTTGTATCTTTTAACAGACTAATGTATTATACATTTATGTTATTAAATAAAGGCATTAATCTATTTATTATATACCTTGTTCAATATTATAAATAGAATATCCGGTGGTCATATTTATATCCATGTTGACAAGTGTCATGCACTTGGCAGTGAGACCATGGATAGGGAAATGATATAACCATAAAGCCATCCATAGTCTGTTCCAATCATGGGAATGAATGGAACCAAAGACTATCATAACCTTGATTGTATGTGTTGGATGTGCCCTAGTCCCGAGGCATTGGTCCTTGTATTTGTATTGTACATTTATTGGATTTATGTATTATACAGTTTGTGTCATTAAATAAAGGCATTAATCTATTTATTATATATCTTGTGCTATGTTTTAAATAGAGTATCCAATGGACATATCCATATCCATGTTGATAAGTGTCATGCACTTGGCAGTAAGACCATGGATAGGGAAAACGATATGACCATAAAGAGATCCGTAGTCTGTCCCAATCATGGGAATGAATGGAACTAGAGACTGTCATTAGCTTGGTTATATGGCAGTGTCTTACCAGACATTGGACATGGGATGTCAACCAAGTTAATGGGTACATGCAAAAGGAGCATGGTACTGGATAGATCCACTAAACAAAATATCCACATGGTAAAGTATCACAAGTGATTCTCATGTAGTACTTGTATGGATCCTTTGACCTGACCATATGATGGTGTTGCATGGGAAGTGGCATACTTTGGTGTACACCTAAAGGGCCTGTAACAGGGTGCTAAGTATGGGTACGTTCGGGTGTGTCAGTGAACATGGCAGTGCTATGGATATGCAGAAGGGAATGTCACTCAGTAGTCCACTAAGAAGATATCACCGGCCTCTTAATGAATGCAACTGATAAGAGTGTGGCCACACCCAAACAAGTTGGAACTTGTTTATGAGCATCAGTTCTTTCGGGATCAAGTAAATGTCCAGACATAAAAGAGGGTGATCAATCCATGCCTCTGTGTTGGATACCGATATCAATGACATGGGATGTACAAGTTTAAACTACAGGGTTATGATTTCTGTTGGACTACTATCTCCATCTTAATTGTGGGCTTTAGTGGCTTGCTAGAGCCCATCTACAGTCTGTGGGCCAAAGGTCCACTGCCAACATAAAGATGGGCCAACAGGATCGTACACATTGAACGTCTGAACATGGACTAAAGGGATCAATGTATACGTGGAGTATACGCATCGTTGAGAGATGATTGTATTAATCATATTATACAGATCAATTGGATGGATCAAAATAATATGATTAATATTTGTATTGGCCTTCTCATAATTAATTCAATGAATTAATTTATGAGATTATTTCCTAGGTGGAAATATTCTACATGTATAGGTTTACATGTATCTAATTTTATGAAAGTCTAATTTAATTCCTTGGTTAAATTAATTTGTCAAATTGATTTTAATTTAAATGTATGTGATATATTATATGGTATAATATATTCACATACATGTTGGATTAAAATAGAATTTGAAATTAAATTGGACCGGAAGAATTAAATTAGACTTGGGCTTAAAGGAGAATAGGCCTGCATAAATTTGAAGGAAAATGGGTCGAAATTTTTGAAGAAAAATTTCAGCCTTCTAGGTTAAAAATAACCTAGAGAATTCAGCCAAGAGACAGGAAAAATAGCAGAAAATTCCATCCACCCAAAACCTCTCTTCCGGCCGATCCTCTCGCTAGCACAGGTCATGTTCTATAGTCGTTCGTGTACGGGAACGTGGAGGAAGTCAGATTTGATTTCTACAGCCATCTCTTATAGAGATTTTCTTGTGCAAATCTCAATTTATTTAATTCTGTTTTGTTGTTTTCAATTTCCATATCAATCGCTTCTGGGCACGGATTTGAGGAAATCATCACGTTCTTCGGCTTTTATCGAGTGATTTCCGGTGAAAAATCCCAACAGTATGGTAGTGTCTTACCGGCAATAGAACATGGATTGTCAATCAAGCTTATGGGTACATGTAATGGGGCGTGGTACTGGATAGATCCGCTAAACGAGAAATCCACATAGTATAGTATCATAAGTGATTCTCGTGTAGTACTTATGTTGGATCCTTTGACCTGACCATATTATGGTCTTGCATGCGATCTCACACACTTTGGTGTATGCCTAAAAGGCCTATAATAGGGTGCCAAGTATGGGTACGTTTGGGTGTGCTAGTGAAAGTGGTAAGGTTATGAATATGCAGAAGGAAATGTCACTCAGTAATACACTAAGAAGATATCACCGGCCACTTGATGAGTGCAACTAATAAGAGTGTGGCCACACCCAAACAAGTTGGAACTTGTTTGTGAGCATCAGTTCATTCGGGATCAAGTTAATGTCTAGACACAAAAGAGGGTGATGACATCATGCCTCTCTGTTGGACACCGATATCAGTGACATGGGATATGTAAGTTAAACTACAGGGTTATGACTTCCATTAGACTATTTTCTCCATCTTAATTAGGCTATAATGGCTTACTAGAGCCCACCTACAGATTGTGGGCCTTGGACCCATTGCCAACATAAAGACGGGCCCATAAGATCGTAGATATTGAAAGTCTGAGCTTGAACTAAACGTGTCATTTATACACTTGGAGTATACTGACTGGAGAGAGAAGGAATTATTAATTGATTAAATTATAGATCAATTGGATTGATTAAAATAATTTATCAATTTATTAGGTTTCATTGAATTAATTAATTCACGAATTTATTTCCTGGTGGAAATAATTTACATATATAGGTTTATATGTATTTCATTTAAGTAAAGTTTAAATTAATTTAATGGGTCAATTTAATTAGACAAATTAATTTTAATTCAAATGCTATGTGTTATATTATATGGTTTAATATAATACCATACATATGAAATTGAAATTAAATTTTAACCCATAGTAATTAATTTAGACTTAGGGTTTTGAAAGTAAAAATACCCACTTAATGAAAGAAACCCTAACTCTACGTCATATACTAAAGAATTCGGCCACTATAGTTTTTCCTAGGGAAAAAAATATTTCGGCCCCCTTTGATCTCTCTCTCTAGTTCACTGATCCTCCGCTAGCACGGGGTCCTGCTCCGTAGATGTTCGTGTACAGGATTGTGGAGGTGTAAGCGCCGGAATTTTCTGGACTTAAAAAAAAATTATTTTGCTACGACTATAATTACAGTCGTGTGGCTGTATTACAGTCGTACGACTGTATTGTCGGAGCAGGTACAATAGCCTATACCTTGTGAAGTAAAAAATGGGAGTGGTTTGTGGGCAATTAATGCCCGAATTCTCAGCAGAAGAAACGAGGAAATAAAAGGAGAAAAGAGAGGAAGAAAGAAGACTTTTTTGGACTCTTGGATTTTAACAAAAAACTGAGAGAGAAATTGATAGAGAAAAGGGAGAAAAAGGAGAGAAAAAGAAAACTCAACAAAACTCAATTTTTTTCTTTTGATTCTTGAGTGTTAAAGTTTAAAACCGGATAGAAATCATAGGTTAAAACTTAACACAATCAATTCTAAACCTCAAACCCCCTAAAATCCTTGACATTTTGGAGTATTTTGGACAACTCTTGAATCCTTTGCAGACAAGGAAAAAAGAAGCAATTTGGAGGTGATTGGGATGTTTCCAGCGGTCAAACCTACGGTGGATCAGCGCCACAAAGGTAAATATACCCCAAACCTTCATTTTGTTGCTCTTTCTGGGTGTTTTGGTGTAATTTTGTGCATAAAAACTCATTTTTCGAGCTTGCTATTTTTGGAAATCAAGAACAGTCGTACGACTGTTCTTATGATGAAGAACAGTCGTACGACTGTATTTACAGTCGTACGAGCGTTCCTGATTTCCCGCGGCTTTTAGTTTTATTTAAACAAATTTTGGCGATTTTATGCACTTTGATGATCTACAGTCGCACGACTGGAGTTACATTTGCACTGCTGTAATTACAGCCGCACGACTGTAATCCTCGTCCAGGGACAGAATTTCCAGAATAATCCACAAATATTCCCAAAAATCATAAAAATTCAGAAAGATCAGAAAATCACAAAAATGAATTTTGTTGTGTGCATTCACGACCTTAGATTTAATTTTTGACGTTATTGCATTTAGAACAACACAACGACGGAGACCCGAATCTCTCGAAACCGACTCACCTCACATGCTAAATTAAAGTAAACCGGAAAAAGAAAATGTTTTCAAAATGATTTTCTTACAAAACAAAAATACAGGAATGTTTCAAAATCGTTTTCCAGGTCTCATCGGGCCGGCTAGCTGAGCTGACCCGGTTACCCCCCTAAATGCATGCTCCCGATCTCTAATTTCCCAATTCTGTCTAATTTGAGTCTTATTTGTGGCGTGCTATAAATTGTGCTAACCATCTGTTTTGCAGCTTTTAATTTCTCTTATTTTTATTTTGATGTAATTAATAGATTAATCCGTGTATTTTAGGCGGTTGTAATTTTTTTACATCATTTGTGTATTTTAGGTGCTTGTAAGGTGAGGTTGAGAGTTTTTTTTTTTAATTCGATTGGGTTGTAATAATCTATTTATTCCCTGCTTTTTATTTTACTTTGATTTGTGTGTACGCTGCATGTTTATATCAATGAAAATGAACTTTTGAAATTAAAATACTGTCTATGAACATTGGCCAAAGTTTATTTTGATTAGACATGAAATAAGGGATTTGTCCGGACCTAGATCTCTGGAAGGTGTAGCAGCCTTCATCCGGTTCAGCTACACTACAATTTCCTGGTTGTGCTGAGCCGGGTGGCGACTCCTACACACTCTATCGAGACTTAGGCATCGGTTCTTTTATGAATTAATTTAATTTTTCTAAAACCGAATTTCCATCCTAAAAAACCCCACGTGAGGGAGGGTTGCCCGATATCGAGGCTCCCTTCCGAGAGAGTCCGTACGCCTTAAAAACGTCGTCTGCTCACAGTGGCGACTCCGCTGGGGACTTCTTACAAAAGTTTTCTTAAAAACTTAAAAGAATTCGACAAGCCCTGAAAAGTGTCTAATCAAAATAAGGTGGATGATTCTTGTATGGTATTTTATTTTGCGTTCTTTAGTTAGATATTTTTGCATTAGGTTAAGTATCCAAATTTTAGCCCGGTGAATTGTTGAAGTGTCGCCTATGTTCCTCTTGGTCTTAGGGACACAGATACGAAACAACACCCATAGCCTAGTACGAACCCTTTCGTTTGGACCCTTGAGTGGGGAGAAGTGAGGAGTATATTTTGCTATTATAGCCTTGATTTTAACCCGACTTAAACCGAACTCATATAGGTAACCTTAGTTGGATTCCCTTAGGATAACAAAATAAATTGTGTGAATGCTATAAATCACGCCTTTATCATCCCCGGTTGATGATCAAAGAGAACCCCTCCTAGGACTCGGTTAGAATTTTCAAAGAGTGACCATGTTTGGAGGAATAAGGTTGGAGGAATGCGCTTCATGTGCTATGTGTTTCTCGCCATCTCGTCACATACCATCATTGCCATTTTCATGAACATGACACGCCATACACGCAAAGCATTTATGTGATACTAACTCACATCTTTTGTGTAGCCATTTGCATTTTATTTTCATGCGTGAATACATCAAATCATCCGTGTGACATTCATACTAACCATTTCTTTTGTAGCCATAACATTACATTCGTGTGTTAGCATTTTCACAAAGCATACACAACATCATTATGTATGTCATACATCCTAACCACATTTTTGTGTAGCCATTTGCATTTTACGTGACATAAGCATTCATATCATCTCACCTCATTTAAATTAGGGACATTCCAAGGATGCCCATCACGATCATTTCATTTCACAACATATCGGCAGTCCCAAAACTACCCGTGTTCCGCCCGTGCACCGGATTGCACTCGGCCATTTCACAAATACCATGTCATTCAATATAGGACCATAATGGTCCTATTTCTATCTCCGTGTGGTGGTTTACATGATGTCATCATATAGCATCATACCTATTCATCATAGGCGTCACGGTAACGCCAAAATTCTGCTTGTACATCATGGTTCACATCAGACCATTTCATAATATTGTGAAACCATTTAAGGTATTCCTCGAGAGGGGCATTTCATAATATCACCAAATTATGCAAGGTGTTCCCCGAACACCGAACCTTTGTCCGTGTCCTTGTTACACATGACTTTCTTATAACATCACTTCATATCACATGCCTCAAAAGCATCAGAACTCTGTTCGTTGGGCAGCCCCCATGCGACCATTTCATGTCATCTCACAGACCTACAAAGCATCGAAACTCTGTCCATGTGTTGGCACACACGTGACCTTTTCACAAAATTCACTAGGTGCCCCAAAAGCATCGAACCCTTGTTTGTGTGGGGTCCACACGTGATCCTTTTGCATAATCTTTTGCATGGCATTGGGTGTTCTTGGAATGTCCCAAAAGAGAAAAATAATAATAAATACAGATCATCCTTATCATCATTTCACTCACAACATCATTTCATTCATTCATCCTAAGTCACCTTTAGTGTATCACTCTTCATGTCCCCATTCCATTCATTCATTGTCCCTAAACATTTCCCGTGTGATGTCAAGCAATGTAAACTGGAGAGACCTAGGACAAGATCTTAGGCTCTGAGGGCTATTGGGGAACAAAGAGTAGAAGAAACAGAAAGTGAGTTTGATTCTGGGGAAGAATTTGAGATGGCCAATCCAATACCTAATCTTGCTGATGCCTTGAAGGATTTCCTGAGATCTCAGGATTTCCATGACATGCTGAAGGAGGAGATGCGGGCTATTGTAAGAGAATCTAGGGAAACTGGTGCTAGTGGGGCCGGAAAGGAGAAAGAGGCTGAATCATCTCAGCAAGGTGCCGATACCTCGGCTAGTTTGGAGAAGCTGCAAGAAACTGAGGTAGCTATGGAGAGAAAAATGAAGGCGAAGTATTATGAGCTAGATGAAGTTGTGGCCCAGCTGAAGAAAGGGACCAGTGTCAGTTCTGAATCCAAGAAGGCCGTTAATGTGAATGCCACGATCAGTAAAGGCATTGAGACTTTTCCTATTGGCTTCCAAGTGCCAAAAGTTCCCTCCTACAGGGGAATGGGTTCACCAGAATCCCACGTAAATCTCTATGTCCGAGTCATGTTAACGGCGGGTGCCACTAAGCAACAACTCATCAATCTCTTTTCGACTACACTTGAGGGAGGAGCATTGGGATGGTATAACTCTTTGTCAGACCAATCAGCCTGGGAGGCTTTATCGGTGGCCTTTATCAAATATTATAGCTTCAACACCAAGATTCAGGTGAAGCTGTATGATTTGGAATTAATTAAGCAAAAGCCCAACAAGTCTTTTGATGAATATTATCAACGATGGATGAACAAGATGATCTTACGGAAAAACCGCCCTGATGAAGATGAATTGATCCAGATACTGATTGACGGCAATAGGGACATCTTCAAGAACAATATGAAGTTCCATCCATTTAGTGAGCTTAGTGAAGTATACAGCATGTGTTGGATATGCCCTAGTCCCGAGGCATTAGTCCTTGTCTTTGTATCATACATTTGTACATTAATGTGAACTTTATGTATTATACAATTTGTGTCAGGAAATAAAGACATTAATCTATTTACTATATGTCTTGTGCTATATTTTAAATAGAGTATCCAATGGACATATCCATATCCATGTTGTCAAGTGTCATGCACTAGGCAGTAAGACTATGGATAGGGAAAACGATATGGCCATAAAGTCATCCGTAGTCTGTTCCAATCATGGGAATAGGGGCTTGGTAGGGGGCAGCAGCCTGCTGTCGGCCAGCTGCTGCTGGCCGCAGGGGCTGCTGCTGGGCAACAGCCTCCCCGCGCGGTTGGCCGGGCCCGTTTTTGGATTTTTTTGGGCCGGGCCGGATTTTAAAATTTTATTGGTTTTAAAATTTTGCATGTTTAAATTTTGGTAATTTTTATGCGCGTGTTTTATGAATGGAATTTATTTTTCGTTCATGCGATATTAATTTTGGAAATTAATACGGTTTATTGAAATTGGTTCGGGTTTTCTTGGCACGATTACCTGGACGGCTAATTTTGGAATTCATGGTTTCCCAATTAGATTGGGAGCAATTTAGCCTGGGTTGGAGGCCCAAAGCCCGCACGGGTTTAGAACCATGATCGGCAAAACTTTGGCGATTTCAAAATAATGGCTATGGACAAATGAAATCGGATTAAATCATGCATTTAACATGCTTATAAATTACATGATGCAGTGGTTTACATGTATGATTGAATATGTGGATGGATGTAAATGGGCCTAATTTATGTTGGGTTGTAATATTCTTTTTGGTTTTTACGACCTGCGTGTCGTTTTCCTTTTATGTAATTTTATTATACATGTATAAACTTACCACAAAGTCTCTCTAGGAGACGGATGCGGACTACAGAAATCAAGTGTAGATTTCCTCCACCGATGCGTACACGAACGGCTCTCGGACCGAAACCCGTGCTAGCGACTCGGATGACAAGAAGAGAGGGAGAGAGGGGCTGCTCACTTTGAGAATTATGGCTGTCCCTTTTTCTTTCCAAAAGAAAAATCTATCTATACAAAGATAGAACCAACTTTCTCAAGTATTAGCACCCAATTTCTTTCCAAAAGAAATAAGGCATAAAAGTGGGCAAGGAGCCGATTGGATTGGCAAGCCCAGAAGGAATAAGAGGTGGCCCACCTGATGCTGTTCTAGTATAGGTTTACTAGAATGATATTAGGATGTAAATTTTGGCCCGTTGCATTCCATTCTTTAATTTAATTATGCGGTATTTATTTGCATGTATGAATGTATGTACAAACCCTTTTTCACCCGCTTTTGCATCTAAGCCGTTATTAATTGAATCGAATAACCAAATGGTAATTACTAAGTCTCTTAAAAGTGCTTCCCTCGTTCATAACCTACTCGAAGTGGGGATAGGCCAGTTGTAGACCAACCCTCGTTGGATGCACTGGAGTATCATCATTTTGTATTGGGTTGGAGTATTGGTTACTCTAACACTTGGATGGAGGTTTTGACTTAGCGTGGGTAGTAGGATGTTCCTGGCCCTAAGCACAGATGGGTAAGTGCCAACAGACCCATCAAACCGAGAGTCCCTAGGATGGGATTGGACGGCGTTCCTACCTAAAAATTGGGTACAGTTGTTCCAGGCCCTCGTCTGGCTATATCTTAATATAATATGGATCTCGGCCCATGAGCCCAACAACTTAATAACATGATTCATTATTAATTATTTTATGGGAAATTTTTATAAGTCCTTTATTAACACTCAATTATTTTTCTGTGTAGTAATCAATGGCATCGAATAACACTTTATCACTGCGCACTATCCTTGAAAAGGACAAGCTTTCTGGTCCTAATTTCCTGGACTGGTCTAGGAACTTACGGATAGTTCTAAGACAGGAGTCTAAGGAATATGTACTGGAAAGGCCTGTACCGGCCGCACCTACTGGGCGTAATCCACCAGCTGCTCAGCTGGAGGAATACGGGGTGCATGTGAAGGATAACCGGGATGTTACTTGCCTTATGTTGGCATGCATGGTCCCCGAACTGCAAAAACAGTTTATGGACCATGAGGCCTTTGCTATGATGACAACTCTAAATGAGATGTTTCAGGAGCAGGCACGTCAGGAAAGGTACCTGACGAATAAGGCATTCCATTCCTACAAAATGGGGACTGGGACATCTGTGAGCACTCATGTGCTCAAGATGAAGGGCTATTTGGATTCTTTAGCCAGTCTCGGGTCGCCCATTTCACAGGAATTGGCCGTTGATACCATCCTGGCTTCCTTGCCGGAGTCTTATGATCAGTTCATCTTGAATTACAATATGCAAGGGATGAACAAAGCTGTGACAACCCTAACTTTTACAAGCATGCAATGGCGGAAACATTACATAAAGTTTAGGTCATCATTTTCAAAACTTCCTTTTTATCTTTAAAATAACATAATCATAAATGAGTACTCGAAAATTTCCATTTCAAAAACAGTAATTTAACATAAATAGGTATTTCAAAAGGTAATATAACGGAGTAAAAAAAAAAAAAAAATAAATAAATCTTTGAACATCCATAACTACGAATAGATGATAAAATAATATGACGGAAACTCTCCACACAATCCCCGAGAACAGACATCAGGCATCTCCTATTCTGCACCGGCAAAATCTGAAAATATCAACAGCGCCACTTAGTGACGAGTAACTAATAAATCCCAAACATCAATTCAAAGTTCACATAGGAAGATGACAGATCATAAATTTCATATTACATTACTTAAGTATACTTCATCATGATTAATAGAAAGCAAATTTATCAATTTATACAAGCATGCATAATTCTCATAGTAACAATCATGTATCAGGGATCTTACCCTTATTTGTTAGCTGCATCACATACAACATATAAAGTTCAAGTTCAGCATATCACATAATTATCTATTTCAAATAATAGTACAAAACATTCCAAGTGGATAATCAATATCATCAAAATTCAGATTTCCAAGATAAGTCATGTACATACAAATACATACCAACATCCCAAATCAAAGTACTTCATCACAAACTTGACATCAACTCAATTATACCTTAACCTTTATTAATTTTGTGGTATACGCGTATAAATCATTTGTATTGACCTATACACCTATGTCCTTAGAGAGTTCGGCTCAGACGCTTTGGGGAACCACAACGGGACTTACCCCCTTATCAATAAGAAAAGAGTACCACGAAGGGATTTACCTCAGAGTGCCAACGAAGGGACTTACCTCACAGAGTGCCAACGAAGGGACTTACCTCAAAAATAAAATAAATTAGAGTACCACGAAGGGATTTACCTCTCTGAGTGCCAACGAAGGGACTTACCTCGAAACAAAGGGCGCTGTCCTAGTGTCAACCAATCAAACATGGAAAACACTTAGCCAAACTAACCAAGACACCAGAGTATATGCCACTACAAACACCAATTTAATTATCATACTTATATCAATATTCAAAAGGTGCCTTTAACATAGGACTTATCCCAACCAATTCAATAACCATAAGGTGCCATTAAAATAGGACTTACCCCAAAACATAATCTGATACATCAATAAACACATGGTGCCATAAAAAAAATAGGACTTACCCCAAACTCGATTTCATAATTCCAACATGTATTAAATTTACCAAACCATATATGTAATTATTAGATTTCATGTCAAGAGTTCTAGCATAAATTCCTAGAATCAAATTATACTTTGCACACATTAAAAAAATCAGTTCAAGGCCTAAGGTGAAAATTTCAGAATTCATAGTTCATGCCTCAACTTGCATATAATATTCCAGTAGGTTAGACTCAGAATTCAGCATGGCAATTCAAAGGTGAATTTAGCCTTACATCTTAGGAACACACGCCAACTTAAATCATGCAATTCGGATTCCTATAGCAAAAGATATTAAGGAAACACTAAAAACATGCAATCTGTAAATTCACTTCAGATCACTGCACATAGTCTGACTTCAACAGACAAAACAGATGTGTTACTCACTGATTTAGCAAAAATAATATAAAGCAACATTGAACATCAGAATTTCAGGAATACATAGAATTTTGTTTCATGGCAAACAGAGCTACAGAGAGAAAATAAGCCATAATCAACATAAACTGTACAAACTGAAATTCAGCAGTTCCAGGAAATCGGCACAGTGCACATAAGGCAGTTTCAACAGGGAATACGAGCACTTTACTCACATAATTTGCCAAAATAGTATAAAACAACCTTGTACATTTATGTCTCAGGAAAACACAGAAAGTTGAATCATGCCAATCGGAGTTATATAACGAAAATAAAGCTAAAATTATCACAACCTGTACAATCTGAAATTCAGCAGTTCAAGAAAAATCGGCACAATGCACATAAGGCAGTTTCAATAGGGAATATGAGCACTTTACTCACGGAATTTTCCAAAATAATGTAAAACAACCTTGTACACCTATATCTCAGGAAAACACAGAAAGTTGAATTATGCCAATCGGAGTTATATAACGGAAGTTATGCCATAATTACCATAAACAGTCAATTCTGAAAATACAGCAGCTTACCAATTTCGACTCAATCACATGTATTTTCATATTTCTACCAATCTTTTAACCTAAAAGCAATTTCTTACACCAATATCATATACATTCATGTCTCAACAATAATTTCAGTAATAATACAACCTAGGATCAAATTCATCTACCATACATCCTATATAAATTTCGAACCGACATTTAGGGTTTAGTTGTTACCCTGTTTGCAGTGAAACCAACTGAGGCAATTAACTCGGAATGGAGAAGAATGAAGCAGAGTCTGAATGAATGAAAGTGAGGGAGAGAAAGTTAAGAATTTCGGCTGCACTGGAGCTCCACACAATGGAATGGCCGAAATTTTAACCCTAATAGAGATGAAGAGATTGCCTTGGAGTGAAACTTGGAAAGTGGAAGAGATTAAGGAGAGATTTTCTCCTTAGGTTAAGGATTCCTAATTTTTTTGAATTGGTCAACTGAAAAATGGGATATTTATCATGGATTTTCGGAATTCCAACCTTCCCAACACAAAAATAAAAAGGCACAAAAAAAAAAAAAAAAAAAATAAATTTAAGCCAGGTAAGGTTCGAACTCTAGACCACTAGCTATTAGTCAGGACTATCTACCGCTAGGCCAAAGCCTACGAATTGTTATAAGCATACAAAACATCGGTTAAATGCAAAAATGCTCACTCATATGCACACATCACAACATAACTAAGTCAACTTATATCTGGGGCGTTACAATCCTCCCCACTAACAAAAAGTTTCGCCCTTGAAACTCAAGGACAAAAGAGTAAGCTAGGTTCTAACCTTGATTAGTTGCAAACAATTCCGGATATTTGGATCTCATGGTCTCTTCTAGCTCCCAAGTAGCCTCTTCAAACTTCTGGCTACGCCAAAGCACCTTTACCAAAGGCATCTCTTTTCTCCTGAGTTTGCGAACCTGACGGTCGAGGATCTGAACAGGCTTCTCCTCATATGTCAAATTGGGTTCCACCTCCACCGAATCCACAGCAATAACGTGAGAAGGGTCGCTCACATATCTTCGTAGCTGTGAAACATGGAATACATTATGAACTTTTGCCAATTCCGGTGGTAGAGCCAACCGATATGCAACTTCCCCAATCCTTTCAAGCACTTCATATGGACCAATATACTTGGGACTGAGCTTGCCTCTCTTGCCGAACCTCATCACTCCCTTCATAGGAGATACTTTCAGCAATACCTTGCTACCGATTTCGAAGGTAAGAGGTCTTCTCTTGAGATCTGCATAAGACTTCTGACGATCCTGGGCAGCCTTCATATTCGCCTGAATCACCTTCACCTTCTCAACTGTATCCCGAATCAATTCCGGACCCAACACCAATGTGTCACTAATGTCATCCCAGCATGTCGGACTACGACATTTCCTCCCATAGAGGGCTTCATACGGGGCCATACGGATACTAGCGTGATAGCTATTGTTATAGGAGAACTCTACCAAACTCAGACATTTCACCCAAGATTTCTGGAAGTCAAGAGCACATGACCGCAACATATCCTCTAAGGTTTGGATTGTCCTCTCCGTCTGTCCATCTGTAGCAGCATGAAAAGCTGTACTCAACTTCAACCTAGTTCCCAAAGCTTCTTGCAATGATGTCCAAAAATGTGACAAGAACCGTGGGTCACGATCTGACACAATCTCCCTAGGCACACCATGTAGCCTTATAATTTCACTTGCATATGCCTCAGCTAACTGCTCCATAGACCAGGTCTTCTTCATAGGAATAAACCGAGCCACCTTGGTCAAACGGTCTATAACAACCCACACTGTGTCTAAACCATTAGCAACCTTTGGTAAACCCGACACAAAGTCCATAGAAACCGAGTCAAACTTCCATGCTGGAATAGCCAAGGGCTGCAATAATCCCCCAGGCCTCTGATGCTCAATTTTCACCTTTTGACAAGTCAAGCACCGGGCCACAAACTCAGCTACCTCTTTCTTCATTCTAGGCCACCAAAACTGCATCTTCAAATCTTTGTACAATTTCGCACCTCCCGGATGCACAGAGTAGGGAGTGCAATGAGCTTCACTTAAGATCTGCTCTTTCAACATTGAATCATTAGGCACACACCATCGGCCTTTAAATTTCATACTCCCATCTGCAAGAATCTCGAAATCTACAGCATTACCCTGCTCCTTCGCTGCACGAATCTTCTGAAGTACAGGATCACTCAACTGCTTCTCTTTCAATTCTACAAACAATACTGGTTCCACACTGATTGCATTTAAACTCGCCCGAACCACTCCTCTCGGGACCACTTCAATTTCCAACTTGCTAAACTCCTTGCAAAGATCAATAGGAAGTCTTTTCATGAAGTTCACCGAATGGATGCTCTTTCTGCTCAATGCATCTGCGACTCTGTTTGCCTTTCCTTCTTTATACTCCAAGGTTAAGTCATAATCCTTGATAAGCTCTAACCAACGTCTCTGTCGCATGTTTAGTTCTTTCTGGGTGAAAATATATTTGAGGCTCTTATGATCGGTGTATATCTTGCACGGCACACCATACAAGTAATGGCGCCAAATTTTAAGAGCAAACACCACCGCAGCTAACTCCAAATCGTGAGTCGGGTAGTTCCTTTCATGAACCCTCAATTGCCTTGAAGCATAGGCAATCACTTTTCCCAACTGCATAAGTACACACCCAAGTCCGTACTTGGAAGCATCACTGAACACTTCATACTCTACTCTGTCAGTCGGCAATGCAAGAACTGGGGCTGAAGTAAGTCTCTCTTTTAATATCTGGAACGCTTCTTCACGTTCTGCAGTCCATTGAAACCTACAGTCCTTCTTCATCAACTGAGTCAAAGGTCGTGCAATAATTGAAAAGTTGTGCACAAACCTTCTGTAGTATCCAGCAAGACCAAGAAAACTTCTTACTTCGGTCACATTAGTAGGACTGGACCATTCAAGAACGGCTTTAATCTTCGCTGGGTCCACCTTCACACCTTCTTTGGTAATCACATGGCCTAGAAAAGCCACCTCTCCAAGCCAAAACTCACACTTAGAGAACTTGGCGTACCACTTCTGCTCTCTTAATACTTTCAACACCATTTTGAGATGCTTAGCATGCTCCTCTTCAGTGGGGATGACTGAACCTGCAAATCTGGACAGTTCAGTAAATTTGTTGGTGTACTGCTGAACAGACATGCTTCCTTGAGTCAAGCATAGGAATTCCTCTCGTTTCTGCCACCTCAACTCACTTGGGTAGAAACGATTCTTCAACCTTTCAGTGAATTGTCCCCATCCAAACTCAGCCAATTCCAGGCACTCGGCCTTAACCATGCCCCACCAGTTATCAGCCTCGCCTTTCAAGTAGTAGGCTCCAATCACGACTTTCTCGGCGTTCGGACAGCCGGTCACATCAAAGAGTTTCTCTATCTCCCGGATCCATCCCTCAAGCACCACCGGGTCGGAAGATCCTTCATAAGTTGGGGGTCGGTGACGAGCAATGCGATCGAAGATAGTTTGGTTATTTGGATTTCTTTGAGCCATAGCGAGCACGGCATCTTCCAACAGCCGCATACGTCGCTGAGGAGAGTCATCGCGAACGGAATCTCTACGTGGAGGCATTCTAAAATTTTTGTTCTAGTTAGGTCTAAGCATATAATACATACAGCTAATAATAGAAAACAAGTAATCCAAAGCAATTAAACCCGTTCTACCTACCCATGCACCTCACACTATGTTCAAATCTCTATCCTAGGATTCTGAGTTTTGGTTCCAAGTGACTTATGCTACCAAAGCCTTGGAACCAACGCGGGCTCTGATACCAACTGTGACAACCCTAACTTTTACAAGCATGCAATGGCGGAAACATTACATAAAGTTTAGGTCATCATTTTCAAAACTTCCTTTTTATCTTTAAAATAACATAATCATAAATGAGTACTCGAAAATTTCCATTTCAAAAACAGTAATTTAACATAAATAGGTATTTCAAAAGGTAATATAACGGAGTAAAAAAAAAAAAAAAATAAATAAATCTTTGAACATCCATAACTACGAATAGATGATAAAATAACATGACGGAAACTCTCCACACAATCCCCGAGAACAGACATCAGCATCTCCTATTCTGCACCGGCAAAATCTGAAAATATCAACAGCGCCACTTAGTGACGAGTAACTAATAAATCCCAAACATCAATTCAAAGTTCACATAGGAAGATGACAGATCATAAATTTCATATTACATTACTTAAGTATACTTCATCATGATTAATAGAAAGCAAATTTATCAATTTATACAAGCATGCATAATTCTCATAGTAACAATCATGTATCAGGGATCTTACCCTTATTTGTTAGCTGCATCACATACAACATATAAAGTTCAAGTTCAGCATATCACATAATTATCTATTTCAAATAATAGTACAAAACATTCCAAGTGGATAATCAATATCATCAAAATTCAGATTTCCAAGATAAGTCATGTACATACAAATACATACCAACATCCCAAATCAAAGTACTTCATCACAAACTTGACATCAACTCAATTATACCTTAACCTTTATTAATTTTGTGGTATACGCGTATAAATCATTTGTATTGACCTATACACCTATGTCCTTAGAGAGTTCGGCTCAGACGCTTTGGGGAACCACAACGGGACTTACCCCCTTATCAATAAGAAAAGAGTACCACGAAGGGATTTACCTCAGAGTGCCAACGAAGGGACTTACCTCACAGAGTGCCAACGAAGGGACTTACCTCAAAAATAAAATAAATTAGAGTACCACGAAGGGATTTACCTCTCTGAGTGCCAACGAAGGGACTTACCTCGAAACAAAGGGCGCTGTCCTAGTGTCAACCAATCAAACATGGAAAACACTTAGCCAAACTAACCAAGACACCAGAGTATATGCCACTACAAACACCAATTTAATTATCATAATTATATCAATATTCAAAAGGTGCCTTTAACATAGGACTTATCCCAACCAATTCAATAACCATAAGGTGCCATTAAAATAGGACTTACCCCAAAACATAATCTGATACATCAATAAACACATGGTGCCATAAAAAAAATAGGACTTACCCCAAACTCGATTTCATAATTCCAACATGTATTAAATTTACCAAACCATATATGTAATTATTAGATTTCATGTCAAGAGTTCTAGCATAAATTCCTAGAATCAAATTATGCTTTGCACACATTAAAAAAATCAGTTCAAGGCCTAAGGTGAAAATTTCAGAATTCATAGTTCATGCCTCAACTTGCATATAATATTCCAGTAGGTTAGACTCAGAATTCAGCATGGCAATTCAAAGGTGAATTTAGCCTTACATCTTAGGAACACACGCCAACTTAAATCATGCAATTCGGATTCCTATAGCAAAAGATATTAAGGAAACACTAAAAACATGCAATCTGTAAATTCACTTCAGATCACTGCACATAGTCTGACTTCAACAGACAAAACAGATGTGTTACTCACTGATTTAGCAAAAATAATATAAAGCAACATTGAACATCAGAATTTCAGGAATACATAGAATTTTGTTTGCATGGCAAACGGAGCTACAGAGAGAAAATAAAGCCATAATCAACACAAACTGTACAAACTGAAATTCAGCAGTTCCAGGAAATCGGCACAGTGCACATAAGGCAGTTTCAACAGGGAATACGAGCACTTTACTCACAGAATTTGCCAAAATAGTATAAAACAACCTTGTACATTTATGTCTCAGGAAAACACAGAAAGTTGAATCATGCCAATCGGAGTTATATAACGAAAATAAAGCTAAAATTATCACAACCTGTACAATCTGAAATTCAGCAGTTCAAGAAAAATCGGCACAATGCACATAAGGCAGTTTCAATAGGGAATATGAGCACTTTACTCACGGAATTTTCCAAAATAATGTAAAACAACCTTGTACACCTATATCTCAGGAAAACACAGAAAGTTGAATTATGCCAATCGGAGTTATATAACGGAAGTTATGCCATAATTACCATAAACAGTCAATTCTGAAAATACAGCAGCTTACCAATTTCGACTCAATCACATGTATTTTCATATTTCTACCAATCTTTTAACCTAAAAGCAATTTCTTACACCAATATCATATACATTCATGTCTCAACAATAATTTCAGTAATAATACAACCTAGGATCAAATTCATCTACCATACATCCTATATAAATTTCGAACCGACATTTAGGGTTTAGTTGTTACCCTGTTTGCAGTGAAACCAACTGAGGCAATTAACTCGGAATGGAGAAGAATGAAGCAGAGTCTGAATGAATGAAAGTGAGGGAGAGAAAGTTAAGAATTTCGGCTGCACTGGAGCTCCACACAATGGAATGGCCGAAATTTTAACCCTAATAGAGATGAAGAGATTGCCTTGGAGTGAAACTTGGAAAGTGGAAGAGATTAAGGAGAGATTTTCTCCTTAGGTTAAGGATTCCTAATTTTTTTGAATTGGTCAACTGAAAAATGGGATATTTATCACGGATTTTCGGAATTCCAACCTTCCCAACACAAAAATAAAAAGGCACAAAAAAAAAAAAAAATAAATTTAAGCCAGGTAAGGTTCGAACTCTAGACCACTAGCTATTAGTCAGGACTATCTACCGCTAGGCCAAAGCCTACGAATTGTTATAAGCATACAAAACATCGGTTAAATGCAAAAATGCTCACTCATATGCACACATCACAACATAACTAAGTCAACTTATATCTGGGGCGTTACAAAAGCTGTTAGTGAGCTGCATGGGATGCTTAAGCTTACTGAATAGTCGATCAAAAAGACTCCACCGGTACTTATGGTAAACAAGGGGAAGGCTCCTCTTGTAAAGGCCAAGGCCAAGACAAAGGCTAAAGCGAAGGCTAAGAAAGCCAAAGCGAAGAAGGCCAAGGTCCAGCCTAAGGCCCGTCCTGAGGATGTCTGTTTCAGGTGCAAGCAGACGGGACATTGGAAACGATCATGTCCAAAGCTTCTGGGAGAGCAAACGAAGGTGCAGGGCGCGTCTTCATCAGGTATATATGTCATAGACATTAACCTTACTGTTTCAACATCTTGGGTATTGGATACTAGATGTGGTTCTCACATTTGTTGTAATGTGCAGGGACTTAGGAACAGAAGATCACTGGGATCAGGAGAAGTGGACTTGCGGGTCGGGAATGGAGCAAGGGTTGCAGCCATTGAGATCGGCGAGTACCAGCTTAAGATGCCTAGTGGATTAGTTTTGTTACTGGAACAATGTTATTTTGTACCTGCAATGTGCAGGAATATTATTTCTGTTTCAGTTTTGGATACTTCTGGATATGTATTTACTATTGGTAATGGTAAAATGGTTATATCTAGAGAAGGTATATTTTATGGAAATGCTCTATTAAATAATGGCCTTTATATCCTGAATTTAAATGAAACTAATCAAGTCTATAACATAAATACTAAAAGGATTAAACCAAATGAACTTAATCCTGTGTACCTTTGGCATTGTCGTTTAGGCCACATAAACGAGAAACGCATAGCTAGACTCCACAAAGCTAGTATTCTAGGATCTTTTGTCTTGGAGTCACTTGATAATTGTGAGTCTTGTTTACGGGGTAAAATGACTAAAGCGCCTTTTAGCAAGAAAGCTGAAAGGGCTACTGGCTTATTAGACCTAATACATTCGGATGTATGTGGACCTATGAGCACTACTGCCAGGGGTGGGTTTCTATACTTCGTCACCTTTACAGACGATTTCAGCAGATATGGCTATGTCTATCTGATGAAACACAATTCTGAAACACTTGATCGGTTCAAGGAATTTAGGAACGAAGTACAGAACCAACTAGGCAGAAGTATTAAAGCCCTTCGGTCGGACCGAGGTGGTGAATATATGAACCTTGAGTTTGACTCATTTTTTAGAGAGCATGGAATAGTTCCACAGCTCACTCCTCCAGGTACACCACAATGGAATGGGGTGTCCGAACTGAGGAATAGGACCCTGTTAGACATGGTCCGCTCAATGATGAGTCATGCCTCTCTCCCAACAAGTTTCTGGGGATATGCTATTGAGACAGCAGCTCTCATTTTGAATAGTACTCCGACTAAGGCAGTGGAAAAGACCCCATTTGAGATATGGACGGGCAGGGTGCCCAATGTGTCTTTCCTACGGATTTGGGGTTGTTATGCCCATGTCAAGAAATTGACTGGGGGCAAACTAGAACCCAAAACCGACAAATGCCTATTTGTGGGCTACCCTAGGGAAACCAAAGGGTATTACTTCTACAACCCCGCCGAGAACAAGGTGTTCATGGCACGGAAAGGGGTCTTTCTTGAAAATGAGTTCATTTCCAAGAAAGATAGTGGGAGTAATGTTCAAACGTGTATACTCCAAGTACACACTTAATCCGACTAGTTAAGGTCCAGACGTTCAATGTGTACGATCCAATGGGCCCGTCTTTATGTTGGCAGTGGGCCAAGGCCCACAGACTACAGGCAGGGCTCTAGCAAGCCACTGTAGCCCCCAATTAAGATGGAGATAGTAGTCAAACTGTCACCGTAACCCTGTAGTTGAACTTGTATGTCCCATGTCACTGATATCGGTATCCAACACAGAGGCATGGTTGATCACCCTCTCTATGTGTCCGGACATTACTTGATCCCAAATGAACTGATGCTCACAAACAAGATCTCATCTTGTTTGGGTGTGGCCACACTCTTATCAGTAACATTCATCAAGAGGCTGGTGATATCGTCTCTGTAACATCCCGAATTTTTATATGTAAATTAGTTATCCCATTAATTATTTGAGGGAGTTATAACAAAAATGAAATAATAATTAAAAATAAATAAAATAAAAAGTTTTGGGGTGAAAATTATATATATAGGAAGGATATAATAGAAATGAATTAAAAGTTGTGTGGAGGAATCTAGAAATTTAATATATTTATTATTTTAAGGGTATAATCGTAATTTTGAAAGAAAGATTTTTATATAAAAGGAGAAAGAAGGAAAAAAAAAGAAAAGGAAGAAAGTGGGGAGGCGGTCGAATTCTCTGGACGCAAGGGATATACTCATATATACATATGAGAACCTTGATAATTGATTGTTTTGCGGTCCGATCACGATGAAATTTCAGGTGCGTGTTCAAGACTAAGTACATTTTATATTATATATAGAAGAAAGCCTAAATGATAAATTAGTTATCCCATTAATTATTTGAGGGAGTTATAACAAAAATGTTATGTCAACGAGAAATTTATTTGGATATTAAGGATATTGTTGGGTGGTTCGAAGGTTATTAAGGAAATTATTGGGTGATTCGAGAAATATTGGAAGGAGTATAGAGGTTATAAAATTTTGGGGTTGGGTGTCACAGTCTCAGTAAAGTACTGAGTGACATTCCCTTCTGCATATCCATAGTACTGCCATGCTCACTGACACACCCGTTAGGCGTACACCAAAGTGTGCCACTTCACATGCAGCACCATCATATGGTCCGGTCAAAGGATTTATGCAAGTACTATGCGAGAATCATTTGTGATACTATACCATGTAGATTCCCGTTAAGTGGATCAATCTAGTACCATGCCCCTTTTTGCAGATACCCATTAACCTGGTTGACATTCCATGTTCTATGACCGGTAAGACACCACCATACAACCAGGCTAATGATAGTCTTTAGTTCCATTCATTCCCATGATTGGAACAGACTACGGATGACTTTATGGCCATATCGTTTTCCCTATCCATAGTCTTACTGCCTAGTGCATGACACTTGACAACATGGATATGGATATGTCCATTGGATACTCTATTTAAAATATAGCACAAGACATATAGTAAATAGATTAATGCCTTTATTTCCTGACACAAATTGTATAATACATAAAGTTCACATTAATGTACAAATGTATGATACAAAGACAAGGACTAATGCCTCGGACTAGAGCATATCCAACAATCTCCCACTTGCACTAGTACCAACCAGGCATGGGCCTAATCCCTATAGATCTAATATGACCCTCGTGCTTGGAATGAGCCAGCACCTTGGTCAAAGGATCTGCGACATTCTCCTCGGTGTCCACTCTGCGTAATGAAATGTCACCCCTCTCAGCAATTTCTCGGATGAGGTGAAACTTCTTGAGTACGTGCTTTGAGTTCCTATGTGACCGGGGCTCCTTAGCTTGTGCAACAGCCCCATTGTTGTCACAGAAGATATCAATCGGTTCCTAGATAGATGATACTATCCCCAGTTCCATGATAAACTTCTTTATCCACACAGCTTCCTTAGCTGTATCACACGCTGCAATGTACTCCGCTTCCGTGATAGAATCTGCAATGGTTGGTTGCTTGGAGCTTCTCCAACTAATAGCACCACCATTAAGCATGAATATGTACCTTGACTGCGACTTATATTCATCCTGGTTGGTCTGGAAGCTTGCATCAGTGTACCCAGTAATTGACAGCTCTTCCTGACCTCCATACACTAAAAAGCTATCCTTTGTCCGGTTAAGGTACTTTAGGATTGCTTTGACAGCTTTCTAGTGATCCTCCCCAGGATCTTGCTGGTACCAGCTTGTCATACTTATTGCAAAGGCGACATCAGGTCTTGTACATAGCATAGAGTACATGATTGATCCAATAACTGAAGCATATGGGATCTCACTCATGTTCTCCCTGTCCTGTTTTGTCTGAGGACAGTTCTTCTTACTAAGTTTCAGCCCATGACCCATTGGTAAGAATCCTTTCTTAGCCTGGTCCATGCTGAATCTTTTTCAGAACCTTGTCTATGTACTTAGTCTGACTTAGGCCTAGAAGCCGATTAGGTCTATCCCTGTAGATCCTGATCCCTAGGATTGTTTCAGCTTCGCCTAAGTCCTTCATTGCGAAGCACTTACACAACCACTACTTTACCCCAAGAAGTGTTGGTATGTCACTTCCAATCAGAAGGATGTCATCCACATATAAAACCAGGAATGTTATGATGCTCCCACTAATCCTTTTGTATACACAAGGCTCATCTTGATTCTGTGTGAAGCCGTATTCCTTTATGGCCTCATTGAATCTAAGATTCCAACTACGGGATGCTTGCTTCAATCCATAAATGGACCTTTGAAGCTTGCATACCCTTTCAGGATACTTTGGATCGACAAAACCCTCAGGTTGTGTCATATACACATCCTCGAGTAACTTTCCGTTCAGGAAAGTAGTTTTGACATCCATCTGCCAGGCCTCATAGTCGTACCAAGCTGCTATGGCCAGCAGGATCCTAATGGATTTGAGCATAGCGACTGGTGAGAAAGTTTCATCATAGTCGATACCATGGACTTGCCTGAAACCTTTCGCTACTAGCCGCCCCTTGAAGGTATTGTCTGGCTTCAGCTTGTAGCACCACTTGCAACCTATTACCTTAGCACCCGGAGGTGGATCAACCAGATTCCAAACCTGATTATCGTACATAGATTGCATTTCTGCCTCCATGGCCTTTTGCCAATTTGCGGACAGTGGGCTAGCTATAGCCTCCTGGTAGGTTTTTGGCTCTTCTTCGTCGAAGACAAAAAGAGTGTTATCATCGGTAACAAGAAACCCATATCTCTCAGGTTCCCGACGATCCCTACCAGACCTTCTAGGTCCTTGTGTGACCTGGGCCGGTGCTTCCTCCTGTGGAAGCTCCACCCTGGTCTCCGAGTTATCCTTTTCAGGAGTTTCTGAGCTTTGAACTTCCCTGAGTTCAATATTCTAGATCAATTAGATTGATCAAAAGAATATAATTAATATTTATTTTGGCATTCTCTTAATTAATTCAATGAATTAATTTATGAGATTATTTCCTAGGTGGAAATATTTATACATGTATAGGTTTACATGTATCTCATCTTATATGTGTCTAATTTAATTCCTTGATGAATTTGATGTGTCAAATTAATTGTAATTTAGATGTATGTAACATATTATATGGTACAATATACTTACATACATGTGGAATTACAATGTTATTTGAAATCAAATAAAAACCAAAGAATTAAAGTGGGCTAGGGCTTGAAATGGTAAGCCCACTTATTCATCATGTGTTGGCCGAAAATTAATGGTGGGTTTAAGGCAAGAATGATGACTATTTAAGATGAGAAGAGTGAGTCATTGTTGGACAAAAGGTAATGATCAAATGGGTGAGTCATGGAGGACTTTTGGTTAGTAAAGTTGGACTTTACTAACTTGGATATTTTTTGGTCATTATGATTAAAGACAAATGAGAAAATATCCCATCTCCTTTGTCCACCTCTTGGCCGAATCTTCATGTCTTGTGACAAGGAAGATAACTCATTCTTTAGACAAAATGTGATGAGTGAAATTGGTGAGTCATGGTTGACTTTGTGATAAGCAAAGTTGGACTTTGCTTTCTTGGATATTTTGCCTCTTCTTTGGTGAGAGATATAAGACTAAATATCATTCTACCAATTCACTCTAACCAAGTTCTCTTGGCTGCCCTCTCTTCCTCTCTTCTTGAATTTTCCGAGTCGCTAGCACGGGTTTCATTCCGAGAGCCGTTTGTGTACGCATCGGTGGAGGAAATCTATACTTGATTTCTGCAGTCTTCTTCTATCTCTTAAGAGATATCTTGGTAAGACTTTTATACTCCTCCTTTGTGTTTTGTTTTTGATTTTCACTACTTAAGCTCCCGGGACCCGGATTCGAGGAAATCGACGCGTGTTTCCGCACTTTTATCGGTCGGTTTCCCGTGATGAATCCCAGCAGCATGGCCATGAAAATCGAGCGAGATGAGGAAGAGAAAGTAGCAAGCCATAAAAGTGGTAGGAGTTCAGGGTATAGTTCAGGGTACAGGTCAACAGCTGTAGCCGGGTCTGGTAGCGGCTCTAGTTCAGGTTCTAGAGGAAAAGGGGGGCTGTCTTCAGAGGTGAAACAGGTCGAGGTTTCCGCGGTAACCCAGTAACCAAGCAATCAGAGAAGGAATCCAGGAGGACAGGGTATATCCCTTTGGACTCTCCCATTGGTCAAAATCTTTGCGAAGTGCAGAAATGGGGGATTGTTGCAGTCCCTGAAGCCATTTGAAAAGCTCGCTGATGTGGATAAAGATAATTTCTATACGTACCATATTGTGACTGGCCACAGAAACAATAATTGCTACAAACTGAGGGATGCTATTCAAAAGTTAATTGATGAAGGGAAATTGCAAGAGCCCCCTAAACCCAGCACAAAAACCAACCCGTTGCCGGCATTTGAGAAGCGGGTTAACCTGGTACACTCAGGATTGCCAGCTAATTTCATTTTTGCTTAAGTCCTTCAGGTGAATCCTACTATCCAATCTGTAGCAATTGGCGAAGCTGAAGTAGAGTCAGAATGTGTGGAGCAGACAGAATAGAAAGGAATCAAACCGGTGAGCTAAATGATCTCGACTCGGAGGATGAATACGAGGAGTTTGGCGAGGATGAGATAGTTAAACCTCCAGTTATTGAAAAGCTAAAAATTCAAGAAGTTCAGAATGTGACCCGAAGCAGCAGGGTTTATCAACCAACGGCCCAATCGAAGGATAAGGCCCCGGTGACTGGATCGGGTAGTACGTCAACACAAGAGGGAGAAGAAAAGGAAGATCTGGTTATTTCTCAGCTAAACAAAACCCCTGCCCAAGCTAGTTTGTGGCATTTGCTTTTGACCTCCAAGGAGCATAGGGCGGCCTTAGTAAAGAAGTTGTCAGAAATTGAGGTTTCCCCCATTGCATCGCCGGAAGCCATGTGTTGTCTGTTGGATAAGATCCATTCAGGGACTCCTGACATTGTATTTTCTGAAAAGGATTTGCCTAATGAGGGAAAGGCTCACAATAAGGCCCTCTACATTAGGGCCCATGTGATGGACAAAGTAATGCCATGCGTGATGGTGGACGATGGGTCGGCATGGAACATATGTCTATAAAAAATGCTACCATGTTTGGGCCTGAGCGGAGAAAGTTTGAAGAAATCCTCAACAGTGATCCGAGTATATGATTACTCCAAAAGGACTATAATTGGGACTTTTGAGAGTGAAGTGAAGGTTGGGCCAGTAAAGTCAATGGTCGTTTTCACTGTGATACACATCCCAGTCACTTTCTCCCTGCTTTTTGGGAAGACCATGGTTCCACCAATTATAAGGTGTCCCTTCTACTTTACATAAGAAAATAAAGTTCTCGATAAATGGGGAAATTGCGACTGTTGAAGCAGATGCCCAATCCATGATTGCTGCTGTAAATGAAGGGGTTATACCGTTTAGCGTATTCCAAATCGCCATGGTCAGGAAAGAGGAAGCCACAGATGCCCTGATGGTCATTTATGAGAACTATATGCTAGAATGGTTGTCTAAGTACCTTCACAAGCAGAATTTTGTTCCTGGCATGGGACTCGGAGCTAACTTACAAGGCGTGCCCGAGTTTAATATTGATTCTAGAAAACCGAGGCAGTTCGACTTGGGTTACACAGCAGGGGCATCTGATTAGAAAAGCCTGAAGAAAGGGAAAAATGGCAAGCTCATAATGAAGCCGTTCATAAAGGCAGGGGAAGAGTTGTATAAGGGCCAAGATGAGCCAGTACAGATTGGGAACATTGAATACCCGGGCTTTGAAATATTTTCTGATGTTGTAGATTTTGAGAAGAGCCGGGAAGAACCAGTTGCTAAGTCAGCTGTTCTGCAAAGTGAGCCGCCTGAAGAGATAGCAAAAGCAGTGGAGGTACCCAAGTAGAAAACCAAACCGAAAGTCAGTGATGAATCAGTAGAAGCAATTTCAGGGGCACTGGCTACTACTTTAAGCAAGGCATTTGGGAAGTCTAAAGAAGGGTTTGAAGAAGAGCTGATGACCAAGGTGAACTTGGATTTTGTGGTTGCTGAGATACCCGAGATCATGAAGAAGGCTAAGGCGCAGTTGGCTGAAATTGAGAAGACCACTATTCCTGCTGAACAAGAAGCCAAAGTACCTGCAGATCTGGATGATGTCCTGGAGCTGAATGGGAAAGCTGAATTTTTTTATTTCTGGTTTTAATAAAAAAAAAATCTGGCTCCCAGGGTGCGGGGCTACCAGCGGCGGGAGCTGCTGCTGGAGCAGCGGGCTGCTGCTGCTAGGGCAACTCTGTTGCCCTAGCTGCAGGGGGCCGGGCCCAGTTTTTGGATTTGGCGGGTCTTGGGTCTGGGGCCCATTTTTGAAATTTTAATTGGTTTTAAATGTGTGTGGTTTCTTGAATGAAATTTTATTTTATTCATGTGATATTAATTTTGGAAATTAATATGGTTAATTGAAATTGGTTCGGGTAATTTTGGCACAATTACTTGGACGGCTGAATTGGACCCATGGTTTCCCAATTCCAGTGGGAGCAGTTGGACTGCCTGGGCTGGAGGCCCAAAGCCCGTTAAGGGTTAGAACCATGGTGGGCCAAAATTGGCGATTTCTATATAATGGCCTGGACATAATTGAAATGGGCTTAAATCATGCATTATAACATGCTTATGAATTATATGTATTGGATGCATATGTATGATTAAATGTTTGTATGGTTGGATTCTATTGGGCCTTGTACAAGATGGGTTGTACTTTTCTTTTTGGGTAAATACGGCCTACGTGTCGTTTTTCTTTTTTAATGTAATTTTATTTTATTCAATTTGTTGGATATGCCCTAGTCCCAAGGCATTGGTCCTTGTGTTTGTATTATACATTGTACCTTTTATGTAAGATATGTATGATACAATTTGTGTTAATCAATAAAGGCATCAATCTATTTACTATATGTCTTGTGCAATATTTTAAATAGAGTATCCAATGGACATATCCATATCCATGTTGTCAAGTGTGAGGCACTTGGCAGTAAGACTGTGGATAGGGAAAACGATATGGCCATAAAGTCATCCGTAGTCTGTTCCAATCATGGGAATGAATGGAACTAAAGACTATCATTAACCTTGGTTGTATGGCGGTGTCTTATCGGTCATAGAACATGGAATGTCAACCAGGTTAATGGGTACATGCAAAAAGGGGCATGGTACTGGATCGATCCACTTAACGAGAATCCACATGGTATCACATCACATCGGATTCTCGTGTAGTACTTGTATGGATCCTTTGACCTGACCATATGATGGTACTGGATGTGCAGTGGCATACTTTGGTGTACACCCAACGGGCCTGTAAAAGGGTGCCAAGTACGGGTACGTTCGGGTATGTTAATGAACATTGCAGTGCTATGGGTATGCAGATGGGAATGTCACTCAATGTTCGACTGAGAAGATATCACCGGCCTCTTGATGAATACAGCTGATAAGAGTGTGGCCACACCCAAACAAGTTGGAACTTGTTTGTGAATATCAGTGCATTCGGGATCAAGTTAATGTCCATACACAATAGAGGGTGATCACACCATGCCTCTGTGTTGGACTCCGATATCAATGACATGGGATGTACAAGTTTAAACTACTGGGTTAAAGTTTTAGTTTGACTGCTTACTCTGTCTTAATTGGGGGCTTCAGTGGCTTGCTAGAGCCCAACTAGAGTCTGTGGGCCTTAGCTCACTGCCAACATAAAGACGGGCCCATCGGATCGTACACATTGAACGTCTGGACTTTAACTAGTCGGATTAAGTGTGTACTTGGTGTATACACATCAAAGCAAGAGAGAGGTATATTAATTATATTATTTAGCTCAATTGGATTGGTCAAATATAATATGATTAATATTTCTTAGGCCATCACTTAATTAATTCAATGAATTAAGTTAAGTATTTATTTCCTAGGTGGAAATAGTTCTACATGTATAGGTTTACATGTTTGTCATCTTTTGGATGTCATATTTAATCTCTTGGTTTATTTGATATGTCAAATGAATTTTATTTTGGTGTAAGTAACATATTATATGGTATAAGAGTGTTACATACATGTAGGAATAAAATTTAATGTGACATCACATAAAATCAAAGATGTGAATATGGTATTGGGCATGAAAAAGGGATGCCCTTAATTGGTGACTTGGTGGCCGAATTTTTGGAGATTTTTTGCCAAGTTGTGGTGAGTCATATGTGATAAGAAGGATGACTCATCTTAAGGACAAAAGGTGATGATCATTTGTGATGAGTCATGGTTTGACTTAGGGTGGAAAAGTTGGACTTTTCTACTTGAGATATTTGTGTGATGAGTCATGGTTTGTCCTTTGGTGATATAAAAGAAATATGGCAGCCATATTTCTCAAGTTCTTGGCCGAAAATTACATCTCCCCTCACTCTCTCTTATTGATTTTCCGAACCGCTAGCACGGGTTTCAGTCCGAGAGCCATTTGTGTACGGGACGAAGAAGGAAATCTAATTTGGTTTCTGCAGTCATCATCTGTCTCTTGGAGAGACTTAAGGTGAATTTTTAAAACCTTCTTCCTTGTGCTTTGTGTTTTTGATTTCCACTACTTAAGCTCCTGGGACCGGATTCGAGGAAATCGACACGTATTTCCGCTTTTTCGGTCGATTTCCTGTGACGACTCCCAACACAATTATTATAAAATTTGTAAAAGAAGAAGCCCATGGAGTGGTGAGCCCAAGTGGAGGTGCAAGCCCAAGTGGAGGTGCAAGCCCAGAAGGAAAAGATGGAGGCCCACCTGATATTTATTTCTAGTATAGGTTTACTAGAATAATATTAGGATGTAATATAGGCCTATAGCAATCGATTTTACTTTTATTTAATTATGCTTTATGTTCATTTGCATGTATGAATGTATGATCCAACAACATTTTCACCCGCCTTATGTATGTAAGCCGTTATAAATTGAATCCAATAACCAAATGGAATTACTAAGTCGCTTAAAAGTGCTTCCTTCATTCAAAACCGACTCGAAGTGGGAATAGGCCAGTTGTAGACCATGCCCTCGCAGGATACACTGGAGTATTGTCACTTTGTATTGGGTTAGAGTATGGGATACTCTAACACTTGAATGGAGGTTTTGATTTAGCGTGGGTAGTAGGATTCTCCTGGCCCTAAGCACAGATGGGTAAGTGCCAACAAGCCCATCAAACCGAGAGTCCCTAGGTTGGGATTGGATGGCGTTCCTACCTAAATAGTTAAGGTATAGTTGTACCAAACCCTCATTTGGCTATATCTTGATGAAATATGGATCTCGGCCCATGAGCCCAACAACTCGGTTTAAATTAATAACATGATTCATTATTAATTTCATATGGGAATAACAAATTAAAGTCCTTTATTAACACTCTAAATGTTTTTCTGTGTCGAAACTCTTAAATGGCAAACAACAATACCTTATCACTGCGATCTATTCTTGAAAGGGACAAGCTTTCCGGTCCTAACTTTTTGGACTGGTCTAGGAACTTAAGAATTGTTCTAAGACAAGAGTCAAAAGAGTATGTACTGGAAAGGCCTGTACCGGTTGCGCCTCAAGGACGTAATCCACCGGCTGCCCAGCTGGAGGAATACGCGGTGCATGTCAAGGATAATAGGGATGTGACATGCCTTATGTTGGCCTGTATGGTCCCTGAACTGTAAAAACAGTTTATGGGCCATCAAGCCTATGCTATGATAACAACTCTAAACGAGATGTTTCAGGAGCAAGCTCGTCAGGAAAGGTACCTGACCAATAAGGCATTCCACTCTTGTAAGATGGGGGTCGGGACATCTGTGAGCCCACACGTGCTTAAGATGAAGGGCTATTTGGGCACTTTGGCCCGTCTCGGATCGACTATCTCTCAGGAGTTGGTGGTGGACACAATCCTTACATCCTCGTCGGATTCTTATGATCAGTTCATCCTAAACTACAACATGCAAGGGATGAACCGCACTGTCAGTGAGCTGCATGGGATGCTTAAGCTTACTGAGCAGTCGATCAAAAAGACTTCGCCGGTGCTGCTGGTCAACAAGGGGAACCCTCCTATTGCCAAGGGTAAGGCCAAGGAAAAGGCCATGGCCAAGGCTAAGAAGGCCAAGGCCCAACCCAAGGCCCAGCAGAAGGCATATCCTGAAGATGTCTGTTTCGGGTGTAGACAGACGGGCCATTGGAAGAGATCGTGTCCCAGGCTGATGGGAGAGCAAAGAAGGGGCCAAGGTGCGTCCTCTTCAGGTATTTTTGTTATAGATATTAACCTTACTATTTCAACATCCTGGGTATTGGATACTGGATGTGGTTCTCACATTTGTTGCAATGTGCAGGGACTTAAGAACAGAAGGTCATTGGGGTCGGGAGAGGTGGACTTGCGGGTAGGAAATGGAGCAAGGGTTGCTGCCATAGAGATCAGCGAATATCACCTTGTGATGCCCAGCGGATTGGTTTTAATTTTGGAACATTGTTACTTTGTACCTGCTATGTGCAGGAATATTATTTATGTATCAATGTTGGATATTTCTGGATTTAATTTCACTATTTCTAATGGTAGAATTTCAATATCTAGAGAGGGATTATTTTATGGAGATGCTCTATTAAATAATGGCCTATATATCCTGGACTTAAATGAAACCAATCATGTCTATAACATAAACACTAAAAGGGTTAAGCCTAACGAACTTAATCCTATCTACCTATGGCATTGTCATCTCGGCCACGTAAACGAGAAGCGCATTGCTAGGCTTCACAAAGCTGGAGTCTTAGGGTCATTTGACTTGGAGTCAATTGATACATGCGAGTCATGTTTACGAGGCAAGATGACTAAGACACCTTTTAGCAAGAAGGCTAAAAGGGCCACTGGCTTATTGGACCTAATACATTCAGATGTATGTGGACCCATGAGCGCAGCGACCAGAGGTGGACACCTATACTTCGTCACGTTCACGGATGATTTCAGCAGATATGGCTATGTCTATCTGATGAAACACAAGTCCGAGACCCTTGATAGGTTCAAGGAATTTAGGAACAAGGTACAGAACCAGCTAGGCAGGAATATCAAAACCCTTCGGTCGGACCGAGGCGGTGAGTATATGAGCCTAGAGTTTGACTCATACTTGAGAGAGCATAGAATAGTTCCACAGCTCACTCCACCCGGAACACCACAATGGAATGGGGTGTCTGAACGGAGAAATAGGACCCTGTTGGACATGGTCCACTCAATGATGAGTCAAGCCTCTCTCTAAATTAGTTTCTGGGGACACGCCCTCAAGACGGTAGCTCTCATCTTAAATAATACTCCAACTAAGGCAGTGGAAAAGACCCCATATCAGATATGGACGGGCAAGGAGCCCAATGTGTCTTTCCTAAGGATTTGGGGATGCGAAGCACATGTCAAGAAATTGACTAGTGGCAAGCTGGAGCCCAAAACCGATAAATGCCTATTTGTGGGCTACCCTAGGGAAACCAAAGGGTATTACTTCTACAACCCCGTCGAGATCAAGGTGTTCGTGGCAAGGAAGGGGGTCTTTCTAGAAAAGGAGTTCCTTTCCAAGAAAGATAGTGGGAGCAATGTTGAACTCAGGGAAGTTCAAGGTCCACAAGCTCCTGAAGAGGATAACTCGGAGGCCTAGGTGGAGCTTCCACAAGTGGAAGCACCGACCCAGGCCGCACAAGGACCTAGAAGGTCTGGTAGGGATCGTCGGGAACCGGAGAGGTATGGTTTCCTCGTAACCGATGATCAAACTCTTCTCATCTGGGATGAGGAAGAACCCAAAACCTACCAGGAGGCTATGGCTAGTCCACAATCTGCGAATTGGCGTAAAGCCATGGAGGTAGAAATGCAATCTATGTAAGATAACCAAGTTTGGAACTTGGTTGATCCACCTCCGGGTGCTAAGGTAATAGGTTGCAAGTGGTGCTACAAGCTAAAAGCTGATAATACCTTCAAGGGGTGTCTAGTTGCAAAAGGTTTCAGACAAGTCCATGGAATAGACTATGATGAAACTTTTTCACCAGTAGCCATGCTCAAATCCATCAGGATACTACTGGCCATTGCCGCATGGTATGACTATGAGGTATGGCAGATGGATGTCAAAACCGCTTTCCTTAATGGAAAGCTACTCTAGGATGAGTACATGACACAGCCTGAGGGTTTTGTCGATCCAAAGTATCCGGGAAGGGTATGCAAACTTCAAAGGTCCATTTATGGACTGAAGCAAGCATCCCGAAGTTGGAATCTAAGATTCAATGAGGCCATAAAGGAATATGGCTTCATACAGAATCAAGATGAGCCTTGTGTGTATAAGAGGACGAGTGGGAGCATTGTCACATTCTTGGTACTTTGTGTAGACGACATCCTACTCATTGGAAGCGACATACCTACATTGCAAGGGGTAAAGCAGTGGCTGAGTAAGTGCTTCTCAATGAAGGACTTAGGCAAAGCTGAGATGATCCTAGGGATCAGGATCTACAGGGATAGATCAAATCGGCTTCTGGGCCTAAGTCAGGCCTCGTACATAGACAAAGTTCTGAAAAGGTTCAGCATGGATGGGGCCAAGAAAGGTTTCTTGCCAATGGGCCATGGCCTGAAACTTAGTAAGAAACACTGTCCTAAAACAAGGGAGGACAGGGAGAACATGAAATTGGTTCCATATGCTTCGGCTATAGGATCAATTATGTACTCCATGTTATGTACAAGACCTGATGTCACCTTTGCACTGAGTATGATGAGTCGGTACCAGCAGGATCCCGGGGAGGATCACTGGAAAGCTGTCAAGGCGATCCTCAAGTACCTTAACCGGACTAAGGATAGCTTCTTAGTGTATGGTGATTAGGAAGTGCTATCAGTTACTGGGTACACTGATGCAAGCTTCCAGACTGACCAGGATGAGTACCAATCGTAGTCTGGATATGTGTTTTTGCTAAATGGTGGTGCTGTAAGCTGGAGGAGCTCAAAGTAGCCAACCATTGCAGACTCTACAACAGAAGCTGAGTACATCGCAGCGTGTGATGCAGCAAAGGAAGCTGTATGGATAAGGAAGTTTATCACTGAGTTGGGAGTAGTACCAACTATCCAAGACCCAGTTGATATCTTCTGTGACAACAATGGGGGCTGTTGCACAAGCTAAGGAGCCTCGGTCACACAAGAACACAAAGCACGTGCTCAGAAAGTTTCACCTCATACGAGAAATCACGGAGAGAGGTGACATTGCATTACATAGAGTGGACACCGAGGATAATGTCGCGTATCCGTTGACCAAGGCACTGGCTCAGCCCAAGCACGAGGGTCATACTAGGTCTATAGGGATTAGGCCCATGCCTAGTTGGAACTAGTGTAAGTGGGAGATTGTTGGAAATGCCCTAGTCTAGAGGCATTGGTCCTTGCATTTGTATCATACATTAATTGGATTTATGTATTATACTTATTTATGTTATTAATAAAGGCATTAATTCATTTATTATATTTATCTTGCGCAATATATTAAATGAAGTATCCAATGGACATATCCATATCCATGATGACCAGTGTCATGCACTTGGCAGTAAGACCCTGGATAGGGTAAACGATATGACCATGAATAGATCCATAGTCTGTTCCAGTCATGGGAATGAATGGAACAAGAGACTATCATTAACCTGGTTGTATAGCGGTGTCTTACCGGTCATTGGACATGGTATGTCAACCAAGTTAATGGGTACATGCATAAGGGGCATGGTACTAGATAGATCCACTAAACTAGAAACCCACATGGTATAGTATCACAAGTGATTCTCGTGTAGTACTTGTATGGATCCTTTGACCTGACCATATGATGGTGTTACATGTGAGGTCGCATACTTAGGGGTACACCTAAAGGGCCTGTAATAGGGTGCCAAGTATGGGTACTTTTGGGTATGTCACTTAGCATGGTAATGCTCTGGATATGCAGAAGGGATTTGTCACTCAGTAGTCTACTGGGAAGATATCACCGGCCTCTTGATGAATGTAACTGATAAGAGTGTGGCCACACCCAAACAAGTGGGAACTTGTTTGTGAGCTTCAGTGCATTCCGGATCAAGTTAATGTCCGGACACAAAAGAGGGTGATCAATCCATGCCTCTGTGTTGGACACCGATATCAATGACATGGGATATACAAGTTTAAACTACAGGGTTATGATAATAGTTAGACTGCCATCTCCATCTTAATTGGGGGCTGGAGTGGCTTACTAGAGCCCAACTGCAGTCTGTGGGCCATAGGCCCACTGCCAACATAAAGATGGGCCCACGGGATCGTACACATTGAGCGACTGAACACCGACTTAAGGAATCACATGTATACTTGGAGTATACACACTAGAGAGAGAGGTGTACATATATTAATTATATTATAAGGATCAATTGGATTTATCATTATAATAAAAATTAATATTTGGCTTTACATAATTAATTGGATTAATTATGAATTTGTTTCCTAGGTGGAAATATTCATATGTATAGGTTTACATATGAATTTGTTTTGTGAAGACTTAATTTTAATTTGATGGATTAAATTAATTGGTCAAACTAATTTTAATTTAAGTGTAAATAATATGTTACTTGGAGTAATATATTAAATACATGGGTTAATTAAAATTGGGCTTGAAATTGATTTAAACCAGACTAATTAAAATAGGTTTGGGCCAGAATTAAAAGCAAGAAGCCCACACAGACACAGAAGCCAAACTAGGCCTAAATTCCCACAAGGAATTTGGAAACCCTAGGGTTAAAACCCCAGGGAAGAATTCGGCCAAGACAGACAAGTGTGAGCCACCATTTGACCGAATTCCCTAGCCTCCTCCCTCTCCGAAATTTTGTGAATTTCAGACGCTAGCACGGGTGGTGTTCGTTAGGCGTTCGTGTACGAGAACGAGGAGGAAATCTAATTTTGATTTCTGCAGTCTTCATCCATCTCTTGAAAGAGATATTTCGGGTAAGAATTTAATCTCTTTCTATTTCAATTTTAAGTTTTACAATTTCCACTTCAATTGATCCTGGGACTGGATTTGAGGAAATCATCGTGTTCTTCCGCTTTTATCGGGTGATTTCCGGTGAAAAATCCCAACACTCTATAACAAGTTTAATGCAATGAAATCTCAGTTTGCTTACTTGTGTGATGTTTGTCCTGATAATTCTGTGCATGCATTTGAATCACCATCAAGCCTATTTAGCATCCATGACACTACATTGCATGAAATCAACAGAAGTACATATGAAAACCCCAAAATGGTATTCATTTCACATGAGCTAAAACCCGAGGAAGAGAGAGAATTAACAAGAATATTGCAAAAACATGTCAAAGCTTTCGCTTGGTCATACGTGGACATACCGGGTATAGACACAGAAATAGCAGTTCACAAGATCCCAACGGACTCCAAGTTCAAGCCGGTGAAGCAAAAACTGAGAAGGCTGAGGCCAGAATAGGCTACATTGGTGAAAGAAGAAGTGGCCAAGCAGATCGAAGCCAAGTTCCTCGAAGTGGTGGAATATACAGAATGGCTCACCAATATTGTCCCAGTACCCAAGAAAGATGGAAGAGTCAGAGTATGTGTTGACTACAGGGATCTGAATAAGGCATGCCCAAAAGATAATTTCCCATTGCCTCATATCGATGTCCTGGTTGATAGTGCATTAAAAGCAACAATGTATTCCTTCATGGATGGGTTTTCAGGATACAACCAGATCCTGATGGATGTAATTGATAAGGTGAAGACATCGTTCAACATAGAGTGGGGCACCTTCTGCTACAAAGTAATGCCTTTCGGATTGATGAACACGGGTGCCACTTACCAAAGGGCTGTTACAAATTTGCTTCATGATATGATCCATAAAGAAGTCAAAGTGTATGTCGATGATATGCTTGTTAATTCAATGACCCGGGAGGAACATCCTGTTATCCTGGATAGATTTCTTACATGCATTGGAGAGTATAACTTGCGACTCAATCCTAAGAAGTGCATATTTAGAGTCATATCAGGGAAGCTGTTGGGTTATGTAGTCAGGCAGAGAGGGATAGAAATGGACCAAGATAAAATCAAAGCTATTCGAGATATGCCAGCTCCAAAAATAGAAAAGGAAGTCCGGTCATTTTTGGGTTCCTTATAGTATGTCAGTCGCTTCATTACACGGTTAACTTCCACCTGTGAGCCAATTTTCTAGCTGTTAAAGAAAGATCATCCAATTATGTGGGATGACAGGTGTCAATTGGCATTTAAGAAGATCAAGGCTTATCTGGTAAATCCACTAGTTCTAAGCCCACCAATTCCAGGGAAGCCTTTGATCTTGTATTTGGCCGTTGAAGATTCCTTCGTAGGGGCAATGTTGGCACAAGAACAAGATGGCATGAAGGAGTACCCTATTTACTACCTTAGCAAGAAGCTGCTGGAGTATGAAACCAAGTATACACTGGTAGAGAAGACATGTGTGTCAATGATCTGGCTAACCAAGAAATTATGCCATTACTTCCTGTCATACAGAGTCTAAGCCATAGCCAAAGTAGACCCAATGAAGTATCTGTATGAAGCACCTGTGTTAGTTGGGAAGTTATCTAGGTGGCTTTTGCTTTTTTCAGAATTCGACATTGAGTACATCAGCAAGAAAACCATCAAAGGGCGAGCCGTAGCAGAATTTCTAGCAAATCAGCCGCTGGAATCAGATTACATAGAGAATTTGGAGTTCCCAGATGAACAGTTAGCTATGGTAGAAGCAAAGAGATGGGTCCTGTGCTTTGATGGTGTTGTGAACAGAAACGGTGCTGGAATCAGGGTAATCAAAGCGACGCCAGATGGTGAAGTCATTCCTCTATCAAAAAGGTTGGATTGTCCGATAACCAACACCGGAGCAGAGTATGAAGCATGCTTGTTCGGGATGGAAGCTCTGCTAACACTAGGGGAAATGATATCTTGGTCATTAAAGATTCACTTTTAGTGATTAAGCAAGCTCAAGGTGAATGGGAGTTGAAAGAAGAAGCCTTACGGCCCTACTTGGAGCTGCTACAGTACAGAAAAGAGTTTTTCATCCAATGTGAATTCAGACATGTCCCCAGAGATGAGAACAAGATGGTGATGCACTAGCAACACTGTCTTCTATGTGGGAGAACCCAGAAGAAACTCAAGTACAACCACTAGTTATAGCAACTTCGAGACAACCCTGCTTTAACATGCACGAAGTAATGGAATTGAAAGTTGAAGAAAAGCCATGGTTCTTTGACATTTATTTGTATGTGAAGGAAGGAAAATACCCAGAGGGAGCCAGTGCTACTGATAAGGTGTCATTAAGAAAATTAGCTAACCAGTTCAGAATCTTTGAAGATAAGCTATACAAGAGGACAACAAATGGAGTTCTTTTAAGATGTCTAACAGAACAGGAGGCAGAAACAGTGATGCAGCAAGTACATGTAGGATCTTGCGGGCCACATATGAATGGACTTGATATGGCCAGAAAGATAATGAGACAGGGGTATTTCTGGATGACTATGTAGGCTGATTGTATAAGGAAAGTAAGGAGATGTCATGAGTGCTAGATCTACACTGACATCAGTCATTTACCACCACTTGAGCTATAGAATCTGGCATCCCCTTGGCCCTTTTCAGCATGGGGGATAGATATGATTGGAGAAATTCATCCTGCTACGTCTAATGGGCATCGATTCATAGTTGTGGTAGTTGACTACTTTTCAAAATGGGTGGAGGCAGAATCCTTTGCTAGTGTAACAGCCAAGCAGATGGTTAAGTTCATCCAGAAGAACATCTTCGCTCGATATGGGATTCCTTACCATGTAATGACCGACAACGAAGTGCAGTTTCAAGGGGCAATAGGTGAGTTGCTTGTAGAACATGGCATTGAGCACCATAAGTCTTCTCCATATAGGCCCCAAGCTAATGGTGCAGTGGAGGTAGCCAATAAGGCAATAAGGAAGATCTTATAAAAAATGGTAACTACCTCTAGAGATTGGGCTGACAAACTGCCGTATGCTCTTTGCGGTTATAGAACCAGTGTCAGAACGCCAACAGGGGAAACCTCCTATGCCTTGGTGTATGGTATGGAGGCAGTATTACCAGTAGAGATAGAGCTCAAGTGACTTAGGGTCGCCTTGCAAGCTCAGTTGCCAGAGACTGAATGGGCTCAAGCTAGATATGAACAGTTGGCAACGCTAGATGAAAAATGCCTGAAAGAACTGGATCATCTGCAGATGTACCAACGCAGAATGGGTAGAGCATATAACCGGAATTTGAAGTACCCTAGGCGACAATTGAAAGTAGGGGATTTGGTTCTAAAACAACTAAGGCCCTCCAATGTCGATGTCCGGGGGAAATTTAGACCCAATTGGGAAAGAACCTATGTTGTGAAGAAGGTGCTATCAAAAGGTGGTGTCAGCATCATGGACATGGAGGGAAATGAGTTCACAAATCCTGTCAACCAAGACCGCTTAAAGCTTTATCATGTCTACAAAAAAAAAGTCTACTAGGCTGAAAACTCAAAAAGAGCAGCCTAGGCAAAAGTTAAGACAGGAGAGAAAATGATCAGTCGGAAAATCTGAAAGGGACGACTGGTGACGGATTCTGGCTCTGTATGAAGTATATACCATTTTGGGAACCAATCTTTTCAAATGTACTCATTTTGATTTTATCAATAAAGTGAAATGTTTGTTTAAATATATTTGTGTGGTTATGTCAAATGCATAAACAAAGTTATCTTGCTTGAACATCCATTCAAGGAAAGCACCTTGCATTTAACTGGTTGAACATATCACGTTATTTAACAATGGAGATGTACTAAATACGTACAATCTGAAATCTTTTATCATCCTCCCAATCTAATTCATCTTTCCAAAGAGCAACAGTGGTTGTCCAAGAACTTGACTGCTGAGGAAATCAAGCCGGCTTCTAACAAGTAATAGAATCCTACTGCTGCTACATACAACACTTTTCTACATTATATCATCACCAGAAGGATGACGGGACAAGTTGTCATGGCGCCATTTCAGTCGGTCTTCGTTCATCTTAAAAAAAAAAGAAAACAAAAGCTCGCTGGGGTGAAAACCGAAAAGGCATTTCAGGCAAAAGTTAGAGAAGCTCGCTGGGCTGAAAACCCACATTGGGGAACCCAAGCAAAATTTAGAGCAACTCCAAATTCATAAATCACAGGAACAGAAGGATAAAATCTCTTCACCGTTTCACCATAGGAATCCTTACGACATTTCCCCAGCGGGATCCTCCATATTACTCCCAGCGGAACATTTACAAGGGACACTATGATCTTTTCCCCATCGGTTGTCACGCATCCCCAGCAGTCATCTCATTTCTCCAGCAGTCCTCATACATCTTCAACAAAGAAAAGCTTCATCTAAGGAGTATCTTCCATCAGCCGGGGGCAAAACATGCCTTCCCCAGCAGAAAGGAGAAACATCAATATTAAACAAACAACAAGAAATGCATCCTTTAGGATCCACATGCATATGCATCATCATGCATACATACATAGCATACACAGAGCATTCGTCCCCAGCTAGTCTTCATTCTTGATCGAATGGGAAAAAATTTTTGTTCAAAATCTCTCGATCAAGGAATGAAGACTCGCAGTTTCAAATGCAGGAATTCGTCATCACTGTCTCGGACATTGATAAATCCCAGCAGATCTGCCTCGGGTAACATAGACCCTGCATCGGCCCAGATCAGCTTCATTCCAGATCCTCAACAGATCTGCCTTGGGTAACATAGACCCGGTATTGTAAACATGAAATTTTCCGGGAAAAAAAGGAAAAAAGAAACCCTAGATTACCACGACTGTAATTACAATCGTGGGGGTATTGTTACAGTCGTACGATTGTACGATCGAGGCAGGTTGCAGAGCCCATACCTCTCACTTAAAAAATTGGCCAAAAATCAGGAGCAATTAATGCTTGTTTACTTTAAGAAGCAAGGGAAGCAAGGCAGAAACCAGCAAGAAAGAGGGGACCTTTTGGCAAAAAATAATTGAGAGAAAAACTTAAGAGAGAAATTGAAAAGAAAACCCAAAAACTTCATCCTTTCTTCTACTCTTTTCTTTTTAATTTCAAAGTGTTAGAGGCTAAAATCAATTAGAAATCGTAGGTTAAACTTGTCACACAAAGAACAAATCAATTTCAGACCTTAGATTTACATAAATCTGTGACATTTTGGAGAATTTCGGACCCATTTTGCAACCTTGACTCACCAAGGAAAAAGAGCGATTTGAAGTGGATTGGTGCATTGCCAGGGGTCATTCCTATAGTGGATCAGCACAAAAGAGGTAAACATACCTCAATCCCCTATTTTTCTGTGTTTTCTGGGTGTATTGGTTGATTTTCGTGCATAAAACTCATTTTTCTTGGCTTGTTGTTTCTGGAAATTAAGAACAATCGTATGACTGTTCTTATCACAAAGAACAGAGGTATGACTCTAATTACAGTCGTGCCATTCTGACTATAGTCATACGACTGTTATTAAGTTTCCCCGGTTTTTACCTTTTCATTTAAATAAATTTGGCGATTTCTGCTAAAGGGTAAGATACAGTTGCACGACTTTAGTTATAGTCGTACGACTGTAATTACAGTCACACGACTGTAATGCTCGCCCAGAAGCAGAAAATCTGAAAAATCCCATAAAAATTCATAAAAATCGCAAAAATTCATAAAAATCTTAAAAATTCAGAAAAACCAAAAAATCACCAAAAATGAATTTTGTTGAGTGCATTCACTACCTTAGATTTAATTTCCAATGAAATTGCATTTAGAACAATACCGTGACGGAGACCCGATTCTCCCAAAAACCGACCCACCTCACGAGTTAAATTAAATTAAACCCGAAAAATGTTTTCAAAACGATTTTCTCACAAAACCAAAATGTAGGGATGTTTCAAAATGTTTTCAAAGTCTAATCAGGCCGGCTAGCCTAGCCGACCCGGTTATCCCCCTAGATGCATGCCCCCGATCTCTAAAATCCCCAATTCTGTCCTATTTGAGTCCAATTTGTGGTGTGCTATAAACTGTGCTAACCATTTGTTTTGCAGCTTTAATTTCTTTATTTTTACTTTTAATGTAAATTATGGCTTAATTCGTGTATTCTAGGCGATTGTAATTTTTAGATTCTCATGTATTCTAGGCGCTTGTAACATGAGGCCGAGAGTTTTTATTTTCATTTTATTGGGTTGTAATAATTTATATATATTTACTGCTTTATCTTTATTTATGTGCACGCTGTATGTTTCAATTCAATAAAATCAATTTTTAGAAATTTAAAGTGCCATCATAGAACATTGGCCATGTTTATTTTGATTAGACATGAAATAAGGGACTTGTCCGAGCCTAGATCTTTGGAAAGTGTGGCACTTCCCGCTTTGGTTCAGCTACACTGTAATTTCCCGGTTGAGCTGAGCCGGGTGGCGACTCCTACACATTTTATTGAGATTTAGGTCTCGATTCTTTTACGAAACAATCCGATTTTCTAAAAACAAATTTCTAATCCAAAAACCCCACGCGAGGGAGGAGTCCGCCCGAAATCGAGATGCCCCTTCCTAAAGGGAGTCCACGTTCCGTCGAAAACGTCGCTCACTCACAGGTATCGGCCTAGATCAGCTTCATTCCATGAATCCCCAGCAGATCCACCTCGGGTAACATAGACCCGGTATCAGCCCAGATCGGCTTCATTCTAGATCCGCCTCGGGTAACATAGATCCGGTATCGACCCAGATCAGGTTCATTCCAGATCCCAGCTGATCCGCCTCGGGTGACATAGACCCGGTATCGGCCCAGATCGGCTTCATTCCAGATCCCCAGCAGATCCACCTCGGGTAACATAGACCCGGTATCGGCCCAGATCGACTTCATTCCAAATCCTCAGCAGATTCGCCTTAGGTAATATAGACCCGGTATCGGCCTAGATCGGCTTCATCCCAGATCTCCAGCAGATTTGCCTCGGGTAACCTAAACCCGGTATTGGCCTATTTCACCTTCAACTTCGCCTCGGGTAACCTAAACCCGGTATTGGCTTATTTCATCTTCAACCTCGCCTCGGGTAACCTAAACTCGGTATCGGCTTATTTCATCCAATCAACTCAATGCATCACCACAACAGTAGGACTTCAACAAGTCAGTTGCATGTTTTCTTTCTTGCATCTACGGTGCTTCGATCCGCGCTCTCAAATTCATCACCCCAGGTATTTTAGACCTGGAGTCGGGTGTTGAATTTGATCACGCAAGGGGCAGCTGTAAGCACCTGAATTTTTTGGACTTAAAAAAAATTATTATGCCATGACTGTAATTATAGTCGTGGGGCTACAGTCGTACGACTGTAATACAGTCATATGATTGTATTATCAGAGCAGGTACAGCAGCCCATACCTTGTGAATTAAAAAATGGGAGTGGTTTGTGGGCAATTAATGCCCGAATACTTAGCAGAAGAAACTAGGAAATAAAAGGAGAAAAGAGAGGAAGAAAGAAGACTTTTTTGGACTCTTGGATTTTAACAAAAAATTGAGAGAGAAATTAATAGAGAAAAGGGAGAAAAAGGAGAGAAAAAGAAAACTCAAGAAAACTCAATCTTTTTCTTCTCTTTTTCTTTTGATTCTTGAGTGTTAAAGTTTAAAACCAGATAAAAATCATAGATTAAAACTTAACACAATCAATTCTAAACCTCAAACCCGCTAAAATCGATGACATTTTGGAGTATTTTAGACAACTCTCGAAACCTTTGTATACAAGGAAAAAAGAAGCAATTTGGATGTGATTGGGACGTTTCCAGCCGTCAAACCTACGGTGGATCAGCACCACAAAGGTAAATATACCCCAACCCTTCATTTTGTTGCTCTTTCTGGGTGTTTTGGCGTAATTTTGTGCATAAAAACTCATTTTTCGGCCTTGCTATTTCTGGAAATCAAGAACAGTCGTACCACTGTTCTTGTGATGAAGAACAGTCATACGACTGTATTTACAATTGTACGGGTGTTCTTGATTTCCCGTAGCTTTTAGTTTTATTTGAACAGATTTTGGCGATTTTTTGCACTTTGATGATCTACAGTCGCACGACTGTAGTTACAATCGCACAGCTGTAATTATAGTCGCACGACTGTAATCCTCGTCCAGGGGCAGAATTTCCAGAATAATCCATAAAAATTCCCAAAAATCATAAAAATTCAGAAAAATCAGAAAATCATCAAAATGAATTTTGTTGTGTGCATTCACAACCTTAGATTTAATTTTTGACGTTATTGCATTTAGAACAACACAACGATGGAGACCCGAATCTTCCGAAAACCGACTCACCTCACATGCTAAATTAAAGTAAACCGGAAAAAGAAAATGTTTTCAAAATGATTTTCTCACAAAACAAAAATATAAGGACGTTTCAAATTGTGCTAGCCGAGCTGACCCCCCCTAAATGCATTCCCCTAATCTCTATTTTCCCAATTCTGTCCAATTTGAGTCTTATTTGTGGCATGCTATAAATTGTGCTAACCATCTGTTTTGCAGCTTTTAATTTCTCTTATTTTTATTTTTGATGTAATTAATAGATTAATCCGTGTATTTTAGGCGATTGTAATATTTTTAGATCATTCATGTATTTTAGGTGCTTGTAAGGTGAGGTTGAGAGTTTTTTTTTTATCAATTGGGTTGTAATAATCTATTTATTCACTTCTTTTTATTTTACTTTGATTTGTGTGTACGCTGTATGTTTATATCAATGAAAATGAACTTTAGAAATTAAAATACCATCTATGAACATTGGCCAAAGTTTATTTTGATTAGACATGAAATAGGGGACTTGTCCGGACCTAGATCTCTGGAAGGTGTAGCAGCCTTCGTCCGGTTCAGCTACACTACAATTTCCCGGTTGAGCTGAGCTGGGTGGCGACTCCTACACACTCTATCGAGACTTAGGTCTCGGTACTTTTATGAATTAATTTAATTTTTCTAAAACCAAATTTCCATCCTAAAAAACCCCACGTGAGGAAGGGTTGCTCGATATCGAGGCTCCCTTCCGAGAGAGTTCGTATGCCTTAAAAACGTCGTCCGCTCACAGGAGGAAATCTGTTTTGGTTTCTACAGCTGTCTCTAGAAGAGAAATTCAAGCTGAGATTTTATCTCTTACTTTGTTCATATTTTATTGTTTCGATTTCTATTGCATAAGCTCTTGGGACCGGGTTTGAGAAAATCTAAATTGGCTTCTGCTGCCAATGGTTAATTTTTGATGAAAACCCCTATATGATATACGTATGTTATAAATGTTCATGTGTGACAAGCGAGGATCCGATACTCGAGGAGCATGCAAACAGGTGTTCGGTACTCACGAAGTATCGAATAAGGTTAACCAGATTCAGCTAGTTACAGTTGTATATGCATGAGTCTGCCAATAGACAGAGGTTCGACACCTTTGGGGTATCTAAAGGTGATACTAGAAAGTTTTAAAGTCTTTGGACCTAATATAACCTAGGGTTTTGGGTGTGTGTGAGCCTGCACATGGACAGAGGTTCAGTAATCGGGGAGTATCCAAAAAAGGGTAACTAGATAATGCTAGTTATAGTGACATATGCATGGGTTTGCATACGAAAAGAGGTTCGATGCCCTTGGAGGGCTCGAGGGCAATACTAGCAAGTCTTAAAGTCTTCGGCCCTAAAACAGTCTAGGGTTTTGGGTGCATATGAGTCTGTACATTAACAGATGCTCGGTACTCAGGAAGTATTTGAATCAAATTACACAAAAACAATACATATGGTTGCATAAAAACAATGGGTTAGTATCACACAAGTGGTATAATACGTGCCTGAGAGAATGATTATAATGGTATGGTACAGTAACATAAATCACATAGCACATAGCATGCGAACGCAAATTCTAGACCTTATTTCTCCACATGGTTAAAAATTCGATATTCTGACCGAGTCCTAGGTTGGGTTCTCTTTAACCATTAATAGGGGATGATAAAGGCGGAACTACAGATACATATCACATGCATCATTTTGGTATCCTAATGGAAATCGCTACGGTTACTTATATAACTTCGGTTCGAGTCCGGGATAACATCAAGGTCCCCATAGCAAATATATACTCCTCACTTCTCCCCAATCAAGGGTACAGGCGAAGCGGTTCATACGAGGCTATAGGTGGTTTTCCATATCTCTGTCCTTATGACCTGGCGGAATGTAGGTGGCACTTCAACAGTTCACCGGGTTAATAATGGTACCTTAACCTAATGTTCAAATCTAGCTAATATGCATTACACATAAAATGCTAAAAAAAAACCATTTTAATTAGATACTTTCACTGCTCATAAAAATCTTTTAAGTTTTGAAAAACTTTTAAAAGAAGTCCCCAGCAGAGTCGCCACTGTGAGTGGACAACGTTTCATATAGACGAAGTACGACGAAGTGAACCGAGGAATTTTTATAAAGTATGGTTTTGTTGCATAATAATTGTAGCATGAAATACATTTTTTAAAATGACTTTCATAAAAGATTCAAGATCAAAATCACGAAGAAAATATGGGAGTCGCCACCTAGCTCAGCTCAACCAGGAAATTTAGGCATAGCTGAAACCAAGTGAGTGCCACTATACCTTTAAGAGATCTAGTTTCAAACGAGTCAGTTACTTGTTATTTAATTAAAATAAATGCTTCAACAACCAAATTATAGCATTTTATGAAACTAAACTAATTTTATTTTAGAGTATACGATGTTCATGCAAGGTACAAAAAGCGGTAAATAAATTAATTATACAGATCGAATCACATAAAATACCTTAAAGGTTACATATGAATCAAATAGGGAATCAGGGTACAATCGCCTAAATACACGAGTTTATCTAATGCAACAATAAAATTTAAATACATTTAATCCTGCAAAACAGATGTTAGCACATAAATAATCACATGTAGGACTCAATCAAGATAGAATGAGATAATAAATGAGTCGGGATCATGCATTTAAGGGGGATAGCCGAAGTGACATGAGAAACCTCACCCACGAGACTTGGAAAATAGTTTTGAAATGTCCCTATGTTGAATAGGTTTCTATCATTGTTCTGTTCTAATACATGCTTCTAGAATATAAATCTAGGGTCTAAATGTCATGAAATGTACAAAAATCGATTTTCAGTGATTTTGTCCCGAACTGATACCCGCGCGGGTGTTGAGACAACAGCCTTGTGACTGTATATTTACACCCATACGGGTGTTATTTCAAGACCAGATACAGATTTTGAAAGTTTTATTTTCGTGGTTGTATTCAAAGAACCACAGTCGTATGACTATTACAGCTACAGCCGTGCAGTTATAACAGCCGCACGGTTCTGGTTCTCAGTCCAGGATAAAAAAACAGAGCGTTTTCAAAATTATGCAAATGATGCCCAAATACAACACAAACAAGTCAAATTCTTTGGTTTCTCATATTTTACCCCTATAGCGTGGATCCACACCTCTAAGAGGTGAAAATCCTTTATGAAATGACCTGATTTTGAACTTGAACTTTAAGCTTTATAAATGGTTTCATGCTCCAAAAGTTAAGGTTTTAGTGTTCAGATTAGTCTCTAAACCTTTTAGAAGTCTTAGTGAAGTGTTTGCCTAAGATTTCTAACCGATTTTAAGCATATAAACAGAGATTGAAGATGAAAATTAAAGAAAAAGTTTGATTTTTCCTTTCCTTTTCTTCGTTTTTCTTCTTCTTTCTCTATAAATTAAAGTTGCTAACCCCTGAAATCTGGTTCTATTAAGGTTTATATAGGAAAAAACACAGGTTCTTCTTGTTAAATCTGTGCAAAAACATCAAAAGAATCATTTTTAAGGAGAAGAGTCATGATTCTGTCAGGCGTAGAGACCCATGCGGGTCTTAATTTAACAGCCGTGGCGCTGTTTGGTGTAGCATCCATGTGGCTCTTGTTACTGCCGTTTGGCTATTGATCTAGACAACCTCCTCTTTCACTCAGGAAATGATCCAAGGCTTGAAGATCAATCGATCAGAGCTTTAATCTTGAATTGACTTTGACTCCTATGGCTGTAGAAGGCTATTGAAGCAAACAAACACTTTATTCATCATCAAAAACGGGGATGAAAATCCCACGCTCAAAAACAGCTAGTTCATCTTGTGAAGAGTTTATGGCACCTGTAAAAGCGAGAAAGATTGAATTAATCAGTGGGAGACTTATTTATGATCACATACACAAGCTATTTTGTTCAAGTCTTCCATAATTCCTTGAAAGAGCAAAATAAGAGAGAAAGCTTCATCTTTGTTTATTCATTCAAATATTCATATTCAAAGGAATCGTATTTTCATACAAGGTTGTGTGAAGGGGATTTGTTTGTTGATATCAACAAAGGTTGTAAAAGTTTGGTATTTGAGCTTGCAAAAATACCGGATAAGTTTGGTGCTTGAGCTTTTAAAAAGTATTAAAAGAGTTTTGTTACTTCAGCTTGAAAAAGTAACAGTAAAGGTTTGATACTTAGCCTACAAAAGTATTGAGTTTGTTACTTGAACTTGTAAAAAGTGACTCAGGCTTGTTTCTTGCCTGTAAAAGAAACATTAATGGAAAATCTCAAGTGGTTGGCTTGGGGACTGGACATAGACCGATTGGGTCGAACTAGTATAAATCTTGGTGTCTTAAATTCTCTATCCCTATACTCTTTATATTTATTGCTATTTACATCTCCGTAATTTAAATTAATAGAATTATTATTAGAAGACATTTTTATACTAGTCAAGCAAATTAATATTCATAAGTTTTACTGTCTTATCAATTCCACAATTTTTGTAAAACTTGTGCTTGTTAAGAGAAAATTGTTTTTCATCAAAAAGAACTTTTAAAAGAGTTTGTAAAATTTTATATTCAGTATATAGTACTATTTACCCCCTTAGTACTGTAGTTGGCCTATTTGGGACAGTTAATTGGTATCAGAGCGTGACTCTAAATAGAATGAGTAAAATCCTTAGAGTGATCCTAAAATGGCTAGTACTTCCTGTAGTCAAAATGTTTTTATGTCTGAAGGATCTTCCATCAATAAGCCTCCTCTATTCAATGGAGAAAATTACAGTTTTTGGAAAAATAGAATGAGGATATTTTTATAGTTTATGGATATTTAGGTCTAAAGAATTTTCAAGGAAGGACCCAATATTCCTAGAAAAATTATTGATGGAAAGTTTGTTCCAAAAGAAGAAAATGAATATGAAATTGCTGATTGGAATAAATAAATTTCAGATTCTAAAGCTATTAATTTGTTACAATGTGCTTTAGATATTAATAAATTTAATCATGTTTTAGGTTGCATGATAGCTAAGCAAATATGGGACAAATGTGAGATGACTCATGAAGGAACTAAACAAGTCAAACATGGAAAGATCAATCTTTACAACATAGAATATGAGTTGTTCAAGGTGGAACCAAAAGAGTCAGTTTCAGACATCAACACAAGGTTCACACTTATTATGAACAAATTGAAGAATCTTGGCAAAAGTTTCACAAATGAAGAGGTGATTAGAAAATGAATCAGAACAATGCCAACTTTAGGGGATGCAAAGCTCACAGTAATAGAAGAATCAACAGATTTGACTAAATACTCATATGATGAATTCATTGGTTCATTACTCACATATGAGATGAAAGTTAAGTCTACTAGTGAATGTGAGTAAATTGACAAGAAGAGGCCCATTGCACTGAAAGCTGCAAGATCATTTCCTAAAGAATCAGATTGTGAATCAGATAGTGATGATGAAGAAAATGATGAGGAATCTCTGCTAGTTGGAAAATTCATAAAATTCCTAAAAAGAAAGAACAGAGACAAAAAGTCATTCAAGAGGCAATTCAACAATAACAAAGTTAATAAAACTAAGAAAGATTCAAAATAAGAAAATACATGTTTTGAATGCAACGAACCAGGTCATTTCAAAGCTTATTGTCCAAAGCTTAAAAGCAAATACAAGAAGAAAAACAAGAAGGCAATGATGGCTACATATGATGAGAGTGATGAATCAAGTTCTGATGATGATGATGACGAGGAGCAAGAAAAAGCTCAAATATGCGTCATGGCAGATAATAGCACATATAGGTCATCACAACAACATACAAAAAGTGAAGAAGATGAGATAATCCTACAAACCTTATCTAATAATAATCTTATTCATGAATTCTTTAAGATGCATGATACTAAGCAAGATATGATTGCTAAGTGCAAAGAGTATGAGAACAAGATTTTAGAAAAAGAGTCTGAAAAGCTTGAACTACAAAGTAAAACAAGATTTCTTAAGAACACTAATTTTGGATTACTTAGCAAAGTACGACATCTTGAGAATAAATATGAAAAGCTAGATTCTATAATTAGCAAATTCATAAATGGAGAAAATATGTTGAATATGCTTTTGGACTCCTAAATAAATCGTAATGATAGAACAAAAATTGGCTATGCAAGTATTGAAGACATACCCTCTGAATTTCCCCTGAAGCCAATTATATTCTGTTCTTTCTCAACTTCTACTATGCAAACCTTATCTCCTAAACCTACATGTCAAAAGCATAGTAAAATTCAGAAACAATTTACCGAACCAAATTCCAAACAGACAACTAACTACCTATGTTTAATTTACTAACCAAAAGTCCAAAAACACACATCCTTCTAAACTGAAACCAAAAAGTGTACAATCTTCTATTCACAATAGAAGATTATCTGCAAAACCACTTATAGACCTATACTTTCTCAAAAGTTTTATTCTTTCAATAATAGGTCAAACAAAGACATGATTATAAGCCCAAACACTCATATCAAATCAACCATGTTCCTTATCACCAACATCCTACCTTAAAACCTTCTCAGTCACATCAACACAAGAAAAGGAGGAATATTACATATCACTACTGCAATCACTTATGACATGTAATTGGTGATTGCAAGTTTCGGAAAGGATATTACAAAGTGAAAGTTATGTGGATTCCCAAAAAGAAAACTATTGATTCTAACCCCAAAGGACCGAATTTTGTTTCGGTACCTAAGTTTACTTGATTTACTTTGTAGTTATGTCTAAAGAACACCCTCGGAAATGCAAAGTGGTATATTGATAGCTGATGTTCTAGACATATGACTGGAGATGGAAGATACTTCACTTCCATAAAATAAGTAAAGGAGGATTTGTTAAATTTGGAGATAATCTAGAAGGCTGAATTATTGGAAAAGGAAAGATTGGAAATAATCCATGCATTGATGAAGTACACTTAGTAGAATGATTGAAATATAATCTTCTAAGTGTAAGTCAACTCTGTGACAATGCTTGCAAGTTAATCTTCGATTCAAAGAAATGTGAAGTTGTGGAAGCTAAGAATGATAAGACTTTACTTGAAGTTCCTAAAGTTAGAAATATTTATCTTTTAAATTCAAATACTCTTACTAATGATTAATGCTTAATATCACAAGAAGAAGAGAGTTGGTTATGGCGTCATAGACTAGGTCATGCAAGCATGCATCTAATTTCAAAACTTTCAACGAAAGATCTTGTCAAAGGTTTACCTAAAATCATTTTTGACAAAAATCATATTTGTGATGCATGGCAAAAATCATTTTAATCTTAAAGGAGTTGTTTCTACCTCTAGACCATTAGAGTTATTGCATTGAGACTTGCTTGGCCCAATTCAACCAATAAGTTTAGGAGGTATGAAATATGTATTTGTCATTGTAGATGACTACTCATTGATAGGATCAAATTAGTCATCATACTTTGAATCTAATTTCCTTTCTTTGTAGTAATATTTTGTGATTATGTATTGATTTTATTTCATATTTGGATTAGGAGTACATTTGTGGTAATTGGTGGCAAAGTTGGAATTTTATAGCTTATTGGAGCATTTTGAAATAGAAGAAAACTTTCTCTTAGGCGTGACCATACTCTACTCAAAGGCAGATTTCAAGATTTCTATTTAAAGCAAATTTTGCTTAAGCATAATCAATGGTAGCTACACATTCAAACATTAGTCATTTCCATCTTAATTGAAGGAAGGACTTTAAGAGAAAACTTGAAAAGGAGACTTTGAATGAAGACTAAGAGAAGATGTGAGCACGACTTTTTTTTCGACCTCTGTGATGATGATTTTCGATTATCCTTTATCTGAAATTGTTCGGAACATGGCTTGAGGAGCAAAGAACAGATTTTAACTCGTGTCGAAACGAATTGAAATAGGGATTGTCATCATTACAGGATGGGCCGTACGATCCAATTTAGAGGGAGGCATGACCAAACTTTTTAAGGGTTAAGCTGCTTAAAGTGGATACAACTATGATTTAAGGATGAGCCGTACGGCCCAAAACATAGGCCACACAGCCCAATTTGAAAGGCAGATGGCCATACAGCCCATCTCTTAAGGAATCAAATACCCAATTTGGCCCACTTGCAGAATAAAGAATTGATTTTCTTGAGAGATGATGTCATTTACAGGAAGGAGAAATTGTTACAGGAAATTAAAGTGAAGTAATAACACTTACCAACTACATGACCAATTCAAGCCTTCATCACCACGACTCTTCTCTCTACCTCTACCTTCAATATTTCCATTTTTCCTTCTCCTGCAACCTAAGCTTTTAGCTCTATTACCAACATATCCTTCAACCTTCAAGCTCCAATCCTTATCCAAACTCAACTATTTTCAATATCAAACCACATTTACATAGGTAAAACTCCTTGGTTTGAAGCCATACATAGCTGCATTTCGGTTTCTCAATGAGTTTTGATTCATTTTCACGAGTTACACCAAATTAAAGCTTTAAGGAACGGATTCTGAATATTTCCTGAAAATCTAGATAAACAAGCTAAAGGTAATCTCTAAGAGACCATAAAATTATATCCCATTATTTATGCATTGTTTGATTTGTCTAGGTTGTGTGAGATCCAAAAATCCTTTGCTGCAAATTTTAAGAATAGGGTCATACGATCATCTTTGATTGGAAATAAGCCGTACGGCTCATCATGAGCCGTGCATCCAAAGTCTTCTTTGTTTTCTAGGAATTTTGGTTTTATGTATCCGGGGCAAAAATCTATAATTTCTCACTCTAATCAATCGATAGACCCCCAAAGGATTGCAAAACTCAAAAGGTAAAAACCCTAAAATGAATTTCTACATGTTAAAATCGCAAAAATAAAATTTTTTTTATTGTCAAATATGGATCCCGAGACCCAGAATTAACCCCTTTTTTATTGTCATTCTTGCTATTATTCATTGTGCATGTATTTTATAAAATTGGTTTTGGGTGTTCATGCACTTTATTGGCTAGGTTTAATTTTGAAGCATTTTTCAATACGAAAGATGTTTCCAATAAATCTCTAAATAACTGACCCACATTGCTATGTAGAAAAAATAAACATAAATTGGTAAAAATGTTTTCCAAAACCATTTTCTCCATATCCAAAAATACAGGGCGTTTATAAAATTGTTTTCCAAGTCTAATTGGGTAAACCTGCTGATATTTCCAGATTAACCCCTAAATGCATGCCCCTGAGTTATCTGGATATCCCATTCTGTCATGTTTGAGTCCAATGTGCTTATATTTATCTGTAACATGCTGGTGTGCCCTAATCCAAATGGCATTGATTCTTGAATTGTATTATACTCTATATTTGGATATTTTGTATTATACATTTTGTGTTGAAATGAAGGCATGAATCTATTTATTCATATCTTGTGCTATATATAAATAGAGTATCTAATGATTATAACCATACTAAAGTAAACCAATGTAGGTCATTGGACTATGAGACCTTTTAGTAGAGTTAAAGTTATAGTCATAAAGATATTCCTAGTCTGTTCTAATCATGGGAATGAGTAAAACCAAAGACTAGCATATCCTTGACTAGATGGCAGTGTCTCATTGGCCATTGGACATGGAATGTCAGTCACTGATATGGGTACATGTTGGTACTAGATCGATCCGCCATGGGAACACCACATGGTTCGATTGTCATAGGTGTTTCTCTGGTAGGTCTTGCTATTATCCTTTGACCTGATGTTCACTGTAACATAACATAGGATCTCATACACTTTGATATATGCCTAACGGGCCCGTAACAGGGTGCCAAGTATGGGTATGTTGGGTGGGCCAGTGAACATGTTGATGTTGATAGTGAAGTTGACGAAATTGCCACTCAGCGTCCCCTAAGATGATATCACTGGCCACTTGATGAGTGGGACTGACCAGTGTATGGCCATACCCAAATAAGTTGGGATACTTATTCGATAGGTTCAGTCCACTCGGTGTCAAGAAATAAATAAGCATATAAGAAGATGATAGGGCCATGTTTCTTACTTATATATCGATGTCAGTTGGCAAGGGATATACAAGATCACTACCGAGTTATATTACATTAGACTGCAAGTCTCCATCTTCATTAGGGGCTGTAATGATTTGCTGGAACCTACTTACAGTCTGTAGGCTTTGCGCCCACTCCCAACATAATGATGGGCCTACAGGATCGTACACATAGGACAACTGAACGTTAACAAATCGAAATTGGAATGGAAACCAAATTAATTAAGTTATTGACATTAGGTTATGCCATAATTAATTCAATTATAAGGGAGTAATTAATTTTATTTGATTAATTAATTACATGTAGTAAATAATTAATTAAATAAAATAAGATTTCCTTGGTAGAAATAAAATACAAAGATTGAATTTATTAAGGCTGATTTTAATTTAACTTTGGGTTATTTTAATTTGATAAAATTGTATTTAATTATATCAATTAGAATTTTATAACATGGTTTTATTTAATCCTAATGATACAAGGTAAATCGATTAAATCAAATTAAATAATCTATAGTTTAATTTAATCCTGGTACACTAAGGAGTATAAAAGGATTTAGAAACCTAGTATACTAAGGATGATACTAAGGAGTACAAAAGAAGGCGTTAAAGTCAATTTTTATCCAACCCTAGCCACTTGATATTTTTGGCCTACACCAAAGAAAGGAGCAAAAATTCCCTAGGCTGAAATTTCTTAGTTTTCATTCTTCCGTTCGCTAGCAAGAGTCGTGTTCAAGAGTCGTTTGTGTACCGGATTGTGGAGGAAACACATTTGGGTTTCTGCAGCAGTCTCTATAGGAGCCAATTAAGGTGAGAAAATTTAATATTCTTTTCGTTCTTGGTTTCATTCTATTAAACTACATGAATCTTAGGCTTTGGAATCGAGGAAAATTTTAATCGGTATTCCGCCTTGCGTTAATTTTTCCCGTGATGATTCCAAACAGTGGTATCAGAACATAGGTTCATGTTCCAATTAATAGAATGATTGGTATTAGGGTTCTTGTTGTTTGATTTTATTTTATTGAAATTGGCTTTCAATTTGATTTTATTTGGAACCCTAATTTGGTGATTTGGTGTTTTAATTATTTTTCCCAAATTTTTTTTATTTTATTTTCTGGTTTGATTTTATAAAAATTATATGTTTGGCCAAATTGGAATCGCAATTTGTGATTCCAATTTGGCCATTGCTGCTGCTGGCAGCAAGCTACCGAATGGCAGCACAGCTGTCTCCAAACAGCAACACTGATGCGCGTGGTGCGGGTTCTTGTGGGTATTTTGATTTTTCAGACCCTATGTGAATTTTTAAATTGGTTTTAAAATTCGCATGATTTTTTACTTTCGCGATTGGATTCGTGTGGTTTCTTGTGCAATTTAATTCATGCATATAATTTAATTTTTGGTTAAAATTAAATTGGTTAATAAAATTGATCCAATTGACCCTTGGCACAGGTTAGAATTGGACAACTAATTCGGGTTCATGACTGGGCAATGGTTATGGATGCCAGAATCAGCGATTTCAGAAACGGCTGGACATATTAATTAAAAATTGGAATTGCCATGTTCATGTATTTTAATATATGTATATATATTGATATTTGCTATCTGTATATATGTTTCTATGCTTGGTTGTGTAGATTTGAGCACTATTGGGCTTTAGATGAAGTTGGGTTGTAAAATTTAATTTTGGGAAATACGGCATACGTGTCATTTTATTTTATTTTAATGTATTTTTTTAATTTATATTTTGTAAATTTAATTGTAATTGCATCAAGCCATTAGAGGAAGCCTATTAGTGCCAAGCACAAGAGGAGTTTGCAAGCTCGCCTGATGGATCTCTAGTATAGCACAAGAGGAGTTTGCAAGCCCGCCTGATGGATCTCTAGTATAGGCTTACTATTTATTCATTAGGTTGTAAAATAGGGCCCACAGTGACTATTTTATTTATATACATATTTTATACTTATGTCGATTGCATATATGTATGTATGAATGTATGCTAAGCCACTCCAATCACCCGCGATTATGCATGCTAAGCCGTTATTAATCAATCCAATTAAATATTGAGTCGATTAAAAGTGCTTTCCACATTCGAACCGTGTCAGTTTTTAAATAGTGCAATGTGGGCTCTGCCTCCATCGGGTGCATTGTATTATTCATTTATTGTATAGGGTTAAGTAGTGGGTACGCTTTGCTCTCGAATGGTGGTTGGACTCAACGTGGGTAGTAGGATAAGCTCCTGGCCCTAAGCACAGATGGGTAAGTGCCAATAAGTCCATTAAACCTAGAGTCCCTAGGTTGGGATTAGAGGGAGTTCCTACCTAAATAGTTAAGGGTTGGTTGACAAGCTTTTGCTTGGCCAATTCTTAATGAAATATGGATCTTTGTCTTGTAACCATACATTACCAGCATATTAATTAAAATGGATTGTTAATTAGCATGGTTAAAACAATAAAGCCCTTTATTAATCACTCTACAAATTTTTTTGTGTAGATAATCACTTAAAATGGCTGGTAATTCATTTTCACTGTGATTACTCCTCAAAAAGGAGAAACTATATGGGCTTAACTTCTTAGACTGGGCTCGATAGCTAAGAATAGTGTTGAGACAAGAGTCCAAGGAATATGTCCTAGATAGGGCCTTACCAGCCGCAAGTGGAGGGGTTAATCAAGCTCAAATTGAGAAGTACGACCTGTATAGGAGGGATGATAGAGATGTGTCTTGCCTTATGTTGGGCACGATGGTTCCTGAGCTACAAAAACAGTTCATAGACTATCAAGCCTATGCGATCATGGATGATCTCAAAAGGATGTACCAAGATCAGGCACGTTAAGAAAGGTTCTTGATGACTAAGGCACTCAACACCTGTAAGATGGCGGTTGGAACATCTGTGAGCACCCATGTGCTCAAGATGAAGGGTTATATCAATGCATTGGCCTGTCTCAGCACACCAGTCTAGCAAGAGTTAGCGATAGACATCATCTTGGGATCCCTCCCTAAGTCTTATGATTAGTTCATCATGAACTATCATATGCATGGAATGGACAAGACTGTGGCTGAGCTTTATCGAATGCTCAAGCTTGCTGAATAGTCTGTCAAAAGGACTCCACTGGTTCTGCTAGTGAACAAAGGGAACACTTCTGCTGTAAAGGGCAAAGGCATGGCCAAAGCCAAAGCCAAAGCCAAGGCCAAGAAGGCCAAGGCTAAGAAGGCTAAGCAAGGGCCCAAGCCCAAGGCCACTGTTGAGGATGTATGCTTCGAATGCAAGCTAGAAAAGAAATTGGAAAAAGACATGTCCAAGGCTCATGGGAGAGCAAGTGAAGAACCAGGGTAGTTCTTCAGGTATATATGTTATTGAAATTAACCTCACTGTTTCGACATCCTAGGTGTTGGACATTGGATGTGGTTCTGGCATTTGTTGTAATGTGCAGGGATTGAGAAATAGGAGGTTATTGGGATCCAGAGAAGTAGATCTTCGAGTCGGGAATGGTACTAAGGTTGCTGCCATCGAGATTGGAGACTTCTACTTGGAGATGCCCACTGGATTGGTTTTAATTTTGAAAGATTGTTATTTTGTACCTACCATGTGTAGGAATATTATTTCAGTTTCTATCTTGGATATTTCTAGATTGGTTTTTAATATTTGTTTTGGAAAAATTGATATTTCGAAAGACAATATTATTTATCGAAGTGCATTTCTAAGTAATGGTTTGTATATCCTAGACTTAAATCAAAAAAATACAATCTATAACATAAACACTAAGAGCGTTAAGCCCAATGAACTTAATCCTGCTTACTTCTGGCTCTGTTGTTTAGGCCACATAAATGAGAAGTGCATAGCTAGACTTCACAAAAGTGGAGTGTTAGGGTTATTTAACTTGGAGTCTTATGATACATGTGAATCTTGTTTAAGAGGCAAAATGACAAAGGCGCCTTTCAACAAGAAAGCTGAGAGGGCCAACGGCTTATTGGAGCTAATACACTCGGATGTGTGTGGGCCCATGAGCACTAGTGCTAGAAATGGTTTTCACTACTTCGTTACTTTCACAGACGACTTCAACATGTATGGCTATGTCTATCTAATGAAGAACAAGTCTGAAACCCTTGATAGGTTCGAGGAATACAAGAACAAAGTGGAGAACCAACTGGGCAAGACTATTAAGGCACTTCGATCTGACTGAGGTGGCGAATATATGAGCCTAGAGTTTGATTCATTCTTGAGAGAGTGTGGGATTATCTCATAGCTCACTCCTCCTGGAACACCCCGATGGAATGGAGTGTCAGAAAGGAGGAATAGAACCTTGTTGGACATGGTCCACTCGACGATGAGTCAAACCACTCTCCCAACATCCTTTTGGGGATATGCATTAGAGACAACACTTAACTGTACACCAAATAAGGCAATTGAAAAGATGCCATATGAACTATGGACGGGCAAGGAGCCTAACGTCACTTTCATGCGGATTTAGGGCTGCGAGGCCTATGTCAAGAAATTGACTAGTGGCAAGCTAGACTCCAAAATTGAAAAGTGCTTGTTTATGGGTTACCCTAAGGAACCGAGGGGATATTACTTCTACAATACTGCTGAGAACAAGGTGTTCATAGCACGAAAGAGTGTCTTTCTTCAAAAAGAGTTTATCTCCAAGAAAGACAGTGGGAGCAATATTGAGCTCAGGGTAGTTCAAGATCCATAAGCACCTATACAGGATAGCTCGGAGATCGAACCAGAACCTCAAGCAATTAAGGAATCTGAACCGATCACATAGGACCTTAGAAGGTCTAGTAGGGTCCGTTATCACCCATAAAGAAATGGGTTTCCCGTGACCGATGCTGGGAATCTTCTAGTCTTTGACCAAGAAGAGCCTAGGACCTACCAGGAGGCTATTGAAAGCCCACATTCAGCTAACTGGCGTAAAGCCCTGGAAGCTGAGATGCAATCGATGTACGATAACCAATTTTGGAATTTGGTTGATCCACCTCTGGGTGGTTGCAAGTGGTGTTTCAAGTTAAAGGCTGACAACACCTTTAAAGGGTGATTGGTGACGAAGGGTTTTAGACAAGTCCAGGGAATTTACTATGATGAAACCTTCTCACAAGTTGCAGTGCTCAAATCCATTAGGATACTACTTGCCATAGCTGTATGGTACGATTAGCTGTATGGCAGATGGATGTTAAGACCACTTTTTTGAATGGAAAGCTACTCGAGGATGTGTACATGACACAACCTGAGGGTTTTATTGATCCAAAGTATCCTAATCGGGTATGCAAGCTTTAAATGTCCATTTATGGATGGAAGCAAGTTTTTCGGAGTTGAAACCTGAGATTCAATGAGGTTATTAAGGAATATGGCTTTATTCAGGATCCAGATGAGCCCTGTGCGTACAAGATGGTTAGTGGGAGTGTATAAACATTCCTAGGCCTATACGTATATGACATCCTTCTCATTAGAAGCAACATACCAACACCGCAAGGGGTTAAGTAGTGGTTGAGTAAGTGCTTTGTAATGAAGGAATTAGGAGAAGTTGAGATTATCTTAGGGATTAGGATCTACAGGGATAGATTCAATCGGCTTCTAGGCCTAAGTCAAGCCTCTTACATAGATAAAGTTCTGAAAAGGTTTGGCATGGATTGTTGGATATGCCTTAGTCCCGAGGCATTGGTCCTTATATTTGTATTGTACATTTATACTATGTTATTGGATTTATGTATCATACATTTTGTGTCATAAATAAAGGTATTAATCTATTTATTATATATCTTGTGCTATGTTTTAAATAGAGTATCCAATGGACATATCCAAATCCATGTTGACAAGTGTCATGCACTTGGCAGTAAGACCATGGATAGGGAAAATGATATGACCATAAATTATTCCGTAGTCTATTCCAGTCATGGAATGACTGGAACCAAAGACTATCACTAGCTTGGTTGGATGGCGATGTCATACCGGCCATTGGACATAGGATGTCAACCAAGTGTGAGCGGACGACGTTTCAACGGAACGCGCGGCGAAGCGGGAATCGAGGATTTTCTTTTCAAAGTGTGAGTGTTTGTGGTATTGAAAAACGGGTTTTAATCTTCTTTAAGAAAGCCTTTCATTTTATTGGAAAAACTCTTTTGTAGAAAACTTAATTGTAAGTGTGAATTTTGGAAAATAGGTTTTTAGAAAATCCCAATTTAAACTTAAAGATCTCGAAACCTAAATTTCGAGATTAGATAGAGAGTCGCCACCTGGATCAGCTCATTCGGGAAATTCCGGTACCACTCCCTACGAAGTGTAGACGCGGTACCTAATCCAGAGATTCAAGGTTCGGGCAACACATCTACTAATCCTTACTTATTTTCAATTATTATTTCATAATATAATATACATCCACTTAGTCCTGCTCATTTTATCTTCTTTTTATTTTTAGTTAATGCTCATACACATGACATAAATATAAATCCAAAATAAAGTGCAGAAAAGTAAAAGAGCGGGAAAAGTAAAGTAGAGGCCAAATTATGCAACCCAGAAAAAAGAAAACTCTCATCCTCACCATATACAACCGCCTATAATACACGATAATCTAAAAAGTACAATCACCTAGATACACGAGATAATCTATAAAATACATCCAATAATAAAAAATAAGGAAAAATAAAAGCTGCATGCAAATACGGTTAGCACAAATAAATAAAACACACTAATGACTCATATAGGACAGAATAGGGGTATTTTGGGAAACAGGATCATAAATGGGGGGATAACCGAGAAGTCCGGATGACTGCTCGATTAGACCTGGAAAACATTTTATTAAAACGCCCTGTAGATTTTGTGGATGAAAAACCAATTTTGAAAACAATTTGGCTAATTTTACATGCATTTTCCAACTTTTAGCGGGCCAGATATCCTGGGATCTAGGGGTCCCGTTCGTGAGTGGGCCTAAATTAGACATCCATCTAAGGTTCAAAAGTGTAAACACGCCAAAAATCTATTTTGAATGGGAAGGAGAGGCAAAATTACAAGTTAGAAGCCCAAAAAGGCAAAACTGTAATTCTGTTTCTCAGGCTACAGCCGCGCGGCTGTAACACCTACAACCATGCGGCTGTAATGCTCCGGAATGCATTTCGGTTTTATTTTCTCATTTTGGAAATCGTTTTGGAATTTTGATGATTTTGAGCGATCAGGGATTTCTGGAAACTTATGAAATTCACAAAAACAAATCCAGATCGGATCAAACGAGTCCGGAAATCCCTAAAAACCCGAAATCACCAAACTTTATCATTACATCCACTAATTATAAATCCAAAAACCAAAAATCAAACATATATGAATGTAATTGGACCGATAATATTCATAAAAAACACATTTGATTTGAAAACGGAAGCGTTATCCGTCGATTTGGGGCATTTGGAGCTTCTGCCCCTGAAGATTACAACCGTACGGCTATAATAAGAAGATTACAGCTGCACCTCTGTAATTTACAGTCGCACCCCTGTAGGGCATTACAGCCGCGCCACTGTAGGGCATTACAGCCTCGTCCCTATAAGCTACAGTCGCGCCCCTGTAGGGCATTACAGCCACGCCACTGTAGGGCATTACGGCCCTGCCACTGTAGATTATAGTCGCGCCACTATAGGTCACAGCAGCACGGCTATAATCATCAGACGGGGCAGCTATAGCTGGGTTCACTTCTAGATTTAATAAATACTCAAAAACATAAACAAATAACACCCAGAACAAATCAAAAGGGGTTTTTATGGCCTCCTATAGTACACCTTTTCTGTATTCCAGCCCATTGGATCATCAGAAACAGATTTGGTCGCCGGAAAACGCCTCAAAATCACGAACAACCCAAAATCGCCAAAACTTGAACGAACCCCGAATTGGCCTAAACAAACGCCAAATCAATCAGGATTACACTCAGATTTGATTTATTTGAGAACCCTAATGTTTTCTATAGATTAAGATTGAGACTGACTGCTTTTTTGAACAAATCTAGGGAATTCTCTCTCTAAAAGCCCTATTTTCTCTCTCTATAATAACCCTAATTTTTTTTGTTTAATCTTTTGAAAAAACTGTCCGTTCTGTCTCTCCTTTAATTTTCGTTTCTATCGCTTTTATATCGCCCCAAAATAGGGTTAAAATCCGAATTAATGGCTGATTTCCACTTATTTAGGAAATCTGGTGATTACAGCCGCGCGGCTGTAGTGGACTACAATCGTGCGGCTGTATTACAACCATGCAGCTATAGTACAGCCAAGCGGCTTTAGTGACCAGATTAGCCTATTTTTTTATTTTTTTCCCCTTTTCTCTTCGGTTCTTTCAAACGCTCACTCGACCTTCTTCGGGGTTCTGTACCAAGACTTCTCACACACATTCGGGTCATCTGGGATATCTTCGGCACCATTCCGGTGGCTCCAAACCCGCCTCATGTTTATCCGTGAAAAAGGAAATAATAGCTTTCATCACTGAGGTCGGGAAAAAACCCGTGCTCACACCAACTTAATGTGTACATGCAAAGGGGCATGGTACTGGATAGATCCACTAAACAAGAAATCCATATGGTATAGTATCACAAGTGATTCTCGTGTAGTGACCTGACCATATCATAGTGGTGCATGTGAAGTATCATACTTTGGTGTACGCCTAAAGGGCCTATAACAGGGTGCCAAGTATGGGTACGTTCGGGTATGTCAGTGAACATGGCAATGCTATGGATATGCAAAAGGTAATGTCACTCAGTAGTCCACTGAGAAGATATCATTAGCCTCTTGATGAATGCAACTAATAAGAGTGTGGCAACATCCAAACGAGTTGGAACTTGTTTATGAGCATCAGTACATTCGGGATCAAGTAAATGTCCAGACGCAAAAGAGGGTGATCAATCCATGCCTCTGTGTTAGACACTGATATCAATGACATGGGATATATAAGTTTAAACTACAGGGTTATGATTACAGTTGGACTGCTATCTCCGTCTTAATTGGGGGCTACAGTGGCTTGCTAGAGCCCACCTACAGTCTGTAGACCATAGGCCCACTGCCAACATAAAGACGGGCCCACAGGATCGTAAACATTGAACGTCTGAGCTCGAACTAAAATATCAATCGTATTATATAGATCAATTGGATTAGTCAAAATAATATAATTAATTTTGTATTGGCCTTCTTATAATTAATTTAATGAATTAATTTATGAGATTATTTCCTAGGTGGAAATATTTCACATGTATAGGTTTAGATGTGGTTTTAATTTTATGAAAGTCCACTACAAGAAAACTCATTATTAATAAGAAAAAATTAATGAGGGTAAGAAAATATTCTTATTAAAAACATCCATTTAAGAGTTATAGTAAGGAAAGATGACACCCCTCATTAAATTTCTCTTATTAATACTAGTAATTTTCTATTAGAGATAAAAAAAACCCTTTCATTTAATAAATGTGTTTTCCTCCCCTCATTATCTAGGGTAAAAGTTCTATTAGAGAAAAAAAAAAGCTTTTCAATTAATAAATATTTTTCATCCCCTCATTGTTTAGGGTAAAAGATCAAAAGAGCGGGAAAATCTTTTTCCTTCCCACCACTGCTTCTGCTTCTGCTTCCTTTCACGCCAATAACTTCTGTGTTTCACGACCGATCCCTTCCCATTCTCTCTGATTCATCCTTTCACGCCCAGCTTCGCATCTTTCCGTCGCCGCTCCGCCCACCGTTGCTCCGCTTCGCACCGCTTCCTTCCGTTTCACACCGCTGGTTCGCTCCGCTACATTGTTTCACGCCCAACTCTACTTACTGCTGTCATCAATATCGCCACCTCCACTGCTTCCTTCCGTCATCGCCATTGTTTCTGGTTAGTTTTTGTAAATTTTAATTGTTTCAATTTGTTTTTCTATAAATCCTTTTCTGCAAGTGATCTATACTGTGTTTTTGTGCTTCAATTAGGATAATCCTTTATTGCTATTCGTTAGTAATGTTCCTTGTTAATTTTGTTCTTGTTCTATGGAGCTTTGAATCTTATCTCCTCCATTGTTTTGATTGAATTAGTTGCTGGAATTAATAGCTTATACTCTTCACTGGGATCTCCTGCACTGCCTGGGTGGGTTGCTTCTGGGGGAGACCCTTGTGGCGACGGGTGGCAAGGTGTTGGGTGTCAGGGTTCAGATGTAATATCAATGTAAGTAAATTTGATTAGTATTAATCTTTTATTAATTCTTGGTTTTTTTTTAAGTTTCTTGAAATTACTATTGAATCTCCCCTATGTTTTGTTGATTGCTTGTTTTTATAGAGTTCTTAATGGTGCTAATTCTGGAGGTGAACTTGGCGATGACTTAGCTGCGTTTCATTCTATCAGAACCATGTAAGTTGAAGGCATTAATAATCTGTTCTGCATTTTTTTTTTGGGATGGGGGGGTGTTTATAAGTTTTCAGTGTTGTAATTTAATTTTTGTGTTATGTTTCAGAGATTTAAGTAACAATCGCATTGGGGGCAGCATCCCAACCAATCTGCCTGTGACATTGCAAAACTTGTACGTCCTCCCTAGACAAGAAATATTATGCCATTTTTATCTATTGAAGTCCTTATCCCCTGAGATTAGATTTTAGATAACTGTTCTCTACTGTGCCCTTTTATGCTAGAATTCTGATAATATTTACCTTTGACAGTTTCCTTGCAGCAAATAATTTCACTGGAAGCATCCCAGATTCAGTCACCTCTCTAACATCATTGACAGCCATGTAACTATTGTTTCCCCCTGTTGTTCTTTTTTGGATGCCAAGTGGTTCTTGGTCTCAATTTTATACGTGTCATGCTTATATTTGTACTAAATGTCTAAATGTCAGCCCATTTTAGCAAATATTTCTTTGTTTCCTACTTCTAGAATGGGCTGCTCCTATTAGGTGAAAAAGTCACATTTGTGCATGCTTGAAGACACTATGTATCAATGTGTGAAGAAGCGCAGGACCTATACACACAGCTTCAGCATATAAAATGAAAACGCAAATGGATAAGTAGATTGATGTACGCATACATGTGATATTGGAAGAGTTTTATTCACTCATCTAAAATTGTAGGGAACAAGAAAAATGAATTAATTTGTCAGAGTCCAGATGCAATAATCATTGCAACATTAGATGCTTTGTGATGCCTATTTAGATCTGTCAGAGTCCAGATGCAATAATCATTGCAACATTAGATGCAATAATCATCTAAGGATGTGCTTTTTTGTTTTCATATACTATAGCTTGTGTGGATAAGGTTTGCTGCTATATTTATTAGAGTAGGCATCATGGATATCTTATTATGGCAGATACAAGCAAGAGCTTTTAGACCTGATATCAAAGAGGTCGGAAGAGGCGGATGAGACAAATGAGGTAATTTCTCTTTTAGGAGTTCCGAGTTTGTTTCTTTTAGATTTGGCCCACACAATTCTTTTCATTCTTATATATATATATATATATATATATATATATATATATATATATATATATATATATATATATATATATATATATATATATATATATATCGAACATTTTTTTTTGGTGTGGTAATGTGTGCTTTGGCATTTGATTTTACTATAAAATTCTCATGTCTGGGGTTTCCTCGAAGCATAGTACACTTGCTTTTGATATAAACATTCATAAGTTTGTTAGTTTGGATATGACAATGTAAAATGTAATGGAAGTCTTTGTGGTTTTTTTATATCATTCTAAGTGCTTTAACATTTGCAATACATATTACAGCCAATAATTCTCCATATTATATTGAAGGTCATCATTTCATAACATATGGAATCTAGATTAGTGTATCTATACAATCTTAAATACTTTCTTCCCTCACAATTTATCGTGGAGTAACTATAGATTATATCACTCGTTGCGTAGCCATTTATAGGTATATAACCATGGCAGTGATTAAGATATATGCATACTTGTTGTTTGTAGTTCTAGACCTTTTCTGAGCCTCTAATAGGCATTTTGGTTGTCAATCTCTGAGTTTGAATAAATTGCTTAAGTTGATATAGCTGTAGTTAAAGTTGTGTATATTTTGTAAAGCATGGAAAAAAATTATATTACAGAAGATTATATTTAGAGCTATATCTGTTTGCCTGCACTTCAAATGACGTTTCATAGAAGCAAAAGTATGCATAAAAGATGATGTGGGTTTCAGTGGAAGGTGTTTATTGTTTGACCGAGTGAAATTAAAAAGTTCAGTGTGATATGACAACAGCAGATTGGCAGAGGAGAGATGAGTAAAATTTAAAGTTCTAGTCTCTAGGGACCATTTCATATTTTTACCTACATGTGAGCAAATTTGTGGTGATATGAAGTTAGCTATAGTGGTACTGTTCATCTTCTAAAGCATGATTATTTTGTTCTTAATATCAATGAATGAAATTATTGTAATATTATGATGATATTGTTGTTTCATCACCTGTCTACAGGTTTTAACTATTAGATGAGGCCGATGAAAATTATATTGAGACTACAATTTCTGCTTGCTCTCATAGATTGTTGTTATTGTTGGTAATTCATGAGGAAAGAAAAAATAATTCTCTATCAAGTATTTTTGTATCTTCTTTTGCTCACCTACAGTCTTGCTGTCGTTATTTGGTGATATCGCTTCCGTTTCCATGATATTCAATTGTGTTTTTATAAAGTGCAGTACAGAATGCCAGATGCATATGATCAAGAAGGGGGTGTTAACCAAGAGAAGAGATTTAATGTGGCTATGCAGCGGTATAGGTCAGTTTCAGAACAAAATTTCCCCTTGATTATGATCTCTTGCTCTACATGTTACGTTGATGTGTATTTTTCCCCTGAATTTCTAGCAACTAGCCTTTTGTTTTGACTGGTTGATTCTCTTACTTGGACTATATTCCAACTGTTTTCTAGGGATTCCGGTGCTGGTGAGAAGATGAACCCATTTGCAGAACAGGAGGCCTGGGAAGAATATCAAATTAGTAAAGCTCTTGTCAAGGCCTTATTGTTTTTTCCTCCTCACCCGTTGTAATGCTTAGAGATGTCTAGGTGTAGAACTAATTCCGAATTCCTCATTGTCTTCTAGGTAAAGCAACACTGAAGTTCGGTCCGAAGCATAAACAAAAAGTATATGATGATTATCAGTAAGTCTAGATAACCCTGAACTGTCAAAAAATTCAATGGAATTTTCGACGAAGCGTCTCTTATTTTCTCTTCTTGTAGTTTCCTATTTAAATATTTCTTGCCTTGATCTCAGTCTTCTTGTCTGTTTTCTTTCTTTCTCAAATTTGAATGTTCTCTTTTGTTTTTGTTTAACTTTTTTTATTTATTTTACGTATACATAACTAGCACTATCTTAATATGTTTAGGCTTGTGTTTGAGGACCAGATTGATTTTATTAAGGCATCAGTGATGGATGGTGATAAGGTAGATTACTCGCCAAGTAATAGAATGATTATTTTTCATTTTTGTTATAAAATTCACATAGAATCATGTTTTCCTCTTTTGCAGTTTGATGAACATTTACCTGCTGAAACTCTGGATGACTCCATGGCAAAATCAGCTTTTGAGAAGATTCAGGTGTGCATTATATTTTCTTCTGATTTCCCCTTTCTTTTTTCCTAATGGGGTTTGCCCTGGGCTCTCCTCTCTATCTAGTTTGTTGAAAGAGGGTTCTGCTCCAAAAAAACCTGTGTTGTATTGGTGCTCAACTTTAGCTTTCTTGCTAAATAACAAGAGAAAAGGACAAAAAAACTCATGTTAAACTGTTATGTTGACTTAAACCATATGGACTGTTGAAACTAAAGAAAATGAATTGTTCTCGCACTAAGGATCCGCATAGCCAATGAGAATTTAATGACCAGATTAGGATTCATAGCCCACTATATCTATGCAAATGATATTCATTAATGTGCTTTTTATAGAGAATATAGATTGGATATTGTCTTACCAGCTTTTTTATTTTTTTTTTTTATTTTTTTGTGAGGACCTTGTACCCTGAAGTCCGTTACTTCCAGTTTCTAAGGGGATTTCATTCCTCAACCTATTTTGACTTGGAATTAGTTGGAACTTGTTAAGAGAGTCCACACCTCATGACATATAAATTGGGGAAAATTCAACTTGTTATTCTTTATTGACAATCTGCTTTAAATAACAGTAGCAAACTAATTAGACTCTTAACTACTGTCATTTTAACAGATTGATATATTTTAACTCAACTGCTGCGACTCCACTAACTAATGATTGTTCTTTTCCCATGAGTGAACTGTTCATAGACCTGGACCTTAGCTGGTCGGCTGGTGTGCCTATATTTTGATATATGAATTTATTAAGGATGTCTCCAGCCATACATATTTTTTCCCATTTTTGATTCGACATCCTGTTTTGTCCATAATTGATTCAACTCCCCTTACAAAACTTATAATATTGCTTGTCTTGATTGGTTTGACAAATTTGCGCTTGCTCATATGGAATTTTGCTTAGTGCTTTTACTTATATTTGGACTTGAACGAAAAAATGACAGAAACATTGAATTTTGCCATTACAAAATTGCATTGCTTTTGACGAACTAAGTTGACGTAAGAAAGAATGCATTGAAAAACATATTCTTAACTATAGTTTTGAGAAATCCCTATAAGTTATTACAGGCTTGAAGTTTGCTATTTCCGTCTCTCAATTGATCCAGTGCTTGAGATCACTATTTAGCTAACATGGTGTATAAACTTGATTAGCGAGGTAATTGAGTCTACATTCTACTGGTGGAATTTATCTTTCTAGTGAAGAACATTAGCACCTACCTTGTTTCTAGTCACTTTTTGGATTTTGCAGGAGCCTAAGACTTACAGATAAAAACAATCAATTTATCCTTCTCATTTGCAATTATTTTCAGTCATGATTTGATGTTATCATCATTTATGTCACAAATGTGAATGTGGCAAAACTTTCCCAAAATAACACTGCACTGCAGAAAGTGGTAATTACAGTACAATAGCATCCAGCATTTGAAAGTTTACTATTTGATAATTAGATAGCAAGTCGCTTTTGCATGGCATAAAGAATGACGTGTCATTCTTGAAATTGAAGTGTTTTCTGTCTTTTTGGAACTTGGGTAGTGTTGTAGGATATATTGGTGATCTTGCTCAGTTTTGATGATGGGCATGATATCATGTCTTGTAAATATATCATATCTGTTATCCTCTAACTAAGAATGCTAACTATCTGAAATATTACTGTTGTTAATGCAGGAGGATCGGAAAACTTTACCAATATTCAAATATCGAGATGAACTACCAGATGCCATTGAGAAATTTCAGGTTTGTACTCCATGCGTATCAGGGTCTTAAATTTTTAGAGGGCATTAATGTCTTGACACATGCCATACACATCTGCCACTTCAGATTTATTTATTTGGCATTGTATATATGGCTTGTGTATATATACTTGGATGCATTTTTTTTCTGTTGGTTATTTCGATTAATTTCTTCTGCAGGTTCTTGTTATTGTAGGAGAAACTGGTTCGGGAAAGACCACTCAGATTCCCCAGTATCTTCATGAAGCTGGTTATACCAAGCGTGGGAAGGTATAGGATTATTTGTTGATGTTGTTTTTGATGATGGCTTTTGTTGGTGGATCTTTTTATGTTACAGTTGCTGCTACCCTGATTTGAATATTAATTATGTTTCCAAATGGTTTTATTTCCATTTCTATGGCTGTGATCGTTGTATTGCTACCTGCCCACCGGAATGTTTTAAGAGTAACTATTGAAAATGAATTTTTTAAGGTTAAGGTGTATAGTTAGGGGCAATTAGCTTGACAGATGTGATTTCTTGTTTGCATTCTCTATCAGCTAAGACGGACGTGTAATTATTTCTTTTGATTATTTCTTGCAGGCACTTGATGCACATTCAAGCTAAGCATCATTAGTATTTTTTGGACAAATGAAGACTACTTGATGCACATTCAAGCTAAGGATCATTAATCTAATTAGTGTATTTTGGACAAATGATCTTATTTTCATCTTTTGGATATAATCTTTTGTAAGACCAACGGTCTTTGATTTTGGGTAAAACAAACTACTCATGTCAAAATTATGGAATACCAATTTTTGGTGTTAAGAAGTGACTATTTAATGACAATATGCTATATTATTAATATTAGTTGTTATTGATTATTTAATGAAAATATGTTATATTATATTATTAAAACCCTATATGTCATTTGAAGGGAAATAATTTTACTCATTATTTGTTTACAATAATAAGGGGTTTTTCCAACATTAAAACTGATTTTTAATGAGGGAATTTCCCCTCATTAAGGCCCTTATTATAGGGGTCCCTTGTTAATTGTTTTAATGAGGGTATTATGTCCCCTCATTATTTGTCCATAATGAGGGGATTTCCCCTCATTAGTCCCCTTATTATATGGGTCCCTTGTTAAAGGCTTTAATGAGGGTATTATGTACCCTCATTAGTAATTTACAATAAGGGGAATTTTTCCCCTCATTATTGATAAATAATGAGGGGACATAATACCCTCATTAAAGCCTTTAACAAGGGACCCATATAATAAGGGGCCTAATGAGGGGAAATCCCCTCATTAAAAAGTTTTAATGAGGGGATTTGAATTTTTAATGAGGGGAAATCCCCTCGTTAAAAGCCGATTTTCTTGTAGTGGTCTAATTTAATTCCCCGGTTAAATTAATTGGTCAAATTAATTTTAATATAAATGTTTGTAATATATTATATGGTATAATATATTAACATACATGTTGAATTGAAATTGAAATTGAAATTGAAATTATATTGGACGTAGTGAATTAATACATACTTGGGCTTAAAAAAGAGAAAAGCCCACTGTGAGTACGGGTTTTTTCCCGACCTCTATGATGAAAACCATTTGTTACCTGTTAAACAGATGAACGTGAGTCAGATTTGAGAATGAGGGGAATAATGCCCAGGATGTTCTCAAACGGCCCGAAATTAAGAAGAGTCCTTGATCTGAAACCCCGAGAAAAGTCCATCGAGAGATTAGGAAGCTTAGGTGCGTGTGCAGGCTCTGCCGAAAGTCACACGATTGTAACAACTACAGTCATACGACTATAGTTAGAGTCATACGACTCTAGTTTTAACTCAGCAGATTCTTAAATATGATACAATTCTATTTTGGCTAGAAATATTTTGGGCGTGATTTACGGGAATTAGGGCGACCAAATATAACAAAAACAGGCAGAAAATAGGAGAGGAATAAGGGGAATCAATTCTGAAAAAAGGAAGGCATTCTAGTGAGATAAAGGGATTTTTAGAGAGAGAAAGTGAGAGAAAATTAAGGGAAATCAACAAAAAAACAAGACACGGAGAGAATATAGTGGAGAAACACATAGTGTGAGGATCCCCAATCTGATATCATTCATTCAAAGCCATTCTCAGGTTCGTTCAAGTCAATTCAGGACGCGTGTTCGAGAATTTCGGGTCGTTTGGAGATTCTAGGTGGATTCTGACGTCCACATCCGACTTCGGTCATCAAACATACTGGAATGCAAAAGAGGTAAACTCTAAGAGGCCTTAAAAACTCATTTCATGATGATTTGTGATTGATTTTGTGTTTAAAAATATTTATCCAAAAAACTATCTGTGCAATTACAGCTGCACGACTGTAATTACAGTCGCACGACTATAATTACAGTTGCACGACTGTCGTTGGCTGGAACACAGCCGTGCGACTGTATTTACTGTTGCATGACTATATTCTTCTAGGTAGAAGCTCAAAAAGCCCAAATTCGACCGAATACAGCCGGTTTTCCTATTTTAAATGATTTTTCATGATTCAATTCGGTCAAATCACATCTATACACTATAAAATTGTGGTTTTCGGATTTCCAATAATACGGATGTGAGATTTGGGGTTTTGATGGTTTCAATTCTCGGAATTAATGGTTGTTATATCCTTAACCTTGGCCCAGTGATAACGGATCCTCGGATTCCCAGAAATTCTTGAAATCATCGAAATCGATTAAAATAATGATTTTAGAAAACAAGAAAACCACTGTCGGGCACTGTTCATTACAGCCGTGCGACTATAACACTATAGTCGCACGACTCTAACCATAGTCATATGACCATGATCATTACAGTCGCACGACTGTAATACAGCCGCACGGCTGTAGTGTCGAGTATAAGGCAGAATCACGGGACGACCCGCACTGACGTCGTCGTGTGATGCTGTCTTCAGAATCAAACTTGTTTTGGTATGTTTTTTGTTTTCAGACCATAGATGAATGTTTGGAATTAGGAACCCCCACGAACGGAACCCCGAGTTCAGGGATAACCGACCCACTAAACCGAAGGAATTTGCGTGTAATTGAACCAAACCGTTTTCCAAAACAGTTTTCAAGCATAAAAAACCTACAGGGTGTTTATAAAATCATTTTCTAGGTCTAACCGAGCAAGTCCCCCGGACTTCTCGGTTATCCCCTAAATGCATGTTCCCACTTCCTAAAACCCTCATTCTGTCTTGTATGAGTCCTATATGTGTTTGGGATATATCTGTGTTAACCATTTGTTTTGCAGCTTTTATTTTTTCTTTATTTTTATTTGGATGTATTCCATAGATTAATCATGTATTCTAGGCGATTGTACTTTTTAGATCCTCGTGTATCTAGGCGATTGTAATGGTGAGGATGAGAGCCTTTTTCTTTTTTCTGGGTTGTAATAAGGCCTCTATTTCTTTTTGGTTTATTTTTGGATGTATGATTTACATTTCCGCATTTTAATTTTATGCACTTTATTCCTGTCATTTGAATGAGCATGGGCTAGTAGTAAAGGATTAAATTGGGTAGAGAAAGATAATAAGTGAGTAAATTATCATCATATGCACTTTTAAATGAACACAAGCTTGAGGTTGAATAGGTAAGTTGCCCAAACCCTAAATCTCTAGATTAGGTACAGTAGTCTATGCTCATTAAGGAGCTATACCGGAATTTCCCGAATGAGTTGATCCGGGTGGCAACTCTGTCACTGATCTTGAGATTTAAGTTTCGAGGTCTTTAAGTTAATAAAATGGGAAAAGGTTTTCTACAAAAGGATTTCCGAAAAGAATCAATGGTTTTCCTAAATAAGATCCTCAAACCCCATTTCCAAAACAGTAAACATTCCTACTTCTCTTTTTTCCCTGGTTTGCTTCGCCACGTCCTGCTTAAAAGGTCATCCACTCACACCCACATAAAATTAAAAATGTAATTGGGCCAAATCTCACCTTGTAATTTTCGGCGATAAAGGGTAAAAACCCTAGGGAGGAATTTGGCCAAGTGTAATTCCAAAGGCAGAAAATTTCAGCAGTGATTTTCGTCTCTTTCGTCGATCGAATCGCTAGCACGGGTGTTAGTTCGATAGCCGTTCATGTACGGGAACGTGAGGAAGTCTACATTGACTTCTGCAACCATCTCTTGTAGAGATTTTCTGGTGAGAATCCAATCTTCCTCTATTTGAATTTTGTTTTTTTTTTCCACTTCAATTGCTCCTGGGCATGAATTTGAGGAAATCAACGCGTTCTTCCGCTTTATCGGTTGATTTCCGGTAAAAATTCCCAACTGTGGTATCAGAGCGGCCTTTTTATCTGTAGAAATTTTAATTGGATTGAATTCCTTATTTTGAAATTGGTGTTTTTTATTTTGGGATTCTTGGTTTAGGGTTTCATGATTTCTCCCCTTGATTTTTCAATTGAAAATTAATTTGGAATATTGGTTATGTTCTTGGTTTAATTTTCTATTGATTGGTTGTGATTTGTATTGCTGCAATTTTATTTTATTTTCTGTAAAAATCATGGGCTGTTTTAGCAGATACAGGCAGTAGCTGCTGCTACTGGGACCAGTAGCGGCTGCTGCCCTAGCTACAGTGGGTTGAGCTCTGTTTTAGATTTGGTGGGTAATGGGCCCGGGGCCCAGTTTCAATATTTTAATGGGTTTTAAAATATTGTGTGTTTAAATTTTCTGTAATTTAAATGCGCATGGTTTCTTGAATGAAATTTTAATTTTATTCATGATATATTAATTTTAGAAATTAATATGGCGTAATTGAAATTGGTTCGGGTTCTTTTGGCACAATTACCTAGACAGCTAATTTGGACTCATGGTTTCCCAATTCCAGTGTGAGCAGTGTTCTGCCTGGGCTGGAGGACCAAAGCCCATTATGGGTTGAACCATGATGGGCTAAAATTCGTGATTTCAAAAATAATGGCTAAGGGCATAATTGAAATGGGATTAATTTCATGCATATAACATGTTTATAAATTGATGAATTGGTTTACATGCTTGTGTGATTGAATATATGAATGGATGCTATTAGGCCTTATTCAAGTTGGTTTATATTTTTCTTTTTGGGTAAATACGGCCTGCGTGCCGTTTTTCTTTTTTATGTAATGTTTATTTTATTTATTTATTATAAAAATTATAAAGAAGAAGCCCATTAGAGAGGTGAGCCCAGAAGGAAGAAGAGGAGGCCTACCTGGTGTATTTTCTAGTATAGGTTTACTAGAATTATATTAGGTTGTAATATAGGCCCACAGCAGTCCATTATTTATTTAATTTTGCTTTATTTATTTACATGTATGAATGTATGATCCAATCTCACATTCACCCGCCTATGCATCTAAGCTGTTATTAAAATGAATCTAATAACCAAAAGGAAATTACTAAGTCGTTTAAAAGTTCTTCCCTCATTCAAAACCGACTCGAAGTGGGGATAGGCCAGTTGTAGACCATGCCCTCACTGGATGAACTGGAGTATCATCATTTTGTATTGGGTTGGAGTATTGGTTACTCTAACACTTGGATGAAGGTTTGGACTTAGTATGGGTAGTAGGATTCTCCTGGCCCTAAGCACAGATAGGTAAGTGCCAACAAGCTCATCAAATCAAGAGTCCCTAGGTTGGGATTGGATGGCGTTCCTATTTAAATAATTAGGGTATAGTTTTTCAGGCCCTTGTCTAGCTATACCTTTATGAAATATGGATCTCTACCTATTAGCCCAACAACTTGAGTTAATTAATAACATAATTCATTATTAATTAAATATAGGAAAAAAAAAGTAAGTCCTTTATTAACACTCTTTTAATTTTTCTGTGTACTAACCAAATGGCAACGAATAATTCACTTTCACTGCGATCTATCCTAAAAAGGGACAAGCTTTCTGGCCCTAACTTTTTGGACTAGTCTAGGAAATTAAGGATAGTTCTAAGGCAGGAGTCTAAAGAGTATGTATTACAAAGGCCTGTATCGGCTGCACTAATGGGGTGTAATCCACCGGCTGCCCAGCTGGAGGAATAAGAGGTGCACGTAAAGCATAACCGGGATGTGACATGCCTTATGTTGGTGTGTATGGTCCTTGAGCTGTAAAAGCAGTTCATGGACCATCAAGCCTTTGCTATGATAACAACTCTTAACGACATGTTTCAGGAGCAAGCTCCTCAGGAAAGGTACCTAACCAACAAGGCATTCCACTCCTGTAAGATGGGGGCTGGGACATCTGTGAGCGCACACATGCTTAAGATGAAGGCTATCTGGATACTTTAGCCCATCTCGGATCACCTATCTCACAGGAGCTGGTGGTTGACATGATCCAAGCTTCCTTATCGGATTCTTATGATTAGTTCATCATGAACTATAACATGCAAGGGATGAATCATATTGTTAGTAAGCTGATGGGATGCTCAAGCTCACTGAGTAGTCGATGAAAAAGACTCCATTGGTACTGCTAGTCAACAAGGGGAACCCTCCTCTTGCTAACACCAAGGCCAAGGCAAAGGCCAAGGCTAAGGCTAAGAAAGCTAAGGCCAAAAAGTCTAAGGCCTAGCCCAAGACCGGTCCCGAGGATGTCTGCTTCAGGTGCAAGCAGGCAGGACATTGGAAGGGATCATGTCCCAATCTATTGGGAGAGCAAAGGAAGACCCAGGGTGCGTCTTCATCAGGTATTTATGTCATAGACATTAACCTCACTGTTTCAACATCTTGGTATTGGATACTGGATATGGTTCTCACATTTGTTGTAATGTACAGGGACTTAAGAATAGGAGATCACTGGGATCTGGGGAAGTGGACTTGTGGGTCAAAAATAGAGCAAGGGTAGCTGCCATAGAGATCGGTGAGTACCATCTATTAATACCTAGTGGATTAGTTTTGATACATGAACATTGTTATTTTGTACCTACTATGTGCATGAATATTATTTCTGTTTCAGTTTTAGATATTTCTTGATTTAATTTTACTATTGGTAATGGTAGAATTGGTTTATCTAGAGAGGGATTATTTTATGGAGAAGCTCTGTTAAATAATGGCCTGTATATCTTGGATTTAAATGAAACTAATCATGTCTATAATATAAATACTAAAACGGTTAAGCCTACCGAACTTAATCCTGTCTACCTTTGGCATTGTCGTTTAGGCCACATAAACGAGAAGTGCATAGCTAGGCTTCACAAAGCTAGAATCCTAGGATCATTTGACTTGGAGTCACTTGATATATGTGAATCTTGTTTACGAGGAAAAATGACTAAAGCGCCTTCTAGAAAGAAAGCTGAAAAGGCTACTGGCTTACAGGACCTAATACATTCAGAAGTATATGGGCCCATGAGCATAGCTACCAGAGGTGGACATCTGTATTTTGTCACGTTCATAGATGATTTCAACAGATATGGCTATGTCTATATGATGAAACTTAATTCTAAGACCCTTGATAGGTTCAAGGAATTTAGGAATGAAGTACAAAACCAGCTAGATAGAAATATCAAAGCCCTTCGCTCAGATCGAGGAGGTGAGTATATGAGCCTAGAGTTTGACTCATATTTGAGAGAGCATGGAATCATTCCACAGCTCACTCCTCTAGGAACACCATAATGGAATGAGGTGTCCGAACGGAGGAACATGACCTTGTTGGACATGGTCCGCTCAATGATGAGTCACACCTCTCTCCCAATAAGCTTCTGGGGATACGCTCCTAAGACAACAGATCCCATTTTAAATAATACTCCGACTAAGGTAGTGGAAAAGACACCATATGAAATATGGACACGTAGGGCTCCCAATGTGTCTTTCCTGTGGATTTGGAAATGTGATGCACATGTCAAGAATTTGAGTGGGGGCGAACTAGAACCCAAAACTGACAAATGCTTGTTTATGGTCCACCCTAGGGAAACCAAAGGGTATTACTTCTACAACCCCGCGGAGAACAAGGTGTTTATGGTATGAAAGGGGGTCTTTCTTGAAAAGGATTTCATTTCTAAGAAAGACAGTGGGAGTAATGTTGAACTTAGGGAAGTTCAAAGCTCACAAATTCCTAAAGAGGATTACTTGGAGACTAGGGTGGAGCTTCGACAGGAGGAAGCACCATCCCAGGTCACACAAGGACCTAGAAGGTCTGGTAGGGATCGTCAGGAACCAGAGAGATATGGGTTTCTCATCACCGATGATCAGACTCTTCTCGTCTTCCATGAGGAAGAGTCCAAAACCTACCAGGAGGCTATAGCTAGCCCACAATCTACCAACTGGTGCAAGGCCATGGAGAAGGAGATGCAATCTATGTACGATAATCAAGTTTGGAACCTGGTTGATCCACATATGGGTGCTAAGGTGATAGGTTGCAAGTGATGCTATAAGCTAAAGGCCGACAATACCTTTAAACGGCATCTGGTTGCGAAAGGTTTTAGACAAGTCCATGGAATAAACTATGATGAATCTTTCTCACCAGTCACTATGCTTAAATCCATAAGGATCTTGCTGGCCATAGCCGCTTGGTATGACTATGAGGTCTGGTAACAAAATGCTACTCGAGGATGTGTACATGACACAACCTAAGGGTTTTGTCGATCCAAAGCATCCTGGAAGGGTATGAAAGCTTCAAAGGTCCATTTATGGATTGAAGCAAGCATTCCGAAGTTGGAATCTTAGATTCAATGAAGTCATAAAGGAATACGGCTTCATATAGAATCAAGATGAGCCTTGTGTGTATAAAAGGATTAGTGGGAGCATTGTCACCTTCTTTGTATTATATGTGGATGATATCCTTCTTATTGGAAGCGATATACCAACACTGCAAGGAGTAAAGTAGTGGTTGTGTAAGTGCTTTGCAATGAAGGACTTAGGCAAGGCTGAGACAATCCTAGGGATCAGGATCTACATGGATAGATCTAATCGGGTTTTGGGCCTAAGTCAGGCCATGTACATAGACAAAGTTCTGAAAAGATTTAGTATGGATCAGGCCAAGAAAGGTTTCTTGCCAATGAGCCATGGGCTGAAACTTAGTAAGAAGAATTGTCCTAAGATAAGGTAGGACAGGGAGAACATGAAGTTGGTCCTATATGCATCAGCTATAGGATCAATCATATACTCCATGCTATGTACGAGACCTAATGTCGCCTTTTCACTGAGTATGATGAGCCGATACCAATAGGATCCTGCCGAGGATCATTGGAAGGCTGTCAAAGCAATCCTGAAGTACCTTAACCGGACTAAGGATAGCTTCTTACTGTATGGAGGTCAGGAAGAGCTGTCAGTTACTAGGTACACTGATACAAGCTTCCAGACCAACCAGGATGAGTACCAGCCGCAGTCTGGGTATGTATTCTTGCTAAATGGTGGTGCTATTAGCTGGAAGAGTTCCAAGTAGCCGACCATCGCGGACTCTACTACAGAAGCTGAGTACATTGCAGTGTGTGATGCAGCTAAGGAAGCTGTATGGATAAAGAAGTTTATCACTGAATTAGGAGTATTATCAACTATCCAGGATTCAGTTGATATCTTTTATGAAAACAATAGGGCTGTTGCACAAGCAAAGGAGCCCCGGTCACACAAGAACATGAAGCACGTGCTCAGGAAGTTTCACCTCATACGAGAAATCACCGAGAGGGGTGACATTTCATTACATAGGATGGACACCGAGGATAATGTCACAGATCCTTTGACTAAGGCATTGGCTCAGCCCAAGCACAAGGGTCATACTAGATCTATAGGGATTAGTCCCATGCCTAGTTGGAACTAGTGGAAGTGGGAGATCGTTGGATATGCCCTAATCCCAAGGCATTGGTCTTTCTATTTGTATTGTACATTTATACTATGTTATTGGATTTATGTATCATACAATTTGTTTCATAAATAAAGGCATTAATCAATTTATTATATGTATTGTGCTATGTTTTAAATAGCGTATCTAATGGACATATCCATATCCATGTTGACAAGTGTCATGCACTTGGCAGTAAGACCATTTATAGGGAAAAAAATATGACCATAAATTAATCCGTAGTCTGTTCCAGTCATAGGAATGAATGGAAGCAAAGACCATCACTAGCTTGGTTGGATGGCGGTGTCTTACCAGCCATTGGACACGGGATGTCAACCAAGTTAATGGGTACATGTAAAGGGGCATGGTACTGGATAGATCCACTAAACGAGAAATCCACATGGTATAATATCACAAGTGATCCTCGTGTAGTACTTGTATGGATCCTTTGACCTGACCATATCATGATGGTGCTTGTGAAGTGTCATACTTTGGTGTACGCCTAAAGGGCCTGTAACAAGGCGCCAAGCATGGGTACGTTTGGGTATGTCAGTGAACATGGCAATGCTATGGATATGCAGAAGGGAATGTCACTCAATAGTCCACTGAGAAGATATCACTGGCCTCTTGATGAACACAACTGATAAGAGTGTGGCCACACCCAAACGAGTTGGAACTTGTTTGTAAGCATCAGTACATTCGGGATCAAGTAAATGTCCAGACATAAATGAGGGTGATCAATCCATGCCTCTGTGTTGGACACTGATATCAATGGCATGGGATATACAAGTTTAAACTACAGGGTTACGGTTACAGTTGGACTGCTATCTCCATCTTAATTAGGAGCTACAATGACTTGATAGAGCCCCCCTACAGTTTGTGGGTCATAGGCCCACTGCCAACATAAAGACGGGCCCACAGGATCATACACATTAAACGTCTGAGATCGAACTAAAAGATCAACCGTATACTTGGAGTATACATGCTGGAGAGAGAGAATTCAATTAATTATATTATATAGATCAATTGGATTGATCAAATTAATATAATTAATTTTGTATTGGCCTTCTTATAATTAATTTAATGAATTAATTTATGAGATTATTTCCTAGGTTGAAATATTTCACATGTATAGGTTTACATGTGGTTTTAATTTTATGAAAGTCTAATTTAATTCCCAGTTAAATTAATTGGTCAAATTAATTTAATTTAAATATATGTAATATATTATATGGTATAATATATTAACATACATGTTGAATTGAAATTGAATTTGAAATTAAATTGGACCTAGTGAATTATTACAGACTTGGGCTTTAAGAAGACAAAAGCCCACATAAAATTAAAAATGTAATTGGGCCAAATCTCACCTTGTATTTTTCAGCCATAAAGGGTAAAAACCCTAGAGAGTAATCCGGCCAAGTGTAATTCCAAAGGCAGAAAGTTTCAGCAGTGATTTTCCGCTCTTCCGTCGATCAAATCGTTAGCACGGGTTTGAGTTTGATAGCTGTTCATGTATGGGAACGTGGAGGAAGTCTACATTGACTTCTGTAGCCATCTCTTGTAGAGATTTTCTGGTGAGAATCCAATCTTCCTCTAATTGAATTTTGTTTTTTTTTTTTTATTTCCACTTCAATTGCTCCTGGGCACGGATTTGAGGAAATCAACACATTCTTCCGCTTAATCGGTTGATTTCTGGTGAAAAATCCCTACATGGATAAGGCAAAGAAAGGTTTCTTACCTATGCACCATGGACTCAAACTAAGTAGTAACAGTGGTCCTAAGACAATGGAGGACCGGGAGAAGATGCAGAAGATCCTATATGCTTCTGCTATAGGATCTATCATGTACTCCATGTTATGTCCAAGACCTGATGTCGTTCTTGCACTGAGTATGACTAGCTGATACCAGTCAGATCTCGGGGAGGATCACTGGACGGCATTCAAGGTAATCCTTAAGTACCTTAACAGGACTATGGATAGCTTCTTGGTGTATAGAGGTCAAGAAGAGCTGTCATTGTCAAGGTACACTGACATAAGCTTCGAGACCAATCAGGATGAAAGCCATTCGTAGTCTGGTTATGTCTTCCTATTGAATGGTGGTGCCATCAGCTAAAGGATCTCAAAATAGCTAACCATCACCGATTCTACTATAGAAATTGAGTACATTGCTGCATGTGAAGCTACAAAGGAAGCTGTTTGGATGAAGAAGTTCATCACTGAGTTAGGAGTAGTTCCATCTATGCTAGACCCAGTGAATGTCTTCTGTGACAACAACAAAGCCATTACACAAGCTAAGGAGCCCCGGTCACATAAGAAGTCCAAAAACATACTCAGGAAGTTTCACCTCATCCAAGAGATCGTGGACAGAGGAGACATTTCACTACAGAGAGTTGACACTGGGAATAATGTCGCTGATCCATTGACCAATGCACTGCCATAGACACAGCACGAGAGTCATAATAGCTCTATAGGGATTAGGGCAATGCCTAGTTAGAACTAATGTAAGAGGGAGATTGCTGGTGTGCCTTAGTCCAAATGGCATTGGTTATGTATTGTATTATACTCTATATTTGGATATTTTTTATTATACATTTTGTGTTAAAATGAAGGCATGAATCTATTTATTCATATCTTGTGCTATTTATAAATAGAGTATCCAATGATTATAACCATACTAAAGTAAACTTATGCAGGTCATTGGATTATGAGACCTTTTAGTAGAGTTAAAGTTATAGTCATAAAGATATCCCTAGTCTGTTTAAATCATGGGAATGAATAGAACCAAAGACTAGCATACCCTTGACTGGATGGCTGCGTCTCACCGGCCATTTGACATGGAATGTCAGTCAATGATATGGGTACATATTGGGTCGCATGGTACTAGATCGATCTGCCACGGAAACACCACATGGTTTGATCGTCAAAGGTATTTGTTGTTGGGATTTTTCACCGGAAATCACCCGATAAAAGCGGAAGAACGCGATGATTTCCTCAAATTCAGTCCCATGAGCAATTGAAGTGGAAATTGTAAAACATAAAATTGAAATAGAAAGAGATTAAATTCTTATCCGAAATATCTCTTTCTAAAGATGGATGAAGACTGCAGAAATCAAATTAGATTCCCTCCTCGTTCTCATACACAAACGCCTAACGAACACAACCCGTGCTAGCGTAGGAAAAACGAGCAATGGAGAGAGATGGGGCTAGGGAATTTCGGCTATAGTATGTTCAAGTCATAGGTGGCTGAAATTTTTACCCGACGTTTTTATACCTAGGGTGGCCGAATTCCCCTAGGGGAATTTAGGCCCAGCTTGGCTCCTCTCATTCTGTATGGGCTTCCATCTTTTAATTCAGGCCGAATCCAATTTTAATTATTCTGGTTTAAATTAATTTCAAGCCCAATTTTAATATACCCATGTATTAAATATATTACACCAAGTAATATATTATTTACATTAAATTAAAATTAGTTTGACAAATTAATTTAATCCATCAAATTAAAATTAAATCTTCACAAAACAAAATCATACGTAAACCTATACTTATATTTCCACCTAGGAAATAATCTCATAATTAATCCAATTAATTATGAAGAGCCAATTGAATATATTAATTTTATTATTAGGATCAATCCAATTAATCTTTATTATATGATTAATATATGCATACCTCTCTCTCCATAGTGTGTACTCCAAGTATACATGTGATTCCTTAAGTCTGTGTTCAGTCGTTCTATGTGTACGATCCCGTGGGCCCATCTTTATGTTGGCAGCGGGCCTTTGGCCCTCAGACTGCAGTTGGGCTCTAGCAAGCCCCTGCATCCCGCAATTAAGATGGAGATGGCAGTCTAACTGTTATCATAACCTTGTAGTTTAAACTTGTATATCCCATGTCATTGATATCGGTGTCTAACACAGAGGCATGGATTGATCACCCTCTTTTGTGTCGAACATTAACTTGATCCCGAATGCACTGAAGCTCATAAACAAGTTCCCACTTGTTTGGGTGTGGCCACACTCTTATCAGTCACATTCATCAAGAGGCCGGTGATATCTTCCCAGCGGATTACTGAGTGACAAATCCCTTCTGCATATCCATAGCATTACCATGCTAAGTGACATACCTGAAAGTACCCATACTTAGCACCCTATTACAAGCCCTTTAGGCCTACCCCTAAGTATGCGACCTCACATGTAACACCATCATATGGTCAGGTCAAAGGATACATACAAGTACTACACGAGAATCACTTGTGATACTATACCATGTGGATTTCTCATTTAGTGGATCTATCCAGTACCATGCCCCTTATGCATGTACCCATTAACTTGGTTGACATTCCATGTCAAATGACAGGTAAGACACCGCCATACAACCAGGTTAATGATAGTCTCTTGTTCCATTCATTCCTATGACTGGAACAAACTACGGATCTATTTATGGTCATATCGTTTACCCTATCCATGGTCTTACTGCCAAGTGCATGACACTGTTCATCACGGATATGGATATGTCCATCGGATACTTCATTTAATATATTGCACAAGATAAATATAATAAATGAATTAATGCCTTTAATAATAACACAAATAAGTATAATACATGAATCTAATTAATGTATGATACAAATGCAAGGACCAATGCCTCGGGACTAGGGCATATCCAACAATCTCCCACTAGCACTAGTTCCAACTAGGCAGGGGCCTAATCCCTATAGATCTAGTATGACCCTCGTGCTTGGGCAGGGCCAGCGCCTTGGTCAAAGGATCTGTGACATTATCCTCGGTGTCCACTCTGTGCAATGCAATGTCACCTCTCTCCGCGATCTCTCGTATGAGGTGAAACTTTCTGAGCACGTGCTTTGTGTTCTTGTGTGACCGGGGCTCCTTAGCTTGTGCAACAGCCCCATTGTTGTCACAGAAGATATCAACTGGGTTTTGGATAGTTGGCACTACTCCTAACTCAGTGATAAACTTCTTCATCCACACAGCTTCCTTAGCCGCATCACACGCAGCGATGTACTCAGCTTCTGTTGTAGAGTCCACTATGGTTGGCTGCTTTGAGCTCCTCTAGCTTACAGCACCACCATTCAGCAAAAATACATACCCAGACTGCGACTGGTACTCATCCAGGTCGGTCTGGAAGCTCGCATCAGTGTACCCAGTAACTGACAGCACTTCCTGACCACCATACACTAAGAAGCTATCCTTAGTCTGGTTAAGGTACTTAAGGATTGCCTTGACAGCTTTCCAATGGTCCTCCCCAGGATCTTGCTGGTACCGGCTCGTCATACTTAGTGCAAAGGCGACATCAGGTCTCGTACATAGCATGGAGTACATAATTAATCCTATAGCCGAAGCATATGGAACCAATTTCATGTTCTCCCTATCCTCCCTTGTCTTAGGATAGTGTTTCTTACTAAGTTTCAGCCCATGGCCCATTGGCAAGAAACCTTTCTTGGCCCGGTCCATGCTGAACCTTTTCAGAACTTTGCCTATGTACGAGGCCGGACTTAGGCCCAAAAGCCGATTTGATCTATCCCTATAGATCCTGATCCCTAGGATCATCTCAGCTCCGCCTAAGTCCTTCATTGCGAAGCACTTACTCAGCCACTGCTTTACCCCTTGCAGTGTAGGTATGTCCCTTCCAATGAGTAGGATGTCGTCCATAAAAAGTACCAAGAATGTGACAATGCTCCCACTAGTCCTTTTATACACACAAGGCTCATCTTGATTCTGTATGAAGCCATATTCCTTTATGGCCTGATTGAATCTTAGATTCCAACTTCGGGATGCTTGCTTCAGTCCATAAATGGACCTTTGAAGTTTGCATACCCTTCCCGGATACTTTGGATCGACAAAACCCTCAGGTTTTGTCATGTACACATCCTCGAGTAGCTTTCCATTAAGGAAAGAGGTTTTGACATCCATCTGCCATACCTCATAGTCATACCATGCGGCTATGGCCAGTAGTATCTTGATGGATTTGAGCATGGCTACTGGTGAGAAAGTTTCATCATAGTCTATTTCATGGACTTGTCTGAAACCTTTCGCAACCAAACGCCCCTTGAAGGTGTTGTCGGCCTTTAGCTTATAGCACCACTTGCAACCTATTACCTTGGCACCCGGAGGTGGATCAACCAAGTTCCAAACTTGGTTATCATACATAGATTGCATTTCTGCCTCCATGGCTTTACACCAATTCGCAGATTATGGGCTAGCCATAGCCTCCTGGTAGGTTTTGGGTTCTTCCTCATCCTAGATGAGAAGAGTCTGATCATCGGTGACGAGGAAACCATACCTCTCCGGTTCCCGATGATCCCTACCAGACCTTCTAAGTTCTTGTGCAGCCTGGGTCGGTGCTTCCCCTTGTGGAAGCTCCACCTGGGCCTCCGAGTTATCCTCTTTAGGAGCTTGTGGACCTTGAACTTCCCTGAGTTCAACATTGCTCCCACTGTCTTTCTTGGAAAGGAACTCCTTTTCTAGAAAGACCCCCTTCCTTGCCACGAACACCTTGTTCTCGGCGGGGTTGTAGAAGTAATACCCTTTGGTTTCCCTAGGGTAGCCCACAAACAGGCATTTATCGGTTTTGGGCTCCAGCTTGCCACTAGTCAATTTCTTGACATATGCTTCGCATCCCCAAATCCTTAGGAAAGACACATTGGGCTCCTTGCCCATCCATATCTGATATGGTGTCTTTTCCACTGCCTTAGTCAGAGTATTATTTAAGATGAGAGCTGCTGTCTCGAGGGCGTGTCCCCAGAAACTAATTGGGAGAGAGGCTTGACTCATCATTAAGCGAACCATGTCCAATAGGGTCCTATTCCTCCGTTCGGACACCCCATTCCATTGTGGTGTTCCGGGAGGAGTGAGCTGTGGAACTATTCCATGCTCTCTCAAGTATGAGTCAAACTCTAGGCTCATGTACTCACCGCCTCGGTCCGACCGAAGGGTTTTGATATTCCTGCCTAGCTGGTTTTGTACCTCGTTCCTAAATTCCTTGAACCTATCAAGGGTCTCGGACTTGTGTTTCATCAGATAGACATAGCCATATCTGTTGAAATCGTCCGTGAATGTGACGAAGTACAGATGCCCACCTCTGGTCGTTGCGCTCATAGGTCCACATACATCTGAATGTATTATGTCCAATAAGCCAGTGGCCCTTTCAGCCTTCTTGCTAAAAGGAGCCTTTGTCATCTTGCCTCGTAAACATGATTCACATGTATCAATTGACTCCAAGTCAAATGACCCTAAGACTCCAACTTTGTGAAGCCTAGCAATGTGTTTCTCGTTTATGTGGCCAAGACAACAATGCCATAGGTAGACAGGATTAAGTTCGTTAGGCTTAACCCTTTTAGTGTTTATGTTATAGACGTGATTGGTTTCATTTAAGTCCAGGATATATAGGCCATTATTTAATAGAGTATCTCCATAAAATAATCCCTCTCTTGATATTGAAATTCTACTATTAGAAATAGTAAAATAAAATCCAGAAATATCCAACATAGAAACTGAAATAATAATCCTACACATGGCAGGTACAAAATAACAATGTTCTAAAATCAAAACCAATCCACTGGGCATCATAAGGTGGTATTCGCCGATCTCTATGGAAGCAACCCTTGCTCCATTCCCGACCCGCAAGTCCACCTCTCTCGACCCCAGTGACCTTCTGTTCTTAAGTCCCTGCACATTGCAACAAATGTGAGAACCACATCCAGTATCCAATACCCAGGATGTTGAAACAGTAAGGTTAATGTCTATAACATAAATACCTGAAGAGGACGCACCTTGGCCCCTTCTTTTCTCTCCCATCAGCCTGGGACACGATCTCTTCCAATGGCCCGCCTGTCTACACCCGAAACAGACATCTTCAGAACCTGCCTTCTGCTGGGCCTTGGGTTGGGCCTTGGCCTTGGCCTTTTCCTTGGCCTTACCCTTGGCAACAAGAGGGTTCCCCTTGTTGACTAGCAGCACCGGCAGAGTCTTTTTGATCGACTGCTCAGTAAGCTTAAGCATCCCATGCAGCTCACTGACAGTACGGTTCATCCCTTGCATGTTGTAGTTCAGGATGAACTAATCATAAGAATCCGGCAAGGATGCAAGGATTGTGTCCACTGCCAACTCTTGAGAGATAGGTGATCCGAGATGGGCCAAAGTGTCTAAATAGCCCTTCATCTTGAGCACGTGTGCGCTCACAGATGTCTCGACCCCCATCTTACAAGAGTGGAATGCCTTATTGGTCAGGTACCTTTCCTGACGAGCTTGCTCCTGAAACATCTCGTTTAGAGTTGTTATCATAGCATAGGCTTGATGGTCCATAAACTGTTTTTGCAGTTCGAGGACCATACAGGCCAACATAAGGCATGTCACATCCCTATTGTCCTTGACATGCGCCTCGTATTCCTCCAGCCGGGCTGCCGGTGGATTATGTCCTTGAGGCACAGCTGGTACAGGCCTTTCCAGTACATACTCTTTTGACTCCTGTCTTAGAACAATTCTTAAGTTCCTAGACCAGTCCAAAAAGTAAGGACCGGAAAGCTTGTCCTTTTCAAGAATAAATCGCAGTGATAAGGTATTGTTGTTTGCCATTTAAGAGTTTCTACACTGAAAAACATTAAAGTGTTAATAAAGGACTTTAATTTATTATTCCCATATGAAATTAATAATGAATCACGTTATTAATTTAAACCGAGTTGTTGGGCTCATGGGCCGAGATCCATATTTCATCAAGATATAGCCAAACGAGGGTTTGGTACAACTATACCTTAATTATTTAGGTAGGAATGCCGTCCAATCCCAACCTAGGGACTCTCGGCTTGATGGGCTTGTTGGCACTGACCCATTTGTGCTTAGGGCCAGGAGAATCCTACTACCCATGCTAAGTCAAAACCTCCATTCAAGTGTTGGAGTATCCCATACTCTAACCCAATACAAAGTGACAATACTCCAGTGTATCCAGCGAGGGCATGGTCTACAACTGGCCTATTCCCACTTCGAGTCGGTTTTGAATGAGCGAAGCACTTTTAAGCGACTTAGTAATTCCATTTGGTTATTAGATTCAATTTATAACGGCTTACATACATAAGGCAGGTGAAATTGCTGTTGGATCATACATTCATACATGCAAATAAACATAAAGCATAATTAAATAAAAGTAAAATGGATTGCTATGGGCCTATATTACATCCTAATATCATTCTAGTAAACCTATACTAGAAATAAATATCAGGTGGGTTGCACCTCCAGTTGGGCTTGCACCTCCACTTGGGCTCACCACTCCATGGGCTTCTTTTTTTACAAATTTTATAATAATTGAATAAAATAAAATTATATTAAAAAAAGAAAAACGACATGCAGGCCGTATTTAGCCAAAAGAAAAATACAACCCATCTTGTACAAGGCCCAATAGCATCCAACCATACAAACATTTAATCATACATATGCATCCAATACATATAATTCATAAGCATGTTATACGGTATGATTTAAGCCCATTTCAATTATGTCCAAGCCATTATATAGAAATCGCCAATTTTGGCCCACCATGGTTCTAACCCTTAACCGGCTTTGGGCCTCCAGCTCAGGCAGTCCAACTGCTCGCACTGGAATTGGGAAACCATGGGTCCAATTAAGCCGTCCAAGTAATTGTGCCAAAATTACCCGAACCAATTTCAATTAACCATATTAATTTCCAAAATTAATATCACATGAATAAAATAAAATTTCACTCAAGAAACCACAAGCATTTAAATTGCATAAATTTAAACACACCAATTTTAAAACTAATTAAAATTTCAAAACTGGGCCCCGGGCCCAAAACCCGCCAAATCCAAAAACGCTGGGCCCCCGGCCCGCTGCTAGGGGCAGCAGCGGCCGCGCAGCAGCGACGCAGCAGGCGGCGGCTGCCGCCGCCGCTTCGGCCGAGTGCCGCAGCTATTCTGCCACCGGTAGCCCCGCACCCCCGGGAGCCAGATTTTTTTTTATTTAAAACCAGAAATAAAAAAAATGAACAAACAAAATATAGCATCTATCAACAACAAGAAATTCACCAAGAATTCCAAAATCATACAATTAAATTAAACTAACATAAAGCTATATGCAAATTTAATTTTAATTGTACAAAACAAATGGGAAAAATCTTAAACACAAACCAAGAACCCCAATAAAAAAATCTCCAATATTAAAACATGGGATTCAACCAATTTTAACAATTTCCACGGATCAAAAGCCCGCTCTGATACCACTGTTGGGATTTTTCACCGGAAATCACCCGATAAAAGCGGAAGAACGCGATGATTTCATCAAATCCAGTCCCAGGAGCAATTGAAGTGGAAATTGTAAAACATAAAATTGAAATAGAAAGAGATTAAATTCTTACCCGAAATATCTCTTTCTAGAGATGGATGAAGACTGCAGAAATCAAATTAGATTCCCTCCTTGTTCTCGTACACAAACGCCTAACGAACATAACCCGTGCTAGCGTAGGAAAAACGAGCAATGGTGAGAGAGGGGGCTAGGGAATTTCGACTATAGTATGTTCAAGTAATAGGTGGCCGAAATTTTTACCCTAGGTTTTTATACCTGGGGTGGCCGAATTCCCCTAGGGGAATTTAGGCCCAGCTTGGCTCCTCTCATTCTGTGTGGCCTTCCATCTTTTAATTCAGGCCCAATCCAATTTTAATTATTCTGGTTTAAATTAATTTCAAGCCCAATTTTAATATACCCATGTATTTAATATATTACACCAAGTAATATATTATTTACATTAAATTAAAATTAGTTTGACAAATTAATTTAATCCATCAAATTAAAATTAAATCTTCACAAAACAAAATCATACGTAAACCTATACATATGAATATTTCCACCTAGGAAATAATCTCTTAATTAATCCAATTAATTATGAAGAGCCAATTGAATATATTAATTTTATTATTAGGATCAATCCAATTGATCTTTATAATATGATTAATATATACACACCTCTCTCTCCATAGTGTATACTCCAAGTATACATGTGATTCCTTAAGTCTATGTTCAGTCATTCTATGTGTACGATCCCGTGGGCCCATCTTTATGTTAGCAGCGGGCCTTTGGCCCGCAGACTGCAGTTGGGCTCTAGCAAGCCACTGCAGCCCCCAATTAAGATGGAGATGGTAGTCTAACTGTTATCATAACCCTGTAGTTTAAACTTGTATATCCCATGTCATTGATATCGGTGTCTAACACAGAGGCATGGAATGATCACCCTCTTTTGTGTCAGACATTAACTTGATCCCGAATGCACTGAAGCTCACAAACAAGTTCCCACTTGTTTGGGTGTGGCCACACTCTTATCAGTCACATTCATCAAGAGGCCGGTGATATCTTCCCAGCGGATTACTGAGTGACAAATCCCTTCTGCATATCCATAGCATTACCATGCTAAGTGACATACCCGAAAGTATCTATACTTGGCACCCTATTACAGGCCCTTTAGGCGTACCCCTAAGTATGCGACCTCACATGCAACAACATCATATGGTCAGGTCAAAGTATCCATTCAAGTACTACACGAGAATCACTTGTGATACTATACCATGTGGATTTCTCGTTTAGTGGATCTATCCAGTACCATGCCCCTTATGCATGTACCCATTAACTTGGTTGACATTGCATGTCCAATGACCGGTAAGACACCGCCATACAATTAGGTTAATGATAGTCTCTTGTTCCATTCATTCCCATGACTAGAACAGACTATGGATCTATTTATGGTCATATCGTTTACCCTATCCATGGTCTTACTGCCAAGTGCATGACACTGGTCATCATGGATATGGATATGTCCATCGGATACTTCATTTAATATATTACACAAGATAAATATAATAAATGAATTAATGCCTTTATTAATAACACAAATAAGTATAATACATGAATCCAATTAATGTATGATACAAATGCAAGGACCAATGCCGTGGGACTAGGGCATATCCAACATTTCTCTGTTAGGTCTTGATATTATCCTTTGAGCCGATGTTCACTGTAACATAACATGTGATCTCATACACTTTGATATACACCTAATGGACCCGTAATAGGGTGCCAAGTATAGGTATGTTGGGTGGGCCAGTGAACATGTTGATGTTGATAGTGAAGTTGACAGAATTGCCACTTATTGTCGCCTGAGATGATATCGCTGGCCACTTGATGAGTGGGACTGATAAGTGTATGGCCATACCTGAATAAGTTGGGATACTTATTTGCTTAGGTTTAGTCCACTCGGTATAAAGAAATAAATAAGCATATAAAAGGATGATAGGGCCATGTCTCTTGCTTATATATCAATATCAGTTGGCAAGGGATATACAAGATCACTACTGGGTTATGTTTCACATTAGACTGCAAGTCTCCGTCTTAATTGGGGGCTGTAATGGTTTGCTGGAACCCACTTATAGTTTGTGGGCTTTGGGCCTACTGTCAACATAAAGACGGACCCACAGGATCGTACACATAGAACGATTGAATGTTAACAAATCGGAATTGGAATTATGTCATAATTAATTCAATTATAATGGAGAAATTAATTTTATTTGATTAATTAATTACATGTAGTAAATAATTAATTAAATAAAATAATATTTCCTTGGTGGAAATAAAATGCAAAGGTTGAATTTATTAAGGCTGTTTTTAATTTAACTTTAGGTTATTTTAATTTGATAAAATTGTATTTAATTGTATCAAATAGAATTTTATAATATGGTTTTATTTAATCCTAATGATAGAAGGTAAATCAATTAAATCAAATTAAATAATCTATAGTGTAATTTAATCCTAGTACACTAAGGAGTATATAAGGAATTAGAAATCTAGTATACTAAGGATAATACTAAGGAGTATGAAAGGATGCCTTAAAGTCAATTTCTCCCTCACCCTAGCCATTTGATTTTTTGGCCTACACCAAAGAAAGGAGCAAAAATTCCCTAGGCTGAAATTTCTTGGTTTTCATTCTTCCGTTCGCTAGCACGAGTCACGTTCAAGAGTCATTCGTGTACCGAATTGTGGAGAAAATGCATTTGGGTTTATGCAGCAGTCTCTAGAGGAGACAATTAAGGTAAGAAAATTTAATATTCTTTCCGTTCTTGGTTTCATTCTATTAATCTACATGAATCTTGGGCTATGGAATCGAGGAAAATTTTAATCGGTATTCCGCTTTGCGTTTAATTTTTCCCCTGACGATTCCCAACATAACATTAACCCTTGTTTTGTAGGTAGATGTATGCTAGGTTAGATGAATATTAGCTTTATATTTTTCTAGAACAATTAGTGTAAAATAGGTGATTGTACCCCTTTCCCATTTTTATCAAATGTGTTGTAGTTTATTCGATTGGGTTATAATAATTTTATTTTCTTTATTTTCTAAATTTATTTACTACTTTCCAAATTTATTTATGACTTTCTGTATGAGCATATATCAAATATGTAGGGTTGAATAGGGAATAGGGAATAAAATAACAAAAAAGTGCAAATTGGGTATAGTTGAATGCTATTTCATATTACAACAAAAATAAGTGATTTGTCCAAAACCAGAATCTCTATTTTAAAGGTATAGGAATCCCTGTCGGGCTTGGCTATACCATAATTTCCCGAAAGAGTTGAGCTAGGTGGCGACTTCTATCAACCTTTAAGGCACGAGGAATCAGTTTCGAACGTTCCTTTGTTTTGACTTATTTTCCAAAAACCTGAAAACCAAGTTTTCCTAAACAAATTTTCTAAATAGGTTTTCTAAAATACCCTGATACTCTTTATCCGATCTCGCGGCCCGTTCACTTTTAGGATCATCCGCTCACAGAAGACCTAATCTTGATTGGAGAAGACTTGAGAGACATGTTTAAACATGTTTATAGCTTGATTGAAAGAGAGATTGGATGACTATGGCTTTTCTCCATTAACTTGTTCCTATAAATGGTTGCTTCTTCTTCATTGTTAAGAATCTAACATCTATGTAACTAATCCTTCTAACCAACTAGTCACCACACCAAAATTCCATTCTTAGTTTATTATGTGTTAGTTTTATTTTTTGATTCAAGAGTGAGAGTAGCTTGGTTTAAGTTGTGAGGTTTCTTGTATTTCATTTTCTTTTTATTAAACCAAGTTCTAATCTTTCTTCTATACTTCGTCAAATGATTTTTGAATCGTATTCAATCTTCTATCACTAAGCATTTATTCTTGATCCGTAATTGTCTTGAGTAAATTACACCATGTAGCACAAATCGATCTTGAGCAACTGAGTTTTGCTCACTATTGATTAAGAAGAAAGCTTTGTCAATTTTTATTGTTTGTTGACGTATTCCTTTCAATTAAAATTGGCTTGATAAACTTTTTTAAACTTAATGCGGTCAATTGAGGAATTGGACATGCTTCATTCCCTTTTCTCAATTACTAGAATTGATTTTGGTGCGTCATTAAAATTAATTGAACAAGGTAAAGTAAAAGATTGTTATGGCTTCCAAACCTTCTTTGATCAATGATTTGTTTTAGTAATCTGTTTATCTTTTGAAACCTATGATCAACGACAACCAAATGAATCAATCTCTGGAATCAAAATTTTCCTAATTAAACTTTCTCTTTTGTTTTTAGTATTTATTTTATATTAGTTAGTTTTCAAATCCAATATTTACATTCATTGTATTTTTGAAATGAAGAAATTGATAGTTCTCTTGGGATTCGATCTGGTCTCACTATTACTGCAAATCAAATTGTAGTCCATTAAAAGAATCAACACAATAAATATTTATATTGGCATGTCTCGATAACTTGGTCAAAATTTGGCACATTTGCCGGGGAACTATCTCAGTTTCTTAGTTTCTTTCTGATTTTTCTGTTGGTAAGACACCCGAAGTAGCAATTGAAATTAATCATGACAAATTATTTCCAGCATTACGAGTGAAGTGACCAAGAAGCCTCAATAAGAGATATTAATGAGGTACGTAATTTTCGCTTTGAAAATGAAATTTCAGAATTGACTTTTTTGGTTTGTCAATTAGTTGCAAGAGAAATGCGAAGCACTCATCAAATGAATGCATTTGAAGGCTTCAATTCGAGCTATGAGAATAATGGAGGATATCATACGAATGAAGCTCAACCGTATTATGAACCTCAGAAATTTGCACCTAATTATATGTTTTAAATAATAGCTCACGTGCGAAATAAGTTACGAAGTATGTCCAGTCAATTAAACAATTTAAAGAGAGAAGTGGAGGCATTATCATTGTCAATGGTGGCAAAATCAGAGAAAAATAGTGTCGTTGCACTCCAAGGTGAGGAAATTGAATCAACCTTTTTCCCACCTATGTTTGTGCTTGAGGAGAAAGACGAAGATTTCACCGAGGTAAAATCTAATCTTATTTCTTCCTGTTCGCCTGAAAAATACAAGGGTCACGGTACGTTTGTAGATCCAGTTGATGTCCAGCAGTGGCTGCCGCCCAGCAACCTGCTGCTCCGGCAGCAGTGGCTGCTGCTGGCTCAGCAGCAGGCAGCGGCTGCTGCTGTGGCACCCAGTGCCACGGGCAGCGGTCACCGCCGGCGGAAGGCGGCAGCCTCGCACCCCGGGAACAACCAAATTTTTTTTTATAAACAGAAAAAAAAATGGCATCCATAAACAAGAAATTCACCAAAAATTCCAAAACATACAATTAAATTAAACAAACATAAACCTATATGCATATTCAATTTCAATTGTATAAAATCAAATGGGAAAAATCTTAAACCCAAACCAAGAACCCCAATTAAAAACCTTCAATTTTAACAATTTTCACGGATCAAAAGCCTGCTCTGATACCGCTGTTGGGATTTGTCACCGGAAATCACCCGATTAAAGCGGAAGAACGCGATGATTTCCTCAAGTCCGTGCCCAAGAGCAATTGAGATGGAAATTGGAAAAATAAAAATTTAATCACAATAGATAAATCTCTTACCCGGAATATCGCTTTAAGAGATGGATGTAGACTGCAGGAATCAATCTAGAATCCCTCCTCGTTCACGTACACGAAGGCCTAACGAACACCACCCGTGTTAGCATCGGAAAACACGAAACTTTTTGAGAGGAGGCTTGGGTGAATTTCGGCTATGCTTGCTTGGACTAATGATGGCCGAAATTCCTAGGGTTATTAAACCCTAGGTTGGCCGAAATTCCCTAGAGGAATTTTGGCCCAACTTGGCTCCTTATTTGTGTGGGCTTCCTTCTTTTAATTCAGGCCCAATCTTATTTTAATTAGTCTGGTTTAAATTAATTTCAAGCCCAACTTTAATTTACCCATGTATTTAATATATTACACCTAGTTATATATTATTTACATTTAAATTAAAATTAGTTTGACCAATTAATTTAATCCATCAAATTAAAATTAGATCTTCACAAAATAGAATCATATGTAAACCTATACATATGAATATTTCCACCTAGGAAATAATTTCATAATTAATCCAATTAATTACGAAGAGCCAATCAAATATTAATTTTATTATAATGATCAATCTAATTGATCTTTATAATGTAATTAATGTACACCTCTCTCCAGAGTGTATACTCTAAGTATACATGTGATTCCTTAAGTCAATGTTCAGTCGCTCAATGTGTAAGATCCTGTGGGCCCATCTTTATGTTGGCAGTGGGCCCGTGGCCCACAGATTGCAGTTGGGCTCTAGCAAGCCACTGCAGCCCCCAATTAAGATGGAGATGGTAGTCTAACTGTTATCATAACCCTGTAGTTTAAACTTGTACATCCCATGTCATTGATATCGGTGTCCAACACAGAGGCATGGATTGATCACCCTCTTTTGTGTCTAGACATTAACTTGATCCTGAATGCACTGAAGCTCACAAACAAGTTCCCACTTGTTTGGGTGTGGCCACACTTTTATCAGTCGCATTCATCAAGAGGCCGGTGATATCTTCCCAGTGGACTACTGAGTGACAAATCCCTTCTGCATATCCATAGCATTACCATGCTAAGTGACATACCCGAAAGTACCCATACTTGGCACCCTATTACAGGCCCTTTAGGCGTACCCCTAAGTATGCGACCTCACATGCAACACCATCATATGGTCAGGTCAAAGGATCCATACAAGTACTACACGAGAATCACTTGTGATACTATACCATGTGGATTTCTCGTTTAGTGGATCTATCCAGTACCATGCTCCTTATGCATGTACCCATTAACTTGGTTGACATCCCATGTCCAATGACCGGTAAGACACCGCCATACAACCAGGTTAATGATAGTCTCTTGTTCCATTAATTTCCATGACTGGAACAGACTATGGATCTATTCATGGTCATATCGTTTACCCTATCCATGGTCTTACTACCAAGTGCATGACACTGGTCATCATGGATATGGATATGTCCATTGGATACTTTATTTAATATATTGCACAAGATAGATATAATAAATGAATTAATGCCTTTATTAATAACATAAATAATTATAATACATAAATCCAATAAATGTATGATACAAATACAAGGACCAATGCCTCGGGACTAGGGCATATCCAACAGAAGATTCCTCAGTAGGGGCAATGTTGGCACAAGAACAAGATGGCAAGAAGGAGTACCCTATTTACTATCTCAGCAAGAAGCTGCTGGAATATGAAACCAAGTACACTGTGGAAGAGAAGACATGTGTGACAATGATCTGGCTGACCAAGAAGTTACGCCATTACTTCCAGTCATACAAAGTGCAAGCCGTGGCCAAAGTGGATCCAATGAAGTATCCTTATGAAGCACCCATGCTAGTTGGGCAGTTATCTAGGTGGCTCTTGCTTTTGTCAAAATTTGACGTCGAGTACATCAATAAGAAAACCATCAAAGGGTGAGCCGTAGCAGAATTTCTAGCAATTCAATCGCTGGAATCAGATTACACAGAGAATTTGGAGTTCTCGGATAAACAGCTAGCCATGGTGGAAGTAAAGAGATGGGTTATGTGCTTTGATGGTGCTGTGAATAGAAAAGGTACTGGACTTGGAGTAATCATTGCAACACCAGATGGCGAAATCATTCCTTTGTTAAAGAGGTTGGATTTTCCTACAACTAATAACGAAATAGAATATGAAGCATGCTTATTTGGGATGGAAGCTCTATTAACTCTAGGGGCGAGTGATGTCTTGATCATTAGAGATTCACTTTTAGTGATTAGGCAAGCTCAAGGCGAATGAGAGTTGAAAGAACAAGCCTTACGGCCTTACTTGGAGGTGCTACAGTACAGAAGAGAGCTTTTCAGCCAATGTGAATTCAGACATATCCCCAGAGATGAGAACAAGATGGCTGATGCACTAGCAACACTATCTTCCATGTGGGAAAATCCAAAAGAAACTCAAGTACAACCACTAGTTATAGCAACTTCCTGACAACCCTACTTTAACGTGCACGAAGTAATGGAATTGACAGCTGAAGAAAAGCCATGGTTCTTTGACATCTACCAGTATGTGAAGGAAGGAAAATACCTAGAGGGAGCCAGTGCCGCTGATAAGGTGTCATTAAGAAAATTAGCTAACCAGTTCAGAATCTTCGAAGATAAGCTATACAAGAGGACAACAAATGGAGTTCTTTTAAGATGTCTGACAGAACAGGAGGCAGAAACAGTGATGCAGCAAGTATATGCAGGATCTTGCGGGCCACATATGAATGGACTTGCTATGGCTACAAAGATAATGAGACAGGGGTATTTCTAGATGACTATGCAGGCTGAATATATAAGGAAAGTGAGAAGATGTCACGAGTGCCAGATCGACACTGATATCAGTCATTTGCCACCACTTGAATTACAGAATCTGGCCTCTCCTTGGCCATTTTCAGCATGGTGGATAGATATGATTGGAGAAATTCATCCTGCAGCATCTAATGGACATCGATTCATAGTTGTGGCAGTTGACTACTTTTCAAAATGGGTGGAGGCAGAATCCTTTGCTAGTGTAACAGCTAAGTAGATGGTCAAGTTTATCCAGAAGAACATCTTCACTCGATATGGGATTCCCCACCATGTAGTGACTGACAACAGAGTGCAGTTTCAAGGGGCAACAGCTGAGCTGCTTGTAGAACATAGCATTGAGCACCATAAGTCTTCTCCATATAGGCCCCAAGCTAACGGCGCAGTGGAAGCAGCTAATAAGGCGATAAAGAAGATCTTTTCAAAAATGATAACTACCTACAGAGATTGGGCTGACAAACTGCCATATGCTCTTTGGGGTTACAGAACTAGTGTTAGAACACCAACAGAGGAAACCCCTTATGCCCTGGTGTATGGTATGGAAGCAGTATTACCAGTAGAAATAGAGCTTAAGTCACTCAGAGTCACCTTGGAAGCTCAGTTACCAGAAACTGAGTGGGCTCAAGCTAGATACGAGCAATTGACTGTGCTAAATGAAAAGCGGCTAAAAGCACTAGATCATTTGCAAATGTACCAATGTAGAATGGCCAGAGCTTATAATCAGAATGTGAAGTACCCTAGGTGGCAGTTGAAAGCAGGGGACTTGGTTCTGAAACTATTAAGGCCTTCAAATATTGATGTTAGGGGGAAGTTCAGACCCAACTGGGAAGGGCCTTATGTTGTGAAGAAGGTGGTGTCAACATCATAGACATGGACGGAAACGAGTTCACAAATCCTATCAACCAAGACTGCTTAAATTTTTATCATGTATAAAAAAAAAAAGAGTCTACTAGGCTGAAAACTCAAAAAGAGCGGCTTAGGCAAAAGTTAAGACGTGAGAGAAAATGATCAGTCGGAAAATCTAAAAGGGACGACTGGTGACGGATTCTGGTTCTGTATGGAGCGTATACCGTTTTGGGAACCAATCTTTTCAAATGTACTCATTTTGATTTTATCAATGAAGTGAAATGTTTGTTTAAATATATTTGTGTGGTTATGTCAAATGCATAAACAAAGTTATCTCACTTAAACATCTATTTAAGGAAAGCGCTTTGCATTTAACTGGTTAAACATATCACGTCATTTAACAATGGAGATGTACTAAATACATACAATCTGAAATCTTTTATCATCATCCAAATCTAATTCATCTTTCCAAAGAGCAACAGTGGTTGTCTAAGAACTTGACTATTGAAGAAATCAAGCTGAGTAAAAGCTACACTGGCCTGATGAATCGCTCCTTTCATCTGCTCTTTTGGACTGATTCTGTGAAACCTTATTTTCTACTATCAATGGCTTCTAAGAAGAAATTAAACTCTAATCTTGCTCCATGCAGCCTTTTTCTCCTCATCACCTCATCAGCAGAAGGATGACGGGGCAAGTGGCTATGGCGCCATTTTAGTCGGTCTTTTCTCATCTTAAACTAGAAAAAAAAAGAAGAAAGAAAGAGCTCGCTGCGGCGAAAACCGAAAAGGCGCCTCAAGCAAAAGTTAGAGCAGCTCGCTGGGCTGAAAACCAACATTGGGCGACCTAGGAAAAATTTAGAGCACTTCCAGATTGATAAATCACAGAGACAGAAGTGTAGAACTTCTCCACCGATTCCCCATAGGAATCTTTACAGTATCCGCCAGCAGGATTCTCCATATTACTCCCTAGTGGGACATTTACAAGGGACATTTCGATCTTTTCCCCAGCAGTTGTCACGCATCCCTAGTAGTCATCTCATTTCCTCAGTAGTCCTCACATATCTTCACCAAGGAAAAGCTTCGTGTAAGGAGTGTCTTCCGCCAGCCAGGGGCAAAACATACCTTCCCCAGCAGAAAGGAGAAGCATCAATATTAAACAAACGATGAAAAGTACATCCTTTAGGATCCACGTGCATATGCATCATCACGCATACATATACAACATACACAGAGCATTCATCACTAGCTAGTCTTCATTCTTGATCGAAGGGGCAAAAATTTTTGTTCAAAATCTCTCGATCAAGGAATGAGGACTCGCTATTTCAAATGCAGGAATTCGTCATCATTGTCTCGGACACGGACAGATCCCTAGCAGATCCGCCTCGGGTAACATAGACCCGGTATCGGCCTAGATCGGCTCTATTCTCGATCCCCAGCAGATCCACCTCGGGTAACATAGACCCGATATCGGCCCAGATCGACTTCATTCTAGATCCCCAACAGATCCACCTCGGGTAACATAGACCTGGTATCGGCCCAGATCAACTTCATTCCAAATCCCCAGTAGATCCGCCTCGGGTAACATAGACCCGGTATCGGCCCAGATCGGCTCCATTGCATTTCATCATCAACCTTGCCTCGGGTAACCTAGACCTGGTATCAGCTTATTTCATCGTCAACCTTGCCTTGGGTAACCTAGACCCGGTATCGGCTTATTTCACCATCAACCTTGCCTCGGGTAACCTAAACCCGATATCGGCCTATTTCATCAACCTTACCATGGGTAACGTAAACCCGGTATCAGATTCATCGTTTCAAGTCTCAGCAGATCCACCTCGGATATATGTAAATCCGGTATCAGCCCAGATCAGCTTCGCCTCAGGAATGTAAACCCGGTATCGGCTTATTTCATCCAATCAACTCAGTGCATCATCATGACAGTGAGACTTTAACAAGTTAGTTGTACCTTTTCTTTCTTGCGTCTACAACGCTTCAATTCGCGCTCTCAAATTCATCACCTCAGGTATTTTAGACCTGAAGTTGGGTGTCAAATTTGATCACGCGAGGGGCAGCTGTAAGCGCTTGAATTTTCCAGACTTAAAAAAAAATTTTGTGTCACAGGACTGTAAGTATAGTCCTGCGACTGTATTTACAGTCGTGTGACAATAATTAAAAATTACAGTCGTATGACTGTAAATAAGTAGTAGGTAGCAGAAGCCCATACCATAAAAATAAAAAATAAGGTGATTTGAAGGCCAATTAATGCCTGGATTTGCAGCACAAGAAAAGGCACATAAAAAGGAGAAAGAAGAAAGAAAGGGGGTTTTTTTTTTTGGCTCTTAGGATTTTGGCCAGAAATTGAGAGAAAAATTAGAAGAGAATAGAAGGAAAAAGGAGAGGAAAAGAAGAAAAACCCAACAAGCATCATGTTTTTCTCCTCTTTTTCTTTTAATTCTGGTGTGATAAGTTTAAAACTTGATAGAAATCATAGGTTAACAACTTGGCACACTAAATTAAAGTAATTCCAGACCTTAAATCCACCAAAAATCCGTGACTTTTTGGAGATTTTGGACCACTTTTGGAACCTTAACACACAAGGAAAAAGAAGCAATTTGGAGTCAATTGGGGCATTTCCAGCAGTCAAACCCATGATGGATCAGCGCCACAAAGGTAATTGCACTAAAACTTTCATTTTGTTGCTTTTTCTGGGTGTTTTGATGTGATTTTGTGCATAAAACTCATTTTTCTGGCTTGCTGCTTCTGGAAATAAGAACAGTCGTACGACTGTTCTTATGACAAAGAACAGCCGTACGACTGTTCTTGTGACAAAGAACAGTCGCACGACTGTATATATGGTCGTACGAGTGTTCTTAATTTCTCGCGGCCATTAGTTTTATTTGAATAATTTTGGTGATTTTCTGCATTTGGAGGATCTATAGTCGCACGACTGTAACTACAGTCGTACGACTCTAATTACAGTCGTGTGAGAAAATTTTATAGTCGCACGGTTGTAATTACAGCCGAGCGACTGTAATTTCCGTCCAAAAGCAGAATTTCCAGAAAAATCCCTAAAAATTCTAAAAAATCATAAAAATTCAGAAAACTCAGAAAATCACCAAAAATGAATTTTTTTGTGTGCATTCACGACCTTAGATTTAATTTTTGATGTTATTGCATTTAGAACAACGCAACGATGAAGACCCGGATCTCCCGAAAACCGACCCACCTCACATGCTGAATTAAAATAAATTGGAAAAAGAAAATATTTTCAAAATGATTTTCTCACAAAACAAAAATACATGGACGTTTCAAAATTGTTTTCCAGGTCTAATCGGGCCGGCTAGCCGAGCCGGCCCAGTTATCCCCTAATTGCATGCCCCGAACTCCTTAAAATCCCATTCTGTCCTACTTGAGTCCTATTTGTGGTGTGCTATAAACTGTGCTAACTGTCTGTTTTGCAGCTTTTAATTTCTTTTATTTTTATTTTTTATGTAATTAATAGTTTAGTCCGTGTATTTTAGGCGATTGTAATTTTCTAGATCATTCGTGTATTTTAGGCGCTTGTAAAGTGAGGTTGAGAGTTTTTATTTTTATTCAATTGGGTTGTAATAATTTATTTATTCACAGCTTTTGACTTTATTTAGATTTGTTTGTACGCTGTGTGCTTTAATTTAATACAAAGGTACTTTAGAAATCTAAAATACCATCTATGAACATTGGCCAATTATATTTTGATTAGACATGAAATAAGGGACTTGTTTGGACCTACATCTCTGGAAGGTGTAGCGGCCTTCAACCGGTTTAGCTACACTGCAATTTCCCGGTTGAGCTGAGCTGGGTGGTGACTCCTACACTATCTATTGAGACTTAAGTCTCGGTTCTTTTCCAAAAACTGAATTTTCATTCTAAAAAGCCTACGTGAGGGAGGGTTGCCTGATATCGCGACTCCCTTCCGAGAGAGTTGTTGTAAAGTCGAAAAACGTCGTCTACTCACAATACCCACAAGCTATTAGTGGGTTCTAGCAAACCATTAAAACTACCCAAATAAGATGAAGACATCAATCTTATGCAAGGCATAAACCCTGTAGTAACTTATATATCCTCTGCCAATGATATCGGTGTCCTACAAGAAGGATGGTGATGTCACCCTTTATAACTGCATGGACATTCCTTGATACCGAGTAAATTGAATTTCACAAAAAAGTAATCACCAAGTGATTCCTTATTTGGGTGTGTCCATACTCTTATCATCCCTACTCATCAAGTGGTCGGTGATATTTGCTGTAAGTTAACAGAGTGGCAAATCCTTTCACATTCTTACTAGTCCTTCCATGATCACTAGCATACCCAATCATACCATACTTGGCACCTTGTCATAGACCTGTTAGGCATACATCAAAGCACTAGCGTTCACATATAGGCCTATAGGAATATCAGGTCTAATGATCCAATAAAAGTAGTACTTGAGAACCACCTATTGTTAGTGTATGCCCGGTCCCTGTATTATCTAACCGGATGATTTGTTATAATAAAAGGCATAATCTTATTTATTATATTTCTTGTGCAATTTAATAAATAAAGAGAATCCATTAACTGTTATTTTACTCATGTATGTCGGTACCGTTCTTTGGGTAGTAAGGCCATGAGTAGGGAATAAACACAAATTATAAAGCTATCCCTAGTCTGTTAAAGTCATAAGAATGATTTTAACTAAAGGCTAGCATGTGTCTTGATTGTATGGTAGTGTCTTACCGACCATTGGACATGGAACCTCAATCAAGAACATGGGCACATGTTGGTTTACATGGTGCTGGATCGATCCACTATGAGAACACCATATGGTTCCTATGTCATAGGTGCTTATATAATAGTACTTTTGTTGCCCTATAATTGTGCACTAGCAAGTGTCCTAGGTTAATTGTAGTGGTGGCAAGACAAGTGTCGATCCCATAAGGAATAAGGGAAAATTGTAAGAATTCCTAATAAATCGTCAGGTGAGATTTTCCAAGTGATCAACAATACAAATTTAAATAAACTGAACTCAATATAAAATAAGCAAAATAACATAAGGAGGTTGCTTAAAACAAGAGATGAAAAATAATAATAATAGCATAGACTTCCACCAGTTAGACAGGCAATCTCGAGGTATCTTTCTCTAGGATTAATTATGAATATATTAAGGATGTAGATCTAAGGTTTCTTGCCCACTACCCATCTCGACCTTACTTGGATTCTATGACTACCAAAGCAAGCTTATCTCTCAACCTCACTTAGCATAGGCATTCATGCATTAAGTCAAGCAAGCATTCTATCATAAATAGAAACCTTTAGCACACCCCTAATCTCTTTTCGGTCTTATGGTAAGTATGTGTGTGTGTGATTTTCCATATTCCCAAATCTCCTCTCAGTCTCATTAGGAATACTAGGCATACAACGGGGCCCCATCATAATTTTGATAAATTCTTCACCACACAATCATCTGAGCATAATATTCATGATAAACACGAGAAAGACTTCCCAAGGTCACCAGCCTAAGCTGGTTTCAGCCTGTTGGGAAACTACTCACAACACATAATTAAAGTAAAAACGAGATTGCTTAACCAGAAGACTTGAAAGAAAAATTAAGAAATTAAAATTAAAGCAAAGAAAAGTAATGGTAGTTGGAGAACATTCAATGCTCTTCCCCCCTTTGAACAGCGGACTATATATAGCCCCAAAAAGAAAAGAAAGATAATTCACCTAGAGCCTTGTTCCAAGATTAAATTAATAACAAAAAATTATCAACCACAAATACAATGGCTTCCTCAAGAAGCCAAGGACAGTTCTGGCATTTCCACAAGAATAAATATCTTCTCCTCACTCTGGGCCGCGCCTTTCCCTTCACTTCCGGTCCGTCCACGCTGCAGCCCAATCCAACTCTTTTATCACTTTTCTACTTCTTGAGATTTCCAAATTCCAGCAGTCTTCCTGAACCGCGCTTTAGACCTGGAAAAACTTAATATTAGCTATGAATCCTCTCTTCTCAAAGGAATTTTACCAAATTAGCTGCTAAATTTTTGCACAATTGACTGGTAATATTCTCACTTATCAATAACCCCCACACTTGAACATTGCTTGTCCTCAAGCAATCCAAGAATAAAACAGAAAAAGAGAAAAGAAAGAAAGAAAACTTTGAAAGAAATGCAAATAAAACATTTTAACTTAACTTAAGTAGCAACCAATAATCAATCCATCACCCTTGAATAACAAGACTTCTATGCAACACACGAAAATTGAGAATACCAAATCTATCAAAGCATTCTTAAGAGACCTGGCTTAGCTTCATAAACATCATAAGGCTTCAAGACCAAACCTGAAATTTCAGCAAGCTATCAAGAAATTAGACCTAAATTGCCTCTTTAAAAGAGATCACTCACTCTCTAGTGTTTGGGCGATTTGAATAAGAACTCTCAGCAGTAACAAACATTGGCCTTAAACCAAAAACTTAAGCAAATATTCTATCGCTACCACTTAATTAGATGCACAATCAAAAGGTCTTATACAAGGGCTGTAATGTAAGGCTTAGGTTAGGGGTGTGTCAAAAAGGCTTTTTAGGTTAAAGGAATACCATCTCAATCAACACAATAGAACAACAAGTGACTCACCAAAAGAACTTAAGCAACCAAGGACAGATAAGGATAGGAAACTTAATAATTTAGATGCAATATCAAGTACTTCAAGAATTTTAAGCACAAGAAGGCATATGAACATCTTAGCATAGATATTCAACACAGAACATCTTAAAAGAACTTCTCTTTCTATTTTTTTTGAAAGAAAAATTAAGAAATTGAAATTAAACAATTGGATGTAATCAGTTGATAATATAAGATATAGTGAATTTGATCTTGCTAACACATTTGATTCTCAAGTAGTGTGGAATGAACAAAAATTCCAACTGCCTTTTGGCAAATACTAAGCTAAAAGTTGCAAACTGAAATTTTAAAGGAAGGATTATCATGAGAACATTTGTTTTTATGACCACATGAATTTCCAAGAAAGCCTGATGCAAAAGTTCAATTAGACTACTTGCTATTCGAAAACACTTTGATTTTGCTATGGTATTCCTAGGGTTCTTTGAACAAGATAATGTGAATTGGCTTAAGGAAAAACACATAATCGATTGAACAAAAATAACAGGCTTAGAGGCTCAAAGGGCCTTAAAGAAAAAAGGGAAGAGCAATGTTGGGGAAGTTTTTCAGGAATTAAGAAATAGAGATGGGTAACAAATGCCTTAATCATTTTGCACATGCGAAAAACCTTAATGTTTTGACAAAGACAATTTGCTAAGCTCTATCTTAAAAACTCAATATGTATGCCCACTCCACAAGGAATTCAAGCAAGATTTTATATTAAATCAAAGAAAATAGGCTCAAAAAAAACTCGTAGAGAAATATAGGGTTAATGCAAATTTGGCCTAACTCAAGCTATTAAGGTGAAACAAACTTTAAGGTCTTGAAGTCCTAAGTTGCTTAATCAACCAAAACCAGATTTTTTAAAAGTTTTTCTAATCAACAGACAATCAATTCTAAGGGTTTTACACAAGCTTCCTACATCCTTAGGATCAGAAAATCTCACTGGATGCTGACTCAAGAAAACACAGAGAAATCTAAAAATTTTAGACAAATTTTTACAAGAACCAAGAAAACTAATCACAAAGAAAACTTTACAAGCTCACACAGAAAACAGAGAACTCAAGACTACTTAAAACAGTAAATGCTCAGGCAGGGATTCCCAATCAGTAGACCAGCAATTACCAAACAATCAACCAGCAATCATGCATTACCAAATATCATCAGCAATTAATTTAAAATTTATTAGGTGGCTCTTCTCCCCCACACTTAAGATATGCTTTGCCCTCAAAGTATCAAATGCATGCAATAAAAATCCAAATCAGGGAGAAATAAACCACCTACTTCATGGCACAGAAAAATTTATTGAGAGAGGTCATTTGAAAAGAAGCATACCAAAGTTGGACAAGGAGGAGAAGGAGAACATATCACTCGGCAAGCTTAGAGGAGACTTGCTCCTCTTCTTCTTCTGATACATCCTGGATTTCTTCATCCGCTGAGTCCTCATCACCCTCCTCTTCAGGGATTTCCAACAGCAGCTTTTGGACCTCCTTGGGCTGGGCAGGCTTCTTACGCTCTTTCTGCATTTCCTCAATTGTGTCAGAATTCTCATCCTGCTTCTCCAACTTCTCTTCAAGGAGAGCAATCTTGTTTTCCAGGAGAGCAATTTTGGCCCTGTCTTCAATCTGCCTGACCACAGGCGGTCAATCAGGTTCACTATACATCTTTGAAATTCTTTCAAATTGCTTCAGCTTCTCTTGATCATTCAAAATTAGATCCTCAATGATTTGCGGCTAGTGGGAAGTGGAGGAAGGGGTGACAGGCCTTCTTCTTTTTGCTGGGAGCTCATAAGGCTGCTTGGACGCTGACTTGGCTTCTCTCTTCAGTTCAAGTTCCTTTTCTAATTGGAAAGCATCATCCCAAAGCATCCATTTCCCTACCACCTTCTTACATATTCCCATATGATTTAAATTAACAAATTCAAAAGGCGTTGGATGGCATTCTAGGGCCAGACCTTCTTTAGAAAACTCAGTCAGACAGGCTTTAGCAATTCTGGTCACATACGACCCACAGAGAATTTTTCCTTGCGGCTTGATGCTATCAATATAGTGAGCAAACCAAGCCCCCACATTCATCCTCTTTCCTTCAATCATGCACCAAAGAGAGAAAAGATCTTGATTTGGAACATGTGATTGGTTGTTCCTTCCGAAAATTGAACTAGCAATAAACTTCTGAAGAATCTTGTGGCTGTACTTTTTGATGTAAGAGGCAGAGGAAGATGTTGATGAATACTCATTCCGGTTAGTGAGTTCCTTCAAAAAGTCTGTAGGGTTAAACTCTGGTGCGAAGTCAGTGTAGGCCTAAGCAAATTCGTTAGATTCAAGAAAAGCAGTGTCCGCTACCCCCAAATATTGGTTGAGTTCAATCAAAGAGCAGGTCTTCCTCTTTCCCATCACTTTGAAGCTAAATTTTCGCTGATCATCCATTTCAGAAATCTCCCGGTTGAGAGTGAAAGTACTAAGGAACTCCAATGTCAGTTCTCTGAAGGCCGGTTCCTCAATCTGCGCATAAAATTTGAAACCTCCATTGGCTAACAACTGCCGAATTTCGTTATCAAGGCCCAGGGTTGACAAGACGTTCCAATCAAATGTTCTTGAGGGCACAAAGGTTAAGCCCTTGAATTGCTTGTACCTCTCGTTCTCCTTGTCGGTAAAATTCTGCATCTTGGCGAGAGTCTTTTCCACGGTGGGGGTTTCCGAATCGGAGGGTTGAATACTGACGGAGGAAGAGGAGGGTTTTACGCGGGAAGCACTTGGAGCATGCTTCGTAGCTTTCTTTTCCCTGGCCATTCTCACAATAGCATATCAAAGACAGAAAGAAAGAAAGTATGAAGACAGAAAGAGGAAATACAGAGAATTAGAAAGAGAAAAACAGAAGTAATGAAATAGGGGAGAAGAAGAAGGGTTTTAAAATGGAAATAAGTGAAGTGGGAACAGTTACCCAATTTGAATTTCAAAGTATAACTGACACAAGTTAGGGAGGAGGGAAACGTGGCGTCAGAGCGGGAGAGAGAAGCGGTAAAAATTGTGGCTGATGGGATTGAACACGTTTTCCAAAAAATTCACCTTTTTGATTCTCATAATTACTCCCTTGTTCCGAAAAATTTTTAGCCATAAAAAAAATTCTTACGGTTGAAAAATGAGAAATAAAGGCAAGTATGGACTTTAACAAAAAGAGAAGACAAATTTCAATTTGATGTTACTTCCTATACTTGCTCCAGTTATAGCCCTGCAAAAAGAAACAAAATTTCATGATTAATTACTGCATGTCAAAGTAAATGAAATAAAAGAGGGGTTAGAGATTTTCAAACAAAATTGCATCAATTCTGTGTTTGAAGCGGACACTAAGCAGTCTTAGATTGTTTAAGGTGGTTCAAGGTATTGGAGACTTCCAACACCACTTGATGATTCCTGCACAAGATACGGCTTTAATCTTTGGCCATTAATTTTAAAGATTTCACCACTTTGAATCATTATTTCAACTGCCCCATGTGAAAAGACCTGGTTCACAATAAATGGTCCAGTCCACCTAGATTTAAGCTTTCCCAGAAACAATCTCAGCTTTGAATTATACAGTAAGACTTTCTAGCCTTTGTAGAAAGTTTTCTCCTGAATTTTCTTGTCATGCCATTTTTTTTTATTTTCTCTTTGTAATTGATAGCATTTTCATAACTGAATAGCCTGAACTCTTCCAACTCATTCAACTGAAATTTCCATTTTTCACCTACCAAATTCATGTCAAAATTCAAATATGTTAGAGCCCATAAAGCCTTAAATTCTAATTCAACAGGTAAGTGACATGCTTTTCCATACAACAATCTAAAAGGTGACATCCCAATAGGTGTCTTGTAAGCCGTACGATATGCCCAAAGAGCATTATCAAGCTTTCTTGACCAGTCCTTCCTAGAATTGTTAACAGTTTTCTCAAGAATTCTCTTGATTTCTCTATTAGAAATCTCAACCTGCCCACTGGTCTGTGGGTGGTAAGGTGTAGCAATTCTATGAGTGACCCCATATTTAGTAAGAAGCCTTTTGATTCGGTTATTACAGAAATGAGTACCTTGATCACTGATTATAGCTCTATGAACTCCAAACCTTGTAAATAATTTCTTAAGAAACCTTACCACAACCCGAGCATCATTTGTAGGACTTGCAATGGCTTCTACCCACTTACTCACATAATCCACAGCAACCAATATATATTTATTTCCATGTGAGCTTGGGAAAGGTCCTATAAAATCAATATCCCAAACATCAAACACTTCACAAACAATGATATTATGTAGAGGCATAGCATTCTTGGCAGAGATATTACCTGTTCTTTGACATTCATTACACTCCAAAACAAACCTATGGGAATCCTTAAAAATTAAGGCCAAAAGAATCCACACTCCAGAACTTTTGAGGTTGTTCGGTTTGCACCAAGGTGACCTCCAGCTTCTTGAGTATGACACATTGACAAGATTGTTGGGACTTCTTCTTGTGAAGGACATCTTCTAATAATCTGATATGCACATAACTTAAAAAGAACGGGTTCCTCCCAAAAGTAATACTTTAAATCCGAAAGGAATTTCTTTCTTTGGTGAGAAGACAAAGATTGAGGCATAATTCCACAGGCTAAATAATTTGCAATATCACCAAACCAAGGTATAGAATGTACCGCATAAAGTTGTTCATCAGGAAAAAAAAGCAGCAATCTCAGGTTGCTTATCGAGGTTGCTTAGTGTAATTCTGTTGTGTCTCTGTCAAGGTTTTGCTTGTGTAGTAGATGGGACGGAAATGCTTGTCTCTCCTCTGGCCTAGCACAGCTCCAATGCAGGTGTCACTAGCATCGCACATAAGCTCCAATCACCAATTTCGCCTTAAGAGTTTTAAAAGCTTTTTCACCAGCTTCATCAAAACAGAATTGAACATCCTTGTGCAAAAGTGCTGTTAGTGGCTGGGCAATTTTAGAGAAATCTTTTATGAATCTTCTGTAAAACCCCGCGTGACCAAGAAAACTTCAAATTTCTTTAACATAAGTGGGAGCAGCTAGCTTTTCAATGACTTCTACCTTTGCTTTATCAACCTCCATTCCTCTTGAAGATATTTTGTTGCCGAGAACAATGCCTTCATCAACCATGGAGTGACATTTTTCCCAATTCAATACAAGATTGGTCTCCTTGCATCTGGTTAGGACTGCTTCAAGATTGTTAAGACAGGATTGGAAAGTCTCACCATATACTGAGAAATCATCCATGAAGATTTCACCTGTCTTTTCGGCCATGTCATGGAAAATCGCCATCATGCATCTCTGGAAAGTTGCTGGAGCATTACACAATCTGAATGGAATCCTTTTATAAGCATAGGTGCCATATGGACAGGTAAATGTTGTTTTCTCTTGATCTTGGGGATGAATAGGAATCTGATTGTACCCTAAATAGCCATCAAGAAAACAATAAAATGCATTACCTGAAAGTCTTTCTAGCATATGGTCAATGAATGACAGTGGGAAATGATCTTTTCGTGTCGCATCATTGAGCTTTCGGTAGTCAATGCAAACTCTCCATCCAGTAACTGTTCTTGTAGGAATGAGTTCATTTTTGCTCATTCTGAATAACAGTAATCCCACCTTTCTTCGGGACTACCAAAACAGGGCTAGTCCACACTGATTCAGATATAGGGTAGATAATTCATGCATCAAGTAGCTTAATTACCTCCTTTTTCACAAGTTCCTTCATATTAGGATTCAGTCTCCTCTGAGGTTGTATAACAGGCTTATGATCTTCCTCCATTAGAATACGATGGACACAAATAGAAGGACTAATGCCTTTTATATCCGAGATTGTCCAGGCCATTGCTTCCTTGTTCTTTTTCAAGACACAAAGTAATTGATTTTTCTGCTCGTAGGTAAGTTTTGAAGAGATAATTACAAGTAAGTTGCTTGGTGGATCAAGGAAGGCATATTCTAAATGAGAGGGTAATGGTTTCAATTCTAGAGTAGGAGGCTCTTCAATGGAAGGTTTAGAATGCAGTGTGGGTGTATAGTCTAAAGGTTCAATGAATTGCCTGCTTCCTAAGATTGCTGGACATCCAATTTCAGCTTCAATTTGCTTTTCCATATCTTCTTCTTCATTCTCAAAATCTGTTTCCTCAAATTCCTTCATGAAAAATGGGTTTAAATTGACATTAGTAGCATCAATAAAATAACAGTGATCATCACAAGCAGGAGGATATTTCATGGCTTCATTCATCTTAAAGACTACTTCCTCATCATGAATTTTCAAAATTAGCTTACCATTACGCACATCAATTAATGCACGACCTGTTGCTAAAAAGGGTCTTCCTAAAATAATAGGGACATGCAAGTCTTCATCCATATCCATCACAATGAAATCAACAGGAAGTATAAATTTTCCTATCTTAACCAAAAAATCTTCAATTATTCCCCTATGATATCTTATAGTTCTGTCAGCAAGTTGTATGGAAACCCTAGTAGGTTGAGGTTCTCCTAACCCTAATTGTTTGTAGATGTAATATGGCATGAGATTGATGCTTGCTTCTAAATCAGACAATGCATTTTCAATATTAAGGTTACCAATAGAGCAAGGTATAGAAAAACTCCCTAGATCTTTGATCTTGGCTAGTAAAGGTTGCTTGCTTTGAAGGATTGATGAGAAATCTTTGTTGAGTTGCACCATTGCTACATTCTCCAACTTCTTTTTATTAGCAAGAAGTTCCTTCAAGAATCTCACATATAAGGGCATCTGTGCAAGTGCTTCCGCAAAGGGTATGTTGATGTGAAGCTTCTTAAAGACCTCTAGAAACTTATCAAATTGCTTAGCCATGTCATGTTGCTTAGCTCTTTGTGGATAAGGTATCCTTGGTTGATAAGCAGGTACAGGTTGTCCATCTTGAATAGAGGTGTTTTGAATTGAGTCTGAGGTTGCTTGATTCTGCTCTGATTGAGCATTCTCTAGCTGCACTTGAGATTGCTTAACTGTGTCAGAAGGTTGCTCAGTAATGTGAGCAATCTTAGGTTGCTCAATCTTTTCAACGATCTTTTCTTCTGAGTCTTTGTTCTTGTCCATAATGTTCATCTTATGAGTTTGCTCAACATTCTTACCACTTCTCAGAGTAATAGCTTTCCACTCCTCTCTCGGATTGGGTTCAGTATTGCTTGGAATTACCCCTTTGTTCTTTGGAGTAACAATATTTGTAAGTTGCTGGAGCTGAGTCTCCATGTTCTTCACATAAGCTTGAGTCTGCTTCATGAACTGAGACATCATTTTCTTCATCTCTTCAACCTCTGATTTCTTAGATGCATATGATGGTCTAGCTTGTTGAACATGACTAGGTGGTTGATGAGGTTGGAAATTGCTGTGAGGCTGCTGGAAAGGTACATGAGGTTGCTTGCCAGGTTGTTGGTTCCAAGAGAAATTAGGATGATTGCGCCATCCTAGATTATAAGTGTTGGAAAATGGATTGTTCTGCCTTGGATTATTTCCAATATAATCACATTGCTCCTGATTGAGTGAGATATCACAACCAATGCTTCTATGATCACTTCCACAAAATTCACACAATATCTTTGAACTGGAAATGGCTGAGATATTCCGCTTGGCTAACAATTTAAGGATCAGTTCTACTTTGTCAGAAAGCTTGGCAACATCGTCTGATTCAGCTGTCTTTTCTTGATCCTCACATGCTGAATGCCATTTATAACTGGTATTGACCAACCTTTCAACCAATTCATAAAGCTCTTCTGGTGCCAGTTCTTCTGGGTCTCCATTTGCAGCTGATTCAATTTGAATCTTATATGCATTTGTCAAACCATTATAGAAGTTTTGAATCTGCATCCACAAAGGAAATCCATCCTTGTATCTTTCCCAGGCTTCTGACAGAGATTCATCATATTGCTGACGAAAATGAGTAACCTCATTTCTTTACTTGATTGCTTGTCTGGGCGGAAAATACTTAGTCATAAAGACTTGAGCCATTTCAACCCAGGTTGTAACCGAACCTGGTTAAAGATTCTTCAGCCAAATTTTAGCCTTATCCCTTAGTGAGAAAGGAAAAAGCTTTAATCTTACCACATCATCTGAGACTCCTCGGTTAGTACGGAAAGTATTGCACATAGTCACAAAATCTTGGATGTGAGCATTTGGATCTTCTCCGGGCAATCCTCCAAACTAAACAACAGCTTGAAGCATTTGAATCATATAGGCTTTGATCTCAAAGACATTGTCCCCTTCATTGGGTATCAAAATGCAAAAAGAGTGTCCTTCAGTGATAGGTCTCCAATATTCCTTAAGTCTTCGCCTCGGGGGAGGAAGATGAACTTCTCCCTCTCCTTCTGGTGGTGGAGCTGGCAAAATTTGTTCAGCCATTCTCTGTCTCCTTCTGGCTCTTCTGATAGCACCACTCCTTCTCCTACAAGTCCTTTTGATCTCTGGATCTATAGGAATTAGAGGGATTCCTGCTCTTCGCATACACCAGGAGATTACTTAAACAGAGAATTTCTGCACAAAACACCAAACACCAAATCAAACAAACGAATTTACAAGAAATCTTTAAAAATTTTTAACCGTTATTCCCCGGCAACAGCGCCAAAAACTTGTTGCCCTATAATTGTGCACTAGCAAGTGTACTAGGTTAATTGTAGTGGTGGCAAGACAAGTGTCGATCCCACAGGGAATAAGGGAAAATTGTAAGAATTCCTAATAAATCGTCAAGTGAGATTTTCCAAGTGATCAACAATACAAACTTAAATAAACTGAACTCAATATAAAATAAGCAAAATAACATAAGAATGTTGCTTAAAACAGGAGATGACAAACAATAATAACAGCACAGACTTCCACCAATTAGACAGGCAATCTCGAGGTATCTTTCTCTAGCATTAATTATGAATATATTAAGGACATAAATCTAAGGTTTCTTGCCCTCTACCCACCAAGCTTATCTCTCGACCTCACTTGGATTCTATGACTACCCAACCAAGCTTATCTCTCAACCTCACTTAGCATACACATTCATGCATTAAGTCAAGCAAGCATTCTATCATAAATAGAAACCCTAAGCACACCCCCAATCTCCTCTCGGTCTCATGGTAAGTATGTGTGTATGTAATTTTCCATATTCCCAAATCTCCTCTCGGTCTCATTAGGAATACTAGGCATACAACGGGGCCCCATCGTAATTTTGATAAATTCTTCACCACACAATCATCTGAGCATAATATTCATAACAAACACGAGAAACACTTCCCAAGGTCACCAGCCTAAGCTGGTTTCAGCCTGTTGGGAAACTACTCACAACACATAATTAAAGTAAAAACGAGATTGCTTAACCAGAAGACTTGAAAGAAAAATTAAGAAATTAAAATTAAAGCAAAGAAAAGTAATGGTGGTTGGAGAACATTCAATGCTCTTCCCCCCTTTGAACAGCGGACTATATATAGGCCCAAAAAGAAAAGAAAGATAATTCACCTAGAGCCTTGTTCCAAGATTAAACTAATAACAAAAAATTATCAACCACAAATACAATGGCTTCCTCAAGAAGCCAAGGACAGTTATGGCATTTCCACAAGAATAAATATCTTCTCCTCACTCTGGGCTGTGCCTCTCCCTTCACTTCCGGCCCGTCCACGCCGCAGCCCAATCCAACTTTTTTATCTCTTTTCTACTTCTTGAGATTTTCAAATTCCAGCAGTCTTCCTGAACCACGCTTTAGACCTGGAAAAACTTAGTATTAGCTATGAATCCTCTCTTCTCAAAGGAATTTTACCAAATTAGCTGCTAAATTTTTGCATAATTGACCGGTAATATTCTCACTTATCAACTTATATCGGATCCTATGACTTGATATCACTTTAAACCTAGGTGCTATCTTACATAGTTTGACATATGCCTAACAGGCCTTTAATAGGGTGCCAAGTATGTGTATGATTAGGTATGCTAGTGATCATTCTAGGGATGTGAGTGATGTGATGGGACTTGCCTCTCTCTTAATTAAGAGTAGATATCACTAACCACTTGATGAGTAAGATTGAGAAGAGCATGGCCATGCCCAAGTAAGGGAATCGCTAAGTGATTAGTTGCTTGTGTTTTTCAGTCAACTCGGAAACAAGGAATGTCCTTACAGTTAAAGTAGAGGTGAGCAAAAACAAACCGCAAACAAAAACCCAAACCGAACAGAGACTAAAAACCAAATCGAACCGAACCAAACTCTATTTGGTTTGGTTTTGGTTTTATAAAATTTAATAATTTGGTTTCTGGTTTGGTTTTTGATTTTTGCTGAAAAAACCGAAACCGAACCGAACCGTAATAGGAAAAAATATTTTTCAAAAACATGTATATGTATATAAATAAATTTTATTTGGCATATTATATATTTATATTATTATATAGTTTGTATTTATGAGACTTGAGTAATATACATGTAATATAAATTATTTTTAAGCAATACTTTACATGTAATTTATAAAAAATAATGATAATAAAAATTAAAAAATTGAAATTTTTGTTGATTCGCTTTTAACCGAACAAAACCATAATCGAACCAAACTGGTTCATTCGGTTTGACCCAAACCATATGAACTTTGGTTTGGTTTTGGTTTCTATTTTTCTTCTACTTTTGTTTTTTGGTTCGGTTCGGTTTTTGAATCGAACTATGTTTTGCTCACCGCTAAGTTAAAGAGGGTGACATCGTCATACCTCTTGCAACACACCGACATCATTGGCATGGTATGTATAAGTTTACTACAAGGTTCATCTCTCCACTTGATTGATGTTTTCATCTTAATTGGATAACTCTAACGGTTTACTAAAACCCACTTATAGCTTGTGGGTTTAAAGGCTTTTGGGCCCACTGCCAACATAGGATGAACCTACAGGATTGCACATAAAGGATTTTTGATTGAGTTAGTCACGGACTGTTAATATGTATGTGTTACATTTTTAATTTGAGCTAGTGGTGTAGACCTTGTGAGACTAAACTTTATTTTAATTTGTTAATTTGTTACCATGTGATAAATAATAAAATAAGACTAAGATTAAATAAGGTTATTTAATTATCTAGTTGGTTGTATTAGAATTAAAATTGGTTATTATTTTAATTTATTTATATTTTGAACTAAGGATTTTATCCTCATAAAATCCTAATTAAAAATAAAAAGAAAAATAAAATAAAACCTAATTCTATTCTATATATCTAACTGGTGGGCCCTAGGCGAAGTAATGAAACTAAACCCAGAGTCGCACAACTAAGGCAGTGTACCTATCGTTGACAAAGTAATAATTCTGGTTGGTCCAGATATCGATCCCACAAAGAAAATATTCTGCAAACACTAAACTACTCGGGTTCCTTGCGTGTCCTAGGCGGAACTTAAATTTGGTTTGTGATTATACTAACAACTAAATTATCCTACTCCTAGTTGATCTATCCCAGCTTACTTTGCACTTGAATTCGGGTTATCAATTGGGGGTTTAACCGACCTATGAATGCTAACGGTGATGGCTTTATCAATTAATTAAAACAGATGAATTTAACTCAACAGTTAAACCTTAATTATGTTCTTTCAATAATTCAACCTAGCGTGTCTAGATTTTTTAGGTCCTTAGCCGGTTTCCCTTGTTTAGAGGCGGTCTAATTCTAAAGCTCAGAAAATAGGGGCATGTAAATTCCACAGTGTTGTCAATACTAATGGTTTCCTAGGCGTCAATCTAGGTAATGCCACAAATATGAAATTAATGAGTTAAGATCTTATGAGACTAGATTATCATTAAAGGAATTGCATAAAGAGAAGATATAAATATTGAAATTAAATTGCAGTCAATTGCATTAATCAAGAAAGATGACAAGAATTCAATGTTTACAACCAAACAGAATCAATTAAGGAATCAAAAAAAACTAATCGAATTACAAAAGAGAAGAAGAGGAACTTATGCCCTTTTGGTCCGATTAACCGAATTCCAGCGGTGTGAAGATGCTTGCGGGTGTACCTCTATAAACGAACTCAATCCGGAACCAAGAACGTCACAAAAGGGGAAGATTCACTGCAAAACGTCTACAAATTAAAGGTTCAAACTCAAAGCAACAAAGAGTTCAAGCAATAAACCTAGCTACAAGTTTGTGCTTTCTACTTCAAAAGTCTGGAAAAAGATCCCTACAACTTTGAAAATGTCCTATTTATATGGCTAGGCTAAAACCACTAAACAGGAAGGAGGAAATGGGCAACAACACTTTTTCGATGTTCGGCACGCCGTGCTAGGATAGATTTGGGGTTGGCATGACGTGCTGGTGATGGCATGCAGTCAGTTGGGATTTTTCACCGAAAATCACCCGATAAAAGCCGAAGAACGCGATGATTTCCTCAAATCTTGACCCAGGAGCAATTGAAGTGGAAATTGTAAAACTTAAAATTATAATAGAAAGAGATTAAATTCTTACCCGGAATATCTCTTTCAAGAGATGGATGAAGAATGCAGAAATCAAATTAGATTCCCTCCTCGTTTTCGTACACGAACGCCTAACTAACACAACCCGTGCTAGCGTTGGAAAAACAAAAACTATGGTGAGAGGGGGCTAGGAAAATTCTGGCTATTACTTTGCTTGGTGTAGTAGTGGCCGAAATTTTTAACCCTAGGTTTTTATACCTAGGGTGGCCGAATTCCCCTAGGGGAATTCAGGCCCAGCTTGGCTCCTTTCATTCTGTGCGGGCTTCCATCTTTTAATTTAGGCCCAATCTAATTTTAATTATTCTGGTTTAAATTAATTTCAAGCCCAATTTTAATATAACCATGTATTTAATATATTACACCAAGTAATATATTATTTACATTTAAATTAAAATTAGTTTGACCAATTAATTTAATCCATCAAATTAAAATTAAATCTTCATGAAACAAAATCACATGTAAACCTATACATATGAATATTTCCACCTAGGAAATAATCTCATAATTAATCCAATTAATAATGAAGAGCCAATTGAATATATTAATTTTATTATTAGGATCAATCCGATTGATCTTTATAATATAATTAATATATATACACCTCTCTCTCTATAGTGTATACTCCAAGTATACATGTGATTCCTTAAGTCTGTGTTCAGTCGTTCTATGTGTACGATCCCGTGGGCCCATATTTATGTTGGCAGCGGGCCTTTGGCCCCGCAGACTGCAGTTGGGCTCTAGCAAGCCACTGCATCCCCCAATTAAGATGGAGATGGCAGTCTAACTGTTATCATAACCCTGTAGTTTAAACTTGTACATCCCATGTCATTGATATCGGTGTCTAACACAGAGGCATGGATTAATCACCCTCTTTTGTGTTGGACATTAACTTGATCCCGAATGCACTGAAGCTCACAAACAAGTTCCCACATGTTTGGGTGTGGCCACACTCTTATCAGTTACATTCATCAAGAGGCCGGTGATATCTTCCCAGTGGACTACTGAGTGACAAATCCCTTATGCATATCCATAGCATTACCATGCTAAGTGACATACCCGAAAGTACCCATACTTGGCACCCTATTACAGGCCCTTTAGGCGTACCCCTAAGCATGCGACCTCACATGTAACACCATCATATGGTCAGGTCAAAGGATCCATACAAGTACTACATGAGAATCACTTGTGATACTATACCATGCGGATTACTCGTTTAGTGGATCTATCCAGTACCATGCCCCCATGCATGTACCCATTAACTTGGTTGACATTCCATGTCTAATGACCAGTAAGACACCGCCATACAACCAGGTAAATGATAGTCTCTTGTTCCATTCATTCCCATGACTGGAACAGACTACGGATCGATTTATGGTCATATCGTTTACCCTATCCATGGTCTTACTGCCAAGTGCTTGACATTTGTCATCATGGATATAGATATGTCCATTGGATACTTCATTTAATATATTGCACAAGATAAATATAATAAATGAATTGATGCCTTTATTAATAACACAAATGAGTATAATACATAAATCCAATAAATGTATAATACAAATACAAGGACCAATGCCTCGGGACTAGGGCATTTCCAACAATCTCCCACTTGCACTAGTTCCAACTAGGCATGGGCCTAATCCCTATAGACCTTGTATGACCCTCTTGCTTGGGCTGAGCTAGCGCCTTGGTCAAAGGATCTGCGACATTATCCTTGGTGTCCACTCTGTGCAATGCAATGTCACCTCTCTCCGCGATTTCTCGTATGAGGTGAAACTTTCTGAGCACGTGCTTTGTGTTCTTGTGTGACCGGGGCTCCTTAGCTTGTGCAACAGTCCCATTGTTGTCACAGAAGATATCAACTGGGTCCTGGATAGTTGGCACTACTCCCAACTCAGTGATAAACTTCTTCACCCACACAGCTTCCTTAGCCGCATCACACGCAGCGATGTACTCAGCTTCTGCTGTAGAGTCCGCTATGGTTGGCTGCTTTGAGCTCCTCCAGCTTACAGCACCACCATTCAGCAAAAAAACATACCTGTGAGCGGACGACGCGTTTTTGACGGGACGCAGGACTCCCTTTCGGAATGGGGCGCCACGATCTCCGGCGGGCCCCTCCCTCGCGTGGGGCTTTTATAATGGAAATCTGCGTTTTGGAAAATAAATGGGATTAATACGTAAAAGAACCGAGACCTAAATCTCGATAAATATTGTAGGAGTTGCCACCCGGCTCAGCTCAACCGGGAAATTCTTATGTAGCTGAGCCGGACGAACGGCCGCTACACTATCCAGAGATTCGGGTCCGGACAAGTCCCTTATTTCGTGTCTAATTAAAATAAATATTGTCAATGTTCTCGAATGGTATTTCAAAATCTAAGTCCATTTTATTGAATGTATAAAAAGCATACAACGCGCACACAAAATATTTAATACAAACATAAAGAAAAGAAATAAACATTAACCGGCTTACAACCAAATCGAATGGAAAAATAAAAACTCTCGCCTCACTTATACAATCGCCTAGAATACACGAAAATCTAAAAATAATTACAGCCGCCTAAATACACGATTTAATCTATCAAATTACATCCAAAATAAAAATAAAAAAAAAGAAATTAAAACCTGCAAAACAGAGGATTAACACAATATATACAACACGCCACAATTAGGACTCAAACAGACAGAATAGGAAATCAGGAATCGGGGGCATGCATTTAGGGGGGTAACCGGGTTGACTCGGCTAGCCGGCCCGATTAGACCTGGAAAACATTTTGAAATGTCCCTGTATTTTTGGTTTTGTGAGAAAATCATTTTGAAAACAATTTTACCGGTTTACATGCATTTTTATATATTTAAGTGGGTCGGTTTTCAGGAGAACTGGGTCTCCGTCGTTGAATTGTTCTAAATGCAATTTTTACTAAAAATTGAATCTATGGTCGTGATGCACACAACAAAATTCATTTTGATGATTTTTGGGGTTTTCTAATTTTTTGGGATTTTTTTGGGAATTTTTGGGGATAAGGCTGAAATTCTGATTCTGGAACAGGGATTACAGTCGTGCGACTGTAATCTGTTCAGGGTCAGAATTTCGGCAAAAATCATTGAAAATCAAAATCTGAAGAAAATAAATCTGGAAATTAAGAACAGTCGTACGACTGTATGTACAGTCGTACGACTGTTCATGAAAACCAAGAATAGTCGTACGACTGTTCTTAATTTCCAGGAACAGAAATACGAAAAAATGCAGCAAAAACACACAAAATTCACTTCAAATGCCCAGAAAGCAAGGAAAAGTGTAAGGAAAAGAAGTGACTACCATTTTAGAAGCTATTCCAAGTCGTTTTGACCCCTGGCGTCGCTCCGATCCCAACAAATTCGCACTTTCTCCTTTGGAATTAAAGTTGAGAGCTTTTTGTCCAAAATCCAAATTGCAAGGGTTTCTGATAGTTTAAGTCCGAGTTCTTGATTTGGTTATGTAGTTAATTGATTATCCTAGGGGTTTCTAACAAATTTTAGGCTTGATTTCGAGAGATTAAAGAAAATGAAAGAGGATGTAAATGAGTTTTTTTTTTTTGTGGTTTTTTCTCTCTTCTCTTTCTCTCTCTAGATTTCTTCTCACCAGAATCCTCTCCCTTCTCCTTCTTTTTCTCTTTTTTATCTCCCTTTTTCCTGCTTGCTTGCTGCAGAGCCGGAGCAATTAATGCTGAAACTCTCTCTCCTCCATTTTCTGCTGCAGAGGTATGGGTTCCTGCAGTCTGTCCGACATTACAGTCGTACGACTATAATTTTTAAATTACAGTCGTACGACTGTAACAATAGTCGTAAGACTATAGTTTTTTTTTTTTTTAAGTATAGAAAATTCCGCCGCTTACAATACCCAGACTGCGACTGGTACTCATCCTGGTCGGTCTGGAAGCTCGCATCAGTATACCCAGTAACTGATAGCACTTCCCTGAGTTCAACATTGCTCCCACTATCTTTCTTGGAAAGGAACTCCTTTTCTAGAAAGACCCCCTTCCTTGCCACGAACACCTTGTTCTCAGCGGGGTTGTAGAAGTAATACCCTTTGGTTTCCCTAGGGTAGCCCACAAACAGGCATTTATCGGTTTTGGGCTCTAGCTTGCCACTAGTCAATCTCTTGACATGTGCTCCGCATCCCCAAATCCTTAGGAAAGACACATTGGGCTCCTTGCCCGTCTATATCTGATATGGGGTCTTTTCCACTACCTTAGTCGGAGTATTATTTAAGATAAGAGCTTTTTTCTCGAGGGTGTGTCCCCAGAAACTAATTGGGAGAGAGGCTTGACTCATCATTGAGCGGACCATGTCCAACAGGGTCCTATTCCTCCGTTCGGACACCCCATTCCATTGTGGTGTTTCGGGAGGGGTGAGCTGTGGAACTATTCCATGCTCTCTCAAGTATGAGTCAAACTTTAGGCTCATATACCCACTGCCTCGGTCCGACCGAAGGGTTTTGATATTCCTGCCTAGCTGGTTCTGTACCTCATTCCTAAATTCCTTAAACCTATCAAGGGTCTCGGACTTGTGTTTCATCATATAGACATAGCCATATCTGCTGAAATCTTCCGTGGACGTGATGAAGTACAGATGCCCACCTCTGGTCACTGCGCTCATAGGTCCACATACATCTGAATGTATTAGGTCCAATAAGCCAGTGGCCCTTTCAGCCTTCTTGCTAAAAGGCGCCTTTGTCATCTTGCCTCGTAAACATGATTCGCATGTATCAATTGACTCCAAGTCAAATGACCCTAGGACTCTAGCTTTGTGAAGTCTAGCAATGCGCTTCTCATTTATGTGGCCGAGACGACAATGCCATAGGTAGACAAGATTAAATTCGTTAGGCTTAACCCTTTTTGTGTTTATGTTATAGACATGATTGGTTTCGTTTAAGTCCTGGATATATAGGCCATTATTTAATAGAGCATCTCCATAAAATAATCCCTCTCTAGATATTGAAATTCTACCATTAGAAATAGTGAAATTAAATCCAGAAATATCCAACATTGATACAGAAATAATATTCCTGCACATAGCAGGTACAAAGTAACAATGTTCCAAAATTAAAACCAATCCACTGGGCATCATAAGGTGGTATTCGCTGATCTCTATGGCAGCAACCCTTGCTCCATTCCCGACCCACAAGTCCACCTCTCCCGACCCCCGTGACCTTCTGTTCTTAAGTCCCTGCACATTGCAACAAATGTGAGAACCACATCTAGTATCCAATACCCAGGATGTTGAAACAGTAAGGTTAATATCTATAACATAAATACCTGAAGAGGATGCACCTTGGCCCCTTCTTTGCTCTCCCATCAGCCTAGGACACGATCTCTTCCAATGGCCCGCCTGTCTACACCCGAAACAGACATCTTCAGGACCTGCCTTCTGCTGGGCCTTGGGTTGGGCCTTGGCTTTCTCGGCCTTGGCCTTGGCCTTTTCCTTGGCCTTACCCTTGGCAACGGGGGGGTTCCCCTTGTTGTCCAGCAGTACTGGCGGAGTCTTTTTGATCGACTGCTCGGTGAGCTTAAGCATCCCATGCAGCTCACTGACAGTACGGTTCATCCCTTGCATATTGTAGTTCAGGATGAACTGATCATAAGAATCCGGCAAGGATGCAAGGATTGTTTCCACCGCCAACTCTTGAGAGATAGGCGATTTGAGATGGGCCAGAGTGTCCAAATAGCCCTTCATCTTGAGCATGTGTGCGCTCACAGATGTCCCGGCCCCCATCTTACAAGAGTGGAATGCTTATTGGTCAGGTACCTTTCCTGACGAGCTTGCTCCTGAAACATCTCGTTTAGAGTTGTTATCATAGCATAGGCTTGATGGTCCATAAACTGTTTTTGTAATTTGGGGACCATACAGGCCAACATAAGGCATGTCACATCCCTATTATCCTTGACATGCGCCTCGTATTCCTCCAGCTGGGCAGCCGGTGGATTACGTCCCTGAGGCATAGCCGGCACAGGCTTTTCCAGTACATACTCTTTTGACTCTTGTCTTAGAACAATCCTTAAGTTCCTAGACCAGTCTAAAAAGTTAGGACCGGAAAGCTTGTCCTTTTCAAGAATAGATCGCAGTGATAAGGTATTGTTGTTTGCCATTTAAGAGTTTCTACACAGAAAAAACATTGAGAGTGTTAATAAAGGACTTTAATTTATTATTCCCATATGAAATTAATAATGAATCATGTTATTAATTTAAACCGAGTTGTTGGGCTCATGGGCCGACATCCATATTTCATCAAGATATAGCCAAACGAGGGTTTGGTACAACTATACCTTAATTATTTAGGTAGGAACGTCGTCCAATCCCAACCTAGGGACTCTCGGTTTGATGGGCTTGTTGGCACTTACCCATCTGTGCTTAGGGCCAGGAGAATCCTACTACCCACTCTAAGTCAAAACCTCCATTCAAGTGTTAGAGTATCCCATACTCTAACCCAATACAAAGTGACAATACTCCAGTGTATCCTGCGAGGGCATGGTCTACAACTGGCCTATTCCCACCTCGTGTCGATTTTGAATGAGGGAAGCACTTTTAAGCGACTTAGTAATTCCATTTGGTTATTAGATTCAATTTATAACGGCTTACATACATAAGGCGGGTGAAATTGCTATTAGATCATACATTCATACAGGCAAATAAACATAAAGCATAATTAAATAAAAGTAAAATGGATTGCTATGGGCCTATATTACATCCTAAAATTATTCTAGTAAACCTATACTAGAAATAAATATCAGGTGGGCCTCCATCTTTTCCTTCTGGGCTTGCACCTCCACTTGGGCTCACCACTCCATGGGCTTCTTCTTTTACAAATTTTGTAATATTTGAATAAAATAAAATTACATTAAAAAAAAAGAAAAACGACATGCAGGCCGTATTTACCCAAAAAGAAAAATACAACCCATCTTGTACAAGGCCAATAGCATCCAACCATACAAACATTTAATCATACATATGCATCCAATACATATAATTCATAAGCATGTTATAATGCATGATTTAAGCCCATTTCAATTATGTCCAAGCCATTATATAGAAATCGCCAATTTTGGCCCACCATGGTTCTAACCCTTAACGGGCTTTGAGCCTCCAACCCAGGCAGTCCAACTGCTCCCACTGGAATTGGTAAACCATGGGTCCAATTCAGCCGTCCAAGTAATTGTGCCAAAATTACCCGAACCAATTTCAATTAACCATATTAATTTCCAAAATTAATATCACATGAATAAAATAAAATTTCATTCAAGAAACCACACGCATTTAAATTGCATGAATTTAAACACACGAATTTTAAAACCAATTAAAATTTCAAAACTGGGCCCCGGGCCCTAGACCCGCCAAATCCAAAACACTGGGCCCGGCCCCCTACAGCTAGGGCAACAGAGTTGCCCTAGTAGCAGCGGCGGCGCAGCCGCCTAGAGGCTGCCCGTAGCTGTCTCCCAGCGGCTGCTGCTGGAACCAGCGGCTGCTGCTGCTAGCGCAGCAGTAGGCAGCGACTACCGCCGACGGCGATTCCGCCGCCGGCAGCCCCACACCCTGGGAGCCAGATTTAAAAAAAAAAAAAAACAGAAATAAAAAAAATTACAAACAAATATTGCATCCATCAACAAAAAGAAATTCACCAAGAATTCCAAAATCATACAATTCAAATTAAACTAACATAAACCTATATGCAAATTTAATTTCAATTGTACAAAACAAATGGGAAAAATCTTAAACCCAAACCAAGAACCCCAATAAAAAATCTCCAATTTTAAAACATGGGATTCAACCAATTTTAACAATTTCCACGGATCAAAAGCCCACTCTGATACCACTGTTGGGATTTTTCACCGGAAATCACCCGATAAAAGCGGAAGAACGAGATGATTTCCTTAAATCCAGTCCCAGGAGCAATTGAAGTGGAAATTGTAAAACTTAAAATTATAATAGAAAGAGAAATTCATACCCGGAATATCTCTTTTAAGAGATGGATGAAGACTGCAGAAATCAAATTAGATTCCCTCCTCGTTTTCGTACACGAACGCCTAACGAACACAACCCGTGCTAGCGTTGGAAAAACAAAAACTATTATGAGAGGGGGCTAGGAAAATTTCAGCTATTACTTTGCTTGGTGTAGTAGTGGCCGAAATTTTTAACCCTAGGTTTTTATACCTAGGGTGGCCGAATTCCCCTAGGGGAATTCAGGCCCAGCTTGGCTCCTTTCATTCTGTGCGGGCTTCCATCTTTTAATTTAGGCCCAATCTAATTTCAATTATTCTGGTTTAAATTAATTTCAAGCCCAATTTTAATATACCCATGTATTTAATATATTACACCAAGTAATATATTATTTACATTTAAATTAAAATTAGTTTAACCAATTAATTTAATCCATCAAATTAAAATTAAATCTTCACGAAATAAAATCATATGTAAACCTATACATATGAATATTTCCACCTAGGAAATAATCTCATAATTAATCCAATTAATTATGAAGAGCCAATTGAATATATTAATTTTATTATTAGGATCAATCCGATTGATCTTTATAATGTAATTAATATATATACACCTCTCTCTCTATAGTGTATACTCCAAGTATACATGTGATTCCTTAAGTCTGTGTTCAGTCGTTCTATGTGTACGATCCCCTGGGCCCATCTTTATGTTGGTAGTGGGCCTTTGGCCCGCAGACTGCAGTTGGGCTCTAGCAAGCCACTGCAGCCCCCAATTAAGATAGAGATGGTAGTCTAACTGTTATCATAACCCTGTAGTTTAAACTTGTACATCCTATGTCATTGATATCGGTGTCTAACACAGAGGCATAGATTGATCACCCTCTTTTGTATCGGACATTAACTTGATCCCGAATGCACTGAAGCTCACAAACAAGTTCCCACCTGTTTGGGTGTGGCCACACTCTTATCAGTTACATTCATCAAGAGGCCGGTGATATCTTCCCAGTGGACTACTGAGCTACAAATCCCTTCTGCATATTCATAGCATTACCATGCTAAGTGACATACCCGAATGTACCCATACTTGGCACCCTATTACAGGCCCTTTAGGCGTACCCCTAAGCGTGCGACCTCACATGTAACACCATCATATGGTCAGGTCAAAGGATCCATACAAGTACTACACGAGAATCACTTGTGATACTATACCATGCTGATTACTCGTTTAGTGGATCTATCCAGTACCATGCCCCCATGCATGTACCCATTAACTTGGTTGACATTCCATGTCCAATGACCGGTAAGACACCACCATACAACCAGGTTAATGATAGTCTCTTGTTCCATTCATTCCCATGACTGGAACAGACTACGGATCTATTTATGGTCATATCGTTTACCCTATCCATGGTCTTACTGCCAAGTGCATGACACTTGTCATCATGGATATAGATATGTCCATTGGATACTACATTTAATATATTGCACAAGATAAATATAATAAATGAATTGATGCCTTTATTAATAACACAAATGAGTATAATACATAAATCCAATAAATGTATAATACAAATACAAGGACCAATGCCTCGGGACTAGGGCATTTCCAACACAGTCGTGCCGACCTACTGGACACCATCTTTGGCACGCTGGAATGGCACGCCGTGCCTTCATTGTGGCACGCCGTGCCACCTAGCTTTTCAGCACTTCAATCTCTTCTTTGTCGTCATCGCTCCAACTTTCGGCCCGGGTCACAATGCCTGTCCAAAACATACATAAAGAAACATAACCGCACCACAACAACGGACCACAATCAAGATGCAATGTCCAAAATTACAAAAACACCCCTAAAAACACGAAAAACACTAAAAAGTTATGAAAATCTAATCAAAACTTAAAAACCACAAAATACGCAAGACCAAGAAAGCATTCACACGAACGACTCTCAAATATTACCGTTTAAACTACGAAATTGCCTAAAAGATAAGGTCAAAAACCGACCTTATCAACCACCCCACACTTAAAGTCTTGCTTGTCCTTAAGCAAATAAACTAAAGGCAAAGGAGTAAAATTGCTCGCTTTTACTTGCAAATCCAACTAAGGATTTAACCGTACGAAATTCATAAACTCAAGGAGGTAAAACATCTCTTTCGAAATGACACTAGGCGCGCCAGGTTCAAAACCACTCAATACCCCGAACCCAACAAGATTTAGCTAGTCAAAGGGCGAGGAACAAGCAGAGTTTATATGACCATAAAGAACCTCATAAGATGTCACTCTAACGCTCAAGTTCAAGGTGAGGCGGACGAGCACACAAAAACAAACAATGGCACACATCACATAACGAACTAATGGCAATCCCGGTGAAGTCATTGGTCAAGGAGCAAAATCAGAGAACCTGGGGCTTGTAATGTTACGGTTTAGGGTAGGTTTGATAAAAGGGAAGTTTTTAGGTGTACAACTGCTACAAATCAAGTGATATATGCAAATTGACTAAGTACTAAAGATGGGTCATGCAATTTCAACTCAAAACTAGTCCTAAGAGTGCTTGTTTTCCTTTTTTTTTCTTCTTTTTTTTTCTTTTTTTGTTTTTTTATAACAAGAAATTCTACTAACAATGAGAAGGCCTTATACACAACCAATGGCCAAAGCACAACCCAACGGGGAAAAGATGACAAGACATTGGTCAAGGCAATTAGATGATCGCCCTAATCCCTTATTCAAACAAATGAACCGAAAATGGAACACACACCAGCTTCAAGACGAGAGCCGGACAAACAAGACATGCCTCTACAAACTCCGACTTTTAAGGAGAGAAGCCGAACACACACACATTGACTCTATTTGGATTTTTTTTTTTTTTTGAAAATATATATATATACAGCATAATTTTTCCATAGGACTAGATGTGAAAGAGTTGAAATGCAAATGGTGATTGACCCCAAAATGAATAAACAACTTAGCCAATTACTTGATTTAGGAGAGGAGGGTAAGAAAGGAAAATCAAAGTGAATGGTAATAAGTTAGGATGATAGATTTGGCTTGGTGAAGGTTTTTTAAGTCAAAAAGGTTAATTTAGTGGCTTTGGGTGATCTAAGGGATAAATTAATAGTTAGGGTTAGGCTCATTTAAGTCGAGGGGTTAATCCTAAGGGTCTCCACATACTAAGCTCTCGATGCCAAGTGCAAAACGACGCCTGGTTCTACGATCTAGTGTGCCACGATTGTTTTTACCCACACAAAGAAATAGAAACGATGTGAAATGGTTCCAAGGGCTCAAATTCTCATAAGTGTACTAGGGGTTGTGTGCTAGGTCGTGTGACTCAACCAATGTTCCAAGGTGTAATCCTAGCTTGATCATGCAAGTAGAGGGAGAGGGTTAATTCCCTAATGCAACCTAAACGACAAATCTAACCAATGATTACCATCAAGAATCACAAATCATGCACAAACAAGCTAATGACTCGCAATCGACTCCCAACGTCTTTAGCTAATTGCTACCAATCCAAGCACAGAGACTTAGCTTTGAGGGTAGATTAGGCAATGTTACTCAAACGGCAATTGACACTTAAACAACCTAAAACACTAACATACCAAAAATAAACCAAACCAACACCACATGCATCAAAAGCTAAAGCCTAAACCTAACCAAAGCACACCTAGAACCAACCATGCATGTGAACACTAAAACCATAACAAAACATCCAAACATATGAAATAAAACAAACCAAAATGTGCAATGTAGAAAGAAACAAAAGAAAAGGAGAGATCCCTTTACCCACCCCACACTTAGATTGCACTTACTTCCAAAAGTGCAATGGAAGAAGGAATAAAATAAAGCGGGAAAGAAAAAGGGTTACCTCATATGTCAGGGGCTGGTGGTGGCGGAGGCGGATACGGCCACCCTTGGGCCGCACAATAACAAGAGGCGAATGCCTCGAAATTGGCGAGCTGAGCCTCCTGAAGGTCAAAGCGTGCGTTCATCTGCTCCTAGAGTACAAACTGATGGACTGTCAAACCTTCTAGCTGCTCGATTATACCATCCAGCCGCCCTTCAATCCGCTCCATAAAATCCATGCCCACCGAAACTTGCTCCTCATCCTCCTCACCGTCATCATTATCCTCGTCACCCTCACCCCCGTCATCAGCATCCACATCCATAGGGGCCTTACCCGTGCCCGAACCTCCTGCGCTTGATGCACTTGCAGCTGCCATAACATGGGAACAAGACAAAATTCCCCTCGAGAGCATCTTGGGAAGGATGCTATAGAGGTTCTTATAGCAAGTATTACCACGAAAGAAACATGTAATACAAGTTATAATATTCCCTAACCCCGAGTTCTGATTTAGGTCGGTTATGGTGGGTGTATAGGGCTTCCATGACGAAGAAGCCCATGTGCACCTTAACGTCATTTCGCGCATGCCACAATATTAATAGCTCAAATGCATTGACCCGGTTACTTTCAGTTTTGCCCGAGAAGTTAAAACACATAAATTTGTGGATCAATTGCAGGGTCGGGTCATGTAATTGGGAGGTTTTGGCGAACCTAGTTGGTATTCTCCTTGACCCATAATACGCCAAAATTTCTTAGCATCCATGTCCTCCGGCCACTTATAACTATCCCCCTCAATTCCTATGCAAGTTTTAAGACCCTCAATGTCTAAAGAATGCTCATCACCAAATAGTCGGAAGTTCATGGTCCTAAGGCCGATATCGGGGTTCGTTCTGAAGCTCAAAGTTGAATAGAATTCTAAATTCAACTCTCTAAATACAGGCGGAGCAGACCTCACAAAAGCATACCACCCTAGACTGTTTAATTTAGCATGCACAACTTCGGACCTATCTTGCACGAATAAAAAATCCCAATCAAAGGTTCGAAAAAGGGTACTCTCTAAAGGAAAAAGAGTTTTATAGCGTTTACCTTCGTCATCAGAGAGAAGAGGGAAATGTCATCTACACGTCCTTGAGAGGCTAGTTAGAGGACCCATCTGCTGCTCAGGAGGCAGTTCTTCATTTGGCACCGATTCCATTGACGGGTCTATCGGCCGAAGCGAAGAACCGTGCTTCCGATCAGCTACCGTCTTCTTTCTCATCTTACTACTGCACAACCATCAAAACACAACCAAGACCAAAAACAAAAGAAGAAAAATCCAATTAAACCCTACTCATATAAACACAAACCCACTAAATATGAACATATAAAGAAAAGTACCTAAATACAATCACCCTATTAAGCAAGTAAATCATTCAAATTCAAAGTGCGAGAAGAAAGCAAAAAAAATAAGAGAGAAGAAAGGAAAAACAAAGCATGAGTTCATACCTGGGTTCCAAGGAGAGTTATGCAAAAACAAAATCCTAGATCAAAATAACGGTTGAAGAGGAGTAGGGGAGTAAGAAATTGGTGTAAATGAAAGGAAGAAAGTGAGAGGGGAAGGAAGAATAAGGGAAATATGAGCGAGGGTGAAGGAGGGGGCTGATTCTAGAGAGAGAAAGGGGCAGTTGCAGAGAGTGAGAAGGTGAGGAAGAAGAAGAAGGGGCTAAAACAAAGAAAAAAAAGGGTTTATATAGGGCGGAAATTTTGACCTAAAATTTTTCAATTTTAAACGCTCGGCACGCCGTGCCAAAAACCCGCACGGCGTGCTGAGCAGAGAATAGAGATTTACCTGGAAACAGTAGGACAGCACGATGGCGTGCTGGCTTGGCACATCGTACTGACTGAGGAACCTTTGACTGGCACGGCGTGCCAAATTACAGCACGGCGTGCTAGCTCCCTTCGCATTAATGCACTTTGAACCACCAAGTGGGCACGTGACATGCAGCCTAGGCACGGCGTGCTGACTGGAAATCCTCTTGAGTGGCACGACATGCTAAATGGCGGCACGGCGTGCGGCTTGTCCTTGCACCAACTCACGTTTGAAACAGCAGGTCGGCATGTACGCGTGCTGCATCAACTCATCTCGTGCTGTCTTGGTCCCCATCTTTGGCACGACGTGCTAATGGTGGGGCATGGCGTGCTGAACTGCTCAAATGCACTCTTTTGGTTCCAGTGGGTAGCACGATTACGTGCCAGGCCAGCACGTCACGTGCTAACCCCACACTCATCCTGGCACGACGTGCCAATGATGGCACGACGTGCCACCCTCGAATTCTGCCATCCTTTATATTTTCACACTCTTGATCAAGACTGTGATTGACTTGCTTAGTAACCTATTCCTATACACATAAACACACAAAAACATATCAACACAAAAATTAATGTACAAGGGAAGTACACATACCTCATGATATGTTTATAGTCAGAATAGCTCGACTTCCACATCCACGGGTATGCTTACACATCATGAAGGAGTAAGACTTGCTTCTCCTCTTTCACCCCTCCGCTGACGTAGGGCTTCAACCGATGCCCGTTTACTTGTTGAATTCCCTCTGGAGTTTCAATTTCCACCATACCAGTGGGATAGACCTTGTGCACGGTAAACGGTCCAGTCCACCGACTTCTTAATTTGCCAGGAAATAGTTTCAACTGGGAGTTATACAAGAGCACCAACTCCCTTTGATTGAAACCTTTCTCTATCACATGCCGGTCGTGCCACTTCTTGGTCCTCTCCTTGTAGATTTTGGCGTTCTCATACGAACTCAACCGAAGCTCATCTAACTCCATGAGTTGCCTTAATCGAAGCTCACCTGCAGCTTGCATATCAAAGTTAAGAAATTTTAAAGCCCAATATGCCTTGTGCTCTAGTTCCACAGGTAGATGACAGGATTTACCGAAGACTAAGCGGTAGGGGGACATTCCTGTAGGCATCTTAAAGGCAGTCCTATATGCCCATAGTGCATCGTCTAACTTTAGACTCCAATCTTTCCTAGATGCACCTACCGTCTTTTCTAAGATTCGTTTCAGTTCCTTATTCGATACCTCAACCTTCCCACTTGTCTGAGGATGGTAAGGAGTTGCCACCTTATGCTTAACTCCATACTTATGCAAAAGATTCTCAAATTGTCTATTACAAAAATGGGATCCCCCATCACTGATGATAGCCCTTGGGGTTCCAAACCTAGTAAGAATGTTCTTCTTGAGAAACTTGACAACGACCTTTGCATCATTGGTTGGTAAGGCGACAGCTTCTACCTACTTAGACACATATTCAACTGCCACAAGAATGTATTGGTTGTTGTGGGATATTGGGAAAGGTCCCATGAAATCTATGCCCTAGACATCAAAAAGTTCACAAACTAAGATGCCTTGTTGAAGCATTTCATTCTTCTAGGAGATATTTCACGTCCTTTGACGCGCATCACAGGCCCAAATATAGCTAATGACATCCTGTTTCATGGTCGGCCAATAAAACCCACTAGATAAAATCTTTCCTACAGTTCTATCGGGTCCAAAATGGCCACCCGCTTGTCTATCATGACACATCCTAATAATGGAGGGAGCCTCCTCATAAGCAACACACCGCCTAATCACATTGTCCGCATATAATCTAAAAAGGTAAGGATCATCCCAAAAATAATCCTTAGCATCATGAAAGAATTTATGTCTCTGTGCATGTGAGAGATTAGGTGGAACCGACTTTGAAGTTTGTGATGTCCGTAAACCATGGCATAGAGGTTACCCCACACAACTGTTCATCTGGGAATGTGTCACGAATGTCCACTTCCGGAGAGGATACGGATCCTTCACTTGGCAGTCTTGATAAATGGTCGGCCACTACGTTCTCTACTCCCTTCTTGTCCTTAATCCCCACGTCAAACTCCTGGAGGAGTAGAATCCATTGAATCAACCTGGGCTTTACATCCTGTTTAGCCAACAAATACTTAAGAGCAGCATGTTCAGTATACACAATTACTTTTGATAAGACCAAGTAAGACCTGAACTTATCAAAAGCAAAAACAACAGCTAGTAATTCTTTCTCAGTCACAGTGTAATTCATTTGAGCACCGTTCAATGTCTTACTAGCATAGTAAATTGGACAGAAAATTTTGTCCACCCTCTGACCTAAACATGCCCCGACAACTATGTCGCTCGCATCGCACATAAGTTCAAAGGGGATTTCCCAATTCGGGCTCACCATGACCGGTGCCTCAATCAATTTCCGCTGAAGCAAATTAAAAGCATGCATACACTCATCATTGAAATTAAATGGGGCATCCTTTAGGAGTAGCTCAGTCAACGGCTTAGCAATCTTAGAAAAGTCTTTCACAAAACGCCTATAAAAGCCCGCATGTCCTAAGAAGCTCCTAACTAACTTAACCGAACTTGGGGGAGGCAGTTTCTCAATCACCTTAATCTTGGCCGGATCGACCTCAATCCCCTTTCTCGACACCTTGTGCCCTAATACAATGCAATCCCGGACCATGAATTGACACTTCTCCTAACTAAGTGCCAAATTGGTGTCTTCACATCTCTAAAGCACCTGGTCCAAATTCCTAAGACATGACTCAAAGGTATGACCAACAACGGAAAAGTCGTCCATAAAGACTTCCATGAAATCCTCAATCATATCAACAAAAATGGCCAGCATGCACCTTTGAAAGGTGGCCGGGGCATTACACAAACCATAGGGCATTCGCCTATATGCAAATGTCCCATATGGACACCTAAACGTGGTTTTCTCTTGATCGAGAGGGTCCACTAGAATTTGCATATACCCCGGATAGCCCATCTAATGTACATAAATATTCGTGCCCGGCCATCCTCTCTAACATTTGATTAATAAATGTTAATGGAAAATGATCTTTCCGGGTGACGTCATTCAACTTTCTATAATCAATGCACATGCGCCAACCCGTGACAGCTCTAGTAGGGATTAGTTCCCCTTTATCATTTTCCACTACCGTTGTGCCTCCCTTTTTAGGCACACACTGAACCGGACTCACCTACTGACTATCAGAAATAGGAAAGATGATACCTGCATCGAGGAGTTTTATCACCTTGGCTCTAAACGCCTCCTTTATATTTGGGTTCAACCGACGCTGAGGCTATGCACACGGTTTTACCTCGTCTTCCAGAAAGATTCTATGCATGCAAAACGTCAGACTTATTCCCTTGATGTCATTGATTGTCCACCCGAACGCTCCCTTGTGCTTCCTCAACACCTCTAGTAGCTTGTCCTCCTCCTCTCCTGTCAACAAAGAAGAAATTACAACTAGTAAGTCCTTTGGAGGATGCAGAAAAACATACTTAAGGTTAGGGGGAAGGGTTTTGTGCTGCAATGATGGAGGTTCCTCCAGTGAGGAATTAGGTGTAGGGTTGACTTCACGATCCAGCTTGTCAAACCATCCCTTCACCCATGAGCATTCTTCAACTAACACTTCGTTCACCTCACTTTCAACTAGGCCTTCTCCTATGATGCACTCTAGTTCACTGCACACATTCTCAACCACACAAGCATCAATAGGACAAAAGGAGTCTACAAAATTACAGTTTTCAATATCTAATGGATTTTCATTGAGTTATAGACGTTGAAACTTACCTCCTCCTTGTGCAACCTAAGAATAATCTTACCTTCTTGGACATCTATCAATGTCCTACCGGTTGCAAGAAATGGCCTTCCAAGCAAAAGGGGCACCGAGCTATCTTCCTCCATATCCATTACCACGAAGTCCGCGGGGAAGATGCTTGGGGGTGTACCTCCATAAACGAACTCAATCCGGAACCAAGAACGTTGCAAAAGGGGAAGATTCACTACAAAACGTCTACCAATTAAAGGTTCAAACTCAAAGTAACAAAGTGTTCAAGCAATAAACCTAGCTACAAGTTTGTGCTTTCTACTTCAAAAGTCTAGAAAAAGATCCCTACAACTTAGAAAATGTCCTATTTATATGGCTAGGCTAAAACCACTAAACAAGAAGGAGGAAAGTAGGGCAACAGCACTTTTCCGATGTTCGGCACGCCATGCTGGTGTTGGCACACCATGCTAGGATAGATTTGGGGTTGGCACGTCGTGCTGGTGATGGCACACAGTCTGGCCGACCTACTGGACTCCAGCTTTTGGCACGTTGGAATGGCACGCCGTGCCACCTAGCTTTTCAGCGCTTCAATCTCTTCTTCGTCGCCATCGCTCCAACTTTCAGCCCGGGTCACAATGCCTGTCCAAAACAAACATAAAGAAACATAACCGCACCACAGCAACGGACCACAATCAAGATGCAACGTCCAAAATTACAAAAACAGCCCTAAAAACACGAAAAACACTAAAAAGTTATGAAAATCTAATCAAAACATGAAAACCGCAAAATACGCAAGACCAAGCAAGCATTCACACAAAGGACACTAAAATATTGCCATTTAAACCACGAAATTGCCTAAAAGATAAGGTCAAAAACCGACCTTAACTAGTTAGTCTCCTTCCATTTTTCGTATATTGCAATTGATTTGGCCAATAAAAAATTGCCTAATTAGAAGAAAAGTGTTCGGCCATATGAATTGAAAATAAAGAGATTCGGCCATTAATTTTGGAATTGATTTTACAAAAGTTTTTGGCCGAGACTTTGGAAAAAAAGAGTTCATTGTTCCGGTGCTAGCACACGAACTCAATCGGTAGGCTTCTGTATACGTGAGGGTAGAGATCCTTCGCGTATTAGCAAGGGTTCGTATTCAATCTATTGCGGGGATGGTATACATATGAATTTAACAGTTTTTTGGTTTAAGTTGTTTGTTTTATTCTATAATTTAAGCAATTAGGTCCTGTCAAGGGTTCTAAGTATATAACAATTCGCTTCTGTTATGGTAAAAATTTTCGTTTACACCGGAATGACTGACAACAGTGGTATCAGAGCGGGATTGCTTTTGATTATGGAATTTTGTGATTAGGGTTGATTATTCTTGGTTGAATTTTATTGAAACTGGTTTTTCAATTGGTTTTCTTGGAACCCTAATTGCTTATTTTGGGTTTTTGCTTCTTTACTTTACTTTTCCCAAAATCTGATTTTATTTGCTAATAAAAAATATATATATATAAAATTTTGGCGCACCAGGCGCAAATGCCTACTGCGACACGCAGTAGCTGCTGCTGGCAACAGTTGCCAGCGCAGCAGTTAGCAGCATGGCTGCGCTGCTGTCCTCGGATAGCAGTGCCAACGAGCAGCTTTTGGGCCCAGATTTTGCATTTTTTACGTGGTGTAATTTTTCCTCGGGCCCAACACGTGTTTTAAATGGTTTTAAAATTCATGTGTTTATTTTTTATGATTGGATTCGTGTCGTTTCTTGTGTGATTTATTTCATACATGAGATTTAATTTTTGGGAAAATAAATTGAATTAAGGAAATTGATTTGGAGATTCTTGGCACGAATCTTTGAACAGCTAAATTAGGGTTTGTGATCACCCATTCAGTGGAAGGCAATTGGATTGCTCTAGGCCTGGGGCCCAAACCTTTAACAAGGTTAAATCGCAAATGCCAAACTCGGCAATTTCCATAACGGCAAGGCATAATTAAAATTGGATTATTACATGCATATTGCCATGTCATATGAATTGTGATTACACAATGTGGATCGTGCCAAAGCTGGGTGCATTGGGGTATCCACATCTTGTATAGGGTTAAGGGTAATAGGTGCACCTTAACATTTGATTGGTGGTTTGACTTAACATGGGATGTAGGACATTCCCTGGCCCTAACCATAGATGGTTTAGTGCCGATAGGCACATCAAACTAAAAGTCCCAAGGGTGGGATTGAACGGCATTTCTACCTAAATAGTCAAGGCTTAGATGTATAGGCTCAGCTTGACTATGTCTTGATGAAATATGGATCTTTGCCCACTTTCACGCTACACTAGATTGAATAAATTAAAATGGGATTTTCTATTCAAATTAAAGTGGGAAAAACTAAAACACCTTTTTGTGAACTAACCTTACATTTTCTATGTAGATCTAAAATGGCCTCATCTTTAAATACTTTCTCACTACAATCTATCCTTGAAAAGGATAAGCTTTCTAGCTTGAACTTCTTGGATTGGTCTAGGATCTTAGGCTCATCCTTAGGCACGAGTCCAAGGAGTACGTGATAGAGCAGGCTTTATCACGGGTGTCACCTATTAATGCTTCCAATGAGGTCATTAAGCAGTATCAGGGGTATAGGAAAGATTTGAAGGATGTATCATGTTTGATGCTGGCGACCATGGTCCTTGAGCTGCTAAAGCAGTTCATAGAGATGGAAGCACCTGCTATTCTGAACTCCCTACAAGAGATATTTTAGGAGCAAGGAAGTTATGAAAGGTTCGTGACAATGAAGGCATTCACTCATGTTGCTGGCACATTTGTGATGTGCTCAAGATGAAGGGCTATTTGAATACTTTATCCCGGCTGGCAAGCCACTCCCAACTAAGTTAGTTGTTGATACTATCCTCGCATCCCTTCCTGATTCTTTTTAGGGGTTCACTATGAACTATAGCATGTAAGGTATGAACAAGACTGTGGCTAAGTTGCATGGGATGCTCAATACAGCCAAAAAATCCTTTAAGAAGACTCAACTAGTGTGATAAGTGCTAAAAAGGCACTTATGTATGATATAATCTATAAGGATTTTGTGATGTTTTTACTTATTATATATTACATTTCACGTTGTTTTTTATGATTTATAGTTTTAAAGTCTAAGTATGCAAATATTTGGAATTTAGTTATAAAAGGAAACAAAAACAAGAAAATTCTAAAGGAATAAAAGGACACAAGATTTAGACTACATCACGATCGTAATGCATTATCACGAGCGTGATAGAGCACTTTGATTTATAAAGAAATTAAAGGAAAGGGACAGATCACGAGCACGATGCCTATCGCGATCGCGACCTAGCACTTAGGCAGACTTTGACTTTAGCATTTTTCAAGGAAACCAATGTGAATCATGACCGCGACACTCTGTCACAATCATGACATACACTCAGCAGTAGTTATTCGATCTTATCCGTTCGAACTTCAACCTCCACTATGGATAAAGAAAACCCTTCATAAAAAGACACAACTTTCCAAGAAGAACCAATAGTGTTCAAGAGATACAACCATTCTATTGATAAAGACAACCCTTCATGAAAAGACACAACTTTCTAAGAAGAACCAATAGTATTCAAGAAATACAACCATTCATTGGATAAACACAACCTTTCATAAAGACACACAATGCTTTAATGCTTATAAATAGAGAAGGAATTCCATATTGCAGAGACGGAGGGAAAAACCAGCCAAATGGAAGATACCTGGAGTATATAAAGTTAGAAAAATAGAGTGTCTAGAGAGTTCGAATGTTTTTTGTAATATGTAGTATACGTAAAGGGGAGCCTAACGCCAAGGTCCTTGAATCAAGTATTGTCACTGTATAGAGAAAAGATACCCCTGACATTGCAATATACCTATAGGCGTAAGGGACTGTTTTATGCCCAATTGCTTTCTTGAGTCTATTCTTATGCATTTCCTTTATGCGAGCTTCACACTTCTATATGTATTGAATGTTTACGAGATCAATATTGATAAGTTTTCTTATATCTTACTCTTCGTTGCATGACTAACGCCAAGTATGCATTGTTGACATAGATTCATAATAAGATATAGAGAAGTTTGCATTTTACTTTATCTTGTTTAATTAATAAGATAGAATAAATTATGATGTATGATTGTTTTGCTTCACTTTGTTAAATTAATTGGAGATCATCTTAATATAGCTTGGCCATTGTGTATTAAGACCTTTAGTTATTTTGGCAAAGGTATTCGATAATTTGTCTACGAGTTATTGAATAAAATCTACTTCTAGACATGCCCGTTGAAAGAGAACTTATCCGACATACTCTTATCATAGGGATTGAATAGATAATTAATGCATGTGCATCGAATATCTAAGATAAAATGCTTGTATATTTATATGACTAGATATTAAACAACAACTCAACTCATAACTAGTACTTTAATTGATTTAACTTGCCATTTGCCCAATTCCCCATATCACTTTATAATTTGATACTCTATAGACGCAAAGAAAAACAAACTAAAATGTACATACATATTCCACGTGCGATCGATATCTTTTATTACTATGTTGCAATTCGTATACTTGTGAGAACTAATCTCTAAATGGAATTATTGTCAAAAAAAATTATTGTCAAAAGTTAAGTAAGAGATTTGTACAAAAAAAGCAACACAGTGCTGTTGGTAAACAAGGGGAATGTTCGTCTTACTAAGGCAAAAGTAAAGGCCAAGGCCAAAGGGTAAGAAGCCCAAGGCAAAGAAGGGCCAGCCAGTTCCTTATCCTAAGGCCCAACCTGAGGATGTGTGCTTCTAATCCAAACAGCCAAGGCATTGGAAGAGGATGTGCCCTCAGTTGCTGGAAGAGCAAAGGAAGGGCAAGGTTGCTACTTCAGGTATCTATGTTATTGATATCAACCTAAATATTTCAACATCCTTGGTATTGGATACTGGATGTGGTTCTCACATTTGTTGCAATGTGCAGGAACTCAAAAATAGGCAGGTGCTGGAATATGGCGAGGTGGACCTTCGAGTCGGAAATGGCACCAAGGTGGCTACTATTGAGATTGGAGATTTTCATCTGGAGATGCCCACTGGACTTATGCTAGGTTTAAGAAATATTTATTTTGTACCTACAATGTGTAGGAATATTATTTCTATTTCTTGTTTGGATATTGATGGATACAATTTTACTATTGCATGTAAAAAAAATTAGTATTTCTCATGGTGGTTTATTTTATGGCCATGGCCTATTAAATAACTGTTTATATATCCTCGATCTAGCGATTCCAAGTCCTATTTATAACATAAATACTAAGAAGGTTAAACCAAATGAGTTAAATCCTGTTTACTTTTGGTATTATCATCTAGGACATGTAAATGAGAAGAGCATAGCTAGACTCTACCAAGCTGGAATTCTAGGCTCATTTGACATGTAGTCATATGGGACTTGTGAGTCTTGCTTATGTGGCAAGATGACGAAGAGTCCTTTCAACAAACAAGGTGAAAGGTCTTTAGGCTTATTGGACCTAATACACTCAGATGTATATGGGCCCATAAGCACCAGTGCTAGAGGTGGGTTTTCATACTTCGTGACTTTGACAGATGACTTCAGCAGGTATGGCTATGTCTACCTGATGAATCACAAATCTGAACCCTTGATAGGTTCAAGGATTTTAGAAATGAAGTACAAAACCAACTAGGCAAGACTATTAAAGCCATTTGATCGGATCGAGGTGGCAAATATATGAGCCTAGAGTTTGATTCATACTTGAGAGAGTGTGGGATAGTCTCATAACTCACTCCTCCTCGAACACCCCAATTGAATGGAGTGTTTGAAAGGAGGAATAAGAATTTGTTGGACATGGTCTGCTCAATTATGAGTCACACTGCTCTTTCAACATCATTCTAGGGCTACGCCCTAGAGATGGCAGCATTTCTGCTTAACCATACGCTGACTAAGGTAGTAGAAAAGACACCATACGAAATATGGATGGGCAAGGTGCCCAATATGTCTATCCTACAGAGTTAGCAATGCGATGTCCATGTTAAGAGATTGAGTATAGACAAGCTATCATCCAAAACTGATAAATGCCTATTTGTGGGATACCCTAAGGAAACTAAAGGGTACTACTTCTATAACCCTGATAAGAATAAGGTGTTCATGTCAAGAAATGGTGTCTTTCTTGAAAGGGATTTCCAAGAAAGATAGCGGGAGTAGAGTTGAAGTCAAGGAAGTTCAACAACCACAAATTCCTGAAGAGGATAGTTCAGGGATTGAGCTAGAGACTCAAGCAATTGAGGAGTCTAAACCAATCACATAAGACCTAAGAAGGTCTGGTAGAGTCTATCATCAGCCAGAGAGATATGGGTTTCTCGTGGTCAATGACAATACCCTTATGTTCTATGACTGTGAGGAATCAACTACCTACCAAGAGGCTCTTGTAAGCCCAGACTCAGCTAGATGGCTTGAAGCCATAGAAGTTGAGATGCAATTGATGTATGATAACCAAGTTTGGAACTTGGTTGATCCACCTATGGGTGCTAAGGTTATCGGTTGCAAATGGTGCTTTAAGTTAAAAGCCGATGACACCTTCAAGGGGCGACTATTGGCAAAGGGTTTCAAACAAGTAAATGGTATCGACTATGATGAAATCTTCCCACCTGTTGCGATGCTCAAATCCATAAGGATATTGCTTGCCATAGCTGCATGGTATGACTATGAGATATGACAAAAAATGGATGTCAAAACAGCTTTCCTAAATGGAAACCTCTAAAAGGATGTTTACATGGCTCAACTGGGTTTTGTCAATCCAAAGTATCATGACCGAGTATGGAAGCTACAAAAGTCCATATATGGGCTCAAGCAAACATCTCAAAGTTGGAATCATTGCTTTGATAAAGCTATAAAGGAATATGGCTTCACCAAGAATGATGATGAGCCTTGTGTGTACAAGAAGGGAAATGGGAGCATTACCACATTTCTAGTCTTATATGTGGATGACATCCTACTCATTGGAAACGATGTCACAACACTGCTTGGGGTTAACCAATGGTTGTATTGTTTCACAATGAAGGACTGAGGAAAAATAGAGACGATGCTAGGTATAAAGATCTATAGGGATATATCTCTTCGACTTCTAGGCCTAAGTCAAGAATGGTACATAGATAAAGTCCTCGATAGGATCATTATGGCTAATGCCAAGAGAGGTCTCTTAGTAATGCACCACGGGCTAACATTAAGCAAGAAGGACTGTCCCTTAAGGAGGGAAGAGAGGGAATACATAAGTACGATCTCATATACTTCTATTATAGGGTCTATCTGTTGGGATTTTTCACCGGAAATCACCAGATAAAAGTGGAAGAACGCAGTGATTTCCTCAAATCCAGTCCCAGGAGCAATTGAAATGGAAATTGAAAAACTTTAAAATAAATAGAAAGAGATTAATTTTCTTACCAGAAAATCTCTTTCAAGAGATGGATGAAGACTGCAGAAATCAAAGCAGATTTCCTCCTCGCTTTCGTACACGAATGCCTAACGAATGCAACCCGTGCTAGCGTCGGAAAAAAAAAACAATGGAGAGAAGGAGGCTAGAAGATTTCGGCTACTAGTGTGAGCTAGGGTTAGGGGGCCAGAATTTTCACCCTAGGTTTTATACCTAGGGTGGCCGAATTCCCCTAGGGGAATTCAGGCCCAGCCTGGCTCCATTCCATTCTGTGCGGGCTTCCTTGTTTTAATTTGGGCCCAGTCTAATTTTAATTATTCTGGTTTAAATTAATTTCAAGCCCAATTTTAATATACCCATGTATTTAAATTAAAATTAGTTTGACAATTAATTTAATCCATCTAATTAAAATTAAATCTTCACAAAATAAAATCATATGTAAACCTATACATATGAATATTTCCACCTAGGAAATAATTTCATAATTAATCCAATTAATTATGAAGAGCCAATCGAACATATATTAATTTTATTATTGAGATCAATCCAATTGATCTTTATAATATAATTAATATATATACACCTCTCTTTCCATCGTGTATACTCCAAGTATACATGTGATTCCGTAAGTCTGCATTTAGTCGTTCTATGTGTACGATCCCGTGGGCCCATCTTTATATTGGCAGCGGGCCTTTGGCCCGCAGACTGCAGTTGGGCTCTAGCAAGCCATTGCAGCCCCCAATTAAGATGGAGATGGCAGTCTAACTGTTATCATAACCCTATAGCTTAAACTTGTACATCCCATGTCATTGATATCGGTGTCCAACACAGAGGCATGGATTGATCACCCTTTTTTGTGTCCGAACATTAACTTGATCCCGAATGCACTGAAGCTCACAAACAAGTTCCAACTTGTTTGGGTGTGGCCACACTCTTATCCGTCACATTCATCAAGAGGCCGGTGATATCTTCTCAGTGGGCTACTGAGTGACAAATCCCTTCTGCATATCCATAGTATTACCATGCTCAGTGACATACCCGAAAGTACCCATACTTGGCACCCTATTACAGGCACTTTAGGCGTACCCCTAAGCATGTGACTTCACATGTAACACCATCATATGGTCAGGTCAAAGGATCCATACAAGTACTACACGAGAATCACTTGTGATACTATACCATGTGGATTACTCGTTTAGTGGATCTATCCAGTACCATGCTCCCAGGCATGTACCCATTAACTTGGTTGACATTCCATGTCCAATGACCGGTAAGACACCGCCATACAACCAGGTTAATGATAGTCTCTAGTTCCATTCATTCCCATGACTGGAACAGACTACGGATCTATTTATGGTCATATTGTTTACCCTATCCATGGTCTTACTGCCAAGTGCATGACACTTGTCATCATGGATATAGATATGTCCATTGGATACTTCATTTAATATTTTGCACAAGATAAATATAATAAATGAATTATGCCTTTAATAATAACACAAATGAGTATAATACATAAATCCGATAAATGTATAATACAAATACAAGGACCAATGCCTCGGGACTAGGGCATTTCCAACAATCTCCCACTTGCACTAGTTCCAACTAGGCATGGGCCTAGTCCCTATAGATCTAGTATGACCCTCGTGCTTGGACTGAGCCAGCACCTTGGTCAATGGATCTGCGACATTATCCTCGGTGTCCACTCTGTGCAATGCAATGTCACCTCTCTCCGCGATCTCTCATATGAGGTGAAACTTTCTGAGCACGTGCTTTGTGTTCTTGTGTGACCGGGGCTGCTTAGCTTGTGCGATGGCCCCATTGTTGTCACAGAAGATATCGACTAGGTCCTGGATAGTTGGCACTACTCCCAACTCAGTGATGAAGTTCTTCATCCACACATCTTCCTTAGCTGCATCACACGCAGCGATGTACTCAGCTTCTGTTGTAGAGTCCGCTATGGTTGGCTGCTTTGAGCTCCTCTAGCTTACAGCACCACCATTCAGCAAAAATACATACCCAGACTGCAACTGGTACTCATCCTGGTCTGTCTGGAAGCTCGCATCAGTGCACCCAGTAACTGATAGCACTTCCTGACCACCATACACTAAGAAGCTATCCTTAGTCCGGTTAAGGTACTTGAGGATCGCCTTGACAGCTTTCCAGTGATCCTCCCCTGGATCCTGCTGGTATCTGCTCCTCATACTCAGTGCAAAGGCGACATCAGGTCTCGTACATAACATGGAGTACATAATTGATCCTATAGCCGAAGCATATGGAACCAATTTCATGTTCTCCTTGTCCTCCCTTATTTTAGGATAATTCTTCTTACTAAGTTTCAGCCCATGGCCCATTGGCAAGAAACCTTTCTTGGCCCGGTCCATGCTGAACCTTTTCAGAACTTTGTCAATGTACGAAGCCTGACTTAGGCCCAAAAGCCGATTTGATCTATCCCTGTAGATCCTGATCCCTAGGATCATCTCAGCCTCGCCTAAGTCCTTCATTGTGAAGCACTTACTCAACCACTGCTTTACCCCTTGCAGTGTAGGTATGTCGCTTCGAATGAGCAGGATGTCATCTACATAAAGTACCAAGAATATGACACTGCTCCCACTAGTCCTCTTATACACACAAGGCTCATCTAGATTCTAGATGAAGCCATATTCCTTTATAGCCTCATTGAATCTTAGATTCCAACTACGGGACGCTTGCTTCAGTCCATAAATGGACCTTTGAAGTTTGCATACCCTTCCCGGATACTTAGGATCGACAAAACCCTCAGGTTGTGTCATGTACACATCCTCGAGTAGCTTTCCATTAAGGAAAGCGGTTTTGACATCCATCTGCCATACCTCATAGTCATACCATGCGGCTATGGCCAGTAGTATCCTGATGGATTTGAGCATGGCTACTGGTGAGAAAGTTTCATTATAGTCTATTCCATGGACTTTTCTGAAACCTTTTGCAACCAGACGCCCCTTGAAGGTATTGTCAGCTTTTAGCTTATAGCACCACTTGCAACCTATTACCTTAGCACCCGGAGGTGGATCAACCAAGTTCCAAACTTGATTATCGTACATAGATTACATTTCTGCCTCCATGGCTTTACGCCAATTTGCAGACTGTGGGCTAGCCATAGCCTCCTGGTAGGTTTTGGGTTCTTCCTCATCCCAGATGAGAAGAGTTTGATCATCGGTGACGAGGAAACCATACCTCTTCGGTTCCCGACGATCCCTACCAGACCTTCTAGGTTCTTGTGTGGCCTGGGTCGGTGCTTCCACTTGTGGAAGCTCCACCTAGGCCTCCGAGTTATCCTCTTCAGGAGCTTGTGGACCTTGAACTTCCTTGAGTTCAACATTGCTCCCACTATCTTTCTTGGAAAGGAACTCCTTTTCTAGAAAGACCCCCTTCCTTGCCACGAACACCTTATTCTCGGCGGGGTTGTAGAAGTAATACCCTTTGGCTTCCCTAGGGTAGCCCATAAACAGGCATTTATCGGTTTTAGGCTCCAGCTTGCCATTAGTCAATTTCTTGACATGTGCTTCGCATCCCCAAATCCTTAGAAAAGACACATTGGGCTCCTTGCCTGTCCATATCTGATATGGGGTCTTTTCCACAGCCTTAGTCAGAGTATTGTTTAAGATGAGAGCTGCTGTCTCGAAGGCGTGGCCCCAGAAACTGATTGGGAGAGATGCTTGACTCATCATTGAGTGGACCATGTCCAACAAGGTCCTATTCCTCCGTTTGGACACCCCATTCCATTGTGGCGTTCCGGGAGGGGTGAGCTGTGGAACTATTCCATGCTCTCTCAAGTATGAGTCAAACTCTAGGCTCATATACTCACCGCCTCGGTCCGACCGAAGGGTTTTGATATTCCTGCCTAGATGGTTCTGTACCTCGTTCCTAAATTCCTTGAACCTATCAAGGGTCTCGGACTTGTGTTTCATCAGATAGACATAGCCATATCTGCTGAAATCATCCGTGAACGTGACGAAGTACAGATGCCCACCTCTGGTCGCTGCGCTCATAGGTCCACATACATTTGAATGTATTAGGTCCAATAAGCCAGTGGCCCTTTCAACCTTCTTGCTAAAAGGCGCCTTTGTCATCTTGCCTCGTAAACATGATTCGCATGTATCAATTGACTCCAAGTCAAATGACCCAAGGACTCCTGCTTTGTGAAGTCTAGCAATACGCTTCTCGTTTATATGGCCAAGACCACAATGCCATAGGTAGACCAGATTAAGTTCGTTAGGCTTAACCCTTTTAGTGTTTATGTTATAGATATGATTGGTTTCATTTAAGTCCAGGATATATAGGCCATTATTTAATAGAGCATCTCCATAAAATAATCCCTCTCTAGATATAGAAATTCGACCATTAGAAATAGTGAAAATAAATCCAGAAATATCCAACATTGATACAGAAATAATATTCCTGCACATAGCAGGTACAAAGTAACAATGTTCTAAAATCAAAACCAATCCACTGGGCATCACAAGGTGGTATTCGCCGATCTCTATGGCAGCAACCCTTGCTCCATTCCCGACCCGCAAGTCCACCTCTCCCGACCCCAGCAACCTTTTGTTCTTAAGTCCCTGCACATTGCAACAACTGTGAGAACCACATCCAGTATCCAATACCCAGGATGTTGAAACAGTAAGGTTAATATCTATAACATAAATACCTGAAGAGGATGCACCTTGGCCCCTTCTTTGCTCTCCCATCAGCCTGGGACACGATCTCTTCCAATGGCCCGCCTGTCTACACCTGAAAAAGACATCCTCAGGACCTGCCTTCTGCTGGGCCTTGGGTTGGGCCTTGGCCTTCTTGGCTTTGGCCTTTTTAGCCTTAGCCTTGGCCTTTTCCTTGGCCTTACCCTTGGCAAGAAGAGGGTTCCCCTTGTTAACCAGCAGCACCGCGGAGTCTTCTTGATCGACTGCTCAGTAAGCTTAAGCATCCCATGCAGCTCACTGACAGTACGGTTCATCCCTTGCATATTGTAGTTCAGGATGAACTGATCATAAGAATCCGGTAAGGACGCGAGGATAGTGTCCACCGCCAACTCTTGAGAGATAGGCGATCCGAGATGGGCCAAAGTATCCAAATAGCCCTTCATCTTGAGCACGTGTGCACTCACAGATGTCCCGGCCCCCATCTTACAAGAGTGGAATGCCTTATTAGTCAGGTACCTTTCCTGACGAGCTTGCTCTTGAAACATCTCGTTAAGAGTTGTTATCATAGCATAGGCTTGGTGGTCCATAAACTGTTTTTGCAGTTCAGGGACCATGCAGGCCAACATAAGGCATGTCACATCCCGGTTGTCCTTGACATGCGCCTCGTATTCCTCCAGCTGGGCAGCCGGTGGATTACGTCCTTGAGGCGCAGCCGGCACAGGCCTTTCTAGTACATACTCTTTTGACTCTTGTCTTAGAACTATCCTTAAGTTCCTAGACCAGTCTAAAAAGTTAGGATCGGAAAGCTTGTCCTTTTCAAGAATGGATCGCAGTGATAAGGTATTTGTGTTTGCCATTTGGGTGTTTCTACAAAGAAAAACATTTAGAGTGTTAATAAAGGGCTTTACTTTGTTGTTCCCATATAAAATTAATAATGAATCAAGTCATTAATTTAAACCGAGTTGTTGGGCTCATGGGCCGAGATCCATATTTCATTAAGATATAGCCAAACGAGGGTTTGGTACAACTACACCTTAACTATTTAGGTAGGAACGCAGTCCAATCCCAACCTAGGGACTCTCGGTTTGATGGGCTTGTTGGCACTTACCCATCTGTGCTTAGGGCCAGGAGAATCCTACTACCCACACTAAGTCAAAACCTCCATCCAAGTGTTAGAGTATCCCATACTCTAACCCAATACAAAATGACAATACTCCAGTGTATCCTGCGAGGGCATGGTCTACAACTGGCCTATTCCCACCTCGATACAGTTTTGAATGAGGGAAGCACTTTTAAGCGACTTATAATTCCATTTGGTTATTAGATTCAATTATAACGGCTTACATACATAAAGCGGGTGAATAGGCTATTGGAACATACATTCATACATGCAAATGAATATAAAACATAATTAAATAAAAGTAAAATGGATTGCTATGGGCCTATATTACATCCTAATATTATTCTAATACACCTATACTAGAAATAAATATCAAGTGGGCCTCCATCTTTTTCCTTCTGGGCTTGCACCTCCAGTTGGGCTCACCACTCCATGGGCTTCTTCTTTTACAAATTTTATAATATTTGAATAAAATAGAATTACATTAAAAAGAAAGACGACACGCAGGCCGTATTTACCCAAAAAGAAAAATACAACCCATCTTGTACAAGGCCCAATAGCATCCAATCATACAAACATTTAATCATACATATGCATCCAATACATACAATTCATAAGCATGTTACAATGCATGATTTAAGCCCATTTTAATTCTGTCCAAGCCATTATTAAGAAATCGCCAATTTTGGTCCACCATGGTTCTAACCCTTAACGGGCTTTGGGCCTCCAGCCCAGGCAGTCCAACTGCTCCCACTGGAATTGGAAAACCATGGGTCCAATTTAGCCGTCCAAGTAATTGTGCCAAAATTATCCGAACCAATTTCCATTAACCATATTAATTTCCAAAATTAATATCACATGAACGAAAATAAAATTCATCCAAGAAACCATACGGATTTAAATTACATAAATTTAAACACACGAATTTTAAAACCAATTAAAATTTCAAAACTGGGCCCCGGGCCCAAGACCCGCCAAATCCAAAATACTGGGCCCGGCCCGCTGCTGCCGCTGCGCAGTGGCCGCTGGCAGCGATTCCGCCGCCGGCAGCCCCGCACCCCGGGAGGCAGATTTTTTTTTTAATTAAACAGAATAAATAAATAAAAAATCACCATCCATCAACACAAAGCAATTCTCCAAGAATTCCAATAACATACAACAAAATTAAAATAACATAAAACAATATGCAAATTTAATTTTCATTGTATAAAACATATGGGAAAAATCATAAAACCCATACCAAGAATCCCAACAAAAAAACTCCAATTTCAAAAATGGGATTCAACCAAAATTATCAATTTCCACGGATCAAAAGCCCGCTCTGATACCACTGTTGGGATTTTTCACCGGAAATCACCCGATAAAAGCCGAAGAACGCGGTGATTTCCTCAAATCCAGTCCCAGGAGCAATTGAAATGGAAATTGAAAAACTTTAAAATAAATAGAAAGAGATTAATTTTCTTACCAGAAAATCTCTTTCAAGAGATGGATGAAGACTGTAGAAATCAAAGCAGATTTCCTCCTCGCTTTCGTACACGAACGCTTAACGAATGCAACCCGTGCTAGCATCGGAAAAACGAAACAATGGAGAGAAGGAGGCTAGAAGATTTCGGCTACTAGTGTGAGCTAGGGTTAGGGGGCCGAAATTTTCACCCTAGGTTTTATACCTAGGGTGGCCGAATTCCCCCAGGGGAATTCAGGCGTAGCTTGGCTCCATTCCATTCTGTGCGGGCTTCCTTGTTTTAATTTGGGCCCAGTCTAATTTTAATTATTCTGGTTTAAATTAATTTCAAGCCCAATTTTAATATACCCATGTATTTAATATATTACTCCAAGTAATATATTATTTACATTTAAATTAAAATTAGTTTGACAATTAATTTAATCCATCTAATTAAAATTAAATCTTCACAAAATAAAATCATATGTAAACCTATACATATGAATATTTCCACCCAGGAAATAATTTCATAATTAATCCAATTAATTATGAAGAGCCAATCGAACATATATTAATTTTATTATTGAGATCAATCCAATTGATCTTTATAATATAATTAATATATATACACCTCTCTTTCCATCGTGTATACTCCAAGTATACATGTGATTCCTAAAGTCTGCATTCAGTCGTTCTATGTGTACGATCCCGTGGGCCCATCTTTATGTTGGCAGCGGGCCTTTGGCCCGCAGACTGCAGTTGGGCTCTAGCAAGCCACTGCAGCCCCCAATTCAGATGGAGATGGCAGTCTAACTATTATCATAACCCTGTAGTTTAAACTTGTACATCCCATGTCATTGATATCGGTGTCCAACACAGAGGCATGGATTGATCACCCTCTTTTGTGTCCGAACATTAACTTGATCCCGAATGCACTGAAGCTCACAAATGAGTTCCAACTTGTTTGGGTGTGGCCACACTCTTATCCGTCACATTCATCAAGAGACCGGTGATATCTTCTCAGTGGGCTACTGAGTGACAAATCCCTTCTGCATATCCATAGTATTACCATGCTCAGTGACATGCCCGAAAGTACCCATACTTGGCACCCTATTACAGGCCCTTTAGGCGTAACCCTAAGCATGTGACTTCACATGTAACACCATCATATGGTCAGGTCAAAGGATCCATACAAGTACTACACGAGAATCACTTGTGATACTATACCATGTGGATTACTCGTTTAGTGGATCTATCCAGTACCATGCTCCCAGTCATGTACCCATTAACTTGGTTGACATTCCATGTCCAATGACCGGTAAGACACCGCCATACAACCAGGTTAATGATAGTCTCTAGTTCCATTCATTCCCATGACTGGAACAGACTACGGATCTATTTATGGTCATATCGTTTACCCTATCCGTGGTCTTACTGCCAAGTGCATGACACTTGTCATCATGGATATAGATATGTCCATTGGATACTTCATTTATTATTTTGCACGAGATAAATATAATAAATGAATTGATGCCTTTATTAATAACACAAATGAGTATAATACATAAATCCAATAAATGTATAATACAAATACAAGGACCAATGCCTCGGGACTAGGGCATTTCCAACACTATCATGTATGCTATGCTATGTATTAGACCTGATGTGGCTTATGCACTGAGTTTGATTAGCTGGTACCAACAGGATCCGGGTGAATCCCATTGGACTGCAGTCAAAGCCATCCTTAAGTACCTGAAAAGGACTAAGGATAGCTTCTTAATGTACGGTGGTCAGGAACAACTCACTATATATGGTTATACAGATGCCAGCTTTCAGACTAACACTAATTACTATAGATCACAGTTTGGCTTTGTATTCATGTTGAATGGGGGTGCTATCAGCTAGAAAAGCTTAAAGCAAGACATCGTCACTAATTCTACTATAGCAGCTGAGTATATTGTTGCATCAGATGCTGCAAAAAAAGTTGTTTGGATTAGAAAGTTTGCCATTGAGTTGGAAGTAGTTTTCTCTATCCTAGACCTAGTTGACCTCTTCTATGACAACAACGGGGCCATAACACAAGCCAAGGAGCCTCGGTGACATCAAAAGTCCAAGCACATGCTTAAAAGATTCCATCTTATTTGGGAGATAGTCGATCAAGTGGATGTGAAGATATGTAGGGTTGCATCCGAGGACAACATAGCGGATCCCTTGACCAAGCCATTGGCATAGCCGAAGTAGGAGGGTCATGTATGCTCCAGTCCCTATATTATGTAACTGGATGATTTGTTATAATAAAAGGCATTCTTTCACAATTTAATAAATGAAGAGAATCCATTAACTATTGTTTTACTCATGTATGTCTGTGACATTCTCCAGGTAGTAAGGCCATAAGTAGGGAATAAACACAAGTTATAAAGCTATACCTAGTCTGTTAAAGTCATGGGAATGATTTTAACCAAAGACTAGCATGTATATTGATTGTATGGTGGTGCCTTACCGACCATTGGACATGGAATGTTAATCAAGAACATGGGTACATGTTAGGTTACATGGTACTGGATTGATCCGCTATGACAACACCGCATGGTTCCTATGTCATAGGTGCTTTTCTAGTAGTACTTATATCGGATCCTATGACCTGATATCGCTTTGGACCTAGATGCTAGTTCACATACTTTGATGTATGCCTGACGGGCCTTCAACAGGGTGCCAAGTATGGGTACGATTAGGTATGTTAGTAATCATGCAAGAGATATGAGTGATGTGATGGGACTTGCCTTTCTTTTAATTGAGAGTAGATATCTCCAACCACTTGATGAGTGAGATTGAGAAGAGTATAGCCACGCCTAACTAAGGTAATTGCTAAGTGATTAGTTGCTGGTGTTTTTTAGTTGACTCGGAATCAAGGAATGTCTTTACATTTAAAGAGGGTGACGTCGCCATGCCTCCTGCAAGACACCAATATCATTGGCATGGGATGTATAAGTTTACTACAAGGTTTATCTCTACAATGGATTGATGTTTTCATCTTATTTGGTCGCTATAACGGTTTGCAAGAACCCACTTATAGCTTGCGGGCTTAAAGGCTTTTGGGCCCACTGCCAACATAGGATGAACCTACAGGATTACACACAAAGGATGTTTGATTGAGTTAGTCACGGACTGTTAATATGTATAGGTTACATGTTTAATTTGAGCGAGTGGTAGAGACCTTATGAGACTAAATTTTATTTTAATCTGTTAATTTGTTACCATGTGGTAAATGAATTAAAGAATAAAATAAGACTAAGACTAAAAAAGGTCATTTAATTATCTAGTTGGTAGTATTAGAATTAAAGTTGGTTACTATCTTGATTTATTTATATTTTGAATTAGGGATTTTATGGTTAGAAAATCCTAATTAAAAATAAAAAGTAAATAAAATAAAAACCTAATTCTTTTCTATATATCTAACTAATTAGTCTCCTCCTATTTTTCGTATATTGCAATTGATTTGGACAAGAAAAACTTACCCAATTAGAAGATAAGTGTTCGGCCATATGACTTGCAAATAGGGAGATTGGCCATTAATTTTGGAATTGATTTTGCAAAAGTTTATGGCCGAGACTTTAGAAAAGAAAAGCTCATTGTTCCGGTGTTAGTACACAGGGTAGAGATCCTTTGTGTATTAGCAAGGGTTTGTAATCAATCTATTGTGGGGACAGTATAGGTATGAATTTAACAGCTTTTTAGTTGAGTCTGTTTGTTTTATTCTATAATCTTTGCAATTCGTTCCTGTCACGGGTTCTAGGTATATAACGACTCGCTTCCGCTACGGTAAAAAATTTCATTTACACTGGGATGAATCCCAACACCTATTAAATAGGGACCATGGGGTGTTCTCAAAAGCGGATCGATCCAGTACCACATAGCCTAACATGTACCTATGTCCTTAATTGACAATCCATGTCTAATGGTCAGTAAGATACCACCATACAATCAAGTCACATGCTAGTCTTTAGTTATTATCATTCCCATGATTCTAATAGACTAGGGATAGATTTATAACTGTGTTTGACACCTTACTCATGGTCTTATTACACGTAGAACATTACTAACAATCATGAGTACAAACATAATTAATGGATGCTTTATTACTATTAATTGCACAATAAATTAAGCAAACAAATTATGCTTTTTTATTAATAACACAATGTATATACAATACTAGTTAAGATATAATGCCTTAGGACTAGGGCATACACTAACTGTATTCTTACTATTCTTGCCCCCTTTGCAATCATGCATAGGAGAATGTAGATCACTTAATGGTATTGTGCTTGGTTAGCTCTTTTATTTGGTCACACATAACAAATTGGTAGGGTCACTCTTTTGTTATCATTAACTCTTTCTATGATTTATTTTGTCAATGGGGCAGACTTTTAAAGGGTAAAATGTAAGAAAAGTTTTGGAATGTGATATTTTTGGCTACTTGATAGACGATCTGGTTAGAACGAAATTCAACAGTTTTGAAGGGTACTCATATTTGCTAGAGCCTCTTTCTGGATTAAGAAAGACAAGGTATTTGCTCCCTTTTTGTGAGCACGGATTTTTCCAACCTTGATGATGAAAATCACTTTGTTAGCAGTTCGAGAAGATTCCTATAGATACTCGGTCCAAGGAATGAAAATTGGATTCGAACGAGCTCAGAACAGAACTCGAAACTGACTAAAACCATGGACTTTGGGTCAACACCTGAACGAATGTTGTTTCAAAAGCCCTGCGGCTCTAATAGAAGCCGTGCAAATGTCGACACAAGAGCCTTACGGCTCTGATCTGACCATCTGTGACTTTCTCTTGCAAATGAAAATTTTGGATTTTTTTGGTTATAAAAGGATGGATTGAACGAGAAAGAAAGGGAGGAGTGTTGGGATTCTCCCAGTGCAAAACAAGCTTTACAATTGCAGTAGAAGCGAGTTCATCTCATACTCGAATCCGTTCTAGGAACAAATCAATTTGATTATGGAATAGAACAAGAAATAACAATGATTGAGTTTCAATTTCATTCCTATGTCATCCCCGAACAATGAAATCAAATCAATAGAACTTGCTTTCCACGAAGTTCCTCCACCCTCACGCATAGTGATGCCGTACGAACAAAACTTTTGCTAGCGATTGGACGAACAGACCCTCTACCCACCAATCCCTTAGTGGCTCTCCTTCCCCTCTATCCCCTTTTGAGTTTTGATGGCTCAAATTAGGTTAGAAGGGAAGGAGAGAAAATATCTTTTTATACCCTCTTGTATAAAATTAGGGTTTAATTAAATTTAGGCCCATGTGTTATTTTAATTCTATTAGTTTAATTTAATTCAAATTGAATTAAATTCACAACCATATGATAAAATTCAATTTTACAAATTAAACTTAATTAATTAAAATTGACTCATCCTTAATTTAATTAATCTTTCTCTTAATAAATATAATACATATATTTTATTAAGAGATTATTTCACCCAATTAATTAATTACACCATGTAATTAAAATAATAAGTTGAAATATAGTTTCTCCCAGAATTAATTGTATTAATTTGACTTTACAGATAAGTCTGCAAATGCAATTAACATAAAGCTTCATAATAATACTAAGTCCATAACAATTATATTCAGACATGTTAGTGTGAGATCTTATAGGTTCATCTCCAATAATAGCCAACAAGGGGCATACAGTAACCATCCAATAGCCAAAAAGGGGCATGCGGTAACCATCAAATAGCCAACAAGGGGCATGCATTTAGTCATCTAACAGTCAACGATGGGTGCCAATGAAGGGGCACCCTTTGCACTACTCTGCAACAGAAACAAACTAGTGATTGGACCTGACAACCATCACAGCTGTAGGATTTAAACCCAAATTCACTATTGCGAGGCAAAATATTCCTATCACTAGAACTCCAACTACAAGCCTCTCAACACCAAAGCAAAAGTGGTGCCTACTAAGCCTAAGAGAATGATCAGTGAATTTCAAGCTAGGACAAGCCCAAGAATATTTGCATTCGCATTTGCATACATACATGCATGCATGCATTTACATACATTGAATATCCATCGCATTTATAAGAATAAGCTACACAGCGGAAAAGATTTCCCAGCAATATAAGGTGCACCAAAAGAAAGAACAACTAAAGGATAACCCTTGCACATCTTTATTACCAACCAAAGGAACAGGGATTCTCATTTCCAAAATTATCAATACGCACATCATGCAGCTTTAACACCTCAGCCATTAAATCCAACATCTTGAATGCTGACCGGACTCATATTTATTCTTGATTGAAAGGGCAAAAATTTCTATTTCCAAAATAATTGATCAATGAATAAATACATATCTCATCACTTGCCAGATTATCCAACATCCCTTTACCAGCTAATCCTTTCCATTATTTTAGGTGTTCCATAATACACCAAAACATCCTTTATTGTTCTAGGTGTTCCATAATACACTAGAATTTTCTTCATTGTTTTAAGTATTCCATAATACACCAAAACATCCTTTATTGTTCTAGGTGTTCCATAATACACCAAAATTTCCTCTATTGCTCTAGGTGTTCCACAGGACATCGGAGCTTTCTTTTTTATCTTTTATTGTTCTAGGTATTTCATAATACACTAGAACTTCTCCTTGTTGCTATAAGTGTTCGATAACAAACCAAAGCTTTCTTTATTATCTTTCATCATTCTAGGTGCTCCATAATGCACCGGAACTTCTCATTGTTGCTTTAGGTTTTCCATAACACATTGGAGCGTCCTTTACTATCTTTTATCATTTTAGGTGTTCCATAATACACCAGAACTTCTTGTTGTTGCTCTAGGTGTTCCATAATACACTGGAACTTCTTACTGTTTCTTTTGGTGCTCCATTACACAACAAAGCTTCCTTTATTATCTTTTATCGTTTTAGGTGTTTTATAATACACTAGAACTTCTTGTTGTTGCACTAGGTGTTCCATAACACATCAGAGCTTCTTTTATGATCTTTTATCATTCTAGGTGTAACATAATACATCAGAACTTTTCCTTATCATTCTAGTTGTTCCATAATACACTAGAACTTTTCATTGTTGTCTAGGTGTTCCATAACACACCGAAGCTTCCTTTATTATCTTTTATCATTTTAGGTGTTCCATATCACACTAGAACTTCTTGTTATTACTCTAGGTGTTCCATAACACACCAGAGTGTCCTTTATGATATTTTATCATTCTAGGTGTTCCATAATACACCAAAACTTCTTGTTGTTGCTCTAGGTGTTCCATAACACATCGAAGCTTCCTTTATTATCTTGTATTGTTCTAGGTGTTTCATAATACACCAGATTTCTCGTTGTTGTGCTAGGTGTTCGATAACACACCAGAGCTTCTTTTATCATCCTTTATCATTCTAGGTGTTCCGTTATACATTGAAACTTGTTGTTGTTGCTTTAGGTATTTCATAACACATCGGAGCTTCCTTTATTATCTTTTATGTGTTTCATAATACACCAGAAGTTCTCGTTGTTGCTCTAGGTGTTCTATAACACACCGGAGCTTCCTTTATTAGCTTTTATCATTTTAGGTGTTCCATAATACACTAGAACTTCTCATTATTATTTTAGGTCTTCCATAACACACTTGAGCTTTTTTTCTTATCTTTTATCATTCTAGGTGTTCCATAATACACCAGAACTTTCTCTTTATTGTTCTATGTTCCATAGCACACCAAAACTTTCCTTTATTGCTTTTAGGTATTCCATAATACACCAAGAACTTTTATTATCGCTTAAGATATCTTAGTATATAATAGCCCCCTCACAAAAAGATCGACATCTCATAACCACTCAGCACCTAATAACCAACACTTGAACATTTCATAACCAACCAAATCCCTGGTCATACACAACCCTAAAAGGTAACCGATCCTACACGACCCTAAAAGTTAACTGATCCTGTATGACCCTAAAAGGCAACCGACACTAGATACAGGCATGTTTCTTTTCTCTACTCACCATGCTTTTTATCATGCATATAAACTCACAATGGGACATGGTAAACCCAATACGCTTGAATTTAGATGCACGAGGGGTAGCCTGTGAGCATGGATTTTTTCGGCCTCGATGATTAAAATCACTTTCTTACCCATTCGAGAAGATTCCTATAGATACTTGATCCAAGAACTTAAAATTATATTCAAATGAGCTCAAAACCGAACCCAAAAATGATTGAAACCAGGAACTCTGGGGCAACACTTGCACAAATGTTGTGTCAAGATCCATGCGGTTGTCGACACAAAAGCCACATGGCTTTGATCCGGCAGCCCTTGACTTTCTCTTGGAAATGAAAATTTTGGATTTTTATGGGTATAAACGGATGGATTGAATGAGGAAGAAGGGGTGGAGGCCATTTTCAGACCAGAAAATGGTTTTGGATTGAAAAGAGCTCTCAAAAAAGAGTAAAAAAGCAAAGAAGGAACTCATAAATCAAAGCCACAACCCAAACCCTAAACACACAAAATTAGACACCAAAACAACCTAAACACAAATCAAATCGAAAACCTCAAACTTCCAGAGTTCATTTTAAGTCCGGGAAGCATCTCAGGTTAGTTTTGGAGCTCGATTTAATTTGGTTGAAATTCCAAAGATCATGTCAGAAATCTCACTCAAATATGTAAAGCACGCTACAAATGTAACCTCTTAGAGGTCTTAAAGTCCATTTACAACTTTCTGGTCAAGTCTTGGTGTTTTAAAGCTTTTTTTGAAAATTTGTCTGATTTTGCAGGTAAGAGTCGCACAGCTCTCATCTACAATCGTACGACTGCAACATTAGAGCCGCATGGCTCTTCTCTTCAAAACCCAGATTTCCCTAGCTTGATTTTCTTCAACTTCTACAATACTAAGATCCAGAGCTATATGGCACTTAACCCATAGTTGGGCGGCTCTCGTCATGGATAAATGGCTGTTATCTTAGCCATACGGTTCTGATTGTTCTGGTCCGGGATTTCCAGTCCATTATCCTGTGCGTCAAAATTGTTTGTGGGTGTTTACTGCTTTATGACCTAGATTAAATACCATATGAGGTACCACGAACGAGATTCAAGGGTAATCCTAGGAACAAACGACTCACTTGACATGTTAAATAATTAATCGGTAAAATTATTCTCAAAACCGTTTTCTAAAATATCACTACAGGAATGTTTCAAAATGTTTTCCAGGTCTAGATAGTGAAGCTAGCTGAGTCTCACCAACTATCCCCTTTAGATGTATGATCCTGATACTTCTATGATACCGTTCTATCATGTTTGAATCCTATATGTGATCATTTTTGTGCTAACGCTTGTTTTGCAGGATTATAGTATGTTTAGCTTTATTTATTATTTTAGATAAATTCATGAGTTTTAGGCGATTGTACGTAGATTCCCCATTTGATTCATATGTATCCCCTAGGGTAGTTTACTTAATTCGGTCTATATAATTAATTTACGTACTGCTTTCTGTACCTTGCATGAAAATCATATGCTCCAAATAAAATCAACTTAGTTTTATAAAATGCTATGATTTGATTGTTGAAGCATTTATTTTAATTTGATAATAAGTAAGTCACCTGTCCGGACCTAGATCTTTGGAAGGTATAGTGGCCTTCACTCGGTTTCAGTTGTACCTAAATTTCCTGGTTGAGCTGAGCTGGGTGGTGACTCCTATATCTTCTTTGGGATTTTAGTCTCGAATCTTTTATAAAGATTATTTTCCAAAATGAATTTTCTATTATAATTATGCAATAAAACTTATGAAATTTCCTCGGTTAGCTTTGTCGTGTTTCGTGGAAACATCATTTGCTCACCCCTATGTTTTTATAATATTCAATTAGCACTGGATACCATTAGAATGGCCTCAAAATTTAAAGCTCCTATATCAAATTTATTTTGGTCTCCGCCTAAAGCAAACGCACTCAAGTTGAACAATAATGAATCTTCTTTTGGAAACCCTCGACTTGTTTGAGTGGGAGGCATGTTGAGGGATGCTGGAATTTGTGACTCAAATCAGGCTGAAATTTTCGCTCTTCTAAAAGCTTTGGAAATTTCTACCTTGCATGTAAAGAGTAACAACCAATTTCAGTCTTTCTCATTATCTGCAAGTGTTTATACATGGGTTAACTCTAACCCTAATTACAACATAATAGCATAAACAATTACATATATTATATCAGTATGTGCATAATCAAAGTTGTAAGGTGGTGTTTGAAATTGGTTCAGTAAATGTAGTTGGTTGGTTAGCTAATCCAGTAGCCCGCACCCGAGGAAGTTCACATGTATCTTCAACTCCATTGACAACTTTCTTTTGTCTATGCAAGTTTTGCTAATGTCTTCATTTGTGATTATGTTCGCTTGGCTTCTCTTCTCGATATTGTTCCTCGGTTTACTGGTTTTACCCTCCTCAGTTTTGGTCTTTTTGTTGCAGTTTGCTGCGCTTTTTACTTATGATGGAAAGATTTCATTTATTCTTGGCCAAATATATAGATACCCCTTTGAACTTGTCCAAAAACGCCTACTACCCCCTTGAACTTTTAAAATGTCCTAATGCCCCCCTGAACTCTGAAAAAGTGACCCAGTTGGCCCCCTTGCTGCCATGTGTCATTCAATTATTGATTGTTTCATGTTTGATTTTTCAAAGCAAACTTTGGTTTTTATGTGACTTAGGGGGCAAACTGGGCCAATTTTAAGAAATTCACGGGGGCATTAGAACACTTTTATGAAGTTCAAAGGGGAATTAGGACATTTTCAAAGTTCAGGGGGGCAGTAGGCGTTTTTGGCCAAGTTCAGGGGATATCTATGTATTCGGCCTTTATTCTTTGGTTTTAAGTTTCTTTTGCTAGGTTGTTTTTTTTCTTGTTGTTTTTCCTTTTGGTAAACCCTTTTCTATGGTCATATACTGCTGCTTTTTCCATCTATTATAATTTTAGTTAAAAGAAAAGTTATGGAAGTAATAAATTGATGAAAACTTGCAATTATCATTCAATTAAATTCTATAATCTGTTAATAGGAGTTCAGTAATACCTTAACTACTTAATTCGTATGCTCTTTAGTGAGGTTAGTTAGAACGAGATGAATAGAACTGCATATAATATGAAATCAGTAGATAACTAAGATTTGAGTATATAACTAAGATTAATGTAGTCGTAAATTTCAATAATAAGAAATCAATATTCTTCATGTTTCAGTGCTGTTATAACCATTGAATTTCATTCTTAATGAATGCACTCGCATAGTTGACAAATTTTTATGATAAAATATATATTTTACATTATATATATAAAGTTCTGTTGATATCATGGTACTGTAGAATGGACTAATGTGTTAAGTATTGGTTTATTGTCGGTTAGACTACTAATCATGAATAAAAAATCTTGAATGACCATGAACAAAAAATCTTGAATGCCCTTGAACAAGTTCAAGTTCAATGTAAAATATTGAATGGAGGAAATTCCTTACACGCTTGCTCAAGTATATAATATAAATGGCTAAGGCTAACTAATACTATATGTCTGCTGTGAGTAGGTGATCCTTGAAACGACGGGCCATGAGGCCATGCTGTAGGCATTTAGCTTTTGACTTTTATGAAAATGGGGTTTGGAGGTTTGGAAAAGGGGAAACAAAAAGGAATGAACCACTTGGCTTAGCTCTTACCGGGAAATCGTGGTATAGCTAAGCCTGACAAGGATGCATATACCTTTAAGATAGAGAATATGGTCCAGACAAACTACATATTTCTGTTTCATTTTGAAATAACTTTTAACCATACCAAATATGCGTTTTTTGTTATTTAATTCCTATTCCGTATTCATCCCTAATTATATTTCTATATGCTAATACAAAAAGTAATAAATAAATACAGAAAGTTATAAATAAGTTGGGAAAATGAAATTATTACAACTAGATTGAATAAACTAACCTAGAGGATACAATTGAAGAAAAAAGGGATTGGGGATACAAACACCAAATTTACACGAATTCTAATACATTAAGTAAAAAGCTTCTAATACATTAAGTAAAAAGCTATCATACATCTAATAAAATGTATACACATTGGACTCAAAGAAGACAGAATGTGATATCTAGATAGCTCGGGGATAGGCATCTAAGGGATAATTGGGAAGACCCGACAGCTTTATCCGATTAGGCCTGGAAAACAGTTTTATAAACGCCTTGTATTACAATTTTGGAAAACAATTTTTGGTCAATTTTATTATTTGTTAAGCATGCAAAATGCGGGTCAGGTATCGAGGAATCTACTAAAAATTCTTTTCATTCGAGTCCTAGAAATCTCCAAAATTAAATCAAGTCAAAAAGCATATAAACACCCAAAAATCAATTTTCAACAATAGATAATGCATAAATGAACCAATGACTAACTGAATAAATTCTGAAAAGGAAAGACGAGTTGTGCGTCTCAAAAGATGAGTCGTACAACTCAACGCAACAAAGATAGGTCGCTTGGCGTAACATGGGAAGAAATAGCACCAACACTGACCCTAGGAAAGGTTGGATCATACCATTCAAATTTATATGAACAAAGTAGTACGGCTTTATTTTTCCATAAAATAAGGCCATGCAACCAATCTTCGACAAAAAGACACATTTTTCAATTTGGATTTTCAACATGTAGAAATTATTTTTGGTGTTTCTCTTTTCAATTGTGAGATCCTTGAGGGGTCTATCTATTGGTTAGACTCAGAAATCACAGAATTTCACCCCGGATTCCATAAAACCAAAGATCCTTGAAATAGAGGGATTTTAAGCTGCAAACTCACAGGCCATGGATGAGCCATGCGGCTTAACAATCTCCTCAGATAGGCCATACAGCCTAATTTCAAAACTTACAAAAAACAGATTTTTGAGTTTCAAGCTAGAAAAACCCAGCGCAAAGATATCAAAAAAATACGTAAATGAAATGAAGGGATTTTATGGCCTCTTAGAAGTTACATTTGACGTGTTTATGCAGGATCCCATTATGGTCCCGGATCCAATTCTCGAAGCTGAAACGGATTCTAACTCATCAATTTCAAGGAAAAACTTGCCAAGAAACCCAAAAACAGCTGCAAACCGCCTTGATCCACAATTGTCCGTGTGTAAAAGAAAGTTCCTAGTGTTGAAATCTCAATAAAATGGGTGATAGTTAAGTTTTTTGTATTTGGTTTTTTAAGAAGATGATGTAGAAGATGATGTGGAAGAAGGTTTAAGGTTCAAGGTTTTGTTTCAGGGGGCAAGGTTGAGATGTTAAGCTTAAGCCTTAAGCTTCCTGTAACAATTTTCTTTTTTTCCCATAATGATCACTTGTTGTCTTGTAATATACGAAAGAAAATTCCTTTTATACTTTGTCTATGCAAGTGGGGCAATTGGCTCTACTATATCTACTTTAAGAGTTACGACGTAAGGCCTAACGTTTCCAAAATTAGGCCGCACGACCTAAAAATTGAGTTGTACAGCTTTACTCTCAAATACAGATGTTTCCACTTTAAGCAGCTCCCTTCTACGGCTTAACCCTTCCCGATATGACCTAACTCATATCCACTTAGGCTGTACAGCTTAACTTGTGAAATCAGCTTCCTCCTTTTGACTTTTTGACAGTTTTCGGTTAGAATTCGAATGTTGCTTATCGAGCTGGTGTCTCTGGGAAACTCAAGATAAAGGATAATAATGCAGCTTCATCATAGAGGTCGGAAAAAATCAGCATAAGAATTTTGTTTTTTTTTTTTTGCCCCTTTATTTCCTCTATTATAGTGAAACATGTCACTTGAATATGCTAGATAAATCAATAGGTATATTTCAAATTGCAATTTGTGGAAGTTTGGAATTATTTAAAGTTCAATATTTTGAAATGGTAGACAGGACTTCTCTTATTATTGAATGTGGTGAGTATCCTATCAATTAAAGCTGAACACATCACATAATATTAATTTCCCTATTAATATTCTCTAATTGATGGAACTTTATTTTATTTAATACCATAGTGAAATAATAGCTTGTTCAATTATATATAACAAACAAGGGGATAGGTTTAACTTTTATGTATTGTTCAGATTTAGCAAATTATACAATCTCTTATTCCCTTAATAAGTCTATTGTAGTTGGTTGTGGCACTTCTACAATTATAAGAGGATATAAAAATAATGGAAGTCATCCTTACTTCACTGGTTATATGTCTTATTGTTACTCAGCTTATAATGTACTCAATGGATCTTGTTCTGGCATTGGTTGTTGTTAAGCCTCCATTCCTAAAGGCATAAAGGGTTTCAATATTAATATAAATAGCTATGAGAAGCACTCTTATGTAATGGAATACAATCCTGTGGCTATGCCTTTGTGGTTGAAGATGGTTTATATAATTTTAATTCTTTAGATCTTGTTCGATTGCAAACCATGAACAAGTTTCTTATTGTACTTGATTGGACAATTGGAGAGATCATTTATGCAGAAGCTAAAAAGGACCAATCAACTTGTGTGTAAGGATCAGAATAGTGAGTGTCTTGACTTTGGTAAGCAATCTGGGTATCTTTGTAATTGCTCTGTTGGATTCCATGGTAATCCCTATCTTCCAAATGATTGTCAAGGTTATATATTACTTTATTACTTGCTTTAATGTTGGTAATTAATGAATTCGTCAGTTTAATTAACCTTATTTCATTTTGTGTTTGCAGATAATGATGAATGTGCTGATTCAAGCCTCAATGATTGCATAAGCACAAGTATTTGTAACAACACAATGGGAATTACACATGCATCTATCCTAAGGGTTGCCACAGCAAAGGAAGAAAGAATGGACAATGTTCCATTGCTAATGCTATAAAATCATTACAATATCAGATTATTGTTGGTACGTGATGCGTCTAAAACACACACAATAAAGAGCAAGTGTACTTTGTCGATCAATTAATAAAGTGTAAGAAGGGTGTCGATTCATAAGGACTATGCATACAATTACTAAACACAATCGGGTTAGTTGTTAACTAGGCCGGATATATTAATTCTTTGATTTTGGATTTCTAAACCTAAAATTTATACTAGAAAGCAAATAAATTAAGTAATTAAAATAAAATAATTTAAATTTATAGGATAAAATTAAATGGTAGATTTACTAAGGCGTTTGGCTTCACCTAGCATTCATTCTAGCAATTTCTCAAGTCATACAATTAACTTAATTAAATTCCAATGATGGCAAACTTTGCAAACAATCAATACTGATTAGGGATATTAATTCTAATCATTAATCTAAGCACTTAAACTTGTTTGATCCTAAATAATTAGACAAGAAAGCATTAAGCACTTGAAAACCTAGCATAAACTAGTAAGCCATAAAAGTAATGGCCATGCAATCATCATGTTATGTAGTTCCATTAATTTAGTCCTTTGGTCAATTATAAATTAACTATAACCTTCAAAATAGATGGTCATGTATTCAAATCATTAAGTATCATAAATGTTCAATAGAAAATAATATGAGTCAAATTCTATTAAACTTAAATAAAAATACATTGAAGTCTTGCTAAGATCCACCATAACCTTAGCTATGGAACATTTAGGTCCTAACTCAACCAAAAACAAATAATGGAAAAACAAGAAATATGAAAAGAAGAGTTTAGAATAAACTAAATAATTGAAGAAATCATTGATGGAGGAGTGGATGGAGATTTCCCAAAACCCTGGTCATCTTCTTACTCCCTTACACTTCATGTTCTCATGGAGAAAATAAAAAATAAAATTGTTGCATAATCAAAAGTCTCTCCCTTTTCCCTAAGTTACATGTTAATTAGGGAGAAGAAAAGAGAAAAGAATCCTAACTAGGAATTAACTCTTCAATAGTATTACATGGAATAATCCTACATAAAGCTAATCCTAATAAAATGCTGATTAATAATTATTTCCTTCTTTTCCTAGTTACAAAAGGAAAGGAGCCAAAATAGAATAAAGCTAAAAATTCAAGTCTCTAACTCCATTTGTATTACAAAAATTCAAGTCACTACAGCATAGGCGTGCTTTAAGACTAGACAACTTCTATTCTTCTAAAATTCTTCAATTCTAACTCTCCATAAGGCACGCCCATGCCTTAGGACTTCATTGATCCTAAAAAAAAAACAAATGTTTAAGCTCCAAATAGGCGATCAGCCTCCATTAGCATTAAATCTCCAAGACATCTAATACACAAAACTAAATAAATATGCACCTAAACATTAAAGAAAGCACTAAATAAAATGGTAAATGTGACATTAAAATGTATGCAAATAAACCACCTATTAGTAAGCAAAAACTAAGTGTTATTTTGCAACTACATTGCCTACTAATTATTGATTTGAGATTGCTTCCTTCTTTTAAAGACACTTTTTTTTTTGTTGTAGGTGCAAATGTTGCTATTTCTATACTCTTTGTGATTTATTTAATGGGAATATGTGGAATCAGAAAAAAACAATTTAGGAAGCTAAAAGAGGAACACTTCAAAGAAAATGGCATTTGGATGTTGCAAAAGTTACTCTCTAAGGCTGAGCCATCTCTAGCAAAAGCTAAAATATTGCAAACAATGAGCTTAACAAGGCAAAAAACAACTTCAAAAAAAAATGAAATTATTGGCCAATGAGGCTATGGTACAGTTTACAAAGGAATTTTAGAAAACAAAACTGTCACAATTCGTGAATGAAGCCATCGTTCTTTCCTAAATAAAGCATCCTAATGTTGTAAAAGTACTAGGTTGTACTAGTTCCATTATTAGTCTATGAGTTTATTACCAATAACACTCTCCACCATCACCTGCAAAAGAAAAAGAATGGATCACCAATGGCATAGGAAATTCGATTGAATATCATTATACAAACTACAGATGCAATCACATGTATGCACATTGATGCTCCCAAGGACATCATTCATAGATATTTTAATTCTGCAAACATACTTCTTGACTATTACTTCCAAGCCAAATGTCTGATTTTAGAGTTTCAAGACTGGTTCCTTTGGATTAGACCCAGTTATCAACACTTGTTCAAGGAACATTTGGATACATTGATCCTAAATACTTCCATTTATTTTTATTGAACCACAGAGCGATGTTTATAGCTTTGGAGTTGTCCTTGTTTAGTTCTTCAATTGAAGAGGACAATTTATATGAAATCCTTGAGAATGAGTATAGAACAAGGGGCATCTCGAGCAAGTTCAAAGTTTCATTGGCTTAGCAAGACATTGCATGAGATTGAAAGGGAAAGGACAATGAAGGAAGTAAAATGGGAGTTAGAGGCACTAAGGATTGACAAGTGTTTTGATGTTGAAGTTTTTGATGATATATTCAAGAAGCAACGGCCATTCTTGATCCACCAACAATCTTTTACAGCACTAGCAGGTTAATGGTTGGGCTCTATAGCACCAAGTATGAAACAACTATATGTGTAATTGAAAACTAGGCTTGACCATCTGTTGAGTGTGACCCTAATACTTTTGTGTATACTTTCTATGCCCATTCATATGTTTGATAGTTTACGCTTGTCTTGCAACATCTTAGAGGTGACAGCTACAATTGAATGGTTTCAATTCATTTAATTGAGATGAGCTAATCTAAACTTGTAGGATTTCAAGAGAGAGAGAGAAACATAAATGAGAAATTAAGAACCGAATACTGCAAATGCATTATCCTTGGGCACGCTTTATTAGAGAACTCTTAATACATATTTATAGGCTTATAAGACAACTATATCACATAATATTAGTAACCACTAGATAATAATTTAAATTCGAAATCTAATCTTTATCTATTTCTAACAAATTAACTAAATCTCAAAATATAATTACAGATTTTGTAATCAAATCTCCAACACTTCCTCTTGATTCAAAATCTGTAAAAGAAAAATAAATTTTCATGGAGCACCATCTCTCCATATTATCATCTTCCTGAATCTTGTTGAAGCACTTCTCTTCACAAATGCTGCACGATGCACTTCTCATCGCAATCAATAGTTCTTGATGCAATTTCGCATCAATTTTTGATGCACTTTCTCATCAATTTTTGGTGCACTTTCTCACCATTATATCTCAAAAGATTTTTTTTTCACATTTGTACTTTCTTCATTTGCAATTCTGTAATTTTTGTGGGTGCCCAAATCTTTTGCATTTGAACCACTTATACTTCTCCTTGTGCATGCATCATTCTTTCTTACAACAAAAACATATATTTAATGTCTCAGTGTTTATTTTGATAGCCCATCCTCACATGCCCTTAAGACCCTTAACGCTCTGATACCAATTGTAAGTTTTTGTTAGAGAGAGAGAAATATAAACTCAGAAATTAAGGACTGAATACTACAAATGTAGTATCCTTGGGCACATTTTATTAGAGAACTGTTAATACCTATTTATAGGCTTATAAGACAACTATATCACATAAAATCAGTAACTACTATATAATAATTTAAATTCGAAATCTAATCTTTATCTATTTCTAACAAATTAACTAAATCTCAAAATATAATTACAGATTTTATAATCAAATCTCCAACAAAACTCAAAGCACTAATGAGAAAATTTTGATACTTATTTCCGTGCCTTTCGATCTGTCTTGTGTAGATTTGGTTACCATGACTGTTAAAACTTAGAATCTTCTTTTACCCTTGTAATTTCAATTATGTTAGATTATCAGCCAATTATGTGGCTCATTTGTTAGTTCGAAGTTCTTCGTTTGGATGGGGAAATCCATGTCAAGTTCCAGCTTTTGTTTCATGATGCTTGTTATATAGATTCTTAATGAAATGTTTTTTCCCCTTGAAGTGTGAGATTGTTAATTTGTTTATTATGGTTGTTTTTTTTTCCTTCAAAATAGTATGTTAGTTCATCAACTACATCATTAGTGTGATAAGTATGGAATCTGAGAAATGATGAGTTCATCAAGTTCACAAAGTAGAAGTTAGTCTACCTTGGTTGGACCAATTTTTTTGCTTAGATAGATCTGGTCAGGAAAAATACAACTTACAAACCAACACAACTCGTATGGAGAATATACAAATGTATTAATGGAAACATTATTTTTAATATCTGCATATTGTAATGGAAAGGTAGTTCTAATTGTTGTGAAAACATTATTAGCACCATGAGTAGCATGATATCCCTAAATATCATTTTCCCGATGAATATGGTTGGAAAAAAAAAATCATGCGGTTTTCCTACATTTCCAAATTAAGAAATTCATAATGATGTGGTGTTAGTCTTTGAAATTACGACATATTGACTTCATTGACGTGTTAACCTGACTTGATGACATATCATGTAGTGTTAGTAAGATTCTCCTTTCTTTTTTTACTAACATTATAAAGTAAATGATCTCCTTCACAACAAAAAGGATAAGATTTTTCTATTTGGAATAAATAGGTGAAACCATGAAAACACATGTTTTTGTTTTATACTTTTCTTTTTTAGTTTGCCTTCGAATGATTTCACAAATTTGTTATATTTTCATTCTAATATATGAATAAATATTTCTTTTATTTTCTTCTTTTAGACAATTTTTTTGACCTGGCTAGTAAATAGTTTTCTTCTATTGACTCGGTCAAATTATGGGATTTAAAAAAAAAAATCTTTTTTTATCATAATCTATCTAAAATCACTAAACAAATAAGAGATTCGGCACGAAAAATTTTTGCTACCAAAAGTATAAACGTTGTTGCCATAGTTTTAAGCAGCAATAAGAAATTTGATGTATGTTGTTACTATAAAGTTATGATTGTATGTATTTGAAAATTTGATAAAATTTTGTTACGATTAATATACATATATCAACAAATTTTAAATATTGCTTTAAAATATATAAGTTTTTTGGCAGTAAAATTTCTTTTACAACAAATTGTTTTGCTACCAAATCTATGTTGGGCTTTGGTTCCCTTCCTATGTGAAGGAAACCCATCTATTTTGAGCCCATTTTGCTTGTTCCTCTAGGCTTGAGGTATTTAAACATATTTATGTGTCTTGAAGTGGCAAGAGAGATAGGATTGGCAGCCATTCTTGTGAGAAAAGGGAGAAGAGAAACCTGCTGCTTTGTTCATCCGCCCAGCCACCTTGTTTTGTCATTTGCCGGAGTTCAGACCGTTGGATCGTTGTGAAATTGATACAGTTTTTACTTAACATCTATATCTTTATTCTGAACGGAGATCGGCATTCGATGTCCAGAGGGCTTTTTTCGTACCTGGGCAGAATCGGACAGAATGTGTGTTTCTGAGTTTCAGCTTTGAGCTTCTTCACCTTCTTCAGCGTTTGATCGGTTTTTCCTATCCGGATTGAGCTGATTTTTGGTGAGTTCGTTCCTGACTTGTTGTTCTTCATTGTGGGTGATGGAGAGTGTATTTGGAAGTCTTGAACTATAGTTTTTGATGTATTCTTGCTACTGTATGTGCTGTCAGTGTATGGAGCTGTGAATGTGCATTGTTGTTCCCTTTGCTCGGTTTTGTATCTGCTGTAAACACTTCAAATTATAGTGGATATTTTTCCCTTGGACCGGGAGAGGTCTCGTGGTTTTTATCCTTCACATTGAAGGAGTTTTTCACGTAAAAACTTTGGTGTTGTTTCTGTGATTGCTTTTGGTGTATGTTCTATTGTTTAGCTCCTCATTGATTCAATTAAGTAGGCTGAAAGTTTTCTATCAATCTAACATTTCTTGTGTCCCTTTATCCTTAACCTATTGATTTGGGACATTTGGTTCATGACTTGTTACAATTGAACTTATTTGACTATTGATCTGTTATAATATAGCTTATTTGGCCTAATTTTATTTTTTTTAGTAAAGAAGATACAATTGATGCAATTTCAACATATGATTATCACGCCCCTTAAGTTACAAGTTACATTCCGCCAATTTATATGTAATTTAAATAACGTTAAACCCACACCTCTAAAATGGACCAAATAGGCTAAATGTGCTAATAGATTAGGGATCAAATATGCACAATCTTGATTAGGGAAAAAATCATTTTTCTAAAATTGTGTCATGCATATAAGTGAAAAAGTACTGATATGTATCATCATGGCAACTTACATTAATGGTGGACGACAAAGTCTTAATTATATGAGTTATGAGTTATTACGTAAGGCCAATGAATCCATTCAAGGGGAACTCATGCACTTGATGCCAAACTTGAAGAGTTAACGTGCTAATTTAATGTATTTAGCAGAGTATTTGCTAGCAAAATGAATAACATGTTTAACTTCTAGAAAAATAATTTGTTTAATTAACTCAGTTCACCTAATTTGTCAAATTTTGCAAACTATTTACTAAAATGACAAATTCTGTGTCACATGAAAATAACGGCACATGTAGATTAAGTTGTTTTATTGAGAGGATGGTCATCAATTAGCTTTCTCTTTGGGCTCTTAAGTAGGCATAAAGACATTTTTAGCTCATATACTATTACCGATTTGTCCTTTTGGCTCCTGTGCTATTGGCATTTCACTTTTGCCCCATAGTGGGATGATCTTAAAAATAACTATGCCCAAGCCTAACCCAGACGCCCTTAAATTTTGTCTGTCTCAGATCTAAAATACAAATCCCGAGCCCAATCCAGCTAACCCATCTAAGCTTTTGGCCGGCTTGGTTAGGCAAGCACTTGGGTTGCCAAAAAAAATTTCCATTTTGTTATGAATAAGAATGTGTCTACTAGTTGATAATCAATTTTTCCATTTTGTTTCTCAGAATATTTGATTGATTATCCCTTTTTTTTATCGATTTATGGCACAAACATGAGTACAACTGATTTAATTTGTTTTAAAGATGTTTTAGCGAAAAATGCAGCGATGAGATTAACAATTCTATCATGCATAAGATATTTGGAATTCATCAATTATATATATGCAGACTGCAGTAATGAAAATCAAAGCCTTTCCACTGTTTGCGAATTAAATTAGTCAAAAAAAAGAAGTTGAGGTTGGTGAACTTGTTGATTGAGTTATTAAATTCAATGTTGTGAAAACCGGACCGGACAGGCCGATTCGATCGGTTTTACAGCGAACTAGCCATGGGTCCGGTCGGTTTGATGAAAATGAGCGGTTTGATAAAAAACCGGAGATGACCGGTTCGACCGTCAAAAACCAGCAAACCGACGAACCGGTCAAAAACAGTTTTTATAATTTTCTATGTTTGGTTTTTGATTTGGTTAGGTTCAACGGTGAACCGAACCAAATCAAAAAATAAACATATAAAATTATAAAAACCAAAATCAAACTAATATACATTCGATTTGACTTGAACCAAGCTGAACTAGTTTTGTTTGGTTCTGGTTCGGGTCGGTTTCAACCCAAAATTTTTCAAATTTTAAATTTTAAATCAATTATCATTAAAATTTAAAATTGATGAAGTTTTAGGATATTTCATGAAATTATTTTGAGTATTAAACGTTTGAAACTTGTGTTTAATGAATTTATATGCTTATTTATTTTTTAAATAATAATTTTTCAAAAAAAATAATAATCCGGTATAACCCGGTTGAACCGGTTGTACCACATACCAATAGCTTCACCGGTTTGATGTCCGGTACGATTATGATAACATTGATTAAATTGTAATTATATTTTTTTTTTATTTTAGTTAAATTACATATTGAGGGACATTTATGTTTACTTCAAAGTATAGACCTTAGTCCTTGAGATTTGTTTATAATAATAATTATAGGTAAATTGTTATGATATTGTAGATTATAATAATATAGTCAGTTATGGTCACTTCCTATAAAAACCAAGTACACTTTGTTTTTTTGGACCGTTCATTAAAAATTAGAAGGAATCCAATCCACTGATTATTTAATTATTTCTAACATGCTACTTCTTAATATTAGTGGCTATTGATATGGAATTAAACACTATTAACCGTTTCATCTTCACGACTTCACCTTGTACAACCTTCTTCCTCTTCCTCTATCACTCTCCTATTTCGACTTGCCATTCCTGTATCGATTATTGTGGACAAAAATATGTTGGGTTGTGGGAGTTTCCGGATGAGGGAGTATTTGGTGGTGTTGCTTGGACAAAGGAACTGAGTTTAACGAGAAGCTGCTAGTGGTGGAGTTTGTACTGTTGGTTTCCTTCTTGACAGTAAAGTTTAAATTTGTTCCATCTTTTTTTTTTTTTTTTTGTATTTGTTGCATCTTATTAAAGATTTAAAGTTTTAAGTTTGATTTTACGTTTGTTTTTCTTTCTCTCGAGTTTCACTAATTTTATTTAGTTGCACAATGTGATTTATTATTCACTTGCTCTGTTTCATATAAATGGAAGTGAACATATTCATAGTTCAGACTACACATGTACTATTGAATAGTTTCATGTATGCAATGTGTATCACCATCCTTATTTCATATGTGTTTTGTTGTGTTCTCTTTATTCATGGTATAAAAAATGATTTGAGCTAATTAAGTAACAATAGTTATTATTCATATTCCCACATACCTTACACAAAATAAGAGATTATCTCTGCAAACTAAGTATGCTACAATTGATTATATTCTAATTGAAATTTGTATTTGTGGAACATTAGTGGGATCTCATTTATGGAATATATTAGCGAGTAATATATCATCGCAGGCTATGGAAACAAGTGAAGGTATTAATTTTGAGAATGGTGATATTGAAAATTTTGTTCCAAAGGAAATGGATAATGAAATTACATTAGATCTGAATTCAAGTAAGAGAAAAAAAAGAGCAAGTTTTGAATAATCATTTAGAAGTAGTGGAAATCGAGTACTTTTTCTTGTCTTTGGTACTCCTCAAGCTGTTTTGGTCTACGCATAGTGTTGTTGTTGCTGATTTCTATTATAAGGTTCTGCTATAATTACTGTTGAAGATGGTTCTCTTGATTTGCATGTTTCGGTTTTGCTATTGTAAGGATTTCATGCTTGGATTGTTTCTATGAGTTGTGGGGCTACTATATCTTCAATAAGGTTTTATTCAAAAGAGAGAATATTCATGATGTGTTTGTGTTTTAGGAAGATTTGGCATAGCAACAAGGACATTTTATATTTCCTAGTTTTTTTCTACTATATTCGCTCAAAGTTGATACATCTTATTTCTTTAGCCTGGGTTTTTGTGTTTTGTTGTATCTATTTCTCTGGCCCTAGTAGCATTATTTTGTTAGTCACATATGCAATGGGTTTGACTTCTATCAATAAAAACTTTCGGTTTATAAAAAAAAAGGGAATGTGTTAGCAATGAGGAAAGGTCTAGAATTTAGGTGTATGATTGCAATTAAATACATTTTAGTTAGGTTTTCAGGTTAGTTAGATCTTAATGACAACTTATATATATTGTTTTACTGATAAAGATCTTAAGGCTATAGTTGGACTGATGGTCTTAAAGAGCATGTTGCACAAAATGTACATACCTATTATGTTTGTCTTTTGGTTTGAAGCCATAGTTTTCATGATTATAATTTCTCTCACCACAAAATGTTTCTAGATATAGTTAAGATGCTATAAATGTTGGAAACATTTTGAAACTAATTTGATTGTGAAATTTAACATTTCACCAGCTTCAAAGAACTGTAACACTTGTTGAAATATGAGGCAGATTATGAATCTCGACTAATTAGTGAATGATGAATATATTGCTTTTATTTATTTTTTTTATGTAATGCAGATGAACATAACACGTCAGAAAGCATTGTTAAGGTCGATTTAGGTGGAAGAAATAGATAAGATAAGGTGAGTCGATGTTCTTTTTTGTTCCCTGTTCAATGTTTTCCAGAAAGCAAAGAATAATGTTCAGGTTATGTCACTGATTTTTTGTAGTTTTGACTGTGGAATGTATGTATTAGAATATATCCAACATGCTTTTCTAGAGATTCCTTTTGTGGTAAACATTTTTAATTTTTAGGTTAAACTTTAATGTTTTATAATAGCATATATATATATTCCATAACATGTTTAGGTACATCTTAATATATTCCATAATGTTATTTTGTATGTAATGACCTGGTCCTAAGAGGGGTGGTGCCGGGGTAGGAAACCTGAGCAAGGAGTGGCATGAAGGATGTTGATGGGGCAGGAATGAACTGAATCTACACCGAAAAGAGAGGATTTTAAGACTATGGTGGTATGGGACAGTACAGTCGAGAAGGGCTAAATTTCAAGACTGTACCGGTATGGGACAATACAGTTAAGAAAGGGCTTAAGAGATTTGATAGGTATTGTGAGCACCAAATTTTTCTGAACTCTATGATGAGAACCTGTTTCATTACTTTTTTGTGTTGATTATATTTCAGATGCTAAATTATGGAGTGAAAATCGGATTCAAACAATCTTGAAATTTGAACTTGGGAAAATTTTGAAGAAATTAGGCGTTGGATGAAACAATACCTGTATGGCTAATTCTATAGCTACACGGTTGTAGGCGTGACAACCGCACGGCGATCAACATTACTCCCGTATGGCTGTCAATGTGTCACCGAGTTGCACGAAACAGAGATAGTTGTTGGATTTGTGGGAAGACAATAGAGATCCCATAAATTTTGAGTTTGGATTGAAGGGAGTTCTCTAGGAAGAGAAGGAAAAACAACAATAACAAGAAGAAAATTAACAAGAGAGGTGGAGAGAATTGAAAGGGAAAAAAAGACATAAACTCTTAAAGTTCAAAACCAAATTCACCAAAGCAGACTGAAAATAACTCAAATTAGCTACCAATACAAGTTCCAAAGCATTCCTAAACTTTAGAGATTCATTTAGGAGCTGGAATTGAAGTATTTCTAAATTAATTTGGAGAATCGCAAGTTTTCAAGTTCAAGCCTCAGATTTGAAAAATCCGGATTGTAATCTCCTCAAGTTGGTTTTCTAAAACTTAAACACTAGAGAAAAGCATTGAAGATAACTTCTAAGAGGCCTTAAATCCTTTTTGTTGCACTCTGGATTGATTTAGTGCATCATTTCATTCATTTTTTCTCGCTCTATTTTTTCTAGAATTCTGATAATCTAGAGCTGTACAATGGATTGAAACTTCAGATTTAGCAATTTGATTTTAGTATTTTCTCATTCTTTTCCAAAACTAGAACCGTACGAATATAGTTATAGTCGCACGACTGTTGTCTTCGTACCCGTACGACTGTGGTTTGATAGTAGAATTGTATTTTATGTGTTTTCATGCATTTGCATATCATTTTGACCTAGATTTATTCTTGAAAACATATTATAAATTAGTGCAACGATGGAAATTCTAATTTCTTGAAAACCGACTCATTTTTTGTATATGTAAAATATAAAACCTGATAAAATATTTTCTAAAATTGTTTTCAAAATCAAATTTAGTGTTTTAAAATGTTTTCCAGGTCTAGTCAAATAAATCTGTTGGATTATATTGACTATCCCCATTCACACCTGACCTATCCAGATTCCCTATTCTATGACTGTTTGAGTCCTACGTGTAAATATTTGTTTATATACTAACTTTTTTTTGCAGGTAGAATAGGTTATATGTATGGTTAGCTTTTATTTTAGATTATCTGTGAAAACTAGGCAGATGCAAATATTAGATTTATGTATATAGGTATTTTGTACTCACATTCCTCTTTTATACAAATGTATCCCATAGGATAGAGTATTCACTCGGGTTGTAATAATTTACTTCATTGAATTTACTTATATTTTAGAATTCATTCTTTTCCTGCGTAAGCATGTAGATAAATTAAATTAAAAATAAACCATAGAATTATAAAGGCATTGAGATAAAATTATTAATATAATATTTTGAATCAAGAAGAAATAAGTAAGTTTTCCGAACCCAAATCTCTGACTAAAAGGTCTATTCCGGCTTGGCTCGACAATACCACAATTTCCAGGTTGAGCTGAACTCGAATGGCGATTCCTATCACTTTTAGTGAGATCGATAGGTTTCATTCGTTTTCTTACTAAGTTGTCAAAACTAATTTTCATTTTTATTAAAACCCTGGCCTAATTTCGGGGCCTGTAATCTATCTAAAGGATCGTCTACTTACAGGTACTACCTATACCAACAAGATGCATCTTCTTTTAGGTGGCCCATTCGGAAATAACTCTAAGGTTAAGTGTGCTTGACTTGGGGAAATTTTAGGATGAGTGACTTCCTGAAAAGAAATTTCCATGAAACATGCGAGTGAGGACAAAGCTTGCTGAAAAGACTTGTGTTGGTTTATAGGGAGTGTCGATCAAATCTCGGATGTCACATTGTAAGAGGTAGTTAAGGAATCTAATGCAATGCGTAATTTCAACAGGTTTTAATGTTTGATCATTGTTTTTTTAGGCTTATCATTATTAGAAGCCATATAATGACTTTAATTATCCATAAAAAAAAAAAACTAATTTCAGTAGGTTTTGAGGTTTGACCACTATAGTTTGGTCTTTGGATGTAGTATTTTCAGTACATAAAAGTCAAATATGGTCTTGCTTTGCCTAATGAAAGGCTTTGGCTATATATTGTTTACAAAAATTAGTACAACCTGAAATATTGGAATTTATTGATTCAAAAGGTTAAATTTATCTACCTTTCTAAAAGTACCATATTCGTAAAGATGTTAATCGTGAAAAATGAATGGAAACTTTTGAAATAAAAAAAGTAAATACTTGGCGAAAAATTTTTTAATTTTACGAAAATATAATAATTCAGTAATATTTTTCTATATAAGGATAAAAAAATTCCACATATTACAGAATATAGTAGAATAATTAAGTTTCACGTAAAATGTTTCAATTTTACGAAATTCATGTAATTCTAGGCATATTTTATGTGAAGTGATACTCAATTCTGGTAATATTATTACTTTACAAAAGAATCTTCAACTTCGTGAAAAACGAATGGAAACTACTAAAATATAAAAAAATAAATACTTGGCAAAAAATTTTTTAACTTTACGAAAATATAATTATTCAGTAATATGTTTTCATTTAAAGATAAGAAATTCCACATAGTATAAAAATTATGTTTCACGCAAAACCTTTATATTTTACGAAATCCATACTTTACGTAAAGTAATAATCAATTTAATCCTCAGTTTCAATGATGAAAAAGGTCTATTTGAATTGTTTCTACTGCGGCAAGGGTCGAGATCAACTCAAGGTCAGATCTTTGGATTGCTAAAAATCTCAAAATAAGGTTTCCGATCCAACAAACTATACCTGTACTGTTGTAGTGCTTATAGTCATACAGGTGTAGTATTTAACTATGTGGGTGTACTGTTTATACTCATACGGGTGCAAATTATTTTATCTCAAAATCTTATCTAACCAAATTGAATCCTGATTTATGAGGGAAGAGCGATATAAAAAGAAAGACATGAGGAGAGAGAAAGGGAGGACGACCATTCTTGAACCAAAGGGAAAGAATTAAGGTAGAGAGATTTTTAGAGAGAAGAGAGGAAGAAAAGAGAAGAGGAAGGTGAAAGTTTGGATCTTCTTCTTCTTTTTCATCCTCGAATCTCTGTTATTAGGGCTTAAAATCAATTATAAATCCTAGGAAAACACTTCACTAAGTTGTTTAATAGGTTTAAAAACTAAAATGAATCACAAATCAATAGCATTTGGATTTGGTTTGAAATTCAAGGGAGATTCTTAACAATCTGGATCTCTTTTGAGGTGATTCCAAATCCGTAAAGCTATGGATTCACACGTTGAAGGTATATTTCTAAGAAACTAATAACTTTTTGCCATTTTTGTGCTGTTTGAGCATCATTTTGCACGTTTCCTCAACCATACTCTGATTTATCCTTTTCTAGATTTTGTCTAGGTCTACACCCACGTGGCCGTCATAATAAAGAACTCTGGCGAGATGGATCCTAAGTTGCAGAGTCGTTTAGATGCAAGTGATACTAAGGTGACAGGTCTTTAGAAACAATTTTCAAGAATGTAGCAGGATGTAAGTGTGCTAAAGAAAGATTTCTCTACCATGCAGAAGGATATGATGTCCATGAGTCAAACCATGAGTTTGAAGCACCAATCATTAGAGGAGATGAGGGCTTACATTTTTATGAATCCGAAGAAGCAGCCAGTTAGGAGAGTTGAGTCGGTGTCCTAGGCCACTCGGGGCAGAGCCGATGACCACTCTGGCGTTCCTACCCATATCGGGCAAAATGCAACCCCCCAATTAAGGAGGCAGCTTAAGTTTGGTGGTAAGGATCCAGGCGGTGGATTCACACATGAGGGCGGTGGCAAGAGTGGCATAAAAGCAAAGGGTCCCAATATTAATTACAATATCTTAGGAGATTCACCAGGGCAGTAGCCACACGTTAGAGGAAGGGTGAAGTTGCCATGGTTCGATAGGGTAGAGTCTAAAAGATGGGTGACTAGGGTAGTCACTTACTTCCACATCAATCACATGCCGACAGTGCTCTAGCTTTCAAATGTAAAGATTTGCATAAAAGGATCAGCCATAAATTGGTTCTCAATGTTGCAGGAATCAACACCCCCAATTGACTTGGGAAGTTTTTAAGGAAGAACTAATGCAGTCATTCATCAATCTTAAGATTCGAAATCCTTAGGAAGAGCTAGCTTTAATGCAGCATACCGGTTCAGTATCGGAAATTATCAAAGAGTTTGAACTCGTGGCTTCCTTAGTGCCTAGGTAACTAGAGATGCAATACGTTGGGTACTTCATCAGCGGATTGAAGGAGGAAGTGTGAGAAAAGATGAGGATGCATAGCCTAGAGACTCAATTCACAATAATGAAACTAGCTAGAAACGTAAAGTCATCGTTGAAGAGAGAGGCGGGAATTAGCGGTGGTCATAGGGGAGGAAGTTTGGAGTCTTGTGTAAAAAGCAGGGTAACATCTGGGACCACTTGGAGAGGTTTTCAGAATTGAACCTACTAATTTGGGCCATAGTAACACTAAATGGGCCGCTTATAGCTCTGACTCAAGAAGTTTTGTAGGCAAAGGATGGACCCAGTGTAAGTGCTAGGTTTTCCCAACCTCTATGATGAGACTCCTATATCACTTGTTGAGCAAACGGATGAGAATTGGACTTAAGATTGAGCGGGATGTTGCCTAGAGTGTCTCGAACGCCTTAAAAACCGAGCAATCCTTGACCCGAAACCCTAAGATAGGTCCTTTAAGTCATTGGGAGGTTTAGAGGTGAGCGTGAGATTTCGGAAATTCGTCACGGCTCTCAGTGGCAGAGGAGTGGTTTTCTGATTTTTTAAGAGATTTTGGCCGATTTTGAAAAAAAAAGGACTTGAAAAGGAGTATAAAAGGAAAAAAGAAAGAGAGAGAAAAAAAAAAGGAGAACAATCAGAAAATAAAAAATCAGAGAGGAAGAGAGAGAGAAAAAGAAAAGAAAAAGAGGAAAAGAGAGAAAGAAAAAGAAGAGGGAAAACCAGAAAAACAAAAGCACGAAATCATCCTAGGCACTGAGAGTCTTGAGTTCCAAACCATTACACACTCATCAGGACTTGTTTTGGGTTGATTTAGATTGATTAAGAGCTTGGTTTGGAGGTTTAGAGATGATCAAAGAATTCAAGGCGTATTCCGGCTCCTCTACCCACTTCTAGACATTGAATACATCAAAACATCAATAAGGTAAACTTTGAGAGGCCTTAAACCTGGGTTTGCTGCTTTGTTTGTGCATTTTCCTTTTATTTTTACAAATTTTCCGAAAGCTGGCGGCCCAGCTATAGCGGTAAGGCTGTGTCTGCCTTGAACACAGCCGTGTGGCTGTAGTTCTAAAGAACAGAGCTGTGCGGCCGTAACACTACACCCACACGACTGCGTTCTTCTGGACAGAAACCTGAAAAAGCCCCCAAATCGACCAAAAATAGCCTGCTTTCCATTTTGCCCATTCTGTTATGATTTATTTTTGTCCAAACACATCTGTACATTATCAAACTTTGGTTTTGAATTTTTGTTTTTCTAGGATTCAAGGTTGTTTGATCTAAATTGGATCCGTTGTCCAGCATTAGCAGACCCCTGGACTCTACAGAAATCCTTGGGAAACATAAAAAAACGAGCAAAACGGTATTTCGAAAATGAGAAAACCATTTTTCGGGTTCTGGATGTTACAGCCGTACAGCTGTGGTTGTTAGAGCTGCACAGCTCTAACCATAGCCGCATGACTGTAGTCTTCAGAAGGAGACAGAATTTTAGGACGATCCGCATGGATGTCGTCGCATAGTGCTGTCTTCGAAATTGAACTGCTTCTGGTGTGTTTACGGTTTTTAAACCTTAGATGAATGCCAAAAATTAGGAACCCCACATGAATGGAACCCTGAGTTCCGGGATAACAGACCCGCTAAAAAGGAGAAATTTGCATGAAACCTAGCCAAATCATTTTTCAAAACCGTTTTCCAGCACAAAACCTACAGGGTGTTTCAAAATTGTTTTCCAGGTCTAGTCGGGTCGACTGGTCGAGTTGGCCCGGCTACCCCCTAAATGCATGTCCCCACTCCTAAAATCCTAATTCTGTCCTGTTGTGAGTTTTCTATGTGTTTGTGATATAAATTGTGCTAACCTATCTGTTTTGCAACCTTTATTTGATGTAATTAATAGATTCTCATGTATTTTAGGCGTTTGTAATTAATAGATTTTCGTGGGTAGAAATAATAAGTGAATAAAATATGGTAATATAAACCAGAAAATGAATGCAAGCTTAAGGTTGAATAGGTCAATTGCCCGAACCCTAAATCTCTGGATTAGGTACAGTAGTCTACCCTCTGTAGGGAGCTGTACCGGAATCTCCCGGATGAGCTGATCTGGGTGGCGACTCTGTCACTAATCTTGAAATTTAGGTTTTGAGGTCTTTAAGTAAGAAAACGGGATTTTCTAAAAATGCAAAATCATTTTTCCAAAACTCACATTTGAAACAAAAAGTTTTTCTCCAAAAGAATTTCCAAACAAATCAAATGGTTTTCTTAAAGCAAGATAATCAAAACCCGTTTTCCAAAACAAAACTCCAATTCAAAAATCCTCGATTCACTTCACTGCATTTCGCATTTCCTATCAAGAAAAGATCGTCCGCTCACAGTGGCAACTCTGCTGGGGAAAAAAAAGTTTCTTAAAAGAGTTTTTATAAAAACTTAAGGAACTTAGGCAACTACTGAAATATAACCTCGTTTGCAGTCACTATACTGGTTCGTAATACCATATTCCATTCACACTTGCCGATCATGACATTTTCTTCTTCTCAACCCCTCCAAAACACTGATCAGCCCTGGTTTACTCAAGAAGGTGACCTACCTCTTCCGTTAGGATTAGAGGCACCCGAAGGGGTAAATCACTCATAGCACCGCATGACCTTACATCATGTTCTATGATGAGGAGTGTATCTTCTCTATGGGAACCTGTACGACCCTTGGTTTGACTTTGGCCCATATGTAATGGCTTAGCAACGTCCCCTTAGGATTACCAAAATATAAACTTGAAATTGGACATTGAGAGTACGCCTTTGGTATCCCCGGTTGATGCCAAAGAGACCCAACACCTAGGAAGAATGCGAGACCAATTGAAAGAAGGAATAAGGTTGGAAGGGAGAGCATTTTGTTGCGTGTGCTAATGTTTGTTCTGTGGTGGTTTTATTTAACCTTTTCATGGAGCATCAAACATGCATAATCATTCATGTGCCATTCTAACCACATCTTTGTACAGCCATTTTCAAAACATCGACATATGTGTAATGCTAAACACATCTTCGTGTAGCCACGACATTTTATTTGTATGCCATTTACATCTCGTGTGCGACATTTTCACAAAACAAACACGACATCATCCCATGTGTCATGCATTCTAACTACATCTTCGTGCGGCCACTTGTATTTTGTGTGACATAGACATTCATATCATCTCATTTCACCTAAATGATGTTCCAAGTATGCCCTTCATGATCATTTCATTTCATAACATATTAGGTGTCCCAAAACTACCTGCATTCCGCCTGTGCATCGGGTTGTACTTGGCCATTTCACTATACCATGTCATTCACTAGAGGACTATAATGGTCCTAGGCCTATTCCTGGTGGCTGGTCATGTGATGTCATTACACGACTTCATATTCATTCATCATTGGTGTCACGGTGACGCCGAATCTTGTTTGTGTGTCGTGATCCACATCGGATCATTTCATGACATTGTTAAGTCATTCAAGGTACTCCACCAGTGCCAGATTATTATACATATAAGGGCATTTCGTGACACTATCAAATCATACAAGGCATTCCATGAACGCTGAACCTCTATCTGTGTCTCGAGTTGCATGTGACATATCTATAATATCATTTTATATCGGATGCCTCAAAAGCATCAGAACTCTGTCTGTGGGACGGTCCCCACAGGACCATTTCATATCATTTCTTTGACCTATAAAGTGTCAAAAATTCTATCCGTGTGTCAACACACGCGACCATTTCACAACATTCACTAGGTGCCCCGAAGGCGCTGAACCTCTGTCCGTGTGACGGCACACACGACCTTCTTGCATTATCTTTTACATGTCATTAGGCACCTTTGAGACGTCTAAAATTAAAAGAATGAAAACAAAGAAACTCGCATTCATTGTCATCATTATTCATGAAATATCATTCAAGCATCATTCTTCATGTCATCATCACATTCACTTATTAGCCTTAACATTTCTCATATAATGTAAAACAGAGTAAGTTGAAGCGATCCCGAACAAGGTCTCAGACTGCGAAAGAGCTCGAGGACAGTCAAGACAGAAAGGGAAGCAGAGTATGTTGAGGAAACTGAAATGGCAGACCAGATGCCAAATCTTGCTAATGTCCTGAAAGACTTCCTGAAATCTTAGGATTTTTGTGATATCCTGAAGGAGGAAATACGGGCCATTGTAAGGGAAGGTGGTGTAGCCAGCAACAGTGGGACTGGAAAAGAGAAAGTAGGTGAATCATCTCAGCATGGGGCTGATATTTCAACTAGTGTGGAGAAGCTGCAAGAGATTGAGGCTGCGATGGAAAAAAAGATGAAAGCGAAGTACTTGGACCTAGATGAAGTGGTTGCAGAGTTGAAGAAAGGGGAAAATATCAGTTTGGGTTCCTAGAGGGGTGTGAATGTAGAAGCCATAATAAATAAGGGCATTGTGACCTTCCCCATTGGGTTTCAAGTGCCGAAAATTTCCCCCTACAAGGGAATTGGTTCACCAGAAGCTCATGTGAACCTTTATGCTTGGATCATACTGACAACTGGTGCCACAAAGTAGCAGTTAATCAATTTATTCCCAACCACACTCGAAGGAGGAGCATTGACTTGGTACTGTTCTTTGTCTGAGGATGTACAGTCTGATTGGGAAGCTTTATCAGCAGCCTTTATCAAGTATTACAGTTTCAATACTAAGATCCAAGTGAAGTTGTATGACTTGGAGAGGATCAAGCAGAAGCCAAATGAATCCTTTGATGAGTACTATCAAAGGTGGATGAATAAAATGATCCTATTGAAGAACCACCCCGATGTGGACGAGTTGATCCAGAAACTGATTGATGGCAGTAGGGATGCTTATAGGAATAATATGAAGTTCCATACCTTCAACGAACTCAGTGAGGTCTACAGCATGGGGATAAAGATCAAGAGGGATGAAGAAAAGAAGGCAGTGAGCCACAAAGGTGGCAGGAGCTCTGGGTATAGCTCTGGGTACCGATCAACGATAGTGACTAGGTCAAGCAGCGGATCTAGTTCTGGTTCTGCAAGTAGAGGCGGGCAATCTTTAGGGGTTAAGCAAGCCCAAGTTCCTGTTGTGTCACAGCAACAAGGTGGTCAAGGTAAAAATTTGGGGGGTCACAACATATCTCCTTGGGCCTTTCCCTGGGCCAAGATCTTCCCAAAATGTAGAAACGGTGGCCTATTAAGCTCTTTGAAGCCATTTGAAAATCTGGCCGACGTAGATAAAGACAACTTCTTCACGTATCATGTCATGGTAGGGCACAAAACTAACAACTATTTCAAACTTAGGGATTCCATCCATAAGCTAATTAATGAAGGGAAGTTGCCAGAGCCTGCAAAGCCTAGCACAAAGACCAATCTGCTGCCTGCATTTGAGAGACAAGTTAGCATGGTATAGTTGGGGTTGTCAGCCAACTTTATCTTTGCTCAGGTCCTACAAGCAAATCCCATTGTGCAATCTGTAGTAGCCAGTGAGGCCGAAACAGGGTCAGAATGTGAGAAGCTGGCAGGACAGCAGGAGGTAAAGCCAGAAAGCTTAAATGATCTCGACTCGGAAGATGAATATGGGGAGTATTGCTGGGATGAATCGATTAAACTGCCGATTGTTGAGAAGCCGAAAGGTCCTGAGGTCCAGAATATGACAAGGAGTGGCAGAGTCTATCAGCCAGCAAATTAGCAGAAGGATAAGGCTCCAGTGACCAGATCGAGTAATGTATCGACACAGAAGGAGGTTGAAAAAGAAGACCTAGTCATTTCTCAACTGAAGAAAACTCCTGCCTAGGCCAGTTTATGGCATTTGCTATTGGTCTCTAAGGAGTAGAGAGCGGCATTAGTGAAGAAACTGTCTGAACTTGAAGTCTCCCTGATTGCGACTCCAGAATTGTGTTCTCCGAGAAGGATCTACCAGAGGGAGGAAGAGCTCATAACAAGGCTCTTATGTCAGAGCTAATATAATGGATAGTCATGCCGTGTGTGATGGTGGATGACGGGTCAGCTTTGAACATATGTCTATTAAAAATGCTGCTGTACCTGGGTTTGAGCGAAGATGCTTTGAAGAAGTCTTCTAGAGTGATCAGGGCCTATGATCACTCGAAGAGGACTGTGATTAGAACATTTGATGCTGAAGTGGAAGTAGGACCAGTCAAGTCGATGGTTATTTTCACTATAATCGATATTCCAGTCACTTTCTTGTTGCTATTGGGAAGACCATGGTTTCATCCATTGGGAGGAGTCCCTTCTACGCTGCACCAGAAGATAAAATTTTTAATGAACGACAAGGTTGTGACAGTTGAGGCAAATGATCAATCTGTGCTACCGTGAAAGAAGAAATTCTACCATTCGATGGGTTCCAGATCGTCATGGTTAGTGAGGAAGAAACTACAGATGCTTCGATGGTTATTTATGAGAATTATATGCCAGAATGGTTGTCCAATTACTTGCGCAAGCAGAACTTTATCCCGGGCATGGGGCTTGGAGCTAATCTACAGGGAGTCCCCGAATTCAACATAGATTTAGGAAATTCGAAACAATTTGGGCTTGGTTACACAGCAGAAACCTCTAAGAAGAAGAGCCTAAAAAAAGGAAGAATTGCAAGCTTATGATAAAGCCATTCATCAAAGCTGGTGAAGAGTTGTACAAGGGGCAAGCCAAGCCTGTGAAAGTCGAGGATGTCAAATACCCGGGTTTTGAAATATTCTCTGATGTGGTAGATTTTGGGAAAAGTTTAGAAGAGCCGATTGCACTTATGGTAGAGGAGGAGGTGATTTTCGAGCCTCTTACCCTACAAAAAGAACCATCTGAAAAGGTAGCAAATGCAGAGGAAGTGTCCAAGGGAGAAGTTAAAGAGGAAACCTACAATAAATCTGTGGAGAAGATTTCAAAGGCCCTGGCTGTGGCTTTGAACAATGCCTTTGCCAAGGCTGATGAAGGGTGCAAGGAGAAGCTAATGACTGAAGCAAGCTTGAACTTTGCAATTGCTGAAATTGCAAAAATTATGACAAAGGCTAGGACACAACAGGCTAGGGCTGAGGAGACCACTCTTTCTGCTAAACAAGAGTCCAAGGTAGCTGCAAATCTGGACAACATCCTGAAGCTGAACGAGAAGGATGAAGCAGTGCAAGGCCCTTTGCCTATGGAGGATGAAAACGATTTTGTATCTGTTTCTTCCATTTTCAATGTAAATGATGTACTCTATGACAAGTTCAATGCAATGAAATCTCAATTTGCTTACTTATGTGATGTTTATCCTGATAACTCTGTGCATGCATTTGAATCACCATCGAGCATATTTAGCATTCATGACACTACATTGCATGAAATCAATATAAGTACAGATGAAAATCCCAAAATGGTATTCATTTCAAACGAACTAAAACTCGAGGAAGAGGGAGAACTGACAAAATTATTACAAAAATATGTTAAGGCTTTCGCTTGGTCATGCGAGGATATGCCGGGTGTCGACACGAAAATAGTAGTTCACAAGATCCCCACGGATCCCAAATTCAAGCCAGTGAAGTAGAAGCTAAGATGACTAAGGCTAGAATGGGCTACGTTGGTAAAGGAAGAAGTGGCTAAGCAGATTGAAACCAAATTCCTTGAAGTGGTGGAATACATAGAATGGTTAGCCAAAATTGTTCCAGTGCCCAAGAAGGACGAAAGGGTCAGAGTATGCATCGATTACAGGGATTTGAATAAAGCATGTCCGAAAGATAATTTCCCCTTGCCTCACATTGGTGTTTTGATCGATAGTGCAGCTAAGGCAACAATGTACTGTTTCATGGATGGGTTTTCAGGATATAACCAGATCCTGATGGACGTGATTGATAAAGTGAAGACGTCATTCATCACAGAGTGGGGCACTTTCTGCTACAGAGTAATGCCCTTCGGGCTGAAGAGTACTGGAGCGACTTACCAAAGGGCTGTCACAACCTTGCTACATGATATGATTCACAAGGAAGTAAAGGTATATGTCGATGATATGCTTGTTAAATCAATAGCCCGAGAAGAGCATCCTACTATCCTGGATAGATTTCTCACACATATTGGAGAGTATAATCTTCAACTTAATCCTAAGAAATGAATATTCGAGGTCACATCAGGGAAGCTGCTAGGTCATGTAGTTAGTTAGAAAGGAATATAGATGGATCCAGATAAAATCAAGGCTATCCGAGATATGTCGGATCCTGAAATAGAAAAGGAGGTCCGATCATTCTTGGGTTCCTTTTAGTATGTCAATCGTTTCATAGCACGGTTCACCTCGACTTGTGAGCCAATTTTCAAGTTACTAAAGAAAGATCAGCTGATCGTATAGGATGACAGATGTCAGTTCGTGTTTGAGAAGATAAAGGCTTATCTAGTAAACTACCAGTTCTGAGCTAGCCAATTCTAGGGAAGCCCTTGATTTTATATTTGGTTGTTGAAGATTCCTCCATAAGGGCAATGCTGGCACAAGAATAGGATGGGAAGAAGGAGTACCCTATCTACTATCTTAGCAAGAAGTTGCTAGAGTAAGAAACCAAATACACACTAGTAGAGAAGACATGTGTGGCAATGATTTGGCTGACTAAGAAGTTACGCCACTACTTTTAGTCATACAAAGTGCAAGCCGTAGCCAAGGTGGATCCAATGAAGTATCTATATGAAGCACTAGTATTGGTTGGGAAATTGTCTAGATGGCTTCTACTTTTGTCGGAATTTGATATTAAGTACATCACCAAGAAAACCATCAAAGGATGAGCTGTCGTGGAATTTCTAGCAAATAAACCGTTAGAGTTAGATTATGTGGAAAATCTGGAGTTCCCTAATGAACAGCTGGCTATGGTGGATGAGCTGTCGTGGAATTTCTAGCAAATAAACCGTTAGAGTTAGATTATGTGGAAAATCTGGAGTTCCCTAATGAACAGCTGGCTATGGTGGAGGTAAAAAGATGGGTGTAAGCACCAGAATTTTTCCAGACTTAAAAAAAAATGCCACAACTGTAATTACAGTCGTGGGGCTATATTACAGTTGTACGACTGTAATTGTGGAGTAGGTACAGCAGCCCATACCTTGTGACATAAAAATTAGGGTTGATTTTCAGAGCAATTAATGCTCGTTTTCTCCAACAAGAAACCAAGCAGATAAAAGAGAAAAAGAAGGAATAAAAAGGGGGCTTTTGGTGTTGGATATGCCCTAGTCCCGAGGCATTAGTCCTTGTCTTTGTATCATACATTTGTACATTAATGTGAACTTTATGTATTATACAATTTGTGTTAAGAAATAAAGGCATCAATCTATTTACTATATGTCTTGTGCAATATTTTAAATAGAGTATCCAATAGACATATCCATATCCATGTTGTCAAGTGTGAGGCACTTGGCAGTAAGACTGTGGATAGGGAAAACGATATGGCCAGAAAGTCATCCGTAGTCTGTTCCAATCATGGGAATGAATGGAACTAAAGACTATCATTAGCCTGGTTGTATGGCGGTGTCTTACCAGTCATAGAACATGGAATGTCAACCAGGTTAATGGGTACATGCAAAAAGGGGCATGGTACTGGATTGATCCACTTAACGGGAATCTACATGGTATAGTATCACAAATGATTCTCGCGTAGTACTTGCATAAGTCCTTTGACCGGACCATATGATGGTGCTGCATGTGAAGTGGCACACTTTGGTGTACGCCTAACGGGCCTGTAAAAGGGTGCCAAGTATGGGTACGTTCGGATGTGTCAGTGAGCATGGCAGTACTATGGATATGCAAAAGGGAATGTCACTCAGTACTTTACTGAGGCGATATCACCGGCCTCTTGATGAATGTTACTAATTAGAGTGTGGCCACACCCAAACAAGATGAGATCTTGTTTGTGAGCATCAGTTCATTTGGGATCAAGTAATGTCTGGACACATATAGAGGGTGATCAACCATGCCTCTGTGTTGGACACCGATATCAGTGACATGGGACATACAAGTTCAACTACAGGGTTACGGTGACAGTTTGACTGCTATCTCCGTCTTAATTGGGGGCTACAGTGGCTTGCTAGAGCCCGCCTGTAGTCTGTGGGCCTTGGCCCACTACCAACATAAAGACTGGCCCATTGGATCGTACACATTGAACATCTGGACTTTAACTAGTCGGATTAAGTGTGTACTTGGAGTATACACGTTTGAAGAGAGAGAGATTTATTAATTATATTCTAGGTCAATTAGATTGATCAAAAGAATATAATTAATATTTATTTTTGGCTTTCTCTTAACTAATTCAATGAATTAATTTATGAGATTATTTCCTAGGTGGAAATATTTATACATGTATAGGTTTACATGTATCTCATCTTATATGTGTCTAATTTAATTCCTTGATGAATTTGATGTGTCAAATTAATTGTAATTTAGATGTATGTAACATATTATATGGTACAATATACTTACATACATGTTGAATTACAATGTTATTTGAAATCAAATAGAAACCAAAGAATTAATGTGGGCCAGGGCTTGAAATGGTAAGCCCACTTCTTCATCATGTGTTGGCCGAAATTCATGGTGGGTTTAAGGCAAGAATGATGAATTTTTAAGATGAGAAGAATGAGTCATTGTGGGACAAAAGGTAATGATCAAATGGGTGAGTCATGGTGGACTTTTGGTTAGTAAAGTTGGACTTTACCAACTTGGATATTTGTTGGTCATTATGAGTAAAGACAAGTTTCTCCCATCTCCTTTCCACCTCTTGGCCGAATCCTCAAGTCTTTGGACAAGGGAGATGACTCATTCTTTAGCCAAAAATGTGATGAGTGAAAGTGGTGAGTCATTGTTGACTTTGTGGTAAGCAAAGTTGGACTTTGCTTCCTTGGATATTTTTTGCCTCTTGGTGAGAGATATAAGGAAAATATGATTCAACCAATTGACTTGAACCAAGTTCTCTTGGCTGCCCTCTCTTCCTCTCTTCGTGAATTTTCCGAGTTGCTAGCACGGGTTTCAGTCCGAGAGCCGTTCGTGTACGCATCGGTGGAGGAAATCTATACTTGATTTCTACAGTCTTCTTCTATCTCTTTAGAGATATCTTGGTAAGACTTTTATACTCCTCCTTTGTGTTTTGTTTTTTATTTTTACTACTTAAGCTCCCGGGACCCGGATTCGAGGAAATCGACGCGTGTTTTCGCACTTTGTCGGTCGGTTTCCCCTGATGAATCCCAGCAGTGGTATCAGAGTGGGCTTTTGATCCGTGAAAATCTTTAACTTGGTGGGTCCCGTGTTTTAAAATTGGTGTTTTATGGATCGGGATTCTTTCGGTTTTGGGGTTTTATATTTTTCCCCATTTGATTTTTCAAATTGAAATGGTTTATGCATATTAGGTTATATGTGTATGTTTCAATTTGTTTATTTTGTTATGCATGTTGGATTGATTTTTGCACCTTGAATTTTATTTTATGTAATTTGATTTTATTCTTAGTGTAGTTATTTTATTTCCTTTTTATGCATGATGAAAAAAAAAAATAGGGGTTGTGGGGGCAGCAGCCTGCTGCCGGCCAGCTGCTTCTGGCCGCAGGGGCTGCTGCTGGGTAGCAGCCTCCCCGCGCGGTTGGCCGGGCCCGTTTTTGGATTTGGCGGGATTTTTGGGCCGGGCCGGATTTTAAAATTTTTATTGTTTTAAAATTTTTGTGTGTTTAAATTTTGGTAATTTTTATGCGCGTGTTTTATGAATGGAATTTATTTTTCGTTCATGCGATATTAATTTTGGAAATTAATACGGGTAATTGAAATTGGTTCGGGTTTTCTTGGCACGATTACCCGAACGGCTAATTTTGGAATTCATGGTTTCCCAATTAGATTGGGAGCAATTTTGCCTGGGTTGGAGGCCCAAAGCCCGCACGGGTTTAGAACCATGATCGGCCGAAATTTGGCGATTTCAAAATAATGGCTATGGACAAATGAAATCGGATTAAATCATGCATTTAACATGCTTATAAAATACATGATGTATTGGTTTACATGTATGATTGAATATGTGAATGGATGTAAATGGGCCCAATTTATGTTGGGTTGTAATATTCTTTTGGTTTTACGACCTGCGTGTCGTTTTTCCTTTATTATATATATGTGTATTCTGAAATTATGTAAGCAAGGAGCCGATTAGATTGGCGAGCCCAGAAGGAATAGGAGGTGGCCCACCTGATGCTGTTCTAGTATAGGTTTACTAAAATGATATTAGGATGTAAATTTTGGCCCGTTGCATTCCATTCTTTAATTTAATTATGCAGTATTTATTTGCATGTGCGAATGTATGTACAAACCCTTTTTCACCCGCTTTTGCATCTAAGCCGTTATTAATTGAATCGAATAACCAAATGGTAATTACTAAGTCTCTTAAAAGTGCTTCCCTCATTCATAACCTACTCGAAGTGGGGATAGGCCAGTTGTAGACCAACCCTTGTTGGATGCACTGGAGTATCGTCATTTTGTATTGGGTTGGAATATTGGTTACTCTAACACTTGGATGGAGGTTTTGACTTAGCGTGGGTAGTAGGATGTTCCTGGCCCTAAGCACAGATGGGTAAGTGCCAACAGACCCATCAAACCAAGAGTCCCTAGGCTGGGATTAGATGGCGTTCCTACCTAAAAATTGGGGTATAGTTGTTCCAGGCCCTCGTCTGGCTATATCTTAATATAATATGGATCTCGGCCCATGAGCCCAACAACTCGGTTTTATTAATAACATGATTCATTATTAATTATGGGAAAATTTTTATAAGTCCTTTATTAACACTCATTTATTTTTCTGTGTAGTAATCAATGGCATCGAATAACACTTTATCACTGCGCACCATCCTTGAGAAGGACAAGCTTTCTAGTCCTAATTTCCTGGACTGGTCTAGGAACTTACGAATAGTTCTAAGACAGGAGTCTAAGGAATATGTACTGGAAAGGCCTGTACCGGCCGCACCTACTGGGCGTAATCCACCAGCTGCTCAGCTGGAGGAATACGGGGTGTATGTGAAGGATAACCGGGATGTTACTTGCCTTATGTTGGCGTGCATGGTCCCCGAACTGCAAAAACAGTTTATGGACCATGAGGCCTATGCTATGATGACAACTCTAAATGAGATGTTTCAGGAACAGGCACGTCAGGAAAGGTACCTGACGAATAAGGCATTCCATTCCTGCAAAATGGGGACTGGGACATCTGTGAGCGCTCACGTGCTCAAGATGAAGGGCTTTTTGGATTCTTTAGCCCGTCTCGGGTCGCCCATTTCACAGGAATTGGCGGTTGATACCATCCTGGCTTCCTTGCCGGAGTCTTATGATCAGTTCATCTTGAATTACAACATGCAAGGGATGAACAAAGCTGAGACAAGAAAGTGGAATGCTTTGGGGGAAATAAGAGTTGGCATATTTGCAAAGCAAGATATTTCAAGTGGAACTGAATTGGCATATAATTATAGTTTTGAATGGTATGGTGGTGCCAAGGTTCGTTGCCTCTGTGGTGCACCCATCTGTTCTGGGTTTCTGGGGGCAAAATCCCGTGGTTTCCAGGAGGATACATATCTATGGGAAGACGATGATGACCGAACTAGCATATAAAGTGTGTTGGCTGGCTTACTTCTAGAAGTAGACGTAAGCGCCCACGGTGTCTGAGGAGTGATCCCGTGACATTTGTTATGCATGGGATGCTTAAGCTTACTGAACAGTCGGTCAAAAAGACTCCACCGGTACTTGTGGTAAACAAGGGGAATGCTCCTCTTGTAAAGGCCAAGGCTAAGACAAAGGCTAAAGCAAAGGCTAAGAAAGCCAAAGCTAAGAAGGCCAAGGTCCAGCCTAAGGCCCGTCCTGAGGATGTCTGTTTCGGGTGCAAGCAGACAGGACATTGGAAACGATCATGTCCAAAGCTTCTGGGAGAGCAAAAGAAGGCGTAGGGCGCGTCTTCATCAATTATATATGTCATAGACATTAACCTTACTATTTCAACATCTTGGGTATTGGATACTGGATGTGGTTCTCACATTTGTTGTAATGTGCAGGGACTTAGGAACAGAAGATCACTGGGATCAGGAGAAGTGGACTTGCGGGTCGGGAATGGAGCAAGGGTTGCAGCCATTGAGATCGGCGAGTACCAGCTTAAGATGCCTAATGGATTGGTTTTGTTACTGGAACAATGTTATTTTGTACCTGCAATGTGCAGGAATATTATTTCTGTTTCAGTTTTGGATACTTCTGGATATGTATTTACTATTGGTAATGGTAATATGGTTATATCTAGAGAAGGCATATTTTATGGAAATGCTCTATTAAATAATGGCCTTTATATCCTGAATTTAAATGAAACTAATCAAGTCTATAACATAAATACTAAAAGGATTAAACCAAATGAACTTAATCCTGTGTACCTTTGGCATTGTCGTTTAGGCCACATAAACGAGAAACGCATAGCTAGACTCCACAAAGCTGGAATTCTAGGATCTTTTGACTTGGAGTCACTTGATATTTGTGAGTCTTGTTTACGGGGTAAAATGACTAAAGCGCCTTTTAGCAAGAAAGCTGAAAGGGCTACTGGCTTATTAGACCTAATACATTCAGATGTATGTGGACCTATGAGCACTGCTGCCAGGGGTGGGTTTCTATACTTCGTCACCTTTACAGACGATTTCAGCAGATATGGCTATGTCTATCTGATGAAACACAAGTCTGAAACACTTGATCGGTTCAAGGAATTTAGGAACGAAGTACAGAACCAATTAGGCTGAAATATTAAAGCCCTTCGGTCGGACCGAGGTGGCGAGTATATGAGCCTAGAGTTTGATTCATACTTGAGAGAGCATGGAATAGTTCCACAGCTCACTCCTCCAGGAACACCACAATGGAATGGGGTGTCCGAAAGGAGGAATAGGACCCTGTTAGACATGGTCCACTCAATGATGAGTCATGCTTCTCTCCCAACAAGTTTTTGGGGATATGCTCTTGAGACAGCAGCTCTCATTTTGAATAGTACTCCGACTAAGGCAGTGGAAAAGACCCCATTTGAGATATGGAAGGGCAGGGCGCCCAATGTGTCTTTCCTACGGATTTGGGGTTGTTATGCCCATGTCAAGAAATTGACTGGGGGCAAACTAGAACCCAAAACCGACAAATGCCTGTTTGTGGGCTACCCTAGGGAAACCAAAGGGTATTACTTCTACAACCCCGCCGAGAACAAGGTGTTCGTGGCACGGAAAGGGGTCTTTCTTGAAAATGAGTTCATTTCCAAGAAAGATAGTGGGAGTAATGTTGAACTCAGGGAAGTTCAAAGCTCAGAAACTCCTGAAAAGGATAACTCGGAGACCAGGGTGGAGCTTCCACAGGAGGAAGCACCAGCCCAGGTCACACAAGGACCTAGAAGGTCTGGTAGGGATCGTCGGGAACCTGAGAGATATGGGTTTCTTGTTACCGATGATAACACTCTTTGTGTCTTCGACGAAGAAGAGCCAAAAACCTACCAGGAGGCTATAGCTAGCCCACTGTCCGCAAATTGGCAAAAGGCCATGGAGGCGGAAATGCAATCTATGTACGATAATCAGGTTTGGAATCTGGTTGATCCACCTCCTGGTGCTAAGGTAATAGGTTGCAAGTGGTGCTACAAGCTTAAGCCAGATAACACCTTCAAGGGGCGGCTAGTAGCGAAAGGTTTCAGGCAAGTCCACGGAATCGACTATGATGAAACTTTCTCACCAGTCGCTATGCTCAAATCCATAAGGATCCTGCTGGCCATAGCCACATGGTACGACTATGAGGTCTGGCAAATGGATGTCAAAACCGCTTTTCTTAATGGAAAGCTACTCGAGGATGTGTATATGACACAGCCTGAGGGTTTTGTCGATCCACAGAATCCTGAAATGGTATGCAAGCTTCAAAGATCCATTTATGGATTAAAGCAAGCATCCCGAAGTTGGAATCTTCGATTCAATGAGGCTATAAAGGATTCTGTGGATCGACAAAACCCTCAAGCTCTTCATAAAGAATCAAGATGAGCCTTGTGTGTACAAAATGATTAGTGGGAGTATCGTAACATTCCTGGTTTTATATGTGGATGACATCCTTCTGATTAGTTGGAGAAGCTCCAAGCAACCGACCATTGCAGATTCTATCACAGAAGCTGAGTACATTGCAGCATGTGATACAGCTAAGGAAGCTGTGTGGATAAAGAAGTTTATCATGGAACTGGGGATAGTATCATCTATCCAGGAACTGGTTGATATCTTTTGTGAGAAAAATGGGGCTGTTGCACAAGCTAAGGAGCCCCGGTCACACAGGAACTCAAAGCATGTACTCAGGAAGTTTCACCTCCTTCGAGAAATTGCTGAGAGGGGTGACATTTCATTACGCAGAGTGGACACCGAGGAGAATGTCGCAGATCCTTTGACCAAGGTGCTGGCTCATTCCAAGCACGAGGGTCATATCAGATTTATAGGGATTAGGCCCATGCCTGGTTGGTACTAGTGCAAGTGGGAGATTGTTGGATATGCCCTAGTCCCGAGGCATTAGTCCTTGTCTTTGTATCATATATTTGTACATTAATGTGAACTTTATGTATTATACAATTTGTGTTAAGAAATAGAGGCATCAATCTATTTACTATATGTCTTGTGCAATATTTTAAATAGAGTATCCAATGGACATATCCATATCCATATTGTCAAGTGTGAGGCACTTGGCAGTAAGACTGTGGATAGGGAAAACGATATGGCCAGAAAGTCATCCGTAGTCTGTTCCAATCATGGGAATGAATGGAACTAAAGACTATCATTAGCCTGGTTGTATGGCGGTGTCTTACCAGTCGTAGAACATGGAATGTCAACCAGGTTAATGGGTACATGCAAAAAGGGGCATGGTACTGGATTGATCCACTTAACGGGAATCTACATGGTATAGTATCACAAATGATTCTCGTGTAGTACTTGCATAAGTCCTTTGACCAGACCATATGATGGTGCTGCATGTGAAGTGGCACACTTTGGTGTACGCCTAACGGGCCTGTAAAAGGGTGCCAAGTATAGGTACGTTCGGGTGTGTTAGTGAGCATGGCAGTACTATGGATATGCAAAAGGGAATGTCACTTAGTACTTTACTGAGACGATATCACCGGCCTCTTGATGAATGTTACTGATTAGAGTGTGGCCACACCCAAACAAGATGAGATCTTGTTTGTGAGCATCAGTTCATTTGGGATCAAGTAATGTCTGGACACTTATAGAGGGTGATCAACCATGCCTCTGTGTTGGACACCGAGATCAGTGACATAGGACATACAAGTTCAACTACAGGGTTACAGTGACAGTTTGACTGCTATCTCCGTCTTAATTGGGGGCTACAGTGGCTTGCTAGAGCCCGCCTGTAGTCTGTGGGCCTTGGCCCACTGCCAACATAAAGACGGGCCCATTGGATCGTACACATTGAACGTCTGGACTTTAACTAGTTGGATTAAGTGTGTACTTGGAGTATACACGTTTGAAGAGAGAGAGATTTATTAATTATATTCTAGGTCAATTAGATTGATCAAAAGAATATAATTAATATTTATTTTTGGCATTCTCTTAATTAATTCAATGAATTAATTTATGAGATTATTTCCTAGGTGGAAATATTTATACATGTATAGGTTTACATGTATCTCATCTTATATGTGTCTAATTTAATTCCTTGATGAATTTGATGTGTCAAATTAATTGTAATTTAGATGTATGTAACATATTATATGGTACAATATACTTACATACATGTTGAATTACAATGTTATTTGAAATCAAATAGAAACCAAAGAATTAATGTGGGCTAGGGCTTGAAATGGTAAGCCCACTTCTTCATCATGTGTTGGCCGAAATTCATGGTGGGTTTAAGGCAAGAATGATGAATTTTTAAGATGAGAAGAATGAGTCATTATGGGACAAAAGGTAATGATCAAATGGGTGAGTCATGGTGGACTTTTGGTTAGTAAAGTTGGACTTTACCAACTTGGATATTTGTTGTTCATTATGAGTAAAGACAAGTGTCTCCCATCTCCTTTCCACCTCTTGGCCGAATCCTCAAGTCTTTGGACAAGGGAGATGACACATTCTTTAGCCAAAAATGTGATGAGTGAAAGTGTTGAGTCATTATTGACTTTGTGGTAAGCAAAGTTGGACTTTGCTTCCTTGGATATTTTTTGCCTCTTGGTGAGAGATATAAGGAAAATATGATTCAACCAATTGACTTGAACCAAGTTCTCTTGGCTGCCCTCTCTTCCTCTCTTCGTGAATTTTCCAAGTCGCTAGCACGGGTTTCAGTCCGAGAGCCTTTCATGTACGCATCGGTGGAGGAAATCTATACTTGATTTCTGTAGTCTTCTTTTATCTCTTTAAAGATATCTTGGTAAGACTTTTATACTCCTCCTTTGTGTTTTGTTTTTGATTTTCACTACTTAAGGTCCCGGGACCCGGATTCGAGGAAATCGACGCGTGTTTCCGTACTTTGTCGGTCGGTTTCCCGTGATGAATCCCAGCATTTGGGTTCTGAAATTTGGAGAGATCTAGAGAGAGAAATTGAGAGAGAATTGGAGAAAAAGGAAACCCATAAAAATTCAAGCTTTTTTCTCCTCTTTTTCTTATAATTCTTAAGTGTTTAAGTTTAAATCTATTAGAAGTCATAGGTTAACAACTTGACACTTAAAACTCAATCAGTTTTAGACCTTAAACCAATCAGAATCCTTGACATTTTGGAGATTTTTGGACTTGGTTTTGGGAACCTTAACACAAGGAAAAAGAAGCAATTTGGAGGTGATTGGGGCATTTCCAGCGGTCATTCCTACGGTGGATCAGTGCCACAAAGGTAAATATACCTCAAACCTTCATTTTCTTGCTATTTCTGGGTGATTTGCTCTGTTTGTGTGCATAAAAATTCAATTTTCGGGCTTGCTATTTATGGAATTCATGAACAACCGTGTGACTGTTCTTGTGTTGAAGAACAATTGTACGACTATAATTACAGTCATACGAGTATTCTTGAATTCCCCTGCTATTTTCCTTTCATTTAAATAAATTTTGGCGATTTTTTACATTTGGAAGGATTACAGTCGTACGACTCTAGTTACAGTCGCATGACTGTAACTTCCGTCCAGAGGCAGAATTTCCATTTTAATCCAGAAAAATTTCTAAAAATCCTAAAAATTCAGAAAAATCAGAAAATAATCAAAAATGAATTTTGTTGTGTGCATTCACGACCCTAGATTTAATTTCCAGTGTAATTGCATTTAGAACAATGCCACGACGGAGACCCGATTCTCCCCAAAATCGACCCACCTCACATGCTAAATTAAATCAAACCAGAAAATAAAATGTTTTCAAAATTTTTTTCCAGGTCTAATCGGGCAGGCTTGCCGAGCTGACCCGTTTATCCCCCAATTGCATGCCCCCGAACTCCTTAAAATCCCATTCTGTCCTACTTGAGTCCTATTTGTGATGTGCTATAAATTGCGCTAACCCTCTGTTTTGCAGCTTTTAGTTAGTTTTATTTTCATTTTTGATGTATTTAATAGCTGAACTCGGGTATTTTAGGCGATTGTATTTTTTTAGATAAATCGTGTATTTTAGGCGCTTGTAAGGTGAGGTTGAGAGTTTTTATTTTTTATTCAATTGGGTTGTAATAAGTGTAAGCGCCGGAATTTTCTATACTTAAAAAAAAAAAAAAGAAAGAAGAAGAAGAAGAGAGAGTCGTACGACTATTGTTACAGTCGTACGACTGTAATTTAAAAATTACAGTCGTACGACTGTAATATCGGAATTTCTGCAGAGGCCCATACCTCTGCAGCAGAAATGGAGGAGAGAGAGGTTGGGCATTAATTGCCCCGGCTCTGCAGCAAGCAACCAGGAAAAAGAGGGTAGAAAAGAAGGAAAAAGAAAGAAAAGAGGGTTTGGGGGGATTCTGGTGAAAGAAAAACTTAGAGAGAGAAAGAGAAGAGAGAGAAAAAGAAAACCACAAAAAACTCACTTTTCTTCCTCTTTGATTTTCTTCAATTCTCGAAATTAAGTCTAAAACTTGTTAGAAATCTCTAGGTTGATCACTTAACTACACAACTAAATCAAGAACTTGGACTTAAACAATCAGAATCCCTTGCAAATTTGGATTTTTGGACTCAAACTCCCAACTTCCATTCCAAAGGAAGAAGTGCGAATTCGTTGGGATTGGAGCGACGCCAGGGGTCAAAAACGACTTGGAATAGCTTCTAAAAGGTAGTCACTTCTTTTCCTTACACTTTTCCTTCGCTTTCTGGGTGTTTGAAGTGAATTTTGTGCGTTTTTCCTGCATTTTTCGTATTTCTGTTCCTGGAAACTAAGAACAGTCGTACGACTGTTCTTAGTCTTCATGAACAGTCATACGACTGTATATACAGTCGTACGACTGTTCTTGTTTCCAGGCGATTTTTCTTCAGTTTTTGCTTAAAAATGGCTTTTGGCGAAATTCTGATCTTGGACTGATTACAGTCGCACGACTGTAAACTACAGTCGTACGACTGTAATCCATGTTCCAGAATCAAGATTTCAACCTTCATCCCAAAAATTAGAAAACCCCAAAAAATCATCAAAACGAATTTTGTTATGTGCATCACGACCGTAGATTTAATTTCCAGTAAATTCGCATTTAGAACAATTCAACGACGGAGACCCATTTCTCCTGAAAACCGACCCACTTAAATATATAAAAATGCATGTAAACCGGAAAAATTGTTTTCAAAATGATTTTTTCCACTAAAAACCAAAAGTACAGGGGCGTTTCAAAATGTTTTCCAGGTCTAACCGGGCCGGCTAGCCGAGCCAACCCGGTTATCCCCTAAATGCATGCCCCCAATTCTCAATCTCCCAATTCTGTCTATTTGAGTCCAACTTGTGGCGTGCCGTATATATTGTGCTAACCCTCTGTTTTGCAGGTTTTAATTTCTTTTTATTTTTATTTTTATTGTATTTTAATAGATTAAATCGTGTATTTAGGCGGTTGTAATTATTTCTTAGATTTTCGTGTATTCTAGGCGATTGTAAAAGTGAGGCGAGTTTTTTTTTATTTTTCTATTCGATTTGGTTGTAAGCCAATTAATATTTACTTCTTTTCCTTATTTTTGTATTAAATGTTTTGTGTGCGCGCTGTATGCTTTTTATATTCAATAAAATGGACTTTAGATTTTGAAATACCATTCGAGAACATTGGCTATATTTATTTTAATTAGACACGAAATAAGGGACTTGTCCGGATCCGAATCTCTGGATAGTGTAGCGACCGTTCGTCCGGTTCAGCTACATAAGAATTTCCCGGTTGAGCTGAGCCGGGTGGCGACTCCTACAACATCCATCGAGACTTAGGTCTCGGTTCTTTTAAGATTTAATTCTATTTATTTTTCGAAACGCGGATTTCCATTATAAAAACCCCACGCGAGGGAGGGATCCGCCCGAGATCGAGGCGCCCCATCCTGAAAGGGAGTCCCGCGTCCCGTCGAAAACGCATCGTCCACTCACAGTGGCGACTCCGCTGGGGAGTGTTTTTTCAAAAAGTTTTCTTAAAAACTTAAAAGAATTTTGACAAGCCCTGAAAAGTGTCTAATTAAAATAACGTGGATGATTCTCTTTTGGTATTTTATTTGCATTTTTTTTAGTTAGCCATTTCTTGCATTAGAATAGGTATCCTTTTGTAGCCCGGTGGATTGTTGAAGTGTCGCCTAAGTTCCTCATGGTCTTAGGGGCACGAATACGAAACACCACTCATAGCCTCGTACGAACCCCTTCGCTAGGACCCTTGAGTGGGGAGAAGTGAGGAGTATATCTTGCTATGAGAGCCTTGATGTTAACCCGACTTGGACCGAACCCATATAGGCAGCTTTAGTTGGATTCCCTTAGGATACCAAAATAATTGTGTGAATAATAGTAATAAAATAGCGCCTTCATCACCCCCGGTTGGTGCTTGAAGTGAACCCCACCTAGGACTCGGTTAGAAATTTTTGAGACCGACCACGTTGGAGGAATAAGGTTGGAAGAATTCGTTTTGCTTGCTACGTGTTCTTCACCGTTCCGTGACACATCACCGACGCATGCATAACATACCATAATCACCATTTTCCATACACATGACATACCATACACAAACATTTTTGTGTGATACTAACCCACATTTTTTATGCAGCCATTTTGCACTTTATTTCGTGTGTAAAACATCAATTCATTCGCTTGTCATCCATACTAACGGTTTCTTTTTCAGCCATAACATTAACTTGTGTGATTAGCATTTTATTTTTGACATAGCATACATAACATCATTATGTATGTCATGCATCTTAACCCACGTTTTTATGCAGCCATTTGCATATTGTGTGACATGTTCATTCACTACATTTCACTTAAATTAAATTAAGGGGCATTTCAAGGACGCCTATCATGACCATCCCATCCCATTTCATAACATATCGGGTACCCAAAATTACCCGAGTTTTGCCAATGCACCGGATTGCATTCGGCCATTCCATTTCATTTAATAAAAGCCACTACGGCCTTAGGCCCATTTTCGTGTAATAATTTACACGATGCATTTCATGACATCACACCCATCCATCATAAACATCATATAACATTGTGGTCCACATCCGACCACTTCATGACATTAATTCACCATTTAAGGTACTCCCCGAGTGCCCGATTAGCATATATGTAGGCCCGTAACATCACCAAATCATGAAAGGCGTTCCTCGAATGCCGAATTCTTGTCCGTGTTCCTGTTACACGTGACTTTCTCATAACATCATTCCATATGCTCAAAAGCATCAAGACCTTGTCAGTGGGCCCGGCCCATGCGACCATTTCATATCATCCCATAGACCTACAAAGCGTCAAAACTACGTCCGTGTGCCGGTATACACACGACCATTTCATGAATTCATTAGGTGCCCCAAAGGCGCCAAAGTTCTGTCCGTGTGATGGCCCACACGTGACATTTTTGCATAAACATTGGGTGTTCTTGGAATGCCTCGAAAAAAAAAAAAAAGAAGAGAAAAAATATAATAATAAAAAGAAGAAACCATTCATATCGTCATTCCATACATAATTCCACTCCATGCATCTCAAGCATGTTCAATGTCTTAACTTTCATGTCATATCACGTCATTCATTCGCGGCCCTAATACCTCCTGTCTACTCCCAAGCAGAACACACTGGAGCGACCTTGGACAAGATCCCAAGCTTCAAGGGCAGCTAGGAGACAGAGGGTAGTGGAGAGTGATAGTGATTCTGAGTCTGGGGAAGGAGTGAATATGGCAGAGTAGACACCGAGTATGGCCGATGTTCTGAGAGATTTCTTCAGGTCGCAGGATTTCCGCGACATGTTAAAGGAAGAAATGAGGGCAGTGGTTAGAGAAGCTGGTGAGACCGGTGGTAGTGGAGCCGGGAAAGAAAAAGAAGCTGAGTCATCCCAACATGGTGGTGACACTTCAACTAGTCTTGAAAAGCTTCAGGAGATAGAGGCAGCTATGGAACAGAAAATGAAGGCAAAGTGTTCCGAATTGGACGAGGTCATGGCCCAGTTGAAGAAGGGGGTCGGGATCAGTGCTGAATCTAAGAAGGGGGTGAACGTTGATGCCATGATCAGTAGGGGCATTGAGACATTTCCTATCTGCTTCCAAGTGCCGAAAGTCCCCACTTACAAAGGAATGGGCTCGCCGGAGGCCCATGTGAATTTATATGCCCGGGTTATGCTAACGGTAGGTGCTACCAAGCAACAATTGATTAATCTTTTCCCCACCACACTGGAGGGAGGTGCTTTGGGATGGTATAACTCACTGTCAGAGGAGGAGCAATCTGATTGGGAAATTCTATCTGCTGCCTTCATCAAATACTACAGCTTCAACACCAAAATCCAGGTGAAGCTGTATGACTTGGAGAGGGTGAAGCAGAAATTCAATGAGCCCTTCGATGAATACTACCAGAGATGGATGAACAAGATGATCCTCCTAAAGAACCGCCCTGATGAAGACGAGCTTATACAGAAGCTCATTGATGGCAGCAAAGATATCTTCAAGAACAATATGAAATTCCATTCCTTCAAGGAGCTTAGTGAGGTCTATAGCATGGCCATGAAGATAGAAAGGGATGAAGAGGAGAAGCCAGCTGGTCAGAAAGGGGGAAGAAGTACAGGGTACAGTTCAGGGTATAGATCAACCACAGCAGTTGGGTCTGGCAGTGGTTCTGGTACAGGTTCTAGTGGCAAACAGGGGCAGTCATCAGAGGTGAAGCAGGTCGAAGTGGCTACTGTGAATCAGCAACAAAGCAACCAGAACAGAGGTCCTGGAGGACAAGGCATATCGCCTTGGACTCTTACTTTAGCAAAGATATTCGCCAAGTGTAGGAATGGCGGCCTACTGCAATCTTTAAAGCCATTTGAGAAGCCATCTGAAGCGGATAAGGACAACTTCTGCACTTATCATGTGGTGACAGGCCACCGAACCAACAACTGCTACAAGCTAAGGGATGCTATCCGGAAGCTCATTGACGAGGGAAAGCTGCAAGAGCCAGCCAAACCCAGCACTAAAACCAACCCCCTGCCGGCATTTGAGAAGCGGGTTAACATGGTTCAGTCGGGGTTGCCGGCTAACTTTATATTTACCCAAGTTCTGCAAGCAAATCCTACAATTCAAGCAGTAGCGGTAGGGGAACCCGAAGTGGAGCCTGAATGTGAGGAAAAGGAGGGGTGTAAGGAGATCAAGCCCATAAGTCTGGATGATCTTGACTCCGAAGATGAGTACGAAGAATTTGACGGAAGAGAAGCTGTTAAACTTCCAGCTGTTGAGAAGCTGAAGATTTCAGAAGTGCAGCATGTGACCCGAAGTGGAAGGGTATATCAGCCAGCGGATCAGATGAAAGATAAAGCACCGATGAATGGGTCGGGCAGTACTTCGGCACCGGAAAGAGTCGAGAAGGAGGACTTGGTCATTTCCCAACTGAAGAAGACCCCTGCACAAGCCAGTTTGTGGCACTTGCTTATGACCTCCAAAGAGCATAGGAAGGCTTTAGTGAAGAAGCTATCAGAAATTGAAGTCTCCCCTATAGCTTCACCAGAGGCTATGTGCTGCTTGCTAGACAAAGTCCATGCTGGAGCTCCTAATATTGTTTTCTCTGAGAAAGACCTACCAGCAGAAGGAAAGGCTCACAACAAGGCTCTTTACATTAGAGCCTATATCATGGATAAGGTGATGCCGTGTGTTATGGTGGATGACGTCTCAGCTCTGAATATTTGCCCATTGAAAATGCTACCATTTCTAGGCATGAATGAAGAAGTATTGAAGAGGTCCTCAACAGTCATTCGGGCATATGATGATTCTAAAAGAACAGTGATAGGGACCTTTGAAACAGAGGTGGAGGTTGGGTCCATCAAGTCCATGGTTGTTTTCACGGTGATCGATATCCCGGTCACATTCTCCCTATTGCTTGGAAGGCCCTGGTTCCATCCTTTGGGAGGTGTTCCTTCCACTTTGCATCAGAAGATTAAATTCCCTGTGAATGACAAAATTGTGACTGTTGAGGCAGACGCCCAGTCGATGGTAGCTGCAGTGGATGAAGGAGTGGTTCCTTTTGGTGGATTCCAGATTGCTGTCATTAAGGAGAAAGAAATCACAGATGCTCCTATGGTTCTTTATGAGAACTACATGCCAGAGTGGCTATCCCGATATCTGTACAAGCTGAACTTTGTCCCAGGGATGGGACTCGGGATTAATCTGCAAGGTGTGTCAGAATTCAAGATCGACACGCGAAAGTCAAAGCAGTACGGCCTTGGTTATGTAGAAGAGTCATCCGAGCAGAAGAATCTGAAAAAGGACGAGAATGGCAAGGCCATGATGAAGCCATTTCTGAAGGAGGGAGAAAGCCTTTACAAGGGCCAAGTTGAACCGGTGCTGGTTAGAAATGTCAAGTACCCTGGCTTTGAGATCTTTGCAGATGTTATGGATTTTGAGAAAAGCCAGGAAGAGCCAGTGGTCCCTGTAATGGAAGAAAAAGCAACTGCTGAATTTGAAATCTTGAAAGGAGAATCATCTGAAGTGACAGCAGAAACCATAGAGGCGGCCGAGGAAGAAGATGAAAAGAAGACCTATGCCGAAACTACAGAAGTGATCTCGGGAGCTTTGACTGCTGCATTAACCAAAGCTTTTGGGAAATCCAAGGAAGAATTTGGCGAAGAACTAATGGCCAAAGTGAACTTAGACTCTGTGGTTGCTGAAATCGCCAAGATTATGGAAAAAGCTAAGGCACAAGCGACCGAAAAAGAAGCAGAGAAAGCTGCGGTCCCGGATGATGCTCTGGAAGGAAAGATGGAAGCTGAGGAAGAACAAGGTCCTCCGCCTGTGGAGAATGAAAATGATTTTGTTGTATCTATTTCTTCCATTTTCAATGTAACTGATGTACTTTATGATAAGTTCAATGCAATGAAATCCCAGTTTGCTTACTTGTGTGATGTTTATCCTGACAATTCTGTGCATGCATTTGAATCACCATCAAGCATATTTAGCATACATGACACTGCATTGCATGAAATCAATATAAGTACAGATGAAAACCCTAAAATGGTACTCATTTCACACGAGCTAAAATCCGAGGAAGAAAGAGAATTAATAAGAATACTCCAAAAACATGTTAAAGCTTTCGCCTGGTCGTATGAAGATATGCCGGGTGTAGATACAGAAATAGCAGTGCACAAAATCCCAACGGACCCCAAGTTCAGACCGGTGAAGCAGAAGTTGAGAAGACTAAGGCCGGAATGGGCTACACTGGTGAAGGAAGAAGTGGCTAAACAGATAGATGCCAAGTTCCTCGAAGTGGTGGAGTATACAGAATGGCTAGCCAACGTTGTCCCCGTGCCTAAAAAGGATGGAAGGGTCAGAGTATGTGTCGACTACAAGGACTTGAATAAGGCATGCCCTAAGGACAATTTCCCACTACCTCACATTGACGTATTGGTTGATAGTGCAGCAAAAGCGGCAATGTACTCCTTCATGGATGGTTTTTCAGGGTATAACCAGATTCTGATGGATGTGATCGACAAGGTGAAAACAACGTTCATCACAGAATGGGGTACTTTCTGCTACAGAGTGATGCCTTTTGGATTAAAGAACGCCGGTGCCACTTATCAGAGGGCTGTCACAACTCTGTTGCATGATATGATCCATAAAGAAGTTGAAGTGTATGTCGATGATATGCTTGTTAAATCAGCAACCCGGGAGGAACACCCTGTTATCCTGCATAGATTTCTAACACGCATTGGAGAGTACAACTTGCGACTTAACCCCAAGAAGTGCATATTCGGGGTCACATCAGGGAAGCTGTTGGGCCATGTAGTTAGCCAGAGGGGGATAGAAATGGACCCAGATAAAATTAAAGCCATCCAAGATATGCCAGCTCCAAAGTCTGAAAAGGAGGTCAGATCATTCCTGGGTTCTTTGCAGTATGTCAGCCGCTTCATAGCCAAGCTAACTTCCACTTGTGAGCCAATCTTCAAGCTATTAAAGAAAGATCAGCCGGTTGTGTGGAATGACAAGTGTCAGCTAGCCTTCGAGAAGATCAAGGCCTACCTGGTAAAGCCACCAGTGTTGAGTCCCCCAATTCCAGGGAAGCCTCTGATTTTGTATTTGGCAGTTGAAGAATCATCCATAGGGGCAATGCTTGCACAAGAGCAAGATGGCAAGAAGGAGTATCCCATCTACTACCTAAGCAAAAAGCTGTTGGAGTATGAAACCAAATACACACTAGTGGAGAAGACATGTGTGGCGATGATTTGGTTGACCAAAAAACTGCGCCACTATTTCCAATCCTACAAGATACAAGCCGTGGCTAAGGTGGATCCAATGAAGTACCTCTATGAAGCACCAGCATTGGTTGGGAAGTTGTCCAGGTGGTTGTTACTTTTGTCTGAATTCGACATCGAGTACATCACGAAGAAAACCATTAAAGGGCGAGCCGTGGCAGAGTTTCTGGCAAACCAGCCCCTAGAATCAGATTACATAGAGAACCTGGAATTCCCTGACGAGCAGCTAGCCGTGGTGGAAGTAAAAAGATGGGTCATGTGCTTCGATGGTGCAGTGAATAGAAAGGGCGCTGGAATTGGAGTACTTATAGCAACGCCAGATGGTGAGGTCATTCCCTTATCCAAGAGGTTGAATTTTCCCATAACCAATAACGGGGCAGAGTATGAAGCATGCCTATTTGGGATGAAAGCTTTGCTAACACTAGGGGCAAATGACGTCCTGATTGTTGGAGACTCACTTCTAGTGGTGAGGCAAGCTCAGGGTGAGTGGGAGCTAAAAGAAGAAGCCTTACGGCCTTATTTGGAGCTGCTACAGTTCAGAAAGGGTTTATTCGGCCAGTGTGAATTCAGACATGTCCCCAGGGATGAGAATAAGATGGCTGATGCATTAGCAACTTTGTCTTCCATGTGGGAAAATCCAGAAGAGACACAAGCTCAACCACTGATCATAGCCACTTCCAGGCATCCTTGCTTCAAAGCGCATGAAGTAATGGAATTATCAGCCGAAGAAAAGCCATGGTTCTTTGACATTTATCGGTATGTTAAGGAGGGAAAGTACCCAGAAGAGGCCAGTGCTACTGATAAGTTGACACTGAGAAAATTGGCTAGTCAGTTCAGAATTTTCGAGGACAAATTATACAAAAGAACAGCACATGGAGTTCTTTTGAGGTGTCTAACAGAACAAGAAGCAGAAGATACGATGCAGCAGGTACATGCAGGATCTTGTGGGCCACATATGAATGGACTTGCCATGGCTAGGAAAATCATGAGACAAGGCTACTTCTGGATGACAATGCAAGCAGATTGTATAAGAAAAGTGAAGAGATGTCATGAATGTCAGATCTATGCAGACATTAGTCATCTTCCTCCACTTGAACTTCAGAATCTAACGTCTCCTTGGCCGTTTTCAGCATGGGGGATAGATATGATTGGTGAAATTCATCCAGCTGCATCTAATGGACATAGATTCATAGTTGTGGCAGTTGATTATTTCTCCAAATGGGTCGAAGCGGAATCCTTCACTAATGTGACAGCCAAGCACATGGTCAAGTTCATCCAGAAGAACATCTTCACTCGGTATGGGATTCCTCACCACATAGTAACTGATAATGGAGTACAGTTTCAAGGGGCAACAGTTGAACTACTTGCAGAACATGGTATTGAACATCATAAGTCTTCTCCATACAGACCTCAGGCTAATGGTGCAGTAGAAGCAGCTAACAAGACAATAAAGAAGATCTTATCAAAGATGGTAACCACTTACAGGGATTGGGCTGATAAACTGCCTTATACGCTTTGGGGTTACAGGACCAGTGTCAGAACACCGACAGGAGAAACCCCTTATGCCTTGGTATATGGAATGGAAGCAGTGTTACCAGTGGAGATAGAGCTCAAGTCACTTAGAGTTGCCCTGGAAGCTCAATTACCAGAGACTGAATGGGTCTAAGCCAGGTATGAACAGTTGGCAGCATTAGATGAAAGGCGACTAAAAGCACTAGATCACTTACAGATGTATCAGCGCAGAATGGCTAGAGCCTATAATCGAAATGTGAAGTACTCCAAGCGGCAGTTGAAAGCAGGAGATTTGGTTCTAAAGCAACTAAAGCCTTCAAATGTTGATGTTAGGGGCAAGTTCAGACCTAACTGGGAAGGACCCTATGTGGTGAAGAAGGTGTTATCAAAAGGCGCTGTCAGCATCATGGACATGGACGGGAATGAGTTCACCAATCCGATCAACCAAGACAGGCTAAAGCTTTATCATGTATAAAAAAAAAAAAAAAAAAAAAAGGGAGAGGTCTGCTAGACTGAAAACTCGAAAAGAGCGGTCTAGGCAAAAGTTAAGACACGAGAGAAAATAATCAGTCGGAAAATCTGAAAAGGACGACTGGTGACGGATTCTGGCTCAGTGTGGAATCTATACCATTTAGGAACCAACTTGTTTCAAATGTACTCATTTTGACTTCATCAATAAAGTGAAGTGTTTGTTTAAATATATTTGCATAGTTATGACAAATGCACAAACAAAGTTGTCTTGCATAAACACACATTCAAAGAAAGCACTTTGCATTCAACTGATCGATATCATCGCATTATTTGACAAATGGAAATGTATCAAATACATGCAATTTAAAATTTCTCATTGTCCTCTAAAATCCAGTTCATCTTCCCGGACCAGTAGTAAAGGGTCACAACATCATTTTAGTCAGATCTTAAAAAAAAAAAAAAAAGCTCGCCGAGGTGAAAACCGAAAAGGCGCCTCAGGTAAAAATTAGAGCGGCCCGCTAAGCTGAAAACCCATATTGGGCAGTTTAGGCAAAAGTTAGGGCATACGAAAAGCTCGCTAAGGTGAAAACCGAAAAGGCGCCTTAGGCAAAAGTTAGAGCGGCTCGCTGGGCTGAAAACCTGATTTGGGCAATCCAGGCAAAAATTAGAGCTAAAAAAAAAAAAAAAAAATTCCTCTGTATCCCCCGCAGAATTCGTCACATCACTCCCCAGCAGAGTTTCCCATACTATTCCCCAGCGGAGTCTACATAAAGAACACCATCAATTACTTCCCCGCAAAGTCGCCATGTTACTCCTCAGTGCAGTCTACACAAAGAACACCATAATTGTTTCCCCAGTCAAGCTGTCACGCTCTTCCCCAGCGGAATCTCTACAAGGAATACTATGATCATTTCCCCAGCAGTCACCTCGCTTCTTTGATAATCATCAAACAATGCCCCAAGAAAAGGAAAATCAACCAGGGGCACAACATATCTCCCCAGCAGAGGACAGAAACATCCAATAACAGAAAATGCATACATGTACATATACATCAACATGCATCCATACATTGCATATATCAATTACTTATCCCCGGCTAGTCTTCATTCTTGATCGAAGGGGCAAAAATTTTTGCTTAAAAATCTCTCGATCAAGGAATGAAGACTTGCCATTTTAAGTGCAGGAATTCATCCCCAGCTCAAAATCCTCAGCAAGTCAGCAGATCCACCTCGAGTAATGTAAACTCGGTATCGGCCCAGATCAGCTTCGTCTATTTCCCCAGTAAAGTCTGCCTCAGGTAACATAGACCTGATATCGGCTAATCTTATCTCCAGCATCGCCTCGGGTAACCTAGACCTGATATCGGCTTATTTCCTCATCAACTTTGCCTCGGGTAACATAGACCTGATATCGGCTAATCTCTTCATCAATTTGCCTCGGGTAACATAGACCTGATATCGGCCAATTTCTTCATCAATTTCACCTCGGGTAACCTAAACCTGATATCGGCTTATTTTCTCCCCAGCATCGCCTCGGGTAACCTAGACCTGATATCGGCTTATTTCCTCATCAACTTTGCCTCGGGTAACATAGACCTGATATCGGCTAATCTCTTCATCAATTTGCCTCGGGTAACATAGACCTGATATCGGCCAATTTCTTCATCAATTTCGCCTCGGGTAACCTAAACCTGATATCGGCTTATTTTCTCCCCAGCATCGCCTCGGGTAACCTAAACCTGATATCGGCTTATTTCCTCATCAACTTTGCCTCGGGTAACATAGACCTGATATCGGCTAATCTCTTCATCAATTTGCCTCGGGTAACATAGACCTGATATCGGCCAATTTCTTCATCAATTTCGCCTCGGGTAACCTAAACCTGATATCGGCTTATTTTCTCCCCAGTATCGCCTCAGGTAACATAGACCTGATATCGGCTTATTCCAATGGAAGAGTCATTCCAGCATTCGCGGCGCTTTGATTCACGCTCTCGAATTCATCATCGCAGGTATTATGGACCTGGAGCTAGATGTCGAATTTGATCACGCGAGGGGCAGCTGTAAGCGCCGGAATTTTCTATACTTAAAAAAAAAAAAAAAAAAAAAAAAAAAAAAGAAAGAAGAAGAAGAAGAGAGAGTCGTACGACTATTGTTACAGTCGTACGACTGTAATTTAAAAATTACAGTCGTACGACTGTAATATCGGAATTTCTGCAGAGGCCCATACCTCTGCAGCAGAAATGGAGGAGAGAGAGGTTGGGCATTAATTGCCCCGGCTCTGCAGCAAGCAACCAGGAAAAAGAGGGTAGAAAAGAAGGAAAAAGAAAGAAAAGAGGGTTTGGGGGGATTCTGGTGAAAGAAAAACTTAGAGAGAGAAAGAGAAGAGAGAGAAAAAGAAAACCACAAAAAACTCACTTTTCTTCCTCTTTGATTTTCTTCAATTCTCGAAATTAAGCCTAAAACTTGTTAGAAATATCTAGGTTGATCACTTAACTACACAACTAAATCAAGAACTTGGACTTAAACAATCAGAATCCCTTGCAAATTTGGATTTTTGGACTCAAACTCCCAACTTCCATTCCAAAGGAAGAAGTGCGAATTCGTTGGGATTGGAGCGACGCCAGGGGTCAAAAACGACTTGGAATAGCTTCTAAAAGGTAGTCACTTCTTTTCCTTACACTTTTCCTTCGCTTTCTGGGTGTTTGAAGTGAATTTTGTGCGTTTTCCTGCATTTTTCGTATTTCTGTTCCTGGAAACTAAGAACAGTCGTACGACTGTTCTTAGTCTTCATGAACAGTCGTACGACTGTATATACAGTCGTACGACTGTTCTTGTTTCCAGGCGATTTTTCTTCAGTTTTTGCTTAAAAATGGCTTTTGGCGAAATTCTGATCTTGGACTGATTACAGTCGCACGACTGTAAACTACAGTCGTACGACTGTAATCCATGTTCCAGAATCAAGATTTCAACCTTCATCCCAAAAATTAGAAAACCCCAAAAAATCATCAAAACGAATTTTGTTATGTGCATCACGACCGTAGATTTAATTTCCAGTAAATTCGCATTTAGAACAATTCAACGACGGAGACCCATTTCTCCTGAAAACCGACCCACTTAAATATATAAAAATGCATGTAAACCGGAAAAATTGTTTTCAAAATGATTTTTTCCACTAAAAACCAAAAGTACAGGGGCGTTTCAAAATGTTTTCCAGGTCTAACCGGGCCGGCTAGCCGGGCCAACCCGGTTATCCCCTAAATGCATGCCCCCAATTCTCAATCTCCCAATTCTGCTATTTGAGTCCAACTTGTGGCGTGCCGTATATATTGTGCTAACCCTCTGTTTTGCAGGTTTTAATTTCTTTTTATTTTTATTTTTATTGTATTTTAATAGATTAAATCGTGTATTTAGGCGGTTGTAATTATTTCTTAGATTTTCGTGTATTCTAGGCGATTGTAAAAGTGAGGCGAGTTTTTTTTTATTTTTCTATTCGATTTGGTTGTAAGCCAATTAATATTTACTTCTTTTCCTTATTTTTGTATTAAATGTTTTGTGTGCGCGCTGTATGCTTTTTATATTCAATAAAATGGACTTTAGATTTTGAAATACCATTCGAGAACATTGGCTATATTTATTTTAATTAGACACGAAATAAGGGACTTGTCTGGATCCGAATCTCTGGATAGTGTAGCGACCGTTCGTCCGGTTCAGCTACATAAGAATTTCCCGGTTGAGCTGAGCCGGGTGGCGACTCCTACAACATCCATCGAGACTTAGGTCTCGGTTCTTTTAAGATTTAATTCTATTTATTTTTCGAAACGCGGATTTCCATTATAAAAACCCCACGCGAGGGAGGGATCCGCCCGAGATCGAGGCGCCCCATCCTGAAAGGGAGTCCCGCGTCCCGTCGAAAACGCGTCGTCCGCTCACAATAAGATATTTATTTATTGTTTTATTTTGACTTGTGTGTACACTGCATGCTTTCATTTAACAATATTGACTTTAGAATTATAAAATACCATCAATGAACACTGGCTATATTTATTTTGATTAGACACGAAATAGGGGACTTGTCCGGACCTAGATCTCTGGACACTGTAGCGGCCTTTTATCTGGTTCAGCTACACTGAAATTTCCCCGGTTGAGATGAGCTTAGTGGCGACTCCTACACTATTTATCGAGACTTAGGTCTTGATTCTTTTATGAAATAATCTAATTTTCTAAAAATAAATTTTCATCATAAAAAACCCCACGCGAGGGAGGGTTGCCCGATCTCGAGGCTCCCTTCCGAGAGAGTCTACATTCCGTCAAAAACGTTGTCCGCTCACAGTGGCGACTCTGCTGAGGATTTCTTATAAAAGTTTTCTTAAAACTTAAAAGAATTTGACAAGCCTTGAAAAGTGTCTAATCAAAATAAGGTGGATGATTGTTTCATGGTATTTTATTTTGCATTCTTTAGTTAGACATTTTTGCATTAGGTTAAGTATCCCGTTTTTAGCCCGGTGAATTGTTGAAGTGTCGCCTTTATTCCTCATGGTCTTAGGGGCACGGATACGAAACACTACCCATAGCCTCGTACGAACCCCTTCGTTCGGACCCTTGAGTGGGGAGAAGTGAGGAGTATATTTTGTTATGGGAGCCTTGATTTTAACCCGACTTGGACCAAACTCATGTAGGCAACCTTAGTTGGATTCCCTTAGGATACCAAAATAAATTGTGTGAATGCTATAAATTTCGCCTTCATCATCCCCGGTTGATGATCGAAGAGAACCCCACCTAGGACTCGGTTAGAATTTTCGAGACTGACCACGTTTGGAGGAATACGCTTCGTGTGCTATGTGTTTCTCGCCATCCCGTGACATACCATCATCACCATTTACATGCACATTACATACCATACACAAAGCATTTGTGTGATAATTAACCCACATCTTTATGCAGCCACTTGCATTTTGTTTTCACATGTGAAAATTAAATCATCCGTGTGCCATTCACACTAACCATTATATATGCAGCCATAACATTATACTTGCGTGTTAGCATTTTTACAAGGCATACACGACATCATTATATATGTCATGCATCCTAACCACATTTTTGTGCAGCCATTTGCATTTTGTGTGACACAAGCATCCATACCATTTCATCTCATTTAAATTAGGGACATTCCAAGGATGCCCATCATAATCATTTCATAACATATCGGGTATCCCAAAATTGCCTGTGTTCTGCCAATGCACCGGATTGCATTTGGCCATTTCACCAAATAATCATATTCAATAGAGACCACAATGGTCTTAGGTCTATTTTCGTGTGACAATTTACACGGGGCATTTCATGACACCATGCTCATTTATCATAAATATCATGTGACATCCCGGTCCACATCGGATCACTTCATAACATCATTACATCATTTAAGGCGCTCCCCGAGTGCCGGATTAGTACACATATAGGGGCATTTCATAACATCACCAAATCATGCAAGGTGTTCCCCGAACGCTGAACCTTTGTCCGTGTCCCTGTTACACGTGACTTTCTTACAACATCATTTCATATCATATGCCCAAAAGCATCAGAACTCTGTCCATGGAGCGGCCCCCATGCGACCATTTCATGTCATCTCATAGACCTACAAAGCGTCGAAACTCTGTCCATGCGTTGGCATGCACGTGAACATTTCACAAGATTCACTAAGTGTCCTAAAGGCACCGAACCTGTGTCCGTGTGATGGTTCACATGTGATCTTTTTGCATAGCATTGTTCTTGGAATGTCTGGAAAAGAAAATAGGATAATAAGTAGAAGTCATTTTTATCATCATTTCATGCACAACATCATTCCATTCATTCATTATAAGCACTTTAAAATGGCACCATTCCATTCATTCATTGTCCCTAAACGTTTCCCATATGATGTCGAGTAGAATAAACTGGAGCGACCTTGGACGAGATCTCAAGCTTTGAGGGCTGTTGGGGAACCAAGAGCAGTAGAACCAGAAAGTGAATCCTACTCAGGGGAAGAAGTTGAGATGGCTAATCCGACACCAAGCCTCGCTGATGCTTTAAAGGATTTCTTAAGATCATAGGATTTCCATGATATGCTCAAGGAGGAAATACGGGCTGTAGTGAGAGAAGCCGGGGAAACTGGCGTTAGGAGGGCCGGAAAGGAGAAGGAGGCTGAATCATCTCAACAAGGTGCCGATACCTTGGCTAGCTTGGAAAAGCTACAAGAAATTGAGGCAGCTATAGAGAGGAAAATGAAGGCTAAGTATTCTGAGCTAGATGAAGTTATGGCCCAGCTGAAGAAAGGGGCCAGTGTCAGATCTGAATCTAAGAAGGCAGTTAATATGGATGCCATGATCAGCAAAGGCATCGAGACTTTTCCCATTGGTTTTCAAGTGCCAAAGGTTCCTTCTTACAAGGGAATGGGTTCGCCAAAAGCCAATGTGAATCTCTACGTGCTACCAAGCAACAACTTATCAGCCTCTTCCCAACTACACTTGAGGGAGGAGCATTGGGCTGGTACAATTCTTTATCATAGCAAGAGCAGTCAGACTAGGAAGCTTTATCGGTGGCCTTTATCAAATATTACAGTTTCAACACCAAGATTCAGGTGAAGATGTATGATTTGGAACGAATCAAGCAAAAGCCCAACGAGCCATTTGATGAATATTATCAATGATGGATGAACAAGATGATTCTTCTGAAAAACCGCCCTGATGAAGATGAATTGATACAGAAGCTGATTGACGGCAGTAGGGACATCTTCAAGAACAATATGAAATTCCATCCATTTAGTGAGCTTAGTGAAGTATACAGCATGGCCATGAAAATCGAGCGAGATGAGGGAGAGAAAGCAATAAGCTACAAGGTTAGCAGAAGTTCAGGGTATAATTCTGGGTACAGATCAACAGCTATAGCCGGGTCTAGTGGTGGTTCTGGTTCAGGTTCTGGAGGCAAGCAGGGGCAATCTTCGGAAGTAAAACAGGTCGAGGTCGCCACAGTGGCCCAGCAACAAAGCAATCAGAATAGAAACCCAGGAGGACATGGTATATCCCCTTGGACTCTCCCATTGGTCAAAATTTTTGCCAAGTGCAGAAATGGAGGCTTGTTGCAGTCCCTAAGGCCATTTGAAAAGCCCGCTGATGCGGATAAGGATAATTTCTACAGATACCATGTTGTGATTGGCCACAGAACCAATAATTGCTACAAACTGAGGGATGCTATTTAAAAGTTAATTGATGAAGGGAAATTGCAAGAGCCCCCTAAGCCCAGCACAAAGACTAACCCGTTACCGGCGTTCGAGAAGCGGGTTAACATGGTACACTCAGGATTGCCAGCTAATTTCATTTTTGCTCAAGTCCTTTAGGCAAATCCTGCTATCCAGTCTGTAGCAATTGGTGATGCTGAAGTAGAGTAAGAATGTGTGAAGCAGACAGAACAGAAAGGAATCAAGCCGGTGAGCTTGAATGATCTTGACTAGTAGGATGAATATGAGGAGTTCGGCGGGGATGAGATAGTTAAGCCTCTAGTTGTTGAAAAGCTAAAAATTCAAGAAGTTCAGAATGTGACCCAGAATGGAACCGGCGGCCCAAGTGAAAGACAAGGCTCCGATGACTGGATCGGGCAGTACATCAACACAGGAGAGAGTTGAGGAAGAAAACCTGGTTATCTCTCAGTTAAAGAAAACTCTTGCATAAGCCAGTCTGTGGCATCTGCTTTTGACCTCTAAGGACCATAGGGCGGCCTTAGTGAAGAAGTTCTCAGCAATCGAGGTCTCCCCTATTGCAACACTGGAGGCCATGTGCTGTTTTTTGGAAAAGATCCATTCTGGGTCTCCTGACATTATTTTCTCTGAAAAAGATCTTCCCGATGAGGGGAAAGCTCACAATAAGGCCCTCTACATTAGGGCCCATGTGATGGACAAAGTAATGCCATGTGTGATGGTGGACGACGGATCAGCTCTGAACATATGTCCATCGAAAATGCTACCATGTTTGGGTCTGAATGAAGATGCTTTGAAGAAGTCCTCCATGGTGATCCGGGCATATGATGACTCCAAAAGAACTACAATTGGGACTTTTGAAACTGAAGTGGAGGTTGGGCCAGTCAAGTCAATGGTCGTGTTCAGTGTGATAGACATCCCGGTCACTTTCTCACTACTATTGGGGAGACCGTGGTTCCATCCATTATGAGGTGTCCCCTCTACTTTGCATTAGAAAATTAAGTTCCTGATAAACGAAGAGATTGTGACTGTTGAGGCGGATGCCCAGTCTATGATTACTGCTGTAAATGAAGGGGTTGTACCATTTAGCGGATTTCAAATCGCCATGGTTGGGGAAGAGGAAACCACCGATGCTCCATTGGTCATTTATAAAAACTATATGCTGGAGTGGCTATCCTGGTATTTGCACAAGTAGAATTTTGTTCCAGGCGTGGGACTTGGAATCAACCTACAAGGGGTGCCTGAGTTTAACATTGACTCGGGAAAGCCAAAGCAGTTCGGGCTAGGGTACGTAGAAGAGACATCTTACCAGAAGAACCCGAAAAGGGGCAAGAACGGCAAGCTTATGATGAAACCATTCCTGAAGGGAGGAGAAGGGCTATACAATGGCCAAGCTGAATCGGTAAGAGTCGGGAACATTGAATACCTCACCTTTGAAATATTTTCTGATGTCGTAGCCTTCGAGAAAAGCCGGGAAGGACCAATAACCCCGGTGGTGGTGGAAGAGGTAGCTACTAAGTCTGTTGTTCTACAAAGTGAGCTGCCAAAAGTGATAGCAAAAGCAGTGGAAGTGGCCGAAGAGAAAAATGAAGAGAAAGTTTGCAATGAAGCTGTAGAAGTAATCTCAGGTGCGCTGACTGCCGCTCTGAGCAAGGCATTCAGAAAGGCCAAAGAAGGGTTCGGTGAGGAGCTGATGGCCAAGGTAAACTTGGATTCTATGGTTGCTGAGATAGTTAAGATTATGGAAATGGCTAAGGCACAGATGGCTGAAGTTGGAAAGACCACTATTAATGCTGAGAAAGAAGTCAAAGCAGCTGTAGATCTGGATGATGCTTGGAAAGTGAAAGTGGAAGCCGAAGCAGTGCAAGGCCCTCCGCCTGTGGAGGATGAAAATGATTTTGTTGTATCTATTTCTTCCACTTTCAATGTGAATGATGTACTCTATAACAAGTTTAATGCAATGAAATCTCAGTTAGCTTACTTGTGTGATGTTTATCTTGAAAATTTTGTGCATACATTTGAATCACCATCAAGCATATTTAGCATACATGACACTTCATTGCATGAAATCAACATAAGTACAGATGAAAATCCCAAAATGGTATTCATTTCATATGAGCTAAAACCCGAGGAAGAGAGAGAATTAACAAGAATATTACAAAAACATATTAAAGCTTTTGCATGGTCATACGAAGACATGCCGGGTGTAGACACAAAAATAACAGTTCACAAGATCCCAACGGACCCTAAGATCAAGCTAGTGAAGCAGAAACTGAGAAGGCTGAGACCAGAGTGGGCTACATTGGTGAAAGAAGAAGTGGCTAAGCAGATAGATGCCAAGTTCCTCGAAGTAGTGGAGTATACAGAATGGCTAGCCAATATCGTCCCAATACCTAAAAAGGATGGAAGGGTCAGAGTATGCATCGACTACAGGGATCTGAATAAGGCATGCCCAAAAGATAATTTCCCGCTGCCTTATATCAATGTCCTGGTCGATAGTGTAGCTAAAGCAGTAATGTATTCCTTCATGGATGGGTTTTCAGGATACAACCAGATCCTGATGGATGTGATTGATAAAGTGAAGACATCATTCATTACAAAGTAGGGCACTTTCTGCTACAAAGTAATGCCCTTTGGGCTGAAGAACGCTGGAGCCACTTACTTAAGGGCTGTCACAACTTTACTGCATGATATGATCCATAAAGAAGTCGAAGTGTATGTTGATGATATGCTTGTTATATCATCGACCTGGGAGGAACATCCTGTTATCCTGGATAGATTTCTCACACGCATTGGAGAGTATAACTTACGACTTAATCCTAAGAAGTGCATATTTGGGGTCACGTCAGGAAAGCTGTTGGGCCATATAGTCAGCTAGAGGGGGATAGAAATGGACCCGGATAAAATTAGAGCTATTAGAGACATGCCAGCTCCAAAGACATAAAAGGAAATCCGTTCATTCTTGGGCTCTTTACAATACATCAGTCGCTTCATAGCATGATTAACTTCCATCTATGAGCCAATTTTCAAGCTGTTAAAGAAAGATCGGGCAATTGTGTGGGATGACAGATGTCAGTTGGCATTCGATAAGATCAAGGCTTATCTAGTGAATCCGCCAGTTCTGAGCCCACCAATTCCAGGGAGACCTTTGATTTTTTATTTGGCCATTGAAGATTCCTCTGTAAGGGCAATGTTGGCACAAGAGCAAGATGGCAGGAAGGAGTATCCCATTTACTACCTCAGTAAGAAGCTGCTAGAGTATAAAACCATGTACACATTGGTGGAGAAGACATGTGTGGCAATGATCTAGCTGACCAAGAAGCTGCGTCATTACTTCCAGTCATACAAAGTGCAAGCCATGGCCAAGGTGGATCCGATGAAGTATTTGTATGATGCACCAGTGTTGGTTGGGAAATTATCTAAGTGGATGTTACTCTTATCAGAGTTCGACATTGAGTACATCACCAAGAAGACCATCAAAGGATGAGCCATAGCAGAATTTCTAGCAAATCAGCCATTGGAATCAGATTACACAGAGAATTTGGAGTTCCCGGATAACAGTTAGCTATGGTAGAAGTAAAGAGATGGGTTATGTGCATCGATGGTGCCATAAATAGGAAGGGTACTGGAATTGGGGTAATCATAGTGACACTGGACAGTGAAATCATTCCTTTGTCAAAAAGGTTGGATTTTCCTATAACCAACAATGGAGTAGAGTATGAAGCATGCTTATTTGGGATGGAAGCTCTGTTGACACTAGGGGAAAATGATGTCTTGATTGTTGGAGATTCACTTTTAGTGATTAAGCAGGCTTAAGGTGAATGGGAGTTGAAAGAAGAAGCCTTACGGCCTTACTTGGAGCTGCTACAGTACATAAAAGAGTTATTTGGCCAATGTGAATTTAGACATGTCCCCAGAGATGAGAACAAGATGGCTGATGCGCTAGCAACACTGTCTTCTATGTGGGAAAATCCAGAAGAAACTCAAGTATAACCACTAGTTATAGCAACTTCCAGACAACCCTGCTTTGGAGTGCACGAAGTAATGGAGTTGACAGCTAATGAAAAGCCGTGGTTCTTCGATATCTACCAGTATGTGAAGGAAAGAAAATATCCAGAGGGATCCAGTTCTGCTGATAAGGTGTCATTAAAAAAGCTAGCCAGTCAGTTTAGAATTTTTAAAGATAGGCTATATAAAAGAACATCAAACGGTGTTCTTTTGAGGTGCCTGACGGAGCAAGAGGCAGATACAGTGATATAGCAGGTGCATGCGGGGTCCTGCGGGCGACACATGAATGGACTTGCTATGGCCAGGAAGATAATGAGACAGGGATACTTCTGGATGACTATGCAGGCTGATTGTATAAAGAAAGTTAAAAGATGTCATAAGTGTCAGATCTATTCTGACATCAGTCATCTTCCACCACTCAAGCTCCAGAATCTAGCATCTCCTTGGCCTTTTTCAGCATGGGGAATAGATATAATTGGAGAAATTCATCCTGCAGCGTCTAATGGACACAGATTCATTGTGGTGGCTGTTGATTACTTCTCAAAATGGGTGGAGGCAGAATCCTTCACTAGTGTAAAAGCTAAGCAGATGGTTAAGTTCATCCAGAAGAACATCTTTTCCCGATACGGGATCCCTCATCATATAGTGACTGACAATAGAGTGCAGTTCCAAGGGGCAATAGCTAAGTTGCTTGTAGAATATGGCATTGAGCACCATAAGTCTTCCCCATATAGACCTCAAGCTAACGGTACGATGGAGGCAGCTAATAAGGCGATAAAGAAGATCCTATCAAAAATGGTAACCACTTACAGAGATTGGGCTGACAAACTGCCGTATGCTCTTTGGGGTTACAGAACCAGTGTTAGAACACCAATAAGGGAGACTCCATATGCCTTGGTATATGGTATGGAGGTAGTATTACCAGTGGAAATAGAGCTCAAATCACTCAGGATCACCTTGGAAGCTTAGTTACCAGAAACCGAATGGATTGAAGCTAGATACGAGCAATTGGTAGCGCTAGATGAAAAATGGCTAAAAGCACTGGATCATCTGCAGATGTACCAATGCAGAATGGCCAGAGGCTATAATCGGAATGTGAAGTACCCTAGGCGGCAGTTGAAAGTAGGGGATTTAGTTCTAAAGCAATTAAGGCCCTTAAATGTCAATGTTCAGGGGATGTTCAGACCCAATTAGGAAGGACCCTATGTTATGAAGAAAGTGTTATCGAAAGTGGGTGTTAGCATCATGGACATGGATGGAAATGAGTTCACAAATCCTATCAACCAAGATCGCTTGAAGCTTTATCATGTTTAAAAAAAAGGCCTGCTAGGTTGAAAACTCAAAAAGAGCGGCCTAGGCAAAAGTTAAGACACGAGAGAAAATGATCAGTCAGAAAATCTGAAAGGGACGACTGGTGACGGATTCTGGCTCTATATGGAATGTATACCATCTGGGAAACCAATCTTTTCAAATGTACTCATTTTGATTTTATCAATAAAGTGAAATGTTTGTTTAAATATATTTGTGTGGTTATGTCAAATGCGTAAGCAAAGTTATCTTGCTTAAACATCCATTTAAGGAAAGCGCATTGCATTTAACTAATTAAACACGTCACTTTATTTAACGATGAGAATGTACTAAATACATACAATCTGAAATCTTTTATCATCCTCTAAATCCGATTCATCTTTCCAAAGAGCAATAGTGGTTGTCCAAGAACTCGACCATTGAAGAAATCAAGCTTAGTAAAAGCGACACTAGCCTGCATTTTTCTGCATCATATCGTCACTAGAATGATGATGAAACAAGTAGTCACGGTGCCATTTCAGTCGATCTTTGTTCATCATAAACCCAAAAAAAAAAGAGAGCTCACTGGGGTGAAAACCGAAAAGGTGCCCCAAGCAAAAGTTAGAGCAGCTCGCTGGGGTGAAAACCGAAAAGGCGCCTCAGGCAAAAGTTAGAGCAGCTCACAGGGCTGAAAACCCATATTAGGCAACCCAGGCAAAATTTAGAGCACTTCCATATTCATAAATCACAGGGGTAGAAGGGTAAAACTTCTCTGTCGTTTCCCCACAGTAATCCTTACGGCATTTCCACAGCGGGGTCCTCCATATTATTTCCCAGCGGAACATTTACAAAGAACACTCCATCATCTCCCCAGTAAGATTCTCCATATTACTCCCCAGCGGAACATTTACAAGGGACACTATGATCTTTTCCCTAGCAATTGTCACACATCCCCAACAATCATCTTATTTCCTCAACGGCCCTCATATATCTTTAACAAGGAGAAGCTTCGTGCAAAGAGTGTCTTCCACCAGCCAGAAGCAAAACATACCTTCCCCAGCAGAAAGAAAGAGCATTAATATTGACAAATAATAGGAATTGCATCATTTAGGATCCATTTGCATATGCATCATCATGCATACATACACGACATACACAGAGCATTCATCCCCAGCTAATCTTCATTCTTGATCGAAGGGGCAAAAATTTTTGTTCAAAATCTCTCGATCAAGGAATGAAGACTCGCTACTTCAAATGCAGGAATTCATCATCGCTGTCTCATATAAAGATTCATCATTTCAGCAGATCCCCCTCGGGTAACATAGACCCGGTATCGGCCCAGATCGGCTTCGTTGCACTTCCTCAGCAGATCTGTCTCGGGTAATATTGACCCGGTATCGGCCCAGATCAGCTCCATTCCACTTCCCCAGCAGATCCGCCTCTGGTAACATAGACTCGGTATCGGCCCAGATCGGCTCCACTCCACTTCTCCAGCATCGCCTCGGGTAACCTAGACTCGGTATCGGCTTATTTCACCATGAACTTCGCCTCGGGTAACCTAGACCCGATATCAGCTTATTTCACCTCTATCCTTGCCTCGGGTAACCTAGACCCGGTATCAGCTTATTTCCCTCCATCCTCGCCTCGGGTAACCTAGACTCGGTATCGGCTTATTTCATCATCAACCTCACTTCGGGTAACCTAGACCCCGTATCGGCTTATGTCAGATTCATCATTTCAGTAGATCCGCCTCGGGTAACCTAGACCCGGTATCAGCTTATGTCGAATTCATTATTTCAGCAGATCCGCCTCAGATATATGTAGATCCGGTATCAGCCTAGATCAGCTGTGTTTTCTTTCCTGTATCTGCTGCGCTTCAATCCGTATTCTCGAATTCATCATCGTAGGTATTTTAGATCTAGAGTCCAATGTCGAATATGATCACACGAGGGGCAGCTGTAAGCGTCAAAATTTTTCCAGACTTAAAAAAAATACCACGACTGTAATTACAGTCGTAGGGCTGTATTACAGTCGTAGGGCTGTATTACAGTCGTAGGACTGTAATTACGGAGTAGGTACAACAGCCCATACCATGTGACATAAAAATTGGGGTTGATTTTCAAAGCAATTAATGCTCGTTTTCTCTAGCAAGAAACCAAGCAGATAAAAGAGAAAAAGAAGAAAAAGGGGGCTTTTGGGTTCTAAAATTTGGAGAGATCTAGAGAGAGAAATTGAGAGAGAATTGGAGAAAAAGGAAACCGACAAAAATTCAAGCTTTTTTCTCCTCTTTTTCTTTTAATTCTTAAGTGTTTAAGTTTAAAATTTATAAAAGTCATAGGTTAACAACTTGACACTTAAAACTCAATCAGTTTCAGACCTTAAACCAATCAGAATCTTTGACATTTTGGAGATTTTAACACAAGGAAAAAGAAGCAATTTGGAGGTGATTGGGGCGTTTCCAGCGGTCATTCCTACGGTGGATCAGTGCCACAAAGGTAAATATACCTCAAACCTTCATTTTCTTGCTGTTTCTGGGTGATTTGCTTTATTTTTTTGCATAAAAACTCAATTTTCGGGCTTACTGTTTCTGGAATTCAAGAACCGCCGTGCAACTGTTCTTGTGTTGAAAAACAGTCGTACGACTGTAATTACAGTCGTACGAGTATTCTTTAATTCCCCCGCTATTTTTCTTTCATTTAAATAAATTTTGGCGATTTTCTGCATTTGGAAGGATTACAGTCGCACGACTGTAACTTCCGTCCAGAGGCAGAATTTCCATTTAATCCAGAAAAATTTCTAAAAATCCTAAAAATTCAAAAAAATCAGAAAATAATCAAAAATGAATTTTGTTGTGTGCATTCACGACCCTAGATTTAATTTTCAGTATAATTGCATTTAGAACAATGCCACGACGGAGACCCAATTCTCCCGAAAACCGACCCACTTCACATGCTACATTAAATCAAACCGGAAAATAAAATGTTTTCAAAATGATTTTCGCACAAAACCAAAAATACAGGGACGTTTCAAAATTATTTTCCAGGTCTAATCGGGCCGGCTAGCCGAGCCGACCCGGTTATCCCCCAATTGCATGCCCCCGAACTCTTTAAAATCCCATTCTGTCCTACTTGAGTCCTATTTGTGGTGTGCTATAAATTATGCTAACCCTTTGTTTTGCAGCTTTTAGTTAGTTTTATTTTCATTTTTGATGTATTTAATAGCTGAACTCGTGCATTTTAGGCGATTGTATTTTTTTAGATAAATCGTGTATTTTAGGCGCTTGTAAGGTGAGGTTGAGAGTTTTTATTTTTTATTCAATTGGGTTGTAATAAGATATTTATTTATTTATTTATTTTACTTGTGTGTACACTGCATGCTTTCATTTAATAAAATTGACTTTAGAATTATAAAATACCATCTATGAACATTGGCTATATTTATTTTGATTAGACACAAAATAGGGGACTTGTCCGGGCCTAGATCTCTGGATAGTGTAGTGGCCTTTCGTCCGGTTCAACTACACTGAAATTTCCCAGTTGAGCTGAGCCGGGTGGCGACTCCTACACTATTTATCGAGAATTAAGTCTCGGTTCTTTTATGAAATAATCTAATTTTCTAAAAATGAATTTTCATCATAAAAAACCCCACGGGAGGGAGGGTTGCCCAATCTCGAGGCTCCCTTCCAAGAGAGTCCGCGTTCCGTCGGAAACGTCGTCCGCTCATAATGGGTTATGTGCTTCGACGGTGCTGTAAACAGAAAGGGCACTAGAATTGGGGTAGTCATAGCCACACCAGATGGTGAGATTATTTCATTATCAAAAAGATTGAACTTTCCCATAACCAACAACGGGGCAGAATATGAAGCATGCTTATTTGGGATGGAAGCTCTTCTGACGATCGGGGCAAATGATGTGTTGATTGTTAGAGATTAACTTTTGGTGATTAGGCAAGCACAAGACAAATGGGATCTAAATGAAGAGGCCTTACGGCCCTACTTAGAACTGCTACGATACAAAAGAGAGTTCTTCGGCCGGTGTGAATTTATACATGTCCCTAGAGATGAGAATAAGATGGCGGATGCGCTGTCAACATTGTCTTCTATGTGGGAGAACCTAGAAAGGATGCAAATACAACCGCTGGTTATAGTGACTTTCGGACAGCCCTGTTTTGATGTGTATGAAGTGATGGAATTAAAAGCTGAAGAGAAGCCGTGGTTCTTTGACATTTATTAGTACGTGAAGGAAGGAAAGTATCCAGAAGGAGCTAGTATTGCTGATAAGGTTTCATTAAGAAGATTAGCCAGCCAATTCAAAATCTTTGAAGATAAGCTATACAAGAGAATTGCAAATGGAGTTCTTCTGAGATGCTTGACGAAACAAGAAGCAGAAGCAGTAATGTGGCAAGTACATACAAGATCTTGTGGCCGCATATGAATGGGATCACTATGGCCAGAAAGATAATGAGGCAGGGGTACTACTGGGTGACAATGCAGTCTGATTGTGTAAAAGAAGTGAGAAGATGTCACGAATGCCAAATCTATGCTGATATCAGTCATCTACCTCCACTTGAGCTGTAAAATCTAGCATCTCCCTGGCCATTTTCAGCATGGGGAATAGATATGATTAGAGAAGTTCATCCTGCAGCATCTAATAGGCACAGATTCATAATGGTTGCAGTAGACTATTTTTCGAAGTGGGTGGAAGCAGAATCCTTTGCTAGTGTAACGGCTAAGCAAATGGTCAAATTCATTCAGAAAAACATCCTGTCTCGATATGAAATCCCCCACCATGTAGTAACTGATAATGGAGTGCAGTTTCAAGGGGCAACAGCTAAGCTATTTGTAGAACATGGCATCGAACATCATAGGTCTTCTCCATATGGACCACAAGCTAATGGTGTAGTGCAAGCAACTAATAAGTTGATAAAGAAGATCATATCAAAGATGGTAACCACCTACAGGGATTGGGCTAACAAACTTCCGTATGCTCTTTGGGGTTATAGAAACAGTGTCAAAACTCCTATAGGTGAAACCCCCTATGCCTTGTGTATGGTATCGAAGCAGTGTTACCAGTAGAAATGGAACTCAAGTAACTTAAAGTTGCCTTGGAAGCTCAGTTACTAGAAACTGGATGGGCACAACCTATATATGAGCAGTTGGCATCGTTAGATGAAAAGCGGTTGAAAGCATTGGATCATTTGCAAATGTATCAACACAGAATGGCTAGGGCCTATAATCAAAAAGTGAGGTACCCCAGGTGGCAGTTGAAAGCAGGAGATTTGGTTCTAAAACAATTAAGGCCTTCAAATGCTGATGTTCGAGGGAAGTTCAGACCAAATTAGGAAGGGCCTTACATTGTGAAGAAGGTGTTATCAAAAGGTGGTGTCAGCATCATGGATATGAATGGCAATGAGTTTGCAAATCCCATCAACCAAGATCGCTTGAAGCCTTATCATGTTTAAAAAAAATCTGCTAGGTTGAAAACTCAAAAAGGGCGACCTAGGCAAAAATCAAGACACGAGAGAAAATGATCAGTTGGAAAATCTGAAAGGGATGACTGATGACAGACTTTGGTTCTGTAAGGAATGTATACAATGTTGGTAATCAATCCTTTCAAATGTACTCATCTTGATTTTATTAATAAAGTGTGATGTTTGTTCAATGTGTTCATCTGGTTATGTCAAAATGTATAAACAAAGTTATCCTGTCTAAACGTCCATTTAAAAAAGGCACTTTGCATTTTGTTGATTAAAGGGCTTGTGTTGTTTAATAATGAACATGTACCAAATACATACAATCTGAAATCTCTTCTTATCCTCCAAACCTAATTCATCTTTTCATGAAAGTAACAACGGTTACCCAAGAACTCGACTGTTGAGGAGACCAAGCTGAATAAGAAAGAGATTGAAGTTAACTTTGATGGGAAAATAAACTTATTGATCAGGAATGTACCCAGCCAACACATGGAAGAATTATTAGTGGAATTCCTAGATGGGAAATCAGTGTCGGCATTTTAATTCTTACACCTTCCTATTGATTTCAAAGTGAATAAAGGGTATGCATTTGTAGATTCCCCAAACCCAAAAGCCGTATGCAAGTTTCGGTGAGTAGTTCACAATAAGAGATGGCCACTTTTCTTGTCCAGCAAAGTCCACACTATAGTCTATGCTAGACTTCAGGAAAAGAGGAGCTGATGAGGCACTTTGAGAGGTCAATATTTGAAGTGTGAAAGGGAGGATTATTTGCCAGCAATATTCAGCCCAACAAAAGATGGTATAAGGGATTCAGTTGAACAAAAGGTGATAAGGAGAGGGTAGAGATTGGCATCTACTCCTCTAAGTCCTTGCTTAAGGCAAGCAGTAGGATTCCTCCTCTTATCTAAATAAAAATAAAAGAAAAAACTAGGCTGAATAAGAAAGAGATTGAAGTTAACTTTGGTGGAAAAACAAGCCTGATGATCAGAAATATACCAAATCAGTTTCAGACCAGAGGAAGTGTGGGTGTGTATTTGTGAACTTCACCAACAGTATTGAAGCAACCAAGTTATATAAAGCTTGTAACAATCATGAATGGGATGTCCCTGTCAATAGGAAGACTTGTAAAGTCTGATGTGCTAATATTCAGGGGAGAGTTGCATTTACCAACCATTTCAAGAACCCAGTCTTCAGTCACAACAAAAGTGACTACTTACTAGTGGTTCTTTCACCTCCTAGAAATGGTGCGATTTGCTCTAGGGTTATTGTGATTGGCAGGCATAAGAAAGCCAAAATTAACTCAAGTCATTCTGAATCAGGCCATACTTTGAAGGACTAAAAGTCATGTCCATCTTTGGGATTTGTGTGTGAGTTGGGGTGGATTGGAAATATGTATACGGGTTCAGACCCTTGGAGAATCCAGTGGTTAATTAATTAAATTCATTCAATGTTCGATTGATATTTTGATGACTTGCTTTTAACATGTTTTAGTATGTTATATATAAAAAAAGCTCGCTGAGATGAAAACCGAAAAGGCACCTCAGGCAAAAGTTAGAGCAGCTCGCTGAGCTAAAAACCCGTATTGGGTAGCTTAGGCAAAAGTTAGAGCACTTCCCAAACCCATACTTCCTAGGAACAAAATGGTAAACCCCTTTCATTGTTCCCCAGCAGAGTTCATATGTCATTCTACCTAGGGGCAAGATGGTAAAGTCTTCCCACTATTCCCCAGTGATGCTGTTGCAAGGAATGGCCTAACATTTTCCTCAACAGTCATCATACACCCCAACGGAGGTACAAGGATCACACTGCATAAGCGACATGCTTCCATAGCCAAAGTCGACCAGGGGCATGACATAGTTTCCCCAACAAGAACATAAAATATCAAAATAGAGCAAATAACTGGAAATGCATTCTCTAGGGTACACATGCATACGCATCACTATGCACACATGCATAACATACATGGAACATTCATCTCCAGCTATTCTTCATTCTTGATCGAAGGGGCAAAAATTTTTGTCCAAAATCTCTCGATCAAGGAACGAAGACTCATCATTTCAAATACAAGAATTTCATCATCGCCGCGGGTAATGTAGAGCCAACTCTAACTTATCTCATAATCGCCTTGGATAATGTAGATCCGGTACAAGCTTATCTCATTATCGCCTCAGATAATGTAGATCCGGTACAGGCTTAGTCCATCATTGCCTAGGGTAAATATAGATCCGGTACAAGCTTATCTCATCATCGCCTCAAATACTGTAGATCCGGCACAGGCTTATCTCATCATCGCCTCGGCTAATGTAGATCCGGCACAGGTTTATCTTATCATCACCTCGGATAATGTAGATCCGACACAGGCTTATCTCATCATCACCTCGAATAATGTAGATCCGACATAGGCTTATCTCATCATCGCCTTGTATAATGTAGATCCAATATAGGCTTATCTCATCATCACCTCGGATAATGTAGATCCGGTACAGGCTTATCTCATTATCGCCTCAGATAATGTAGATCCAACACAGGCTTATCTCATCATCGCCTTGGATAATGTAGATCTGGCACAGGCTTATCTCATCATCGCTCGGATAATGTAGATCCGGCACAGGCTTATCTCATCATCGCCTCAAATAATGTAGATCCGACACAGGCTTATCTCATCATCGCCTCGAATAATGTAGATCTAGCACAGGCTTATTCCATTATTTCCTTGGATAATGTAGATCTGGCACAGGCTTATTCCATTATCACCTCCGGTAATGTAGACCCGACTCCAACTTATCTCAACGTCACTGCGGGTAATGTAGACCTGGCTCTGGCTTATTTCAACATCACCGCAGCTAATGTAGACTCGGCATCGGCCTAAATCAAATCACCTCTGCAACATTAAAACTTCGAGAAATCAGGTATGTATTTCTTTTCTTACATTTATGTCTCTTCAATTCGTATTCTCAAATTCACCTCAGTTATCATTAAACCTAGAATCGGGTGCCAAATTTGATCACGCGAGGGGCAGCTGTAAGCGCCGAGTTTTCCCGACCTCTATGATGAGACTCCTGTATCACTTGTTGAGCAAACGGATGAGAATTGGACTTGAGATTAAGCGAGATGTCGCCTAGAGTGTCTCGAACACCCAGAAAACTGAGCAAACCTTGACCCGAAACCCCGAGATAGGTCCTTCGAGTCATTAGGGGGTTTAGAGGTGAGCGTGAGATTTTGGAAAAATCCATCACGACTCTGGTTAGAGCCCTGCGGCTATAGTTTCACAACTACAGTCGCACGGCTGTAATGCCAGAGCTGTGTGGTTGTAACACTACAGCCGTGCGGCTTTAGTGAGCAATCGAGTTTTCCGCCAAAAATCAGAAAGCTGGTGGCAGATGAGTGGTTTTCTGATTTTTTGAGAGATTTTAGCCGATTTTGAAAAAAAAAGGTCTTAAAAAGGAGTATAAAAGGAAAAAAAGAAAGAGAGAGAAAAAAAAGGAGAACAATCAGAAAATCAAAAATCAGAAAGGAAGAGAGGAAGAAAAAGAAAAGAAAAAGAGGAAAAGAGAGAAAGAAAAAGAAGTAGGAAAACCAGAAAAACAAAAGCGTGAAATCATCCTAGGCACTGAGAGTGTTGAGTTCCAAACCATTGCACACTTAACAGGACTTGTTTTGAGTTGATTTGGATTGATTTAGAGCTTGGTTCGGAGGTTTCGGGACGATCAAAGAATTCAAGGCCTATTCTGGCTCCTCTACCCACTTCTAGACATTGAATACATCAAAATATCAATAAGGTAAGCTCTGAAAGACCATAAACCTGCGTTTGCTACTTTGTTTATCCATTTTCCTTCTGTTTTTGTAAATTTTTGGAAAGCTGGCTGCCCAGCTATAGCCGCACGGCTGTGTCTGCCTTGAACATAGCTGTGCGGCTATAGTTCTGAAGAACAGAGCCATGCGGCTGTAACACTACAGCCGCACGGCTGTGTTCTTCCAGGCAGAAAGCTAAAAACACCCCTAAATCAACCAAAAACAGCCTGCTTTCAATTTTGCCCATTCTGTTATGATTTATTTCGGTCCAAACACATCTGTACATTAATAAACTTTGGTTTTCAGATTTTTGTTTGTGCAAATTGTGAGAATTTCGGTTTCCAGGATTTCATTTTCCTGGGATTGGGGTTTGCTTGATCCAAATCAGCTCCGGGGTTTGCTTGATCCAAATCAGCTCCGTTGTCCAGTATTAGCAAACCCCCGGACTCTACAGAAATCCTTAGGAAACATTGAAAATGAGCAAAACGGTATTTTCAAAATGAGAAAACCATTTTTTGTGTTTTAGATGTTACAGCCGCATGATTGTGGTTGTTAGAGCTGCGCGGCTTTAACTAAGGCTGTACGCTCTAACCACAATTGCATGGCTGGAGTCTCCAGAAGGAGACAGAATTCCAGGACGACCCATAAGGAAATCGAACTGTTTCTGGTGTGTTTACGATTTTTAGACCTTAGATGAATGCCAAAAATTAGGAACCCCACACGAACGGAACCCCGAGTTTCGGGATAACAGACCCGCTAAAAAGGAGAAATTTGCATGAAACCGAGCCAAATCATTTTTCAAAACCATTTTCCAGCACAAAACCTATAGGGCGTTTGAAAACTGTTTTCCAGGTTCAGTCAGGTCGACTAGCCGAGTTGGCCCGGCTACCCCCTAAATGTTGGATATGCCCTAGTCCCGAGGCATTGGTCCTTGTATTTGTATCATACATTTGTACATTAATGTGAGATATATGTATTATACAATATATTTCATTAAATAAAGGCATTAATCTATTTAATATATATCTAGTGCTATGTTTTAAATAGAGTATCTAATGGATATATCCATATCCATGTTGACAAGTGTCATGCACTTGGCAGTAAGACCATGGATAAGGAAAACGATATGACCATAAAGTCATCCATAATCTGTTCCAATCATGGGAATGAATGGAACTAAAGACTATCATTAGCCTGGTTGTATGGCAATGCCTTACCGGTCATAGTACATGGACTGTCAACTAGGTTAATGGGTACATGCAAAGGGGCATGGTACTAGATCGATCCACTAAACAAGGAATCCACATGGTATTGTATCACAGGTGATTCTCGTGTAGTTCTTGTATGGATCCTTTGACCTGAACATATGATGGTGCTGCATGTGAAGTGGCATACTTTGGTGTATACCTAACGGGCCTATAAAAGGGTGCCAAGTATGGGTACATTTGGGTATGTCAGTGAACATGGCAGTGTTATGGATATGCAGATGAGAATGTCACTCAGTAGTCCACTGAGAAGATATCACTGGCCTCTTGATGAATTCAGCTGATAAGAGTGTGGCCACACCTAAACAATTTGGAACTTGTTTATGAGCATTAGTTCATTCGGGATCAAGTTAATGTCGGGACAGAATAGAGGGTGATCAATCCATGCCTCTGTGTTGGACACCGATATCAATGACATGAGATATACAAGTTTCAACTATAGGGCTACGATTCCAATTTGACTACTTTCTCCATCTTAATTGGGGGTTGTAGCAGCTTGCTAGAGCCTTCCTATAGTCTGTGGGCATAAGCCCACTGCCAACATAAAGACAGGCCCATCGGATCGTACACATTAAATGTCTAGACTTTAACTAGTTGGATTAAGTGTGTACTTGGAGTATACACATTGAAGAGAGAAAGATCCTTTAATTATATTATATGGATCAATTAGATTGATCAAAATAATATAATTAATATTTATTTTGGCATTCTCTTAATTAATTCAATGAATTAATTTATGAGATTATTTCCTCGGTGGAAATATTATCACATGTATAGGTTTACATGTATTTCATTTTATGTGTGTCTAATTTAATCCCTTGATTAAATTAATAGGTCAAATTCATTTTACTTTAAATGTATGTAATTTATTATACTTTATAATATATAAGCATACATGTTAAATTAAAGTTGCATTTGAAATTAATTAAATCAAAGGAATTAAAATTGGGCTTGGGCATTAAACGAATAAAAGCCCACATAGAATGGGATTATGCTTGGGCCGAGATTCTCGGCGGAAGAAGAAGCAAAGTTGGACTTTCTTTTCTCATGGACCAATGGGAAAATGGTGAGTCATTGGTTTGACTCAAGTAGTAGCAAAGTTGGACTTTGCTCCCTTTGATCTTTCCATTTCTTTTGGTAAGAAAAGTGAAAGAGATGATGACCATTTTTAGGTTGATGGCCAAATATCTATGGCATGGGTGAGATGAGTCATTCTTTGATGATTAGAATGGTGAATCACCATTTGGACAGAAGGTAGCAAAGTTGGAGTTTGCCTCTTTTGGACCAATTGGAAAGTGGTGACTCATGCTTGGTGACAAAATGGATTTTTGCTACTTAATGCTCATCCATCTCATTTTCTAGGCATGGGATTATATACTTGGCCACCCCATCTCTCTCCCTCTCTTCTTGGAATTTTCCGAGTCGCTAGCACGGGTTTTAGTCCGAGAGTCGTTTGTGTACATGACGTTGGAGGAAGTCAGCAATTGATTTCTGTAGTTTGCATCCATCTCTTAAGAGATATTATGAGTGAGAATTTAAACTTCCTCCTTTATGCTTTAGTTTTGATTTCCACTACGTAAGCTCCCGGGACCCGGATTCGAGGGAATCGATGCGTACTTCCTCTTTTATTGGTCGGTTTTCGGTGATGAATCCCAACACTAAATCCATGTTATCGCTCCTAAAATCCCAATTCTGTCCTGTTGTGAGTTTTCTATGTGTTTGTGATATAAACTATGCTAACCCATCTATTTTTCAGCCTTTATTTATTTTTATTTCTACTTTTGATGTAATTAATAGATTCTTGTGTATATTAGGTGTTTGTAATTTTTTTTAGTCCTTCGTGTATTTAGGCGTTTGTAATGTGAGGACGAGATTTTTTCTTTTACTCAATTTGGTTGTATAAGCGGCCTTTTCCTTTATCTTTTTTGCCTGGATGTATGATTTACTTTTTTTGAATTTTATTTACTTCTGTCATTCGTATGAGCATAGGCCAAATAGTATAAAGATAAAAATGGGTAAAATAGGTGAATAAAATATGGTAATATAAACTAGAAAATGAATGCAAGCTTGAGGTTGAATAGGTCAGTTGCCCAAACCCTAAATCTCTGAATTAGTTATAGTAGTCTACCCTCGATAGGGAGCTATACCGGAATTTCCCGAATGAGCTGATCCGGGTGACGACTCTGTCACTGATCTTGAAATTTAGGTTTTAAGGTCTTTAAGTAAGAAAACGAGATTTTTTAAAAATGCAAAATCATTTTTCCAAAACTCACATTTGAAACAAAAAGTTTTTCTACAAAAAAATTTCCAAACAAATCAAATGGTTTTCTTAAAGCAAGATAATTAAAACCCATTTTCCAAAACAAAACTCCAATTCAAAAATCCTCGATTCACTTCGCTGCGTTTCGCATTTCCTATCGAGAAAAGGTCGTTCGCTCACACCCAGTAAGACCAAAGCCCATCTCTTCCTCTTACTCTTTTTCTTCGGGTCAACCAATACACGATAGAGGGACTAGACACCTGATGCAGAAAGAATAGGATGAAAGGAAGAAAAAGGGTCTATGTTTTATTTGTACACAACTATACATGATGCAACATTACTGCCTATCGGGTCGGTTAAGGATGCTGATCCTCACCAATGACGAGGAAGTCAACGAAGAAGGGGAAATTGTGATGACAAAGGCTAAAAGGTAGTTGGGAAACAGAATTACAATTACAGTGGGGGGAGTGTTAAGCTCTTGAATGCAATCAAAACCTTCAGAATTTAGGTGAAAATTAAAGGGATTCTAATTTTCGTACTCATAGACGATGGAGCTATGCATAATTTTATTTCCAAGAGGTTAGTCAAAATGCTAGGATTGCCTAAGGAGACTAGGCGGCTGATTTCCATCAAACTTGGCGATGGGTACTAGGTTACTATATTAAAATTCTGAGCATTGGTCTTTAAAATTGGTGATTTAGATTTGATTCTTGGTATTGAATGGCTAAGGAAATCAGAAGAGGTCATACACCATTGGAAGTTGAGACGGATAAACTTTTGGCAAATTGGTTATTTAATTGAGTTGAATGGGTAGGTATCAGTGAAACACATTGCTGCTTCTTTTCAAACTTGGTTGAGTGAAAAGGAAGAGAAATTAGTTCAAGGCAAAATCCGAAACTAGGCTCTCTTCCTTTGTGTCTTAATCAGTAAGAGGCATTAAAAGGGCTATTAAAGGAATTTTCAGAGGTTTTTCAGGAACCAAGAGGGTTGCCTCCACCATGGTGTATCAATCATGCAATCAACCATATCCCAAGAAGTGGTCCGGCCTGAGTTAGGCCCTATTGTTATCCTCACACCATAAAGATGAGATGCAATGACAAGTATTAGACATGTTAGAGCAGGAATTATTAGGGACAACAATAGTGCTTATTCTAGCCCAGTGCTTTTGGTTAAAAAGAAAGATGAATCATGGTGACTATGTATGGACTATCGAGCTCTCGACAAGGTAATAATTCCACATAAATATCTCATTCCTATTGTTGATGAGTTGTTTGAGGAACAACATGGTTCCAAATATTTCTCTAAGATTGATTTGAAGTTAGGATTTCATCCAATACCTATGAGGGAGTTTGGTGTTGAAAAGACAGCTTTCTGCACCCATAATGGACACTATGAACACCTAGTCATGCCTTTTAGATTGACAAACACCCCTGTAACCTTCCAAGCCGCTAAGAATGAGGTTTTTAGGAAATTTCTCCGGAAGTTAGTACTAGTATTTTTTTATGATATTTTGGTTTTCAGCAAGAGTTGGGAGGAACACTTAAAGTATTTGGAGGCTATCCTGGTGGCGTCGAGAGAGCACCAGTTTGTAGCTAGCATGAAGAAATGTAGTTTTGGTGGAGAAATATTGGAATACTTAGGCCATATTACTTCATAGGAAGGAGTGTCAATGGACCCATCTAAAGTCTCAGTGGTTTTTTCGTGGCCTACGCCTAAGACAGTCAAACGAATAAGAGGCTTCCTAGGTTAACCAGTTGCTATAGGAAATTTATAAAGAGCTATGACAAGATAGCTAAGCCTCTATGAGCAGATGATGCTAAAAAGCTACCTCGCGACTGGGTAGGAAGATTTTTAAATAAAAGGGGGGTTTTAGAACGAATTTTATAGTGAGAAAACAAATAAACTCGAATGCTCTCACTAAAGTGACAGGAGTTGCCACCTGGCTTAGCTTAACCGGGAAAATTGCGATATAGCCTAAACAAGCTACAAATTGCTATACCTTTAGTCAGAGATTCGGGTTTAGAAAACTCACCTATTTTTTCTTGATTCAAATTATATTTAACAGTTTTATATGAATACCTTTTATATTCCTACGGTTGATTTTATCTTTATTTTATTTGGCCAATGCTCACACATGAATATAGATAAGACACTGAAAGCGATTAATAAATGAATTTGAAAAATTAAAATATACAGACCAATTAAATAACTACCCTAGGGGATATAACTGAATAAAAGGGATTCGATGTACAAATTATATCTATATACAAAAAATATAAAAATGAACAAATAAGCATTCATCTATCCTAACATACATCTACCAGCAAAGTAAAGTTAGTACAGATAAATATGTACATGTAGGACTCAAACAAACTCATAATTAGGGATTCAAGGTAGCTCAGGCCATGAAATAGGGAAAATCGGGAAATTTGATAAATTACTCGATCTGACCTGGAAAACATTGTGAAACGCGGCTTTGATAGGACTGGAAATTCATTTGAAAATTAATTTGTCCAGTTTAATATAAACACATACAAAAATGGGCCAGTTTTAAAGAAACTTGTGTTTCTATCGTTGAACAATCTTATGCAAATTAATATAGAAATTAAATATAGAAAATAAATCTAGGTCAAAAATGATATGCAAAAATGGCAAAAATATACAAAATTCAATTCTGAATTTAACTACAGCCGTGTGGGTGCAGTAACTATAGCCATGCGGCTATCAGAACACCCGTACGGCTTTGGTTTTAAATGCAACAAAGAAATCATTAAAAATTAAGATAGCTGAATTCTGAAAATATGTTTAAGGCCTCTCAAAATTACCTTTTAGATGTTTATCTAGGGTTCAATTTGACAGAAAATTGGCTCTTGAAGTAGAATTTGGATTTAAATTGAACTTAAACTTTAGAACCGAAAACTTTGAATTCCTCAAAGTTGAGCTCCAATTCTCCAATTCCAACAGCCCAATAATTCTATAAAGGTTTAGGATTGGTTTGAATGATGAATTTGTGACTGAAATTAAGGAATTTGTGGTTTTGATTCTTGAATTTGGGTTTTTAAATTTGATAACATGGTTTGTTCAATCTTTTTCTTCTCTTAATCTCCCTTAATCTGTTGTTCTTTCCTGTTCTTGTTAGTCTTCTTTCTAGAACTCCCTTCAATCCAAATAACCCTATAATCAACAATATTAGTGGAAGATTAGCTGTCAAACCCATAATCCAATAGCTGTCTTCTCCATGCAGAAATCTAGTGACACATTGATAGCTGTGCGGCTGTTGAATCAAGAGTCGTACGGCTATTCCAATGATCGTGTGACTGTTGACTTCAGTTCAACCCTAATTCTTCATATTCTTTTCGGTTTCAAGTTTCAAGTTCATTCAGATCCAAATCTTCGCTTCTCGAATCGACTCTCATGAAGAACAACAAGAAAGGTTAACATTTCAGTATTCTATCATTATTAAGATCAAGAAAACCCAGCGCTCACACCTACGCCTCGCATGATCAAATTCGATACCGACTTCAGGTCTAAAATACCTGAGGTGAATATGTAAACAAGAAAAAAAGCACCGTGAATGAAGGAAAGAAAAACTTATATACCTTAGAATTTAATGTTGTGGATGCCATGCTTTGACTGTTGACTCCACTAGGGATTTGGCAATTTAACTTGCTTGGAATTTTGAGGGCTTTGATAATAAAGGCTTTGATAATGAAGGCTTCGATAATAAAGGCTTTGATAATAAGGGTTTTGATAATAAGGGCTCTGATAGTAAGGGCTTCAATAATAAGGGCTTTGACACTCTATGGGGAAAAAAAGCTTCATCGATAACAAGCGTAATGGGAAGATATTCAGCTGCTTTATGTGTCACTCTATTTGAAACTTTATAAATCCTTTGTTTAATAGTTTGCTGGAGATGAAATTCTTTCCATTCAGGATTGCTAAATTTATGTCTTTGATGCATTGAGTCTTCATTCCTTAATAGACAAATTTTGAAACAAAATTTTTTGTCCCTTCGATCAAGAATGAAGACAAGTTGAAGAGGATTTGAATTTCATGTGAATGAATGTCTAATGCATGTTATGCATGTATGAATGACAATGCATATGCATGTAACCATCAAAGGATACACTTTTAACTATTATCCAAGCTTGAGATTCTTTCTTTTACTAGGGAAAATGCACTATGCCCCTAGTCAACTTCAGCTAGGGATTACATTCTTTATTCAGTGAAGTCTTTATTGAAGACTATGCTTTGAAAAATCTGCTCAAGATATGTGATTATTGCTAAGGAAAATTGCGATATTCTTTATTGCTCTTCCTCTGGGGAATAATGAAAAAAAATTTATAATTTGCCCCTTGTTAATTGCTGTTAGTGTAGGTTTTCAGTTTAGCGAGCTACTCTAATTTTTGTCTAAGGTGCCTTTTTGGTTTTCACCTCAGTGAGCCCCCCCCCCCAACTTTTTTTATATGATGAATGAATCAAACTTTCTTCTTTTATACAAATCAAAATTTACACCAAGCCTTATAACATTATGTTGGTGTGCCCTAATCATAAAACCTATCCCAGGTCTGTTCTAATTATAGGAACGAATAGAACCACAGACTTATATATTCGATGACTATATGGCAGTTCTTAACTAGCCATAGTACTTGCATAGTCAGTCATGAATATAGGTACATGTCGTTGACATGGGACTGGATCGATCCGCACAAGAAAGGCATATGGTTGTCACATCATAGGTCTTTCTTGAGTAGGTCTCTTTTGTCCTCAGAACAGATTTCATTATAATATCAATATTGAATCCGGTTCACTTTGACATACGCCTAACAGGTCTATAAAAGGATGCTAAATATGGGTATGATTGGGTGGATAGGTGAACATATTGATATTGATGATGAAGTGATGGAATTGCCACTCGAGTGACATCGAGATGATATCACTGGCCACTTGATGAGTGGGACTGATAAGTGTATGGCCATACCCAAATAAGTTGGCTACTTATTTGATTAATCAGTCAACTCAAGATCAAGAAATATAATAAACAGCAGAAGAGGATGACAGACACCATGCCTCTTGTTTATTCATATCGATATCGTTAGGCAAAGGACACTATGAGATTACTACCGGGTGAGTGTCCTCTAAAGACTGTTGCATCTTTGTCTTAATTGGGGGCTGTAATGGTTTGCTAGAACCCACTTACAGTCTGCGGGCCTTGGACTTACTGCCAACATAAAGACAGACCCATAGGATCATGCACATAGATCAACTGAGCCGAAACTTATAGAAATTGTACATGAAATGTATATTGGAAGGAATGCGTTAATTAATTAGTTGACATTCGGTGTCAAGGTAATTAATTAACATTGGGTTGAATTTAATTTAATTAATAAGTTTACATAATGTAATTAATTAATTTATCAATTAATTGAATTACATAAAGTAAACAATTAATTAAATTATTTTCCTAAGTAAGAAAATTAAATACATGTATTGTATTTACTTAAGTGTGATTTAATTTTATTTAGGGGTAATTGAATTTAGCCAAATGGAATTAAATTACATAGTATATACTTTTTAATTAAAGTTTATTTATGTAATTATAATCCTAGTGGGCTTGGGTTTAATTAACCTAATTAAAACCCAATTAGACAAGGTGTCTATATAAGGGCACACTTAAGGAAGAAAAACAAAATTCAACCCTAATTAATTGCTGGAAATTTCAGCCACCAAGAGCAGCCCCAAATCAGCCGAAAATCCCAGCATTAATCTTCCATTCCTTTGCGTCTTCGGCTAGCAACGGTTCCCACTCAATAGTTGATTGTGCACCAGACTTTGGAGATTGCAGTTTCAAGAAACGATTCTACAGTAGTCTCTAGAAGAGACGAATCCGGTGAGTTAATATCTCTTGATTAAAATTGGTTTTATTCTAATCAATGGTAATTGGACACGATAAGTGGATTCTAGGAAATTTAAAACGGTGTATTTTCTGCTGCGCCACATTATTTTTCCAATGACGAATCCCAACACATTAAAATTTAGATTTCTATCAGAATTTTCAATGACATCAAGAAGAGATGAATCAGATTTGGAGAATAGAAAAGATTTTGAATTGCATATGTTTAATATACTTCCATTGTTAAACATTGTGAGCCTTATAACCAACTAAATGCAAAGTGCTTTCTTTCAATGAATGTTCAGACAAGATAATTTTGTTTATGCATTTTGACATAACCGTATAAGCACATTTAACAAAACATCACACTTTATTGATGAATTCAACATAAGTACATTTAAAAGAATTGTTTCCCAAAATGGTATATATTCCACATAGAACTAGAACCCATCACCAGCAGTCTGTTTCGGATTTTCCAACTAATCATTTTCTCTCATGTCTTAATTTTTGCCTAGGCTGCTCTTTTTGGGTTTTTGACCTAGCAAACTTTTCTTTTCTTTTTCTTTATTTTACTTTTACACATGATAAAGCTTCAAGCGATCTTCATTGGCTGAATCCATGAATTCATTTCCATCCATATCCATGATTCTAATGCCACCTTTTGATAGTACTTTCTTCACAACATATGGACCTTCCCAATTTGGTTTAAACTTTCCTCGAACATTAGCATTTATAGGTCTCAACTGCTTTAAAACCAGATCTTCGGCTTTCAACTGCTTCTTGGGATACTTCACTCACTGATTATAAGCTTTAGCCATTTTACGCTAATACATCTGCAAATGATCAAGTGCTTTCAATCTTTTTTCATCTACAACTGCTAACTATTCATATCTAGCTTGAATCCATTCAGTTTCTAGCAATTAAGCTTCCAAAGCTATTTTGAGTGACTTGAGTTTCTACCTTAAGTTCACTTTTACTTACAGAACTAAAACTAGATCCACTGCCTACCCCAACTGTAGTTGTTGATCTATACCCAGAACTTCTGCCACCTCACTTGTAGCTTTTTCTTCTTCATCTCTTTCAACTTTCATTGCCATGCTCTACACTTCACTAAGCTCACTGAAGGTGTGAAACTTCATGTTATTTCTATACACATCTCTGCTTCCATCGATCAACTTCTAGATCAATTTGTCTTCATCTAGGCAATTTTTTAGTAAAATCATCATGATCCATCTTTGATATACTCATCAAAAGATTCATTTGGTTTCTACCTTATCCTCTCCAAATCATACAACTTAACTTGGATCTTGGTGTTAAAACTATAGTATTTGATGAAAGCAGCTGACAAGGCTTCCTAGTCTGACTGTATATCTTCAGACAATGAATTGTACCAAGACAATGCATTTTCTTCAAGTGTGGTTGGAAAGAAATGAATCAATTGCTACTTTGTAGCACCCGCTGTTAACATCACTCGGCCGTATAGATTCACATAAGCTACCAGAGAACCGATACCTTTATAAGAAGCAATCTTCGGCACTTGAAAACCAATAAGGAAAGTTTCAATGCCTTTGTTAATCATGGCATCCACATTCACACCCTTTTTAGATTTCATTCTGATATTGGCCCCCTTCTTCAGTTTAGAAATTACTTCATCTAGCTCTGTGCATTTCGCCTTCAATTTCTTTTCCATTGCAGCCTCAATCTCTTGAAGCTTTTCCACACTAGCAAAAATATAACTCCCAAGCTAGGATGATTCAACCATCTTCTCCTTCCCAGGTCTAGTGACACTGTTATCACCACCACCCTCTTTCACAATAGCTCGTATCTCTTCTTTCAAAATATCATGGAAATCCTGAGGCTTTAGGAAATCCTTTAGAATATCAGCAATATGTGTGTTTGATTTGCCATCTCAACTTCTTCAACAGATTCTATTTCACTTTCTATCTCAATTGTCACAGATTCTTCCTCAACCCTTATAGACTCAACTTTCTTCCTACTCTGATCTAGCTTCTTTCTTAACGGACTCCCCAACTGAAACTTCTTTCTTTCTAACCGCTTACATGGTTTCCTTTTCCAAGTACGTTCTGTATCAAATCAAACATGAAACATTAGGAATGTGGTTCATGATGAATGAATGAAATGGTGATGTGAGGAAGATCGAGCAAATGAATGAATGACTACATGGATGTATGTGTACATACATGAGATGGAATGAAATGTTATGAAATTTGTAAATAGAGATGTTTGAATATACATGATAAAGTATCATGTACAGGGCTTTGGATAAATGAACAAAATAAATTCATTCAGGGTTTTGTAATAGATGTATATAGCAGATCTTATATGGGGTTTTGGGTAGATGTATAAAGCTGATCTTATATAGGGATTTAGATAGATGTATAGAGATTGTCTTATACGGAGTTTTATAATGGTGTATAGAGCTAGTCTTATATGGGGCTTTGGATTAGTGTATAGAGCTCGTCTTATACAGGGCTTTGGATTAGTGTATAGAGCTAGTCTTATATAGGTTGGATAAATATGAATTTGACTGTAAATAGGTAGCATTTTGACGTATTTTGGGGATTTAGGAGTTTTGGTGATTTATGGATTTGATGATTTAGGAATTTGGAGATTTGAGAATTTGGGGATTTGGCGATTTGGGGATATAGAGATTTGGGGATTTGAGATTTAGCAATTTAGGGAATTTAGAGATTTGAGGATTTGGGGATTTGGGATTTAGGGATTTTGAGATTTGGCGATTTTGGGTATTTAGCAATTTGAGGATTTGGCGATTTTAGGATTTAGTAATTTTGGGAATTGGCCATTTGGGATTTAACGATTTCGGGATTTGGCGATTTTGGAGATTTAGCAATTTTGGGATTTGGAGATTTAGCAATTTTGGCGATTTGAGGATTTGGGATGACATTATGTGTAAATGCACAAATATATGCAAATCTAAACGGTTTATAAAAATGCAAAATATGCAAATTCCTGCACTCAGAATATATTAGGACATGTATAAATATGCACTCCCTTCCAGTCTTATGTCTAGGGGTGGCAACGGTGTGGGTGCGGGGGGCAGGGGTGCATTCCCCACTCCTCCCCCAATGATTGCGGGAGCGGTTTCGGGGATTCCCCATTTAATATTTCGGGGATTTTTTCACCCCCATCCCAGCCCCGCGCGGGTGCCTACGGGTATCAGTGAATCCCCACCAATGTCCAACAAATAAAAAAAAATTAGTGTTTCATTATTTTAATAACTATTTTAACATTCAATATCCAAAATACAAATTCTACCACATCACAAATGTGGTTTAACATTAAATATCCAAATTACAAAATATGTCCAATATTACAAACATTCAATATTATTTTCCCCATCCATAATTTACCCACAAAAAATAATTAAAAATTAGTTAGTAACAAACCGGTAACTTTTAGTTAGTGAGAAAAACCTTTCTAATTAATTAGTGAAACGTTTGACAATGCCATGCTAAGAATTAGGTGCATATAAAAAATAAATAAACAAATAAAAAATTGGATAACCATAAAAGAAACTAGCTTAATTAAATGCTTAAGATGCATTTAAATGTTTACTTTTCTATCATCATACTCCTAATTGATATTATATGTACGGGGATTTATACGGGAGCGGGGCGGGGATAGTATTACCCGCCCCACACCCATTTAAGAATCGGGGATAAAATAACTCCCACCCCCATCCCTGTGGGGGAAAATATCGGTTATTCCCCGCATCCGTAGGTTCAGATTTCCACGGTTTTCGGGTAATCCCCGCCCCATTGCCACCTTTACTTATGTCTCCATATTTGGTCAATAAAAATCGTTCCTAGAAGTTGGTTCTCTTTATTATCAACGGGGAATAATAAAGGTTGTCTCTCAACAGGTTAATGCAATTTGTGTTTTGGTTTTCTAAGGGGAGTAACTATGATTGCTTAATATGAGCCAAGTCAAAAGTCTCGAAAGAAACTACTTGGTATTCCTCGAAAGCTTCAATTCACATTTTTCTTTTTTCTAGATTTTTCTTAATTTTTTTTAAAAAATTATTTATAAATTCATTTAATGGCTATAATTGCTATTTAAGGCATTAATTTCTAGAGAATATTTTTTTATTGTTGTTTATTTTCCATTTATATAATTTCTTAAAATTTTTAGCAATCGTTTCATTTTCAATATTTGTTTTCCTATATTTAAAGCTTGCAAGTTGTTATACGGGAACTAAGTTGATAAATTAACTTCTTCAGACCAGAGATTCTAATATCATGTAAAAGAAACTCTACTTAAAAAGCTAAGATTCTATATCATTTTTCATTTATTTCGTTCGCTAATATTTTATTGAAATTATACATTCATTTGAATTTGTTGGGATCCATTTTGATAGTTATAGAAGAAAAATTAAAATCAAAGCCAAAATAAGGCAAACAATTTCTTAGATTCCACCAAATGCAAAAAATCGAATAAAAAATCTTTGTTACTTATTTATTTTTTCAACAACACATAAGTAAATATTTAATTTTAGAAATAAAGATTTATATATGTCTAAATAAGACAAGATTTTTATTTTTTTTATATTGCACATTTTTTATTAATTTGAATATTTTTTTCAATATTATACACCTCGATATTTTTTTTTATATATGTCCATCCATATTTTTTTTTCTCAATTTTGTTTTTTAGCTTTTCATCAAGTTAACACGTTTAAATGTTTTCGTTTATTTTTATATAATAATTTGTACATGTGCTATGTTTTAGTTTGTTGAATACCATTTTCTAAGTTTAAACTCTTCTTCAGTTTAAAAAAATATAAATTACTATAAATGTTTTACGTGAATTATTTATTTTTAACTGGCATAAGAATTTATAAATGCATATACAAAATTCAATTATTTATATCTTTTTTATATGTCATTTTCCTTATAGTTTATGAGCATTTTTGCTAATTTTTTTATAGATTTGAGAATTTAAACCTGAATTTCAAAACTGTTAATCTTAATTTTTGTGATAACATATTTTTAATATTGATTATTAAACATGTATTTATTGAATTTAAATACTCACTCAATTACTCTTCTAATATTTTATAATGTTTATATACTCATTGGACATGCATTTATTAAATTCAAATGTTCATTTAATTACTATTAATATTTTATAATGGTTATTTAATTATATAATAAGTACTTATTTATATTTTCTGTTTAATGCTCATTCAATTACTGTTTTAATAATTTAAAACAGTTATTTAATTCTATAATAAGTATTCATTTATATTTTCTATTTTATTTTTATTAATAAATTAGTTTTATTTATTTAGCTTATTGGTTTTAATATTAATTTATTAATTCATTATCTTAATTATATTTGAATTGATTACATAGCAAAATCTATAAATAGATATTAACGTTATAGAAATTCAAAGGACCCTTCATCATTCATAATAGGTAGCATTACATAGATTATTATGTTTTGTCGTTAGCCATTTTGACTTCCATCTCTTGGCGATATTGTTTGTCAATTAAAAATTTTAGTTATTTAATTTTCAGTTGTTTCATTTTTCTAGTCAAGTTTGTCATTTAAAAAATTTTTAGAATTATATTTTGTATTTAGAAAAATCTCCAAAGTACCTTTTTTAATTAATATGTATATATTTTGTATTATTAAATAAAATTGTATATATGAGAACAATAAAAATGAACGAATCATTTGAATTATAAACCACGATTTATAAACATTTTTTCCTCTTTCTTCTTTGTCATCCTACTCTTTCGTTCAGTTTTCTGTCCGATTTTTTATTTTTAAATAAAAAATTTAATTATATTTTCCAATTCGTAACTCTTGCAATAAATATATTAATTTTTTAAACGTTTTTCTAATAATTATTAACACCAATTAACTTCAACAATAACATTTAACTTTTGATGAGTGAAAATATTACCAGATAATCATGCAAGAATTCAGCAGCTAATTGGTTAAATTCTATTGAGAAAAGAGAATTCATGACTAATATTGAGTTTTTCCATGTCTAAAGCATCATTCAGAAAGGCTGCTGGATTTGGGAAGTCATAAGGAGCAGCAGAAAGGAGAAGAAGAAAATTGGTGTGGGCTGCGGCTAGAACGGGCCGGAGTTGAAGGAAAGGGCGCGGCCCAGAGAGGTGGAGGAGATATTTTCTTTTGAGAAATTCCAGAACTATCCTTGGCTTCTCAAAGAAGCCATTACATTTTGTGGTTGTCAAATTTAGCTATTATTTTAATATGGGAACATGTCTCAAGCAGATTAGATTTCTTTTTTTTTAAGGGGACTCTAAATAGTTTGCTGTTTAGAGGGTTAAGGGCATTGAATGTTTACTCAACTACTTTTATCTTTGCATTAATTTTAATTTACTTGATTTTTCTTCTTTTAAGCTATCTGGTTGGGAATTCTTGTTTTGATGTTAATTATGTGTTGTGAGTAAGTTTCTCAGCAGGCTGAAGCCAGCTTGGCCTGGTGATCTTGGGAAGTCTTTCTCATTTTTATTATGAATATTATGATAAGATGATTGTGTTGTGATGTGCTTACTAGAATTACAATTGGGCCCCGTTGTATGTTTAGTATTCCTAATGAGACCGAGAGGAGATTTATGAATATGGAAAAATCACACACGCACACACTTGCCATGAGACCGAGAGGAGATTGGGGGTGTGCTAAGGGTTTCTATTCATGGTAGAATGCTTGCTTGACTTAATGCATGAATGCCTATGCTAAGTGAGATCGAGAGATAAGCTTAGTTGGGGGTTCATAGATCCAAGTGAGGTCGAGAGGTAGAGAGCAAGAGACCTTAGATCTGCGTTTCTTAATATATTCATAATAAATTCTAAAGAAAGATATCTCGAGATTGCCTGTCTAACTGGTGGAAGTCTGTGTTTTTATTATTATTGTTTTACATCTTCTGTTTTAAGCAACCTTCCTTACATTGTCTTGTATGCTTTCTATTATTTTTAGCTTATATAAAGTTGTATTGCTGATTTTGTTGGAAAATCTTACATCTGGCTGTTTATTAGGAAGTCTTATAGTTTTTCCTTATTCCCTGTGGGATCGACACTTGTCTTGCCACCACTACAATTGACCTAGTACACTTGCTAGTGCACAATTTTAGGGCAACAACTTTCAATTTCAAAATCTTCCATCTTCCTTCTTTCGATTTGTATAAAATTGCTCTTATATATATCTTCGCCTTTATATGTAAGAGGTTCTTTTTCTTTTACTTTCTAAATGTATCATTTGAATACACGTAATAACATGAAGAAGTAGAATGAAACTAAAAGTAATTTTTATAATTAAGATGATACTGTATACAAATTTTAAACTCTTGATAAAGGGACAAAAATTTACTATAAAAATAAATAAGTTTGTGGATATTAGTGAAACATCCAAATCATTTGATATTAGTATCATCATATACTATGAAATAAAAGCGACTAAGCTATGAGTATAAAAAAATAATTAGCAATGCGAGTATTTGATATCTAATTATCCTACTATTCTTTATTTCATAACCCATTAAACACATCAACGATAAAACAATTAAAGTATAAGAAAAAGTTTCAAAAAAATTTCAATTGTAATATCAATAAATTTAAATTTATATACTTATATATTTAAAAATAAATTTATAAATATACGCTATGCGCGGGTTTAAAGCTAATTATAAACAAAAGGAAAATATCCAGTAAACGAACGGGATTTTGACATTCTTTGGTGAGTATGTCGAAAGATATAAAAAAATTATTCAATGATCTCAGTATACACAACACATATGGAAAATGCAGTGTGCAAATTGAAATTGAGATTCTAAATCCAAAAAAGAGAGATAGCAAAGGTAGGAAAAAGAAAAAAATGGAATAGGACAAACATTAGGCTCTTTTATGGCTATGTATGAGGCCAAAAGTAAAATTAACAAACAAAATCCATACTGCAATCATTGAAAGTTCTTAAGTTGACAGCATCTTAACGTAAATGGAAAACAATATAAATTAAAATTAATAATAGAGATAGAGGGATATGAAACGACCTGTCAAGTGACACCTATAGATTGATCCAAGGTCTCTAAATTCCTCTAGCACTAAGTAGTTCTACCGTTCAACCACTAAAAATATGACAAAAAAGTTTGAATGTTTAGCACGATCAAACTAAAGGAATCTTAAAAGCCTTCTCTGCGATTTCATGCACATAAAGACAATAAAAAATGAGAAGATTACGACCCAAAAGTCAGCAAAATTTATCAATTAATGTTGTGATTGCAGCATGAATATGATCCTTATATGCAAACTTGTAGAGAAAAAAAGGTTGAACACTACTAACTGTAAGAGGCACAAAGACAAAGCATCCATAAAGAGAGGAAATAGACTTAAAAAAAAACTCAAAAGAAAAGTGAAAATTATGTATAATTGATATACCTTATAGTCATTGCACCTTTAATATGAGGAATCTAGTTTTTCTAGTGAGAAAAGGAAGTTTGAACTCAAAAACTTCTTCTTAGATAAAAACTTATCGAGGGTAGTCACATGTAGCAACCAATATTGGGAGCTCCTCATCACATTTGTGACTTCCATCTAAATTCCTTAAACTGCAAATGAACTATGAATTGGATCAATAATATATGACCATGTAAGGAAAGAAATTATTATCAAATGTAAATCAGGTATTCATTACTTTTAAAGTTTCGCCTCGTAAGGTTCTCTCTAATCATCAAAAAATCAAGTACTGAAGCCACTCTGCCATGACCGCATCGCCAGCATCACGAGTAGGACTTGCATTATGCAGTGACCCACCGCGGATCGTGGCAGCGACATTGCTTTGCTGAATCCATCCACCCATATGGTGCTGCAATCGCTTTTTCGGAGCCAATTTTGAAATTAACACATCATTGCATATAACACTGGACTGGGAAATAAATGAAAATTATAATCATTAAACTATATGTCATTTGTGACTTATATTATCAAAGCCAACAATGTTCTTGTTCTCTGCGAAGAACTCAGCTGTACATTCTGCTCAAACCAAAAGAAAAAAAGTCATCGGTTATCACATATTTAACAACATATTCACGAAAAGATAAATCCAAAGATAGAGAGGGGCTGACTCTCAACAATTAAATTATCAAAGCTAGAAATGTTCCTGTTTTAATTCAATTACTTTGCCATATTTGATCAACCATTTGAACTAAATAAAGTTGGAACAACATAGTTTTAATATTTGGGATAAGAAGATAATTTTGAATTCAAATAGAAGGGATGTTATCCGAGAGCGAAATTGAGGGATAAGAATAGTTTTAATTAATTTTAAATTTTTTAACTATCTATTAATTAGAAGTTAGAATAAATAAAATTATAATTAATTAAAAATAACTCAAAAATTTAGAAAATTTCGCATCAGCACAAAATATTCAGATTTAGTAAATGATAAATGATTTTGAATAAGCAATTTGTTATTAATTACGAATTTTACCATTAAGTTTGTCGTAAACTCGTAATTAGCAGTGCGGTGAAGTTGCTGCCCAGGTGGCGTCTTTTTATTCGTTCGAACTAAAAACTATTCTGCACCCGAAACCAGGAGATTAATCCAATGTCTGTCCCAAACCAGTTGCTACCAACGCACCACTGGGTCTTCTACTTTCACCGAGCCTCAGTCGTTTCTGGAATTCCCCAACTGGAGAAACAAAGTCCGAATTCTCCAAAAGAAGCTTTTTATCATCTCCAAACCAGATCTCCTGCTGTCGCCCTCTCTTTTTACAGTGCAACCATATCAAGGTCTTAGTTCAAAGTGAGTATCTTTCACACTCTCTGTCAATCCTTTATTTCTTTTTTGACCCGTTGTTGTGTGTTTTTATTGTTCAATTAAGGAGAGTAAAGAGTCCTTCTTTTCCTAATTTTTTGTTTTTTTGTTTGTTTTTTTCCTATGGTTCTTGAGCTTTGACTGATTGTTTACGCCTACAAAACTCTTTGATTAACACAAAAAACTGGTATAGTTAGGCTACTGTTTTGGCCAACTGAAAATTATCTCTTTAATCTAGGATTTGCTCCTTTTTATTAGGTATGCTGTTCAATTTTTCTATAACAAATTCTGTATGTATATTTTATTTCGTAGGTGCACAGGTTTGAGATAAAATGTGCCTAATTTGGATTCTTATGACTATGAATTACAGCGCATCTGTTTCTATCATGTCAAATTTTGAGGTCTGGAAACATGATTGAGTTCAAACTTTTGCAATTGTTTTAATCAAAGAGATCCTCGTTACTGATGAACATTTGAGATTGACCTTATTCTTTTTTTTTTTTTTTTTTCCTATGTAGCTTTTTTATCACATAAAGGTATATTGTCGGTCTTACCTATGGTTTTCTTAAATTAAACCGATATCTCTTTGGAGTTGGGTGTGTAAACCTGCTCAAAAATGTAATTCATGGTTCATGGATTACCGCATCAGATTCTGTAACAGCAAAGCACACTGCTATATGATGATATTAAACATCTTAATGTAATGATTCCCTGGGCAATTTGTGGAATCATTTAAGCTACCTAGATAAGAGAAATGACATCCAAGTCGAGTTTCAGTAGTCTTTTTTTTTCCCCTTGTTTCTGTAGTCTATAGTGTTTACAATTGCATTTGAACTTACTAAACTGTGACTATATCTTTTGTTAGTGGATGAACACCCTTCTTCTATAAGCGAGGATGGGGACATGAGTAACATTGTGGAGAATTCCAATGGTAAAGAGATAACAACTGAAGAAATTTCTGATATAGAACCTTTTGTTGGACTGGAATTTGAATCAGAAGAGGCTGCTAAGGTTTTCTATGATGCATATGCAACACGTTTAGGGTTCATAATGCGTGTTGATGCATTTCGAAGGTCAATGCGTGATGGGAAGGTTGTTTGGCGCAGGCTTGTGTGTAATAAAGAAGGATTCCGCAAGTTGCGCCCTAGAAGAAGTGAAAATAGGAAGCCCCGAGCAATAACACGAGAAGGATGCAAGGCCATGATAGTGGTGAAAAAAGAAAAAACTGGGAAATGGGTTGTAACAAGATTTGTAAAGGATCACAATCATCCACTGATAGCTATACGTTCTAATGGTCGACGAAGTGTTCTTTTATCTCAAACACCAGTGAGTAATTAACTTTGTAGAAGAACTGGTACCTTATTATTAATGTTGTTGTTTTGCATATAATTTTTGCTTTATAGTAGCTTAATTGTTATTAACTAGGATCTAAAGCCATGCTAGGCTCACTATTTTTGTATAGTGCTCAAGTGTTATTTGGTGATATAAATGTAGTCTTATGTGTAATTTTGACTTCTTGGTTTTCTTGGATGAAAAATTTGATTGAATGCTTTATTTGAGATGACAGTGGGGTTAATTTGCTCATAGATAATGTTTAGCTTTTTTTTTTTTTTCCGCTGGGCTGTTTTAAAAGTTGGCATGCATTATCTGTGGCAAAACATCATGCTTGTTATACTGAAGTTGCTTACCTTCTTCATCATTACATCTGCTCTGATTGTTTTTCTTGCAATATCATTTTTTTTTCTCCAATTTTTCGAGACTATTGCAAATCTGTGATAATCATTCCTTTATTCGATCATTTAGAGAAGATGCCTTAGTCATACAGCGTTTAGTTGGGTCAATATGCGAAATACAAGAATACAAGTCCATAGTCAGATTTAGATGAATATTCACTCTATCATGAGTCGTCTATCCTAAAAGAACAGCCTACCTTGTTTCTCCTCGTTCATACATTCCGTTGTCCATTGAAAAAAAAAAAGAGATTTATGCTTTTGTTCATGTTAGCCCCATATTTTGGATTGATCAATATTTATTAGCATAATGACAAGCAAATCTAAGCAAGCAGATGAATCATAATGTAGGCCTACTGAATAAGAAGAGAAAATGGAGGGTGTTGTCATCTTGCTAGTTAGCATTAAAGCCTGCGGAGTAGCCAGATTCCTTTTATTATTCTGACATGATATGGTGGAACGCATTTAAGGTGAAAAGACAAATGGCTTTTTGAGGAAAGGAAGTAGTTAGAATGCAAGTGATCTCCTTTTTATTGGACTTAGTAGTTATTGTCACAGATGGGTCTCTAAAGATTGTATATCCTCTAATCACTTTTACCGGTACAGGATGAATCAATGCTGGGGAACATTTTCTTTTTTAAGAAATGCACCTGGCTTGAATGTAGTCATCCTTCTGTGATTGACCTGTGGCGTGTGTTAGACCTAGCCTGGAAAGTGCCTTTCCTCGAACTAAAGTAGGATCGACTTTCATTTTTACTGTGGTGTAAGCCTTGCTTATGCTTGCTGTTTCTGTAGCCTTTCAATTCTCCTGGGTCAAATTATGCAATATATTAGAACATCTTTGTGCCATGTATATACTTTAGCAAGGACTAACCTGGGATGTTCAGGGGTTATAATAAGAAATAATTATTACTTCTGGAAATTTTTGTTGTAAAGAATAATATTTGGGTTAGGCGAAGCTTAGCCATAGAAATTGTTAAATAGAATTTTGTTTGATTAGGAGAAAGTTAGTTGAGTTTGGTGCAAGTTGAACCTTGTCTGGACACATTACGTAGTAGACTTCGATGGAAGTTAGATGTTTTTGCCGATATGAACTCTTTTCTATTTCTTTCCCCTGTTTTCCCCTTTGTTTTCTTCCATATTATCTGATTTTGTTGCATTTCACTATGGTCCTGTGGTTAAAAGTTTTGTAGATTCTAGTTATATTTGCATAATATTTGTGATATGCTGACTGGTTTTGACTATTTGAATTGACTTGATGAACCAATTTTCTTCATGCAAACTGGTAATCTTAAATATTACTTGCACATACTATCTCCATATTAGAGATGACTTGCCTTTAAACAATCTGCAAATATTACAGATGGATGTGATTCTTTGGATTGCATTTATTATATCTGGCCTTTTTGTACTGCTGTTTGTATTATTTTTATTAAATATACGGCTATAGCATAGAAATTAGTGAACTAAGAGGAATTCAAGTGATTGTTTGTGGAGATATATATACTTATTATTATTATTATTATTATTATTATTATTTTCTATCACATTAAAGCTCCATTTCTTGCTTTATGCAAAATAGTGAAGTTATGCCTATATCCCTATGCGTATAATCCAATGTAACAAATATATATGGAACCTTTAAGCATGCCATTATTTGTTGTTGAATCGCAGAGGATGGAAGATTTTGAGTTCTTAGCATGTAAAATGGAGATTTCTGGGTTCATGAGACATCGTGCTTTTAGTATATACGGTAATACTATCTTCTAGATGGTTGAGAATAAACCAGTAATTTAGTTGTGAATTTTTCCCCAACTCAACCTGACCTTGAGGATGATCACATCTCACCTTATTTTGATTTATTATTAATTCCTACTATTTATGTTTTCTTTATTTTTCAAAGTGATTAAGTTTGTATGCATCTTTTACGCCTATGTTGTGTGAAAAACTGTTTACCTTTTGGTATGCGTTCTGTAATTTGTAGGATGAGAAAGACGTAAAGATACGGGAATTGACAGCTGAGCTGCAAAGAGAGCGAAAGCGATCTGCAGCTTATCAAGAACAGCTAGATATAGTTTTGAGAGATATGGAGGATCATTCTAATCGCCTATCAAGATACATCGAGGACATAGTGCAAAGTGTGAGAGAGATTGAATCAAAGTGGTAGGCAGTTGTTTAATGTATAGCTGGTAGTTCCAAAGAGAGGTATAGTAGCTTTTTGTGTACAATTGTTTTTGGCTATTATTTGTTTCCAGAATGTAGTCTAAACTTGTAGTTTATGCAGAATGATCCTCTACTATATATATTGGTTGATCAGAAAGCTCAGGCAGGAGTAAAAGTTCTTTCTGATTCGCTAGCTGGACAAACTATTAACGTGTCATTCATCTAACAATTCCAATCTAATTCGGTCGGGAACCATGCAAGTTCTTTTCTAGAATCTCGGCATTTCATGGATAGGCTCGATTAGCCGTATTTTAAGCCAGAGCTAGGGGTGCACACGGTCGGTTAACCGGTCCATGTAGACTTTTGCTAACGGTTAACTGCTTGAATGGTTTTTCTATTTTACTAACCGTACATTGTCCACTAAATTCGGTTAACCATTATTCGGCTAACCATTAATTTCGATCAGTTAACCATTTTTTTATGGCTAACCATTTCCGAAATAAACACTATATTTTAAACCTTAAAATTTTAAACTATAAATCTCAAATATCAAAGACAAACATGAAATTACAAACCATAGTCTTCATAATCTAATTCATTGTTCTGTTCTATTCTGTTCAGTGGTTGAAGTTTCACATCATCACCTCATATCTAAATATGATCCTTAATTTCAAGGTACAAACAACGTAGCATAAATAACCCAGTCTTTCTGCAGACAAATTAGACTTTTGAAACTTTTATACTTTTAAAACCCCCCAAGCAATTTGTAATTATTATCGGTTTATCACAAAAGAAATTTAAAACATATTTTCACTCATACGCCACCATCACGGAATTTCTTGACCCATTGACCATGTGCGGGTTAGATTCTTCAGGAAACAAAAGTCTATTTTGGTCGTAACCAAATAAACAAGAATTTCGAACTCTAGTAATGTAATGTGGGGAGGGGAAAGAAAAACTCATTTTAGATTAATTTCTAATTGGAGAAGAAAAGGAAAATTTACAAGATGCATAAATTGGAAAGAAAAAGCATTGAAAAGAAATCCTCAAGTGAGTTTCTACTGGTATCAAGAATTATAGTTCACTGAAATTTAAAAGAAGTCAACAACATATATCATCTAATTCTACACACAACTCACATATACCCAAATATAGAAAATGGCAACTCATGCCCATTAGTTCCAATCGTTCTATTTGCTCCAGGACAACGACATCAACAAATAAGCAAACCCACATTTGGATATTTGGAAACACAAATAAAAAAAGACAGAACAGAACCCTCAAGGTCGACAGTATTTACAGTTGGTGGTGCTGGGATTCGTCAAGGGAAACCGACCGACAAATTGTATGTCCCATGTCACTGATATCGGTGTCCAACACAGAGGCATGGTTGATCACCCTCTATACGTGTCCGGACATTACTTGATCCCAAATGAACTGATGCTCACAAACAAGATCTCATCTTGTTTGGGTGTGGCCACACTCTTATCAGTACCATTCATCAAGAGGCCGGTGATATCGTCTCAGTAAAGTACTGAGTGACATTCCCTTCTGGGTATCCATAGTACTGCCATGCTCACTGACACACCCGAACGTACCCATACTTGGCACCCTTTTACAGGCCCGTTAGGCATACACCAAAGTGTGCCACTTCACATGCAGCACCATCATATGGTCCGGTCAAAGGACTTATACAAGTACTACAAGAGAATCATTTGTGATACTATACCATGTAGATTCTCGTTAAGTGGATCAATCCAGTACCATGCCCCTTTTTGCATGTACCCATTAACCTGGTTGACATTCCATGTTCTATGACCAGTAAAACACCGCCATACAACCAGGCTAATGATAGTCTTTAGTTCCATTCATTCCCATGATTGGAACAGACTACGGATGACTTTATGGCCATATTGTTTTCCCTATCCATAGTCTTACTGCCTAGTGCATGACACTTGACAACATGGATATGGATATGTCCATTGGATACTCTATTTAAAATATAGCACAAGACATATAGTAAATAGATTAATGCCTTTATTTCCTGACACAAATTGTATTATACATAAAGTTCACATTAATGTACAAATGTATGATACAAAGACAAGGACTAATGCCTCGGGGACTAGGGCATATCCAACAGGTGGCGGCGGCGGCGGCCGGATTTCCCCTAGTCTGCCTCTAATCGACTAGCCGCCTGTGTTTTGTACCTTTCCTCTCCTTGTCATGGATGGTTGTCTTGTCTGCGTTGAATTGAGATTGAGATAGAGACTGTAAACTTGAGATTTGAGAGAGGAAGAAGGATTAGGCTAGAGATTCAGCGATTTGGGTTGGGAGACACAAAGTGGAATTAGGGATTGAGAGTTGAGAGAGGAGACAGAGATCGAGTGAAGTGAGCAAGGAGAGCAGTGAAGTGAGTGAAATATTGGGAATTAAGGTAAAATTACAATAAACATCCAAATGTTTTATCTTTAATTCATTTAACCTATATATATATATATAAAATTTCCAACGGTTGGTTAACAGAGTTCAAATGGACTTTCGGTGTAAAAACCGAAACCAAAACCGAAACCGAAACCGTGAAAATTTAAAAATAAAAACCGTACACTAGTCCATCGGTTTCAGTTAACAACATTTTCTGTCCGGTTTCGGTTCGGTTTCACGGTTTTCGGTTTTTCGGTTTTTTTTATACACCCCTAGCCAGAGCAACAAACTTATTTGAAGTGCCTCATTTTGTGCATGAGAAATCAATGTATAATCAAGGATTATTCTTGAATAGTTAGCCGGAACTACAAATTTCCTTCAATAATAAATAGACGTAAATCTATTGGAAAATCAATTTGGAAACATTTCCATCAATAAACACATCCATTGAAAAATTGAAAACGTTTCCATCAATTAAAGGGGTACATCCACTGAAAAATAAGTCTCAAAACGATTTGGACTGTTAATGATTAATCAATGATTGGAATTAGTTTTTTTTTTTTTTTTTTTTTGTTGTTGATTTTGACTATAGTTTAGTGATATATGCAATCAAATTATAAAAAATTATATATCAAAATCACCCAATTTTTTTGTTTTTTTGGGGAGGTGGAGAGATGAGAGAAGGTCGAGAAAAAGGAGAGAAACATTTTGAACAGAGGAATTGTGGACAAGAGGTAAGCGGAGCAAGGGTTTGCGCCGCTTTGTACAGTGGAGTGGATGAGTAAAACTAAGGGTCTGCAAGGAATGACTTCCGTGCCCTCGATTCAGGCTGGGGTTAGAGGGATAGTTTAGTAATAACTGAGATTGAAATTAGATGAGCAATTCTTGTTTCATCTTTGTGTATAAATTTGTCAGGTCTAACCTCCATATTTGGTTCAATTTGTTTTTTCATTTACTTAAATTTTTGACGATCTAGCTTCTAGTACTTCACTTTTGTACAAAATTTAGATATATATAACCTTCAAACTTATTCTCTAGTTGAATGGCTTTATATTGATTTGCGCCTAGTTTACGTTTGATTTTGTTTGGATAAGTTTTGGAAAATAAACCACAAGCGTGTGTGCCGCCCGCTAAGCATTTTTTTTTTTTTTTTATAGCGAAACTAGCTTCTTGCCCTATTTTTTAATTAATTCACGAATTATTGATTATTTTAATTAATTTTATCATTTTTTTATAGGTATATATCACTAATTTTGTACGTATTTTAAAGAAGTTGTAAAAGAGATGATCATAATAGATTAAATTTGTAGTAAATTATTTGTGTTGTAAATATAATGTCGTTACAAAAAAGATTGATGCAAACATTTTATATATTAAACCGGAGGAAATTTAATGAATTGAACTCAATTGAGGAATTAAGTTTAATGTGTTCCTAAAATTAGAAAAATAACTTGCAGTAACTTAACTTTATGCTATTTCAATTTTCTCTAATTTCATTGAGTATTTTTTTATTTTCTCCTTCTCCATTATGCTTCACAGTGTGTTGGACGTTATCAAATTCCTACAATGATAAGTTGTCATTAATATTGATCAAGTTTTTAGATTTTTAATTTTTTTTAAATGTGAAATATAATTTACATCGCATAGTGAAATGTATAATGCCTTTCGTATTTTGTTAATTTCAACCTGTTTAAATTTTGTTTTTGAATAATTAGTTTTCTTTTCTTAATTAATTTGGTAATCGATAGTTAATATTATAATAATTTAATTTGTTATCCGGTGTAAATATCTTTCAAATTGTATTCATCGAAGTGTATTTGGAAAATGAATTTCTTGTTTTCAATTGCCTTTAAAACAAGGGGAACTTCATTATTTTCAATTTTTTAGTTCTCTAGTAAAACTGAGGTGGACATCTCCAATATTTTTTTGACCTTCCAATCAAACACAATAAATGTTATGAAAGTTGTTCCATCTTCTATTTGAAAGTACACTTTATACTTGATAAATATTTGTATTAGTTTTTTTTTTGGACAAAAAATTCCGAAATTTAATTAATTTTGTTATTGTTGATTTCATTTTACCTTAATATGACCAATGTTGGATTGATATCACAATCATTGCACTTGTAATTTCCTTTTTTTCCAACCATTTTTTTTCAGCAAACTTAAACATTCAATATAATGTCATCAAAATGTATTGTCAAAGCCTTTTATCATAACCTTTATTATGAACGTTTTTTCCTGCAAGTGTAATAATATATTAATAAAACTTAGCATATATGTGTGTTTAAAAAGGAAAATAAAATTAAATAATTTTGTGTGCCTTAATATTCTTATTTTTCCGTTTGTTTTCCAATCTCTTAAATTGTCTTTTCGTTTTGAAATATCTTGTACTCTAAAAATTCTTGGGTGGTGCTTGAATGTGTTTGAAGATGTGAAATTAGAATATTATCTAGGAAGCTGTTTTAGAATATACAATATTATAACATTGTATTACTTTTTTTTTTTTTACCAAAGTTTTGAACTTTTTACTTTTCTCATCATGGTTTTGGTCTCCGAGATGTCAAATTTGAGATAAAACTTTGTTGCAATTGTCGATGATATAAAATAGTAACATGCATGTAGTTCAAATATGATATATATATATATATATATATATATATATATATATATATATATATATATATATTAATTTTGAAATATTATTTACCCATGAAACTTGCGATTTTCATAGATGTGAATATTGCTACAATCTTTTACATCATCATGCACACTTATTTTGTTCTGAAACTCTCTTGCGAATTTCCCCCATAATGTGACACGTATCTCTTAGCCCCTATATTAGTTTTTTTATTATCATTTTTTTATTGGAAAAAAATTCTTATGTATTTTGAAAATTAATTTATTAACTATTTTTTTTTGTTACAAGAAAAATTTTTCAATTTAAAGCATTGTTTCTATTTTTGTTACTTGTTACCTTCAAGCAATAATATCTTCCAATTCGCTCTCTGCTGTTATTTTTCTATGACATTTATATGTAGATAGATATAATATAATATCAAAATATTTGTATTATAAACTATAGTCATTTTTTAGTAAGTTGATATCATTTTTATTTCATTAATTATTGAATTTACTTGATAACTTCTTGTTGTCACTGCATCTTTGTGTTATCACTTTGTAGTCGTAAAGTCAAACTTTTTCTTCTCTATTTCATGTTCACTCGGATCTATTTTTGTGATTTTTGCTATAAACAAAAAAGTTATTTTGAATTCATTTCTCGTGTTTTTGTAAGTAGCATATGAAACACCCACTTTGAAATTTTCAATTAGGTAGATGTTCTTCTTTTCTACCTTTTTCTTGAATCTATTGTTTTTGTGTTTATTAACTGTTTATTAGGTTATATCATTCTGCAAGAGTATTCCATTAATATGAGTTAAAAATATGTAGTTCAAATTATGTAATACATGAATTTATACAAATATATTTTAGATATCTTATTATCAAGCAGAAGCATTACTAAACTCATGACATTACTTGTGTTTCTATTGATAGCTTTCCACATTTGATTAATTCTTGCTTTAATTTTTCATGCTTCAATTATAAGTTTGAGCTGAGAAATGTTGTTAAGGTAAACCGATGATTGAGCCATTTTTTTATTGGTTAATGGAATTTTAGATATAAGAGTTCCTAATTTTTATGTCAAAACTAAACCATACGGTATTACTATTTATTATTATTATTTTTTATTTATAGTATTTTTAGTCTTTATTGAAATTATATTTTGGATTTGTTTCAAATTTTTGAGCCATTATATTTCATTTAATTCTAGATTTATGAGTATTGAATTTCATAATATAATTGTATTTATTTTTTTAGTGGTTTTGAATTACTAATTTCTCATTAATGAAGCCTTAATTCTGATATTGTTTTAAATTATACCAATAAGTGCTAATTATTATGAATTGTAATGTCATATGTGTTCATGATAGAGTCTTAATTTTTCCACAATTGTATGACTATTTTAACTTATTATGTGTTTGCACTTATTACTTAAAACTCTCTTTATGTTACCTTTTACTTTTTAACTAGTTCCAATTAATTTTATAACATACCTTTTATTTATTTTTAGATCTTATTTTGTATTATAAATGTTGGCCTAATTATTATGAATAATATACAATAATTCTTTATAAAAATATGTACAACAATAGATAATAATTTGAGCCCACACATTACACGAGCCTATCTAATAATTTTTAATATATACATATAAAATTTAAAATCTTTTACTTATTTATTCTTTTCTTTGATAATTTGCATTTTTTTTATAAGAGTACAGTATATGCTATTAAGAATACTCGAATTTTAGTTTTGTAACGTGAATAAATAAATTTCTCCATTCAATTTTAGTTTTTATTGGTTCATAAATTATTGCTTAATTACCATAAAATAATATATAAACACTCTTAAAAACTCAAGAAAATATATAAATATGAATGAAGAGATTTCAGATAGGTACCTTTGAAAATATAGATTAGTAAATAAGTGTAGTGGCTATAATTTAAAATATTGAAGATATAACACATTATATTTTTTTTTTATTTTTTAAAAATTATGAAATAATGTATACAATTAAAAATTTAAACATTGTCCTAACTAAATGAGAAGTACTACCAATAAATTGTTTCTATTATGCCTTCACTTTTTTAAAATAAAAATAATATAAAATAATTGAGAAAAAATTAATAGATGTTATATATAAAAAATGAATTAATGTTACATGATTTTATGGTTATTACAATCAATTGATTTATTAGTTTGTTACATGAAACCCTTCTATTTCATGGTCTTTTTTTTTCCTTTTTTTTTCATGGTCTATTTTTCTTTTTTCTTTTTTTTTTTCTTTTTTTTTTTATAGAATTCCATTAATTTTGAAATTCGTAATATTTATTATGTTATGAGTAACAAAGGCATAAACTTTGGAGGTTAAAATAAAAATATTACTTAATTTCCACATGTCTACTTAATGAAAAGAAAGAAACAAAAGACCAAACAAAGAGATGAAGAGAATATAACCTTTTTAAAAGCCTTACAAATACTTTGGTTTTCTATATTTTTTCTCAAATCAAGTTCATTGATGCTAACATCTTCATTACCCATAAAAGAAACACATATGAAATGATACAAATAGAAAAATAAAAAAAATTATTATTTACAATTATAATTGTAAAAAAATTATTTAATTTTTCTACCTGATTTGTTAAAAAATAGAAAAGTAAAAAGACCAAACAAGGAGTGATGAAGAGAACACAAATTGTCTTTAACTTCTCTAAATCTTATAAATAATTTATATTTCTCGTTATTTTTTTTCTCAAATCCAGTTGTTCATCGCCAACATCTTTAATCTCCACAAAAAAGCACATATAGATTGACAATAAAAATATAAAAATACACAAAGTTGTGGTTTGCAATTAAAACTATGCAAATAAAAATTTATTTAGTATACATACATGACTGATTAAAGAAAAAAAAATAGATATAAGTGAAGAGAGACAAACAATCTCTAACATATCTGAAAGCCTTACAAATGATTTATATTTTTCTTTATTTTTTCTCATATTGAGTTGCTCCTTGTCAATATCTTCAATATTTATATAAAAAAGCACCTATAAAATGAAGAAAAATATAAAAATATGAATGTTATGATTTGTAAATATAACTGTAGATTGATTGAAGTAAAGGAGATTCATCTTAAGACTAATTAGATTTATTGTTGTTTATAAAACTCAAACACTACCATTTATCAATATTAATAGTAGTTTTCTATATAAATATTGCATCTTTGATTTCTCAAAATCATTCCCTTTTATTATGGGAACTCTACCCTGATAAATATGACCATAAATAAATCATTGTGCAAATAATTTACTTTGCCAAAATAATATCTGTAAAGAAAAAAAAATGGAGGAGATAAAAGCAATGGAGATTAATGAAACACATTTATAAATAAGAACAAAGATAAATGAGGACAAAAAAACTCAAGTGATGATAACTTACTTTCACCGAACTCAGAAGCAATAGTTATTCCATAATTTAAAATATCAAATAGAGCTACACTTGCTAATTCAGTGAATAAGATTATGCCTCTTATCTCAATGTGCTTTTCATAACTTATTGCACACTATTGAACTATAGAAATACAAAACACAAATTAGTGAAAATGAAAAAAATAAACTTCAACATTAGAAGCCAAAAGAAAGGAGAAATAATAAAGGAGAATTTGAAAAATCATGGGGTCAATGAAGAGAACCAAACAATAAAGACTATTTAAGTTTTGATTGAAACGTTACAAAACCATGTAGAATATATAATTTTTGTAGCAATTGAATTTCGGAGGTTACAATCATAAAGGTATATATGATAAATAATGACATTAAGAAAATTTATGTGCATTAATTGATTGTAATTATTGACGGTCCCAAATGGCTAGTTACAGTACTAGGGGGGTGAATAGTACTATAGGGCGAATAAATAATTTCGCGAACCTCTTTTTCAAAAATAAGTTTTATTAAAAAATGAGGAATTATAAACTATAATAAAACTTGTAAATATAAAATGCTTTTGTAAAGAAATTAACTTTAAGTACTAAAGCATATAATATAAAGTGCAGAAAATTAAAGTGTATAAAATAAAGAGAGTAGGGACAGAGAAAATGCAAACATAGAATTTTATCCTGGTTCGACCCAACCGATCTACATCCAGTCCCCAAGCCAACCGCCGGAGATTTCTACTAGCATTTTCTTTAAGGGCAGGAAACAAGCCTACGTTACTTTTTTGAAGTTCAAGTAATAAACTCAATACTTTTACAGGCTCTGTATCAAACCTATCCCGTTACTTTTTGGAGCTTAAGTAACAAACTCTACCGATGCTTTTCGGAAGCTCAAGCACCAAACTTTTACAACCTTTGTTGATCAACCACCAACAAAGTAACACCCCTTTTACACAACCTTGTGTGAAAAATACAATTCCCAGAATATGTGAATACAAGAATGAACAGTATTTTTCTCTCTTCTCTTTGTGCTCTTTGGGAATATGGAAGACTTATAACTTGTAAGCTTGAATAAGATTGTATCTTGGATTGTCTTCCACACCTTCACTCTTTCTTCTTCTTCCTTTTTATAGCAAATTGATAATGTGGCTATTTGAGACAAACTGTGGCCGTTTGAAACATATTGTGGCCGTTTGGTTTAGGTAATGTGGCCATTCGGAAGGTGTATTGTGATCGTCTTCAAATGATAATCAAAGAGAGAAATATAGCTGTTTGTCTTCTCATGTCTTTTATAGCTGTTGTCTTTAGCCTATATCCAAAGTATAGGTGACTCTCTTCTTTCACATAAAACATGTGACAAAAATGAAGACCATGTGCAACCTTAGGTGTAATCCGTAACTTCAAAGAGATGTAGTGAAGAGTAACTTTAGTCTTAAGGTAAGGTTTGACCTTAAGATCACATGTGATCATACATTTAAGAATCCCTTAGCTAAGGTTAAAAACTAAGGTGAAAGAGATCACATAATGAAGTACATAAAGTGGCCGAATTAAATCTTTAAGCTTTACTACTTATAGGTCAAGGTAAGGTCAAAATATAATCTTTAAAAAGCAACTTACCTTATGATTAAAAATGAGCTCAAAGTTGATATGTCCATGTGACCAAGGGAGAGATAAAAAAGAATATGTTCATGTGGCCGAAAATCATCTCAAGATATTCTATCTCATGGTCAACATTCCATCTTATGAAGTCAACTTGAATATATGTCAAAAGTCCTTAAATAACTTAAGTCATAACCAAACCTTAGGTCATCTTAATATTCTCAAGACATAAACCATTCCTAAGGTCAACTTTGATAAACTTAAGTCATAAACCAGCCTTAGGTTTACTTTAATGTTCAATCTTATAATCAAACCTTAGGCATAAAGGTGGCCAAATATATATACATATATATAAGGATTTTTCAAGTCATAAGCATTTATGAGATGAGCAAGTATTGATTATTAAGCTTGGTATCTCATATATATATATATGGTACTTTCTTTTTCTTTATAGATAAATGAAATGCTCATGAGTTGCTTTATAACTTATAAACCGAGTATAAAAACATTTCACCTTGTGAAGCGCATTATTTTAAAAATATCAATTGTGATCATCAAAACCGAACTCAACAATTATAATTCATTTAAATGTTGTTGGTTAATATATTAGGAGTTACCAACTTTCAGAAATGAAAATTTGAGCAAAAAATTAAAACAAATTGAGAGGAGAGAAAAATGTGAACTCTCCAATTTTAGAAGGAGAGATGAAAAGTCTTTAAACCTTCTTTTAGTTAATATAGATTACCACAAATAGTCAATTTGAATTTTATTTTGTGTGTACATGGGTGTCATTCTTGGAATACGTTCATTTATTTGTAAATTTTGCTTTTACTATCTTCTTTTCTCCTCATGCGATTCTCTCTGCTTTTTTATATTTTTAACCTCAATTTTATCATTTATCTCTTAATTCGTTAATTTTTTTGCCATGCCAATTTATAATGTTTTTATCATCTTTTTTTTTTCTCTTCGAAACAAGATCCATATGTATATATTTTTTTGGATTTTTTTTCTCAATTTTCAGAAATGTATCAGAATTGTATAAAAAAAATGTATGAAAATTGTATCAAAAATGACTTTATCTGCAGTGAGGAACTAAATTGATTTTTTTTATTGTCATGACAATAAAAAATACATAACAAAGTATATTGTATCAATGTCTATTTGTTGATACTTTCTGATACAATTATGATACATTTTTGATACTTCACGTATTGTGTTTTATGTATTAATTCCACATGTTTTATCTATGGTGAGGAATCACCTAAATTGATTTTTTTATTGTTATGAATGCTAAATAAATGCTAACCATAGAAAAAAATATAGAATAAAATATATTATATCAAGGTCTATTTGTTGATACTTTCTAATACATTTTTGAGATTTTGTATACTGTGGTTCATGTATTAATTCCACATATTTTATCTGTAGTGAGGAATCACTAGGGATGTAAACGGGGCGGGGCTGGGCGGGGATTGGCAATCCTATCCCCGTTCTCCGGTTAAGCGGGGATCCCCGACCCCATCCCCGTTTAGTAAACTGGGATGATCTTCATCCCCATCCCCGGCCCCGTAGGGGAACGGCTTCCCCACTGGGATCCCCATCCCCGTTAATATTTTTTTTTTTAAATTTTAAATAAAATTCAATTTGGTATAAAATATAAGTTAAAAAGCATATTACAGTTTGGAGATCATTAAATAAATCACTTAATTTTTCTTATAAGAAAGTGATATTTAATTAAAATTACAACTACTAATATTATTATTTCGAAATAGAGTACATGAGTCCAATATACAAAAATTAAATTAGAGGTTTCTAAATTGATAAATTCTATCAAGTGCAAAGGCTAAATTCTAAGTTTTGCACCTAGGTAGAAGTTCTGCAAATAAGTACACAATTGCATATATTTAGTATCAGCAGCAACAATTAAGCACACATGATTGATTGTTAGAAACTTTAAAAGTGAAAAAGGGATATAAAGCAATCCATAGTTTTAGTTTTATTATTATAAAATTTAATTATTTATGTATATATATAAATAAACAATAAAATAAATAAATAAATGGGGATTTAACGGAAATCCCCGTCGGGAACTAAACGGGGATGGGGACAGGTCCGCGGTGTGTGGGAGGTAAATCCCATTTTCGTCCCTGTTTAGTAAACAGGGACAAAATTGTCCCTGTCGCCGCCCCGCAGGGATTCTAAACTGGGAATCCCTGTCTCTGTTCGGGCAAGCCCCGTGTCCCCATTGACAACCCTAGGAATCATTTAAACTTATTATTATTTTTTTTATGAAGAATATATAAAAGCTAATACATGTGGAATTAATGCATAACACAGTAAATAAAGTATTAGCAATGTATAAAAAATGTATCAGAAATGTATGAGAGTAGTATTAGAATTGTATAAAAAATGTATCTTTGATACATTTTTTATCGGAACAAAAATCAGAAAAATATATACATATGGATTTCGTTTCGAAGATAAAAAAGAAACGAAAAGAACTTGCTAAAACGAAATGTTGAAAAAATGAACGGTTTGAGAGATAAACGAAAAAAATAATATTTAAATTACAAAAAGAGGAGACAGAGTAGTTTGGAGCGTATTATAGAAATAAATCATAGCTTGGAGCTTAAATTTGAGATTTTGAGCACTTTAAGTATTTTTGGAATAATTGTTGGAAATAGTGGTATTTATCTAAATTACCCTTTTTTATATCCGAGATATAATTCACTTTAATTTGATTTTTCTATTTTATTTGGAAAACACTTTTTCTCCTAACAAAATTATTCTAAGATAATCTGTTTTATTTTTCTTCAAAAGTTCTGATTTTGTAGTTCTAGAATTCAAGCTTCTTCTCTCTCCACGTTTACCTCTTTCTTGTGAATGCTATTGATTCTCTGTAGAGAATATAACCTCTTAAACTGTGAGGCTCTAAGCCTAACAAGTTGAAACAATAGATAACCAAATGAACAGATAACCAACTTGATTCTCTGTTGTTTGGTTCTCTCCAAACAAGAGATAACCAAATGAACTTTCATCATAGAGGTTGGAAAAAATCCAGTGCTCACACTACACCAATTGATCTTGTAGCAAATGTTACTACGAACTAGCTACACAAAATGATAAGTTAAGAAGGTCCAATTGAAGGCCCATCAACAATAGAAGATATTTGGATTGAAATTGGATGAAGAACTTGAGAAGATAAGATTTGGATGTGGAATATGCTGCTGTTGTTTTAAAATTAATTAATTACCATTTGAATTAATTATTGTTGTTGCACTTTATTTTTTTATGTAGGAAGTGGTCAATAATTTATCCCATTAGTCAAAGTAGTAGTACTGTCAACTAGTTGTTAGTCCTTTTAATTAGGAAAGCAGTTGAATCATTGGTGTATAAATACTCTTAATTAGCAATAAAGGGAGAGACGAATTCAATACAAAAAATAATTAAGGTTCATTTTCACCTTGAGTAGAATATCTTCTCTTCAAAATTAACAGGCTTTGACTGGGGCTAATCATTTGGTATCAGAGCCATGACAAGCAACAAGGAACGAATAGAAAATTTAGAAGCAGGCATGGGAGTAGTCAAAGACCACTTGAGCAGGATTGATTCATGCATCAATGATAAGCTACATCAACTTGAAATTGCCATTAGTAAACTCTTTGGAATAATGAAAGCCAACACATCAGTTGGTAATAGTAATGGACATAATGGTAATTCCCCTACTATGCATTTTCATAACGAAAGAGAGGCAGAACGGTCTATGTTCTCATCCAAATTGGCTAAGCTGGAATTTCTGAGATACTTTGGTGAGGACCCGATGGAATGGGTCACACGTGTCAACTAATTTTTTGAGTATCAGAACACCACAGAGACTCAAAAGGTAGCTTTAGCATATTTTCATTTAGAGGGAGAAGCAAATCGGTGGGGGCAATGGCTACGAAGAAATTATCAAGAGGAAACCAAGGAAGTAACATGGGAAAACTTTGTGGAGGAGCTGTGGTCTCGATTTGGTCCCACAGATTGTGAAGATTTCGATGAATCTCTATCGAAAATAAGGCAGACGAGTTCATTTTGAGAGTATCAGAAGGAGTTTGAGCGATTGGGCAACCGAATACAAGGGTGGACTTAAAAGGCATTAGTTGGTTCTTTCATGGGAGGGCTGAATTTGAAATCGCTGATGGGATTCATATGTTTAAGCAAGAAACATTGAAAGAAGTCATTAGCTTAGCCACGATGTGAGATGAGCAGCTGAACCAGCAGAGGAAAGCTACACACACATTTAGCAATTCCATTCTTAACTCTTCTCCAATTAGTTTGAAGACAACTTCACCAATGAAATGATTTACTTGGAATGAGATGTAGACGAGGCGAGCTGAAGGTCTTTGATTTAATTGCGATGCAAAATTTTTACCGGGGCATAAATGCAAATGACCCCAGCTACTATTGTTGGATGGGAATCATGAAGAAGGCGAAATGGATTATGAGGAGGATAACAACCTTTAAGATGAAGCTGAGATTTCTCTACATGCTCTCAGTGGGTGGTTGACTGCTAGAACCATGAGAGTCTCGGCTAAAATGGGGCCTCATGCATTAGTGGTTCTCATTGATAGTGGCTTAACTCATAACTTTATTAATGAAAAGGTAGCTGAATTGTTACAGTTACTGGTGGTGCCAACAAAACCCTTTAATATGAAAGTTGCTAATGGGGATCCTCTAATATGCCAAGGAATATTTGAAAACGTCGAAGTTCAAGTACAAGGTATTCCATTTACCTTAACTCTTTATTCTTTACAACTAATTGGGTTGGATATGGTGCTTGGAGTGCAGTGGCTAGAGCAATTGGGTATGGTACTGTGTGATTGAAGGAGGATGACAATGGAGTTTTCATGGAAGGATCAATTCCATCAATTGAAAGGAGTTGATAACCAACCAATTAAGCTTGTAGCATTCAAAACCATTTCGAGAGGTGAAGCAAGGAAATTCCATGTTTGCTGTTTGTTTACAGTTAATGCAAGAAGTGCCATGTGGATATTTATCAAGAACCAAAGCAGTTGCCTTCGGAAAGGGAAATCAATCATCAAATCAATCTGAAGGAAGGAACATGGCCAATTAATGTATGTCCGTACAGGTATGCCTATTTTGAAAAAGCCGAAGTAGAAAAACAACTTCATGACATGTTAAAATTGGGGCTCATAAGATATGACACAAGTCCTTTCTCTTCTCCTGTCTTACTTGTCAAAAAGAAAGATGGAACCTGGTGTTTTTGCATAGATTACAGAGCTCTTAATGCTGTAACCATCAAAGATAGATTTCCCCTTCCAACAGTAGACAATACGATTGATGAACTTCATGGATCAGCCTTCTTTATTAAACTTGATTTATGATCAGGTTACCAGTAGGTATGAGTAAACCCCTCTGACATCCACAAAACAACTTTCCGCACACACAATGGTTATTATGAATATTTAGTTATGCCATTTGGCTTGTGTAATGCCCCTTCCACCTTTCAAGCCATTATGAATTATGAATTCCATTTTCTATCCACATCTTCGTAAATTTGTGCTAGTCTTTTTTGATGACATCTTAATTTATAGCCCCAATTGGACCATGCATCTTAAACATGTGAAAAAGGCTTTTGAAATATTAAGGCAACATAAATTTTTCATCAAGCTTAGTAAGTGTGCATTTGTTCAATAACAAATTGAATATTTGGGTCATATTATAAACCTAGAAGGGTTTAAGGTTGACAAAGGGAAAATAACGGCCATGCTCAATTGGCTTAGACCAACTAATGTTTCTGAATTGCATAAATTTTTAGGCCTTACAGGTTATTATCGTAAGTTTTTTTGCAATTAAGGAGTCACAGCTCAGCCGCTCACTAATCTCTTAAAAAGAGGGCAATTCAGATGGTCAGAGGAAGCATAAGATGCTTTCAAGGCTTCGAAGCTAGCCATGACTTCTACTCCTACACTTGCCGTGCCTAAATTCCATGAACCATTTGTTATTAAATCCGATACTTTAGGTGTTGGAATTGGAGCAGTATTAACTTAGCAAGGAAGACCAATAGCATTCATGAGCCGAGCCTTGGCAGTCTCAAAGCAATCATGGTCTATTTATGCTAAGGAGATGTTGGCCATTGTAGAAGCAATTCAAACTTGGCGTCCATACTTGTTGGGACAAAAGTTCTATGTACAAACTGATCAGCACAGCCTTAAGTATTTAATGGAACAATGCATAATGACTCCAGAGCAACATAAATGGGTCTCTAAGTTGTTGGGATATGATTATGAGATCATGTATAAACCTGGGAAGGAGAACTCTGCAGCTGATGGTTTGTCGAGAGTAATAGGCAGCCCTAGCCTTAATGCTCTTTTTGTTCCAGAAACATCTTTATGGGATGCAATCAAGAAAGAAGTTCATGAACATCCCTACATGATCAAAATTGGAAAATTAGCTATTGAAAGGACAAGGTTCCACTGAAAGAAGGAGGCAATGATAAGTTAAGAAGGTCCAATCGAAGGCCCATAAACAATAGAAGATATTTGGACTGAAATTGGATGAAGAACTTGAGAAGATACGAGTTGGACGTGGAATATGCTGCTGTTGTTTTAAAATTAATTAATTACCATTTGAATTAATTATTACTGTTGCACTTTAGTTTGTTGTGTAGGAAGTGGTCGATAATTTATCCCACTATTCAAAGTAGTGGTACTGTTAACTAGTTGTTAGTCCTTTTAATTAGGAAAGTAGTTGAATTGTCAGTGTATAAATACTCTTAATTAGCAATAAAGGGAGAGAGAAATTCAATACAAAAAATTATTAAGGTTAATTCTCACCTTGAGTAGAATATTTTCTCTTCAAAATTACAAAATATTGAAATTGCAACAATAGTTTGGTATTTTGTTGTGCTTTTTTGTGTGTATGTGTGTGTATTAGTAATTCATTATTTTTTGATAAATTAACAAAATTTCATAGTGAACACAGAAACATAATACACAAAATAAAACTTTCATCACTAATATTAATAAATTAATAAAACATAGAATATTTTTCTTTGATAGCATCAAAATATCTACTCTTTAAGAAGCAAGAACACATCTACATTACTAAATCTATAATTTCTCATATCCAAATAGTTTATAAGCTTTGTGGTTTTCTGCTAGTTTTGTGGTTTACTGTTAATTTACTTGCTTATTCCTCAAAATTATTATGCTTAAGCTTCCTAATACACAATAATTAAGCTTCCTAATACACAATAAAAATAGATCAACAAGCAAGAATAGTTCATAAGGTAGAAATGAAATAAACAACTATATAAATGGAAGAATATTAATTTTGCAAAGCCCTAATAGTAAGCACATAATACAAAATATACAAGTTCATATAGGGATGGAGTTCAAAGACATCATCAAAATAAAGTCATAGCCCTTTTGATTTTTTCCAATTCTATCCAAAATGCTTGTCAATCCCTTCCCATTACCCTTTTTCAAAAGACCAAATAGTTCCTCATTTTTCTATGTTAGAGCAAGAGAAAATTTTATAGTCAAAGTATACAAAAGTAAAAGTAATCAAACCACAATAGAAAATCATTATTCCATTTCTCATATAATGGCATTTGGTAGCTCAGAATGCAGCTGGTGCAACATATTCAAAAACACCAAAATCATACCATCTAATTTCATGATACCAACACGTAAGATACAATTTTTCCAATATCCAAACAACTTTAATTATACAAAACACAATGTAGTAATTTAATATATCAATAAAGCTCAGCATAGATGACAAGGTGTCTAATGTTACCTGGAACTATAGTAGAAACCAATGACAAGTTAGCACTATAATAATTTTTCTTTTCTACTTTTTCCTAAAAATTGAGTAATTTTGTGATACCAAATAACTCTTATAGAGGGAGATAAAGGTAGATAAGACTTAGGCATATCAATCACTGAAATTCTAAAATGAGTGGTTTACTAAAGCACACCTTTTCAGTAAGCAATAACAACATTCTTCCTAATTCTGGCATTTATGTTGTACTTAGAAATCATGACATAACATAATGTCCTTTAGCTAGTAATGCTGCCACTGCAGCTTTAGTTTTGATGAAGTTAGTGATAGAGTATATATATTTTATATCTAATTGTAATATTACAATCTGTATAGGACTTTAAAATTGTAATTATTCCCCTCTACACAAGCTATATAATCAATGAGATGCCTCTCCACACTATAGGAGAGAATTGCACAAACCCTAATTCTATCTTGGTATCAGAGCCGCTAAAGGGCTTAACAGCCGAAACCCACCCTAAACTCAAACCTTCCTCACCGACGTTCATAGCTACCACCGGTTCATTCACTATCTCATTAGCCACTTCCTGTATGGCCTAGTCAATCAGCGTAGAGGGGTGACAACACCCACCTTTTCACATGAACTACCATTAAAACTTGATTAAACTAACTATGTGCTCTGGATAATGTTGATTATGCCTATGCTTGTAGGGTGTGGACTGCTCGGCCACCGATTCTGACCAAAAGATTGGTGAATAACGATGTCAATCCTCTTTATGAAGTGTGTTTTTAGAAGGACCAGCAGGTACTTAGTTGGATCCTCAACTCAATCGCTCCATCAATCCTTCCACAAATTATTGGTGTCAAAATGGCTCGAGATGTTGGTGTGCCCTAGTTCTTAGGGTTTGTATTATACATTAAGAGTCATGTATGAATACATTATTTGTGTCACATTAATAAAGGCAATTAATCTATTTAATTTATATCTTGTGCTATAATATAAGTAGAGTATCCATTGATTGATAATCATAAAACCCATCCCAGGTCTGTTCTAATCGTGGGAACGAATAGAACCACAAACTTGCATATTAGATGACTATATGGTAGTTCTTAACTAGCCATAGTACTTATATAATCAGTCATGAATATAGGTACATATCATTGACATGGGACTGGATCGATCCGCACAAGAAAGCCACATGGTTGTCGCGTCATAGGTCTTTCTTGACTAGGTCTCTTTTGTCCTCAGACCAGATTTCATTATAATATCAATATGGAATCCAATTCACTTTGACATATGCCCAACAGGTCTGTAAAAGGATGCTAAATATGGGTATGATTGGGTGGACAGGTGAACATATTGATATTGATGATGAAGTGATGGAATTGCCACTCGGGTAACACCGATATGATATCACTGGCCATTTGATGAGTGGGACTGATAAGTGTATGGCCATACCCAAATAAGTTGGTTGCTTATTTAATTAATCAGTCAACTCAAGATCAAGAAATATAATAAACAACAGAAGAGGATGACGGACACTATGCCTCTTGTTTATTCATATCGATATCGTTAGGCAAAGGACACTATGAGATTACTACCGGGGCGAGTGTCTTCTAAAGACTGCGGCATCTCTATCTTAATTGGGGATTGTAATGGTTTGCTAGAACCCACTTACAGTCTGTGGGCCTTGGGCCTATTGCCAACATAAAGACAGACCCATAGGATCATGCATATAGATCAACTGAGCCAGAACGTATAGATATTGTGCATGTGATGTACATTGGAAGGAATGAGTTAATTAATTAGTTGACATTCGGTGTTGAGGTAATTAATTAACATTGGGTTGGTGTAATTTAATTAATAAGTTTACATAATGTAATTAATTAATTTATCAATTAATTGAATTACATAAAGTAAACAATTAATTAAATTATTTTCTTAAGTGTGATTTTATTTTAATTAGGGGTAATTAAATCAAGCCATATGGAATTAAATTATATATTATAAATCTTATGGAAGAAGGATTTAAATATGTAATTAAAATCCTAATGGGCTTGGGTTTACTTAACCTAATTGGAGTCCATATTGCATAAGGACTATAAAAGGCACATTTATGGGAAAAATCACTCAGCAACAATATCAGCCCCAATAGCCGAATTCTTTGGTGCAATTTCTTCCGTTCTCGACTAGCATCGGTTCCTGTTCGATAGTTGATCGTGTACTGAACTGTGGAGATCAATTTTAAAAAACTATTTTGCAGCAGTCTCTAGAAGAGACATAATCTAGTGAGTTCAATCTCTTGATTCAAATTGTTTTTATTTCAATCAATGGTAATTGGACATGATAGGTGGATTCTAGGAAATTTTAAATGGTGTATTTTCCGCTGCGCCACATTATTTTTTCGATGACGAATCCCAACAGTGGTATTAGAGCCTAGGTTTTGTCCATTAGATTGATTGGAATTGGTTCTTGAAAGTGTTCTTGAAGAAAGAATGGGTTTCAAGTTTTTGATTTTAGGGTTTTTTACTCAATTGGTTTTTTTTTGGATAAACCTTAGAATTGTTGGATTGGGGTTTTTGATTATTTTCCCCAATTGGTTTCCATCTAACATTGTTGTTTTATTGATTAATTAATATGTTTGATGGTTGGAATTGTTTTTTTTTCATGTTTTAATTAAAAAAAATAATGGTTGTGGGGAAGGGAATTGCAAAATTTGCGATTCCCATCCCCTACAATAGGCTGCTGCCGCGCAGCGGCACTACTGCCCCGCTGGGATAGCAGCGCTGCGTGCGGGTTTTGGGTCCGATTTTGGATTTTGCAGGTATTTTTTTATTGCAGGCCCTAATGCAAATTAAATTAATTTTTTTTTAAAATTAATTTGTATTTAAATTGTTTATTTTGTTGGTATGCATATTTAATTTAATTGTTTGCATATTAAATTGAATATGGACTTTGTGAAATTGGCCTAATAAACCGTGACACCGGTTAAAATTGGGAGAGCTAAATTTTAAATTTGTGACAACCCGAATTCAAGTGGGAGCAAAATTGTTAAATTTGCATTTATGGATGTTATCCGTTGGGCCTTTATGGGCCTTAGTCACATTTGTTAAAATTGGCGATTTCACCCTAAGTAACTCGGCTTAACATTTATATTTATAATTTGGAATGCCATGATCATGCATCATATTGGTATGTATGTGCACGACAGGTTGTTTGTTTGAAATATGATGTTGAGTTCTATGGGCCTTAAATTATTATCGGTTGTAATTTAATTTTGGGAAATATGGCCTGCGTGCCATTTTTTTTTATTTTGATGTAATTTTAGAATAGATTTTATTTTACAAAATTGTTGTAATTGCATCAAGTATGGAGGAAGGCCCAGATGGAGCAAGCCTATGGTGGGAGCCCAAGAAGGATTGCAGTCCGGCCAATGAAGAATTAGATAGGATATCTAGTTTTTCATTAGGTTGTAATTAAAGGCCCATAGGATCTCATTTATTTTAAATTAAGTATGCTATTGCATTTATCATATTATATGGATGTATGGATCACCAAGTTATTACCCGCGTTTATGCATGCTAAGCCGTATCACTTTATTAAAATCCAGAAATTAAAATATTGAGTCGTTTAAAAGTGCTTCCCACATTCACACCTCTTCCTCCCATTGATGCTGCAATGTGTGCCGTGCCCTAGCTGGGTACATTGTAGTATTCGGTGGGCCGTCGAAGGTTAGGATACTTGGTATGGTTAACATGTGAATGGTGGTTTGACTCAACATGGGTAGCATTAGCTCAGAGTGGGCCCTAAGCACAGATGGGTAAAGTGTCAATAAGCCCATCAAACCAAGAGTCCTTCGTGGAAGGATTGGATAGGTTGTCCTACCAAACGAATCAATGGTTGGTTAGCGAGCCCTAGTTCGGCCAGTCATTGATAAGTTATGGATCTTGGTCAAGACAGCCAATTAACATCACCAACAAACAAATTAAAATCAGATTATTAATTTGAATTGGCTTAAAAGTCCTTTATTTCTAACTCAAGCAATGATTTCTTCCATGTAGATAATCCCATTTCACTTAAGCAATTTAAATGGCTGCAACAAACAACAACTCACTCTCACTTAGGTCACTCTTGGAGAAGGAGAAGCTTTCGGGGACTAACTTCCTGGACTGGGCTAGGAACTTACAAATAGTTCCTAGACAAGAGTCCAAGGAGTATGTACTGAATGCTCTTTTACCAGCTGGCCCTCCCGTAGGTCGAGGCGTCACCACGGTGATGGTGGAGCAGTATGACCGGTACGTGAGGGATGACCGTGATGTCTCGTGCCTCATACTGGGTACCATGGCTCCTGATCTTCAGAAGCAGTTCATGGATGAGCATGCTTATGAGATGATGGATCAGCTTAAAATGATGTTCCAAGATCAGGCTTGTCAGGAACATTACCTGACAACTAAGGCACTTTGCACGACTATGATGGCAGCTGGGACTTCTGTTAGCACTCATGTGCTAAAGTTGAAGGGGTATATTATACACTTCCCTGCCTCGGCTCACCAGTTTTGCAGGACTTGGTAGCAGACATTATTCTCGGGTCACTTCCTGAGTCTTACAACCAGTTTATCATGAACTATCATATGCAAGGGTTGGATGAATCGGTTGTTGAGCTGCATGGCATGCTCAAGCTTGCTGAGCAGTCTCTTAAGAAGACTCCTGAAGTATTGTTGGTGAACAAGGGCAATACACCCATTGCTAAGGGAAAGGCCAAATCTAAGGCCAAGGCTAAGGCCCAAAAGGCCATGGCTAAGGGAAAAAATGTGGTGGCCCAACCTAAAGCAAGGGTTGCTTCTCCTGATGATGTCTGCCATGAGTGTCATGAGAAGGGGCACTGGAAGAGCTCATGTCCAAAGCTAAGGGAGCAACTGAAGGGCAAAACTGCTGCTTCAGGTATTTATGTTGTTGAGATTAATCTGGCTATTTCTACATCTTGGGTCTTGGACACTGGATGTGGATCATACATTTGTTCAAATATGTAGGGTCTAAGAAATAGGAGATTATTAGGATCTGGAGAAGTAGATCTTTGAGTTGGAAATGGTGTTCGGGTTCAAGCCATGGAGATCGGAGATTATTTCTTGGAGTTGCCTAGTGGACTTGTTTTGGAACTAAGAAACTGTTATTTTGTACCTGCGCTGCACAGGAATATTATTTTCATTTCTTTGTTGGATATTTCTGGTTTCGTATTTAATATTGGACATGGTAGAATTTCTATGCAATATGGCAATATTATTTATGGAACAACATTTCTTGAAAATGGCTTATCTATCCTTGATCTAAAACGTGAAAGTTCAATCTATAACATAAATACTAAAAGGATTAAACAAAATGAAATTAATCCTACTTACATCTGGCATTGTCGACTTGGCCATATAAATGAGAAGCGCATAGCTAGGCTTCACTCTAGGGGAGTGCTAGGGTCATTTGACATCCTGTCTTATGACACATGCGAATCTTATTTGAGAGGCAAGATGACAAAGGCGCCTTTTAGCAAGACTACTGAAAGGGCCTCAGAGCTGTTGGAGCTAATACATTCCGATGTATGTGGCCCAATGAGCACTAGTGCTAGATCTAGTTTTTGTACTTCGTCACCTTCACGGATGACTTCAGAAGATATGGTTATGTGTATCTAATTAAGCATAAGTCTGAGACTCTTTAAAGGTTCAAGGACTTTAAGAATGAAGTAGAAAACCAACTTGGCAAGAAAATAAAAGCACTTCGGTCTGACCGAGGGGTTGAATATTAGAGCTAAGAGTTTGACTCATTTTTGAGAGAGTGTGGGATTGTGTCCCAACTCACTCCTCCTGGTACACCCCAGTGGAATGGAGTGTCAGAAAGGAGGAATAGGACCTTGCTTGACATGGTTTACTCGATGATGAGTCATGCTACACTCCCTGTCTCCTTTTGGGGATATGCTTTAGAGACAGCTACTTACATTCTTAATAATACACCAAGCAAGGCAGTTGAGGGAACACCATATGGACTATGGAAGGGCCGAAAGCCCAATGTTTCCTTCTTGAAGATTTGGGGCTGTGATGCACATGTTAAGAAATGACAAGTGGCAAACTCAAGTCCAAATCTGTCAAGTGCCAGTTTAATTTGTGGGTTAACCTATCAAGTGCCAGTTTATGGGTTACCCTAAGGAAACTAAGGGTTATTACTTCTACGATTCGGCCGAAAACAATTTTTCATAGCCAGAAATGCAGTCTTTTTGGAGAAGGAATTCCTTCCAAAAAGAGAAAGTGTGAGTAATGTTGAACTTTCACAAGTTGAAGACTCACAAACTCCTGTAGCTACTGCTGAGGATGCTTCGGGAACCCATCTAACTACTCAAGAAATTAAGGAACCAGAACCGCTTGCACAGGACCTTAGAAGGTCTGGTAGGACACATCATCAGCTAGAGAGGTATGGCTTTCTCGTGACTGATGATGGGGACCTTATGGTCATTGACCAAGAGGAGCCCAAGACCTATCAGGAGGCTATTGAAAGCCCACACTCAGATCAATGGCGTAAAGCCATGGAGGCTGAGATGCAATCTATGTAAGATGACTAAGTATGGAACTTGGTGGATCCACCTCCGGCTGCTAAGGTGATAGGTTGCAAGTGGTGTTTCAAGTTAAAGGCCGACAACAGCTTCAAGGGATGATTGGTGGCAAAAGGATTCAGGCAAGTTCAAGGAATTGGCTATGATGAAACCTTTTCACCAGTTGCTATGCTCAAATCCATTAGGATACTACTAGCCATAGCTATATGGTACGATTATGAGATATGGCAGATGGATATTAAGACCGCTTTCCTTAATGGAAAGCTACTCGAGAATGTGTACATGGCACAACCTGAGGATTTTTTTCGATCCAAAGTATCCAAACCGGGTATGCAAACTTCAAAGATCTATTTATGGATTGAAGCAAGCATCAAGGTCATGGAATCAGAGATTCAATGAGGCTATTACAGAATATGGCTTCACACAAAATTTTGATGAGCCCTGTGTGTATAAGATGGTTAGTGGGAGCGTTTCCCCCTTCCTAGTGCTGTATGTTGATGACATCTTTATGATTAGAGGCGACATACCAACACTGCAAGGGGTTAAGAAGTGGTTGAGTAGGTGCTTCGCAATGAAGGACTTAGGCGAATCTGAGACAATCTTAGGGATCATGATCTATAGAGATAGATCCAATCGGCTTCTAGGCCTAAGTTAGGCCACGTACATTGACAAAGTTCTGAAAAGATTCAGCATGGACAAGGCAAAGAAAGGATTCTTACCTATGTGCCATAGGTTGAAGCTGAGTAAGAAAGATGGTCCTAAAACAAAGAAGGACCGGGAGAACATGGAAAAGATCCCTTATGCATCTGCTATTGGATCTATCATGTACTCCATGTTATGTACGAGGCCTGATGTCATGATTGCACTAAGTATGACTAGCCAGTACCAGTCAAACCCCAGGGAGGAACACTGGAAGGTTGTCAGGGCAATCCTAAAGTACCTTAATCAAATTAAGGATGCGTTCTTAGTGTATGGAGGTCAAAATGAGTTGGTAGTGTCAGGTTACACTGATGCAAGCTTTGAGACCGATGAGGATGAGAACCAGTCACAGTCTGGTTATGTTTTTCTCCTGAATGGCAGTGCCATTAGTTGGAGGTCCTCAAAGCAGGCCACCATTGCTGACTCTACAACGGAAGTTGAGTACATAGCTGCGTGCGAAGCTGTAAAGGAAGCCGTTTGGATCAAGAAATTCATAACCGAGTTGGGAGTAGTACCTACTATCCTAGACCCAGTTGATGTTTTTTGTGACAACAATGGGGCCATCACACAAGTTGAGGAGCCCCGGTCACATAAGAGATCCAAACATGTGCTCAGAAAGTTTCACCTCATTCGGGAGATCGTGAACAGAGGTCACATATCATTGCAGAGGGTTGACACCAAGAATAATGTCACTGATCCATTGACCAAAGCACTGCAGCAGACACAGCATGATGGTCATACCAGATCTCTAGGAATTCGGGCAATGCCCACTTGGAACTAGTGCAAGTGGGAGATTATTGGTGTGCCCTAGTTCTTAGGGCATTGGATTCTTGTATTTTGTTTTATGCATTAAGAGTCATGTATGAATACATTATTTGTGTCACATTAATAAAGGCAATTAATCTATTTCATTTATATCTTATGCTATAATATGAGTAGAGTATCCATTGATTGATAATCCTAAAACCCATCCCAGGTCTACTCTAATCGTGGGAACGAATAGAACCATAGAATTGTATATTCGATGACTGTATGGTAGTTCTTAACTAGCCATAGTACTTATATAGTCAGTCATGAATATAGGTACATGTCATTGACATGGGACTGGATCGATCCACACAAGAAAGGCACATGGTTGTCGCGTCATAGGTCTTTCTTGTGTAGGTCTCTTTTGTCCACGGACTAGATTTCATTATAGTATCAATATGGAATCCAGTTCACTTTGACATATGCCTAACAAGTCTATAAAAGGATGCTAAATATGGGTATGATTGGGTGGACAGGTGAACATATTGATATTGATGATGAAATGATGGAATTGCCACTCCGGTAACACCAAGATGATATCACTGGCCACTTGATGAGTGGGACTGATAAGTTTATGGCTGTACCTAATAAGTTGGTTGCTTATTTGATTAATCAGTCAACTCAAGATCAAGAAATATAATAAACAACAGAAGAGGATGACGGACACCATGCCTCTTGTTTATTCATATCGATATCGTTAGGCAAAGGACACTATGAGATTACTACCGGGTGAGTGTCTTCTAAAGACTGCAGCATCTTTATCTTAATTGGGGGCTCTAATGGTTTGCTAGAATCCACTTACAGTCTGTGAGCCTTGGGCCTACTGCCAACATCAAGACAGACCCATAGGATAGTGCACATAGATCAACTGAGTCGGAACGTATAGATATTGTGCATGTGATGTATATTGGAAGGAATAAGTTAATTAATTAGTTGGCATTCGGTGTCGAGGTAATTAATTAACATTGACTTGGTTTAATTTAATTAATAAGTTCACATAATGTAATTAATTAATATATCAATTAATTGAATTACATAAAGTAAACAATTAATTAAATTATTTTCTTAAGTGTGATTTTATTTTAATTAGGGGTAATTAAATCAAACCATATGGAATTAAATTATATATTATAAATCTTATAGAATAAGGATTTAAATATGTAATTAAAATCCTAATGGGCTTGGGTTTACTTAACCTAATTGGAGTCCATATTGCATAAGGACTACAAAAGGCACATTTATGGGAAAAATCACTCTTTTAACCCTAAGCACAATTCAGCCAGCAACAATATCAGCCCCAATAGTCGAATTCTTTAGTGCAATTTCTTCCATTCTTCGACTAGCATTGGTTCCCATTCGATAGTTGATCATGCACCAGACTGTGGAGATCAATTTTAAGAAACAATTCTGCAGCAGTCTCTAGAACAGACATAATCTGGTGAGTTCAATCTCTTGATTCAAATTGTTTTTATTTCAATCAATGGTAATTGGACACGATAGGTGGATTCTAGGAAATTTTAGATAATGTATTTTTCGCTGTGCCGCGTTTTTTTTCCAATGACGAATCCCAACACGAGAAGCCTGGTTAAAATTAGAGAAAGTATATGCGTCGAGTTTAAGGGCTTAGGTACAAGATTTGAAACAACAACTTCATTTGTTCATAAAGTCCAATTCTAAACCAATTTTGTAGTTTATGCAGCGTGAAAAATTAATTTCAGATCGGTTATGTCTTTACAATATGTAGTTCCAGAAGAAGATTTGGTTGATGCTACTTTGGATGGACTTTGAGGTCCTTTTTGAGATGTTTGTCGTACGTTTGGATCACGTACTATCTTACTTAGTGACTTGTTTGGTTTATTGTTGACAAAGGAACATCACATAAAGAAGGAAAAATCATTATCGGAGGAGCTAGATGTGCCGCAGCTCATTACACGGTAAGACAGCAGAGTTCAAGTGGCCGCGGGAGAGGCCGTGGATGCCTCCAACAGGGATATCAAGGCCAGTTTGGCCAACATTATCAACGACAACAGCAATAGTCATTTTTTAGTTAATTTCAGCAGCCGTCATTCGGCCAAAATCAGTTTTCTGGATCATAGTTTGCATGCCAACAGCAAGGACAACAAACTTAATCGGCACTAGTTGATGTGTTGAGAGTTACTTTCCACAATTACAAAGGTTTGGGTTATTATGCATGCCAATGCCCCTCTCCAAAATTTACCCAACAGTGGGACCAAAATTCTATATCTTCTAATCATACAACCACCAACCCGACTGATTCCCCTTGGCTCATGGATAGTAGAGCTACACACTACCTTACTTCGGATTTGGGACAGCTTCACTTGCACTCAGAATACTCCGGACCTGAAGAGGTTCACTTAGGTAATGGTTCCCCTCTTCCTATAAAACATGTTGGATCTTCCTTTATTGATACGTCTGTTACTCCATTAAAATTGTCACAAGTCTTGCATGTTCCAGCTTCTAATTCCAATTTAATCTCTATTAGTGCTCTAACCCGTGCTAATGATGTCTCTGTTGAATTTTTTGACTCTTATTTGTTGTGAAGGACCTGACTTCCAAATAGGTGATTCTTCGAGGCCAGAATAAGAATGGTCTGTATGCTCTTCTCGCTGGTGTTCAAGCTCCTGTTCAGTCCCATCTCACTTCGTTGGCCACCTAGCATGCACGGCATGGTCATCCAACTTTTCTAGTAGTCAGTCAAATTTTTAGTCATAATAATATTCGTTTTCTTTTCCAGTAGGGATCACACTATTTGTTCTAGTTGTGCGGTCAGTAAGAGTCATAAGTTGCCATTTTCTTTATTTAATTCTGTTGTTGATGGACCTCTAGATTTAATTTGTTCTGACTTGTAGGGTCCTATCCCAATTGAATCTCATGATGGTCTTTCATATTATTTACTCTTTTATGATCAATTTAGCAAATACTATTGGATCTATTTCTTGAAATATAAATCTGAAGTGTTGAGTACTTTTTTGAAATTTCATTCTGTGGTTGAAAAATTCTTTGGCCGTTCTATTAAAGTATTCCATTCTGATGGTTAGGGGGGGGGGGAATTCATTGCTATGAAATAATATTTGGCCAAACAAGGCATTCAACACAGAATGTCATGTCCATAGACCCCTGAACAAAATGGGGCAGTAAAAACAAAACGTCGTCATGTTGTAGAGATGGGTTTGTCCTTGTTGCATTGTGCCAAATTACCGATGGATTTTGGACGTATGCCTTTGATACTATTATGTACTTAATTAATAGAATGCCTTCACCTGTTCTTAATTTTTCTACACCATATTAGATGTTGTTTAAACACTATCCAGATTATTCTATATTACGCATGTTTGGCTGCCTTTGTTATCCATGGTTGTGTCCCTCTTCTTCCAATAAACTCAATTTTCGTTCCCACAAATGTATCTTTCTGGGTTATAGCAAAATGCATAAGGGTTATAGATGTTTTGATCCATTGACCAAGAAATTCTTCATCTCATGTCATTTTGTTTTTAATGAGCAGGTCTTCCTATTTTTAGAGTTGTGTAGTTCAGCTACCCATGATTCATCTCCTCCCACTAAAACTATGCCCACTTGCCAAATTATTCCTGCACTTCACCAAATGCCTCTCGAACAACCCCCATACCCCTCGCCTACTTAACAATCTCCTATAGCCCCCTCATGCCTGAATACAATGCCGTCACCCAGGCTTGCCTTTTCTCCTTCAACTTCTCTAAACCATCACCCTTCCCCTGGTATCTCCCTGGTCATTGACTTATAGGGATATGTGTATAATGATCCGCCTTCATCGATAGAATAGTCATCCTCACCTGGTGTTCCCATCGTCCCACCGGTGCGTCGGATAGTCACTCAGCAGCAAACCAGAAAGCTGTCACCTCCTCCAAAGTTCTTCCACACTTTGGTATTTTCCCCCTAATCCAACTTATTTTACTGAAGCTTCAAAGAGTGCTCATTGGTGCATGGCTATGGCAGAGGAGTATTTAGCATTGGTGTCTAATAGTACTTGGGAGTTGGTTTTAGCATCTTCCACTCAGAATGTAATTGGATGTAAATGGGTCTTTAAGACTAAGCTTAAGCCTGATGGGTCAATTGAGCGCTATAAGGTGCATTTGGTGGCCAAGGGATTTCACCAGCATCTTGGTATGGACTTTACCGACACCTTTAGTCTAGTGGTCAAGCCAACAATAATTCGGTTATTGCTGTCCCTTGCTGTCTCTTTTGCTTGGTCCATCTGACATTTGGATGTATCTAATGCATTTTTGCATGGAGATTTATATGAACCTGTGTACATGGATTAGCCACTACGATTTGTGGATCGGTCTTTGCCTTCTCATGTCTGTCGACTACGAAAGTCCCTTTATGGCCTCAAACAGTATCCTTGGATGTGGCATCGGCGACTTACTCAATCCCTTGTGGCCTATGTTTCTAAGTGTTCTAGGGCTAATGTTTCATTGTATTACCTGCATAAGGGTTCTCAGGTGTTGTTCTGCTTAATTTATGTTGATGACCTCTTGGTTTTGGGAAATGATTCAGGTAGTGTGTCTGCTTTGATTACTTTTCTCCAGCCCCAGTTTGCAATTAAAAATTTCAGACCAGCAAAATACTTCTTGGGTACTAAATTATTACCGTAGAATGGATCGCTATTCTTGGCAAAGAAAAAGTATATTTTGGATTTGTCGTCCAAGGCTCAGATGTTGGAATCTAAACCAGTTGATGCTCCAGCATGTTCCTCTAATCGTTTATCTGCTTTGGGTACTCTTTCTTCTGATGTTACCGCTTACAGGAGTCTTGTGGGTGGCATGCAATACTTGACTATTACACATCCTGATATTGCCTTTGCTGTGCATAAGGTTGCCTAGTACATGCATGGACCCACCACCTTGCATTGGCAGGCGTTGAAACAGATTTCGGGTTACTTGAAGGCTACGGTTTCCTTTGGATTATTGTTTCAGCCTCAGTCTAAGTTACAGCTCCATGCCTTCTTGGATTTTGATTGGGTGGGGACGTTGATGATCGCAGGTCCACCTCTAGTTTATGTATTTTCCATGCCACTAACCTTATCTCTTGGGCATCTCGTAAGCAGCGTACTGTTTCCCGTTCCCTTATGGAAGTTGAGTACCCTGCTCTTGCGACCACCACCTCTGAGCTATCATGGTTGGGTATTGATGCAGTAGAAAATCGAACAAAAGATGCTAAAATCCGTTGATCACGTATGATGTCGAAAATTAGCCTTCTACTAATTGAATTTCGCAAAATTCATAAAAACAGGAAAAGGGAATTAAATCCAAAATTTTATTGAATCAAGAAAACTGCCTACCATTGAGAAATACAGGCCTATTTATAGGCTACAATAAACTGACCCAAAATAGGAAAATCCCACCCTAAACAGAGTTCTAGTCAAACAAAGAAACCAAAACAAAAAAGGAAAAAAGAAATAAAAACCGAAAACTTCCCAAAAAAGGCTTAAAATCGGTAAATCGCATTTTTGAGGTCCTAAACGACGTTTTCTGGCCGAAAAGTGATGGACATCACACCTAAAGGTGATGAGTTTTGCTCGTTGGCCCGATTCCAATAAAGTTAGGCTAAAAAATCACTGAAATCGGACAATTTTTTGGATTTTACTATTTGCCATAAAATTTGCTCAAGAAGGCTATAGCTTGCTCTTCTACATCATTCTTCCCCGGCTGAAGAGAATTCGCCCTCGAATTGTCATCGTCTGATGAATCTCTAGTGTATAGAATCAGGTGCTTGACATTAAACACATCTGCTGTACGGATGTGACTAGGCAACTTCAAGCTATAGGCATCAGAATTAATTTTCTCCACAACCTCAATAGGGCCAATCTTTTTGGCCGACAACTTGTTAATAATCCCTAACCGAAAAGTCTCCAACTTCAAATTCCACAAAACGACGCTTCTTATTGGCAGCCTTTTTATACTTCACAGTAGCTTTCTCCAGATTATCATGGACAATTTGATGAACTAACTACAACTTAGTCACAAAAGTTTCAGCCTTTTCGTGCACCCAAGTCTTATCTGGAAGGGGCAAAAGATCAAGGGGGCCCCTCGGGACAACTGAATATACCACGGCAAAAGGGCTGAACCCTGTGCTTCTGTTAACTGCTCGATTATGTGTGAATTCACCTTGGCACAATTTCTGATCCCAACTCTTCACATGATCATCAACCAGATACCGCAACATATTACCGAGAGAACGATTGACTACCTCAGTTTGGCCATCGGTTTGAGGATGGTATGCGCTGCTAAAATTTAATTGTGTGTTGAAAAGATTCCATAAACTACACCAAAAGTGACTGAGAAATCTGATATCTCTATACGAAACAATGGACTTAGGTAGTCCATGAAGCTTGTAAACCTCTCTAAAGAACAACTGAGCCACGTTCACTGCATTCGTCGTCTTCTTACATGGAATAAAATTCACAATTTTTGAAAACCGTTCAACCACAACAAAAATAGAATCACTGCCCCATTGAGTCTATGGCACTCCCAACACAAAGTCCATGCTGATCTCTTCCCATGGTTGAGAAGGAATAGGCAAAGGCATGTATAACCCTACATTAGTGGCTGCTCCTTTAGAAACCTGACAAATTCGACAACGCTGCACATATTTGTCCACTTCCTTGCACATGGATGGCAAAAAATAACTGGCTTAGATCAACTTCAAAGTCCTGTCTCTTCTGACATGCCCCTCGCCATGAACTTCTTGAATAATCTTCAACCGCAAACTGCAATTAGGAATGCACAATTGGTTCCCCTTAAAGAGAAACTCCTCACACTGATGAAACTCTGATGGTTCCCCTTCTCGAACTTTCTGTACAATAGCTGCAAAGTAAGGATCTGTGTCATACAATTTAGCAAAAGACGCAAAACTAGGGACTTCAACTGAAAGGCGAACAAGCAGCCCCTTTCTCTTACTCAATACATCAGCCACCTTATTAGATACACCGGATTTGTGCTTATCGACAAAAGTAAATTGCAGTAGATAAGCAACCCATCGAGTATGCCTAGCAGACCTTATCATGGCTATGTAAATGCCGTAAAGCCTTATGATTCGTAAATAGCACAAACTCCCTCTGAAAAAGATAATGACGCCAATGTTTAACCGCCTGAACCACCGTATAAAACTCCACATCATACGTACTGTAACGAAGCTTTGCACTAGATAGTTTTTCATTGAAATAAGCAACTGGTTTGTGGTGCTGACTTAACACAGCCCCAATGCCCAACTTTAAGGCATCAGAATGCAACTCAAACTGTTGCTGGAACTCCGGTAAGATAAGAATGGGGGCTGTAATCAATCGCTCCTTAATCATTTGGAATGCCTCTTTAGCTTGTTTAGTTTCTCTCAAACTTCCCATTTTGCTTCATACACTTCGTGATTGGGGCCATTATGCTACTAAAATGTGCAATAAATCATCTATAAAACGAGGCCAGACCATGAAAGCTTCTCACTTCAGTAACAAAACTAGGTCTAGGCCAAGTTTTAATTGCCTCCATCTTTGCCTTGTCAACTTTCAAGCCCTCCGTAGAAACAACATATCCCAAAAACAGAACACTAGGGGACATAAAAACACACTTTTTCAAGGTAGCATACATTCTCTCCCTTCTTAACACTAGCAACATTTCTCTTAAATGATGGATATGCTCCTTCTAACTAGCACTATATACTAGAATATCATCAAAGTATACCAAAACAAATTTACCAATAAAGGGTCTCAACAACTGGTTCATGACACACATAAAAGTGCTTGGTGTATTAGATAACCCAAACGGCATGACCATCCACTCATACAACCCTTCCCTAGTTTTAAATGCAGTTTTCCACTCATCCCCAGGTCTTATACGAATATGATAATACCCACTCTTCAAATCTAATTTAGTGAAAATAGAAGCCCCACTGAGTTGGTCTAATAAATCATCCAAGCGAGGGATAGGAAACCGATACCTGATGGTTATTTTGTTGATGGCTCTGCTATCCACACACATCTACCAACTGCCATCTTTCTTTGGAATTAAGAGGGCTGGAGCCGCACAGGGACTCAGACACTCCCCGAATATAACCCTTTTGTAATAGCTCTTCAACTCGTCTCCTCAACTCCTCATGTTCCGTTGGGCTCATTCTGTAGTGGGGACGATGTGGAAGGATTGCTCTAGGTTCCAAGTCAATCTAATGCTGAATGTCAAGTAGGGGTGCTAAGCCAGCAGGAAGTTCATCCGAGAACAGCTTTTCAAGCTCACTTAGAACGGGTTTGATATGCTCGGGAATCGCAACCTCTCTCTCAACCGTTTTCCTAACCAGTGCATACACCACTTCATTCTCCTTTACTTCCTCGTCAAACTGTGAGAAGGTTAACAACAAAACATCATTAGCTCTAGCGTTATTCTTAACTTCTTCTTTCTTCGGGAGAAGGGTAATTTTCATCCCTTCAAACACAAAGGTATGAGTGTTTGCCTTTCCTTAGTGGGTCACATCTCTATCAAACTTCCATGGTCTTCCCAACAATAGATGGCATGCATCCATCTCTACACATCACATTTTACTTCATCCTTTTACTGAGACCCTATTGAAAAAGGCACTACTGCCCTCTTGGTCACCAACACCTCTCCCCCTTGTTTCAGCCATGCTAACTTGTAGGATTTGGGATGCTTTTTGGTTACCAATCCTAATTTTCGAACAGCCTCAGTTGTCACAATATTTTCACAACACCCTCCATCAATCGCTAACTTGCATACCTTTCCTTTAATGGTGCAAGTGGACTGGAAGATATTACTCCTTAGCCATTCATCATCAACAGCTGCCCGGGGTGTCAAACAGGAATGGCGCACTACTAAAGCAGTGCCTGTATCACCAACCACAATCTCCTCATCAATCTCCTCTTCCTCATCAGAGGCTGGATTATCAAACTCACCAGACTCTGCCTCTACACTTTCATTCGCCTCTACAAACATGGCTCTCTTCCCAGCCTTCTTGCAATCAGACTGTCTATGCCCCAACTCACCACAACCAAAACACTTCATGGTACTGCTTTGGCCAGTCCTCCTAGGGGCAGTTTCACGAGGTTTTACCGGAACCGCCTCTACAGTTTTCTTACCGCCTCTACTACTAGGAAAGCCATAAATAGGGCGTTGCAACCTTTTCTCGAGTCTTAAGGCTCGTTGATATTCATCAGATACATTTAAAAGGCCAAAATCATTAACTGCCTCCCTAATCTGCTCTCTTAACCCTCCAATATACCTAGACACCAACTGATCATCGGATTCCATGATATCACTTCTCGCAACCAATTGATAAAATTCTATTGTGTATTCATCAACTGAGCGACTACCTTGCCTTAAATTTTGCAATCTTTGATACATTAAACGTTGAAAATTTAAGGGCAGAAAGGTAGCTCTCATCTGTTTTTTCATCTCTTCCCAAGTAACGATTTTAGGCTTACCCATCCGTAATCGAGTTTGTTTAATCTGCATCCACCAGGCCATAGCTCGATCTCAAAGTCTAGTCACGACTAACGAGACTCATTTATCTTCTAGAACTCCTTTGAAATCTAGGACCTCCTCCACGGCTGCCAACCAATCAAGACATTCCTTAGGCTGGAGAGTACCACGAAACTTCGGAATCTCCGTTCTCAATCTAGATTCCCAACGTCTATCCTCCACCACTGCTTGATGTCAACACTGGTGGTAAACTCCCTCATCCGAATCCTCTTTGTCTTCCTCCAATACAATGAATAGATTCTGAAGATTAGGGTTTTGTCTCTATCAACGATTTTCTCCCAATCGAGTTGCAAACAACTCCTCCATTCGTTCCGCCAATGGATCCATTATGACCTTCATCCTCTGGTCCATCATGTTCGTAAGGCGTTTGTGAGCGGACGACGCGTTTTCGATGGGACGCGGGACTCCCTTTCGGAATGGGGCGCCACGATCTAGGGCGGGCCCCTCCCTCAGGTGGGGTTTTTATAATGGAAATCCGCGTTTTGGAAAATAAATGGAATTAATGCATAAAAGAACCGAGAACTAAGTCTCGATGGATGTTGTAAAGTCGCCACCCGGCTCAGCTCAACCGGGAAATTCTTATGTAGCTGAACCGAACGAACGGCCGCTACACTATCCAGAGATTTGGGTCCGGACAAGTCCCTTATTTTGTGTCTAATTAAAATAAATATTGCCAATGTTCTCGAATGGTATTTCACAATCTAAAGTCAATTTTATTGAATATAAAAGGCATACAGCGCGCATACAAAATATTTAACACAAAAATAAGGAAAAGGAATAAATATTAATTGGATTACAACCAAATCGAATGGAAAAATAAAAACTCTCGCCTCACTTATACAATCGCCTATATACACGAGGATCTAGAAAAATACAACCGCCTAGGATACACGATTCAATCTATTAAATTACATCCAAAATAAAAATAAAAATAAAAAGAAATTAAAACCTGCAAAACAGAGGGTTAGCACAATATATACAGCACGCCACAAGTTGGACTCAAATAGACAGAATGGGAAATCAAGAGTTGGGGGGCATGCATTTAGGGGATAACCAGGTTGGCTCGGCTAGCCGGCCCGGTTAGACCTGGAAAACATTTTAAAATGTCCCTGTATTTTGGTTTTGTGCGAAAATCATTTTGAAAACCATTTTTTCGGTTTACATGCATTTTTATATATTACGTGGGTCGGTTTTCGGGAGAACTGGGTCTCCGTCGTTGAATTGTTCTAAATGCAAATTTACTAAAAATTGAATCTATGGTCGTGAAGCACACAACAAAATTCATTTTGATGATTTTTGGGGTTTTCTAATTTTTTGGGATTTTTTTACGGATAAAAGCTGAAATTCTAATTCTGGAACAAGGAATACAGTCGTACGACTGTAGTTTACAGTCGTGCGACTGTAATCAGTTCAGGATCAGAATTTCACCAAAAATTCATTCTGAATCAAAAACTGAAGAAAATCAACTGGAAATTGAGAACAGTCGTACGACTGTTCATGAAAACCAAGAACAGTCGTACGACTATTCTTAATTTCCAGAAGCAGAAATATGAAAATGCAGCAGAAAACGCACAAAACTCACTTCAAACACCCGGAAAGCGAGAAAAAGTGTAAGGAAAAGAAGTGTCTGCCTTTTTAGAAGCTAATCCAAGTCGTTTTGACCCTTGGCGTCGCTCCGATCCGAACAAATTCGCACTTTTTCCTCTGGAGTTGAAGTTGAGAGATTTTTGTCCAAAAATCCAAATTGCAAGGGATTCTGATGATTTAAGTCCGGATTCTTGATTTGGTTGTGAAGTTAATTGATTAACTTAGGGATTTCTAACAAGTTTTAACCTTAATTTTGAGAAATTAAAGAAAATAAAAGAGGAAGAAATGAATTTTTTGTGGTTTTTTTTTTCTCTCTTTTCTCTTTCTCTCTCTAAATTTCTTTTCACCAGAAATCTCATCCTCCCTACTTTCTCCCTTTTCTTCTCCTTTTATCTCTATTATTTTTCGCTTGCTTGCTGCAACAATCAGAGCAATTAATGCTCCTCCTCTCTCTCCTCCATTTTCCGCTGCAGAGGTATGGGCTTCTGCAATTTTTCTGACATTACAGTCGTACGACTGTAATTTTTAAATTACAGTCGCACGGCTGTAATTATAGTCGTACGACTATAAACTTTTTTTTATTAAGTATAGAAAATTCCGGCGCTTACAGCTGCCCCTCGCGTGATCAAATTCGACATCTAGCTCCAAGTCTATAATACCTGTGATGATGAATTTGAGAGCGTGAATTAAAGTGCCGCGAACATTGGAATGAATCTTCTGATGAGATAGGCCGATACCGGATCTAGGTTACCCGAGGCGATGCTGGGGAGGAAATAAGCCAATATCAGGTCTAGGTTACCCGAGGCGAAGGAGTGGGTGAATTGCAGTTTAGCCGATACCGGGTCTAGGTTACCCGAGGCGGGCTTGATGAAGAAATTGGCCGATACCGGGTCTAGGTTACCCGAGGCGGACTTGATGAAGAAATTGGCCGATACCAGGCCTAGGTTACCCGAGGCGAGTTGATGAAGAGATTAGCCGATACCGGGTCTAGGTTACCCGAGGCGAGTTAATGAAGAGATTATCCGATACCGGGTCTAGGTTACCCGAGGCTAGTTGATGAAGAGATTGGCCGATACCGGGTCTAGGTTACCCGAGGTGAGTTGATGAAGAGATTATCCGATACCGGGTCTAGGTTACCCGAGGCTAGTTGATGAAGAGATTGGTCGATACCGGGTCTAGGTTACCCGAGGCGAGTTGATGAAGAGATTAGCCGATACCGGGGTCTAGGTTACCCGAGGCGAGTTGATGAAGAGATTAGCCGATACCGGGTCTAGGTTACCCGAGGTGAGCTTGATGAAGAGATTAGCCGATACCGGGTCTAGGTTATCCGAGGCGAGCTTGATGAAGAGATTAGCCGATACCGGGTCTAGGTTACCCGAGGCGAGTTGATGAAGAGATTAGCCGATACCGGGTCTAGGTTACCCGAGGCGAGCTTGATGAAGAGATTACCTGATACCGGGGGTCTAGGTTATCCGAGGCGACCTTGATGAAGAGATTAGCCGATACCGGGTCTAGGTTACCCGAGGCGAGCTTGATGAAGAGATTAGCCGATACCGGGTCTAGGTTACCCGAGGCGATGCTGGGGAGGAAATAAGCCAATATCAGGTCTAGGTTACCCGAGGCGAAGGAGTGGGTGAATTACGGTTTAGCCGATACCGGGTCTAGGTTACCCGAGGCGGGCTTGATGAAGAAATTGGCCGATACCGGGTCTAGGTTACCCGAGGCGGACTTGATGAAGAAATTGGCCGATACCGGGCCTAGGTTACCCTAGGCGAGTTGATGAAGAGATTAGCCGATACCGGGTCTAGGTTACCCGAGGCGAGTTAATGAAGAGATTATCCGATACCGGGTCTAGGTTACCCGAGGCTAGTTGATGAAGAGATTGGCCGATACCGGGTCTAGGTTACCCGAGGCGAGTTGATGAAGAGATTAGCCGATACCGGGTCTAGGTTAGCCGAGGCGAGTTGATGAAGAGATTAGCCGATACCGGGTCTAGGTTACCCGAGGCGAGCTTGATGAAGAGATTAGCCGATATCGGGTCTAGGTTATCCGAGGCGAGCTTGATGAAGAGATTAGCCGATACCGGGTCTAGGTTACCCGAGGCGAGCTTGATGAAGAGATTAGCCGATACCGGGTCTAGGTTACCCGAGGCGAGCTTGATGAAGAGATTAGCCGATACCGGGTCTAGGTTACCCGAGGCGAGTTGACGAAGAGATTAGCCGATACCGGGTCTAGGTTACCTGAGGCGAGTTGATGAAGGGAGTAGCCGATACCGGGTCTAGGTTACTCGAGGCGAGTTTGATGAAGAAATTAGCCGATACCGGGTCTAGGTTACCTGAGGCGAGTTTTACTGGGGAAATAGGTGAAGCTGATCTGGGCCGATACCGAGTTTACATTACTCGAGGTGGATCTACTGGGAAACTTGGATGATGGAGCGAATCTGGGCCGATATCGAGTTTACATTACTCGAGGCGGACTCGCTGAGGAAAGTTGAGATAATGGAGCAGACCTGGGCCGATACCGAGGTGCTTTGCAATGAAGGACTTAGGCGAAGCTGAGACGATCTTAGGGATCAGGATCTACAGAGATAGATCTAATCGGCTTCTAGGCCTAAGTCAGGCCACGTACATTGACAAGGTTCTGAAAAGATTCAGCATGGACAAGGCAAAGAAAGGATTCTTGCCTATGCGCCATGGGTTGAAGCTGAGTAAGAAAGATGGTCCTAAAACAAAGAAGGACTGGGAGAACATGGAAAAGATCCCTTATGCATCTGCTATTGGATCTATCATGTACTCCATGTTATGTACGAGGCCTGATGTCGCGTTTGCACTAAGTATGACCAGCCGGTACCAGTCAAACCCTGGGGAGGAACACTGGAAGGCTGTCAAGGCAATCCTAAAGTACCTTAATCGGACTAAGGATGCTTTCTTAGTGTATGGAGGTCAAGATGAGCTCGTAGTGTCAGGTTACACTGATGCAAGCTTTGAGACCGATGAGGATGAGAACCAGTCACAGTCTGGCTATGTTTTTCTCTTGAATGGCAGTGCCATTAGTTGGAGGTCCTCAAAGCAGGCCACCATTGCTGACTCTACAACGGAAGCTGAGTACATAGCTGCGTGCGAAGCTGCAAAGGAAGCCGTTTGGATCAAGAAATTCATAACCGAGTTGGGAGTAGTACCTACTATCCTAGACCCAGTTGATGTTTTTTGTGACAACAACGGGGCCATCGCACAAGCTAAGGAGCCCCGGTCACACAAGAGATCCAAACATGTGCTCAGAAAGTTTCACCTCATTCAGGAGATCGTGAACAGAGGTGACATATCATTGCAGAGGGTTGACACCAAGAATAATGTCGCTGATCCATTGACTAAAGCGCTGCCACAGACACAGCACGACGGTCATACCAGATCTATAGGAATTAGGGCAATGCCCACTTGGAACTAGTGCAAGTGGGAGATTGTTGGTGTGCCCTAGTTCTTAGGGCATTGGATTCTTGTATTTTGTATTATACATTAAGACTCATTGTATAAATACATTATTTGTGTCACATTAATAAAGGAAATTAATCTATTTCATTTATATCTTGTGCTATAATATGAGTAGAGTATCCATTGATTGATAATCATAAAACCTATCCCAGGTCTGTTCTAATCGTGGGAACGAATAGAACCACAGACTTGTATATTCGATGATTGTATGGTAGTTCTTAACTAGCCATAGTACTTGTATAGTCAGTCATGAATATAGGTACATGTCGTTGACATGGGACTGGATCGATCCGCACAAGAAAGCCACATGGTTGTTACGTCATAGGTCATTCTTGAGTAGGTCTCTTTTGTCCTCAGACCAGATTTCATTATAATATCGATATGGAATCCGATTCACTTTGACATACGCCTAACAGGTCTGTAAAAGGATGCTAAATATGGGTATGATTGGGTGGACCGGTGAACATGTTGATATTGATGATGAAGTGATGGAATTGCCACTCGGGTAACACCGAGATGATATCATTGGCCACTTGATGAGTGGGACTGATAAGTGTATGGCCATACCCAAATAAGTTGGTTGCTTATTTGATTGATCAGTCAACTCAAGATCAAGAAATATAATAAACAACAGAAGAGGATGACAGACACCATGCCTCTTGTTTATTCATATCGATATCATTAGGCAAAGGACACTATGAGATTACTACCGGGTGAGTGTCTTCTAAAGACTGATGCATCTCTGTCTTAATTGGGGGCTGTAATGGTTTGCTAGAACCCACTTACAGTCGTGGGCCTTGGGCCTACTGCCAACATATAGACAGACCCATAGGATCATGCACATAGATCAACTGAGCTGGAACTTATAGAAATTGTACATGTAATGTACATTGGAAGGAATGCGTTAATTAATTAGTTGACATTCGGTGTCAAGGTAACTAATTGACATTGGGTTGAATTTAATTTAATTAATAAGTTTACATAATGTAATTAATTAATTTATCAATTAATTGAATTACATAAAGTAAACAATTAATTAAATAATTTTCCTAAGTAGGAAAATTAAATACATGTATTGTATTAACTTAAGTGTGATTTAATTTTATTTAGGGGTAATTAAATTTAGCCAAATGGAATTAAATTACATAGTATATACTTTTTAATTAAAGTTTATTTATGTAATTATAATCCTAGTGGGCTTGGGTTTAATTAACCTAATTAGAGCCCAATTAGACAAGGTGTCTATAAAAGGGCACACTTAAGGAATAAAAACCTAATTCAACTCTAATTAATTGCTGGAAATTTCAGCCACCAATAGCAGCCCCAAAACAGCCGAAAATCCCAGCATTAAACCTCCATTCCTTCGCGTCTTCGGCTAGCACCGGTTCCCGCTCAATAGTTGGTCGTGCACCGGACTTTGGAGATCGCAGTTTCAAGAAACGATTCTGCAGCAGTCGCTAGAGGAGATGAATCCGGTGAGTTAATCTCTGTTGATTCTTATTTGATTTTATTCTAATCAATGGTAATTGGACACGATAGGTGGATTCTAGGAAATTTTAAACGGTGTATTTTCCGCTGCGCCACGTTATTTTTCCAATGACGAATCCCAACATCATATCTATCCCCCATGTTGAAAACGGCCAAGGAGACGCTAGATTCTGAAGTTCGAGTGGAGGAAGATGACTAATGTCTGCATAGATTTGACACTCATGACATCTCTTCACCTTTCTTATGCAGTCTGCTTGCATTGTCATCTAGAAATAGCCTTGTCTCATGATCTTTCTGGCCATGGAAAGTCCATTCATATGTGGCCCACAGGACCCTGCATGTACCTGCTGCATTACTTTTTCTGCTTCTTGCTCTGTTAGACACCTTAAAAGGACTCCATGTGCTGTTCTTTTGTATAACTTGTCCTCGAAGATTCTGAATTGACTGGCCAGCTTTCTTAATGTCAACTTATCAGCAACACTGGCCTCTTCGGGATACTTTCCCTCCTTAACATACTGGTACTTCAGCTGATAATTCCATCACTTCGTGCATTTCGAAGCAAGGCTGTCTGGAAGTGGCTATAACTAGTGGTTGAACTTGTGTCTCCTCTGGATTTTCCCACATGTTATTCTCATCCTTGGGGACATTTTTGAATTCACACTGGCCAAATAAACCTTTTCTGAATTGCAGCAGCTCCAAATAAGGCCGCAAAGCTTCTTCTTTTAACTCCCATTCACTCTGAGCTTGCCTGATCACTAGAAGTGAGTCACCAACAATTAAGACATCATTTGCCCCTAAGGTTAATAAAGTTTCCATCCCAAACAAGCATGCTTCATATTCCGCCCCATTGTTGGTTATAGGAAAAATCAGCCTTTTGGATAAAGGAATGACCTCACCATCCGGTGTTGCTATAAGTACTCCGATTCCAGTGCCTTTTCTATTCACTGCCCCATCGAAGCACATGACCCATCTTTTCACTTCCACCATGGCTAACTGCTCATCAGGGAATTCCAGGTTCTCTGTATAATCTGATTCTAGGGTCTGGTTTGCCAGAAACTCTGCCACGGCTCGCCCTTTAATGGTTTTCTTGGTGATGTACTCGATGTCAAATTCAGACAAAAGTAATAACCACCTAGACAACTTCCCAACCAATGCTGGTGCTTCATAGAGGTACTTCATTGGATCCACCTTAGCCACGGCTTGTATCTTGTAGGATTGGAAATAGTGGCGCAGCTTATTGGTCAACCAAATCATCGCCACACATGTCTTCTCCACCAGTGTGTATTTGGTTTCATACTCCAATAGCTTTTTGCTGAGGTAGTAGATGGGGTACTCCTTCTTGTCATCTTGTTCCTGTGCTAGCATTGCCCCTATAGAGGATTCTTCAACTGCCAAGTACAAAATCAGAGGCTTCCCTGGAATTGGAGGACTCAACACTGGTGGCTTTACTAGGTAAGCCTTGATCTTCTCGAATGCCAGCTGACACTTGTCATCCCACACAACCGGCTGATCTTTCTTTAATAGCTTGAAGATTGGTTCTCAAGTGGAGGTTAACTGTGCTATGAAGCAGCTAACATACTGTAAGGAACCCAGGAATGATCTGACTTCCTTTTCTGTCTTAGGAGCTGGCATATCTTGGATGGCTTTTATTTTATCTGGGTCCATTTCTATCCCCCTCTGGCTAACTACATGGCCCAACAACTTCCCTGATGTGACCCTGAATATGCACTTCTTGGGGTTAAGCTGCAAGTTGTACTCTCCAATGCGTTTTAGAAACCTATCCAAGATAATAGGGTGTTCCTCCCGGGTTGTCGATTTAACAAGCATATCGTCGACGTATACTTCGACTTCTTTATGAATTATGTCGTGCAACAGAGTTGTGACAGCCCTCTGATCAGTGGCGCCAGCGTTCTTCAACCCGAAGGGCATCACTCTGTAACAGAAGGTACCCCACTTTGTGATGAACGATGTTTTCACCTTGTCGATCACATCCATCAAAATCTGGTTATACCCCGAAAAGCCATCCATGAAGGAGTACATTGCCGCTTTTGCTGCGCTATCAACTAGGACGTCAATATGTGGCAGTGGAAAGTTATCTTTTGGGCATGCTTTATTCAAGTTCCTGTAGTCAATGCATACTCTGACCCTTCCATCCTTTTTAGGCACGGGGACAATGTTGGCTAGCCATTCCGTATACTCCACCACTTCGAGAAACTTGGCATCTATCTGTTTGGCCACTTCTTCCTTCACCAATGTAGCCCATTCTGGCCTTAGTCTTCTCAACTTCTGCTTTACCGGTCTGAACTTGGGGTCTGTCGGGATTTTGTGCTATTTCTGTATCCACACCTGGCATGTCTTCATACGACCAGGCGAAAGTTTTAACATGTTTTTGGAGTATTCTTATTAATTCTCTTTCTTCCTCGGATTTTAGCTCGTGTGAAATGAGTACCATTTTAGGGTTTTCATCTGTACTTATATTGATTTCATGCAATGCAGTGTCATGTATGCTAAATATGCTTGATGGTGATTCAAATGCACGCACAGAATTATCAGGATAAACATCACACAAGGAAGCAAACTGGGATTTCATTGCATTGAACTTATCATAAAGTACATCAGTTACATTGAAAATGGAAGAAACAGATACAACAAAATCATTTTCATCCTCCACAGGCAGAGGGCCTTGTTCTTCATCATCTTCCATCTTCCCTTCCAGAGCATCATCTGGGGTTACAGCTTTCTTGGCCACCTGTGCCTTAGTTTTCTCCATAATCTTGGCGATTTCAGCAACCACAGAGTCTAAGTTTACTTTGGCCATCAGTTCTTCGCCAAATCCTTCCTTGGATTTCCTAAAAGCTTTGGTTAATGCAGCAGTCAAAGCTCCCGAGATCACTTTTGTAGCTTCGACACAGGTCTTCTTTTCATCTTCTTCCTCGGCCACCTCTATGGTTTCTGCTATCACTTCAGATGATTCTCCTTTCAAAATTTCAGATTCAGTAATTTCTTCCTCCATCATTACAAGGGTTACTGGCTCTTCCTGGCTTTTCTCAAAATCCACAACATCTACAAAGATCTCAAAACCAGGGTGCTCGACATTTCCAACCAGCACCGGTTCAGCTTGGCCCTTGTAAAGGCTTTCTCCTGCCTTCAGAAATGACTTCATCATGACCTTGCCATTCTTGCCCTTTTTCAGATTCTTCTGTTCGGATGACCCCTCTACATAACCACGGTCGTACTGCTTTGACTTTCCCGAGTCAATCTTGAATTCTGGCACACCTTGAAAATTAATCCCGAGTCCCATTCCCGGGACAAAGTTCAGCTTGTACAGATATCGGGATAGCCACTCCGGTATGTAGTTCTCATAAAGGACCATAGGGGCATCTGTGGTTTCTCCCTCCTTAATGACAGCAATTTGGAATCCACCAAAAGGAACCACTCCTTCATCCACTGCAGCTACCATCGACTGGGCATCCGCCTCAACGGTCACAATCCTATCATTCATAGAGAATTTAATCTTCTGATGCAATGTGGAAGGAACACCTCCCAAAGGATGGAACCAGGGCCTTCCAAGCAATAAGGAGAATGTGACCGGGATATCGATCACTGTGAAGACAACCATGGACTTAATGGGTCCAACCTCCACTTCTGTTTCGAAGGTCCCTATCACTGTTCTTTTAGAATCATCATATGCCCGAATGACTGTCGAGGACCTCTTCCACACTTCTTCATTCATGCCTAGAAACGGTAACATATTCAGCGGGCATATATTCAGAGCCGAGCCGTCATCCACCATAACACACGGCATCACCTTATCCATGATATAGGCTCTAATGTAAAGAGCCTTGTTGTGGGCCTTTCCTTTTGCTGGTAGGTCTTTCTCAGAGAAAACAATGTTAGGAGCTCCAGCATGGACTTTGTCTAGCAAGCAGCACATAGCCTCTGGTGAAGCTATAGGGGAGACTTCAATTTCTGATAGCTTCTTCACTAAAGCCTCCTTATGCTCTTTGGAGGTCATAAGCAGATGCCACAAACTGGCTTGTGTAGGGGTCTTCTTCAACTGGGAAATGACCAAGTCTTCTTTCTCGACTCTTTCTGGTGCCGAAGTGCTGCCCGACCCATTCATCGGTGCTTTATCTTTCGTCTGATCTGCCGGCTGATATACCCTTCCACTTCGGGTCACGTGCTACACTTCTTGAATTTTCAGCTTTTCAACAGCTGGGGTTTGACTGCTTCTCTTTTGTCAAATTCCTCGTACTCATCTTCGGAGTCAAGGTCATCCAGACTTATGGGTTTGATCTCCTTACACCCCTCCTTTTTCTCACACTCGGGCTCCACTTCGGGTTCCCCTACCGCCACTGCCTGAATCGCAGGGTTCGCCTACAAAACTTGGGCAAATATAAAGTTAGCCGGCAACCCTGACTGAACCATATTAACTCGCTTCTCGAATGCCGGCAGTGGGTTAGTTTTAGTGCTAGGTTTAAGTGGTTCTTACATCTTTCCCTCGTCGATAAGCTTCTGGATAGCATCCCTTAGCTTGTAGCAGTTATTGGTTCGATGGCCTGTCACCACATGATAAGTGTAGAAGTTATCCTTGTCAGCTTCAGGTGGGATCTCAAATGGCCTCAAGGACTGTAGTAGGCCACCATTCCTACACTTGGCGAATATCTTTGCCAAAGTAAGAGTCCAGGGTGTTATGCCTTGTCCTCCAGGACCCCTATTCTGGTTGCCTTGCTGCTAATTCACAGTAGCCACCTCAACCTGCTTCACCTCCGATGATTGCCCCTGCTTGCCGCTGGCACTTGAACCAGACCCACTGCTAGACCCAGATGCTGCGGTTGATCTATACCCTGTACTTCTTCCCCCTTTCTGACCAGTTGGCTTCTCCTCTTCATCCCTTTCTATCTTCATGGCCATGCTATAGACTTCACTAAGCTCTTTGAAGGGATGGAATTTCATGTTGTTCTTGAAAATGTCTTTGCTGCCATCAATGAGCTTCTGTATGAGCTCGTCTTCATCAAGACGGTTCTTTAGGAGGATCATCTTGTTCATCCACCTCTGGTAGTATTCGTCAAAGAGCTCATTGAATTTCTGCTTCACCCTCTCCAAATCATACAGCTTCACTTGGATTTTGGTGTTGAAGCTGTAGTATTTGATGAAGGCTGCTGACAATACCTCCCAGTCAGATTGCTCCTCCTCTGACAGTGAGTTATACCATCCCAAAGCACCTCCCTCCAGTGTGGTGGGGAAAAGATAAATCAATTGTTGCTTTGTAGCGCCTGCTGTCAGCATAACCCGGGCATATAAATTCACATAGGCCTCCGGCGAGCCCATTCCTTTGTAAGTGGGGACTTTCGGCACTTGGATGCCGATAGGAAACGTCTCGATGCCCCTACTGATCATGGCATCAACGTTCACCCCCTTCTTGGATTCAGCACTGATCTCGACCCCCTTCTTCAACTGGGCCATGACCTCGTCTAATTCAGAACACTTTGCCTTCATCTTTTGTTCCATAGCTGCTTCTATCTCCTGCAGCTTTTCAAGGCTAGTTGAAGCGTCACCACCATGTTGAGATGACTCAGCTTCTTTTTCCTTCCCGGTTCCCCTATCACCAGCCTCACCAGCTTCTCTAACCACTGCCCTCATTTCTTCCTTTAACATGTCGCGGAAATCCTGCGACCTGAAGAAATCTCTCAAAACATCATCCATACTCGGTGTCTGCTCCACCATGTTCACTCCTTCCCCAGACTCAGAATCACTGTCACTCTCAACTACCCTCTGTCTCCTAGCCGCCCTTGAAGCTTGGGATCTTGTCCAAGGTCGCTCTAGTGTATTCTGCTTAGGAGTAGACAGGAGGTATTAGGGTCGTGAATGAATGACGTGATATGACATGAAAATTAAGGCATTGAGTATGCTTGAAATGAATGGAGTGGAATTATGTATGAAATGTTGATATGAATGTTTTCTTTTTATTATCTTTCTTCTTTCGAGGCATTCCAAAAACACCCAATGTTTATGCAAAAACGTCACGTGTGGGCCGTCACACAGACAAAACTTCGGCGCCTGTGGGGCACCTAAAGAATTCGTGAAATGGTCGCGTGTATACCGGCACACGGACAGAGTTTTGACGCTTTGTAGGTCTATGAGATGATATGGAATGGTCCATGGGCCAGGCCCGTGGACAAGGTTTTAATGCTTTTGAGCACATGATATGGTGTTATGAGAAAGTCACGTGTATCAAGGACACAGACAAGGATTCGGCATTCGAGGAATGCCTTTCATGATTTGGCGATGTTATGGGCCTATATGTATACTATCGGGCACTCGGGGAGTACCTTAAATGGTGAATTAATGTCACAAAGTGGTCGGATGTGGACCACAGTGCTATATGATGTTTATGATAGATGGGTGTGATGTCATGAAATGCATCGTGTAAATTATTACACGAAAATGGGCCTAAGGCTGTTGTGGCTTTTATTAAATGAAATGATCTTGGCGAAATGGCCGAATGCAATCCGGTACATTAGCAAAACACAGGTAATTTTGGGTACCTGATATGTTATGAAATGGAATGGGATGGTTATGATAGGCGTCCTTGAAATGCCCCTTAATTTAATTTAAGCGAAATGTAGTGAATGAACATTGTTGGGAATTAATCGCATAAAAAAAATACGCAGCGGAAAGAAAACGGATTAATCCCCACAAGGATCCATGTATATTGCATTTAATTGGAAGGAGGGTTAAAGAATTACCTCTTAATTCTTTGTAGGTTTTGAATCAAAAGAACCAAAGCAGATTCCCTCTACAGTTGATCCACATCGAGCAATTGACTCACCGCGTGCTAGCGCCGGGATCGTAGAACAGTTCTTCGAATGAGAAGGTGAAAAATTGATATTTTTCACTTTTTGGCCAAAACAATTTTCGGCCATTTTTTGGAGAAAATGGGGCTGCTACTATTCCCTTAGTTTGGCTGCCGAAAAATCTTCTCAATTTGTAGGCTAGGGTTTTTCCTTTTATTATTAACTTATAATTGTAATTAAATACTATATTTAATTATAATTATAAATTAGCCCCCATAAGTTTTATTAATTCTCAATTAATATTAAACTTAGTCAATTCTCCATCATATACACATATGTATGTAAAATTAATTATATCTCCATATAATATAATTAGCATACTTTATGCTATATTAATCTTATTAATATTTACATACATACATACATATATATATATACACATATACGTAAATGTATATTATAATTAATTATATCACCATATAATATAATTATAATATACATATATATATATATAGCATACTTTATGCCATAAATATATTAATCTTATTAATATGTTCATGTGTATATACATATACATGTAAATATATATCTTTATATATATTTAATTTCTCATCAATAATAAATCATTATCTCATAATGATTTATCCCCGAATTAAGTGAATCTCATTTTGCTCTTTGTGTGTGACCCCGTAGGATCATATAAATTGGCAATGAGGAAATTACCATAATGCCCTCATAAGTCATAAGCGGACTCTAGCAAGCCATTATGACTACCCAATTCATATGATTGGTATAATCCAATAAACCTACTTATAGAATGTGTCATATTCCCTTTTGTCTCTTGATATCATGACTAATTATAAGACATGGTACACTTGTCAATCTTATATAAATTAATCATATGCTTTCTCGATCTCAAAGTAAACTGTTCAGACAAATCAATTGATACTCTTATCAATTATTTGAGCACGGCCATGCATTTAACAGTCTTACTTATCGAGGGGCCCAGTGATATCGCTCTCTTGTTAGAGAGGGACAAAATCCCATATCTGTCACTCACATCCCTAAGCATGAGTCATATTGTACCCAACCACAGCCTTTATAACTACTCTGTTACAAGCAGCGTTTGACTGCGTCAAAGCACAGCATGAATTCATCCCGGAATCCATGGTGACCTCAGGTCAAAGGAATCAGCGAATGACACTACTATAATCAAGATCAGTTGTGACACATGACCATGAACTTGATCTCATAGTGGGTCTCCAGTAACATGTTCTCCAACATATTACCCGTGAGTATAATCTGTATCTGTATACACTATATTCATCTTATGAATATCCATTATCACTCACACTAGTCTTAGTTTGTTATTATTCCCATAATAACAATCGACTAGGGATATTTAGAATAACACGATTTATTCATGGATACTTATCATAAATGCTAACATACAAACATAAATGACAATATTAATCTACATTAGATTAATCTTAGAAGTCAAATTACATAATCCAATATTGGCCTTAGGGCACAATCTCCAACAATCTCCCACTTGCACTATGGCCAATCATACATGTATCTTATACCCATTGACCTACATGACTTTCATGTATTCACTTGTGCAGGAGTCTTTGTCAGTGAATTATTAATTTTCGCTTCCGTTGTTACTTTACACATTTTCACTCTCTCTTTAGAGACAGCCTCTCTAAATTAGTGAAAAAAACGCCTAAGTATATGCTTGTGTCATACAAGGTTCTTACGCATTGAACTATTGTCCCTACAATAGTCTCACAGGATAAGCAATGCTTAGAACAAAACACAACATTTTGTGATGAACTTCTTCATCCAAAATTTCCTTTACATCATATGTAACAATATACTTTGACGACTATTATAGATATTTAGCTATATCGTTTTATTTTGAACCTTTCAAAATCATAACATCTCTTTTTAAGAGAATACTAGATCTCGACTGATATATTGCAACTAATTGCAATCAGTTGTATATGTGCAACTATTTACACAGTTATCATAAGCAAGCTTCTATTAAGTCTTTTATATTGAACGCTTTCAATGCTTTGACTTAAGCCAAAACATTCTTTTAGATCTATCTGTATAGATTCCAATTTCAAGAATACAGGCAGTCATGCTTAAAACATTAACTGAAATTACTTTCTTAGCCAAGATTTTACTTCTTGCAAGGTAAGAATGTTATTTCCAACAAGCAATATGTCATCCACATATAGCATTAGGATGCCGATATGCTCCCACTAATCCTTTTGAAACACAATATTCACCATCCTTTTGATAAAATCAAACCATTTGATTTCTTTATCAAAACTATGACTCCAACTATTTGATGCATGTTTTGATTCTTATAAGAATCTTTGAAACTTGCATACGCTACTTAAATTCTTTGGATGCTCAAAACTTTGGGTTGTGTCACGTACACATCCTCAATCATGTTTTCACGTAGAAAACAGATTTTGATATCCATTTGCCATATTTTATAATCATATTATGCGGATATGGCAACAAGAACTCAATAAGACTTGATCATGATTAATGATGAAGGAGGATTTCATCATAGTCCTACTATGAATTTGTTCGTATCCTCATAGTCACTACTATGAATTTGTTTATAACCCCTTTTGTCACTAGTCGTGCTTTATAAGTTTGAAGATCACCATTCATGTCGGTTTTCAATTTGAAGACTCATTTGCAACCATTGCATATACATCTTCTAAAAGATTTATCAAAGTCTATACTTTGATTGTCAGACATGGACTTATCTTCAACCTTTGTAGCATCAAGTCACTTATTAGATTCAAAATCTAACATTGCTTCTTCATAAAAGAAGACTTATTCCAATCTAGTAAAACTACATCATGATTTTGAGAAATCCATATCTCTCCTATTCATGTCGTATTCTACTAGACTTTCATTGGACTTGTGTAATTTCAACAATGATCATGAAACCATTTCCATGTTCCTCTTCAACGTTAATGTCACTTTGTGAATTACGAGTTTTGTAGGTGTACTTTACTCCCACTAACTCTTCTAGAAATTAACTCCCTCTTCAAGGGGAAACCATTTCTAGCTACAACTACTTTGTATCCCAAAGAAACACAGGAGTAACAACTCCTACTTTCCTTTTTGAGTAATCCACAATACGACATTTAAATTTAGGTGCCAACTTATTCGAAATAAGCTTTACAGCCCTAAACTTATTCAATGAAACAACTTGGGTCTCTTACCCAACCATATCTCATATGTTGATTCATGAATTGTTTTAGACGGAACAATATACACAGCTGCTTTAATGGCATATTCTCGAGAAAACGATGATCAACTTGACTTCATCATAGATTGAACTATATCTGTATAGAGTTCGACTACTCCCTTTTCGACACAACTTCCTTTGTGGCGTAATTGGAGGAGTTAATTGTGAGACAGTCCCACAATCTCTAAGATGATTGTCAAAATCTTGACTCAAATGTTCACCACTTGGATCATATCTAAGTGACTTTACTATCATGTCAAGATACTTCATACTCCTTTTACAAGCTTTTGAACACTTCAAAAGTTCCAAACTCGTGTTTCATTTGATACTCTTATCTAGTGAAAAGTTCCATAAAGGTAATGAAGTATTAAAACCTTCTTTAGCAGTTGATTTATAATTCATATACATCCACATGTATAATGCTTAATAAATCGATTATTCTTTAACTAATTTTAGCAAAGAACCACTTTTGTCATCTTTTATAATAAACAACATTCGCATGATTCAAGATGATTCATAATCTCATGAATCCAAAAGTCCATTCTTATGGAGTTTCAAAATGCGACTTTGCTTATGTCTCCAAGACGACACTGCCAAAATAGGTTGAATCAAACCGTTTGATTCGATCCTTACAGTATTTATGTTACGGATGGGCTCCACATATAAAGACAATTATGTAAATCTGTATTTCATAATCATGTCTTTATTAAGTTTATAATTCACAATTATAAAATAAACAACATTTGTTCACTCAAAACAACGAGCCCAATAGGCAACAAGAGTTCATAACTTACATGTAAAAGTTCATAACTTTTAACCAGAAGTTCATAACTTCCAAGTAACAACCTTTGCTACTCTTGCCTATTCGTATTCTACCTTTCACCTTCATAAGGTTTCTACTTAAGTTGAGATTCTTCATATTCTACTAATATGAAATCCACCACGGTATCTAATACCTTTGATATAGAAACAAAAGTAGAATAATTGATAAATACTTAAGGTAGCAGTCTTACTGCCTTTCATCTTTTCATAGTTCTCCAAACAAAGTTTGCTATTTTCATTCTAATGAACGATTCATTCTAGAAATGGCAACATCCTTCTTTTGGAGATCTCTCTGTGCCAACAGCTTTGGTCTTTAAAACATGTTTCACCCGAACCTTTCGGTCTTTATGCTTTTCGACCTTCCTTTTATCCTTTCCTTTTGAACCATAAGCACACAATTCGAGGCGGGCTTATCCTTTATGGATAACTTAACATTCTTTTGCATCCTATGCAACTAATTCACAATTTTCCCCATGTCATTCAAATGATAGTTCATCACCAATGACTATCAATTAATGAATTCAAGATCACATCTTAATGCCCTTTTGGAGGCCAATGAGAAAATGTTGCCTCAAACACTTATCTTTTCTTGCTCACTAACTGATGGAACATTTCCATTTGTGATGTATCATATATCTCAAGTAAAACTTCCACGTACGGAAGAATTGGTGGCAAGTGTAAGATAACAAAATTTAACAGAGTCCCTTCGATGCTTCAAGTAAGCATCTTTTATACTCGTGTTACAATTGCTAGTGGTTCATTGGGCAAAAGGATTATTGAGAACATATGATTCCTTTTGATTTGAGAACAATTCTCAATGTTCAATAACAATCGAGATCAAGGTAATAGTAATTATAACTACAATAAAGCGTGTAAAGATTTTAGTTAAATGCTCCCACTTAAATTATAAAACCCTTTAAAATATTTAAGTGGGTGAAGATCCAAAATCCATACTTAACCATAGCACTGCTTTGGCATGTCCCTATGATTAAATATAATTTCGGTAGGCAAAGACTCAAAATCATGCTTTAAACCATTTAAACATATTTTGGATGTGCACTTCTTTGCCAATTGCATCATTATGCAACTCTTATAATTTATGAGATGTATGATATCATATATCATATTTAATTGTATGTTACTCATCTCATCTTTGCCTCGGGCTCAAACACCATTTTGATTAACCCTTTGTTAAACCAATTACAACACAATGAGAATCACCATTTCTCATATTATCGCTTCGCTAAGGTCACAACATGCGTACCCGCTTTGGCGTGGCTACCATGATGCGAACATAGTACTTGACTAGTGTTATACGTAATTGGGTGGCAAATATAAACTTCATAAGTTTATTTAGGGTTTGTTAAATCCTGTGATTTTAATTGTATCATATACAATTCATGGCATTAATATTAATCATACTTTTGTTAATATTAATTAGCATGGCATCTTATGGCATACAATTGTCTAGCATGCATATAGAATATCTAGCATGGCATCACATGGCATCTAAATAAAATAAAGCATGCATATGACTCGAACCGTGTTATGGTATGGTTTAAATCTACATTGATTTTCATAGGCCAATATGAAAATCAACAAGGTCATATCCTAGGTGGCAGCATCCATCACATGGTCATTGCACCGCCTCTTGGATCCGCCTCCACGTCCTTGCTTCTAAGCACCATCTCATGGATTTATATTTTACAAAAAATTGCAACCTATACAATTTTTCTAGTAAAATAAATTTTACATATCATAAATTGCATCCTATACAATTTATCTAGTAAAATTAAAATTAAAATTTACATAAATACAAACGACTCGCAGGTCGTATTTATATAAAACCATAATAAATAAAATAAAGCATCCACGGGGTCCAAAACCATACCATAACACCATGCATAAAATTATCAACAATAATTTTATATCTAAAAATATTTAGGGTTCAAAGTGGTAAAATACAATCACATTGTATTTAGAATTAATTAATTTGGAAAAATTCGTAAATATGAGAAACAATTTTCCACACTTAAAACGAAAAAGGGGGTAAAAACTGTCGGACAGCAGGCTCATCGGGCTGCGCATACTGCGCGCAGCCCATGCTGCGTAAGCAGCATGCTGCTTACGCAGCACGGCAATTGCAAATTGCAATTGCAAGTTGCAATTGCAATTTGCAATTGCAATTAGTATTCTGGGCATTATGCCCAGAATACGAACTGTAGCATTTCTTTTTTTTTTTTTTTTTTTTTTTAATTAAATTGAATTGAAACAATTTCAATAAAAACCCATGAATCAAATTCATGATTCCAAAAACCCCTTAAACATTCCAAATCATTAACATAAAATCATTCACAATGATTAATCAATAAAATCAAATTTTATTTTGTTATTCACAATAACATAGAACCCTAAATAAAACATACAAACTCCTAACAACAATTTTGATCCAATCAAAATCATACAAACCCTAACATGCAATTTTGATCCAATCAAAACATAAATCCAATTCAATCAAAATACAAGTGGCTCTGATACCACTGTTGGGAATTAATCGCATAAAAAAAATACGCAGCGGAAAGAAAACGGATTAATCCCCACAAGGATCCATGTATATTGCATTTAATTGGAAGGAGGGTTAAAGAATTACCTCTTAATTCTTTGTAGGTTTTGAATCAAAAGAACCAAAGCAGATTCCCTCTACAGTTGATCCACACCGAGCAATTGACTCACCGCGTGCTAGCGCCGGGATCGTAGAACAGTTCTTCGAATGAGAAGGTGAAAAATTGATATTTTTCACTTTTTGGCCAAAACAATTTTCGGCCATTTTTTGGAGAAAATGGGGCTGCTACTATTCCCTTAGTTTGGCTGCCGAAAAATCTTCTCAATTTGTAGGCTAGGGTTTTTCCTTTTATTATTAACTTATAATTGTAATTAAATACTATATTTAATTATAATTATAAATTAGCCCCCATAAGTTTTATTAATTCTCAATTAATATTAAACTTAGTCAATTCTCCATCATATACACATATGTATGTAAAATTAATTATATCTCCATATAATATAATTAGCATACTTTATGCTATATTAATCTTATTAATATTTACATACATACATACATATATATATATACACATATACGTAAATGTATATTATAATTAATTATATCACCATATAATATAATTATAATATACATATATATATATAGCATACTTTATGCCATAAATATATTAATCTTATTAATATGTTCATGTGTATATACATATACATGTAAATATATATCTTTATATATATTTAATTTCTCATCAATAATAAATCATTATCTCATAATGATTTATCCCCGAATTAAGTGAATCTCATTTTGCTCTTTGTGTGTGACCCCGTAGGATCATATAAATTGGCAATGAGGAAATTACCATAATGCCCTCATAAGTCATAAGCGGACTCTAGCAAGCCATTATGACTACCCAATTCATATGATTGGTATAATCCAATAAACCTACTTATAGAATGTGTCATATTCCCTTTTGTCTCTTGATATCATGACTAATTATAAGACATGGTACACTTGTCAATCTTATATAAATTAATCATATGCTTTCTCGATCTCAAAGTAAACTGTTCAGACAAATCAATTGATACTCTTATCAATTATTTGAGCACGGCCATGCATTTAACAGTCTTACTTATCGAGGGGCCCAGTGATATCGCTCTCTTGTTAGAGAGGGACAAAATCCCATATCTGTCACTCACATCCCTAAGCATGAGTCATATTGTACCCAACCACAGCCTTTATAACTACTCTGTTACAAGCAGCGTTTGACTGCGTCAAAGCACAGCATGAATTCATCCCGGAATCCATGGTGACCTCAGGTCAAAGGAATCAGCGAATGACACTACTATAATCAAGATCAGTTGTGACACATGACCATGAACTTGATCTCATAGTGGGTCTCCAGTAACATGTTCTCCAACATATTACCCGTGAGTATAATCTGTATCTGTATACACTATATTCATCTTATGAATATCCATTATCACTCACACTAGTCTTAGTTTGTTATTATTCCCATAATAACAATCGACTAGGGATATTTAGAATAACACGATTTATTCATGGATACTTATCATAAATGCTAACATACAAACATAAATGACAATATTAATCTACATTAGATTAATCTTAGAAGTCAAATTACATAATCCAATATTGGCCTTAGGGCACAATCTCCAACAAACATGTCACACAATATGCAAATGGCTGCATAAAAATGTGGGTTAGGATGCATAACATACATAATGATGTTATGTATGCTATGTCAAAAATAAAATGCTAATCACACAAGTTTAATGTTATGGCTGAAAAAGAAATCGTTAGTATGGATGACAAGCGAATGAATTAATGTTTTACACACAAAATAAAATGCAAATGGCTGCATAAAAATATGGGTTAGTATCACACAAAAATGTTTATGTATGATATGTCACATGAATGGAAATGGTGATTATGATATGTTATGTATGCGTAGGTAGCAATGGCGATGTGTCATGAGATGGTGAAGAACACATAGCAAGCAAAACGAATTCTTCCAACCTTATTCCTCCAACGTGGTCGGTCTAAAAAATTCTAACCGAGTCCTAGGTGTGGTTCACTTCGATCACCAACCGGGGGTGATGAAGGCGCGATTTATTATCATTATTCACACAATTATTTTGGTGTCCTAAGGGAATCCAACTAGAGATGCCTATATGGGTTCGGTCAGAGTCGGGATAACATCAAGGTTCTCATAGCAAGATATACTCCTCACTTCTCCCCACTCAAGGGTCCTAGCGAAGGGGTTCGTATGAGGCTATGAGTGGTGTTTTGTATTCGTGCCCCTAAGACCAGGAGGAACTTAGGCGACACTTCAACAATCCACTGCGCTATAAAAGGATACCTAATCTAGCAAGAAATGGCTAACTAAAAATGCAAATAAAACACCAAAAGAGAATCATCCGCCTTATTTTAATTAGACACTTTTTAGGGCTTGTCAAAATTCTTTTAAGTTTTTAAGAAAACTTTTTAAAGAAATCCCCAGCAGAGTCGCCACTGTGAGCGGACGAAGCATTTTCGACGGGACGCGGGACTCCCTTTCGGAATGGGGCGCCATGATCTCGGGCGGGTCCCTCCCTCGCGTGGGGTTTTTATAATGGAAATTCGCGTTTTGGAAAATAAATGGAATTAATGCATAAAAGAACTGAGACCTAAGTCTCGATGGATGTTGTAGAGTCGCCACCCGGCTCAGCTCAACCGGGAAATTCTTATGTAGCTGAACCGGACAAACGGCCGCTACACTATCCAGAGATTCGGGTCCGGACAAGTCCCTTATTTCGTGTCTAATTAAAATAAATATTGCCAATGTTCTCGAATGGTATTTCACAATCTAAAGTCAATTTTATTGAATATAAAAGGCATACAGCGCGCATACAAAATATTTAATACAAAAATAAGGAAAAGGAATAAATATTAATTGGCTTACAACCAAATCGAATAGAAAAATAAAAACTCTCGCCTCACTTATACAATCGCCTATATACACGAGGATCTAGAAAAATACAACCGCCTAGGATACACGATTCAATCTATTAAATTACATCCAAAATAAAAATAAAAATAAAAAGAAATTAAAAGCTGCAAAACAGAGGGTTAGCACAATATATACAACACGCCACAAGTTGGACTCAAATAGACAGAATGGGAAATCAAGAGTTGGGGGCATGCATTTAGGGGATAACCGGGTTGGCTCGGCTAGCCGGTCCGATTAGACCTGGAAAACATTTTAAAACGTCCCTGTATTTTGGTTTTGTGGGAAAATCATTTTGAAACCAATTTTTTCGGTTTACATGCATTTTTATATATTACGTGGGTCGGTCTTCGGGAGAACTGGGTCTCCGTCGTTGAATTGTTCTAAATGCAAATTTACTAAAAATTGAATCTATGGTCGTGAAGCACACAACAAAATTAATTTTGATGATTTTTGGGGTTTTCTAATTTTTTGGGATTTTTTTACGGATAAAAGCTGAAATTCTGATTTTGGAACAAGGATTACAGTCGTGCGATTGTAATCAGTTCAGGATCAGAATTTCACCAAAAATTCATTCTGAATCAAAAACTTAAGAAAATCAACTGGAAATTGAGAACAGTCGTGCGACTGTATATACAGTCGTACGACTGTTCATGAAAACCAAGAACAGTCGTACGACTGTTCTTAATTTCCAGAAACAGAAATACGAAAATGCAGCAGAAAACGCACAAAACTCACTTCAAACACCCAGAAAGCAAGAAAAAGTGTAAGGAAAAGAAGTGTCTACTTTTTTAGAAGCTAATCCAAGTCGTTTTGACCCCTGGCGTCGCTCCGATCCCAACAAATTCGCACTTTTTCCTTTGGAGTTGAAGTTGAGAGCTTTTTGTCCAAAAATCCAAATTGCAAGGGATTCTGATGATTTAAGTCCGGATTCTTGATTTGGTTGTGAAGTTAATTGATTAACCTAGGGATTTCTAACAAGTTTTAACCTTAATTTCGAGAAATTGAAGAAAATAAAAGAGGAAGAAATGAATTTTTTGTGGTTTTTTTTTCTCTCTTTTCTCTTTCTCTCTCTAAATTTCTTTTCACCAGAAATCTCATCCTCCCTACTTTCTCCATTTTCTTCTCCCTTTATCTCTCTGATTTTTCGCTTGCTTGCTGCAATAATCGGAGCAATTAATGCTCCTCCTTTCTCTCCTCCATTTTCTGCTGCAGAGGTATGGGCTTCTGCAATTTTTCCGACATTACAGTCGTACGACTGTAATTTTTAAATTACAGTCGCATGACTGTAATTATTGTCGTACGACTATAAACTTTTTTTTTTAAGTATAGAAAATTCCGGCGCTTACAGCGTTGCTCGACCCTCTGCTCCAACCGATTCGGATCATCCTGACCCGTAACCTCATCAACCCTTCGCTCTCTCCTCGGCGGCATGGTGATGCTAGGGTTTAGGAATTCGGCTCTGATACCAACTGATGCAGCGGAAACTCGAACAAAAGATGCTAAAATCCGTTGATCGCGTATGATGCCAGAAATTAGCTTTGTACTAATTGAATTTCACAAAATTCACAAAAGCAGGAAAAGGGAATTAAATCCGAAATTTTTATGAATCAAGAAAACTGTTTACCATTGAGAAATACATGTCTATTTATAGGCTACAAATAAACCGACCCAAAATAGGAAAATCCCATCCTAAACAGAGTTCTAGTCAAACAAAGAAACCAAAACAAAAAAGGAAAAAAAGAAATAAAAACCGAAAACTTCTCGAAAAAGGCCTAAAATCAGTAAATCGCGTTTTGCTCGTTGGCCCGATTCCAATAAAGTTAGGCTCAAAAATCACTGAAATCGGATAATTTTTCGGATTTTACTATTCACCATAAAATTTGCTCAAGAAGGCTATAGCTTGCTCTTCTACATCAGGTATGCTTCTTGTTGAGATTAGTTTTCTTATGGAGCAGGCACCTACTCTTTGGTGTGATAATCTTAGTGCCACTTATCTTACTGCCAATCCCATCTTTCATCACTGCACCAAGCATTTGGAGTTGGACTTCCAACTATTTAGGGAGCGTGTTGCATTTAAACAGTTGGATGTTCGTTACATCTCCACCGATGATCAAGTGGCGGATATTCTCACCAAGCATCTCTCCCGGTAGCGTTTTCGTATCTCAGCTCAACTTGCGGGGGAGTGATAGAGTTTATATAATCTGTTCCAATTGTAATTATTCCCTTGTACACAATCTATATAATCAATGAAATGCCTCTCCACACTTTAGGAGAGAATTCCACAAACCCTAATTCTATCTGTTAGCACCAAGCATCAAGATATCTTGCATTTTCTTTATTATAAAAGTAAGAACTCTTAATTAAACATACAAAAGAAACTCAAAGAAGACAGATTGATCAATCGTAAAAGTGAACTTAGCGTATCTGAATAACCACAATTAAAAAGAGATTTATGAGGTAAACCTTTAGAAGCAGGAAAACAAAGGCACTCCGTATCTACCCATCCGAAAAGTCCAGGCTACTTTATTAATGAAAACATTCGAATCCCAAGGAGGATCATTCTGAACCCGGTGAAAAAAAAAACAGAAAGAACATTAATCAAATGTTAGAAATACAAGCCCACAGATGCCTCTTTGAAACCTCTTCTTGATGATTGCCAGGTGTAAGAATGATGGATAAACTAGAATCATAGTTTAGATCCTTACAATTTAATAACTCCTTGCAAATATATTAAGCTTTTTTAATTAATTAATTATGTATATTCCTGTTTTTCGAATAGTATGCGATTCAATGCTCATTGTTTGTCTTCCTATGAATTTTTCCTCTGTGACAATTAATATGACAAAACATAGACAATGCATATGCTACATAGTCTAAATTTTATTTGTTTTATCCTATTTACTGTCTAAACTTTTGGGATTGAAATTTGACCAGGTTACTAGAGCAATATAATATGTGATTCAAAGCTCATTGTTTGTCTTCCTGTGAAATTTTCCATTGTGATAATCAATACGACAATATATATACAACACATGCTACATAGTCTAAATTTTTATTTATTTTAGCCTATTTACTGTTTATGTGCTCAACATTTGTATCCTTGTATTACTTGTTGGCTAGCACTGCTGCAATGAGGATGGCATGACGAGGCCTCTTTTGTTGGTGACTGCTTCTGTTGACTGAATAATACTGAAAAAACCAATAAGTGTCGATGCTGATCTGAAATTAGTTGGTGTAGTTACATGGGTTGGTCGGTCATACATGGAAATTCAGTTGGAAGTGACTCAATCAACAAAAGTTATTCTGGTAATTGTTCAATGCAATCTACAATATGATCTATTAGATGCTTGTCTGTGTTCCCATCTTTAATCAAGGGTTGATGCCCTTAAAGAAGAGGTGGTTAGGAATCATTTTAAAATTTTAGATTTTGGTACATAATATTTAGGTGTTTGGAGGAAGCTGCTTTTGAAACTCAAAGTGTCTATTTAGTTGATAACGAGTTATAGTCCAAGTAGAATGGAATGGTATGTGTTTCTTGCTAAATCCAGCTTTCATATACTGAAGTCCGTGTCATCTATACCCGTGCCAGTTTGGCCTTGTATTTGCTAATCCAAAGGCTATGTCCGATGCTTTTATGCTAAGTTTGTTAAGGCAAAATGTAATAAAATGGAATTAAATCCACAGTTTTACACTATGGTGTTAATTCCATTGCATTGGATTACCAAACAACAAATTGGTGTGTTTTAAATCTTCAAGCTGTGCACAGAAGTTTAAAATCAATGTCGATGATCCTTTTACGTTTAAGGCATAAAAATGCATCCAGAAAACAGTTAGCTTTTATAGAATATGTTAGGATCCATTTTATTTGTTGTAATGTAAGTAAAATATTTATAGTCAGCATGAAATATTGTTGGAGGAAAGAGGATTTTACCTAAACAAAGAATAATACAAATGCTAAGAAATGACACTCAAACCTTACCAATTATATTTCTCTCTATTACTTGATAAATTACAAATGAAAATCTGCTCTATTTATAGAGCTGAATTACAATTCTAAACCATTCAATTCTTGTGATTAATAAGCAAACACACAATGTACACCACAACCACAAATTTCCAATTCCTATTTGCTACCACAAATGATACCTAATGCAATTATCCACCCCATGTCACCTATCCATAAGAATTAGGGTTAAAAAAAAAAAATCGTGGTTTCACTTTTTTTTGCAAATAAAGGACTGTGGTTGTTTTTGTTAAAAAAAGAGGATTGTGTTTTAAAATGTTAAGAAAGAAAGAATAACTAAAATTAAATCATAACATTACATAAGGTATTCTTATTTATTTTGAACTCAAAATTTTCAAGTTGGTTAATAAAAATACAATAGATATCAATGATAAATTTTGAAAATTTTTGAAAAGTGCAAATATTTTTCTAAATTAAATAATGATAATAAATTTTAAAAAATCATACAAATTGAAAAATCTTCGCAAAAAATTCAAATCTTGATGTAAAAAATTCTTAAATAATAACATAAATTATTTGTGTGTTAAATAACCAATAATACCCTCCGCTATATCATCATTTTTAACGGAAAAATATTAGTTGTCCTTTTTTTATTAACATTTTTAAACACAGTCCTCATTTTTTAACAAAAAAAAAAAACACAATTTTTTATTTGCAAAAAAAGTAAAACCACAATGTTTTTTTTGTAATTTTCCCTAAGAATTATTTGTTTGCATAAAAAACACACAATTAAGATTTCTCATCTTATGTAATTCAAACCAAATCATGTGCACTTGTCGAGCTATACATGTCCCATTCTTCAACACTCTTTTATTTTATAATTCTTTTGAGTAATTAAGTTTAATTAATGTTGGTTTTAGGTCTGCCCATTACATTTTGGAATGACAGGGATTAAACTATAATTGTGATAAATTACAAGGACCAAATATGTAATTTACAAGGACCAAATGTGTTATTTAGACTAACCCTATAAATAGATGGAAGTTGGGATTTCCTCTATAAATAGAGAAGTTGTTTCTCTATTTCATTTACACGTAAAACGCTCCTAGAGAGAACACTCGAAACGAAAACATACTTTTCAATCGTCAGAAGAATTCACGGATAAAGCCCGTACTCAGTGTATTCGTACATTCGTAAGAAAGGCAACTAGAATGATCCGGTCTCCCATGTTGATCAAAATCAATCCATAAACAAGTTTTCTGCTGCATATAAACTGTAAGTCCGTTTATTTATATTGTTTACGAGATCTGTGCATTTGTTGTACGGTCATTCTATATACAAAATATGATTTCATTGGTATCATAGCCCTAAAGTTCAAAGATTGATGTGTTCAAATCTTGATTTCTAGTGATCCGTGAATAGAACAAGTTTTTGTTCGTTTCGATATGGTTTTGCATTGAATTTTAGTGTCAAAATGATACTGTATTTGATCCAACAGTATAAAGTGTCAAAATTTTTTGTTAGATTTTTGAAATTCTGATCACACCACTAAAATTAGCACGAAAAATCAGTCAGAATCTCAAATTTCACGGCCAACGGAGCCTCGGAAGGCGGCACATGGACCACACGTGCCACCACTACGGCTGGAATTGGCAGCAAGAGCGGTTAAGAGGATTCTGGATTGAGAGACATGTGGCGTAATGCGATTGGACAGTTTCAATGGTTGAAAAGTCAAACTGTCAAAACAACCAATCACGTGTTGCCACGTGTCATGCCTTACACGTGGTGAAACGCGATTGGATGGTTTCAACAGTTGAAAAGTCAAATGTTCGAAACAACCAGTCACGTGTTGCCACGTGTTAAAGCCGTAACCATTTTTGAAACCGTCAACGTGCCACATGGACTAATGGCATGATGACACGTGGCAGAACAGTTGCGTATGTGCCACATCACCATTCCACGTCAGCACTTGAACCAATCAGGTGATGACATGTGGCATGTGTGCCACGTCAGCACCAATCACATGTCGCCACCTGTTACATGACTCAGCCAGTCTTGAGTGGCACGTGACAGCGCGTGGCGCGTGTGGCAGTCTTTCTAGAGGCGCGTGTTGGCGCTTGCGGGCGTTTCTGACGTCCAAATTTTGTCAAATTTTTTCCAGAATTAAAATTTACATTTTTCTTGAATTTTTGGTATATTTTGATGAACTTTTGAAATTCATTTGATATTTTAAACTAAATTTACTAGTATTTATTGTGTATAAATGCTTTATTTATGTTTAAAAATTTCAAGAAAATTCATTATATTTATTGTGTATTTATATACTGATTATTGTTGATCATTAACAAGTTTTTTTTTATTTTGATATCTGTTATAGAAATGGCAACTTTCGTAAAAACGACAAAGGTGATCCAGTCTCAAGAGGAGATAGGGACAATACAAAGACTTAAAGATGAGCTTTTCTCTAAACGATACCCTCCGTTGGATAGAGAGGATATTGGAGTTATGGAGATGTAAAATGTGTTAAACCGAGAAATCCAAGAGCTTGTCTGGAAAGGAGGATTTTCCTCTGTTACTGATCAATTTGAAACAGGAGCTAAGTTGTCTCATAATCCTAGAACCATGTTACTTAGAAGTAATAAATTAGTTCTCCACCTTGTCTGGATACTGCTTTTGAGGGTGTCAAGAACATGCCTCTAGATCTCTATTATAAGGTCATAGAGATGATCCCAGTCACCTCAAAAGAAATTGAGATAGTTGAACTAGATGAGGATGAAGAGATCGACACTAGTGTCAAGGATGACCCAATGACTCCAGAAAATTACCACAATATGGAGTATTGGTCCGGAAATGAAGATTGAGTTCTTCAGTTTCCATTCTTTCTCTTGCTGATTTCGTTGTTCAATTTTTTATTAAATAGCTTTGTGCTAAATTTTTTTTATTTAAGTGGTTGTATTTTTTTATTACTGTTGGATAATTTTTTCTATATATATATAATAAAATGTTTATTCGTTAAGCATTGCTATTTTGGTTAATTGTTTTAGTTTTTCAAATTTATTTGTTTTGAAGATTATAACTAAGTATTATATAATTCATTAGTTTTATACTTAAGAAAGTATAAATGTTAAATAAATTAGAATGTAGTCTAAAACATAACTTAATAGAAATATTTATTATTGGAAATTTAAACCTAACATGGTGTTTGTATTCGCCCGTATAAATGGTGACTCTATGTATTGTGTATAGTGTTTGATTTTATGTGAACCAAACACTATTTTTAGTTTTAAATAATCTTATAATAAATATGGTGTATCGCTTACTTGTTTATGCTACTTGTCTTTATAGTTTTTCAATGGCTGCTTCAAAATCAATTGTCGCTGAATTGAATAAGGACCTTCATTTGAACAGTGACAATTATGAGGTTTGGGCAATGAAAGTCCAATACATAATTGAAGAGCAAAAGGCCCTGGACACCCTGGAGAGAATAATGGTTCCTCTTGAAGAGGGTAACACTGCTCAAGCAAGAAGGGACCTTGAGGCTTATCAAATTTGGAAAAGGAAGAACTCATCTGCCCGCATCATCATGCTTAGTGCGATGGATGATGACATCGTGAAAAGGTTTTACGTCTATAACACAGCTAAAGAACTATGGGATGCTCTTAAGGAGAACTTTGGAGGTGTCTCCTTAACCAAACTCCGTTCTTTAAGTATCAAGTTTGATACTTAGAAGAAGAGAGCTGACCACACAATGAAAAGGCATTTGAGGGAAATGTCCAACATGATAACTGAGCTTCATGATGTTGGTCATAAGTTGACTGAGGAACAAAAAGTTCAAGCTGTGATACGTTCTCTACTGAATGGGTGGGAGCATATAAAGTTGCACCTCGCTCATGCCAATGACATTAAGACCTTTGATGATGCAGTTCATCATCTTAAACTAGAAGAGGACCGTTTGGCTTCTCTAAGTGTGAAATCTGAGGTTCATATAGCTAGTTCATGTTCTGGTCTTAAGTCTAAGAAGAAGAACAAGAGGTTCTTCAAGAAGAAGGCAAAGGGAATGATGGGCAGTGTTTCGGTTCAAAAGAAGGGTAAGAAGAAGGCTAACATTTCTAGGGTGAGATGTTAAAATTGCAGATAGAAGGGGCATTTTGCAAGAGATTGCAAAACTCCTAAGGTAAATGTTACCAAATTGTATAAGTGTTATACATTTGTTTCAAGTTATGTTTTCTTAACTAATTCTCGTTCTTTGTGGATTGTAGACTCAGGAGCCACAGACCATGTAACAAAGGATCGAGATTCCTTTGTAGAGTTCCGAAGTGTTCCACGGGGAACAAAATGGATATACATGGGAAATAACTCAAGGGAGGAAGTCTTAGGGATTGGCTATTGCCAGCTGGTCCTAAATGGTGGTTGTCCACTATTTCTTGAAGATGTCCTCTATGCTTCTATGATTCGACGGAACTTGATATCTGTTTTTGCCCTCATGAATTTAGGATTCATGTTATCTTTTGAATTAAACAATTTTAGTCTTTTCATGAACAAAATTTACTTTGGTGGTGGATATTTGTCTAATGGTTTTATTGTTTTGGATTTGGATCAAAATTATGTGTGTAATAATATTATCTTTTCCTTTTCTGTTAACTCATCTGTGGATAATGTTAGCATTTCAAAATGTGGCATATGAGACTTAGTCACATTGGTCAACATCATTTAGTACGATTGGCCAAAGCAGGTTTGTTGGCTGATTTATCACAAGTAGATCTCCCAACTTGTGAAAGCTGCTTAAAAGGAAAAATGACAAGAAAACCCTTTGGTAAAGTTATGCGAGCTAACCAACCATTGCAACTAATCCATTCTGACATCTGTGGCCCAATGAATGTTCGGGCAAGGCATGGTGTGTACTATTTCATTACATTCATAGATGACTATACAAGGTATGGTCATGTCCATTTGATTGCACAAAAATCTGAAGCATTAGCATGTTTCAAACGATTTATGGCTCTGGTTAAAAATCAACTTGATAAGAGAATCGAAGCTTTAAAGACCGATCGGGGAAGAGAGTACCTCTCTGAGGAATTTAAAGTTTTATATGAAGAAAGAGGTATTAAACATCAGTTGACCATACCGAGAACTCCGCAACAAAATGGAGTCGTGAAATGAAGAAACTGAACCCTCTTAGAAATGGTGAGGTCTATAATGGCTAAAGCCAATTTGCCTATTCCTTTTGGGGAGACGCATTATTGACTGCCACATATGTACTAAATAGAGTACCTTCTAAGTCCGTTGAAACCATGCCTTATGAATTGTGGACAAGCCGCATGCCTAATTTGAACCATTTACGACCATGGGGATGTGGTACCTATGTTCACGACAAATCTAGCAAGCATGGCAACTTAGGCCCAAGAGGCAAGAAAGGTATCTTCATAAGATATCCTTATCTCTCAAAAGGATATGTTCTGGTGGGAGAGAATGAAAATGGTCAAATAACAGAATTTGAGTCACGAGATGTCACATTCTTAGAGAATGAATTTCCTAAGCTGGGAAAGTTGGATAAAGAATTCACATTCTTTGAAACACAAGAGTTTGACACTTCAGGATCACTCTATCTGAGTGGGAGGAATCAAGTTGAAGATTAAGGGAAAGGGAAGAAAATGATGTTTTTCAACCTCTATAAGCAGATTTGAGTAATCCTGACCCTGACTTGAGTGGTCTTGATTTGAGTGGGAGTCTTGTTCAAAATTCAAGTGTGAATATGGATATAGATCCCAGTGGGAGTGGTCCCAGTGGGAGTTCTGCCCAAAATCTTGATGAATAAATGAGATTTGTTTATCAAGAAGCAGAACCTCCAAGGCGATCAAAGAGAAGAAATGTTCCGCGACACCGTCATTTAGTTGATAGGAAAGCTTTCTCGATCGTAGCTCAAATTGAAGACATTCCTATTAACGCGAGAGAGTTATTGGCATCTCCAACAAAGGAAGAATGGATAAAAGCAATGGAAAGTGAGATGGAGTCAATGAGGGTCAACAAAGTTTGGAAACTAGTTGATCTACCCAAAGGGCCATTAGGAATAAATAGGTACATACTATTAAGTGATAGAGGATGGGAATCCTATATGGACCAAGAATCAGCTGGTTGTGAAGGGGTTCACACAACAGGAAGGAATTGACTATCATGAGATTTTTTCACCTTTTGTCTGTTTCACGTCTATTGGAATAGTACTTGCTTTTGTATCATGTACGGACCTTGAATTACATCAAAAGGATGTAAAGACTTCGTTCTTAAATAGTGAACTAAATAAAGAAATCTATATGGTTCAACCTGAAAGTTTCATTGTCCAGGGCCAAGAACATAAGGTTTGTAAGTTGAAAAGATCAATTTATGGCCTTAAGTAGTCTTCAAGACAATGGTATTTTTGTTTCCATGAAGCGATTATATCAATGCAATTTAAGGTGATTAATGTAGACTCGTGTGTCTACATTAAGCATGAAAACAGAGGGAGGTTTGTCATTCTAACATTATACATTGATGATATTTTGTTAGCAGAAAATGACATTTCCTTACTCAAGAAAGTAAAGACTTGGATGTCTTTTAACTTTGAGACGAAGGATCTAGGAGAAGCCAATTACATTCTTGGGGTTAAGATCTTAAGAGATCGATCTAAGAGATTATTGGCTCTTTCACAAGAGACGTATATCAGTAAGATCTTAGAACATTTTGGTATGGCTCACTGTGATCCTGATCCAACCCCTGTTGCTAATGGTATGGAACTGAATGCAAGTATGTGTCCCATGACTCTAGAAGAGACTAAAAGGATGGAGAGAATTCCTTATAGGTGTGCAATTGGTAGCTTGATGTATGCTATGATTTGTACACGACCTGATATAGGTTTTGCGGTTGGTCTCGCAAGTCGATATCAGGAAAATCCAGGTTTGAAGCATTAGACAACAGTGAAAAGGATATTGAGATATTTGAAGGGGACTTCAAATTATTCCCTTTGTTACCAAGGAAAGGATCTGCAGTTTAAGGGATACACAGATGCTGATCATGGAACTGATAAAGATGAGAGGAAGTCCACGTCTGGGTATATTTTCACTCTAAGAAATGGTGCAATTTCCTGGTGTAGTAAGAAACAAACTTGCATGGCATTGTCGACTATGGAGTCAGAATATGTAGCTGTAGCAGTTGCAGTACAAGAAGTTGTTTGGTTGAAACTCTTCATAGATCTTTTGGATCTATTGCCTAAAGGAGAATGTACTACTATATAATCCGACAGCACTGCATCGATAGCTTATTCCAAGAATCCTTGTTATCATGGAAAAAATAAGCATATCGATATAAAATATCATTTTGTTAAAGACAAAGTAGCACAGGATGAAATAAGTTTAGTGCATGTTCCAACTAGAGAAATGATTGCAGATTCATTAACGAAGCCAATAGCTCCAAATGTTTTTAGTAAACACATTTTGGAATTTGGTCTTCGTAGATTATAGGAACATGTTGTTGTTTTTGTACTATTGTAATAACTTTGGAAAATTCTATTGGAATAGAATATGAGTTATTTTGTTGTGTTCAAATCATTCATTATTTAAAGCGATACACATAGAGCTATTGAGTATAGTTCAGTATGTTGACAAAATCATCTACTCACATAGATAAATCTTTTACTATGAGCGGTGTGTTCATAAATAAAAGTATAAATGGAGATGTGAGAAACTCCATATGTGATATGTGTAATATCATAATTTTGTTTATACTGAATGCTTTCCTATGAAAGGCTTAAATGTGGACTAAGGGTAATAATGCATGAGTTGTATTTAGAGACTGAATGCTTTCGCATAGTGTTGATAAAACATACGTCCTAAGTGGATAAACACTATGGCATGTTTTAGTAATATGTGTAAAAGCTAACCAAGGGATGGAAAGAAGAATATTGATCTCAAGTTTCCAAATGTGAGACCTAAATGAAACTATAAGTTTTAGTTCACCCTTAAGGACTCTTGTAACTAACAAGAAGGGTATGTCTAATGATTATCTTGATTGGAACCCCACACCAGGCTGTATTAGCAATGAACGGGTATATAGGGACCTTTCAGATAAATATTGGATATATGATGGAAGGTTATTTATAGAGAGGAAGTACATTTTCAGTAACATGTCACTTGTTAATCATATAACACTCAAGCTCAATACTTTTTCGTGGAAAAGGTACGTAATGTGTATGAATGTTTTTGTGAGATCGAAAGTGAGTTAAAAACTAGTGATCATGGAAAATGAACTAGGGAGAAGTCGCGTTAAGCTAAAGGTGGAACGATGAAAGAGAGCTTCAAAGGTTTAACCGTTACGTTGACTGGTTGCGTGAATTCGTCGAATAAGAATTGAAAAAAGTATGTGTGTTCACTCGCAATGAAAGTATGTCTTGTCATGTGCGAGTGGGAGATGTTGGTTTTAGGTCCGCCCATGATATTTTGGAATGATAGGGACTAAACTGTAATTATGATAAAGTATAGGGATCAAATGTGTAAGTTACAGGGACCAAATGTGTAATTTGTACTAACCCTATAAATAGATGGAAGTTGGGATTTCCTCTATAAATAGAGAAGTTGTTTCTTTGTTTCATTTATGCGTAAGAACAGAAAACGCTCCCAGAGAGAAAACTCGAAAAGAAAACATACTTTTCGATCGTTCGGAAGAATTCACGGATAAAGCCCGTACTCAGTGTATTCGTACATTCGTAGGAAAGCAACTAGAAGGATTCAGTTTCCCGTGTTGATCAGAATCAATCCATAAAGAAGTTTTCTGTTGCATATAAACCGTATGTCCGTTTATTTACATTGTTTACGAGATCTGTGCATTTATTATACGGTTGTTTTATATACAAAATATGATTTCAATTAATTTTCCAACAGATATTAGTCTTCTAAGATTGAGTTGGCTATTTATATGCCAGCTCATAACGGAAATAATTATGTTCACTTGGAAAATTTCATTTGAAAAAATTGTATGACCTAGATCTGTTAAATTTAGAAAATGGAAAGGAGCTCCTGTTTTTGTGCACATTACCACAAGGAGCTCCTGTAGACTGGTTTTTAATAATCATGGGTTCCACTATAACAGAAAGTTAAACCTCTTGAAATCTTTCCAATACCTTCAGGTTTTTATTCATTTATCTATGCCCTGGTAAGGTATCTTTAATCAACTTGGTACATTGCCAACTTTGTTTTCCCTAGAAATTTCAAGCATTTGTTCTCTTTTCTCTACCAATGTTAGTCTGGATGCTCATTTTGCAGGGACTTCCAGTCCATCAGATACACTTGCTCTTGCAGCAAACTTCACATTTATGGCTCGTGACTCAAGGACTAGGAAGAATTAGCTCATGTTAATCGTCTCTCACCTGGAAGCAAACAAGAAAAGTTACTTTGGGAAGAAGCAGAAGAAAGAAACAAAATGAGGAAAAAGAAGAGGGCAGAAAAAGAAAGGAGATGCCACTGACAAACACATAGAAAGACTCAATGCTTTGTTTGCTGAAGCGTGTGTATTTTGTGACATGCCAGCACTGGTAAACAACAGACACAGATAGCATTCTTATAAAGAATACTAGCCTTTAGAACTAGCATCCAAGTTGCCAGCCCAATCAGCATCAGTATATCCCTGAAGTGTAAGTGGAGACCTAGCATGAAAAAAGAGATCGTGATCAATGGTGGCATGAAGATATCAAAGGAGTCGTTTGACCCCTTGCCAATGAACATTTGTCGGAGCATGTACGAAGTGGGAAAGTTTGTTCATAGTGAAGGAGATGTCAGGCCATGTCAAAGATAGATACTGAAGACTCCCCAACACCACCCGATAATTGGTAACATCAAAGTAGGGATCACTATAGTCAAGCATAAATCTTTCCTTGGAACACATCGGTGTGGAAATAGCCTCACAACCAAGCATATTCTACCGTGCGAGAAGATCTCAAATGTATTTGGATTGATTGAGAAAGAGACCATTTTTGTACCAGGTAGCTTGGATACCAAGAAAGTACTGTAAAGAACCAAGGTCACGAATGTTAAACTGGGTTTGTAGTTTGGAAATCAGACAAGAGATAGCTGTAGGACTATTACCAAGCACCAGAAGATCATCAACATATATGAGACAAAACACAAGAATCGAGTCCCTATGCAACCAGTATAGAGATACATCAGATTTAGAACCCTAAAAATCAAAGGAACAGAGAGCATCAATAAGTCTTTTGTGCCACATGCGGGGTGCCTGTTTCAACCCATACAGAGATTTTTGCAACTTGCACACATAATTCGGGTATTGAGTATTGATATAACTCGGGGGTCGCTCTATGTAAATAGTTTCTTCGAGATTGCCATGAAGAAATGCATTGGATATGTCCAGTTGAGTGATTTTCCATTTCAGGGAGACTGCTAGTGCTAACAATAACCTGGTAGTAACGGGTTTAACCACGGGACTATAAGTCTAAAAATAATCAACCCCGGGTCTCTGGTGAAAACCTTTGGCCACCAAACGTGCCTTGTACCGATCAACAGTGCCATCTGATTTTTGTTTTACCCATGACATGTCCTACCAGTCCTTTTAAGGTCCTGTGCAACCGGTTCTGGTTCCTCAATTTCTTGAGTAGTCAAATCGGTTCCCGAAGCATCCTCAGCAGTAGCTGCAGGAGTTTGTGAGTCTTGAACTTCCGAAAGTTCAACATTACTCCCACTATCTCTCTTGGAAAGGAATTCCTTCTCTAAGAAGAATGCATTTCTGTATGAAAACTTTGTTTTCGACCGTTTCGTAGAAGTAATAACCCTTATTTTCTTTAGGGTAACCCACAAACTGGCACTTGATAGATTTGGACTCGAGTTTGCCACTTGTCAATTTCTTAACATGTGCATCACAGCCCCAAATCTTTAAGAAGGAAACATTGGGCTTTCGGCCTTTCCATAGTTCATATGGTGTTCCCTCAACTGCCTTGCTTGGTGTATTATTAAGAATGTAAGCAGCTGTCTCTAAAGCATATCCCCAAAAGGAGACAGGGAGTGTAGCATGACTCATTATCGAGTGGACCATGTCAAGTAAGGTCCTATTCCTCCTTTCTGACACTCCATTCCACTGGGGTGTACCAGGAGGAGTGAGTTAGGATATAATCCCACACTCTCTCAAAAACAAGTCAAACTCTTAGCTCAAATATTCACCCCCTCGGTCAGACCGAAGTGCTTTTATTTTCTTGCCAAGTTGGTTTTCTACTTCATTCTTAAAGTCCTTGAACCTTTGGAGAGTCTCAGACTTATGCTTCATCAGATACATGTAACCATATCTGCTGAAGTCATCTGTGAAGGTGATGAAGTACAGAAAACCAGATCTAGCACTAGTGCTCATTAGGCCACATACATCGGAATGTATTAGCTCCAATAGCTCTGAGGCCCTTTTAGTAGTCTTGCTAAAAGGTACCTTTGTCATCTTGCCTCTCAAACAAGATTCGCATGTGTCATAAGGATGGATGTCAAATGACCCTAGCACTCCACTAGAGTGAAGTCTAGCTATGCGCTTCTCATTTATATGGCCAAGTCAACAATGCCAGATGTAAGTAGGATTAATTTCATTTTGTTTAATCCTTTTAGTATTTATGTTATAGATTGAACTTTCACGTTTTAGATCAAGGATATATAAGCCATTTTCAAGAAATGCTGTTCCATAAATAATATTGCCACCTTGCATAGAAATTCTACCATGTCCAATATTAAATACAAAACCAGAAATATCCAACAAAGAAATGGAAATAATATTCCTGCGCATCGCAGGTACAAAATAGCAGTTTCTTAGTTCCAAAACAAGTCCACTAGGCATCTCCAAGAAATAATCTCCGATCTCCATGGCCTGAACCCGAGCACCATTTCTGACTCGAAGATCTACTTCTCATGATCCTAATAATCTCCTATTTCTTAGACCCTGCACATTTGAACAAATGTGAGATCCACATCCAGTGTCCAAGACCCAAGATGTAGAAATAGCCAGATTAATCTCAACAACATAAATACCTTAAGCAGCAGTTTGCCCTTCAGTTGCTCCCTTAGCTTTGGACATGAGCTCTTCCAGTGCCCCTTCTCATGACACTCATGGCAAACATCGTAAGGAGAAGCAACCCTTGCTTTAGGTTAGGCCACCACCTTTTTGCCCTTAGCGTTGGCCTTAGATTTGGCGTTTCCCTTAGCAATGGGCGTATTGCCCTTGTTCACCAGCAATACTTCAGGAGTCTTCTCAAGAGACTGCTCAGCAAGCTTGAGCATGCCATACAGCTCAACAACCAATTTATCCAACCCTTGCATATGGTAATTCATGATAAACTGGTTGTAAGACTCAGGAAGTGACCCGAGAATAATGTTTGTTGCCAAGTCCTGCGGAACTGGCGAGCCGAGGCGGGCAAGTGTATCAGTATACCCCTTCAACTTTAGCACATGAGTGCTAACAGAAGTCCCAATTGCCATCACAGTTGTGCAAAGTGCCTTAGTTATCAGGTAATGTTCCTGACGAGCCTAATCTTGGAACATCTTTTTAAGCTGATCCATCATCTCATAAGCATGCTCGTCCATGAACTACTTCTGAAGATCAGAAGCCATGGTACCCAGCATGAGGCACGAGACATCTCGGTCATCCCTCACGTGCCGGTCATACTGCTCCACCATCGCTGTGGTGATGCCTCGACCTGCGGGAGGGCCAGCTGGTAAAGGAGCATTCAGTACATACTCCTTAGACTCTTGTCTAAGAACTATTTGTAAGTTCCTAGCCCAGTCCAGGAAGTTAGTCCCCGAAAGCTTCTCCTTCTCCAAGAGTGACCTAAGTGAGAGTGAGTTGTTGTTTTAATTGCTTAACTGAAATGGGATTATCTACATGGAAGAAATCATTGCTTGAGTTAGAAATAAAGGACTTTTAAGCCAATTCAAATTAATAATCTGATTTTAATTTGTTTGTTGGTGTTGTTAATTGGCTGACTTGACCAAGATCCACAACTTATCAATGACTAGCCGAACTAGGGCTCGCTAACCAACCATTGATTCGTTTGGTAGGACAACCTATCCAATCCTTCCACGAAGGACTCTTGGTTTGATGGGCTTATTGACACTTTACCCATCTGTGCTTAGGGCCCGCTCTGAGCTAATGCTACCCATGTTGAGTCAAACTACCATTCACATGTTAACCATACCAAGTACCTTAACCCTCGACGGCCCACCGAATACTACAATATACCCAGCTAGGGCATGGCGCACATTGCAGCATCAATGGGAGGAAGAGGTGTGAATGTGGGAAGCACTTTTAAGCGACTCAACATTTTAATTTCTGGATTATAATTAAGTGATACGGCTTAGCATGCATAAACGCGGGTAATAATTTGGTGATCCATACATCCATATTATATGACAAATGCAATAGCATACTTAATTTAAAATAAATGAGATCCTATGGGCCTTTAATTACAACCTAATGAAAAACTAGATGTCCTATCTAATTCTTCATGAGTCGGACTGCAATCCTTCTTGGACTCCCACCATGGGCTTTCTCCATCTGGACCTTCCTCCATACTTGATGCAATTACAATAATTTTGTAAAATAAAATATATTCTAAAATTACATCAAAATAAAAAAAGTGCACGCAGGCCATATTTCCCAAAATTAAATTACAACCGATAATAATTTAGGGCCCATAGAACTCAACATAACATTTCAAACAAAGTACCTGTCGTGCACATACATACCAATATGATACATGATCATGGCATTCCAAATTATAAATATAAATGTTAAGCCGAGTTACTTAGGGTGAAATCGCCAATTTTAACAAATGTGACTAAGGCCCATAAAGGCCCAATGGATAACATCCATAAATGCAAAATTAACAATTTTGCTCCCACTTGAATTTGGGTTGTCACAAATTTAAAATTTAGCTCTCCCAATTTTAACCAGTGTCACGGTTTATTAGGCCAATTTCACAAAGTCCATATTCAATTTAATATGCAAACAATTAAATTAAATATGCATGCCAACAAAATAAATAATTTAAATACAAATTAATTTAAAAAAAATTAATTTAATTTGCATTAGGGCCCTAGATAAAAAATACCCTCAAAATCCAAAATCGGACCCAAACCACACGAGTGAGACAGCAGCGCTGAAATACCCTCAAAATCCAAAATCGGACCCAAACCACACGAGTGAGACAGCAGCGCTGCCGCGCGGCAGCAGCCCACGGCAGCAGCCAAGCTGCTGCCTGGCGGCAGCAGCTGCTGCATGCCGCAGCAGGCACCAACGCCTGCCGCGGCAAGCAGCAACAGCTGCAATTTGGAATCTTGCGATTCCAAATTGCAGCAAAACAAATGTATACCCCTTTTTTTTTAATCATAAAAAAAATCCATCAAAAATTAAATAATCAATAAAACAATAATTTTTAAGATGGAAACCAATTGGGGAAAATAATCAAAAACCCCAATCAAAAAATTCTAGGGTTTATCAAAACCAAAACCAATTGAATAAAAACCCTAAAATAACAAACTTGAAACCCATTCTTTCTTTAAGAACGCTTTCAAGAACCAATTCCAATCAATATAATGGACAAAACCTAGGCTCTTATACCACTGTTGGGATTCGTCATTGGAAAAATTACGTGGCGCAGCGGAAAATACACCTTTTAAAATTTCCTAGAATCCACCTATCGTGTCCAATTACCATTGATTAGAATAAAATCAAATAAGAATCAAGAGAGATTAACTCACCGGATTCGTCTCCTCTAGAGACTGCTGCAGAATCGTTTCTTGAAACTGCGATCTCCAAAGTCCGGTGCATGACCAACTATTGAGCAGGAACCGGTGTTAGCCGAAGACGCGAAGGAATGGAGGATTAATGCTGGGATTTTCGGCTATTTGGGGCTGCTATTACTGGCTGAAATTTCCAGCAATTAATTAGAGTTGAATTAGGTTTTTCCTCCTTAAGTGTGCCCTTATATAGACACCTTGTCTAATTGGGTTTTAATTAGGTTAACTATACCCAAGCCTACTAGGATTATAATTACATAAATAAACTTTAATTAAAAGTATATACTATGTAATTTAATTCCATTTGGCTAAATTTAATTACCCCTAAATAAAATTAAAACACATTTAAGTTAATACAATACATGTATTTAATTTTCCTACTTAGGAAAATTATTTAATTAATTGTTTACTTTATGTAATTCAATTAATTGATAAATTAATTAATTACATTATGTAAACTTATTAATTAAATTAAATTCAACCCAATGTCAATTAATTACCTTGACACCGAATGTCAACTAATTAATTAACGCATTCCTTCCAATGTACATTACATGTACAATTTCTATAAGTTCCAGCTCAGTTGATCTATGTGCACAATCCTATGGGTCTGTCTTTATGTTGGCAGTAGGCCCAAGGCCCGCAGACTGTAAGTGGGTTCTAGCAAACCATTACAGCCCCCAATTAAGACAGAGCTGCGGCAGTATTTAGAAGACACTCACCCGGTAGTAATCTCATAGTCTCCTTTGCCTAACGATATCGATATGAATAAAAAAGAGGCATGGTGTCCGTCATCCTCTTTTGTTGTTTATTATATTTCTTGATCTTGAGTTGACTGATTAATCAAATAAGCAACCAACTTATTTGGGTATGGCCATTCACTTATCAGTCCCACTCATCAAGTGGCCAATGATATCATCTCGGTGTTACCCGAGTGGCAATTCCATCACTTCATCATCAATATCAACATGTTCACCGGTCCACCCAATCATACCCGTATTTAGCATCCTTTTACAGACCTATTAGGTGTCTGAGGACAAAAGAGACCTACTCAAGAAAGACCTATGACATGACAACCATGTGGCTTTCTTGTGTGGATTGATCCAGTCCCATGTCAATGACATGTACCTATATTCATGACTGACTATACCAGTACTATGGCTAGTTAAGAACTACCATACAGTTATCGAATATACAAGTCTGTGGTTCTATTCGTTCCCACGATTAGAACAGACCTGGAATAGGTTTTATGATTATCAATCAATGGATACTCTACTCATATTATAGCACAAGATATAAATGAAATAGATTAATTGCCTTTATTAATGTGACACAAATAATGTATTCATACATGACTCTTAATGTATAATACAAAATACAAGAATCCAATGCCCTAAGAACTAGGGCACACCAACACTCGGTCCGACCGAAGGGCTTTAATATTTCGGCCTAATTGGTTCTATACTTCGTTCCTAAATTCCTTGAACCGATCAAGTGTTTCAGACTTGTGTTTCATCAGATAGACATAGCCATATCTGCTAAAATCGTCTATAAAGGTCACGAAGTATAGAAACCCACCCCTGGCAGCAGTGCTCATAGTTCCACATACATCCGAATGTATTAGGTCCAATAAGCCAGTAGCCCTTTCAGCTTTCTTGCTAAAAGGCGCTTTACTCATTTTACCCCATAAACAAGACTCACAAATATCAAGTGACTCCAAGTCAAAAGATCCTAGAATTCCAGCTTTGTGGAGTCTAGCTATGCATTTCTCGTTTATGTGGCCTAAACGACAATGCCAAAGGTACACAGGATTAAGTTCATTTGGTTTAATCCTTTTAGTATTTATGTTATAGACATGATTAGTTTCGTTTAAATCCAGGATATAAAGGCTATTATTTAATAGAGCATCTCCATAAAATAAACCTTCTCTAGATATAACCATTTTACCATTAGCAATAGTAACTACATATCCAGAAGTATCCAACACTGAAACAAAAATAATATTCCTGCGCATAGCAGGTAGAAAATAACATTGTTCCAGTAACAAAACTAATCCACTAGGCATCCTAAGCTGGTACTCGTCGATCTCAATGGCTGCTTGCTCCATTCCCGACTCGCAACTCCACTTCTCCTGATCCCAATGAGCTTCTGTTCCTAAGTCCCTGCACATTACAACAAATGTGAAAACCACATCCAGTATCCAATACCCAAGATGTTGAAACAGTAAGGTTAATGTCTATGACATATATACCTGATGAAGATGCGCCCTGCACCTTCTTTTGCTCTCCCAGAAGCTTTGGACATGATCGTTTCCAATGTCCCATCTGCTTGCACCTAAAACAGACATCCTCAGGACGGGCCTTAGGCTGGACCTTGGCCTTCTTAGCTTTGGCTTTCGTAGCCTTAGCGTTAGCCTTAGCCTTAGCCTTTACAAGAGGAGCCTTCCCCTTATTTACCATAAGTACCGGTGGAGTCTTTTTGATCGACTGTTTAGTAAGCTTAAGCATCCCATGCAGCTCACTAACAGCTTTGTTCATCCCTTGCATGTTGTAATTCAAGATGAACTGATCATAAGACTCCGGCAAGGAAGCCAGGATGGTATTAACTGCCAATTCCTGTGAAATCGGCGACCCGAGACGGGCTAAAGAATCCAAATAGCCCTTCATCTTGAGCACGTGAGTGCTCGCGGATGTCCCAGTCCCCATTTTGCAGGAATGGAATGCCTTATTCGTCAGGTACCTTTCCTGACGTGCCTGCTCCTGAAACATCTCATAGAGTTGTCATCATAGCAAATGCCTCATGATCCATAAACTGCTTTTGCAGTTCGGGAACTATGCACCCCAACATAAGGCAAGTAACATCCCAGTTATCCTTCACATGCACCCCGTATTGCTCTAGCTGAGTAGCTGGTGGATTACGCCCAGTAGGTGCGGCCGGTACAGGCCGTTCCAGTACATATTCCTTAGACTCATGTCTTAGAACTATCCGTAAGTTCCTAGACCAGTCCAGGAAATTAGGACCAGAAAGCTTGTCCTTCTTGAGGATAGTGCGCAGTGATAAAGTGTTATTCGATGCCATTGGTTACTACACAGAAAAAATAAGTGAGTGTTAATAAAGGACTTAACAAATTTTTCCCATAAAATAATTAATAATGAATCATGTTATTAATAAATCAGAGTTGTTGGGCTCATAGGCTGAGATCCATGCTTATGGGCCGAGATCCATATTATATCAAGATATAGCCAAACGAGGGCCTGGAACAACTATACCCCAATTTTCAGGTAGGAACGCCGTCCAATCCCATCCTAGGGACTCTCGGTTTGATGGGTCTGTTGGCACTTACCCATCTGTGCTTAGGGCTAGGAACATCCTACTGCCCACGCTAAGTCAAAACCTCCATCCACATGTTAGAGTAACCAATACTCCAACCCAATACAAAATGACGATACTCTAGTGCATCCAACGAGGGTTGGTCTAGAACTAGCCTATCCCCACTCGAGTAGGTTATGAATGAGGGAAGCACTTTTAAGAGACTTAGTAATTACCATTTGGTTATTCGATTCAATTAATAACGGCTTAGATGCAAAAGCGGGTGAAAAAGGGTTTGGACATACATTTGCACATGCCAATAAAATACCGCATAATTAAATAAAGAATGAAATGCAACGGGCCAAAATTTACATCCTAATATCATTCTAGTAAACCTATACTAGAACAGCATCAGGTGGGCTGCCTCCTCATCCTTCTGGGCTCGCCAATCCAATCGGCTCCTTGTTTACATAATTTCATAAATAATAAACATATATAATAAAATTACATAGAAGGAAAACGACACGTAGGTCGTAAAAACCAAAAAAGCATATTACAACCCAACATAAATTAGGCCCATTTACATCTAGCCACACATTCAATCATACAACATGTAAACCAATACATCATGTAAACCAATACATGTAATTTATAAGCATGTTAAATGCATGAATTAATCCGATTTCATTTGTCCATAGCCATTATCTTGAAATCGCCAAATTTTGGCCGATCATGGTTCTTAACCCGTGCGGGCTTTGGGCCTCCAACCCAGGCAAAATTGCTCCCAATCCGATTGGGAAACCATGAATTACAAAATTAGCCGTCCGGGAAATCGTGCCAAGAAAACCCAAACCAATTTCAATTTACCGTATTTATTTCCAAAATAAATATCACATGAACGAAAAATAAATTCCATTCATAAAACACGCACATAAAAATTACCAAAATTTAAACACGTAAAATATTAAAACCAATTAAAATTTTAAAATCCGGCCCGGCCCAAAAAATCCCGCCAAATCCAAAAACGGGCCCGGCCAACGGCGAGGGGAGGCTGCTGCCCAGCAGCAGCCCCGTAGTAGGCTGCTGCGGTAGCAGCTGGCTTGCAGCAGGCTGCTGCCCCCCACAAAGCCCTATTTTTTTATTATTTATTTATTTATTTATTTTTATTTTATTTTTATTTTTTTTTCTCATCAAGCAAAAGAAAAGAAATAAATACGCCAAGAATAAAATCAATTTGCATAAAATAACATTCAAGGTGCATAAAAATAAATTCAACATGCATAACAAAATAAACAAATTGAAACATACACATATAACCTAATATGCATAAACCATTTCAATTTGAAAAAACAAATGGGGAAAAATATAAAACCCTAAAACCAAAAGAATCCCGATCCATAAAAAACCAATTTTAAAACACGGGATCCTCCAAGTTAAAGATTTCCACGGATCAAAAGCCCGCTTTGATACCACTGTTGAGATTCGTCACCGGAAATCGACCGATAAAAGCGAAAATACGCGTCGATTTCCTCGAATCTGGTCCCAGGAGCTTAAGTAGTGGAAATCAAAAAAACAAAGCATAAGGAAGAAGGTTTTAAAATCTCACCTTAAAGTCTCTCCAAGTGACAGATGAAGACTGCAGAAACCAAATTAGATTTCCTCCTTCGTCCCGTACACGAACGGCTCTCGGACTGAAACCCGTGCTAGCGGTTCGAAAAATCAATAAGAGAGAGTGAGAGAGGCTATGTTGGACGTCCAAGTCTAAAGAAAGATGGCTGGTTTTTTTCTTTTTATTTCCAAAAGAAAAAAATCTCAAGAAGCAAAGTCCAACTTGTGCTCCCAAAAGTCATGGCTATGACTCACCATCTTTCATCATCACTTTTTGTCCCATTAGTGAGTCATTCTTCCTATCCAAAATGACTCACCAAAACTTGGCAAAATCTCTCCCAATATTTACTGCCAACACTTCACCAAATGTGGTCTTTAATTATTCATGCCCAAGCCTTATTTAATACTTTGGTTTTTATTTGATTTCAAATAAAATTTTAATTCCATATGTATGGTAATATATTATCTCACATAATATGTAACCTACATTTAAATTAAAATTTATTTGACACATCAAATTAACCAAGAGATTAAATTAGACATCCATAAGATGACATACATGTAAACCTATACATATATCAATATTTCCACCTAGGAAATAAATACACAAAATTAATTCATTGAATTAATAATGTGATGGCCTAAATAAATATTAATCATATTATATTTTGATCAATCCAATTGAGCTATATAATATAATTAATAGACCTCTCTCTCTTTGACATGTATACACCAAGTACACACTTAGTCCGACTAGTTAAAGTCCAGACGTTCAATGTGTATGATCCGATGGGCCCATCTTTATGTTGGAAGTGAGCTAAGGCTCACAGACTATAGTTGGGCTCTAGCAAGCCACTGTAGCCCCGAATTAAGACGGAGTAAGCATTCCAACTGAAACTTTAACCCTGTAGTTTAAACTTGTACATCCCATGTCATCGATATCAGAGTCCAACACAGAGGCATGGTTTGATCACCCTCTATTGTGTCTGGACATTAACTTGATCCCGAATGCACTGATATTCAAAAAACAAGTTCCACCTTGTTTGGGTGTGGCCACACTCTTATCAGCTGCATTCATCAAGAGGCCGGTGATATCTTCTCAGTGGAACACTGAGTGACATTCCCATCTGCATATCCATAGTACTGCAATGTTCATTAACATACCCGAACGTACCCGTACTTGGCACCCTTTTACAGGCCCGTTGGGCGTACACCAAAGTATGCCACTTCACATCCAGTACCATCATATGGTCAGGTCAAAGGATCCATACAAGTACTACATGAGAATCCGATGTGATGTGATACCATGTGGATTCCCGTTAGTGGATCGATCAAGTACCATGCCCTTTTTGCATGTACCCATTAACCTGGTCGACATTCCATGTTCTATGACAGGTAAGACACCGCCATACAACCAAGGTTAATGATAGTCTTTAATTCCATTCATTCCCATGATTGGAACAAACTACAGATGACTTTATGGCCATATCATTTTCCCTATCCACAGTCTTACTGCCAAGTGCCTCACTCTTGACAACATGGATATGGATATGTCCATTCGATACTCTATTTAAAATATTGCACAAGACATATAGTAAATAGATTGATGCCTTTATTTATTAACACAAATTGTATCATACATATCTTATATAAAATGTACAATGTATAATACAAACACAAGGACCAATGCCTCAGGACTAGGGCATATCCAACACAGCGGACCCGTTTTGTTCAGGGCTGTGAGTACAGGAGATTCTATGTGAGATGCCATGTTGTAGGAAAAAGGGTTTCAATGCAATAAATTCTCCCCCGCCATCAGATTGAAATGATTTAATGGGACAAGCAAAAAATTTCTCCACAAGAGTTTTAAATTGAACAAACACATCATATACATCAGATTTAGGTTTCAAAAAATAGATCCAAGAATACTTGCTGTAATGATCCAGAAAAAGAACATAGTAATGAAAAACATCAACTGACACAACAGGAGCTAGCCCCCAAACATCAGCACAAATTAGTTCAAGGGGACCAATTGTCACATAATGAGATAAATTAAAGAGCAACTTATGACTCTTAGAAACATAACAAGATGAAACACAATGAATGAGAATCATCAGAAACTTTTATTTTATTTGAATGTAGCAATCGTTAACAATAGGAAATGAAGCATGTTCTAAACGATCATGCCAAGTTGATAGACTAGATAAATTGACAGAATATAAATCAGAAGCTGATAAACACAATAAGTAGAGTCCATTATCACTCTGGCCTTTGAGCTTGATCTTCCCATTTCCAAATCCTTGATAACAAAATAATTAGAGAAATATTCAACAGAAACAGGGTTAGAATTGGTATGCGCATAAACTGATGACAAATTATTGGAAGACTATGGAACATAAAGAATATCACAATTTGTAAGAATGATTACGAAAAGACACAGTTGAATTACCGACACGAGAGATTTTGAGTTTAGAACCATTGCCAATAGTGACTTCTTCAGGTCCGGAGTACTCAGAGTGGATATTGAGGTTTCCTAGGTCTGAAGTTAAGTGATGGGATGCACCAGATTCTACAATCCAAGGTTGGACATTAGTGGAAGTGGAGGCAATGTTTAGTATAAATAACCTTCATATCAATGACAAAACATGGCTTGCCATTATACTGTTTATGGTATCAGAGTTTGAAATTAGGGTTTGAAATCACCATATCAACGTAATCTGGAATGGCCACCATGTCTAACTCCTCAAACACCACCGCCACTGTCATCTCTTCCACTCAATCAGCCACTGTCTCTACTATTTTTTATGTTTCAAATTCTGGCATCATGGCAAACAGAACAACTACTGCATCCCTAGTTTCAACCTCCATCTCGAGTGTTATTCACTCAAACGCCAAGCTAAATCCATCTAATGTTTTTATTTAGAAGGCACAAATTACGCCAATGTTGAAAGCAAACAATCTTGTGGGCCATGTGGATGGCACAATTGTTGCTCCACCGCAATTTCTATCGAATGGTCAGGAAAATCCCAATTTTCAAGCATGGGAAAGAAAAGACTAATAGATTCTTTACTGGCTATTGAATTCAATCTCAGAATCCTTGATGCCACAAGTAATTGGGGCCACTACGGCCAATGGCATTTGGGACAAACTGATGACCACCTACTCCATGGGGTCTCGTCCTTAAATCCATATTCTCTGGCGTGAGCTACAGACTCTTGAATGAGGTAATTCATCTATCATGACTTATGTCCAACACACTAAATCAATTGCCAATAAACTAGCAGCTCTTGGTTATCATGTACCTGAAGAAGATTTAATTGATTGTATTTGTAATGGTTTGGGAGAGGATTATAATGATTTCGACATGATTCAGAATTGCAAAATTGAACCAACAACATTTGATTATTGGTTGGGATCCTTGTTGTTGGGATTTTTCACTGGAAATCACCCGATTAAATACGGAAGAACGCGGTGATTTCCTCAAATCCGTGCCCAGGAGCAATTGACATGAAAATTGCAAAAACTTAAAATTAAATAGAAGAGATTAAAATCTTACCAGGAGTATCTCTTCTAGAGATGGCTGCAGAAATTAACGTAGATTCCCTCCTCGTTCACGTACATGAAAGCCTTTGGAACACTGCCCGTGCTAGCATCGGAAATCAAAAACTTTTTAAGAGAGGGAGAAGGGGATTTCGTCTATGGCTTCCCTTGCACTCCTTGGCCGAAATTCCTAGGGTTATTTTAACCCTAAAATTTCGGTCCATGTGGCTTCATTTTGTGCGGGATATTCCATTTTATTTTTAGGCCCAAAGCCATTCTAATTCACTTAGTCCAAATGAATTTCAAACCCAATTTTAATTTTAACATGTATATAATATATTACACCATGTAACATATTATTTACATTTAATCAAAATTAATTTGATCAATGAATTTAATCTATGAAATTAAAATTGGATCTTCACAAAATGAATTCATATGTAAACCTATACATATGAAATATTTCCACCTAGGAAATAATCTCATGAATTAATTCATTAAATTAATTATGAGAATGCTAACACTAATGTTAATTTTATTATTATGATCAATCCAATTGATCTTTATAATATAATTAATATAATTCTCTCTCTCCAGTGTGTATACTCCAAGTATACTGGTGATTCCTTAAGTCCGTGTTCAGTCACTCAATGTGTACGATCCCGTAGGCCCATCTTTATGTTGGCAGTGGGCCTATGGCCCACAGACTGTAGGTGGGCTCTAGCAAGCCACTACAGCCCCCAATTAAGATGTAGATGGCAGTTCAACTGTAATCATAACCCTGTAGTTTGAATTTGTATATCCCATGTCGTTGATATCGGTGTCCAACACAGAGGCATGGATTGATCACCCTTTTTTGTGTCCGGACATTTACTTGATCCTGAATGTACTGATGCTTACAAACAAGTTCCAACTTGTTTGGGTGTGGCCACACTCTTATCAGTCACATTCATCAAGAGGCCGATGATATCTTCTCAGTGGACTACTGAGTGACAAATCCCTTCTGCATATCCATAGCATTGCCATGCTAAGTGACATACCCGAAAGTACCCATACTTGGCACCCTATTACAGGCCCTTTAGGCGTACCCCTAACTATACGACCTAACATGCAACACCATCATATGGTCAGGTCAAAGGATCCATACAAGTACTACACGAGAATCACTTGTGATACTATACCATGTGGATTTCTCGTTTAGTGGATCTATCTAGTACCATGCCCTTTTTGCATGTACCCATTAACTTGGTTGACATGCCATGTCCAATGACCGGTAAGACACCGCCATACAACCAGGTTAATGATAGTCTCTAGTTCCATTCATTCCCATGACTAGAACAGACTATGGATCTCTTTATGGTCATATCATTTCCCTATCCTTGGTCTTACTGCCAAGTGCATGACACTTGTCATCATGGATATGGATATGTCCATTGGATACTTCATTTAAGATATTGCACAAGATATAAATGAATTAATGCCTTTATTAATGACACAAAATGTGTATAATACATAAATCCAATAAATGTATAATACAAATACAAGGTCCAATGCCTCGGGACTAGGGCACATCCAACAATCTCCCACTTGCACTAGTTCCAACTAGGAATGGGCCTAATCCCTATAGATCTAGTATGACCCTCGTGCTTGGGCTGAGCCAGCTCCTTGGTCAAAGGATCTGCGACATTATCCTTGGTGTCCACTCTATGCAATGCAATGTCACCTCTCTCCGCGATCTCTCGTATGAGGTGAAACTTCCTGAGCACATGCTTTGTGTTCTTGTGTGACCGGGGCTCCTTAACTTGTGCGACGGCCCTATTGTTGTCATAAAAGATATCAACTGGGTCCTGGATAGTTGGCACTACTCTCAGCTCAGTGATAAACTTCCTTATCCATACAGCTTTCTTAGCTGCATCACACGCCGCGATGTATTCAGCTTCTGTTGTAGAGTCCGCAATGGTTGGCTGCTTTGAGCTCCTCCAACTTACAACACCACCATTTAGCAAAGACATATACCAAGACTGCAACTGGTGCTCATCCTGGTCGGTCTAGAAGCTTGCATCAGTGTACCCAGTAACCGATAGCACTTCTTAACCCCCATACACTAAGAAGCTATCCTTAGTCTGGTTAAGGTACTTGAGGATGGCTTTGACATCCTTCCAGTGATCCTCCCCGGGACCCTGCTGGTACCGGTTCGTCATACTTAGTGCAAAGGTGACATCAGGTCTTGTACATAGCATGGAGTACATAATTGATCCTATAGCCGAAGCATGTGGAACCAATTTCATATTCTCCCTGTCCTCCCTTGTCTTAGGACAATTCTTCTTACTAAGTTACAGCCCATGACCCATTGGCAAGAAACCTTTCTTAGCCCGGTCCAAGCTGAACCTTTTCAGAACTTTGTCCATGTATGAGGCCTGACTTAGGCCTAGAAGCCGATTTGATCTATCCCTGTAGATCTTGATCCTTAGGATCATCTCAGCTTGGCCTAAGTCCTTCATTGCGAAGCACTTACACAACCACTGCTTTACTCCTTGCAGTGTAGGTATGTCGCTTCCAATGAATAGGATGTCATCTACATAAAGTACCAGGAATGTGACAATGCTCCCACTAATCCTCTTATACACACAAGGCTCATCTCGATTCTGTATGAAGCCATATTCCTTTATAGCTTCATTGAATCTAAGATTCCAACTTCGGGATGCTTGCTTCAATCCATAAATGGACCTTTGAAGTTTGCATACCCTTCCCGGATACTCTGGATCGACAAAACCCTCAGGTTGTGTCTGTTGGGATTTTTCACCGGAAATCATCGGATAAAAGCGGAAGAACGTGATGATTTCCTCAAATCCAGTCCCTGGAGCAATTGAAGTGGAAATTGTAAAACTTAAAATTATAATAGAAAGAGATTAAATTCTTACCGGAAATATCTCTTTCAAGAGATGGATGAAGACTGCAGAAATCAAATTAGATTTCCTCCTCGTTCTCGTGCACGAGCGCCTAACAAACACCACTCGTGCTAGTGTCGAAAATCACAAAATTTCAGAGAGGGAGGAGGCTTAGGAATTCGGTCAAGTGATGTCTCACCTAATTGTGTGTCTTGGCCGAATTCCCCTTAGGGTTTTAACCCTAGGGTTTCGAAATTTCCTTATGGGAATTAAGGCCCAGTTTGGCTTCTGTGTCTGTGTGGGCTTCCTCTTTTTAATTCAGGCCCAAACTTATTTTAATTAGTCTGGTTTAAATCAATTTCAAGCCCAATTTTAATTAACCCATGTATTTAATATATTACTCTAAGTAACATATTATTTACATTTAAATTAAAATTAGTTTGACCAATTAATTTAATCCATCAAATTAAAATTAAGTCTTCACAAAACAAATTCATATGTAAACCTATACATATGAATATTTCCACCTAGGAAATAATTTCATAATTAATCCAATTAATTATGTGAAGCCAAATATTAATTTTATTATAATGATCAATCCAACTGATCCTTGTAATATAATTAATATATATATACTCCTCTCTCTAGTGTGTATACTCCAAGTATATCTGTGATTCCTTAAGTCGGTGTTTAGTCGCTCAATGTGTACGATCCTGTGGGCCCATCTTTATGTTGGCAGTGGGCCTGCGGTCCACAGACTGTAGTTGGGCTCTAGCAAGCCACTGCAGCCCCCAATTAAGATGGAGATGGCAGTCTAACTGTTACCATAACCCTGTAGTTTAAACTTGTACATCCCATGTCATTGATATCGGTGTCTAACATAGAGGCATGGATTGATCACCCTCCTTTGTGTCAGACATTAACTTAATCCCGAATGCACTGAAGCTCACAAACAAGTTCCCACCTATTTGGGTGTGGCCACACTCTTATCAGTTACATTCATCAAGAGGCCGGTGATATCTTCCCAGTGGACTACTGAGTGAGAAATCCCTTCTGCATATCCAAAGCATCACCATGCTAAGTGACATACCCGAAAGTACCCATACTTGGCACCCTATTACAGGCCCTTTAGGCTTACCCCTAAGCATGCAACCTCACATGTAACACCATCATATGGTTAGGTCAAAGGATCCATACAAGTACTACTTGAGAATCACTTGTGATACTGTACCATGTGGATTACTCGTTTAGTGGATCTATCCAGTACCATGCCCCCATGCATGTACCCATTAACTTGGTTGACATTCCATGTCCAATGACCGGTAAGACACCGCCATACAACCAGGTTAATGATAGTCTCTTGTTCCATTCATTCCCATGACTGGAACAAACTACGGATCTATTTATGGTCATATCATTTACCTTATCCATGGTCTTACTGCCAAGTGTATGACACTTGTCATCATGGATATAGATATGTCCATTGGATACTTCATTTAATATTCTGCACAAGATAAATATAATAAATGAATTGATCCTTTATTAATAACATAAATAGTACAATACATAAATCCAATAAATGTATAATACAAATACAAGGACCAATGCCTCGGGACTAAGGCATTTCCAACAATCTCCCACTTGCACTAGTTCCAACTAGACATAGGCCTAATCCCTATGGACCTAGTATGACCCTCGTGCTTGGGCTGAGCTAGCGCCTTGGTCAACGGATCTGCGACATTATCCTCGGTGTCCACTTGTGCAATGCAATGTCACCTCTCTCCGCGATTTCTCGTATGAGGTGAAACTTTCTGAGCACGTGCTTTGTGTTCTTGTGTGACCGGGGCTCCTTAGCTTGTGCAACGGCCCTATTGTTGTCATAGAAGATATCGACTGGGTCCTGCATAGTTGGCACTACTCCCAACTCAGTGATAAAGTTCTTTATCCACACAGCTTCCTTAGCCGCATCACACGCAGTGATGTACTTAGCTTCTGTTGTAAAGTCCGCTATGGTTGGCTGCTTTGAACTCCTCCAGCTTACAGCACCACCATTCAGCAAAAATACATACCCAGACTGCAACTGGTACTCATCCTGGTTGGTCTGGAAGCTCGCATCAGGATACCCAGTAACTGATAGCACTTCCTGACCACCATGCACTAAGAAGCTATCCTTAGTCCGGTTAAGGTACTTGAGGATCACCTTGATAGCTTTCCAGTGATCCTCCCCGGGATCCTACTGGTATCGGCTCATCTACTCAGTGCAAAGGCGACATCAGGTCTCGAACATAACATTGAGTACATAATTGATCTAATACCAATTTCATGTTCTCCCTGTCCTCCCTTGTTTTAGGATAGTGTTTCTTACTAAGTTTCAGCCCATGGCCCATTGGCAAGAAACCTTTCTTGGCCTGGTCCATGCTGAACCTTTTCAGAACTTTGTCAATATATGAAGCCTGACTTAGGCCCAGAACCCGATTTGATCTATCCCTGTAGATCTTGATCCCTAGGATCATCTCAACCTCGCCTAAGCCCTTCATTGTGAAGCACTTACTCAGCCACTGCTTTACCCCTTGCAGTGTAGGTATGTTGCTTCCAATGAGCAGGATGTCATCTACATAAAGTACCAGGAATGTGACAATGCTCCCACTAGTCCTCTTATACACACAAGGCTCATCTTGATTCTGTATGAAGCCATATTCCTTTATGGCCTCATTGATTGCTTCAGTCCATAAATGGACCTTTGAAGTTTGCATACCCTTCCCGGATACTTTGGATCGACAAAACCCTCAGGTTGTGTCATGTACACATCCTCAAGTAGCTTTCCATTAAGGAAAGCGGTTTTGACATCCATCTGCCATACCTCATAGTCATACCATGCGGCTATGGCCAGTAGTATCCTGATGGATTTGAGCATGGCTCCTGGTGAGAAAGTTTCATCATAGTCTATTCCATGGACTTGTCTGAAACCTTTTACAACCAGACGCCCCTTGAAGGTATTATCAGCTTTTAGCTTGTAGCACCACTTGCAACCTATTACCTTAGCACCTAGAGGTGGATCAACCAAGTTCCAAACTTGGTTATCGTACATAGATTGTATTTCTGCCTCAATGGCTTTACGCCAATTCGCAGACTGTGGGCTAGCCATAGCCTCCTGGTAGGTTTTGGGTTCTTCCTCATCCCAGATGAGAAGCGTTTGATCATCGGTGACGAGGAAACCATACCTCTCCGGTTCCCGATGATCCCTACCAGACCTTCTAGGTTCTTGTGTGGCTTAGGTCGGTGCTTCCAGTTGTGGAAGCTCCACCTGGGCCTCCGAGTTATCCTCTTCAGGAGCTTGTGGACCTTGAACTTCTCTGAGTTCAACATTGCTCCCACTATCTTTCTTGGAAAGGAACTCCTTTTCTTGAAAGGCCCCCTTCCTTGCCACGAACACCTTGTTCTCGGCGGGGTTGTAGAAGTAATACCCTTTGGTTTCCCTAGGGTAGCCCACAAATAGGCATTTATCGGTTTTGGGCTCTAGCTTGCCACTAGTCAATTTCTTGACATGTGCTTCGCATCCCCAAATCCTTAGGAAAGATACATTAGGCTCCTTGCCCGTCCATATCTGATATGGGGTCTTTTCCACTGCCTTAGTCAGAGTATTGTTTAAGATGAGAGCTACTGTCTCGAGGGCGTGTCCCTAGAAACTAATTGGGAGAGATGCTTGACTCATCATTGAGCGGACCATGTCCAACAAGGTCCTATTCCTCCGTTCGGACACCCCATTCCATTGTGGTGTTCCAGGAGGAGTGAGCTGTGAAACTATTCCATGCTCTCTCAAGTATGAGTCAAACTCTAGGCTTATATACTCACCGCCTCGGTCCGACTGAAGGGTTTTGATATTCCTGCCTAGTTGGTTCTGTACCTCGTTCCTAAATTCCTTAAACCTATCAAGGGTCTCGGACTTGTGTTTCATCAGATAGACATAGCCATTTCTGCTGAAATCATCCGTGAACGTGACGAAGTACAGATGCCCACCTCTGGTCGCTGCGCTCATAGGTCCACATACATCTGAATGTATTAGGTCCAATAAGCCAGTGGCCCTTTCAACCTTCTTGCTAAAAGGCGCCTTTGTCATCTTGCCTCGTAAACATGATTCGCATGTATCAATTGACTCCAAGTCAAATGACCCTAGGACTCCAGCTTTGTGAAGTCTAGCAATGCGCTTCTCGTTTATATGGCCGAGACGACAATGCCATAGGTAGACAGGATTAAGTTCGTTAGGCTTAACCTTTTTAGTGTTTATGTTATAGATATGATTGGTTTCATTTAAGTCCAAGATATATATGCCATTATTTAATAGAGCATCTCCATAAAATAATCCCTCTCTAGATATTGAAATTCTACCATTAGAAATAGTGAAATTAAATCCAGAAATATCCAACATTGATACAGAAATAATATTCCTGCACATAGCAGGTACAAAGTAACAATGTTCCAAAATCAAAACCAATCCACTGGGCATCACAAGGTGGTATTCACCGATCTCTATGGCAGCAACCCTTGCTCCATTCCCGACCCACAAGTCCACCTCTCCCGACCCCAGTGACCTTCTTTTCTTAAGTCCCTGCACATTGCAACAAATGTGAGAACCATATCCAGTATCCAATACCCAGGATGTTGAAACAGTAAGGTTAATATCTATAATATAGATACCTGAAGAGGACGCACCTTGGTCCCTTCTTTGCTCTCCCATCAGCCTGGGACACGATCTCTTCCAATGGCCCGCCTGTCTACACCCGAAACAGACATCTTTAGGACCTGCCTTCTGCTGGGACTTGGGTTGGGCCTTGGCCTTCTTAGCCTTGGCCTTGGCCTTAACCTTGGCGATAGGGGGGTTCCCCTTGTTGACCAGCAGCACCGGCGGAGTCTTTTTGATCGACTGCTCGGTGAGCTTAAGCATCCCATGCAGCTCATTGACAATACGGTTCATCCCTTGCATATTGTGTTGGGGATTAATCACCAAAACAAAATACGCAGCGGAAAGAAAAGGATTAATCCCCGCCAAGGATCCATGTATATTGCATTGAATTGGAAGGAAGGGTTAAAGAATTACCTCTTAGTTCTTATAGGATTTGAATCAAAGGAACCAAATTAGCTTCCCTCTACGGTTGATCCACACGGAGCAATTGATTCACCGCGTGCTAGCGCCGGGATTGAAGAACGATTCTTCGAACGAGAGAGAGAGGCAGAAAATCAAAATTTTCTATATGTTCTTGGAAGAGAATTCGGCTGCCTCCTCCTTTCCTAGTGGTGGCCGAAATCTTTTGTGTGTTGGGAGTCTAGAGTTGTGTTAGGTTTAGGTCAAATATTTCCTTAAATAATTAACCTAAATAGTTAATTATAATTATAACCTAATACACCTATTAGTTATAATTATATATTAACCCACACAATTTAATATTAATTCTCAATTAACATTAAATCAAATCAATTCTCCATAATACATATATGTATATATAATATTATAATTAATTATATCTCCATATAATTTAATTATAATATGTAGCATACTTTATGTAATATTAATCACATTAATATTTATATATACATACATAAATATATATCACTATATATATTTATTCTCTTTCTCATTCATAAATTATTATCCAATAATAATTTATACCCGATAAGATGAACTTCATTTTGCTCTTGTGTGTGACCCCATAGGATCATATTAATTGGCAATAAGGAAATTACCATAATGTCCTTATAGGTCACAAGCGGACTCTAGCAAGCCATTACGACTACCCAATTAATATGATTGGAATGATCCAATACCTATTTATAGAATGTCATATTCCCTTTTGTCTCTTTGATATCAAGATTAATTATAAGACATGGTACACTTGTCAATCTTACATAATTAATCATATGCTTTCTCGATCTCAAAGTAAACTGTTCAGACAAATCAATTGATACTCTTATCAATTATTTGAGCACGGCCATGCATTTAACAGTCTTACTTATCGAGGGGCCCAGTGATATCGCTCTCTTGTTAGAGAGGGACAAAATCCCATATCTGTCACTCACATCCCTAAGCATGAGTCACATTGCACCCAACAACAGCCTTTATAACTACTCTGTTACAAGCAGCGTTTGACTGCGTCAAAGCACAACATGAGTTCATCCCGGAATCCATGGTGACCTCAGGTCAAAGGAATCAGCTGATGACACTACTATAATCAAGATCAGTTGTGACACGTGACCATGAACTTGATCTTATAGTGGGTCTCCAGCAACATGTTCTCTAACACATTGCCCGTGAGTATAATCTGTATCTGTATACACTATATTCATCTCATGAATATCCATTATCACTCACACTAGTCTTAGTTTGTTATTATTCCCATAATAACAATCGACTAGGGAAATTTAGAATTACACAATTAATTCATGGATACATTATCATAAATACTAACATACAAATATATATGATAAAATAAGTCTTTATTAATGACTTAAGAAGATTGTTTACATAATCCAACATTGGCTTAGGGCACAATCTCTAACAATCTCCCACTTGCCCTAAGTCCAATCTTCAAATGTATCTAATACCCATGGACCTAGTATGACCATCATGTACAGCTTGTGAAAGAGCTTTTGTTAGTGGATCAGCAACATTGTCTTCAGACGCAACTTTGCATATCTTCACATCTCCTCTTGAGATGACTTCTCTTATGTAGTGAAAACGCCGAAGTATATGTTTGGATTTCTGTGACACACTAGGTTCCTTAGCAAGTGATATTGCCCCATTGTTGTCACACAAGAGGCTCACAGGATTCACTATGCTAGGAACGACACCAAGTTCTTCGATGAACTTCTTGATCCAAACAGCCTCTTGGGCTGCATCTGATGCAGCAATATACTCGGCTTCTGTTGTAGATGCAGCTATCGTGCTTTGCTTAGAACTCTTCCAACTTATCGCACCTCCATTCAGAATGAACACATACCCAGACTGTGACTGCATCTGATCTTGATCAGTTTGGAAACTTGCATCCGTGTAACCATTTACAACAAGATCTTCGTCCGAGCCTCCATATACCAAGAATGTATCTTTAGTTCTTCTCAAGTACTTAAGAATACTCTTGACAGCAGTCCAGTGACTATCACCTGGATCAGACTGATATCTACTTGTCATGCTCAAAGCAAAAGAGACATCTGGCCGAGTACATACCATGGCATACATGATAGATCCTATAGCTGACGCATAAGGAATCTTATCCATGCGTTGACGTTCTTCAACTGTCACAGGACATTGCTTACGACTAAGCTTTATCCCTTGCCCAATAGGAACATTTCCTTTCTTTGATTGATCCATACTGAACCTTTTCAGTATTTTGTCAATGTATGTACTCTGGCTCAAACCTATCAATCTCTTAGATCTATCTCTATAGATCTTTATTCCAAGAATGTAGGCTGCCTCACCCAAGTCTTTCATAGAAAAACACTTTCCTAGCCAAGATTTTACTTCTTGCAAGGTAGGAATGTGATTTCCTATTAACAATATGTCATCGACATATAGAACTAGGAAAACTATATTACTCCCACTGAACTTCTTGTACACACAAGGCTCATCCTCGTTTTTGATGAAGCCAAACTTTTTGACTGATTCATCAAAACAATGATTCCAACTTCTTGATGCTTGCTTCAAACCATAAATGGCCTTTTGAAGCTTGCATACTTTATCAGGATTCTTTGGATCGACAAAACCTTCAGGCTGTGTCATGTACACATCCTCAACAAGGTTTCCATTTAGGAAAGCTGTTTTGACATCCATTTGCCATATTTCATAGTCATAATATGCTGCTATGGCAATAAGAATTCTGATGGACTTGATCATAGCTACTGGCGAAAAGGTTTCTTCATAGTCTATACCATGAACTTGTCGGTAACCTTTTGCCACTAACCTTGCTTTATAAGTCTGAATATTCCCATCCATGTCCGTTTTCAACTTGAAAACCCATTTGTGCCCTATTGCTTTAGCACCCTTTGGGAGATCAACCAAAGTCCATACTTTGTTGTCGTCCATGGATTGAATTTCTGACTTCATAGCATCAAGCCATTTTTCAGATTCTGAATTAGAGACAGCTTCCATGTACGTGGAAGGTTCATTCTCTTCTAACAGAATCAGATCATTTTCATTCGTGACGAGAAATCCATATCTCTCGGGCTCATGACGAACTCTACTTGATCTACGTTGGACTTGTGTTACTGGTTCTGACTCAACAACTTCTTGTGAATCAGGTTGTTCCATTTGAAACTCACTTTCAACTTGGTTATCCATATTTTCTTGTAGGTGTACTTTACTCCCACTGATTCCTTTGGAAATAAACTCTTTTTCCAGGAATGTACCACCCTTAGCAACAAACACTTTGTTTTCACTAGGATTGTAAAAGAAATAACCTTTAGTTTCCTTTGGATAACCAACAAAATTGCATTTCACAGATTTTGGTGATAACTTATCTGAAATCAAATATTTCACATAGGCTTCGCATCCCCAAATCTTGAGAAAAGACAAATTTGGTTTCTTACCAATCCATATCTCATATGGTGTCTTTTCAACTGCTTTTGATGGAACTCGGTTCAGTGTGAATGCCGCTGTTTCAAGTGCATATCCCCAAAAGGATAGAGGAAGATTTGTTTGACTCATCATAGACCGAACCATATCCAATAAAGTTCGGTTCCTCCTCTCAGACACACCATTCCACTGTGGTGTACCAGGAGGAGTTAATTGTGAGACAATCCCACAATTTCTAAGATGATCGTCGAACTCTTGGCTCAAATATTCACCACCTCGATCAGATCTAAGTGCTTTAATTGTCTTGCCAAGTTGGTTTTGTACTTCATTTTGGAAGGCTTTGAACATTTCAAAGGATTCCGACTTATGCTTCATTAGATATAGATAACCATATCTACTGAAGTCATCAGTGAACGTAATGAAGTATTGAAAACCACCTCTAGCAGTTGTGCTCATAGGCCCACATACATCTGTATGTATGAGTTCTAATAAGTCACTAGCCCTTTCACTGTGACCAGTAAAAGGACTCTTGGTCATCTTACCCATTAAACAAGACTCGCAAGTATCATATGTTTCAAAAACATCTAGACCCAAAATTCCATCTTTATGGAGTTTTGAAATGCGTTTCTCATTAATGTGTCCTAGACGACAGTGCCAGAGATAAGTAGGATTCACAATATTTGTTCTTATCCTTTTGGTATTTATGTTATATACATGCTCATCATAACCTTCACTAAGGTTCAACAAATAAAGACCATCATGTAAATCCGCATTTGCATAAAACAAGTCTTTATTGAAAAGCAATAAGTGATTATTCTCAATAACACATTTAAATCCTTCCTTGTCCAAACATGAAATAGAAATGATGTTCCTAGACAAATTAGGAACAAAATAACAATTATTCAAAAGAAGAACAAGTCCACTTGGCAACTTGAGCTCGTAGCGACCGACTTCATAAGCAGCAACTCTAGCTCCATTCGCCACATGGAATTCTACCTCGCCCTTCTTGAGCTTTCTACTTCCTCTAAGCCCCTGCACATTCATACAAATGTGAGAACCACAACCGGTATCTAATACCCACGAAGTAGAAACAGAAGTAGAATGAAGTATTTCAATAACATGAATACCTTGATTAGCGGTCTCACCGCCTCTCTTCTTCCTCAAGTCCTCCAAATAAAGCTTGCAATTTCTGCGCCAATGACCAGGCTGATTGCAGAAATGGCATGTGCCTTCCTTTGGAGGCTTTGCCTTGGTAACAGCTTTGGGCTTCTTTGCATCCTTCCCAAACTCTTTGGGTTTGTTTGCTTTACCCTTCTTCTTCTGGATCCTACCCTTTTGCACCATATGGATCCCTTTGGAGCTTGGCTTCTCTTTTATCGTTACTTCAGCGTTTTTCAGCATCCCATGCAGTTCGCTGACCGTTTTGTCCATATCATTCATGTGATAATTCATGACAAAATGGGAGTAACTCTCAGGAAGAGAATTAAGGATCAAATCCGTTGCCAACTCAGGTCTGAGTGGCGAACCCAGCCTCTCCAACTGATCAATGTACCCTTTCATCTTCAGAACATGGGCACTAACCGAACTCCCTTCGGTCATCTTGCACCCAACCAAAGACCTCAAGGTCTCATACCTTTCCCTTCTCGCTTGCTTTTGGAACATTTCCTTAAGCTCTTGAGACATCTCATATGCCTCAAATGTTTCCAGATCCTTCTGAAGTTCCGGAATCATTGATGCGAGCATCAGGCATTGTACATCAATCTGATCGTTTTGATGCTTGTGAAAAGCATCCTTCTCAGCTCTTGAAGCTGTGGTGGGTGGAGGGTTAGGGGGCAAAGGCCCATCCAGAACATACAGCTTTCGCTCTTGCTTGAGAACAATTCTCAAGTTGCGATACCAATCTAGATAATTGGTTCCGTTCAGTTTTTCCTTCTCAAGGATAGATCGAATAGAACCGGGATTGCTTGTGTTGGCCATTTATCTACAACAGAAAATATATGCAAAGTTAATTACATAAGAGAATTAAACTCCCACTAAAATTATAAAACCCTTTAAAATATTTAAGTGGGTAAAAGACCCAAAATCCATACTTAACCATAGCACTGCTTTGGCATGTCCCTATGATTAAATATAATTTCGGTAGACATCACCATGTCAATTACATCATTATGTAACTCTTTTAATTTATGAGATGCATGATATCATATATCATATTTAATTTGTATGTTACTCATCTCATCCTTGCCTCGGGCTCAAACACCTTTTTGATTAACCCTTTAGTTAAACCAATTACAACACAATGAGAATCACCTTTTCTCATATTATTGCTTCGCTAAGGTCACAACATGCGTACCCGCCCTGGCGGTATACCATGATGCGAACATAGTACTTGACAAGTGTTATACGTAATTGGGTGGCAAAAATATAAACTTCATAAGTTTATTTAGGGTTTATTAATTCCTGTGAGTTAATTGTATCATATACAATTTCATGGCATTAATATTAATCATACTTTTGTTAATATTAATTAGCATGGCATCTTATGGCATACAATTGTCTAGCATGCATATAGAATATCTAGCATGGCATCACATGGCATCTAAATAAAATAAAGCATGCATATGACTCGAACCGTGTTATGGTATGGTTTAAATCTACATTGATTTTCATAGGCCAATATGAAAATCAACAAGGTCATATCCTAGGTAGTAGCATCCATCACATGGTCATTGCACCGCCTCTTGGATCCGCCTCCACGTCTTTGCTTCCAAACACCATCTCATGGATTTATATTTTACAAAAAAATTGCAACCTATACAATTTTTCTAGTAAAATAAATTTTACATATCATAAATTGTATCCTATACAATTTTTCTAGTAAAATTAAAAATTTAAAATTTACATAAATACAAACGACTCGCAGGTCGTATTTATATAAAACCATAATAAATAAAATAAAGCATCCACGGGGTCCAAAACCATACCATAACACCATGCATAAAATTATCAACAATAATTTTATATCTAAAAACATTTAGGGTTCAAAGTGGTAAAATACAATCACATTGTATTTAGAATTAATTAATTTGGAAAAATTCGTAAATATGCAGAAAACTATTTTCCACACTTAAAACGAAAAAGGGGTTAAAAACTGTCGGACAGCGGGCTGGACGGGCTGCGCAAGAAGCAGCAAGTGCAATTGCAAATTTTGCAATTGCAGCCAACTAATTGCAATTGCAAATTTGCAATTGCAATTAATTGGCCAAAAAGTATTCTGGGCATTATGCCCAGAATACGAACAGTATATATATATTTTTTTTTTTTTTTTTTTTTTTTTTTAAATTGAATTGAAACAATTTCAATAAAAACCCATGAATCAAATTCATGATTCCAAAACCCCTTAAACATTCCAAATCATTAACATAAAATCATTCACAATGATTAATCAATAAAATCAAATTTTATTTTGTTATTCACAATAACATAGAACCCTAAATAAAACATACAAACCCCTAACAACAATTTTGATCCAATCAAAATCATACAAACCCTAACATGCAATTTTGATCCAATCAAAACATAAATCCAATTCAATCAAAATACAAGTGGCTCTGATACCACTGTTGGGGATTAATCACCAAAACAAAATACGCAGCGGAAAGAAAAGGATTAATCCCCGCCAAGGATCCATGTATATTGCATTGAATTGGAAGGAAGGGTTAAAGAATTACCTCTTAGTTCTTATAGGATTTGAATCAAAGGAACCAAATTAGCTTCCCTCTACGGTTGATCCACACGGAGCAATTGATTCACCGCGTGCTAGCGCCGGGATTGAAGAACGATTCTTCGAACGAGAGAGAGAGGCAGAAAATCAAAATTTTCTATATGTTCTTGGAAGAGAATTCGGCTGCCTCCTCCTTTCCTAGTGGTGGCCGAAATCTTTTGTGTGTTGGGAGTCTAGAGTTGTGTTAGGTTTAGGTCAAATATTTCCTTAAATAATTAACCTAAATAGTTAATTATAATTATAACCTAATACACCTATTAGTTATAATTATATATTAACCCACACAATTTAATATTAATTCTCAATTAACATTAAATCAAATCAATTCTCCATAATACATATATGTATATATAATATTATAATTAATTATATCTCCATATAATTTAATTATAATATGTAGCATACTTTATGTAATATTAATCACATTAATATTTATATATACATACATAAATATATATCACTATATATATTTATTCTCTTTCTCATTCATAAATTATTATCCAATAATAATTTATACCCGATAAGATGAACTTCATTTTGCTCTTGTGTGTGACCCCATAGGATCATATTAATTGGCAATAAGGAAATTACCATAATGTCCTTATAGGTCACAAGCGGACTCTAGCAAGCCATTACGACTACCCAATTAATATGATTGGAATGATCCAATACCTATTTATAGAATGTCATATTCCCTTTTGTCTCTTTGATATCAAGATTAATTATAAGACATGGTACACTTGTCAATCTTACATAATTAATCATATGCTTTCTCGATCTCAAAGTAAACTGTTCAGACAAATCAATTGATACTCTTATCAATTATTTGAGCACGGCCATGCATTTAACAGTCTTACTTATCGAGGGGCCCAGTGATATCGCTCTCTTGTTAGAGAGGGACAAAATCCCATATCTGTCACTCACATCCCTAAGCATGAGTCACATTGCACCCAACAACAGCCTTTATAACTACTCTGTTACAAGCAGCGTTTGACTGCGTCAAAGCACAACATGAGTTCATCCCGGAATCCATGGTGACCTCAGGTCAAAGGAATCAGCTGATGACACTACTATAATCAAGATCAGTTGTGACACGTGACCATGAACTTGATCTTATAGTGGGTCTCCAGCAACATGTTCTCTAACACATTGCCCGTGAGTATAATCTGTATCTGTATACACTATATTCATCTCATGAATATCCATTATCACTCACACTAGTCTTAGTTTGTTATTATTCCCATAATAACAATCGACTAGGGAAATTTAGAATTACACAATTAATTCATGGATACATTATCATAAATACTAACATACAAATATATATGATAAAATAAGTCTTTATTAATGACTTAAGAAGATTGTTTACATAATCCAACATTGGCTTAGGGCACAATCTCTAACATATTGTAGTTCAGGATGAACTGATCTTAAGAATCCGACAAGGACGCGAGGATTGTGTCCACCGCCAACTCTTGAGAGATAGGCGATCTGAGACGGGCCAAAGTGTCCAAATAGCCTTTCATCTTGAGCACGTGTGCGCTCACAGATGTCCCGGCCCCCATCTTACAAGAGAGGAATGCCTTATTGGTCAGGTACCTTTCCTGATGAGCTTGCTCCTGAAACATCTCATTTAGAGTTGTTATCATAGCATAGGCTTGATGGTCCATAAACTGTTTTTGCAGTTCGGGGACCATGCAGGCCAACATAAGGCATGTCACATCCCTATTGTCCTTGACATGCGCCTCGTATTCCTCCAGCTGGGCAGCCGGTGGATTACGTCCTTGAGGCACAGCCGGCACAGGCCTTTCCAGTACATACTCTTTTGACTCTTGTCTTAGAACAATCCTTAAGTTCCTAGACCAGTCTAAAAAGCTAGGACCGGAAAGCTTGTCCTTTTCAAGAATAGATCGCAGTGATAAGGTATTATTGTTTGCCATTTAAGAGTTTCTACACAAAAAAACATTTAGAGTGTTAATAAAGGACTTTAAATTATTATTCCCATATGAAATTAATAATGAATCATGTTATTAATTTAAACCGAGTTGTTGGGCTCATGGGCTGAGATCCACATTTTATCAAGATATAGCCAAACGAGGGTTTGGTACAACTATACCTTAATTATTTAGGTAGGAACGCCGTCCAATCCCAACCTAGGGACTCTCGGTTTGATGGGCTTGTTGGCACTTACCCATCTGTGCTTAGGGCCAGGAGAATCCTACTACCCATGCTAAGTCAAAACCTCCATTCAAGTGTTAGAGTATCCCATACTCTAATCCAATACAAAATGACAATAGTGTATCCTGCGAGGGCATGGTCTACAACTGGCCTATTCCCACTTCGAGTCGGTTTTGAATGACGGAAGCACTTTTAAGCGACTTAGTAATTCCATTTGGTTATTAGATTCAATTTATAACGGCTTACATACATAAGGCGGGTGAAATTGCTATTGGATCATACATTCAAACATGCAAATAAACATAAAGTATAATTAAATAAAAGTAAAATGGATTGCTATGGGCCTATATTACATCCTAATATTATTCTAGTAAACCTATACTAGAAATGAAAATCAGGTGGGCCTCCATCTTTTCCTTCTGGGCTTGCACCTCCACTTGGGCTCACCACTCCATGGGCTTCTTCTTTTACAAATTTTATAATATTTGAATAAAATAAAATTACATTAAAAAAAGAAAAACGACACGCAGGCCGTATTTACCCAAAAGAAAAATACAACCCATCTTGTACAAGGCCCAATAGCATCCAACCATACAAACATTTAATCATACATATGCATCCAATACATATAATTCATAAGCATGTTATAATGCATGATTTAAGCCCATTTCAATTATGTCCACACCATTATATACCATGGTTCTAACCCTTAACGGGATTTGGGCCTCCAGCCCAGGCAGTCCAACTGCTCCCACTGGAATTGGGAAACCATGGTTCTAATTCAGCCGTCCAAGTAATTGTGCCAAAATTACCCGAACCAATTTCAATTAAACATATTAATTTCTAAAATAAATATCACATGAATAAAATAAAATTTCATTCAAGAAACCACACGCATTTAAATTGCATAAATTTAAACACATGAATTTTAAAACCAATTCAAATTTCAAAACTAGGCCCCCGGCCCAAGACCCGCCAAATCCAAAATACAGGGCCCAGCCCGCTGCTGCCGCCCAGTGGCAGCAGCTGTTCAGCAGCGGCTACTGCTGCTGCTGCTGGCGCAGCAGAAGGCGGCGGCTGCAGCCGCTGCTCCCGCCGCATGCGGAGGCCTCCGACGGCGATTCCGCAGCCAGCAGCCCCGCACCCCAGGAGCCAGATTTTTTTTTTTATTAAAACAGAAATAAAAAAAATCAACCAAATATTCCATCCATCAACAAAAGGAAATTCACCCAGAATTCCAAAACATACAATAAAATTAAAATAACATAAACCTATATGCAAATTTAATTTCAATTGTACAAAACATATGGGAAAAATCTTAAACCCAAACCAAGAACCCCAATAAAAAAATCTCCAATTTTAAAGCATGGGATTCAACCAATTTAACGATTTCCACGGATCAAAAGCCCGCTCTGATACCACTATTGGGATTTTTCACCGGAAATCACCTGATAAAAGCGGAAGAACATGATGATTTCCTCAAATCCAGTCACAGGAGCAATTGAAGTGGAAATTGTAAAACTTAAAATTATAATAGAAAGAGATTAAATTCTTACCCAGAATATCTCTTTCAAGAGATGGATGAAGACTGCAGAAATCAAATTAGATTTCCTCCTCGTTCTCGTACACGAGCGCCTAACGAACACCACCCGTGCTAGCGTCGAAAATCACAAAATTTCAGAGAGGGAGGAGGCTTAGGAATTCGGTCAAGTGGTGACTCACCCAATTGTGTGTCTTGGCCGAATTCCCCTTAGGGTTTCGAAATTTCCTTATGGGAATTAAGGCCCAGTTTGGCTTCTCTGTCTGTGTGGGCTTCCTCCTTTTAATTAAGGCCCAAACTTATTTTAATTAGTCTGGTTTAAATCAATTTCAAGCCCAATTTTAATTAACCCATGTATTTAATATATTACTCCAAGTAACATATTATTTACATTTAAATTAAAATTAGTTTCACCAATTAATTTAATCCATCAAATTAAAATTAAGTCTTCACAAAACAAATTCATATGTAAACCTATACATATGAATATTTCCACCTAGGAAATAATTTCATAATTAATCCAATTAATTATGTGAAGCCAAATATTAATTTTATTATAATGATCAATCCAACTGATCCTTGTAATATAATTAATATATATATACTCCTCTCTCTCTAGTGTGTATACTCCAAGTATATCTGTGATTCCTTAAGTCAGTGTTCAGTCGCTCAATGTGTACGATCCCGTAGGCCCATCTTTATGTTGGCAGTGGGCCTGCGGTCCACAGACTGCAGTTGGGCTCTAGCAAGCCACTGCAGCCCCCAATTAAGATGGAGATGGCAGTCTAACTGTTACCATAACCCTGTAGTTTAAACTTGTACATCCCATGTCATTGATATCGGTGTCTAACACAAAGGCGTGGATTGATCAGCCTCCTTTGTGTCGGACATTAACTTGATCCCGAATGCACTGAAGCTCACAAACAAGTTCCCACCTGTTTGGGTGTGGCCACACTCTTATCAGTTACATTCATCAAGAGGCCGGTGATATCTTCCCAGTAGACTACTGAGTGACAAATCCCTTCTGCATATCCATAGCATCACCATGCTAAGTGACATACCCGAAAGTACCCATACTTGGCACCCTATTACAGGCCCTTTAGGTGTTCCCCTAAGCATGCAACCTCACATGTAACACCATCATATGGTCAGGTCAAAGGATCCATACAAGTACTACACGAGAATCACTTGTGATACTATACTATGTGGATTACTCGTTTAGTGGATCTATCCAGTACCATGCCCCCATGCATGTACCTATTAACTTGGTTGACATTCCATGTCCAATGACCGGTAAGACACCGCCATACAACCAGGTTAATGATAGTCTCTTGTTCCATTCATTCCCATGACTGGAACAGTCTACGGATCTATTTATGGTCATATCGTTTACCCTATCCATGGTCTTACAGCCAAGTGCATGACACTTGTCATCATGGATATAGATATGTCCATTGGATACTTCATTTAATATACTGCACAAGATAAATATAATAAATGAATTGATGCCTTTATTAATAACACAAATAGTACAATACATAAATCCAATAAATGTATAATACAAATACAAGGACCAATGCCTCGGGACGAGGGCATTTCCAACAGTGTCATGTACACATCCTTGAGTAGCTTTCTGTTAAGGAAAGCGGTTTTGACATCCATTTGCCAGACCTCATAGTTGTACCATACGGCTATGGCCAGCAAGATCCTAATGTATTTAAGCATGGCTACTGGTGAGAATGTTTCATTATAGTCTATTCCTGGACTTGTCTAAAACCTTTCGCAACCAGACGCCCCTTGAAGGTATTATCAGCTTTTAGCTTATAGCACCACTTGCAACCAATTACCTTAGCACCTGGAGGTGGATCAACCAAGTTTCAAACTTGGTTATTGTACATAGATTGCATCTCTGCCTCTATGGCTTTACGCAAATTTGCAGACTATGGGCTTGCCATAGCCTCCTGGTAGGTTTTGGGTTCTTCATCGTCCAGAACAAGAAGAGTGTGATCATCAGTGATGAGGAACCCATACCTCTCTGGTTCCCGACGATCCCTACCAGACCTTCTAGGTCCTTGTGTGGCCTGGGTTGGTGCTTCCTCTTGTGGAAGCTCCACCTAGGCCTTCGAGTTACCCTCTTTAGGAGCTTGTGGACTTTGAACTTCCCTGAGTTCAACATTGCTCCCACTATCTTTCTTGGAAAGGAATTCCTTTTCTAGAAAGACCCCCTTCCTTGTCACGAACACCTTGTTCTTGGCAGGGTTGTAAAAGTAATATCCTTTGGTTTCCCTAGGATAGCCCATAAACAGGCATTTATCAGTTTTGGGCTCTAGCTTGCCACTAGTCAATCTCTTGACATGTGCTTCGCAACCCCAAATCCTTAGGAAAGACACATTGGGCTCCATGCCCATCCATATCTGATATGGGGTCTTTTCCACTGTCTTGGTCGGAGTATTATTTTAAATAAGAGTAGCTGTCTTGAGGGCGTGTCCCCAGAAACTTATTAGGATAGAGGCTTGACTCATCATCGAGCGGACCATGTCCAACAGGGTCCTATTCCTCCATTCGGACACCCCATTCCATTGTGGTGTTCCTGGAGGAGTGAGCTGTGGAACTATTCCCTGCTCTCTCAAATATGAGTCAAACTCTAGGCTCATATACTCACCTCCTCAATCCAACCGAAGGGTTTTGATATTTCTGCCTAGCTGGTTTTGTACTTCGTTCCTAAATTCCTTGAACCTATCAAGGGTCTCAGACTTACGTTTCATCAGATAGACATAGTCATATCTGCTGAAATCATCCGTGAACGTGATGAAGTATAGATGTCCACCTCTGGTCCCTACGCTTATGGGCCCACATACATCTGAATGTATTAGGTCCAATAAGCCAGTGGCCCTTTCAGCCTTCTTGCTAAAAGGTGCTTTAGTCATCTTGCCTCGTAAACATGACTCGCATATATCAATTGACTCCAAGTCAAATGACCCTAAGACTCTAGCTTTGTAAAGCCTAGCTATGCGCTTCTCATTTATGTGGCCTAACGACAATGCCATAGCTAGACAGGATTAAGTTCATTGGGCTTAACCCTCTTAGCGTTTATGTTATAGACATGATTGGTTTCTTTTGAGTCCAGGATATATAGGCCATTATTTAATAGAGCTTCTCCATAAAATAATCCCTCTCTAGATAAAGAAATTCTACCATTTGAAATAGTAAAATAAAATTCAGAAATATCCAACATGGAAACTGAAATAATATTCCAGCACATAGCAGTTACAAAATAACATTGTTCCAAAATTAAAACCAATCCACTAGGCATCATGAGGTGATATTCACCGATCTCTATGGCAGCAACCCTTGCTCTATTAACAACCCGTAAGTCCACCTTCCCCGATCCCAGTGACCTTCTGTTCTTAAGTCCCTGCACATTGCAACAAATGTGAGAACCACATCCAATATCCAATACCCAGGATGTTGAAACAATAAGGTTAATGTCTATGACATAAATACCTGATGAGGATGCACCCTGGGTCCTCCTCTGCTCTCCCATTAGCTTGGGACATGACCTCTTCCAATGGCCTGCTTGCTTATACCAGAAACAGACATCCTCGGGATTTGCCTTTTGCTGGACTTTGGGCTGGGCCTTCGCCTTCTTAGCCTTGGCCTTCGCAAGAGGAGGGTTCCCCTTATTGACCAGCAGCACCAGTAGAGTCTTCTTGATCGACTGTTCCGTGAGCTTATGCATCCCATGCAGCTTAGTAACAGTGCGGTTCATCCCTTGCATATTATAGTTCAGGATGAACTGATTGTAAGAATCCAGTAAGGATGCAAGGATTGTGTCCACCACCAACTCCTGAGAGATGGATAATCCGAGACAGGCCAATGTATCCAAATAGCCCTTCATCTTAAGCACCTGTGCGCTCACAGATGTCCCAGCCACCATCTTACAGGAGTGGAATGCCTTATTGGTCAGGTACCTTTCCTGACGAGCTTGCTCTTGAAACATCTCGTTAAGAGTTGTTATCATAGCATAGGCTTGACAATCCATGGACTGCTTTTGTAGCTTAGGGACCATTCATGCCAACATAAGGTATGTCACATCCCTATTATCCTTGACGTGGACCTCGTATTTCTCCAGCTAGGCAGCCGGTGGATTACATCCCTGAGGCGCAGCTGATACAGGCCTTTCCAATACGTACTCTTTGGACTCTTGTCTTAGAACAATTCTTAAGTTCCTAGACTAGTCTAAAAAGTTGGGACCGGAAAGCTTGTCCCTCTCTAGGATAGATCGTAGTGAAAGTGTGCTGTTATTTGCCATTTTAGAGTTTCCACACAGAAAAACATTTGAGAGTGTTAATAAAGGACTTTACTTTGTTTTTCCCATATATAATTAATAATGAATCAAGTTATTAATTAATCCGAGTTGTTGGGCTCATGGGGCGAGATCCATATTTCATTAAGATATAGCCAGACGAGGGCCTAGTACAACTATACCCTAATTATTTAGGTAGGAACGCCATCCAATCCCAACCTAGGGACTCTCGATTTGATGGGCTTGTTGGCACTTACCCATCTGTGCTTAGGGCCAGGAGAATCCTACTTCCCATGCTAAGTCAAAACCTCCATCCAAGTGTTAGAGTATCCCATACCCTAACCCAATACAAAATGACGATACTCCAGTGTATCCTGCAAGGGCAAGGTCTACAACTGGCCTACCCCCACTTTGAGCTGGTTTTGAATGAGGGAAGCACTTTTAAGCGACTTAGTAATTTCCATTAGGTTATTAGATTCATTAATAACGGCTTACATGCATAAGACGGGTGAAATTTGGCTGTTGGATCATACATTCACACATGTAAATAAATATAAAGCATAATTAAATAAATAAGTAAAATGGATTACTATGGGCCTATATTAAATCCTAATATTATTCTAGTAAACCTATACTAGAAATAAATATCAGGTGGGCCTCCATCTCCTTCCTTCTGGGCTTGCACCTCCACTTGGGCTCACCACTTCATTGGGCTTCTTCTTTCACAAATTTTATAATAAATGAATAAAATAAAATTACATTAAAAAAAAAGGCGCGCAGGCTGTATTTACCCAAAAAGAAAATACAACCCATCTCGAACAAGGCCCAAGAGCATCCAACCATACAAATATTTAATCACACATATGCATCCAATACATAAAATTTATAAGCATGTTACAATGCATGAATTAAGCCCATTTCAATTATGTCCAAGCCATTATTTTGAAATCGCCAATTTTGGCCCACCATGGTTCTAGCCCTTAACGAGCTTTGGGCCTCCAGCCTAGGCAGTCTAACTGCTCCCACTGGGATTAGGAAACCATGGGTCCATATCAGCCATCAAGGTAATTATGCCAAAATTACCCAAACCGATTTCAATTAACCATATTAATTTCCAAAATTAATATCCAATGAATAAAATTAAAATTTCATTCAAGAAACCATGCACATTTAAATTGCAGAAATTTAAACACACGAAATTTTGAAACCAATTAAAATTTTAAAACTGGGCCCCAGGCCTGAACTCGCCAAATCCAAAACACTAGGTCCAGCCCGCTCCAGCTAGGGCAACAGAGTTGCCCTAGCAGCAGCAACACTGCTGCCACGCAGTGGCCGCTGCCTAGCAACAGTCCGCTGCTGGAACCAGCGGCCGCTGCTGCCTGTGGCGCCCAGCGCCGTAGGAAGCGGTTGCTGCCACTGTTCTCGCCGTGTGCGGCGGCCATCGATGGCGATTCTGCCACCGGTAGTCCCGTACAACCGGAAACAACCCGTGATTTTCCAAAAATTAAAAAAAATTATAGCCATAACAAAATTCACCAAGAATCTCATCCATACAATAAAATTAAATAAACATAAACCTATATGCAAATTTAATTTCAATTCCACAAAATCAAAAGGGAAAAATCACAAACCAAGAATCCCAAATAAAAAAATCCAATTCTAAATCCAAGGGATTCAATCCAATTAAGCAATTTCCATGGATCAAAAGCTTGCTCTGATACTACTGTTGGGATTTTTCACAGGAAATCACCCGATTGAATGCAGAAGAACACGGTGATTTCCTCAAATCCGTGCCCAGGAGCAATTGAGATGAAAATTGCAAAAACTTAAAATTAAATAGAAGAGATTAAATTCTTACTAGGTGTATCTCTTCTAGAGATGGCTGCAGAAATCAACGTAGATTCCCTCCTCGTTCATGTACACGAATGCCTTTGGAACACGGCCCGTGCTAGAGTCGGAAATCAAAAACTTTTTGAGAGAGGGAGAAGGGGATTTTGGCTATGGCTTCCCTTGCACTCCTTGGCCGAAAATCCTAGGGTTATTTTAACCCTAGGTGGCTGAAATTTTCCTTGAAAATTTCAGCCCATGTGGCTTCATTTTGTGCGGGCTTTTCCATTTTATTTTTAGGCCCAAATCCATTCTAATTCACTTGGTCCAGATTAATTTCAAACCCCAGTTTAATTTTAACATGTATATAATATATTACACCATGTAACATATTATTTACATTTAATCAAAATTGATTCGGTCAATTAATTTAATCCATGAAATTAAAATTGGATCTTCACAAAATGAATTCATATGTAAACCTATAGATATGAAATATTTCCATCTAGGAAATAATCTCATGAATTAATTCATTGAATTAATTATAAGAAAGCCAACACTAATATTAATTTTATTATTATGATCAATCCAATTGAACTTTATAATATAATTAATATAATCCTCTCTCTCCATTGTGTATACTCCAAGTATACTGGTGATTCCTTAAGTCCGTGTTTAGTTGCTCAATGTGTACAATCCCGTGGGCCCATCTTTATGCTGGCAGTGGGCCTATGGCCCACAGACTGTAGGCAGGCTCTAGCATGCCACTGCAGCCCCCAATTAAGATGGAGATGGTAGTCCAACTGTAATCATAACCCTATAGTTTGCACTTGTATATCCCATGTCATTGGTATCGGTGTCCAACACAGAGGCATGGATTGATATCGGTGTCCAACACAGAGGCATGTCATTGATTTGTTCAGGTTACCGTTGATAGAAGAACGACAACGAAAGAAAGAAAGGAGTCTGGTATAGGATTTTAATGTACCTGCTGCTCATGTTACGGTGAAGCAGTGTCATCACCAGGAGCACAGGGGTATGGCCGTGGATGCCACTAGCAACACAGCCAGCAACAGTTCCAACAGTCGCAATAGTTCCAGTGCAGGTAGAATTCATATGGTGCTGTAGCTGGACAGAATCAGTACAATGGTCATGAGAGCGGATGACCTTTTTCTATATGGAAAAATCAAGACACGGCGAAGAGAACAGGGGAAAACGTTTTCGTTCGTTTGATTTGGGAAACGTGTTTTGTTTATCTTGAGTTAGGAAAGTCATGGATTTGATTTGGGAATTCCTTTGTAGAAAACATTTTCCCCTTTTAACTTAAAGACCTCAAAACTTAAATCCCGAGATCAGTGACAGAGTTACCACCCTGATCAGCTTATCCAAGAAATTCTGGTACAGCTCCCTACCGAGGGCAGACTATTGTACCTAATCCAAAGATTTAGGGTTCGAGCAAGTGACTTACTTAACCTCCAGCTTGCTTTCACTTTACAATTTATATTACTATATTTAATTCGCTTTATTATCTTTCTCTAACCCCATTTTGTTTATTTTAATTAGCCGATGCTAAAGCAAAAGGCAGAAAATAAATTGCAGAAAAATAAAGCATACATCCAAAATATACAAGAAAATAGTAGAGGCCAATTATACAACCCAATCGAATAAAAGATAAAAACCCTCGTCCTCACATTATAATCACCTAAGTACACGAGGATCTAAAAATTACAACAGCCTAAAAATACACGAAATCTATCAATTACATAAAAAAATGAAAATAAAAGAAAGATAAATGCTACAAAACAGACGGTTAGCACAGTTTATATTGCGCACACAGATAGGATTCAAATAGCACGGAATTAAGAACTTAGGAAACGGGGGCATGCACTTAGGGGGTAACCGAGTCGACCCAACCGGTCGGACCGGTTAGACCTGGAAAACGATTTTGAAACACCCTGTAATTTTTGTGCTGAAAAATCATTTTTTGGAAAACAATTGGCTCGGTTACATGCAAAAATTCTATTTTTTATGAGTCTATTATCCCGGAATCCAGGGTTCCGTTCGTGCCGGTTTCCTGATTCTAGCATCCATCTAGGGCCCAAAAAGCAATAAACACACCAAAAACAATTCGATCTGAAAACAGCATCGCACAACAAATCCAATACGGGTCGTTCTGCGACTTTGTTTTCTCCTGGGGATTACAGCCGTGAGGCGAGCTATGTGGCTATAATTTCCAGGACCCAAAAATGGTTTTATCAATTTAAAAATATCATTTTACTCGTTTTCAGGATTTCCTAAAAATTTCTGTGAAAGCCGGGGGTCCACAAATGCTGGACTACGTATCCGGTGTGGATCGAACAACCACGAATCTTATAAGAATGAAAATTTAGGAAACCGAAAACCCTGTATCCATGAGATTGGAAACCTGAAAACCAAACTTTTACTATACACAAACATATTTAGGCAGAGAATGGATTAAGATCAGAAGGAAAACTCGGAAAACAGGATAATTTCGGCCAAATGGGTAGTTTTCGGGACTCTGCCCTTAAAGGATAGAGCTGTGTGGCTCTGAGTACTAGAGCTGCCTAGCTCTATTCATGTTGAACATAGCCGTACGGTTGTGTTCTTGAAGAACACAGTCGTGCGGCTATGATGGGTTGAAGTCGTTTTCTGAAAAATGCAAAGTAGAGAAAAACGCACAGAAAAACAATGCAAACAGTTTTAAGGCCTCTCAGAGTTTACCTTTGATTTTGTTTTGATGCTTTGAACATCAAGAAATGGATTAAAAACTTGAAATTTGCCCTGGATGCTCAACCGGCCAAAAATCGAAATGATCCAAAACAATCTGAAATCAACCCGAAACAATCCCGAATCAATGAGCAAAGGTTAAAGAACTTGTTGTTGATGTTTTAAGATTGATTTTAGGTCTTGGATTTTGATTTTTGGTCACTCCCCTTAGCTCCTGTGCCTTAGTTCTCTCCACACTTTTTCTCTCTGTTTCTTTTTCTTTCTCTATGTTTTTTTGGTTTTTCAAGTTTTTTTTTCTACCTAAGATTACTAACTTCTTTTTTTATTTGATTTTTTTTCTTTTTCTTTTATACTCTTCACTTACATATCATTTCAAACAATTAATGTGCCGCCTGGCTTCCTAAAATTTCGCCTATGTATCTCTTCCGTCGAGCCAATTTGCTCTGCTTTGCAGAGCAACTTGGCTCACCCACTAGAGCCGCATGGCTCTAGCAAGAGCCGGGGCAAAATTGTTGAAAATCCGACGCTCACCCTAAACCCTAAAAATCACTCGAGAGACCTTTTCGGGGGTTTCGGATCACGGATAGCTTGGTTTTCAGGATGTTTGAGACACTCCGGGTGACATTCCGGTCGTTTTCAAGTCCGATTCGAGTCCGTCTGCTTCATAGGTAATCTAGGAATTCTCATCATAGAGGTCGAGAAAACCCGGCACTTACAGGTCAATTTTTTCACTAGAATCAGCAATCACATGTAACACAAGTAGCCTTATTTGATGTTTCCAATGTTGTATGTCATAATTGCAAAGGATTGGGACACTATGCAAGGTAATGTCCTTCTCAAGATTTAATAACCAGAGAAACCCAAACCCACTTATTTCTAACTACACCACTACCAACCCAAATAGCCAAGCCTGGATTATGGATAGTGGAGCAATGCATCACCTCACTTCGGATTTGGGGAACTTAAATCTACATTCTTAGTATAGCTATCCAGAAGAGGTGCACTTAGGTAATGGTTCTCGTCTCCCAATTAAGTATGTTGGTTCATCAGTTATTCCAGATACTTCTTTGAAATTAGCTACTATTTTACATGTTCTTAATTCCAATTCAAATTGGATCTCTACTAGTGCTCTAACCAAAGCTAATGATGTATCTGTTGAGTTTTTTGACAAATTTTTTGTTGTGAAGGACCTGACTTCCAAACAGGTGATTCTTCAAGGCTCGAATAAGAATGTCTCTATGCTCTTCCATCTCAGCCGAACACACTCATTCAGTCTCATCTCACCTGGCTGTCCACCTGGCATGAGAGACTTGGTCATCCTACTCTGCCCATTGTTGGTCCTGTCCTTAACAAGAATAATATTAAATGTTTTGAGAGTAGTACTGATCGCACTATATGTTCTAGTTGTGCAGTTAGTAAGAGTCATCATTTACCTTTTTCTATTTCTGAATCTGTTGTTTTTGAACCTTTAGATTTGATTCGTTTGGATTTGTAGGGTCCTGCCCCTGTCCAATCACATAATGGTTATTCTTATTATATTCTATTTTATGATCATTTCAGCAAATATTGTTGGATTTATTTTCTAGAGTATAAGTCTAATGCATTGAATGCGTTTGTGAAGTTTCGTTTTATTGTTGAAAAATATTTTGGGCGCCCTATTAAAATCTTTCAATCAGATAGCGGTGGGGAATTCAAAGCTATGCAATCTTATTTTTCTGCTAATGGGATTCAACATAGAACGTCATGCCCTTATACACCATAACAGAATGGCAATGCAGAACGAAAACACCACCATGTAGTTGAAACCAGCCTATCCTTGTTAAACCGAGCCCAATTACCAATGACTTATTGGTCCAATGCATTTGAAATAGCTGTATATCTCATTAATAGAATGCCATCTTGTGCTATTAATTTTGACACTCACTATTTTCATTTATTCAAAGTCTCACCAGAATATCTCTTACTGCGTGTTTTTGGGTGTTTATGCTATCCATGGTTGTGTCCATATGCATCTAATAAGTTGAATTTCCAGTCTCGTCCTTGTGTTTTCATGGGTTATAGTCGGGTTCATAAGGGATATCATTGCTTGGATCCTAATTCTGGTAAATTTTTTTGTCTTACGTCATGTTGTGTTTGACGAGCAGGTGTTTCCTTATCCGGAGATGCAGCGTTCCTCTGTTCCTGGTTCAGGCTCACTACAACCTCCTATGCCATCCATTACTTTCAAAACTCATCTCTGTCCAGCCCCTACCTCCAAGCTGAGACGACCACCTGCTCCTCCTTCCCAGTGGAACTAAACCCAGAAATTTCAGCCTTACCTACGCCCACGTCTCCCTCAGCCTCAGACTCTCCTCTTATTACTCCACCACAAACATGACTAGCCTCCCCTCCACCTGTACTAACCCAAATAAACTCTCCATCTTCACCTGGGAAACCTCTGGTTGTTGATCTATAGTAGTTTGGAAAATTACCACACCCACGGGTTGTCCATGCTGAACCAAATCCCAACCGCATTTTGACCCAAGCCTGAGCTCGTAAAATGGCGCCCAGGGCATTGAAGACCAGTGTAGATGTCAAAGACCCCACTTGCTATACCGAGGCAGCCATAAGTTCTCACTGGCGTGCAGCTATGGTGGAGGAATTTTTTGCTTTAATTAAAAATGGTACTTGGGAGTTAGTGCCTGCCTCCAGTGGCTAAAATGTCATAGGCTGCAAATGGGTATTCAAGACGAAGTTGCATGCAGATGGGTCAGTTGAGTGCTATAAGGCTGGTTAGTAGCCAAAGGTTTTCACCAACGGTCGGGTATGGATTTTCATGACACTTTTAGCCCTGTGATTAAGCCTACTACAATTCATTTATTGCTATCTTTAGCTACTAGTTTTTCCTAGTTTATTACGCATTTGGATGTTTCCAATGCCTTCTTACATGGAGACCATGATGAGCCTATTCATATGCTGTAACCTCCTAGTTTTGTTGACCGGTCCTTTCTGATTGAGGAAATCTCTGTACAGATTAAAGTGGTCCCCCTGTATATGGCATAAACGCCTTACTCAATCCCTGCTTGCTTATGGTTTTCAGTGTTCTAGAGCCGATGTTTCTCTGTATTTTTAATGGAAAGGGCCTTTTGTTCTGTTATGCTTAATCTATGTTGATGATCTATTGATTTTGGGAACTGACAAACAGCAGGCCTCTCATTTAATTCTGTAATTACAGTCTCAGTTTACTATCAAAGATTTGGGTCCAGTACACTATTTCTTGGCCATTAAGTTTCACCGCCACAAAGGCTCCTTATTTTTGTCCTAAAAGAAGTATATTTCTGATATGTTGAAGAAGTCGCAGATCTATGACTCCATGCCTGTAGCCACTCTAGCTAGTTCGACTGATAAACTCTCAGCTTCTGGTGGTTCCTTATTTAATTATGTGACTTATTATAGGAGTTTGGTTGGTGGGTTGCAGTATTTAACCATTACTAGACCTGACATTGCTTTTGTAGTGTATGAATGCTCCTATAGTCTTACACTGGCAGGCATTGAAATGTATTCTTTGTTATCTTAAGGCCACTTAGACATTTGGTCTCCATTTCTAGCCTCAATCTTCTGTTCTGCTATATACTTTTTCTGTCTCTGATTGGGCTGGAGATATTGATGATCATCGGTCTATTTCTGGCTACGGTATCTACCATGGTACTAATCTCATTTCTTGGGCCTCCCAGAAACGGCGAACCATGTCCTGTAGTTCCACTGAGGCGGAGTATCATGCATTGGCTACAACTACTTCGGAACTGTCCTGGCTAAGTATGCTACTGCTCGAAATTGGCTTTCCACTGTCATGTGCACCTACTCTATGGTGTGACAACCTGAATGCCACATATTTGACTGCCAATCCCATCTTCCATACACGGACAAAACACCTGGAGCTCGATTTTCATTTTGTGCAGGAGCGAGTTACATCTAAGAAGTTTTCCATCCGTTACATCTACACTGAAGATGAAGTTACGGATGCTCTCACCAAACCCTTGCCACGGACTCATTTTCAGGTGCTTCGTGCCAAGTTGGCTATGGATCCCATCCCTCCCTACTTGCGGGGCCATGTTAGAGTTATGTAATTATATTTACATAATTTGTATCTAATTGTATTTATACCTTGCACTTAGGCCCTTTATGTAATTCTATATGGACACAATGATTCCTTTGTAAAGCACCATCATATATATACAATCTCAATCTCCTCTCACGTTGACAGAGTGAGATTTCCTAAATCCTAACCTTAGCTTTCAAATCCTTGGTAATTTTATGACAATTGTAGTGAACAACTGCAGAAATAACAGCCAACAAAGAGACTTCAATTCACCTTTTCACTTATTTACAAGAACAACAAGACTTTGATTCTGCTTCTAACATATTTACTTGAGAGATTCAACTATTCTAGCATTACTAATTTGTTATGTCCTGAGACCATAACTTGGTATATTACACAAATTAAACAAATAAAAAATCTTGTAAGTAATATATTTAGAAACAAAAAAGGAGAGGCCAGTCATATGGACTTCATATTTATAGTTCAATTCAGATCACTTATTCCCGTAATATTATTACTTCATAAAATTTCACGAAAAATAATATAGAAGCTGTTGAAATATAAAAGAATAAATACTTCGCGAGAAATATTTTAATAATATGAGAATATAAAAATTGAGTAGTGATTTTCCATATAAAGATGAAAAATTCCGCATATTACAAAAATATTAGAAAAATTGGGTTTTATGTAAAACCTTTAAATTCTAAGGAAATCATGTAATACTAGGCCTATTTTATGTGAAGTGATACCCAATTTTTGTAAAATTATTACTTTACAAAAAATTATTTAATTTCGCGAAAAATGATATGGAAACTGTTGAAATACAAAAAAAATAAATACTTTGCGAGAAATATTTTAATTGTATGAGAATATAATAATTGAGTACTAATTTTTTGTATAAAGATAAAAAATTCTGTATATTACAAAAAAATTAGAAAAATTAGTTTTTAAGTAAAACCTTTAAATTCTACAGAAACCATGTAATGCTAGACATATTTTACGTGAAGTGATACCCGATTCTCGTAAAATTATTACTTTATAAAAAAATTCTTTAATTTCGCAAAAAATGATGTGGAAACTGCTTAAATATAAAAAAATATATACTTCGCGAGAAATATTTTAATTGTATGAGAATATAATAATTGAGTAGTAGTTTTTCGTATAAAGATGAAAAATTCTGCATATTACAAAAAACAGTAGAAAAATTGGATTTCGTGTAAAACTTTTAAATTCTAAGGAAACCATGTAATGCTAGACATATTTTACGTGAAATGATACCCAATTCTTGTAAAATTATTACTTTACAAAAACTTCTTTAATTTCACAAAAATTGATATGGAAACTACTGAATTATAAAAGAATAACTACTTCACAAGAAATATTTTAATTGTATAAGAATATAATAATTGAGTAGAAGTATTCCGTATAAAGATGAAAAATTCCACATATTACAAAAAACAGCAGAAAAATTGGGCTTCACATAAAAATTTTAATTCTACGGAAACCATATAATGCTAGACATATTTTATGTGATATGATACCTAATTCTTGTAATATTATTACTTTAAAAAAAATTCTTTAATTTTGCAAAAAGTCGTATGAAAATTGCTAAAATAAAATAAATAAATACTTCGCGAGAAATATTTTAATTGTGTGAGAATATAATGATTAAGTAGTAGTTCTCCATATAAAGATGAAAAATTTCACATATTACAAAAAAATATTAGAAAAATTGGGTTTCACGTAAAACTTTTAAATTCTACGAAAACCATGTCATGCTAGACATATTTTATTGGAAGTGATACCTAATTCTTATTATACTATTACTTTACAAAAAAATTCTTTAACTTCGCGAAAAATCATATGGAAACTGCTGAAATCTAAAAGAATAAATAGTTCACGAGAAATATTTTAATTGTGTAAGAAATATAATAATTGAGTAGTAGTTTTCCGTATAAAGATGAAAAATTCTGCATATTACAAAAAACAGCAGAAAAATTGGGTTTCACATAAAACCTTTAAATTATAAGGAAACTGTGTAATGCTAGACATATTTTACATGAAGTGATACCTAAATCTCCTAAAATTATTACTTTACAAAAGATTTTTTGATTTTGCAAAAAAATGATATGGAAACTGCTGAAATATAAAAAAATAAATACTTCATGAGAAATATTTGAATTGTACAAAAATAGAATAACTTGTTGGATATGCCCTAGTCCCGAGGCATTGTTCCTTGTATTTGTATTATACAATTATTGGATTTATGTATTATACCCATTTGTGTTATTAATAAAGGTATCAATTCATTTATTATATTTATCTTGTGCAAAATATTAAATGAAGTATCCAATGGACTTATCCATATCCATGATGACAAGTGTCATGCACTTGGCAGTAAGACCATGGATAGGGTAAACGATATGACCATAAATAGATCCGTAGTCTGTTACAGTCATGGGAATGAGTGGAACAAGAGACTATCATTAACCTGGTTGTATGGCGGTGTCTTACTGGTCATTGGACATGGGATGTCAACCAAGTTAATGGGTACATGTAAAAAGGGCATGGTACTAGATAGATTCATTAAACGAGAAATCCACATTATATAGTATCATAACTGATTCTCGTGTAGTACTTGTATGGATCCTTTGACCTGACCATTTGATGGTGTTGCATATGAGGTCACATACTTAGGGGTACGCCTAAAGGGCCTGCAATAGGGTGCCAAGTATGGATGTTTTGGATATGCAGAAGGGAATTGTCACTCAGTAGTCCACTGGGAAGATATCACCGACCTCTTGATGAATGTGACTGATAAGAGTGTGGCCACACCCAAACGAGTTGGAACTTGTTTGTGAGCTTCAGTGCATTCGGGATCAAGTTAATGTCCGGACACAAAAGAGGGTGATCAATCCATGCCTCTATGTTGGACACCGATATCGATGACATGGGATGTACAAGTTCAAACTACAGGGTTATGATTATAGTTAGACTACCATCTGCATCTTAATTGGGGGTTACAGTGGCTTGCTAGAGCCCAACTGCATTCTGTAGGCCACAGGCCCACTGCCAACATAAAGATGGGCCCACGGGATCGTACACATTGAGCGACTGAACACTGACTTAAGGAATCACATGTATACTTGGAGTATACCCTCTGGAGAGAGAGGTATATATATTAATTATATTATAAAGATCAACTGGATTGATCATAATAATAAAATTAATATATTTAATTGGCTCTTCATAATTAATTGGATTAGTTATGAGATTATTTCCTGGGTGGAAATATTTATGTATAGGTTTACATATGAATTTATTTTGTGAAGATCTAATTTAATTTGATGGTTTAAATTAATTAGTCAAACCAATTTTAATTTAAATGTAAATAATATGCTACTTGGTGTAATATATTAAATACATGGGGAAATTAAAGTTGGGGTTGAAATTAATTTAAACCAGACTAATTAAAATAGGTTTGGGCCTGAATTAAAAGAAGGAAGCCCACACAGATGAGAGGAGCCAGCTTGGGCCAAAATTCCATTGTGAATTTCGGACACCTAGGGTTTGATAACCCTAGGATTTTCGGCCAAGGGAGAAAACAACACACATAGCCGAATTCTCCCTAGCCTCCCTCTCCAAAGATTCGTGTTTTCCAACGCTAGCACGGGTGGTGTTCGTTAGGCGTTCGTGTACGTGATCGAGGAGGGTTTCTAAGTTGATTCCTGCGGTCTACATCCATCTCTGAAAGAGATATTCCGGGTAAGAGATTTATCTCTTTTTATTAAATTTTTGTTTTGCCAATTTCCATCTCAATTGCTCCTAGGCATGGATTTGAGGAAATCATCACGTTCTTCCGCTTTAATCGGGCGATTTCCGGTGACAAATCCCAACAGTGGTATCAGATTGGGATTTTGATCCGTGGAAATTGTTAAAATTGGTTGAATCCCATGTTTTAAAATTGGAGATTTTTTTATTGGGATTCTTGGTTTGGGTTTAAGATTTTTCCCATTTGATTTTTATACAATTGAAATTGAATATGCAAATTGGTTCATGTTTGTTTATTTTAATTGTATGTATGAGAATTCTTGGTGAATTTCTTGTTATGAATGCCATTTTTTTATTATTTTCTATTTTAATAAAAAAAATCTGGCTGTTCCCGGGATGCTGGGCTGCCGGTGGCGGAATCGCCACCGGTGGCCGCCGCACGCAGCGGGAACAGCGGCGGCAGCCACTCCTTGCTGCTGCGCCAGCAGTGGTAGCCACTAGGCGGCTACGCCGCTGCTGCCTCTAGCAGCGGGCCGGGCCCAGTGTTTTTGGATTTGGCAGGGTTTTGGGCCCGGGGCCCAGTTTTGAAATTTTAATTTATTTTAAAATTCGTGTGTTTAAATTTATGTAATTTAAATGCGTGTGGTTTCTTGAATGAAATTTAATTTTATTCATGTGATATTAATTTTGGAAATTAACATGGTTAATTGAAATTGGTTCCGGTAATTTTGACACAATTACTTGCACGGCTGAATTGGGCCCGTGGTTTCCCAATTCCAGTGAGAGCGGTTGGACTACCTTGGCTGGAGGCCCAAAGCTCGTCAAACCAATTTTAATTTAAATGTAAATAATATGCTACTTGGTGTAATATATTAAATACATGGGGAAATTAAAGTTGGGCTTGAAATTAATTTAAACCAGACTAATTAAAATAGGTTTGGGCCTGAATTAAAAGAAGGAAGCCCACACAGATGAGAGGAGCCAGCTTGAGCCGAAATTCCCTTATGAATTTCGGACACCTAGGGTTTGATAACCCTAGGATTTTCGGCCAAGGGAGAAAACAACACATATAGCCGAATTCTCCCTAGCCTCCCTCTCCAAAGATTCGTGTTTTCCAACGCTAGCACGGGTGGTGTTCGTTAGGCGTTCGTGTACGTGATCGAGGAGGGTTTCTAAGTTGATTCCTGCAGTCTGTATCCATCTCTGAAAGGGATATTCCAGATAAGAGATTTATCTCTTTCTATTAAATTTTTGTTTTTCCAATTTCCATCTCAATTGCTCCTGGGCACGGATTTGAGGAAATTATCGCGTTCTTCCGCTTTAATAGAGTGATTTCCGGTGATAAATCCCAACATAACTAAGTAGTAGTTGTTTGTATAAAAATTAAAAAATTTCGCATATTACAAAAAACAATAGAAAAATTGGATTTCACATAAAACCTTTAAATTTCATGGAAACCATGTAATGCTAGATATATTTTTATGTGAAGTGATATCCAATTCTCGTAATATTATTACTTTACAAAAAATTCTTTAATTATGCGAAAAATGTTATGAAAACTACTGAAATATAAAAGAATAAATACTTCGTAAGAAATATTTGAATTATAGAAAAATATAATAATTGAGTAGTAGTTTTCCGTATAAAAATAAAAAATTCCACATATTACAAAAAACAGTAGAAAAATTGGATTTCACATAAAACCTTTAAATTCTATGGAAACCATGTAAAGCTAGACATAGTTTACGTGAAGTGATACCCAATTCTCGTCATATTATTACTTTATAAAAAAACTTTTAATTTTGCGAAAAATATTATGGAAACTACTGAAACATATTTATTTTCATTTTATTTACATAAAATGAGTATAATACATAGTTTTAATTCATATTAAAGATAAATTTAAAGCCTACTAAATTATTTGTAAATATAACATATATTTTAAATTAGATCAAATTATTTTTACTAATAATTTAATGAAAGTGAATTAATTTACGAAAAATTTAATAATATTACAGAAATTTGTAAAGTTTTTGATATTTTATTATAACTAGGAATGAATTTTTGTAAAGTAGATGGATGTATATAAATTATATATTACCTTGTGTAATTTTAATATTTCCTTTAACCTGTTGGTAACCTGTAATAACATGTCAACTTTTTTGTAATTTAATTTTTTTTTATTTTAAACCATTTATGTGTCACAATACTATTGGTTACTAAAAGCAAAGTATGGTTACTTTGTTTTCTAACAAAGTAACTATAGAATTTACCCTTAGTTTGATATTCAAAACCAAATTCTGCATTATTGCTTTTAAAATATAATTAATTGTGATAGTGATTTATGATCCCTTTTAGGTTGAGCCCTCATATACTCTTAGAATTATTAGTGTGATTTGGGCTTAAAATCATCAGTAGCACATGAACTTTGTCATTACTAACAATGACACATGGACTTCAGAACTCGACATAAAAGTATACCAACTCAACACTTAACTAACATAATGGTAAAAATTACCTTTGACAAAGAAAAATACCTTTGACCTCGTGGAGAACCGGCTAAATTAGTGATGTCACACTTTTCAAACTTTTCACTTCCACATTGTGATCTCCAACTCCTTTTATTTTTTATCTTTTATCCATTCATCCCCAGAATCAATAAACAAACTAAGAATTCTGATAAAATCAAAGAATCAATAACCATTTTCAACATTTAACAACAATTAATACGGGGATGCACATTTGAGAAGATATTCAAGCTTCAACAATTTCATTCATTTTCATTACTTAAACCCAAAATCAAAGAAACTCAAAAGCCTAAAATAATTTATAATCTCTCATCTCCTACATCATCAATGAACATCGGATTATAAACGTTAGCGATAGCGACTGATAAAGTGGCAGCGAGTTGAAGAGATTGATTTTTGATCTAGAGATCCGGAGAATCAAAGCTTAAAAGAGACTAGTTTTTGATCTAAAGATCTGGTACTGGAAGAGAGGATGGCGAAGGTGGCTAGTTGAAAAGAGACCAACGACGATGACTTGAAGAAAGAACTGCGACAAATTGCATGTTGGTGGCGATGGTTGTAGGAAAGGGTGAAAGTGAGTGCTTTTGGATTGAAAAAAAATTGGGTTTTTTGTTTAAACAAAGATGAGAATAGACAGTTGAAGAGAGATATATGTTGTAAAAAAGAGAGAGAAATTTTATTTGAGAATTAAGGGATTAATAAATAATTTCATGTAGGAGTTGAAGATGAAGAGACTCCGTGGGCCTTAAGAGTACTGGTTTTGACTGAATGAGTGAGTATATAAGTGGGGTTGAGCCCATGTAACACAAAACCAATTGGCTTGTGTTAAGGTCCAATCTACACCACTTATATACTACTCTTTGGTCTCATTTATTTCTAGTATGGGATTCATTCCCCAACATCTCCAACATTCTCCCTCAAGTACAACTGGGCCTGGACCAGTTGTCACTTGTCAAACTTTGCTTGGCCTATCTCCTCTGAGGTCCAAGGTCATCAACAGGTCTAGTTTTCACTACTAGCCCAACCTCCACCAGGACATTTAAACATGGGCCCAGGATCTTTTCGGTTGTCAAGCATTTTTCTTCTCTGATACCATGAAAAGACTCTGTGGGCCTTGAGAGTGCTGGTTTTGACTGAATGAGCGAGTATATAAGTGAGGTTGAGCCCATGTAACACAAAACCAATTGGCTTGTGTTAAGGTCCAATCTACACCACTTATATACTACTCTTGGGCCTCATTTATTCCCAGTGTGGGATTCATTCCCCAACATCTCCAATAGGAGAGTTTGAAAGAAATAAAGTTGGGAGTGAAGATGGAGAGAGGTTGAAGATAAGGCCAAAAGTGGGAGTAAAAAGATTAAAATAGTGACATCATCAAGTTTTACCGGTTCCACAAAAAGTCAAATGTATTTTTTATGGTCAAAGGTAATTTTGATCATTATGTTAGTAAAGTGCTAATTTGATGTACTTTTATGTCAAGTTTTAAAGTCCATGTACCATTATGTTAGTAAAGACAAAGTTTATATACCATTGATGATTTTAAGCCCTGCGATTTTTCATGTGCACTTGGGTAAATTTTAGTTGAACAATTATTACAATCAATAAACGACCAAAATTTTTAACAATTTTATTTTGTTAAATGTAACATTAATTTTGAGCAGCTGGTATTCAAGATGAAGATGGTCAAATCCATATTACCCATAATGATATTATCAAAAGGCCATATGATCCATTCACGGTTGGAGCAATTGGTTATCTTGGTGAAAATCTCTTGGCTTCAAGAAAGTGATTTAAGATGTTCTAATTGTTGGTGGTTCTCAGTTTTCCAGTCGTAAGTTTTCTAATTCTAAACGCCGTACATATAATTAATGTTGCTCATACTCCAGATAATCAAGTCCGAGAGTTTAATTGATTCACTCTGTGATGGTATCTTTATTGTTAAGGCTTTATCAATTAAAAGAAGCTCTTTACTGGATAGGGACTGAGGTCTTCACATTAAATCATTGAGATTGATGGTATGCTCGTCGGTGAAATTGTTTCCAAATAATTTTGTATCTTAATTGGTTCTATTATATTAGATCATAAAACGGTTTAAATTGAGTCTTAATATAGGCGAAGTATTTTGTAGTATACAAGTTTAACTCCATATATGTGCTCACTTTAGAAGTTAAGACCCATGAAGTTTCTTCAATTGTTAGACACGGTCAAATAAGAAGGGAAAGCTAATGTTTGATTTTTTTTTTTTTTTTTTACCTAAATGTTGTCATGGAACCATTTAACCCAAAAGCTTAAGCTGATAGATAAGGCCCAATCATAGCTTTTATTATTATCTCTGACACTCCCTCACACACGAATGCCCTTTGTGCTTGAAGCGTGTACAACACAGACCCACCCTGCTATGTGTTGAATTTTAATCAACAAATGGAGCTGCCAGGACTCGAATCCTCGACCTCCAGGTCTAAGCGGCTCTGATACCATGTCATTTTGTCATGGACCCAATTGACTTAAAAGCTTAAGCTAATAGGTAATGCCCAATAATAGTTTTTATTATTATCTCTGACACTCCCCCGCATGCGAATGCCCCTTGAGTTTAAAGCATGTACAACACAGGCCCACCTTGCCATGTGTTGAATTTTTAATAAACAAATGGAGCTGCTAGGATTCGAACCCTTGACCTCTAGGTCTAAGTGGCTCTGATACCATGTCATGGAACCATTTGACCCAAAAGCTTAAGTTGATAGATGAGACCCAATCATAACTTTTATTATTATCTTTGACAAATGTAAGTATATACCGTTTCCAATAAACTAAAAGATGATAAATGTGAATATTGCTATGCAGTAAATTTAAAATAAAAATGTGTTAGTTGGTATCAATTTAATTCATGGAACAAGTTCAGTGATGAAATGAAATGAAACTTAATGCATTTTGGGTCTCTCCAACTTATACTAAATAGGGGTGAGCAAAGCCGAACCAATATCCAAAAACCGAAAATCCAAACCGAACCGAACCAAACCAAACCGATCCATTTTATAGTTTGGTTCGGTTTGGTTTTAAGTTAATAAGTTTAGACTTCGGTTCGGTTTAAGTTTGGTTCGGTTTGGTTCAAAACCGAAAAAACCGAAAAACCGAATAATTGGTAAAATATTAAAATTAATTATAAAATTAATATATACTAATTGTAGAGAATTTTAGACATTATATTCTTTTATAGTTTTATATTGTGATTTTTGGATATTAATTTATAGTTATAAAAACTTGAGGGTTGAAAAAAAAAAAGTAGAGAATTTTAGTATTTTATTGTGATGTAATAGTATTATTTAGTATTACTGATTTTTTAAGTTAATTTTTTTGTCTTTCTTTTTTTTTTTTAAACAAACTACTTATATAAAATTTTTTATTTTGATTTTTTTTTAAAAGTTGATGTTTTTGGTTCGACCTAGTCCAAACCGAACCAAAATTTAGTTTGGATCGTATTGGTTTATAAAATTCAGTGTTTTTCGGATCGGCTTTTTTCGGTGCGGTTCGGTTTTTGAACCGAACCGGTCCATGCTCACCCCTAGTACTAAAAACCCACCTAAGATATGCATATCAAGTTAACACAAAAGAAAAGACCAAAAGGATAATTATGCAGTAGGAAGAAGAAACACAAGGAAGCATGAAGCCTTTGAGTTTTATTAAACCATTTCCTTGGAAGCACACGTAACTGGTTTTATAATGCACAAAATTGAAGAAAGAAGCACACATAAACTAGTTTGTCTATGACTAGACTCAACTGCCCATACAATTCCGCGGGTCAATATATCGCCTAGTCTGACCTTATTCCCACACAAACAATATGATTGTAAGAAATCCCAATAACACCGGAACAGCCTAACTTCCTTGGCTAAACACAACAACGGTAGAAAAGATACTTGGCCATAGTTTTATCACATATTGGCCATGCTATACAATCACCGAGGTCTCCAACAGTTGCCGGTAACATAATGTGGCTGCAATGATGAGGTAGCTTTTTAACTTGTTCATTGAAGGCAACGCTAAGTGCTTGAAGAAATGCAGTACTGTTACCCTCCTTAAACCATGTTTTATTTATTTGCTTTAATACAATTTCAGCAACATTCCGGGTAGCTTGGGCCAATTTAACATTGGTTGCGTGGTGACCAAAAACAACCCAACCATTGTGGTTGGCATTGTAGCTCAGCAAAGTTAGGGCCTCTTTCATGATATCTTTTTTCATGTCGGTTCCAGCCCGTATTTGTTCACGGAGGAAGCTCTCCACTCGAATCCAAAAACGCCAACATTCTGTTCCATCAGCCTTCCAGGAGCAGCCAAAATTTGTAGTTTTAAGGTAGTCAAAAATTTCTGCATTTGTGGTATCAATAGCATCGCTCTTGCTAACATAAATAAATTCCATGTTGATATTGAATTTCAAAGCCAATTGGCTAACTTCACTCAACTGCTTGGTGAAGTTCTTAATCCAAAGCAAGTCTTCTCCTCCGTAGAGGCATATGATTGGCGATGATGTCTTAGACTGTCGTACACAAAATCAAAAACAATCTATCATTTAGAATTTTTGAAAACATAAAATTTTAGCATTGCAATTTAATTGAGTTAACCGTACTCCCTCCATTTTTTATTACATGTCGTCTAAAGTTGTTCATAAAGACCAATAAATATTAATGTCACAACTAAAATGACTAATTTGTCCGTAATATCTCTCTTCTAATGCTCTGCTTTTCATGCCAAAATTCTATTTCTTAATCTCTATCATAAATATGAAAAAACATTACTAAAAGTGCATTGATAATATAAAACGTCATATAAAAAAAAACAAAGCAAAAAGTCTAAACCGTCATGTAATAAAAAAAGGAGGCATTACTACTTACTGTAGTTTTGAGTTGAAAGATATCTGAAAGCAGATAATTTAGGGACAACTGGGGTGGTGGAGGTGGTGGTGAGTCAGCTCCAGGAAAACTTCCTCTAGCCCATATCCAATCAATAGGATAAAATTCTTGTTCTTTCTTACCCAGTGGAACCAGAATTGTCTGCCCTCGAAATGTCCACATCTCCTGGATAAATTTAATGGCTGCTGGCCTGATATGTAATGGGTCTCGAATAGTGAACCAGTTCATCCGACATTTCAATTTGGAAAATTTTTCAGTATCTACCGAGATTGGAATCCAAACTAGCTGATATTTTGTCTCCTTCTTCATTAAGTCAGCAATAGCCTTAATTTCCTTTTCAGTTGTGTAAGATCCGGATATCAGCAGGTATATGTTATCCCCCCTTAGTTGCTCAAAGCTCACCTGTGATATTAATTTGTATTATATAATATAGTGTTATCATATGAAATATATACGACAAAAGAACTTGAATTTAAGAAGAAACCTCTATGCTGGTATCATTGCCGACTACAAGTGCTGACTTTCCATTTGGATCAGGTTTAATCAAGGCCCCCAGCATAGCTGCTATGCTAGGGAAATTGATATTACAAAAAACGTCCATAAGTATCTTCCAGTCACCTGCATATTGATCCAACAATAACTTTTATTATTATTATTATTATTTATAACACACCCTGCACATGAATGTCACTTGCCCTTGAAGCGTGAGAAACACAGTCAACCAATGAAGATGCTAGGAGACTATAATACTGTGTCATGTAACCAATTGACCCAATAATAGTTTTTATTAGTATTATTTCTCACAAGATTAGTATGATATGTAGCCAAATATATATATATATATATATAAGAGAATATTCTATATATGCAAAAGCTGCTTAACGGCTGGGATTTTACCATGTTGTTGAGAGCTAGCCTCTAATTCAGCATGCAGTGCTTGAGTACTCCGGATCACAACACGGACCATGTCTGACAACTTCGATTGCGCTCCTTCCCAATCGATCCCAAAAAAAATTCATGTTTGTGTGTGTGTGTATATATATAGATGTTGAGTGTTTCTGATGAATCAATGAATTAAATTATAAATTGTGAGAGGTTTATGTAGCAACCCATACCCATTGGCAGGAGTAATAAGTGAGGCGCAAAACACAAGTGTATGAATTGTGAAACAGGTAGCTTGAACCACATTGTCAACTGATCCCGAAGTTGAGATTAGTGAATTATTAGTCCTTCGATGCGCCATGAGTTTGAGAGCAGATTAGATCATTCCCAAGGTCTCCTTCATAACCTCATCAATTGATCTGACTAGTTCGATACTATAATGGACTCCTAGCAGTTGTTTCAGCAGTGCTCTATTGGTGAAGACTTTATTATTATTCTTTCCAGCACAAGACTCCACAAATATGCGATATTCTACATAGTTGGCTGCAAAAGCAGTTAGTGCAATAACCATTGTTGCATCCCAATCATATTTTGAGAGGTAGTTATTTCCCAGTTTCTCTATTACAGATTGTATTGATTGCATTAGTGAAGTTAATTATATTAACTAACCGGATCATACTAGTGATAACTAGTATTGAAAGGGGTTAGTTATGTAATTAACTTCATTAATACAATAAATAAAAGTTTCAACAGATTGTATAGCATAGTATTAGAAATAAAAGCAGAATAAAGCTTCCAACAAAAGTCTTGATGAGCTGTAAAGTTAGTTTCTATTCCCTAGATTTTCGGCACAATTCAAGGAAATCCAAGACCATTCATTTTGCTTTAATCCAATGGGCTACAGCCCTTATTGTTTTGTAAATTGCAGCATAAAAGGCTTGCTGGTCCTTGTACTCTGTTTCTTAAGAAAATAATAATAAAGGAATATTTCTCTTCTTCTTCTCTTTCGTTTCTCATGGTATCAGAGCACTAGGTGCTTCTCTTCTTTTTCTTGTGATATGGTGAAGAAACACAGGAAAAAGGTAACTGAAATCCCTCAAGGGGAACAATTTCTTGATGCTGAAAACGAAGATGCAGCAGAGCAAGATTCACAAACCGTGGATCCTGTTTTCGCTTCAAATCAGTTCTATGGGGCAGCGGCAGATCAAAATCATCAAGGCATGGGTAATTTCAATCCTTTGTCAAATCTGTTTCAGATGCAACCAAATGATAATCCTGGAGCCACTATTGTAAATGTGCAATTGAATGGAAACAATTACATAGCATGGAGGAAAGCAATGCTTTGTGCTCTTTGTGTGAAAGAAAAAAGTGATTATGTTCTGAAGGATCTTCAGATTCCAGAGGAAGGATCTCATGATTATATGCAGTGGCTGAAGGCTGATTGTTTGGTGACATCTTGGTTAATAAATAGTATGACTAAAGATGTTGCTGAAGGTTTTCAATATGCCTCCACTTCACGTGAATTGTGGCAAGATCTGGAGCATAGATTTGGTGGTAGCAATGGGCCAATGCTTTATCAAATCCAGAGAGAAATAAGTTTGCAAATGCAAGGTAATTTGCCTATTATGCAGTATTACAACAAATTAAAGAAACTATGGGATGAATTGAGTTTTTTATCCCCTATGCCAAGTTGTCAGTGTGGTTTTGCACGAAATTGTATCTGTAATGCATTTCAACACGTGGCTGATCAAAGAGAGGAAGCAAGATTAATGCAATTTTTAATGGGACTCAATGAGGCTCATGAGAATGTTAAGAATCAGATTCTCTTAATGGATCCCCTTCCAACTATCAACAAGGCTTACTCAATGTTACTAAAAGTAGAAAAACAACAAGAAGTTTCTGCTGCTACACATTCACTGGATTTTGCACACTTTGTTCAAACTGATAAACAAAACACAAAAGGGAAGGGCAAGAAAACAGGAGCTGAGTTAAAGGCTGAAAAAGCAAACCTGAAATGTGATCATTGTGATGGAACTGGTCATACACAGGTTAACTGTTTCAAGATAATTGGATATCCTGATTGGTATAAAGGATCAAGACCACAACAGACTACTGGTTATAAATCTAATAAAGCTAATGCAGTTTGTACAGGAGGAGATTCTCAAATACAGAAGGCTGCACATACAATTGCAGAGGTGGAGTCTGAAAATTTCGATCAGAAGCAGATGGCTTATATGGTGCAAGAGATGTACAAGGTTTTTAAAGGAAATGGTGTAGGTTCGGATTCTCCAATAGCAAATCCGGATTTCACAGCTTTTGCAGGTTTCTCTGGTAAGAATTCTTCTATAGCTCCAGTTGTTTCTGATCTGGCTCATTACTGGATACTTGATAGTGGTGCAACTACTCATATGAGTCCAACTAAGAAATGGTTTACAGACTTTACGGTATTGAGATTACAACAACAAATTATTTTGCCAAACGGTAAAATTCAATTGATTAACACCGTCGGTACTGTGCCTTTGTCCTCTAAATTTCGGCTGACTGATGTGTTGTATGTTCCAGATTTTAAATACAATCTTTTGTCTGTGGGAGCATTACTCAAACAGTTCCATATTGAGATAATTTTTCAGCCACATTACTGTTGTCTGCAGGATAAGGACACTCATGAAGTTTTGGCTATAAGATGGATGATAGATGGTCTTTACTTGCTGGATAGAAACTCCTTTTCACCTGAAGAAATTACTAAATGTCAGCAATCATGTTTCAGTGGCATTTTACAATCTAATGTTGTCGATGTATGGCATGACAGATTAGGCCATGCATCTCTTGATGTTTTGTCACATATTAGTAGTATAAATTTACAGGCAAATTCTTCTAGTTGTGATGTTTGTCCCTGTGCAAAACAACACAGATTTTCTTTCAATAGAAGTCATATTTCTACTCAATCAAAATTTGAGTTGCTACATGTAGATCTTTGGGGTCCATATCGGATACCAACTAATAAAGGAGCCAGATATTTTCTGACATTGGTTGATGATTATACTCGTTTAACATGGGTTGTGTTAATAGCTTCAAAGCAACAGGTTTCTTCTGCCTTGGAGAATTTTTTCAACTATGTATACTGTCAGTACAATACTCGAATAAAGATCTTGCGAAGTGATAATGGGTCTGAGTTTGTTAATTTTACTTGTGCAGCAATGTTTAACCGATTTGGTGTTTTTCATCAACGCAGTTGTGTATATACTCCTCAACAGAATGGCATTGTCGAACGAAAGCACCGACATCTTTTAGAAATTGCTCGGGCGATCATGTTTAAATCAGCCCTACCAATTGTGTATTGGGGCGAAGCTATTCTTATGGCTGTTTCCATTTTGAATGTTTTACCTTCACGATTGTTGGATTGGCGGACACCATATTTCAAATTTTATAATTCTCTTCCTGATTATAGTCTTTTTCATGTATTTGGATGTTCTTGTTTTTACACAGACCTGCATCCTCATAAAGATAAATTTGCAGCTCGAGCTCGTGCTGCAGTTTTCTTGGGTTATGAAATGGGTAAGAAAGGATATAAGGTTTTGGATTTGGAGACCAAACAGATTCTTGTTTCCAGAGATGTGTCTTTCCGTGAACAGGTTTTTCCTTTCCGGCTCTCTGCTTCTCCTTCTTCTGATCTTTCTTCTGCTTCTTCTACTTATGACAATGTTACTTCTACTCATGCTCTGCCTATTGATGTTGCTGATTCATCTTTACTTAGACGTTCTGGCAGGCTTACCAAACCACCGAGCTGGTTATCAGATTATGCCACCTGTGCCAAGATAACTGACATTTCTCATATGTGTTCTCATACTCATACTGCTTTTTTTACACAGATTATGACTATTAAAGAACCTGCCCATTTTTATGAGGCTGTCCGCAATAAAGCTTGGATTCAAGCTATGAATGATGAACTTGACGCTCTGGAAAAGAATCAGACTTGGGAGCTTATGCCATTACCCTCAGGTAAAAAACCTCTTACTACCAAATGGGTGTATCGGGTCAAATATAAACCCAATGGAGAGGTAGATAGATATAAAGCTAGGTTAGTGGCCAAGGGGTATAATCAAATTTTTGGTGTAGATTACTCTGAGAATTTTAGTCCTGTGGCAAAAACTGTTACTGTCAGATTATTTCTTACTGTTGGGGCAGCCAAGGGATGGATTATTGACCAAGTAGATGTCAACAATGCTTATCTCCATGGTTACCTTGATGAGGAAATTTATTTGCAGCCTCCTTTGGGGTATAATAAAGCTGGAAAAGGCCAGGTATGTCGTTTAATCAAATCCTTATATGGTCTGAAACAAGCAGGGAGGCAATGGCATAAGGAGATTTCTACAAAATTGCTTGCTTCTGGGTTTGTTCGCTCTAAACATGATCATTGTTTATTTTTAAAGAGTACTGCTACTTCTTTTCTGGCCTTGCTGGTTTATGTAGATGATATTTTATTGATGGGTTCTAACTCTGATGATGTTAAGGCAGTCAAGACTTATCTTCATTCTCTTTTTACTATTAAAGATTTAGGCAAAGCCTATTATTTTCTAGGTATTGAATTGGACCAAACTTCTGATGGTGTTCTTTTGTCTCAAACAAAATATATTCGTGACTTGTTAATTGATGCTGGATTACAAAATTGTACACCTGCCTCTAGTCCAATTTTACCATCTACGGTTTTGACTGAGCCCGGACCTTTGTTAACTGATGCTGGTCCGTTTCGCCGCCTTATGGGCCGTCTGTTGTATTTAGGATTTTCTCGCCCTGACATTTCCTATGTGACTCAACAGTTAAGTCAATACATACAGGCTCCCGGTGAACATCACTTTCAAGCTGCTCTCCATGTTCTCAAGTATCTAAAGGGTACTGTGAATTTGGGCTTGTTCTATCCTAGTCATACAGATTTGGGAGCTCTTACTGCTTATTGAGATTCAAATTGGGCCAAACGGCGGTCCTTATCCGGGTTTTGTGTTTTTGTAGGCTCTTCCTTAGTTTCCTGGAAAACTAAAAAGCAGAATACAGTGAGTCGTTCCACTGTGGAGGCTGAATACAGGAGCATGGCTTCGATTAGTTGTGAACGCAAATGGATTTCCTATTTGTTAGCTGATTTTGGTGTTCAGGTTTGCCTTCCCATTCCTCTTTACTGTGACAATCAATCTGCTATTGCTTTGGCCAAGAACCCAGTTTATCGTGATAAAACAAAGCATGTTGCCATTGATGTTCATCTTATTCGTGAATATTTTGAGGATGGGTTCCTGCTTCCTACTTACATTTCTACCCATGCAGAAGTGGCTGATATGTTTACTAAGGCTTTCTCTTCTTCTCGTCTTCTTCCTTTCTTGCTCAAGCTTGGTCTTGTTACTATGACTCCAGCTTGAGGGGGGGCTGTTACAGATTGTATTGATTGCATTAGTGAAGTTAATTATATTAACTAACTAGATCATACTAGTGATAACTAGTATTGAAAGGGGTTAGTTATGTAATTAACTTCATTAATATAATAAATAAAAGTTTCAACAGATTTTATAGCATAGTATTAGAAATAAAAGCATAATAAAGCTTCCAACAAAAGTCTTGATGAGCTGTAAAGTTAGTTTCTATTCCCTAGATTTTCGGCACAATTCAAGGAAATCCAAGACCATTGATTTTGCTTTAATCCAACGGGCTACAGCCCTTATTGTTTTGTAAATTGCAGCATAAAAGGCTTGCTGGTCCTTGTACTCTGTTTCTTAAGAAAATAATAATAAAGGAATATTTCTCTTCTTCTTCTCTTTCGTTTCTCATTCTCCGCAACTGTATCTTGTAAATCTCTCAACGAGCAATTGCATGTCATCTGCAATGGTGAGATTTTGTTAAATTAATAATGAAGTTTTTCTTTTTCAACAATAATATAAAGGTAACGAGTCATTTATGTCTTAAACAATCCTCCCCATCCAAGAACCATTTAACCCAAAACACTAGGTGATAGGAGATTTTGTTAAATTTATAATGGATTTTTTCTTTCTCAATAATAATATAAATTAAGGTAATGAGTCATTTTATAACTTTTATTATTATTTCTGAGAGTGTTGCGCTTGGCTGTATAAATACGTACATAAGTGGGGTTGAACCCATGTAATATGAAACAAATTTGGCTTAGGCCCAATCTATGCTGCTTATATACTACTTTTTAGACTTATTTTCGATGTGGTATCTCCAACAATCATGTGTTCAAATTTAATCAAAAAACGAATTTATTAGAATTCTTACTCTCGACATCTAAGTTTAAAAGACTCTGATACTATATTATGAAACCATTTAACACAAAAGATTAAACTGATAAATAAGGTGCATGCATGCATAAATGACCTTGCAGGAGAGTTTCCTCATTGCGTCAGCCATCGTGTCATCAAATTTTATCTGCCAAAACAAGTGTAATCCATAAGTAAGCTGCATGTATATATTGAAATTTTTACTTTTAGGAATAATGAGCATACACTTACGGAATTAGCATTGGTATTGTCACCAAGCAATATATTCTTGACAATAATAAACAATTTGTTGGCATCAAATTGGCGGACAAAACGACTGCGGCCTTTTACAATCTTGGCCATTATTGGACCATAATCCAGCTTAGACTCCATTGCCTAGAATTAGCTATGAAAAACACAAAGAGAGAGAAAGAGATAGTAATCTTAATTCAAATATACTCTTCTTAATTCTGTTGTGGAATTCACTTCATTTTCCACCCCTTTCTATAGCCATCACCACACAAGTAATCTGGCTCCATCGGGGATATTTTAAATATTCAGCATATGTGCTCTTAATTATATCCATCATTTATGCTGTTTACTGTCCTATTGCATTTCTTAACTGTGTTTTATTCAATAGAAGATTACTACTTGTCCCTCGTGCAGAAAATGTCTTCACCAATTCTTTCTTTTTATTTTCTTTTCGAAAATATACAATTCTCTCGAAGAATTTCACTAATACATAACATACACAGTGTTCCTGTTGAGAAATTTTGTTGTATACCCCGCACACCACTTCAGCTATGTGCCAAATCAGTAGAATGAAACTAACTCACTATTCAACCAATCAAAAAATAACAAAATGTAATTAATTTATTAATTATTATTATTATTATTTAAATAAAATTCTAGATCCTAAAATAGAAATCTTAGAGGCCAATTTATAAATCCCTAAAACATATTATATGTCATGATTTTATTGGTCTAACACACCGATGACGTGGTGTGTCACATGTAAAATAATTTTCTCGTATTCTTTATGCATGCGTGAATAAATAATTAAGCAACCTTGACATCTATGAGAACATTAATTTTTAAGGTTGACCATATCATGGAGGTATGTGATCCAAAAGTTTAAGCTGATAGATACGACTTAATTATAGCTTTTATTATTATGTCTGACACATTCCCACATTCGAATGCCCCTTAGACTTAAAGTGTATCCAACACAGACTCACTCTACCATGTATTTAAATTTAATGCAGAATGAAGCTGCAGAATTTGAACCTTCAACTTCTAAGTCTAAGAGACCCTAATGTCAGGTCATCAATGATGGAGACAAGGGAGGCAGAGGTGGTCATGACATTCCTTGACTTTGAAAATAAATATTTCAATCCTTGAAAAGATTTACAAAACTATAATTTAATCCTTAAAGTTTATTATATAGATAGATATGGCCACACTAAAAAGAAAGAAAAGCAATAGAATAGTTTTATTCCAAAGTTAGAGAATTTCGTTTTTACCATTACATACATAACGGTCCAATATTATAGTATTTACTTAAAAAATTTATTAATAATTGAGCTAGAATTTATATCATACATTAAAAATTGAACGAGAGTTTTTGCCATAGGGGTACGACATAGGTCCGTTTTATACGAAAGGAGTAAGAATAATATTGAAATATCTCTAAAATTATAGAAATTTTGACAATGGAAGCTAATATTAAAGTGAGAATCAAATTATTACTTTACAAAAGATTTTTTGATTTTGCAAAAAAATGATATGGAAACTGCTGAAATATAAAAAAATAAATACTTCATGAGAAATATTTGAATTGTACAAAAATAGAATAACTTGTTGGATATGCCCTAGTCCCGAGGCATTGTTCCTTGTATTTGTATTATACAATTATTGGATTTATGTATTATACCCATTTGTGTTATTAATAAAGGTATCAATTCATTTATTATATTTATCTTGTGCAAAATATTAAATGAAGTATCCAATGGACTTATCCATATCCATGATGACAAGTGTCATGCACTTGGCAGTAAGACCATGGATAGGGTAAACGATATGACCATAAATAGATCCGTAGTCTGTTACAGTCATGGGAATGAGTGGAACAAGAGACTATCATTAACCTGGTTGTATGGCGGTGTCTTACTGGTCATTGGACATGGGATGTCAACCAAGTTAATGGGTACATGTAAAAAGGGCATGGTACTAGATAGATTCATTAAACGAGAAATCCACATTATATAGTATCATAACTGATTCTCGTGTAGTACTTGTATGGATCCTTTGACCTGACCATTTGATGGTGTTGCATATGAGGTCACATACTTAGGGGTACGCCTAAAGGGCCTGCAATAGGGTGCCAAGTATGGATGTTTTGGATATGCAGAAGGGATTTGTCACTCAGTAGTCCACTGGGAAGATATCGCCGACCTCTTGATGAATGTGACTGATAAGAGTGTGGCCACACCCAAACGAGTTGGAACTTGTTTGTGAGCTTCAGTGCATTCGGGATCAAGTTAATGTCCGGACACAAAAGAGGGTGATCAATCCATGCCTCTGTGTTGGACACCGATATCGATGACATGGGATGTACAAGTTCAAACTACAGGGTTATGATTATAGTTAGACTACCATCTGCATCTTAATTGGGGGTTACAGTGGCTTGCTAGAGCCCAACTGCATTCTGTAGGCCACAGGCCCACTGCCAACATAAAGATGGGCCCACGGGATCGTACACATTGAGCGACTGAACACTGACTTAAGGAATCACATGTATACTTGGAGTATACCCTCTGGAGAGAGAGGTATATATATTAATTATATTATAAAGATCAACTGGATTGATCATAATAATAAAATTAATATATTTAATTGGCTCTTCATAATTAATTGGATTAGTTATAAGATTATTTCCTGGGTGGAAATATTCATATGTATAGGTTTACATATGAATTTATTTTGTGAAGATCTAATTTAATTTGATGGTTTAAATTAATTAGTCAAACCAATTTTAATTTAAATGTAAATAATATGCTACTTGGTGTAATATATTAAATACATGGGGAAATTAAAGTTGGGGTTGAAATTAATTTAAACCAGACTAATTAAAATAGGTTTGGGCCTGAATTAAAAGAAGGAAGCCCACACAGATGAGAGGAGCCAGCTTGGGCCGAAATTCCATTGTGAATTTCGGACACCTAGGGTTTGATAACCCTAGGATTTTCGGCCAAGGGAGAAAACAACACACATAGCCGAATTCTCCCTAGCCTCCCTCTCCAAAGATTCGTGTTTTCCAACGCTAGCACGGGTGGTGTTCGTTAGGCGTTCGTGTACGTGATCGAGGAGGGTTTCTAAGTTGATTCCTGCGGTCTACATCCATCTCTGAAAGAGATATTCCGGGTAAGAGATTTATCTCTTTTTATTAAATTTTTGTTTTGCCAATTTCCATCTCAATTGCTCCTAGGCATGGATTTGAGGAAATCATCACGTTCTTCCGCTTTAATCGGGCGATTTCCGGTGACAAATCCCAACAGTGGTATCAGATTGGGATTTTGATCCGTGGAAATTGTTAAAATTGGTTGAATCCCATGTTTTAAAATTGGAGATTTTTTTATTGGGATTCTTGGTTTGGGTTTAAGATTTTTCCCATTTGATTTTTATACAATTGAAATTGAATATGCAAATTGGTTCATGTTTGTTTATTTTAATTGTATGTATGAGAATTCTTGGTGAATTTCTTGTTATGAATGCCATTTTTTTATTATTTTCTATTTTAATAAAAAAAATCTGGCTGTTCCCGGGATGCTGGGCTGCCGGTGGCGGAATCGCCACCGGTGGCCGCCGCACGCAGCGGGAACAGCGGCGGCAGCCACTCCTTGCTGCTGCGCCAGCAGTGGTAGCCACTAGGCGGCTACGCCGCTGCTGCCTCTAGCAGCGGGCCGGGCCCAGTGTTTTTGGATTTGGCAGGGTTTTGGGCCCGGGGCCCAGTTTTGAAATTTTAATTTATTTTAAAATTCGTGTGTTTAAATTTATGTAATTTAAATGCGTGTGGTTTCTTGAATGAAATTTAATTTTATTCATGTGATATTAATTTTGGAAATTAATATGGTTAATTGAAATTGGTTCCGGTAATTTTGACACAATTACTTGCACGGCTGAATTGGGCCCGTGGTTTCCCAATTCCAGTGAGAGCGGTTGGACTACCTTGGCTGGAGGCCCAAAGCTCGTCAAACCAATTTTAATTTAAATGTAAATAATATGCTACTTGGTGTAATATATTAAATACATGGGGAAATTAAAGTTGGGCTTGAAATTAATTTAAACCAGACTAATTAAAATAGGTTTGGGCCTGAATTAAAAGAAGGAAGCCCACACAGATGAGAGGAGCCAGCTTGAGCCGAAATTCCCTTATGAATTTCGGACACCTAGGGTTTGATAACCCTAGGATTTTCGGCCAAGGGAGAAAACAACACATATAGCCGAATTCTCCCTAGCCTCCCTCTCCAAAGATTCGTGTTTTCCAACGCTAGCACGGGTGGTGTTCGTTAGGCGTTCGTGTACGTGATCGAGGAGGGTTTCTAAGTTGATTCCTACAGTCTGTATCCATCTCTGAAAGGGATATTCCAGATAAGAGATTTATCTCTTTCTATTAAATTTTTGTTTTTCCAATTTCCATCTCAATTGCTCCTGGGCACGGATTTGAGGAAATTATCGCGTTCTTCCGCTTTAATAGAGTGATTTCCGGTGATAAATCCCAACATAACTAAGTAGTAGTTGTTTGTATAAAAATTAAAAAATTTCGCATATTACAAAAAACAATAGAAAAATTGGATTTCACATAAAACCTTTAAATTTCATGGAAACCATGTAATGCTAGATATATTTTTATGTGAAGTGATATCCAATTCTCGTAATATTATTACTTTACAAAAAATTCTTTAATTATGCGAAAAATGTTATGAAAACTACTGAAATATAAAAGAATAAATACTTCGTAAGAAATATTTGAATTATAGAAAAATATAATAATTGAGTTGTAGTTTTCCGTATAAAAATAAAAAATTCCACATATTACAAAAAACAGTAGAAAAATTGGATTTCACATAAAACCTTTAAATTCTATGGAAACCATGTAAAGCTAGACATAGTTTACGTGAAGTGATACCCAATTCTCGTCATATTATTACTTTATAAAAAAACTTTTAATTTTGCGAAAAATATTATGGAAACTACTGAAACATATTTATTTTCATTTTATTTACATAAAATGAGTATAATACATAGTTTTAATTCATATTAAAGATAAATTTAAAGCCTACTAAATTATTTGTAAATATAACATATATTTTAAATTAGATCAAATTATTTTTACTAATAATTTAATGAAAGTGAATTAATTTACGAAAAATTTAATAATATTACAGAAATTTGTAAAGTTTTTGATATTTTATTATAACTAGGAATGAATTTTTGTAAAGTAGATGGATGTATATAAATTATATATTACCTTGTGTAATTTTAATATTTCCTTTAACCTGTTGGTAACCTGTAATAACATGTCAACTTTTTTGTAATTTAATTTTTTTTTATTTTAAACCATTTATGTGTCACAATACTATTGGTTACTAAAAGCAAAGTATGGTTACTTTGTTTTCTAACAAAGTAACTATAGAATTTACCCTTAGTTTGATATTCAAAACCAAATTCTGCATTATTGCTTTTAAAATATAATTAATTGTGATAGTGATTTATGATCCCTTTTAGGTTGAGCCCTCATATACTCTTAGAATTATTAGTGTGATTTGGGCTTAAAATCATCAGTAGCACATGAACTTTGTCATTACTAACAATGACACATGGACTTCAGAACTCGACATAAAAGTATACCAACTCAACACTTAACTAACATAATGGTAAAAATTACCTTTGACAAAGAAAAATACCTTTGACCTCGTGGAGAACCGGCTAAATTAGTGATGTCACACTTTTCAAACTTTTCACTTCCACATTGTGATCTCCAACTCCTTTTATTTTTTATCTTTTATCCATTCATCCCCAGAATCAATAAACAAACTAAGAATTCTGATAAAATCAAAGAATCAATAACCATTTTCAACATTTAACAACAATTAATACGGGGATGCACATTTGAGAAGATATTCAAGCTTCAACAATTTCATTCATTTTCATTACTTAAACCCAAAATCAAAGAAACTCAAAAGCCTAAAATAATTTATAATCTCTCATCTCCTACATCATCAATGAACATCGGATTATAAACGTTAGCGATAGCGACTGATAAAGTGGCAGCGAGTTGAAGAGATTGATTTTTGATCTAGAGATCCGGAGAATCAAAGCTTAAAAGAGACTAGTTTTTGATCTAAAGATCTGGTACTGGAAGAGAGGATGGCGAAGGTGGCTAGTCGAAAAGAGACCAACGACGATGACTTGAAGAAAGAACTGCGACAAATTGCATGTTGGTGGCGATGGTTGTAGGAAAGGGTGAAAGTGAGTGCTTTTGGATTGAAAAAAAATTGGGTTTTTTGTTTAAACAAAGATGAGAATAGACAGTTGAAGAGAGATATATGTTGTAAAAAAGAGAGAGAAATTTTATTTGAGAATTAAGGGATTAATAAATAATTTCATATAGGAGTTGAAGATGAAGAGACTCCGTGGGCCTTAAGAGTACTGGTTTTGACTGAATGAGTGAGTATATAAGTGGGGTTGAGCCCATGTAACACAAAACCAATTGGCTTGTGTTAAGGTCCAATCTACACCACTTATATACTACTCTTTGGTCTCATTTATTTCTAGTATGGGATTCATTCCCCAACATCTCCAACATTCTCCCTCAAGTACAACTGGGCCTGGACCAGTTGTCACTTGTCAAACTTTGCTTGGCCTATCTCCTCTGAGGTCCAAGGTCATCAACAGGTCTAGTTTTCACTACTAGCCCAACCTCCACCAGGACATTTAAACATGGGCCCAGGATCTTTTCGGTTGTCAAGCATTTTTCTTCTCTGATACCATGAAAAGACTCTGTGGGCCTTGAGAGTGCTGGTTTTGACTGAATGAGCGAGTATATAAGTGAGGTTGAGCCCATGTAACACAAAACCAATTGGCTTGTGTTAAGGTCCAATCTACACCACTTATATACTACTCTTGGGCCTCATTTATTCCCAGTGTGGGATTCATTCCCCAACATCTCCAATAGGAGATTTTGAAAGAAATAAAGTTGGGAGTGAAGATGGAGAGAGGTTGAAGATAAGGCCAAAAGTGGGAGTAAAAAGATTAAAATAGTGACATCATCAAGTTTTACCGGTTCCACAAAAAGTCAAATGTATTTTTTATGGTCAAAGGTAATTTTGATCATTATGTTAGTAAAGTGCTAATTTGATGTACTTTTATGTCAAGTTTTAAAGTCCATGTACCATTATGTTAGTAAAGACAAAGTTTATATACCATTGATGATTTTAAGCCCTGCGATTTTTCATGTGCACTTGGGTAAATTTTAGTTGAACAATTATTACAATCAATAAACGACCAAAATTTTTAACAATTTTATTTTGTTAAATGTAACATTAATTTTGAGCAGCTGGTATTCAAGATGAAGATGGTCAAATCCATATTACCCATAATGATATTATCAAAAGGCCATATGATCCATTCACGGTTGGAGCAATTGGTTATCTTGGTGAAAATCTCTTGGCTTCAAGAAAGTGATTTAAGATGTTCTAATTGTTGGTGGTTCTCAGTTTTCCAGTCGTAAGTTTTCTAATTCTAAACGCCGTACATATAATTAATGTTGCTCATACTCCAGATAATCAAGTCCGAGAGTTTAATTGATTCACTCTGTGATGGTATCTTTATTGTTAAGGCTTTATCAATTAAAAGAAGCTCTTTACTGGATAGGGACTGAGGTCTTCACATTAAATCATTGAGATTGATGGTATGCTCGTCGGTGAAATTGTTTCCAAATAATTTTGTATCTTAATTGGTTCTATTATATTAGATCATAAAACGGTTTAAATTGAGTCTTAATATAGGAGAAGTATTTTGTAGTATACAAGTTTAACTCCATATATGTGCTCACTTTAGAAGTTAAGACCCATGAAGTTTCTTCAATTGTTAGACACGGTCAAATAAGAAGGGAAAGCTAATGTTTGATTTTTTTTTTTTTTTACCTAAATGTTGTCATGGAACCATTTAACCCAAAAGCTTAAGCTGATAGATAAGGCCCAATCATAGCTTTTATTATTATCTCTGACACTCCCTCACACACGAATGCCCTTTGTGCTTGAAGCGTGTACAACACAGACCCACCCTGCTATGTGTTGAATTTTAATCAACAAATGGAGCTGCCAGGACTCGAATCCTCGACCTCCAGGTCTAAGCGGCTCTGATACCATGTCATTTTGTCATGGACCCAATTGACTTAAAAGCTTAAGCTAATAGGTAATGCCCAATAATAGCTTTTATTATTATCTCTGACACTCCCCCGCATGCGAATGCCCCTTGAGTTTAAAGCATGTACAACACAGGCCCACCTTGCCATGTGTTGAATTTTTAATAAACAAATGGAGCTGCTAGGATTCGAACCCTTGACCTCTAGGTCTAAGTGGCTCTGATACCATGTCATGGAACCATTTGACCCAAAAGCTTAAGTTGATAGATGAGACCCAATCATAACTTTTATTATTATCTTTGACAAATGTAAGTATATACCGTTTCCAATAAACTAAAAGATGATAAATGTGAATATTGCTATGCAGTAAATTTAAAATAAAAATGTGTTAGTTGGTATCAATTTAATTCATGGAACAAGTTCAGTGATGAAATGAAATGAAACTTAATGCATTTTGGGTCTCTCCAACTTATACTAAATAGGGGTGAGCAAAGCCGAACCAATATCCAAAAACCGAAAATCCAAACCGAACCGAACCGAACCAAACCGATCCATTTTATAGTTTGGTTCGGTTTGGTTTTAAGTTAATAAGTTTAGACTTCGGTTCGGTTTAAGTTTGGTTCGGTTTGGTTCAAAACCGAAAAAACCGAAAAACCGAATAATTGGTAAAATATTAAAATTAATTATAAAATTAATATATACTAATTGTAGAGAATTTTAGACATTATATTCTTTTATAGTTTTATATTGTGATTTTTGGATATTAATTTATAGTTATAAAAACTTGAGGGTTGAAAAAAAAAAAGTAGAGAATTTTAGTATTTTATTGTGATGTAATAGTATTATTTAGTATTACTGATTTTTTAAGTTAATTTTTTTGTATTTCTTTTTTTTTTTTTAAACAAACTACTTATATAAAATTTTTTATTTTGATTTTTTTTTTAAAAGTTGATGTTTTTGGTTTGACCTAGTCCAAACCGAACCAAAATTTAGTTTGGATCGTATTGGTTTATAAAATTCAGTGTTTTTCGGATCGGCTTTTTTCGGTGCGGTTCGGTTTTTGAACCGAACCGGTCCATGCTCACCCCTAGTACTAAAAACCCACCTAAGATATGCATATCAAGTTAACACAAAAGAAAAGACCAAAAGGATAATTATGCAGTAGGAAGAAGAAACACAAGGAAGCATGAAGCCTTTGAGTTTTATTAAACCATTTCCTTGGAAGCACACGTAACTGGTTTTATAATGCACAAAATTGAAGAAAGAAGCACACATAAACTAGTTTGTCTATGACTAGACTCAACTGCCCATACAATTCCGCGGGTCAATATATCGCCTAGTCTGACCTTATTCCCACACAAACAATATGATTGTAAGAAATCCCAATAACACCGGAACAGCCTAACTTCCTTGGCTAAACACAACAACGGTAGAAAAGATACTTGGCCATAGTTTTATCACATATTGGCCATGCTATACAATCACCGAGGTCTCCAACAGTTGCTGGTAACATAATGTGGCTGCAATGATGAGGTAGCTTTTTAACTTGTTCATTGAAGGCAACGCTAAGTGCTTGAAGAAATGCAGTACTGTTACCCTCCTTAAACCATGTTTTATTTATTTGCTTTAATACAATTTCAGCAACATTCCGGGTAGCTTGGGCCAATTTAACATTGGTTGCGTGGTGACCAAAAACAACCCAACCATTGTGGTTGGCATTGTAGCTCAGCAAAGTTAGGGCCTCTTTCATGATATCTTTTTTCATGTCGGTTCCAGCCCGTATTTGTTCACGGAGGAAGCTCTCCACTCGAATCCAAAAACGCCAACATTCTGTTCCATCAGCCTTCCAGGAGCAGCCAAAATTTGTAGTTTTAAGGTAGTCAAAAATTTCTGCATTTGTGGTATCAATAGCATCGCTCTTGCTAACATAAATAAATTCCATGTTGATATTGAATTTCAAAGCCAATTGGCTAACTTCACTCAACTGCTTGGTGAAGTTCTTAATCCAAAGCAAGTCTTCTCCTCCGTAGAGGCATATGATTGGCGATGATGTCTTAGACTGTCGTACACAAAATCAAAAACAATCTATCATTTAGAATTTTTGAAAACATAAAATTTTAGCATTGCAATTTAATTGAGTTAACCGTACTCCCTCCATTTTTTATTACATGTCGTCTAAAGTTGTTCATAAAGACCAATAAATATTAATGTCACAACTAAAATGACTAATTTGTCCGTAATATCTCTCTTCTAATGCTCTGCTTTTCATGCCAAAATTCTATTTCTTAATCTCTATCATAAATATGAAAAAACATTACTAAAAGTGCATTGATAATATAAAACGTCATATAAAAAAAAAACAAAGCAAAAAGTCTAAACCGTCATGTAATAAAAAAAGGAGGCATTACTACTTACTGTAGTTTTGATTTGAAAGATATCTGAAAGCAGATAATTTAGGGACAACTGGGGTGGTGGAGGTGGTGGTGAGTCAGCTCCAGGAAAACTTCCTCTAGCCCATATCCAATCAATAGGATAAAATTCTTGTTCTTTCTTACCCAGTGGAACCAGAATTGTCTGCCCTCGAAATGTCCACATCTCCTGGATAAATTTAATGGCTGCTGGCCTGATATGTAATGGGTCTCGAATAGTGAACCAGTTCATCCGACATTTCAATTTGGAAAATTTTTCAGTATCTACCGAGATTGGAATCCAAACTAGCTGATATTTTGTCTCCTTCTTCATTAAGTCAGCAATAGCCTTAATTTCCTTTTCAGTTGTGTAAGATCCGGATATCAGCAGGTATATGTTATCCCCCCTTAGTTGCTCAAAGCTCACCTGTGATATTAATTTGTATTATATAATATAGTGTTATCATATGAAATATATACGACAAAAGAACTTGAATTTAAGAAGAAACCTCTATGCTGGTATCATTGCCGATTACAAGTGCTGACTTTCCATTTGGATCAGGTTTAATCAAGGCCCCCAGCATAGCTGCTATGCTAGGGAAATTGATATTACAAAAAACGTCCATAAGTATCTTCCAGTCACCTGCATATTGATCCAATAATAACTTTTATTATTATTATTATTATTTATAACACACCCTGCACATGAATGTCACTTGCCCTTGAAGCGTGAGAAACACAGTCAACCAATGAAGATGCTAGGAGACTATAATACTGTGTCATGTAACCAATTGACCCAATAATAGTTTTTATTAGTATTATTTCTCACAAGATTAGTATGATATGTAGCCAAATATATATATATATATATATAAGAGAATATTCTATATATGCAAAAGCTGCTTAACGGCTGGGATTTTACCATGTTGTTGAGAGCTAGCCTCTAATTCAGCATGCAGTGCTTGAGTACTCCGGATCACAACACGGACCATGTCTGACAACTTCGATTGCGCTCCTTCCCAATCGATCCCAAAAAAAATTCATGTTTGTGTGTGTGTGTATATATATAGATGTTGAGTGTTTCTGATGAATCAATGAATTAAATTATAAATTGTGAGAGGTTTATGTAGCAACCCATACCCATTGGCAGGAGTAATAAGTGAGGCGCAAAACACAAGCGTATGAATTGTGAAACAGGTAGCTTGAACCACATTGTCAACTGATCCCGAAGTTGAGATTAGTGAATTATTAGTCCTTCGATGCGCCATGAGTTTGAGAGCAGATTAGATCATTCCCAAGGTCTCCTTCATAACCTCATCAATTGATCTGACTAGTTCGATACTATAATGGACTCCTAGCAGTTGTTTCAGCAGTGCTCTATTGGTGAAGACTTTATTATTATTCTTTCCAGCACAAGACTCCACAAATATGCGATATTCTACATAGTTGGCTGCAAAAGCAGTTAGTGCAATAACCATTGTTGCATCCCAATCATATTTTGAGAGGTAGTTATTTCCCAGTTTCTCTATTACAGATTGTATTGATTGCATTAGTGAAGTTAATTATATTAACTAACCGGATCATACTAGTGATAACTAGTATTGAAAGGGGTTAGTTATGTAATTAACTTCATTAATACAATAAATAAAAGTTTCAACAGATTGTATAGCATAGTATTAGAAATAAAAGCAGAATAAAGCTTCCAACAAAAGTCTTGATGAGCTGTAAAGTTAGTTTCTATTCCCTAGATTTTCGGCACAATTCAAGGAAATCCAAGACCATTCATTTTGCTTTAATCCAATGGGCTACAGCCCTTATTGTTTTGTAAATTGCAGCATAAAAGGCTTGCTGGTCCTTGTACTCTGTTTCTTAAGAAAATAATAATAAAGGAATATTTCTCTTCTTCTTCTCTTTCGTTTCTCATGGTATCAGAGCACTAGGTGCTTCTCTTCTTTTTCTTGTGATATGGTGAAGAAACACAGGAAAAAGGTAACTGAAATCCCTCAAGGGGAACAATTTCTTGATGCTGAAAACGAAGATGCAGCAGAGCAAGATTCACAAACCGTGGATCCTGTTTTCGCTTCAAATCAGTTCTATGGGGCAGCGGCAGATCAAAATCGTCAAGGCATGGGTAATTTCAATCCTTTGTCAAATCTATTTCAGATGCAACCAAATGATAATCCTGGAGCCACTATTGTAAATGTGCAATTGAATGGAAACAATTACATAGCATGGAGGAAAGCAATGCTTTGTGCTCTTTGTGTGAAAGAAAAAAGTGATTATGTTCTGAAGGATCTTCAGATTCCAGAGGAAGGATCTCATGATTATATGCAGTGGCTGAAGGCTGATTGTTTGGTGACATCTTGGTTAATAAATAGTATGACTAAAGATGTTGCTGAAGGTTTTCAATATGCCTCCACTTCACGTGAATTGTGGCAAGATCTGGAGCATAGATTTGGTGGTAGCAATGGGCCAATGCTTTATCAAATCCAGAGAGAAATAAGTTTGCAAATGCAAGGTAATTTGCCTATTATGCAGTATTACAACAAATTAAAGAAACTATGGGATGAATTGAGTTTTTTATCCCCTATGCCAAGTTGTCAGTGTGGTTTTGCACGAAATTGTATCTGTAATGCATTTCAACACGTGGCTGATCAAAGAGAGGAAGCAAGATTAATGCAATTTTTAATGGGACTCAATGAGGCTCATGAGAATGTTAAGAATCAGATTCTCTTAATGGATCCCCTTCCAACTATCAACAAGGCTTACTCAATGTTACTAAAAGTAGAAAAACAACAAGAAGTTTCTGCTGCTACACATTCACTGGATTTTGCACACTTTGTTCAAACTGATAAACAAAACACAAAAGGGAAGGGCAAGAAAACAGGAGCTGAGTTAAAGGCTGAAAAAGCAAACCTGAAATGTGATCATTGTGATGGAACTGGTCATACACAGGTTAACTGTTTCAAGATAATTGGATATCCTGATTGGTATAAAGGATCAAGACCACAACAGACTACTGGTTATAAATCTAATAAAGCTAATGCAGTTTGTACAGGAGGAGATTCTCAAATACAGAAGGCTGCACATACAATTGCAGAGGTGGAGTCTGAAAATTTCGATCAGAAGCAGATGGCTTATATGGTGCAAGAGATGTACAAGGTTTTTAAAGGAAATGGTGTAGGTTCGGATTCTCCAATAGCAAATCCGGATTTCACAGCTTTTGCAGGTTTCTCTGGTAAGAATTCTTCTATAGCTCCAGTTGTTTCTGATCTGGCTCATTACTGGATACTTGATAGTGGTGCAACTACTCATATGAGTTCAACTAAGAAATGGTTTACAGACTTTACGGTATTGAGATTACAACAACAAATTATTTTGCCAAACGGTAAAATTCAATTGATTAACACCGTCGGTACTGTGCCTTTGTCCTCTAAATTTCGGCTGACTGATGTGTTGTATGTTCCAGATTTTAAATACAATCTTTTGTCTGTGGGAGCATTACTCAAACAGTTCCATATTGAGATAATTTTTCAGCCACATTACTGTTGTCTGCAGGATAAGGACACTCATGAAGTTTTGGCTATAAGATGGATGATAGATGGTCTTTACTTGCTGGATAGAAACTCCTTTTCACCTGAAGAAATTACTAAATGTCAGCAATCATGTTTCAGTGGCATTTTACAATCTAATGTTGTCGATGTATGGCATGACAGATTAGGCCATGCATCTCTTGATGTTTTGTCACATATTAGTAGTATAAATTTACAGGCAAATTCTTCTAGTTGTGATGTTTGTCCCTGTGCAAAACAACACAGATTTTCTTTCAATAGAAGTCATATTTCTACTCAATCAAAATTTGAGTTGCTACATGTAGATCTTTGGGGTCCATATCGGATACCAACTAATAAAGGAGCCAGATATTTTCTGACATTGGTTGATGATTATACTCGTTTAACATGGGTTGTGTTAATAGCTTCAAAGCAAAGGTTTCTTCTGCCTTGGAGAATTTTTTCAACTATGTATACTGTCAGTACAATACTCGAATAAAGATCTTGCGAAGTGATAATGGGTCTGAGTTTGTTAATTTTACTTGTGCAGCAATGTTTAACCGATTTGGTGTTTTTCATCAACGCAGTTGTGTATATACTCCTCAACAGAATGGCATTGTCGAACGAAAGCACCGACATCTTTTAGAAATTGCTCGGGCGATCATGTTTAAATCAGCCCTGCCAATTGTGTATTGGGGCGAAGCTATTCTTATGGCTGTTTCCATTTTGAATGTTTTACCTTCACGATTGTTGGATTGGCGGACACCATATTTCAGATTTTATAATTCTCTTCCTGATTATAGTCTTTTTCATGTATTTGGATGTTCTTGTTTTTACACAGACCTGCATCCTCATAAAGATAAATTTGCAGCTCGAGCTCGTGCTGCAGTTTTCTTGGGTTATGAAATGGGTAAGAAAGGATATAAGGTTTTGGATTTGGAGACCAAACAGATTCTTGTTTCCAGAGATGTGTCTTTCCGTGAACAGGTTTTTCCTTTCCGGCTCTCTGCTTCTCCTTCTTCTGATCTTTCTTCTGCTTCTTCTACTTATGACAATGTTACTTCTACTCATGCTCTGCCTATTGATGTTGCTGATTCATCTTTACTTAGACGTTCTGGCAGGCTTACCAAACCACCGAGCTGGTTATCAGATTATGCCACCTGTGCCAAGATAACTGACATTTCTCATATGTGTTCTCATACTCATACTGCTTTTTTGACACAGATTATGACTATTAAAGAACCTGCCCATTTTTATGAGGCTGTCCGCAATAAAGCTTGGATTCAAGCTATGAATGATGAACTTGACGCTCTGGAAAAGAATCAGACTTGGGAGCTTATGCCATTACCCTCAGGTAAAAAACCTCTTACTACCAAATGGGTGTATCGGGTCAAATATAAACCCAATGGAGAGGTAGATAGATATAAAGCTAGGTTAGTGGCCAAGGGGTATAATCAAATTTTTGGTGTAGATTACTCTGAGAATTTTAGTCCTGTGGCAAAAACTGTTACTGTCAGATTATTTCTTACTGTTGGGGCAGCCAAGGGATGGATTATTGACCAAGTAGATGTCAACAATGCTTATCTCCATGGTTACCTTGATGAGGAAATTTATTTGCAGCCTCCTTTGGGGTATAATAAAGCTGGAAAAGGCCAGGTATGTCGTTTAATCAAATCCTTATATGGTCTGAAACAAGCAGGGAGGCAATGGCATAAGGAGATTTCTACAAAATTGCTTGCTTCTGGGTTTGTTCGCTCTAAACATGATCATTGTTTATTTTTAAAGAGTACTGCTACTTCTTTTCTGGCCTTGCTGGTTTATGTAGATGATATTTTATTGATGGGTTCTAACTCTGATGATGTTAAGGCAGTCAAGACTTATCTTCATTCTCTTTTTACTATTAAAGATTTAGGCAAAGCCTATTATTTTCTAGGTATTGAATTGGACCAAACTTCTGATGGTGTTCTTTTGTCTCAAACAAAATATATTCGTGACTTGTTAATTGATGCTGGATTACAAAATTGTACACCTGCCTCTAGTCCAATTTTACCATCTACGGTTTTGACTGAGCCCGGACCTTTGTTAACTGATGTTGGTCCGTTTCGCCGCCTTGTGGGCCGTCTGTTGTATTTAGGATTTTCTCGCCCTGACATTTCCTATGTGACTCAACAGTTAAGTCAATACATACAGGCTCCCGGTGAACATCACTTTCAAGCTGCTCTCCATGTTCTCAAGTATCTAAAGGGTACTGTGAATTTGGGCTTGTTCTATCCTAGTCATACAGATTTGGGAGCTCTTACTGCTTATTGAGATTCAAATTGGGCCAAATGCAGTCTCACACGGCGGTCCTTATCCGGGTTTTGTGTTTTTGTAGGCTCTTCCTTAGTTTCCTGGAAAACTAAAAAGCAGAATACAGTGAGTCGTTCCACTGTGGAGGCTGAATACAGGAGCATGGCTTCGATTAGTTGTGAACTCAAATGGATTTCCTATTTGTTAGCTGATTTTGGTGTTCAGGTTTGCCTTCCCATTCCTCTTTACTGTGACAATCAATCTGCTATTGCTTTGGCCAAGAACCCAGTTTATCGTGATAAAACAAAGCATGTTGCCATTGATGTTCATCTTATTCGTGAATATTTTGAGGATGGGTTCCTGCTTCCTACTTACATTTCTACCCATGCAGAAGTGGCTGATATGTTTACTAAGGCTTTCTCTTCTTCTCGTCTTCTTCCTTTCTTGCTCAAGCTTGGTCTTGTTACTATGACTCCAGCTTGAGGGGGGGCTGTTACAGATTGTATTGATTGCATTAGTGAAGTTAATTATATTAACTAACTAGATCATACTAGTGATAACTAGTATTGAAAGGGGTTAGTTATGTAATTAACTTCATTAATATAATAAATAAAAGTTTCAACAGATTTTATAGCATAGTATTAGAAATAAAAGCATAATAAAGCTTCCAACAAAAGTCTTGATGAGCTGTAAAGTTAGTTTCTATTCCCTAGATTTTCGGCACAATTCAAGGAAATCCAAGACCATTGATTTTGCTTTAATCCAACGGGCTACAGCCCTTATTGTTTTGTAAATTGCAGCATAAAAGGCTTGCTGGTCCTTGTACTCTGTTTCTTAAGAAAATAATAATAAAGGAATATTTCTCTTCTTCTTCTCTTTCGTTTCTCATTCTCCGCAACTGTATCTTGTAAATCTCTCAACGAGCAATTGCATGTCATCTGCAATGGTGAGATTTTGTTAAATTAATAATGAAGTTTTTCTTTTTCAACAATAATATAAAGGTAACGAGTCATTTATGTCTTAAACAATCCTCCCCATCCAAGAACCATTTAACCCAAAACACTAGGTGATAGGAGATTTTGTTAAATTTATAATGGATTTTTTCTTTCTCAATAATAATATAAATTAAGGTAATGAGTCATTTTATAACTTTTATTATTATTTCTGAGAGTGTTGCGCTTGGCTGTATAAATACGTACATAAGTGGGGTTGAACCCATGTAATATGAAACAAATTTGGCTTAGGCCCAATCTATGCTGCTTATATACTACTTTTTAGACTTATTTTCGATGTGGTATCTCCAACAATCATGTGTTCAAATTTAATCAAAAAACGAATTTATTAGAATTCTTACTCTCGACATCTAAGTTTAAAAGACTCTGATACTATATTATGAAACCATTTAACACAAAAGATTAAACTGATAAATAAGGTGCATGCATGCATAAATGACCTTGCAGGAGAGTTTCCTCATTGCGTCAGCCATCGTGTCATCAAATTTTATCTGCCAAAACAAGTGTAATCCATAAGTAAGCTGCATGTATATATTGAAATTTTTACTTTTAGGAATAATGAGCATACACTTACGGAATTAGCATTGGTATTGTCACCAAGCAATATATTCTTGACAATAATAAACAATTTGTTGGCATCAAATTGGCGGACAAAACGACTGCGGCCTTTTACAATCTTGGCCATTATTGGACCATAATCCAGCTTAGACTCCATTGCCTAGAATTAGCTATGAAAAACACAAAGAGAGAGAAAGAGATAGTAATCTTAATTCAAATATACTCTTCTTAATTCTGTTGTGGAATTCACTTCATTTTCCACCCCTTTCTATAGCCATCACCACACAAGTAATCTGGCTCCATCGGGGATATTTTAAATATTCAGCATATGTGCTCTTAATTATATCCATCATTTATGCTGTTTACTGTCCTATTGCATTTCTTAACTGTGTTTTATTCAATAGAAGATTACTACTTGTCCCTCGTGCAGAAAATGTCTTCACCAATTCTTTCTTTTTATTTTCTTTTCGAAAATATACAATTCTCTCGAAGAATTTCACTAATACATAACATACACAGTGTTCCTGTTGAGAAATTTTGTTGTATACCCCGCACACCACTTCAGCTATGTGCCAAATCAGTAGAATGAAACTAACTCACTATTCAACCAATCAAAAAATAACAAAATGTAATTAATTTATTAATTATTATTATTATTATTTAAATAAAATTCTAGATCCTAAAATAGAAATCTTAGAGGCCAATTTATAAATCCCTAAAACATATTATATGTCATGATTTTATTGGTCTGACACACCGATGACGTGGTGTGTCACATGTAAAATAATTTTCTCGTATTCTTTATGCATGCGTGAATAAATAATTAAGCAACCTTGACATCTATGAGAACATTAATTTTTAAGGTTGACCATATCATGGAGGTATGTGATCCAAAAGTTTAAGCTGATAGATACGACTTAATTATAGCTTTTATTATTATGTCTGACACATTCCCACATTCGAATGCCCCTTAGACTTAAAGTGTATCCAACACAGACTCACTCTACCATGTATTTAAATTTAATGCAGAATGAAGCTGCAGAATTTGAACCTTCAACTTCTAAGTCTAAGAGACCCTAATGTCAGGTCATCAATGATGGAGACAAGGGAGGCAGAGGTGGTCATGACATTCCTTGACTTTGAAAATAAATATTTCAATCCTTGAAAAGATTTACAAAACTATAATTTAATCCTTAAAGTTTATTATATAGATAGATATGGCCACACTAAAAAGAAAGAAAAGCAATAGAATAGTTTTATTCCAAAGTTAGAGAATTTCGTTTTTACCATTACATACATAACGGTCCAATATTATAGTATTTACTTAAAAAATTTATTAATAATTGAGCTAGAATTTATATCATACATTAAAAATTGAACGAGAGTTTTTGCCATAGGGGTACGACATAGGTCCGTTTTATACGAAAGGAGTAAGAATAATATTGAAATATCTCTAAAATTATAGAAATTTTGACAATGGAAGCTAATATTAAAGTGAGAATCAAATTAATATTACATGTATATAAAAATTTTAATTTTGCCCCGCAATAAAAAAAATTTCTAACTCCATCATTACCTGTCATGAAACCATTTAACTTAAAAGTTTAATTATAAACTGATACATTAGATACAATTGTAGTTTTTATTGTGTAATGGACACAACTTAACAAAAAATTCTACTGCACTAGCAACTCATTTTTTTTATTTTTTTGTTTTTCATTTTTCAAATATATAATTGGAAGAACACACTATAATTGGACTAATAATACAAAATTCGAAGTCTCTAAAATGATTAACTCATTAGAATCACTTAAACTTGATGAATTGTTTGGCATAGGTCTTAATTAATTAAGTCTGATTTAAAAAAGATTAGTGGATGCTTTTCTATATATAGATCTACAATTTGACATTTTAAATTAAAAAATTTAAAGTTAGTCATATTGGAATCATAATTATCGTACTATAATATAATCTTCATCATTTCACGTCTTTGGAATTGAAGTGTTCAACTTATAAATAATGTTAACTGCAAAGACTCCAAAATCTACCACTACTCTACCATATAGATGCGAAGTAATATGATCAATTAATAGAAAAAAATATAAATTATTAAAAAGTTGACATATTATTATAGTATTATGACACATAATTAGTTTAAAATAAAAAAAGAATTAAATTCTTAAAAAGATAATTTATTATTATAGGTTACCAACATGTTAAAATAAATTTTAAAATTACACAAGGCAATATATATTAATTATCCACACCCATCCATCTTACAAAAATTCATATTTATTTGCGTAAAAATATCAAATCTTTACAAATTTTTGTACTGTTATTAAATTTTTCATAAATTAATTAATTTTCATTTAACTATTAGTAAAAATAATTTAATCAAGTTTAAAATATATGTTGTATTTGAAAATAATTTAGTGGACTTTAAATTTATCATTAATCTAAACTACAACTATGAATTATACTCATTTCATATAAATAAATTGAGTACAAATATATTTCAACAGTTTTTTATTCATTTTTTGTGAAATTAAAGAATTGTTTATACAGTATAATGTTACAAAAATTAAATATTACTTCACGTAAAATAGACCTAACATTACATGGCTTCTGTAGAATTTAAAGGTTTTACATTAAACCTAATTTTCTAGTGTTTTTTAAACTATGTGAAATTTTTTAATAATTAATCTTCCCAAATGGTATGCAGTATGTTCAATGTAATAATATAGTATTACCATCATCCATATGACCTCATGATTTGGAACACAATGACATGTTATCCTTGACGTAAGGCAAGGTGTTTTCAAGAATTTCTAACTCATTCGATTTAATTCAATGGAATTTAAATATCTTTATAACGGTTACTTTCGATCGAATAATTAAATTGACATAAATTAAATGGATTGGGTTTTTGTAATTTCACTGTTTTTCAGGACTTTTTGTAATTTTTCAGTTTTTTTTTCCTCTTTCGTTTTTCTTGATTAATAATATTTTCGGAATTAATTCCAAATTCCCTGCTTTTGTGAATTTTACGAAATTCAATTAGTAGAATACTAATTTCCGGCATCATGCTTGATCAAAGGGTCTTAGTGTTTTGTTCAAAATTTTCGCTACATCAGTTGGTATCAGAGCCTAAACCCTAGCCATCATCATGCCGCCAAGGAGAGAGTGAAGAGTTGATGAAGTTGTGGGGTCGGAAGATATGAACCGGATAAAGCAGAGACTAAAACAACGTCTCGAAACCCTAATAGACCAGAGAATGGAGACTCTTGTGGATCAATAGGCAGATCGAATAGATGGGCTGTTCGCAGCTTGCACAAGGGCGAATCCTTGACAAAGGAGGAACCCTAACTTGGAGAATCTTCAGACTCAGAATTCGTTTGCTAAGTTGGTAGAGGAAGACGAGGATGATTCTGATGAAGGAGAATACCAACTGCGTAGACGTCCTGCACGTTGGAGGATAGGCGCTAGGAGACGGGTTTGAGAACGGAGATTCTTGAATTTCGAGGTACTCTTCAGCCCGAGGAGTTCCTTGCTTGGTTGACGATTGTGGACGAAGTACTCAAATTTAAAGGTGTGCCAGAGGATAAAAGGGTGCCGCTAGTAGCCACTAGATTGTGAGACAAAGCGATGGTATGGTGGATGCAAGTTAAGCAGACTAAGTTGTGGATGGGAAAGGCGAGAATTGTCACCTGGGAGAATATGAAGAAGCAGATGAGGGCCACCTTTTTACCCTTAAATTTTCAAACGATAATGTACTAGAGATTACAGAATATGAAGCAGGGCAGTAGATCGGTTGATGATTACACAACCGAGTTTTACCAATTGATCGCTAGGAGTGGCATCCTAGAAACCGATGAATAGCTTGTGTTGAGATATATATTAGAGGATTACGAGAACAACTGTGTGAGGCAGTTAATGATTTTGATCCTATGAACATACCTGATGCACACCAATGGGCTTTAAGGCTCGAGAAGGGACAACAAAGACCTAGTTTCAGGTTTGCTGGAGGAAATGGCAGTAGAAGGACCATTCAGATAGTGACCACAAAAACGGTCGAACCCCCGGTAATAGTAGCTAGTGCTCCAAGAAGAATCGGACAGGGTAGTAGCATCAAGTGCTTCGCTTGTTGTGAAGTAGGTCACAGACAGGCTGATTGTAAGAAGGCTGGAAAGCATGCCATGTTTGCTGAGACTGATAAAAACACCGATGTGGATTACGGAGTCTACGGTAACCCAGCATATGATGGAGAGGATGAAATCGATGAGGAACTGGTAGTTGGTGATGTAGGCACTGTTTTAGTGGTGCGGCATTCTTGTTTGACACCACGGGCTACTGTCGAGGATGAGTGGCTGCGAAGTAATATTTTCCAGTCCACCTGCACCATTAAAGGAAAGGAGTGCATATTTGTGATAGATGGAGGATGCTGTGAAAACATTGTGCCCATAGAAGCAGTTCAAAAAATGGGATTGGCGACAGAAAAGCATCCGAAGCCATGAAGTGACTGTGTCAAAACAGGCAATAGTACCTTTTTCTATTGGGGCACGGTACAAGGATGAAGTATTGTGTGATATAATAGACATGGATGCTTGCCATCTGTTATTGGGCCGTTTGTGGCAATTTGACCGAGATGTGACTCACCAAGGCAAATCAAACACTCATACTTTTGTGTTTAAAGGAGTGAAGATTGTTCTTGTTCCAAAGAAGGAGGCAAAGAGCAGCACGACTGCTGACAGTGTTATTTTGCTGACCTTATCCTAATTTGAAGGATAAGTGCAGGAGAATTAAGTGGTGTATGCCTTAGTTGGAAAGGCAACAGAGAAGGAAGTTGAAGTTCCTGAGCAGGTCATACCCCTCCTTAGTGAGTTCAAGGATCTGTTTCTAGAGGATTTACCTGCAGGGTTGCTCCCACTCCATGATATTCAACATCAGATTGACCTTGAACCTGGGGCAGTCCTCCCAAATCACCCATATTACAGGATGAGTCTAGCGTAGAATGAGGAATTAAGGAGGCAGGTTGAGGAGCTATTGGAAAAAAGGTATATTCAAGAGAGTATGAGCCCAGTGTAGTCCCGACCCTTCTTATTCCTAAAAAGGATGGCTTATGGAGGATGTGTGTCGATAGTAGAGCCATGAACAAAATCACTATAAGGTATCGGTTTCCTATTCCTAGTTTGGATGACTTGTTAGATCAACTTAGTGGAACTACTGATTTTACTAAGTTAGATTTGAAGAGTGGATATTACCATATTCGGATTAGGACGAGTGGAAAACTCCATTTAAGACTAGGGAAGGATTATATGAGTGGATGGTCCTGCCCTTTGGTTTGTCTAATGCCCTCAGTTGTTGAGGCCTTTCATTGGCAAATTTGTAGTTGTGTATTTTGATGATATTTTGGTCTATAGTGCAACTCAAGAGGAACATGCGCATCATTTAAGAGGGGTGTTATTAGTACTACAAAGGGAAAGAATGTTCACTGCAATTAAGAAGTGTGTGTTTATGTCATCAAGTGTCCTATTTTTAGGCTATATTGTGTCGCCAGAAGGGTTGCGGGTAGATGAGTTTAAAGTAGAGGTAGTTAAAACCTGGCTAAGGCCCAATACAATCACTAAAGTGAGGAGCTTTCATGGACTGGCCTCATTCTATAGATGTTTTATTCACCACTTTAGCATTATTATGTCCCCAATTACAGATTGTATGAAGCAGAATGGGAAGTCTGAGTGGTCTAAACAGGTAGAAGAAGCTTTCTAGTCAATTAAGGAGCGTTTAGTTTCAGCTCCAATCCTGATTTTACTAAACTTTTAGTAACCTTTCGAATTGCATTTTGCTGTGTCGAAGTTGGGTATAGGGGCTGTATTAGGCCAGAACAGCAAACCCGTGGCATATTTTAGTGAGAAGTTGTCGGGACCCAAGCTGCGTTATAGTGCTTATGACTTGGAATTTTATGCAGTGGTTTATGCATTAAGCATTGGCTCCACTATTTGTTTCAAAGGGAGTTTGTTTTGTTTACTAATCATGAGGCGGTGCAATACCTGCACAATCAAGATAAAGTTTCTACTAAACATGCTCGTTGGGTTGCTTATCTCCAGTAGTTTACTTTTGTGGTCAACCACAAATCTAGAGTTTGCAATTGTGTTGCAGATGCTTTGAGTAGGCGCAAGGGTTTGTTAGTGTGCCTTGTAGTGGAGGTACCTGGATTTGCCTCTTTCTTTGATTTATGTGAGACTGACCTATATTTTGTTGTTGTTGTGCACAAGGTTCAAGTAGGTGAGGCAACAGATTTTCATTGGCAATATGGGTTTCTATTTAAAGGGAAGTTGTGTATACCGGATGGTAGCCTACATTGAAAAATTGTTCAAGAGTTACATGGCGAGGGATCTGTAAGGCATGACAGAACCTTGCAGTTGATCCAATCCAATTACTTTTTGCCCATAATGCGGAAGGAGGTTGATAAGTTTGTATGCCAATGCAGGATTTGCTAGGTTTCCTAAGGGACCGCCACTAATGCGGGATTGTATATACCTTTGCCATTTCCATCACAATAATGGGAGGAGATTAGTATGGATTTTGTGTTGGGATTGCCACATACTCAGTGAGGTAATGACTCCATTTTTGTAGTAGTTGACAGATTTTCAAAGATGGTACATTTCATTCCTTGCAAAAAGACAATGGATGCTGTTAATGTTGCATAGCTTTTCTTTCATGAAATTTACAAGCATAATGGTCTGCCTCAGTTGATTGTTGGTGACTATGTGTGGGATGTTCTCACTAAGGAACGGTTCTCTGTTGGAGACTACAATAAGCTGTCTACTAAGAAGATTGGTCCTGTAGAAATCCTTGAGAAGATTAATTCGAATGCTTATCGCCTAAAGCCGCCAGCCATATCAGTACTGCTGATGTCTTTATGGTCAAACATCTAATTCCTTACACTTGAGATTCTTCTGATGATGACAATTCGAGGGCGAATTCATTTCAGCCAGGGGAGAATGATGCAATAGAAGAAAAGGCTTTGAAGTATTTGGAGAAGTGGCATAACCGTAAATAGTTTCAAGTTCGGCTTGTCAGTTTTCAGCATTTTCGGACCCTAATTTTATTGGAAACAAGCCAACGATCAAAAATCATAGCTTGGCTATGTGGTTCATCACTTTTTGGCTGAAAAAAATCGTTTAGGGCCTCAAAATTGGGATTTACTATTTTTTAGGACCTTTTTCTAATTTTTCTGCTTTTGTTTTCCTTTTTCGTTTTGGATTCTAATTAGGGTTTTTCTATTTAAGCTGTATTATGTCTTTTTGGGAGATAGTTTCCTTGATCAATAATATTTTCAGAATTAATTCCAATTTCCTTGCTTTAGTGAATTTTGCGAAATTCAATTAGTAGAAGACTAATTTTCGGCATCGTGCGTGATCAATGGATCTTAGTGCTTTGTTCAAAATTTCCACTGCATCAATAATCTAGCTTAGGATCCATTGCCAAGAATTAACTATAAAAAACACATAGACAGAGAGATAGTAATCTTAATTCAAATATACTCTTCTTAATTCTGTCGTGGAATTCACTTCATTTTCCACCCTTTATATAGCCATCACCACACAAGTAATCTGACTCCATCGGGGATATTTTAAGTATTCAGCATGTGCTCTTAATTATATCCATCGTTTATGTCGTTTACTGTCCTATTGTATTTCTTAACTGTGTTTTGTTCAATAAAAGATTATTACTTGTCTCTCGTGCAGAAAAAGTCTTCACCAATTCATTCTTTTTATTTTCTTTTTGAAAATATACAATTCTCTCGAAGAATTTCACTGATACATAACATACACAGTGTTCGTGTTGATAAATTTTGTTGTATACCCCGCACACCACGTCATCTATGTAGTAAATCAGTATAATGAAACCAACTCACTATTCAACCAATCAAAAAATAACAAGATGTAATTAATTTATTGATTATTATTTTTTTATTTAAATAAAATTCTAGATCCTAAAATATAAATCTTAGAGGTCAATTCATAAATCTTAAAACATATTACATATCATGATTTTAATGGTCTGGCACACAGATGACGTGGTGTGTCACACGTAAAATAAATTTTCTCGTATTCTTTATGCATGCTTGAATAAATAATTAAGCAACCTTCACAATTATGAGAACATTAATTTTTGAGGTTGACCGTATCATGGAACTATGTGATCCAAATGTTTAAGCTGATAGGTACGACTCAATTATAGCTTTTATTATTATGTCTGACACACTCCCGCATTCGAATGCCCCTTAGACTTAAAGTGTGTCCAACACAGACCCACTCTACCATGTGTTGAAATTTAATGAAGTTTGAAGCTGCAGAATTTGAACTGTCAACCATTAAGTCTAAGAGACTCTAATGCCATGTCATTAATGATGGAGACAAGGGAGGCAGAGGTGGTCATGACATTCCTTGACTTTGAAAATAAAAATTTCAATCCTTGAAAAGATTTACAAAACTATAATTTGATCCTTAAAGTTTATTATATAGATAGATATGGCCCCACTAAAAAGAAAGAAAAACAATAGAATAGTTTTATTCCAAAGTTAGAGAATTCGTTTTTACCATTACATACATAACGGTCCAATATTATCGCTATAATAGAATTTTAGTTATTTTACCATATTCAAGAAATTCTGTTTGTAAACTTTAATTAGTATTTACTTAAAAAATTGATTAATAATTGAGCTAGAATTTATATCATACATTAAAAATCGAGCGAGAGTTTTTGCCATAGGGGTACGACATAGGTCCATTTTATACGGAAAGAGTAAGAATAATATTGAAATATCTCTAAAATTATAGAAACTTTGACAATGGAAGCTAAAATTAAAGTGGGAATCAAATTAATATTACATGTGTATAAAAATTTTAATTTGGCCCCGTAACAAAAAAAAAATTCTAACTCTATCATTGCCTGCCATGAAGCCATTTGACTTAAAAGTTTAATTATAAACTGATAGATTAGATACAATTGTAGTTTTTATTGTGTAATTAAGTTTGATTAAGTTTAATTAAGTTTGATTTAAAAAAGATTAGTGGATGGTTTTCTATATATTGAACCACAATTTGACATTTTAAGATTAAAAAAATTTGAAGTTAGTCATATTGGAATCATAATTATCGTACTATAATATAATCTTCATCATTTCATTGAAGTGTTCAACTTATAAATAATGTTAACTGCAAAGACTCCAAAGTCTACCACTACTCTACCATATACATATGAAGTAATATGATCAATTAATAGATAAATTATTAAAAAGTTGATATATTATTATAGTATTATGACACATAATTAGTTTAAAATAAAAAACAATTAAACTATTAAAAAGTTGATATATTATTATAGGTTACCAACATATTAAAATAAATTTTAAAATTACACAAGGCAAGATATATTAATTATCCACACCCATCCACTTTACAAAAATTCATATTTATTTACGTAAAATTATCAAATCTTTATAAATTTTCGTAATGTTATTAAATTTTTCATAAATTAATTAATTTTTATTTAATTATTAGTAAAAATAATTTAATCAAGTTTAAAATATATGTTGTATTTGAAAATTATTTAGTAGACTTTAAATTTATCATTAATCTGAACTACAACTATGAATTATACTCATTTCACGTAAATAAAATGAGTACAAATGTATTTCAATAATTTTTTATTCATTTTTCGTGAAATTAAAGAATTGTTTGTACAGTATAATGTTACAAAAATTAAATATCACTTCACGTAAAATTAAATAGACCTAACATTCCATGGATTCTATTGAATTTAAAGGTTTTACATTAAACCTAAATTTCTAGTGTTTTTTAAACCATGTGAAATTTTTGAATAATTAATCTTCCCAAATGGTTTGCAGCATGTTCAATGTAATAATATAGTATTACCATCATCCATATGACCTCATGATTTGGAACATAATGACATGTTTTCGAGAATTTCAACTCATTCGATTTAATTCAATGGAATTTAAATAGACATAAATTAATTGGATTGGGTTGCATTAGATAAAAGAATAAATTAATTAGATATAAGTTGCGCTAATAAATTAAGCCGTTAATTACTTGCATGAATTTTTTTGAGCTGATTGACTTCATCTATCACAATTTTAAATTAATTATTATTATTATTATTATTTTAATAAATGATGATTTGTATTGAGAAGAGGACCTAGAGGAAAGGTCCTATCACAAAAAATTACTGAGGATTACAAAGAAAAAAGCAGGATTCCTACGCATAAAGGAAGAGAAGAAGTTCTGCGATTGAGAGTAGAAGCACAATGCTCCATAAAGGAATCCCACACATTCAAGCCTATTAAAGGAGGGAAATTAATGTTTTTACTCTATTTTAACTTTCATTTCTCCCCATCATATTCCTTTACTTTTCTCTCTCCACTTTTATCATTTAAACTTACTTTCGTCATTTATCTCTCAATCCATTCATTTTTTCATCATATAACTTTATAAAGAGGTTGCTCCTGAATATATTACTTATGAATTTTTGCATAGGGCACACTTCTTTAATAATAGTTATGGTATGAGCTACCATAAGTACCTAATGATAATCTAAAAGCAAGTCCTATTGAGACAGCCTCAGTCGAGGAGGAAGGACAAGCAGACTCGGAAAATGTAGATTGAAGGATTGTATTGACCATATTGGATACTTTAGAAAGAAGCAATGTGGACATCTGTGATCGGCTTAATCAACAAATTGTTTTGCAACAAGAGCAAGCTATGCAAAATAGGAGGGTTGATCGTTTCATAGGAGCATTTGAAGCATTTCATGGCACTTCTATTGACTCTTCGACTCGTGATTGAGGGAGCACTTCTTTCCTTTCCGTTTTACTTCTATGTACCAAAATTTATTGTTCGGTTTGGTTATTAACGACATAATAGCTGAAATTTTTTTTATGAGAATGAAAATATTAAAAAAATATGTGATTTGATTTAACTTAAATATAATACAATGGAAAATAGTATTTTATTGGTAGTAAATGTAGTAATTAGTGAATAACACTTTAGAAAAGCAAAATAAATATTACATAAATACATAAATTTTTTAGAATATTATATTAATTTTGGTTCGGTTTTGGTTTAATAGAATTTTTGAATGCACCCTCGCGTATAAAACCACACAAGAAAAATGAAAAAATTAAAAATTAGTTAGAGCTTATGTGATAATGTACTGGTATTTCAGACTTGGTATTGAATTATCATGTTATTTTTTGACGCCAGATTAGGGCGAGATTGACTTCGTTGACACCAAATTTTCAATCTACAAATTTAAGAAAGATCATATAAGAGAGTAGAATGGTATGTAGTTGTATTTTATATGTTATTTTGATCTCTTGTCGTTTTACAAAGAACATAAATTTTATCATCTGGAGAGAGAAGAAGGTGTTTAATGGAAGTTAACTTGTTCTTCTTATACTCCATAAAATCAATACCATTGTAGTTAACCATTTGCCTAATATTGGTTGGGTCGGGGTCCATCTATGAGATAATAGGTTGTGACTTTTGTTAATAGAATAGGGAGTAGATATATACAAACCTTGGTTACAATAAAAGAATATGACAATAAGAGACTCCTAGTATACATGGGAATATAGAATACAAGGAACAATACAAGGAAATAGTGTTTATCTCTTACACCCCTCAAGTGGAGTTGGTGAAGGTACAATAGTGAATTTGTTACGTAACCTTGAAAACAATTGCTTAAAAAGACCCTAGTCAAAACATTTATAATTTGATCACTAGAACAAAGATAAGCAACACAAAGAGCTACCATACGAACAGAATCACAACCAAAATGGAAATCAACTTCTAAATATTTGTTCTGATTATGAAAAAAATGAAGGAGTAGGAAGCCGAAAAAAGCAAGTTCACGAAAAAGATTTGCAACCAATGAAGTTCTTAAATAGCCGAAGCTAGGGCATGATACTTAGCCTCTATAGAAAAGTAACCACATGATCCAAGAAACCAGGGAAGTCACCCATAAGCAAAAAACCATCCGCATATGCAAGGGAAAAAACCTCGACAGCCGAATCGGAGATAAAAAAAAAATATAGAGACATGTCAAAATTTTAACCAATAAACCTGACCAAAGAAATGTTGTAGTAATTAAAAATCAATCGCATTGTCTATAAGCTTGATTAAGGCCATAAAGAGATTTCTTCAGGTCGCACTAGGGGTGAGAAAAGTTTGGTAGTATTGAATTACCAAACCGATACCAAATCGAAGAACGTATGGGTGACCCAATATGGCAATATTGAATATTCATGGAGGAGATTGACTAATGCGTACAAATGAATACTTGTCTTTATGATTAAAGAGTGTGAAATACTTAAAACACTAAAAAAAAGGCGCAATATTGGGTGTCTCAATACTAGATTAGGGGGCTTTAACACCATTTTAAATTGAGCACAAATTTTAGCTAGTTTCTCTCTTAACTAAAGTTTATTCAATGTACTAAAACTTAATTCAAAATCTCTAATTGAAGTGACTTGATACCCTTAACCATGCATTCAAGCCAACCTTAATTTTTTATATATGCGTATAATGATATATGGTTATGAACTAATTAAATCTAGGCTAACATTAATGTTGGTTCTGTGCATATATATATATATATATATATATATATATATATATATATATATATATATATATATATATATATAAAACAAACTGTAATGGTATAACAATGAATAAAGCTGAGAAGTGAGGCTCAAGCCCAAGCAAAGCCCATAGCCCAACAAACAAACCCAAAGCAAAGCAGCAAAATAAACAACAACGCAGCAAGGCAGAAACAAGGAGGAAGGCAGCAGTAAAAGATGAAGAGTGATGATGTGGCAAAATTAGTTTTCAAGTTTGTTAGGTTGTTACATTTTTCCCGCCAGTTTTTCCCTCTCTTTGTATTTCAGTTCCTCTATAAATTGAGGTGTACTGTACCTTGTAAAATCAGAGAGAAATAAAAGTTTTTGCTGTTGAATTGTTTTCTTCTCATGGTATCAGAGCCATGGTGAGAAGAAATGCAAATAGGTATGATGTTTTTCATGAAGAAGACGTTGCAGCAGACGATCAGAACAGCCGGAATATGCAACTACAGCAGCCGGAAAATCCAGGAATCACTTTGGTAAATGCAGTACTCACAGGAACAAATTACTTACCGTGGAGCAGAGCCATCAGGCGAGCTTTAACAGCCAAAGAGAAACTAAAATACATCCTTGAAGATAACCTCAAACCAGAGGCAGGCACACCAGATTATGAACGATGGGAGAAGATAGATTGTTTAGTTTCATCATGGATTCTTAATTCCATGTCCAAAGAACTGTTTGAGGATTTCCTTTATGCAGAAACAGCAAGGGATTTATGGCTGGAGTTAGAGCAGCGTTTTGGTGACAGTAATGGACCTCTGCTCTATCAAATAAAGAGAAGTATTAGTCTCTTCACTCAAGGTAATATGTCAGTTATGCAATATTACACAAAGCTCAAAAGATTGTGGAATGAGCTTAATCTGTTGAGGCCAACTCCCATGTGTCACTGTGGAATTTTACAAAATTGTGCATGTAACGCTTTTAAAAGGATTTCAGATTTGCAGGAAGAAGATAAACTCATTCAATTTCTGATGGGATTGAATGACAGTTATGATCATGTGAAGAATCAGGTTCTCCTCATGGATCCATTGCCTTCTTTGAATAAGGCTTACTCAATGCTTACAAGAGTAGAAAAGCAGCATGAAGTTTCTGCTGATAATATCCTTGAGATTGCAAATCTCTCTCAGACTCAGGTTTTTCGATCTAACTCAAAATTACCTCCAAATTCAGGTTCTGGTTACAAGAAGAAAAAGAAGGATGAAAGAGGGAAGAGAAATGTTACTTGCACCCATTGTGATGCTCCTGGTCACACTAGAGATTCATGTTTCCAGTTAATTGGCTATCCGGATTGGTACATGGATTTAAAAAAGAAGCAGCCTCAGGCACATATGGCAGAAGTAGATTCTGATTCCACCACTAGTGAAGAAGAGTTCATTAATAAGAAGCATATGGCAAATATGTTTGAAGAAATGTATAAGCAATACAGAGGAAAGGAGAAGGCAGCAGGAGAGAAGCATAAGTCTAAACAATCGTTTGATACACCTATTGATGCAACTGATTTTTCAGCTTTTGCAGGCTCTGCAGGTTTTCTTGAATCAAAATTTTCAGAAAATTCAGGCTCCAGTTCTGGTGAGCATATTTCACTTTCTTTTTCATCTCCTTCTTTTGACACAAAGATAAATGAATGGATTGTGGATAGTGGAGCTAGTTCACACATGACTTCTCAACACAGTTTATTTACAAAACAAACTTACTCAGCTGGAAATCAAGTGGTTTTACTTCCTGATGGGTCTAAAAAATCTGTTCAGCACATAGGCAATGTGGTTCTCACACCAAAATTAATGCTGAAGCATGTTCTATATATTCCTTCTTTTCACTACAACCTCTTGTCTGTTGGAAAATTACTGGAAGAAGATAAAGTACAAGTTACTTTCAAAGCTGAATTTTGTTATTTACAGGCTCAAGATACAAATGAGTTGTTGGCAGTTGGAAAGAAGAGTGGCGGATTATACAAGCTTGATGAAAAGTCTTTTGATCCCGCTGTATTACAATCACATAGTTGTTTCAATAGTATTAATGCTGTTGATACAGTTTTACATAAGCCAGATATTTGGCATTTGAGATTAGGGCATGTTTCCCCTCATACCTTACTGCATATTCCTGCAATCAAATACAATTGTAATAAAACTATATGTTCAGTTTGTCCTATGGCAACACAGAGTAGACTTCCTTTTCCACGCAGTTGCATTTCTTCTACAAGTATTTTTCAACTTCTTCATATTGATCTCTGGGGTCCTTATTTTATTTCCTCTAAAAGTGGAGGAAAATATTTCCTCACCATTGTTGATGATTTTTCTAGATACACTTGGGTCATTATGCTTCAGCATAAGTCTCAAACAGCTTCTGCTTTGCATATTTTCCTCAACATGGTTCCAACTCAGTTTGATAAGCAGGTGAAAGTAATCAGATCAGATAATGGCAGTGAGTTCTTGAACCATAAAACTGCAAAAATGTTTCATGATAAGGGAATTCTACACCACCGTAGCTGTGTTTATACACCACAACAAAATGGTGTAGTTGAAAGGAAGCATAGGCATCTGTTGAATATAGCCAGATCTATTTTGTTTCAAGCTTCTTTATCACATGAGTTCTGGGGTGAGGCAATTTTATATGCTACTGCTATCATCAATGTCTTGCCTAGTAAAGTGTTACAATGGCAAACCCCCCATGCTTTGTTGTATAATATGTCTCCAGACTATGCGAAGTTCAAGGTCTTTGGATGTCAAAGTTTTTATACAAACATTCTGCCCAACAAACATAAGTTTGCTCCTAGAGCTTTTTCGGGCATTTTCATGGGTTTCTCTCCAGGCCAAAAGGGGTTCAAGTTGTGGGATCCAGCAGCACAGAAATTTGTAGTCTCCAGAGATGTGACATTCTCTGAAGACATTTTTCCTTTTGCTGATTCTTTACCTTCTACTGTTTTACAACCTCCTCTTACTAACCCTCCAATATCCAATACTTCTACTCCTCGCAGGTCTTCTAGGGTCTCTCACCCTCCCTCATGGTTTTCAGATTATTTCACTGCAAATGTACATGCAGCTTTTCATCTTCTGCCAGCAGTCTCTTTGTCTAAGCATCAGCTTGCTTTTCTTAGCAATGTCATGCAGAAGAAGCTACCTCGCAATTACAAAGAAGCAAGTCAGGATGATAGATGGGTGCAAGCCATGCAACAAGAACTCTCTGCTCTTGAAGCCAATCAAACCTGGCAGCTCACTGTTTTACCTCCTGGCAAGCGTGCCCTTGCCTCTAAATGGGTATATCGTATTAAATACACTCCCACAGGTGCCATTGACAAATTCAAGGCTCGGTTAGTCGCCAAGGGATACAACCAAACCTTTGGGATTGATTACAATGATTGTTTCAGCCCTGTTGCTCGAATTGTTACAGTAAGGCTCCTTATTGCTATTGCGGCAGCCAAACAGTGGGACATTCATCAAGTTGATGTCAATAACGCTTACTTGCATGGTTTTCTTGATGAGGAAATCTATCTACAAGTTCCAGAGGGTTACTCTTCTGCTGCCCCAAACCAAGTCTGCAAACTTACTAAGTCACTATATGGACTCAAACAAGCAGGCCGCCAATGGCATAAAGAACTCACCAGCAAGCTTGTTCAATTTGGTTTGAAAAGGTCCTATCATGATCCTTGCCTATTTACTATGACCCAGCATGCTCATTCCCTTATGGTGGCAATTTATGTGGATGATATTCTTATATGTGGATCCAATCCTTCACTTATCCAACAATTTAAAACCTTTTTACATAACCTGTACACCATCAAAGATCTTGGCCTTGCCCATTTTTTTCTTGGTGTTGAACTTTCTCGCACACCAACTGGCATTCTCCTTTCTCAAACCAAATACATTATGGATTTGCTTACTGATGTTGGTTATCATGATGTTACTCCTGCTTCTAGTCCTTTTTCTTCAGGTATTCAACTTGCTGATCCAGGTACCCTTATTGATGATCCTGAGATATATCGCAGACTTGTAGGCCGCCTCCTTTATCTTGGTTTCACTAGACCGGATATCTCCTTCATTACACACCAACTAAGCCAGTTTATGCAGGCTCCATGTCTTCATCACTTGCAGGCTGCTCTTCATGTTCTTCGTTATCTCAGAGGGACTTTACATTATGGTCTTTTTTACTCCTCTCAGTCCAATTTTCAGCTTCAGGGATACTGTGATTCTGATTGGGCGACTTGTAAACACAGTAGGAGATCCATCACCGGTTTTTGTGTTCTGCTCGGTTCTTCACTTATTTCCTGGAAAACCAAGAAGCAGTCCACTGTTAGCCGCTCTTCTGCCGAGGCTGAATACCGCAGCATGGCCACTGCCACTTGTGAGCTTAAGTGGATTAGCTACCTTCTTCAGGATTTGAAAATTCCTGTTCAACTTCCTATTCCTCTTCACTGTGATAATATTGCTGCCATTGCCATTGCCAAAGATCCTGTCTTTCACGAGCGCACCAAGCACATTGAAATTGATTGCCACCTGGTTCGTGATTGTGTTGATTCCGGTTTCATCTCTACCCTTTACATTTCTTCTCCACACCAGTTGGCCGATTTATTTACAAAAGCCAAATCTCATTCCTCTATGCTTTCAGCTTTATCTCATCTCGGGCTGGTTTCTATTTCTTCCGGTGCTGCTCGTGAGGGGGGGCTGAGAAGTGAGGCTCAAGCCCAAGCAAAGCCCATAGCCCAACAAACAAACCCAAAGCAAAGCAGCAAAATAAACAACAACGCAGCAAGGCAGAAACAAGGAGGAAGGCAGCAGTAAAAGATGAAGAGTGATGATGTGGCAAAATTAGTTTTCAAGTTTGTTAGGTTGTTACATTTTTCCCGCCAGTTTTTCCCTCTCTTTGTATTTCAGTTCCTCTATAAATTGAGGTGTACTGTACCTTGTAAAATCAGAGAGAAATAAAAGTTTTTGCTGTTGAATTGTTTTCTTCTCAAAAGCATAGGACCCTTAAGTTTTGCAAAAAAAAAAAAAAAAGTAGAAAGTGGTGGGGACAGGGTTGTATGTAGTAAGAGTACAAAATTAAGGGGTTATTTAGATAAATTTATGCTCCAAACTATGACACATTTCTATAATACGCTCCAAAGTATTCTCTCTCCTCTTTTGTAATTTAAATGTTATTTTTTCATTTATTTCTCAACCGTTCACTTTTTCGATATTCCATTTTAGCAAGTTCTTTTTGGTTCTTTTTTATCTTTGAAACGAAATCCATATGTATATTATTTTTCTGATTATCAAAAATGTATTAGAATTGTATCAGAAATGCATTAAAGATGCATTTTTTTATACATTTATGATATTTCTCTGATACATTTTGATACGTTTCTGATACTTTATGTACTATGTTATGCATCTGATACAATTTTGATACATTTTTTGATACATTTATGATACTTTATGTGCTGTGTTATGCTTTAATTCCACATGTAGCAGCTTTTATTTATCCTTCATAACAATAAAAAAATAAGTTTAGGTGATTCCTTACTACAGATAAAACATGTGGAACTGAAACATAAAACACAATACGCAAAGTATCATAAATGTATCAAAAAGTATCAACAAACAGACATTGATACAATATACTTTGTTTTGTATTTTTTTTTCTATGTTTAGCTTTTATTTTAGTTTTCGTAAGAATAAAAAAACTAGTTTACTTTCTCACTACAGATAAAATCATTTCCGATACAATTCTTATATATTTATGAAAATCCAAAAAAAAAATACACACATGTGGATCTCATTTTGAAGAGAAAAAAAGATTATAAAAACATTTTAAAGTGGTGTGGTGAAAAAATAAAGGATTAAGATATAAATGACAAAATTAAGGTTAAAAATACAAAAAAAGATAGAGAATCGCACGTGGGAAAGAAAGTGAGTAAAAGGAAAATTTACAAACAAATGAACATATTTCAAGAATGACACCCCTATACACATGAAATAAAAGTTAAATTTGACATATTTTTGGCAATTTCCTAAAATCAAGTCGATGAGTGCAAAACTGAAGGCCTATTGGCCAATCTCATGAATATGAAAAAGGGGATTTCACAAAAATACTTACATTTTGGCAGCCTCTTTCCTTTTTACGTGAACAGGAAATTTTTGCCAAAATCCCTTTCAAATGTTTCAAAATTACTAAAATACATGGTTCTACTTTATCCATATTTCTCTCTCATCTTTTCATAATTTTGATCTAATTTGGCATTTATCTTTGAAACCGTTTATTTTTTTGCCATACGACTTTAGAAAGTTTTTTTTTTATCTATTTCAAAACAAGATGCATATGTATATATTTTTTTAACTAAGGTATAACTAATTATACCTTTGTATCTTAAGGTATAACTAAGGTATAATCACCGTAATAGTATATCTTAAGGTATAACTAAGGTATAATTACTGTAATAGTGTATCTTAAGGTATAACTAAGGTATAATCACTGTAATAGTGTATCTTAGAGTATAACTAAGGTATAATCATTGTAATAGTGTATCTTAAGGTATAGCTAAGGTATAATTACTGTAATAGTGTTATTATACATTACTTCTACCTTCGATACCTTATTATACCTTACTTATATCTTTATACGATTGTTATACCTTAGTCATACCTTAGTTATATCTTTGATACTCTTATTATACCTTAGTTATACTTACTGATACACTAATACATTGATTATACCTTAGTTATACCTTTTGATACACTAATTATACCTTAGTTATACCTTTTGATACACTGATTATACCTTAGTTATACCTTTTGATACACTGATTATACCTTAGTTATACTTACTGATCCATTGATTATACCTTAGTTACCTTTTGATACACTGATTATACCTTAGTTATACCTTTTGATACACTATTATACACTACTTATACATTGTTATACACTACTTATACATTATAATGCTTAAACAATGAATAAATAAGATACAAACAATGTGTCATAAGATATAATCAATGTGTCAGAAGGTATATCAGAAGGTATAATTAAGGTATAATCAGTGTATTAGTGCATCAATAAGTATAACTAAGGTATAATAAGAGTATCAGAGGTATAACTAAAGTATAACTAAGATATAATAGTTGTACAAAGCTATAAGTAAGGTATAATAGGAGTATCAAAGGTATAACTAAGGTATAATAACATGATTACAATGATTATACCTTCGTTATACCTTAAAATACACTATTATAGTGATTATACTTTAATTATATCTTAGTTATATCTTAAGATACACTATTAAAATGATTATACCTTAAGATACATTTAACTTAAGATAAAAAGGTATAATGAGTTATACTATAGTGAAAACAAATGTCGAAAAAAATATATACATATGCATCTTGTTTCAAAGAGAAAAAAAATAAAGAACTTTCTAAATTCGTATGACACAAAAATATAAATAAACGGATTGAAAGATAAATGTAAAAATAGATTAAAATTATAAAAAGAGGAGAGAGAATTGTAGATGAAGTAGAATAACATATTTGAGTAAATTTTAAAAGTATGAAAGAGATTTTTGCAAGAGAAAATGTAGAAAATATGAATTAAGAAAAAAAGGCTAGAAAATTGATTTTGAAAAGGTAAAGTCCAAAAACAAAACCTAAAACAAATGTATTTTTGACAATTTCCCTATGAAAAATGTGACTAAAACTAACAGCTAATTAACTTAGTTAGGCCTATTTTTCAAATTTATACACAAACTACAACTTAATGTATGGGCTACCTACACATGGCTTGATTTTCACATTTTGTTTTGGATATGATTTTTAGACCCAAATTACTAATAGGACATATTTGCATTTGCATTTTCACAGTTAATGTTAACATACTAACTGGCAGTCTCTACATTTTTTTAGATTCGTCATCGGAAAAATAACGTGGTGCAGCAGAATTACACCGATTAAAATTTTCCTAGAATCCACCAATCGTGTCTAGTTACCATTGTTTGAAATAAAATCAACTTGAACCAAGAGAGATTAAACTCACCAGTTCTGTCTCCTCTAGAGATTGCTGCACAATTGTTTCTTGAAACTGTAATCTCCAAAGTTTGGTGCACGACCAACTATCGAGCAGGAACCGGTGCTAGCCAAAGAGCGAAGGAATGGAAGAATAATTACTAGAATTTCTACCTGTTGAGGCTGCTTTTGGTGGCTGAAATTTCCAGCTATTAAATTAGGGTTAGGGTTGATTTTTTCCACTTAAGTGTGCCTTCTATAGTCCTTCTATAATTAGGTTTCTATTTAGGGTAGTTATACCTAAGCCTATTATGATTTGGATTACATAAATAAACCTTATAGCAAAAGGTTTATACTATGTAATTTAATCCCATTTGGCTAATTTAATTACCCCTAAATAAAATTAAATCACACTTAAGAAAATACATTACATGTATTTAATTTTCCTACTTAGGAAAATAATTTAATTAATTTTTTACTTTATGTAATTCAATTAATTGATAAATTAATTAATTACATCATGTAAACTTATTAATTAAATTAAATCAACCCATTGTTAATTAATTACCTTGACACCAAATGTCAACTAATTAATTAACGCATTCCTTCCAATGTACATTACATGTACAATTTCTATAAGTTCTGGCTTAGTTGATCTATGTGTTGGGATTTTTCACCAGAAATCACCTGATTTAATACGGAAGAACGCGGTGATTTCCTCAAATCCATGCCCAAGAGCAATTGATGTGGAAATAAAAAAACTTTAAATTGAAATAGAAGAGATTAGATTCTCACCAAGAATATCTCTACTCTGCAAAAACCAAAATAGATTCCATCGAACACGACCCATGCTAGCGAGAGGATCAACCGGAAGAGAGAGTTTAGTGGCTGAAATTTTCTGCTCAAAAACTCATGTGTTGGCCGAATTCCACCCTAGGTTTTTAACCTAGGGGTCGAAATTCCCTTTGGGAATTTTAGGCCCAATTCCATTTAATTTCATGCGGGCTTTTCTCCTCTTTAAACCCACGTCCAATTTAATTCTTCTGGTCCAATTTAATTTCAAATTTAAATTCTATTTAACATGTATGCTAACATATTATACCATATAATATATTACATACATTTAAATTGAAATTAATTTGACCAATTAATTTAACCGAGGAATTAAATTAGGCATTCATGAAATCAAGTACATGTAAACCTATATATGTAAAATATTTCCACCTAGGGAATAATCTCATAAATTAATCCATTAAATTAATTTTGAGAAGGCCAATGCAAATATTAATTTTATTATTTTGATCAATCCAACTGATCGTTATAATATAATTAATATAATCCTTTCTCTCCGGTACGTATACTCCAAGCATACAGGTGATCCCTTAAGTCCTAGTTTAGACGTTCAATGTGTACGATCCTGTGGGCCCATCTTTATATTGGCAGTGGGCTTATAGCCCACAGACTGCAGGCGGGCTCTAGCAAGCCACTGCAGCCCCCAATTAAGATGGAGATGACAGTCCAACTGTAATCATTACCCTGTAGTTTAAACTCGTATATCCCATGTCATTGATATCGGTGTCCAACATAGAGGCATGGATTGATCATCCTCTTTTGTGTCTGGAAATTTACTTGATCCTGAATGTATTGATGCTCACAAATAAGTTCCAACTTGTTTGGGTATAACCACACTCTTATCAGTCACATTCATCAAGAGGCTGATGATATCTTCTCAGTGGACTATTGAGTGACATTTCCCTTCTGCATATCCATAGTACTGCCATGCTCAGTGACATACTCGAACTTACCCATACTTGGCACTCTTTTACAGGCCATTTAGGCATACACCAAAGTATGCCACTTCACATGCAGCACCATCATATGGTCAGGTCAAAGGATCCATACAAGTACTATACGAGAATCACTTGTGATACTTTACCATGTGGATTTCTCCTTTAGTGGATCTATCCAGTATCATGCCCTTTTTATAAGTACCCATTAACTTGGTTGACATCCCGTGTCTAATGACCGGTAAGACACCACTATACAACCAGGCTAATGATAGTCTCTAGTTCCATTCATTCCCATGACTGGAATAGACTATGGATCTCTTTATGGTCATATCATTTTCCCTATCAATGGTCTTACTGCCAAGTGCATGACACTTGTCAACATGGATATGGATATGTCCATTGGATACTCCATTTAAAATATAGCACAAGATATATAATAAATAGATTAATGCCTTTATTTAATGACATAAAATATGTATAATACATAAATCCAATGAATGCACAATACAAATACAAGGTCCAATGCCTCGGGACTAGGGCATATCCAACAATCTCCCATTTACAGTAGCTCCAACTAGGCATGGGCCTAATCCCCATAGATTAGGCTGAGCCAGTGCCTTGGTCAAAGGATCGGTGACATTATCCTCGGTATCCACTCTATGCAATGAAATGTCACCCCTCATGGTGATTTCTCGTATGAGGTGAAACTTCCTGAGCATGTGCTTTGTGTTCTTGTGTGACAGGGGCTCCTTAGCTTGTGCAACGGCCCCATTGTTGTCACAGAAGATATCAACTGGGTCCTAGATAGTAGGCACTACTCCCAACTCAGTGATAAACTTCCTTAGCCACATAGTTTCTTTAGCTGCATCACACACTACAATGTACTTAGCTTCTATTGTAGAGTCCATGATGGTCGGTTGCTTTGAGCTCCTCCAGCTTACAGCACCACCATTTAGCAAAAACATGTATCCAAACTACAAGTGGTATTCATCCTGGCAAGTTTGGAAGCTTGCATCAGTATACCCAGTAACTGATAGCTCTTCCTGACCTCCATAAACTAAGAAGCTATCCTTAGTCCGGTTAAGGTACTTGAGGATTGCTTTGACAGCCTTCCAGCGATCCTCCCTGGGGTCCTGCTGGTACTGGCTCGTCATACTTATTGTAAAGGCGACATTGTATATAGCATAGAGTACATGATTAATCCAATAGTCGAGGCATATGTGACCAACTTCATGTTCTCCCTCTCCTCCCCTGTCTTAAGGTTCTTACTAAGTTTCAGCCCATCTCTCATCGACAAGAAACCTTTCTTGGCCCGATCCATGCTGAATCTTTTTAGAACTTTATCTATGTACGTGGCCTGACTTAGGCCCAGAAGCCGATTAGATCTGTCCCTGTAGATCCTGATCCCTAGGATCATCTTGGCTTCGCCTAAGTCCTTCATTGTGAATCACTTACACAACCACTGCTTAGCCCCTTGCAGTGTTGGTATGTCATTTCCAATAAGAAGGATATCATCCACATATAATACTAGGAATGTGACAATGCTCCCACTAATCCTTTTATACACATAAGGCTCATCTTGATTTTGTATGAATCCATATTCCTTTATGGCTTCATTGAATCTAAGATTCCAATTTTAGGATGCTTGCTTCAGTCCATAAATGGACCTCTGAAGTTTGCATACCCTCCTAGGATACTCTGGATCGACAAAACCCTCAGGTTGTGTCATGTACACATCTCCAAGTAGCTTTTCGTTAATGAAAGCGGTTTTGACATCCATTTGCTAGACCTCATAGTCGTACCATGCTGCTATGGCCAGCAAGATCCTAATGGATTTGAGCATAGCGACTGGTGAGAAGGTTTTATCATAGTCTATTCCATGGACTTGCCTGAAACCTTTTGCAACCAGACGCCCATTGAAGGTGTTGTCGGCTTTTAGCTTATAGCACCACTTACAACCTATTACCTTAGCACCCGGAGGTGGATCAACCAGGTTCCAAACCTGATTATCGTACATAGATTGCATCTCTGCCTCTATGGCTTTACGCCAATTCGTAGACTGTGGGCTAGCCATAGCCTCCTGGTAGGTTTTGGGTTCTTCCTCATCAAAGACGAGAAGAGTGTGATCATCGGTGATGAGAAAACCATATCTCTCCAGTTCCCGACGATCCCTACTAGACCTTCTAGGTCCTTGTATGACCTGGGTCGGTGCTTCCTCCTGTGGAAGCTCCACCCTGGTCTCTGAGTTATCCTCTTCAGGAGCATGTGAGTTTTGAACTTCCCTGAGTTCAACATTGCTCCCACTGTCTTTCTTGGAAATAAAATCCTCTTCTAGAAAGACCCCTTTCCGTGCCACGAATACCTTGTTCTCGGTGGGGTTGTAGAAGTAATACCCTTTGGTTTCCCTAGGGTAGCCCACAAATAGGCACTTATCGGTTTTGGGTTCTAGCTTGCCCCCAGTCAATCTCTTAACATGTACATCGAATCCCCAAATCCGCAGGAAGACAAATTGGTCTCCTTGCCCAGCGATATCTAATATGTGGTCTTTTCCACTGCCTTAGTTGGAGTATTATTTAAAATGAGAGTGGCTATCTCGAAAGCATATCCCTAGAAGCATATTGGGAGAGAGGCATGACTCATCATTGAGCGGACCATGTCCAATAGGGTCCTATCCCTCTGTTCGGACACCCAAATCCATTGTGGTGTCCCTGGAGGAGTGAGGTGTGGAACAATTCCATGCTCTCTCAAATAGGAGTCAAACTCTGGGCTCATATACTTGTCTCCTCGGTCTGACCGAAGGGCTTTGATATTTTTGCCTAGCTAGTTCTGTACTTCGTTCCTAAATTCCTCAAACCTATCAAGGGTCTCAGACTTATGTTTCATCAGATAGACATAGCCATATCTATTGAAATCATCCGTGAACGTGACGAAGTACAAATGTCCACCTCTGGTGGCTGCGCTCATGGGCCCACATACGTCGGAATGTATTAGGTCCAATAAGCCGGTAGCCCTTTCAACTTTCTTGCTAAAAGGCACTTTAGTCATTTTGCCTCGTAAACATAGCTCGCATACATCAAATGACTCCAAGTCAAATGACCCTAGGATGCCAGCTTTATGGAGCCTAGTATGTGCTTCTTGTTTATGTGGCCTACATAACAATGCCAAAGGTAAACATGATTAAGTTCGTTAGGCTTAACCCTTTTAGTGTTTATGTTATAGACATGATTGGTTTCATTCCAATCCAGGATATGTAGGCCATTATTTAATAGAGCTTCTCCATAAAATAATCCCTCTCTAGATATACCAATTCTACCATTAGAAATAGTAAAATTAAATCTAGAAATATCCAATACTAAAACAGAAGTAATATTCCTGCACATAGTAGGTACAAAATAACAATGTTCCAATATCAAAACCAATCCACTAGGCATCATGAGGTGATATTTGCCGATCTATATGGCAGCAACCCTTGCTCCATTACCGACCCGCAAGTCCACCTCTCCCGATCCCAGTGACCTCCTGTTCTTAAGTCCCTGCACATTGCAACAAATGTGAGAACCACAGCCAGTATCCAATACCCAGGATGTTGAAACAGTGAGGTTAATGTATATGACATAAATACCTGATGAAGATGCACCTTGGGTCTTCCTATGCTCTCCCAACAGTTTAGGACACGATCTCTTCCAATGCCCTGCCTTCTTGCACCTGAAGCAGACATCCTCGGGACTGGCCTTGAGCTGGACCTTGGGCTGGGCCTTAAGCTTCTTGGTCTTGGCTTTCTTAGCCTTAGCCTTAGCCTTTTCCTTGGCTTTGCCCTTCACAAGAGGAGGGTTCCCCTTATTTACCAGCAGCATCGGCGGAGTCTTCTTGATCGATTGTTCAGTAAGCTTAGGCATCCTATGTAGCTCACTAACAGTACAGTTCATTCCTTGCATATTATAGTTCAGGATGAACTGATCATAAGAATCCGGTAAGAAAGCAATGATTGTGTCCACTGCCAGCTCCTGTGAGATAGGTGATCTGAGATAGGATAAAGTGTCCAGATAGCCCTTCATCTTGAGCATGTGTGTGATCACAGATGTCCCAGCCCCTATCTTACAAGAGTGGAATGCCTTATTGGTCAGGTACCTTTCCTGACGAGCTTGCTCTTGAAACTTCTCATTTAGAGTTGTTATCATATCATAGGCTTGATGATTCATGAACTGCTTTTACAGCTTGGGGACCATACATGCCAACATAAGGCATGTCACATCCCTATTATCCTTAACATGCACCTCGTATTCCTCTAGCTCGGCAGCTGGTGGATTACATTCCTGAGGCGTAGCCGGTACAGGCCTTTCCAGCACATACTCCTTTGACTCTTGTCTTAGAACTATTCTTAAGTTCATGGACCAGTCTAAAAAGTTAGGACCAGAAAGCTTGTCCCTTTCCATGATAGATCGCAGTGAAAGTGAATTGTTGTTTGCCATTTAAAATTTTACACAGAAAAATTTGAAGAGTGTTAATAAAGGTTTATCTTGTTTCCTATATATAATTAATAGTGAATCAGGTTATTAATTAATTCGAGTTTTTGGGCTCATGGGCTGAGATCCATATTTCATTAAGATATAGCCAGAGGAGGGCCTGGAAAAAACCATACTCTAATTATTTAGGTAGGAATGTCGTCCAATCCTAACCTAGGGACTCCCAGTTTGATAGGCTTGTTGGCACTTACCCATCTGTGCTTAGGGGCAAGAGAATCCTACTACCCACACTAAGTTAAAACCACCATCCAAGTGTTAGAGTAACCTATACTCCAACCCAATACAAAATGACAATCCTCTAGTGCTTCCAGCGAGGGCATGGTCTATAACTGGCTTATCCCCACTTTGAATCGGTTTTGAATGAGGGAAGCACTTTTAAGCGACTTAGTAATTTCCATTAGGTTATTAGATTCATTTAATAACGGCTTACATGCATAGGCGGGTGAGAATGGGTTTGTATCATGCATACATACATGCAAATAAATATAAAGCATAATTAAATAAGTAAAATGGACTGCTATGGGCCTATATTACAACCTAATATAATTCTAGTAAACCTGTATTAGAAAATACATCAGGTGGGCCTTCTTTTCCTTCCTTCTGGGCTCGCCTCTCCACTGGGCTCACCTCTCCATTGTGATTCTTTTGTACAAATTTTATTATAAATAAATAAAATAAAATTACATTAAAAAAGAAAAACAGCGGGTAGGCCGTATTCACCCAAAAGAAAAATTACAACCCAACTCGAATAAGGCCCAATAGCATCCAAGAATACATACATTTAATCACACAAAATGCATCCAACACATCAATTTATAAGCATGTTATAATGCATGAATTGAAGCCCATTTCAATCATGTCCAAAGCCATTATCTTGAAATCACTAATTCTGGCCCACCATGGTTCTAGCCCTTAATGGGTTTTGGGTCTCTAGCCCAGGCAGATAATTACTACCACGGGAATTGGGAAACCATGAGTCCATATAGCCGCTTAGGTAATTGTGCCAAAATAACTCGAACCAATTTCAATTAACCATATTAATTTCCAAAATTAATATCCCATGAATAAAATTAAAAAAAATTTCATCCAAGAAACCATGCGCATTTAAATTATAAAATTTAAACACACAAAATTTTAAAACCTATTATAATTTCAAAACTGGGCCCTGGGCCCGAAAACCTGCCAAATCCAAAACTGGGCCCTGCCTGCTGCTAGCTGCAGCAGCCAACACTGCTAGGGACAGCAATAGTGCTGCCGCCCAGTAGCGGTTGTTGCCACTGTTTTCGCAACGTACAGCCGGCGGCGATGGAAATGCACATTTAAATTACAAAATTTAAAAACACAAAATTTTAAAACCCATTAAAATTTCAAAACTAGGCCCTAGGCCCAAAAACCTGCCAAATCAAAAACTAGGTTTGGCCCACTGCAGCTAGGGCAACAGAGTTGCCCTAGCAGAAACAACCGTCGCTACTAGGGACAGCAGCAGTGATGCTGCCTAGCAGCGGCTGTTGCTGCTGTTTCCGCAGTGTGCGGTGGCCGCCGGCAGTCCTGTATGCGTGGAAACAGCCCTGTGATTTTCGCCGAAAAAATAAAACACAGGCAAAAGAATAAATCACCAAGAAATATAATCCAATCAACAGAAAATTAAATAAACATAAACCTATATGCAAATTAATTTTCAATTGAAAAATCCAAGGGGAAAAATCACAAACCCCAATCCACGAATCCCAAATCAAAATCTCCAATTTCAAAACCAAGGGATTCAATCCAATTTTAACAATTTCCAAGGATTAAAAGCCCACTCTGAAACCACTGTTGGGATTTTTCACCGGAAATCACCCGATTAAGTGCGGAAGAATGCGGTGATTTCCTCAAATCCGTGCCCAGGAGCAATTGACGTGGAAATAAAAAAACTTTAAATTGAAATAGAAGAGATTAGCTTCTCACCAAGAATATCTCTTCTAGAGATGGCTGTAGAAACCAAAATAGATTCCGCCCGCGTTCACGTACACGAACAGCTATCGAACACGACCCATGCTAGCGAGAGGATCAACCGGAAGAGATAGTTTGGTGGCTGAAATTTTCTGCTCAAAAACTCATGTGTTGGCCGAATTCCACCCTAGGTTTTTAACCTAGGGGGCTGAAATTCCCTTTGGAAATTTTAGGCCCAATTCCATTTAATTTCATGCGAGCTTTTCTCCTCTTTAAGCCCACGTCCAATTTAATTCTTTTGGTCTAGTTTAATTTCAAATTTAAATTCTATTTAACATGTATGCTAACATATTATACCATATGATATATTACATACATTTAAATTGAAATTAATTTGACCAATTAATTTAACCGAGGAATTAAATTAGACATTCATGAAATCAAATATATGTAAACCTATACATGTAAAATATTTCCACCTAGGAAAGAATCTCATAAATTAATCCATTGAATTAATTTTGAGAAGGCCAATGCAAATATTTATTTTTATTATTTTGATCAATCCAATTGATCCTTATAATATAATTAATATAATCCTTTCTCTCCGGTGTGTATACTCCAAGCATACAGGTGATCCCTTAAGTCCGAGTACAGACGTTCAATGTGTACAATCCTTTGGGCCCATTTTTATGTTGGCAGTGGGCCTATGGCCCAAAGACTGCAGGTGGGCTCTAGCAAGCCACTACAGCCCTCAATTAAGATGGAGATCGCAGTCCAACTATAATCATTACCCTATAGTTTAAACTCGTATATCCCATGTCATTGATATCGGTGTCCAACATAGAGGCATGGATTGATCACCCTCTTTTGTGTCCAGACATTTACGTGATACCAAATGTACTGATGCTTACAAACAAGTTCCAACTTATTTGGGTGTGGCCACACTCTTATCAGTCATATTCATCAAGAGGCCAGTGATATCTTCTTAGTGGACTACTGAGTGACATTTCCCTTCTGCATATCCATAATACTGCCATGCTTAGTGACATACCCAAACGTACCCATACTTGGCACCCTCTTACAGGCCTTTTAGGCGTACACCAAAGTATGCCACTTCACATGCAGCACCATCATATGGTCAGGTCAAAGGATCCATACAAGTACTACACAAGAATCACTTGTGATACTTTACCATGTCGATTTCTCGTTTAGTGGATCTATCCAGTACCATGCCCTTTTTACATGTACCCATTAACTTGGTTGACATCCCATGTCCAATGACCGATAAGACACCGCCATACAATTCATTCCCATGACTGGAACAAACTAGGGATCTCTTTATGGTCATATCGTTTTCCCTATCCATGGTCTTACTGCCTAGTGCATGACACTTGTCAATATGGATATGGATATGTCCATTGGATACTCCATTTAAACTATAGCACAAGATATATAATAAATAGATTAATGCCTTTATTTAATGTCACAAAATATGTATAATACATAAATCCAATGAATGTACAATACAAATACAAGGTCCAATGCCTCAGGACTAGGGCATATCCAACATTATGTGCACGATCCTATGGGTCTGTCTTTATATTGGTAGTAGGCCCAAGGCCCACAGACTGTAAGTGGGTTCTAGCAAACCATTACAGCCCTCAATTAAGACATAGATAGAACAGCCTGTTGAAGACACTGACCCAGTAGTAATGTCACAGTGTCCTTTAGCAAATGATATCGATATGAATGAACAAGAGGCATAGTGTCCGTCATCCTCTTCTGATGTTTATTATATTTCTTGATCTTGAGTTGACGATTAATCAAATAAGCAACCAACTTATTTGGTTATCACTATACACTTATCAGTCCCACTCATCAAGTGGCTAGTGATATCATCTCGATCTTACTTGAGTGGCAATTCCATCACTTCATGATTAATATCAATATTTTCACCGGTCCACCTAATTATACCCATATTTAGCATCCCTTTATAGACCTGTTAGGCATATGTCAAAATGAACCAGATTCCATATTAATACTATAATGAAATTGGTATGAAGACAAAAGAAACTACTCAAGAAAGGCCTATGACACGACAACCATATGGCTTTCTTGTACAGATCGATCTAGTCCCATGCCAACAACACGTACCTATATTCATGACTGACTATACAAGTACTATGGCTAGTTAAGAACTCCCATATAGTTATCGAATATACAAGTTTATGGTTCTATTCGTTCTCATGATTAAAACAGACCTAGGATAGGTTTTATGATTATCAATCAATGGATATTCTACTCATATTATAGCACAAGATATAAATAAAATAGATTAATTGCCTTTATTAATGCGACACAAATAATGTATTCATAAAATGATTCTTAATGTATAATACAAAATACCAGAATCCAATGCCCTAAGAACTAGGTCATACCAACAATCTCCCACTTGAACTAGTTCTAAGTAGGCATTTCCCTAATTCCTATAGATCTAGTATGACCATTATGCTTTGTCTATGGTAGCACCTTGGTCAAGGGATTAGCGACATTATTCTTGGTGTCAACCCTCTACAATGATATGTCACCTCTGTTCACAATCTCCCAAATGAGGTGAAACTTTCTGAGCAAATATGTGGATCTCTTATGTGACTAGGGCTCCTTAGCTTGTGCAATGGCCTCATTGTTGTACAGAAAGCATCAAATGGGTTTAGGATAGTAGGTACTACTCCTAGCACAGTTATGAACTTCTTGATCCAAATGGCTTCCTTTGTAGCTTCGCATGCAGCTTTGTACTCAGCTTATGTTGTAGAGTTAGCAATGGTGGCCTGGTTTGAGGACCTCCAACTAATGGCACTACCATTTAGGAGAAAAACATAACCAGACTATGAGTAGTTTTCATCCTCATCGACCTCAAAGCTTGCATCAGTGTAACCTGACACTACCAGCTCATCTTGACCTTTATACATTAAGAAGGAATCCTTAGTCCAGTTAAGGTACTTTAAGATTGCCTTGACTGCCTTCCAGTGTTCCTCGTCGGGATTCGACTGGAACTAGTTAGTCATTCTTAGTGCAAACGCAACATCAGGCCTAGAAGTCGATTGGATCTATCTCTGTAGATCCTAATCCCTAAGACCGTTTTAGCTTCGCATAAGTCCTTCATTGCGAAGCACTTACTCAACCACTACTTAACCCTTTATAGTGTTGGTATGTCACCTCTAATGATAAGGATGTCGTCAACATAGAGCACTAGAAAGGTGAAAACGCTCCCACTAACCATCTTATACACACAAGGCTCATCAGAATTCTGTGTGAAGCCATATTCTGTAATTGCCTCATTGAATCTCTAATTCCAAGACTTGGATGCTTGCTTCAATCCATAAATGTATCTTTGAAGCTTGCATACCCGGTTAGGATACTTCGGATCGATAAAACCTTTAGGTTGTGCCATGTACACATCCTTGAGTAGCTTTCCATTAAGGAAAGTGGTCTTAACATTTATCTGCCATTTCTTACAATCATACCATATAGCTATGGCTAGTAGTATCTTAATGGATTAGAGCATGGCAATTGGTGAAATGGTTTCATCATAGTCAATTCCTTGAACTTGTCTGAATCCTTTTACCACCAATAGCCCCTTGAAGGTGTTATCAGCTTTTAACTTGAAACACCACTTGCAACCTATAACCTTTGCACTCGGAGGTGGATCCACCAAGTTCCATACTTGGTTATCATGCATAGATTACATCTCAGCCTCCATGGCTTTGTACCATTGATATGAATATGGGCTTTCAATAGCCTTCTGATAGGTCTTGGGGTCCCCATCATCAGTCACGAGAAAGCTATACCTCTCCAGTTGATGATGTGTCCTACTAGACCTTCTAAGGTCCTGTGTAACCGGTTCAACTTCCTCAATTTCTTGAGTCATTGATTTGATTCCTAAAACATCCTCAGCGGTAGCTATAGGATTTTGTGAGTCTTGAAATTCAAAAAGTTCAATAATACTCCCACTGACTCTCTTGGAAAGGAATTCCTTCTCCAAGAAGACTGTATTCTTGGCTATGAAAACTTTGTTTTCTGCCAGATCGTAGAAGTAATAATCCTTAGTTTCCTTAGGCTAATCCATAAACTGGCACTCGACAGATTTGGACTTGAGCTTGCCACTTGTCAATTTCTTGACAAGTGCACCATAGCCCCAAATCTTCAAGAAGGAAACATTAGGCTTTCGGTCTTTCCATAGTTCATAAGGTGTACCCTTAACTGCCTCGCTTGGTGTATTATTAAGTATGTAAGTAGCTATTTCTAAAGCATATCTCCAAAAGGAGACAGAGAGTGTAGCATGACTCATCATCGAGCAGACCATGTCTAGCAAGGTCCTATTCCTCCTTTCTGACACACCATTCCACTGGGGTGAACTAGGTGGAGTGAGTTAGGATACAATCGCACACTCTCCCAAGAATAATTCAAACTCGTGGCTCAAATATTCACCCCCTCAGTCAGATCGAAGTGCTTTTGTTTTCTTGCCAAGTTGGTTTTCTACTTTGTTCTTAAAGTCCTTGAATCTCTAAAGAGTCTCAAACTTATGCTTCATCAGATACACATAACCGTATCTCCTAAAGTCATCCGTGGAGGTAACAAAGTACAGAAAACCTGATCTAGCACTAGTGCTCATTGGCTCGTATACATTGGAATGTATCAGCTCCAATAGCTCTGAGGCCCTTTCAGTAGTCTTACTAAAAGGCACCTTTGTCATCTTGCCTCTCAAACAAGACTCGCATATGTCATAAGACTGAATGTCAAATGACCCTAGCTCTCCACTAGAGTGAAGCCTAGCTATGCACTTCTCGTTTATGTGGCCAAGTCGATAATGCCAGATGTATGTAGGATTAATTTCATTTTGTTTATTCCTTTTAGTATTTATGTCATAGATTGAACTTTCACATTGTAGATCAAGGATATATAAACCATTTTCAAGAAATGTTGTTCCATAAATAATATTTCCACATTGCATAGAAATTCTACCATGTCCAATATTAAATACAAAACTCGAAATATCCAACAAAGAAGCAGAAATAATATTCCTACACATCGCAGGTACAAAATAACAGTTTCTTAGTTCCAAGATAAGTCCACTAGGCATCTCTAAGAAATAATCTTTGATCTCCGTGGCCTGAAATAGAGCGTCATTTTTTACCCGAAGATCCACTTCTCTGGATCATAGCAATCTCCTATTTCTTAGTCCCTGCACATTTGAACAAATGTGAGAACCACATCCAATGTCTAAAACCCAAGATGTAGAAATAGCTAGATTAATCTCGACAACATAAACACCTGAAGTAGCAGACTTGCTCTTCAGTTGGTCCCTTAGCTTTGGACATGAGCTCTTCCAGTGCCCCTTCTTTATGACAGACATCATTAGGAGAAGCAACCCTTTGATAGACATCATCAGGAGAAGCAACCCTTACTTTAGGGTGGGCGGCCACCTTCTTGCCCTTAGCCTTGGCTTTAGATTTGACCTTACCCTTATTAATAGCCGTATTGCCCTTGTTCACCAGTAGTACTTCAGGAGTCTTCTTAAGAGACTGTTCAGTAAGCTTAAGCATGCCATACAGCTCAACAGTTGATTTATCAAGACCCTGCATGTGGTAGTTCATGATAAATTGGTTGTAACACTCAGGAAGTGAACCGAGAATAATGTCTGCTACAAAGTCCTGTGGAACTGAGGACCCGAGGCAAGCAAGTGTATCAATATACCCTTTCAAATTTAGCACATGAGTGCTAACAAAAGTCCTGGATGCCATTGTAGTAGTGCAAAGTGCCTTAGTAGTCAGGTATCGTTCTTGAGGAGCCTAATCTTGGAACATCTTTTTAAGCTGATCCATCATCTCATAAGTATGCTGCTCCATGAACTGCTTCTGAAGATAAGAAGCCATGGTACCCAATATAAGGCACAAGACATCTCGGTCGTCCCTCATGTGATGGTCGTACTGCTCCACCATCGCTGTGGTGATGCCCCAACCTCCGAGAAGGCCATCTGGTATAAGAGCATTTAGTACATACTCCTTGGATTCTTGTCTAAGAACTATTTGCAAGTTCATAGCCCAATCTAGGAAGTTAGTCGCTGAAAGATTCTCTTTCTCCAGGAGTGAGCTAAGTGAGACTGAGTTGTTATTTGTCGCAGCCATTTTAAATTGCTTTTATGAGATGGGATTATCTACATGGAAGAAATCATTGCTTGAGTTAGAAATAAAGGACTTTAATCCAATTCAAATTAATAATCCAATTTTAATTTGTATGTTGGTGATGTTAATTGACTGACTTGACCAAGATCAACTCCTCAATAATTGGCCAAACTAGGGCTTGCTAACCGATCATTGATTCGTTTGGTAGGACAACCTATCCAATCCCCCCCATCAAGGACTCTTGGTTTGATGGGCTTATTGACACTTTACTCATTTATGATTAGGGCCTGCTCTGAGCTAATGCTGCAGCAGTGCTACCACGATAGTAGTGCTACCGAGAACTGTAGTGTGCCTTATATAGTCCTTCTATAATTAGGCTTCTATTTAGGTTAATTAAACCCAAGCCTATTAGGATTTGGATTACATAAATAAACCTTATACCAAAAGGTTTATACTATGTAATTTAATCCCATTTGGCTAATTTAATTACCAATAAATAAAATTAAATCACATTTAAGAAAATACATTACATGTCAATTAATTGATAAATTAATAAATTATATTATGTAAACTTATTAATTAAGTTAAATCAACCCATTGTTAATTAATTACCTTGACACCGAATGTCAACTAATTAATTAACGCATTCCTTCCAATGTACATAACATGTACAATTTCTATAAGTTCTGGCTCAGTTGATCTATGTGAACGATCTTGTGGGTCTATCTTTATGTTGGCAGCAGGCCTAAGGCCCACAGACTGTAAGTGGATTCTAGCAAACCATTATAGCTCCTAATTATGACAGAGATACAGTAGTCTCACTGACCCAGTAGTAATCTCACACTGTCCTTTACCAAATGATATCGATATGAATGAATAAGAGGCATGGTGTTCATCATCCTCTTATACTATTTATTATATTTCTTGATATTGAGTTGACTGATTAATCAAATAAGCAACCAACTTATTTGGGTATGGCCATACACTTATCAGTCCCACTCATCAAGTGGCTATGATATCATCTTGGTATTACCCGAGTGGCAATTCCATCACTTCATTATCAATATCAATATGTTTACCGGTCCACCCAATCATACCCATATTTAGCATCCTGTTACAGACCTGTTAGGCATATGTCAAAGTGAACCGGATTTTATATTGATATTATAATGAAATCTGGTCTAAGGACGAAAGAAACATACCCAAGAAAGACCTATGATGCGACAACCATGTGGCTTTCTTTTATAGATCGATCCAGTCCCATGTCAATGACATGTACCTATATTCATGACTGACTATACAAGTACTATGGTTAGTTAAGAACTGCCATATAGTCATCGAATATATTAGTTTATGGTTTTATTCGTTCCCACTATTAGAACAGACCTAGCATAGGTTTTATGATTATCAATCAATTGATACTCTACTCATATTATAACATAAGATATAAATGAAATAAATTAATTGCCTTTATTAATGCGACACAAATAATGTATTCATACAATGAGTCTTAATGTATAATATAAACTATAAGAATCCAATGCCCTAAGAACTAGGGCAAACCAACAACGTTTGTTCTAATTTGGTTATTTGGGTGATTTCGAATTTAAGTTACTCATTCAATACTGTTGATCCCAGAGGCTGAATCCCAAGAGGGGGTGAATTAGGTCTCTTTAAAAATTCTTGATTTTTAATACATTTCAAGTATTGATAATAGGCAAATAACAATTCAACTTTAAGATAGAATCATTTGTTGATAACTGACTTGTAAAATTTTTTTCAAAAGCACAGTCTAATAAGTCATAATTATCAACAGAGCAATTTGCTGAGAAGGATATTGAAATATAAGATCACAATGTTATCAAAAGCACAATAATAGATGATAGATTCAGTAGAATCCTCTGGGTGATCCGGGTCCGAGTTGCTGCTTGACCGGATCCAATGTAAGTTCTGCAAGACAAAGATGAGACACCGGTAACCTCTGGAGTATACTCCGATGCCTAAGTTAGTATGCTCCTGTGAGTTGAAAAGTACTTTTAGGAGAATTAAGAAAATAATTCAATAGCCCTTACCTCAGGCAGGGTATCCTCCTTTTATAGGAGGGAATAGTAGAGTTGGATTGATATTGAAAGAGCTTCCACGTGGGTGGTGTTCCTGCCTTAGTAAAACACGGAGGTGGATTCCTAATTGGACACCACCTCTTCCCCTAAGATCTCTCCGCAGACCTAGGGAACTTAATCTGCTCAGGGGTGGTTGGGATCCGGATGCGGAAGGCGGTTTCTTAAGCCGGATGATGCGACGCGGGTATGGACTACCGGACTGGGCTGGGTGCACCGGACCGAACCGTAAGGCCGGACCGGATGTCATCAGAAGTCCCCCCTAAGTCTGAAGTAAGCCCTTTAGGGTTTAGCACCTAAAACCCTGCTTAGGAATGCGCGCCCACCCACTGTCTGCCACGTACTGTTCAGCCGTAGGGACGCGACCTTCGATGTGACTTAAATGCTGCAACCTTTCGATTTCCCACCAGCAGGGTATTTAAGTCATTGATTTCTGCTCTTGTGCGCCATTCTGAGTTACAGGCGTTTTCATTTCTGAAAAAAAAATCCAGTAAGTGCTTTCTTCGTTTTTTATTTCTGCTACTTTCCTGTGTTTCTTCAGTTCTTAGTTCTAGGGTTACTTTTTATTATGGGTTCTTTGAGCTATTCGTGGACCGCTAGCACTGCTCCTCGCCCTGTGTCCCCTTCTGTGGAGGTGGATTCTGACGCCGTGAGGCTCTCCACCTCTGAGTCCTCTGAAAGAACTTGCTCCGCCGGAGAGACCAGCGCACCTGTCAACCTCCCTGAGTCCTCTCGGTTGGTCAGAAGTACCTCAGGGAGAACCCTTACCCCCAGGATATCACAGATGGCCTCCTCTATTGCTTTCCGCGAGATTAATCAGTTGGCTTCTGATTACCCCTGGTTAGAAGCCTGCGAGTGTCTCATCCCTGCTTCAGACCAGAGGGTTCATCGACCACCGCCCGGCTATTTCTCCATCTATCTTCACCACGTAGTGGGTGGGTTCACTTATCCGCTCCCGGAGGGGATATGCTCTATCTTGAACCGGTACGGGGTGTGTCCAGCCCAGTTGCACCCTAATGTGATGGAGGACGTGTGCGCCATGTATTGGTTGTGATGTAACCTCAGCATCCAACTGACCGGTTCTCTCTTCCGGCATATCGCCACCTCGGTCCTCCGGAACACCAATAGCGACCATCTGACAATGGCTAAGGGGCCTCTCTTCCGGTTTTTCTCTGGCCGCACCTCTTCGGTGAAGGGGTTCAAGGGTCTATTTTTCTTCATCAAGTTGAAGGAAAATGTGCCAACGTTCCCCACCGCCTGGTCTTTCCGGCCCGCGAGCGAGATGTGGGGGGAGAAGGATAAGCTCTCGCCCCGGGAGCAAGCCCACCTTGATCTGCTGACGGCGGTCCCGACTCAATATTGGAAGCTGCAGTATGCCACGAGAGCTTACCGTCAAGGGTTGCCTCTGGCAGCGCTTGATGACCGGACCGGTCTCCCTGTGTTCTTTAATGATCCCTTAGAGGGCCGAGGTATTTATTTACTTATTTTTGTATTCTCCCTCTGTGGCAGGGATGTCACTTGCTAATACTGTTGCAGCCTTGCGTGCCCGGAAGAGCGGATCAAAGGCGTCTACTACCGCGCCGGCTCCGGTTCCTGCAATTAATCCGGTCGTTCCGGGTCCTGTTGCTCCTGTACTGAACGCGGAGCCTGCAGGAAAGAAGAGGACCGGTGCTCTTGTATCCGGGTCGGATAAGGGGAAGAAAGCCCGAGTGGTAAGTTCTTTACTTTTTTCTTTAAACTGTTACTCCGGATTGTGCTTACTTTTTGTTATGCAGGAGGTAGTACCTGACTTCTTGGGTCCGGTGAATACTGATAGCCCGATACGGGATATTTTAATATCCAAGTTCGGCCAAGATGCGAGCCTTGCTGATCCGTTAGTGCAGCTGGAGCTGAGCAACGGCATGTATCTTCCTGCTGACTCCTCTCGGGTGAGGACTATGTCCAACCGCAGCATAGGGACTAGAGTCCTAAGCAAGCTGTATACGGTAAGTCCCAGACTCTTGCCTTTACCATCTGGCTGTATCTAACTGTTTCTCTGCAGGCCATTCCCTTCCTCTACGAGGAGTTGAAGAGGGTCGAAGAAGCTGATCGAATCCTCGATCAGAGCATTGCCGGTGCTCTGGAGAGGAAGAAGCTGGATGAGAGCCTGGCGAAAGTAAAGGCTGAGGCAGAACAACAAAAGAAGGCGCTTGATGACGTGACTACTGAGAATGTGGCCCTTAAGCGTTCTCTTGAACTAGCCGAGGCGGCCCTCGAGCAGGAGAGGAAGTCCCGCGAGAGTGACCGGCTGGCGGCTGAGGAGAAGTTGAAGGAAAGGACGCTTACCTACGGGCGTCTTGCCCTACTATATGGGGACCGTATCCTTCAAAGGTGCTCTGAGGTCTACCCGGATGTTGCTTTCGGGGACATAGAAGTGGATTTCCCAGATGAAGCCGATCTCCCGGATGAGGAAGATGATGTCCCTCCGACCGCCTCAGCGCCTGAAGAGGGATCAGCTGAGGGGTCCGGCCATTAGAATTGACATTTTGTATATGTACATTTTTCCCATTAAGGGCAATTAATGAAACAAGTATATATTTCTTTTTTCGATGCGGTTCAAAAAAAAAGAAATTTTTGTGTTTGAATGCAAACTTAACGCATCTGTTTATGGCTGTCCTTTTCAAGCCGAGTCTAGATTCAGAATCGAATGTTAACCCAGGACTTGAATTTTAATGAATGCGAATGGGCGGGTCGTTCATGCATTTATCCGAAAGCGAATTAAATTGGCCAAGTACCTCAAAGAAATATTCGAAAGCGAACAATAAAATGATGTATTCGAAAGCGAATCTCCATTTAATATAAAGTAGCAGCGTTAAAGTTACAGCACTACAGCTATTGTTGCCTCATTAAAAACCTCAGTAGGGAAAACCCTGTGGGAAAAAAACCGCTACCGAGGGAAAAAGAGTGCAACGTGCTCTATTGGTAGTATTTTCTAAGTGCCCTGGAATTCCATGTTCGTGGAATGTCTCTTCCATCCATGTGGCATAGTTTGTATGTAGCCGGTCCAAGGACCTTCATGATCCGGTACGGTCCCTCCCATTTTACTGCTAACTTTCCTCTGCCTTCTCTAGCCTGTGAGGCTTCCGCGTCTCGCAATACTAGATCTCCCGGCTGGAAGGCTACCGCCTTCACTTTCTTGTCATGATACCGAGCGACTTTGTTTTTGTATGCCGCCATGAGGACGAAGGCCCTCTCCCTCCTTTCCTCCAGCGAGTCCAAGTGAAAGCATAAGTTGATGTCATTCTGGGCTTCGTTGTAGTACGTCACCCTGTCACTTGGAGAGCCAATTTCTACCGGGATTACTGCTTCAGTATCGTAAGTGAGGGCGAAGGGGGTTTCCCCTGTGGCCCGTCTTGGGGTGGTTCGGTATGCCCATAGTACGCTGTTCAGTTCGTCTGCCCATGCTCCTTTGTGCCCTTCCAATCTCTTTTTGATGCCGTCGCATATGGTGCAGTTGGTGACCTCTGTCATGCCATTACTCTGCGGGTGGGCAACCAAGCTACACCTATGTGTGATGTGGAAGCTTTCGTAGAATTCTTTGAACTTTCTGGAGGTGAACTGGGTCCCATTATCCGTGATGATGGTATTCGGTATGCCGAATCTTCCCAGGATGTATTCCTTGACAAAGGAAATCACTCTCTCAGGGGTGATGGTAGAGAGGGCTTCTGCTTCCACCCATTTGGTGAAGTGGTCAACCGCTACGATTATCCACTTCCTCTGTCTGCTTGCTTCCGGTAACGGACCCACGAGATCGATCCCCCATGTTGAAAAAGGCCAAGCCGTTAGGATTGGCTGTTGCTCCGCCGGTGGTCGGCTGGTTTTCTTTGCGTGTACCTGGCACTGGTGGCAAGCATAGATGTAGGCCTCTGCGTCTTCTCTCATTGTTTCCCAATAGTATCCCATGAGCATTGCTTTACGGAGTATGGTTAGGGCGGCCTGATGTGACCCACAGATCCCCTCGTGGAGCTCTCTCAAAACATAGTTGCCTTCTTCTAGCGGGATGCATTTCATCCAGGGGCGACTAAAAGACTTGCGGTACAGTTGTCCATTTATGATCGCATATCTAGAAGATTTCCTCGAGATCCGGCGAGCCGTTGGTTCGTCATCCGGTAATTTCCCTTCCTTCAGGAAGTCCATGATGGGTTTAATCCAGCAGGTTTTATAGTGACCTACCGTCAGGACTTCTTTTTTCTCAATGCTGGGGTGAGATTGTACCTCGTACGGACAGTGTAGATGTTGCCACTCTTCTTTGCCAGAAGCAGCTTTAGCGAGTTCGTCCGCACGGCTGTTGGCTTCCCAGGGGATGTTGTCGATCTTCCACATTGTTCCCTGCATCTCAATCTGTTTCAGCAAACTCCGGACAATGTCCAAATATCCCTTCATGGCTGGGTCTCGGACTTCAAAGTGTTTGTTTATCTGGTTGGACACCAATCTGGAATCACTGAGTATCCGGACTCTGTCTAGCCCTGTTTCTTTAATTAGCTCCAGGCCTTTGATCATGGCTTCGTATTCTGCTGCATTGTTCGTTGTTGGGAAGTCCAACTTCACTGCATAGGAGAGTTGGATCCTGTTCGGTCCTTTGATGTATACACTTGCTTCGGCCCCTTCTTTTGACGACGCTCCGTCCACAAAGACGTCCCATTCTTCATATGGAGGTGTTGAGTTGTGCTCAAGATTTTGGAACTCTGTTACGAAGTTCGCTAGGATTTGGGCTTTTAAAGCTTGCCTGGGCTCGAATCTGATGTCAAATTCCCCCAGGCGTATAGCCCATTCCGCCAATCTCCCGGATGTTTCGGGCCGTTGCAGCACCTTTCTGAGTGGGAACCCAGTTCTCACGATGATAGTGTGTGCCTGGAAGTATGGCCTTAGTCTATTGGCTGCCGAGAGTAGGGCCAGCGCCATTTTCTCAATGTTGGGGTATCTTGTCTCCGCCCCTCGTAGTACCTTGTTGGTGTAATACACCGGATACTGTTGTCCGTCCTCTTCTCTTATGAGAACTGATCCGACAGCTTCCTCTACCGCTGCCAAGTAAACATACAAGTTTTCCCCCGGTACTGGTCTGCTCAGCAGCGGGGGTGATGTGAGGAACTTCTTCAGTTGGTCAAACGGTTCGTAGCATTCCCTGTCCCACTTGAAGGCCTGCCCTTTTTTGAGTGCTTTGTAAAATGGCATGCATCTTTTTGTCGAGAATGAGATGAACCTTCCTAGGGCTGTGACCCTTCCATTTAGCTTTTGGATACTGCCTTTATCTTCTCCGAGTTTGCTTCAATCCCCCTTTGTGAGATCATGAATCCCAGGAATTTGCCGCCTCGTACTCTGAATATGCATTTTTCCGGATTCAGCTTGAGTTTGTACTTTTGGAGGATGTCGAATGCCTCCCGCAGATCCCTAGGATGGTCCTTCATGGTCCGGCTTTTGACAATCATGTCATCCACGTACACTTCGACCGTTCTCCCAATCAAATCTTTGACCATACAATTCACCAACCTTTGGTAAGTAGCGCCAGCATTTTTTAATCCGAAGGGCATGACCTGGTAACAGTATGTCCCTTTGTGCGTAATGAAGGAGGTCTTCTCTTGGTCCACTGGGTCCATAGGTATCTGGTGATATCCGGATGCTGCGTTTAGGCATGAATATATGGCGTAACCGACCGTCGAATCCACCAGCTGGTCAATGTTGGGCAGTGGATAACTGTCTTTCGGACATGCTTTGTTGAGGTCGGTGAAATTGACGCACATGCGCCACTTCCCACTTGCCTTTTTCACCATCACTACATTCGCCAGCCATTTGGGGTATTGAACCTCCCGGATGTGTCCTGCGTCTAGTAATCTCTGGATCTCTTCCTCGATTGCCCTCTGCCTTTCCGGCGCATATTTTCACCTCTTCTATACTACTGGGGTTGCTTCCGAATCTACATTGAGTGAGTGTTTGATTATTTCTGATGGTACCCCTTCTATGTCACTAATCTTCCAGGCGAAAGTGTTCTGCTCTTCTTTTATTACTTGTATAATCTGCTCTTTGATGCCACAGTCTAGCTCTTGGGATATCCACACGTTTCTGTCTGAAGCGACTGTCAGCGTTTCAAGTTTGTCCACCGGCTCTGCCTTCCTTTCTTCTTCCTCCGGGCTCCTCTCTGGCTGTAAGGAAGCGAGGTATGTTCTTTGAGCAGTCTGCTGGCTCCCCCTGGCTATCGCCCATCCGGAAGCGGTAGGTATTTGCAGTGTCAGATACCGGATCGATAAGACGGCCTCTGATTCTGAGAGAAGCGGTCTACCAAGTATAGCGTTGTATGCCAAAGGAGAGTCTATTATAGTGAAGTCGGCTTTTGTCCTCCATATGTGTTTCTCATCTCCTATCTCCATATCCAACGCTACCTGACCTGTGACCGGTACAGTGTGTCCGCTGAGGCCTACTAGTGGGGCATGAACCGGATGGATTCTACTGGGCGCAACTCTCAGCTTTTCTATTGCATGTCTTGTGATGATGTTTGTCGAGCTTCCCGTATCCACCAAGATACGTTTGACTAAATAACCTTCAATCTCTGCTTCCATGACCAGGGCATCGGTGTGACCCGGTGCTATTCCGTTCTCCAAGAGGGGAGGGTTAGGCTTAGCGTCTCTTTCGGCTTTCCTTTTGATCTTTTTAGCTGGCGGATCTCCCCCTGCTATTACCATGACCACTCCTTTCGTTTTTTTGGTCGGTTGACAGTCTTCATCAGGTCTCTTTGATTCCTCCTTGCTCTTTCTCTCCACAAATTTTCAGAGTTTGCCCTTCTTGATCAGTTCCTCGATGTCCTTAGCTAGCCGTTTACAATCATTCGTGTCGTGCCCATTCACGCGGTGGTATCTACAGAATGCCTTCTCGTCCTCTCCCATGATCTGTCCTCTTCTAGCTTCTGGGTAGGAGAGGCTCTTCTTGTCTCTGCTCTTTTCTACCGCCACTAGTACCTCGCCTAACGGGCGGTTGAGGGGTGTGAATTCTTTCGGTCTTCTGTGATCTCTCCTCTCTCTTCTGTCCCTCCTGGGTCGCTTGTCCTCTGATCCCCTCTCGCTATCTCTATGGTGCTGGGTTGGTGCACCCACTTCGTCCAGTTCTATGAATGTTTTTGCCATCGAGATCATCTGTGTTACGTTTTGGGGTTTCCTCAGTACGAGGTCGGCCCTTAACCTTTCATTGGTTGTGTTGGCGATCAGTGCCTCTAAAGCCGTGTTGAAATCCAGTCTCCGAATCTCCACTGTTGCCAAGTTGAATCTGTCCACGAACTCTCGAAGGGACTCTCCTTGCCTCTGTTTCAAGTCGTGTAGGGTTCTACTAGCCGTTCCGGTGGGGACCGAACCATAGAACTTCGTGCAGAATTGCTCCCGGAGCTGTTCCCAACTATTAATCGATGCTGGTTCTAACGTCTCGAACCAATAGGAAGCCGGACCCACCAGCGTTGATGAGAATAATCTGCACATCAGACCCTCGTTGGCCCCAGCTATCTCCATCCTGTTCTTGTAGTTTCTGGAGTGGACGTAGGGATCTGTTTTCCCATTGTAGTTCTCGAAGTTTAGCTATTTGAATTTGGGATCACATGGCATGCTCAGGATCCGATTGGTGAAGCAGGATCCTCCGCTTTCTAGTAGTGGCTCTTGTATGGGCACTGAGAATCGGGAAAAGTAGTGTTTGAACAACGCCATCATCTTTGGGTCGTCTGCCCCTTCCGGCGTAGGTGTTGCCGTTTGTGTTGGGGGTGGGCCCAACATGTACCCATGGGCCGGGTGATAACTCGGCGGAGGTGTCTGGACCAGGGTTTGGAAGCTGGGTAGCCTGGCCTGTGACATCATTGGAGCCAGTGGAGCCCCGAAAATCGCATGTTGGGCTGTGGGATCCCCAAACCCAGGGAACGTGTTAGGCTGATTCATCTGCCTGGTGTCTTCTAAAAAAACAGGTGCTGGGTTTGTGGTTGGAGGGGCCCTGGTGTATTCTGGTAGTGGGAAAAGGTTCCGAGCTATTCCCATTCCCAAGCCGTCAACTCCTGTGATCAGAGGGGATGTGCTGCTGCTAATGGTTGGTCCAACCATACCCTGATTCTGGATCTGAAGAAACGCCTGTCTCAGATCTCTGGCATAGGCGGGGCTCAAGTTGCTGGCTATTCGATTTATTATCGCTGCCTGGGGGGATATGGATGAGTTCAACGTCGCCTGTGGAGTTGTGGTTGTGAGAGAATCTCCCAAAATGTCTGAAGTCATGTTAGCGGAATTCGAATTCATGATTATCCGTCCACGCTCACCGCACCAAATGATAGATTCAGTAGAATCCTCTGGGTGATCCGGGTCCGAGTTGCTGCTTGACCGGATCCAATGTAAGTTCTGCAAGACAAAGATGAGACACCAGTAACCTCTGGGGTATACTTCGATGCCTAAGTTAGTATGCTCCTGTGAGTTGAAAAGTACTTTTAGGAGAATTAAGAAAAGAATTCAATAGCCCTTACCTCAGACAGGGTATCCTCCTTTTATAGGAGGGAATAGTAGAGTTGGATTGATATTGAAAGAGCTTCCACGTGGGTGGTGTTCCTGCCCTAGTAAAACACGGAGGTGGATTCCTAATTAGACACCACCTCTTCCCCTAGGATCTCTCCGCGGATCTAGGGAACTTAATCTGCTCAGGGGTGGTTGGGATCCGGATGCGGAAGGCGGTTTCTTAAGCCGGATGATGTGACGCGGGTATGGATTACCGGACTGGGCTGGGTGCATCGGACCGAACCGTAAGGCCGGACCGGATGTCATCAATAGATATTATCAATAGCATAATAATAGATATTATCAATAACACAAGTTCAATTTTCAAGAGTTATCAGTAGATCAATAGACGAAGTAATTCAATGTTGGATTTCTTACTAGAATTGTTAATCAATACTCTCTCTAGTCAATCTTCCAACTCTAACATTTCAACACAATCAAGCAAAACATTTTATGAAGAATATTTAGAAGCACAAGTCTAATATTAAAAGAAGTAAGTAAAGAGTTTAGTGTTTAGAAGATCAAATACAACAGATTTATAGAGGTTCAGCCTCCTGCCTACTCCTCTCCTTAAGGTACACTGCTTTGAGAATTTTCAATCCACTATGAATTCCTTTCACTGAGTAGAATTCAACACTCCTTATAACGTAATGTTATCTCTCACTTACTAAGTACCCTCCTTACAAGTTTATATACATATTAAGCCTGGCTACTTTTCCCAAGTAGCTGATAACACACTAATTTTAGAATGGGAGATGTTTTTACACTTTGAAGAAAGATTACAAAAATATTGAGCTAACTTTTCTCTTAAGTCACTTTCTTCTTAATTGCTTCATCACTTCTTCAATGGGCACCAAGCTTCAATTTATAAGGAGGATGAGAAATATGAACTTTGCAGAAGACATCTAGCCATTAAAAGATGAGATCTGGTTGTTAGAAATGAATTCTAGAAGTTAGATTCATTCTTCAAAATTCCCATTTTAGTGAGTGGCCATTGAGATAGATTTAGCTACTAACAGAAGTCCTTTGAGTTGTTTGGTATTGATAATATAAGACATCAAGTAGGACGTTGACTGATAAGTGCTAAAAAGGCACTTATATATGATACAATTTATAAGGAATTTGCATTGTTTCTACTTATTATATATTAGATTTCACGTTGGTGTGAGCGGAAGACCTTAAACGGAACGCGGCGAAGCAAACCGGGGAAAAAGAAAAGAAGAGATGTAATTGATTGAGATTTGTGAATTTTGTGGAAAACGGGTTTTGTTTATGTTGAATTGGGAAACTATTGATTTAATTTGGAAATCCTTTTGTAGAAAACATTTTCTCATTTTTAACTTAAAGACCTCGAAACTTAAATCCCGAGATCAATGAAAGAGTCGCCACCCAGATCAGCTCATCCGGGAATTCCGGTACAGCTCCCTACCGAGGATAGGCTGCTGTACCTAATCCAGAGATTTGGGGTTCGGGCAAATAACTTACTTAACCTCTAGCTTGCTTTCACTTTACGGTTTGTATTACCATATTTAATTTGCTTTATTATCTTTGTCTAACTCCAATTAGTTTATTTTAATTATCCGATGCTAAAGAAAAATGCAAGGAATAAATTGCGGGAAATAAAATCATACATTCAAAATATACAAAAGAATAATAGAGGCCTATTATATAACCCAATCGAATAAAAAAGGAAAACTCTCGCCTTACTTTTACAAGCGCCTAGAATACACGATTTATCTAGAAAAATACAATCGCCTAGGATACACGATTTAATCTATTAAATGCATCGAAAATAAAAATAAAAATAAAAATAAAAAGCTGCAAAACAGAGGGTTAGCATAATTTACGGCACGCCATAAATAGGACTCAAATAGGACAGAATTGGGAAGTTACAATTTGGGTGCATGCATTTAGGGGATAACCGGGTTGGCTCAGCTAGCCGGCCCGGTTAGACCTGGAAAACATTTTGAAACGTTCCTATATTTTTGGTTTTGTGAGAAAATCATTTTTAAAACAATTTTTGCCGGTTACATGCATTTTTTTACATGTGAGGTGGGTCAGTTTTCAGGAGAACTGGGTCTCCGTCATGGCATTGTTCTAAATGCAATTTTACTAGAAATTGAATCTAGGGTCGGGAATGCACACAACAAAATTCATTTTGATGATTTTGGGATTTTCTGAATTTTTATGGATTTTTGGAAATTTTATTACTCAAAAGGGAAATTCTGATTCTGGAAAAGTGGTTACAGTCGTGCGGCTGTAACTACAGTCGTATGACTGTAAATTAAAGTCGTGCGACTGTAACCAGTCTAGAATCAAGATTTCGCCAAAATTTTATTTGAATTTAATTGAAGGAAATCAACTTCGAAATCAAGAACACTCGTACGACTGTAATTACAGTCGTACGACTGTTCATCAAACTAAAGAACAGTCGCACGATTTTTCTTGATTTCCAGAAACAGAAATGAAAAAATAGAGCAGAAATGCACAAAATTCACACCAATCACCCAGAAAGCAAGAAAAAGAGAAGGGAAAGGAGTGCCTACCTTTTAGAAGCTTATCCAACATCGAATTGGCCCCTGGCGTCGCTCCAATCCACTAAAATTTGTTCGTTTTCCTTGAGATTGAGGTTGAAAATTTTGTGTCCAAAAATCCAAAATGTCACGGTTTCTGATGATTTAAGTCCGAGATTTTGTTTTGTTTGTGAAATCAAGTTATCAACCTAGGGGTTTCTAACAGATTTTAAGTTTGAACTCTGAGAATCAAAGAAAATAGAAGAGAAAAAGAAAGCCTTGAATTGGGTTTTTTTATCCCTTTCTTTTTCTTGTCTCTTTTCTCCTTTCTCTCTCTAATTTTTCCCAAAAAATCCCAAGCTCCCCTAAATCTTCTTCCTTTTCTCCTTTTTATCTCAACATATCTCTGCTTCCATCACCAGAAATCTGGGCAATTGATGCCCAAGATTTCCCCTCCTCTCTCTTATGTCACGGGCATGGTCTGCTGCACCTGCCCCGATATTACAGTCGTACGACTGTAATATTTAAATTATAGTCGCATGACTGTAACGATAGTTGCACGACTGTCGTGCTACAGTCGTGAGACACCTTCTTTTTTTTTAGGAATAAAATTCCGGCGCTTATAGTTGGTTTTGCTTGTTTTTTATGATTTATAGTTTTAAAGACTAAGTATGCAAATATATGGAATTTAGCCATAAAAGGAAGAAAAAATGAAGAAATTAAAGGAAAAAGACAGGTCACAAGCACGACACCTATCACGGCCATGACCTAGCCTATGGGCAGACTTTGAATTCAGCATTTTGTAAAGAAACCCATGTGAATCACGAGCACGGCATTCTGTCACAATCATAACATGCACTCAGCAGCAGTTATCTAATCTTATCCGTCTGGAACTTTAACCACCACTATGGAAAGACACAACTCTTCATGAAAAGACACAACCCTTCATGAAAAGACACAACTCTTCATGAAAAGACACAATCTTTCATGAAAAGATACAACCCTTTATGAAAAGACATAACCCTTTATGAAAAGACATAACCCTTCATGTAAAGACACAACTCTTCATGAAAGGACACAACTTTCCAAGAAGAACCAATAGTATTCAAGAGACACAACCATTCAATGAGCCAGCACAACTTTACAAAGAGACACAACCATTCATTAAATCAACACAATCTTTCACAAAGAGACACAATGCTTCAATGATTATAAATAGAGAAGGAATTCTAGATTGCAGGGTGTGCCCCCAATAGGAAGCCAAAGAGAGGGTGTACCCCCAATAGGATGCCAAAGAGAGGGTGTGCCCCCAATGGGACGCTAGAGGGAGAGGAAAAATCGGCAAATGGAAGATACCTGTAGTACATAAGTTAGAAAAATAAAGTGTCTAGAGAGTTTGAGTGTTGTTGTAATATTTAGTATACGTAAAGGGGAGCCTAACGCCAAGGTCCTTGAATCAAGTATTGTCACTGTATAGAGAAAAGATACCCCGAGGTTGCAATATACCGATAGGCATGAGGAAGTGTTTCCCGTGTGACAGATAGGAATACTATCGCTTTCTTAAGTCTATTCTTATGCTTTTCCTTTATGAGAGCATCACATTTGTATTTGTATTGAATATTTACGAGATCAATGTCGATAAGTTTTCTTATATCTTACTCTTCATTGCATGACTAACGCCAAGTACGCTTTGATTTCTTGTTTTACATTACATGACTAATGCCAAGTATGTATTGTGATTCATAATAAGATATAAAGAAATTCGCATTTTACTTTGTTTTGGTTAGTTACTAAGATAGAATAAATTATGATGTATGATTATTTTGCTTCACTTTGTTAAATTAATTGGAGATTATCTTAACATAGCTTGGCCATTGAAATTAAGACCTTTAGTTTTTTTAGCAAAGGTATTCGATAATTTGTCTATGAGTTATTGAATAAAATCTATTTCTAGACATGCTCGTTGAAATAGAACTAATCCGACATACTCTTATCATAGGGATTGAATCGATAATTAATGCATGTGCAAAGATTATATAAGATAAAATCCTTGTATTTTTATGTAACTAGATATTAAATGACAACTCAACTCATAACTAGTACTTCAATTCATTTAACTTACCATTTACCCATTTCGCCATATCACTTTATAATTCGATACTCTATAAATGCAAAGAAAAACAAACTAAAGTGTACATACTTATTCCTCGTGGGATCAATATCTTTTATTACTAAGTTGCGATTCATATACTTGTGAGCACGAATCTTAAAGTAGAGATTTAGTAAACAAGCAACATTGACCAGTTTCCCTTTCTTGAGAAGAGCTTCTTCATCGTTACACGGAATACCAATAATATACCAAAAATGGTAAAAGCCTTTTCAATCCACGCTGATAATTTCCTTAAGATGCGTGCGCAGGTTCCTTTTGAGTTTTCTCATAACTTTGAGATTTGTGAATCCTTGAAACTGATTACGTTTTTCTAATAATGGTAAAAACAACTTTTACTCTTTTTAAACTTAACCATATTTATGGATCAAGTCATGATGATACTAAATACATCTTATGGAACAAGTCATGATGATACTAAATACATCTTTTTTATACATATCCATCTTATTATCTTGTCATGCGTCACATGTATTATTTTGTTTTATCTATATAATTTTTCATTATTTTTATCATCTTCAAAACCATCATTAATGGGCTTCAACAATCTCTCCCATTTTGATGATGACAAAAATTTTCTTCAACAAAGACTATTAACTCCCCCATACAACATGCATACTCCCCCACATAGAGACAGTTCAGTAAAGAATAACATGCAAGCGATATTCATCCATAAGCTATAAACCGTGAAAATTAAGCCCATTGGAAGGTAGAAACTTGAAAGATTTTCTTGTACCAAGAAGCTAATTTATTTGGGAATAACAAATGTTCTTCTCTTTTTGTGTTTCTTTCCATGTCCCGCAGCCAATGCTTCTATGTATTCTCTACACATTTTCGATTCTCTTCTTCAACATGGCAAAGAAATATAGACTTGTTGTTGTAGTTGTATCTCCGAACATCTCCCTCCATCATAGATATCACAATCGATAATGGCGAAATCACATGGAAGTGCTAAACCTTTCACTTTCCTGAGCAAATAATCAATGAGTATCTCACTACTTGTTGGTTCACATCTTAAACCCTATTGGCAAAACACCATTCATGACCTTTTCCATTGACCCTTTCTCTTTTTACTTTCTTTTATTTCTTTTGGTGGGTAAATTGAGTCAAAATAAGGTTTGTGAAAAACACAGTGTAATATATATTACAGGGTGTTTGGCCTCTCTTATTATATATATATATAGGGTATGGTTAAATTTCATTATGCAATTTTTTAATTATTTCCAGTATTATATTTATCCACCTGCGCTAATTAACATATTTGTCCTTGGTATATACATATCTCTTCAAATTAAATTTGTACGTTTTGGATCATTAATTTCAAAAATTACAATTTGCCTTTTGTTAATTATAGTCCTCCATTTTCATCCATCATTGTTATTGTTTGAGATGATCAAACATCTATATATCAAGGACTATGTAGTAGTTGAAAGTTGATGAAAAACAGTAAATCAATCATTCCATGTTAAATTGTTTCCTTGAAATGTTCACTTGATTTATTTTATTTCATATATTGCAACATTTTTGGTAACAAGTTGATACTTTGCTTGGTCAAATTACAAACGAGGGATATGTGGAAAATTGGATGAGAATAGACAGTTGAAGAGAGATATGTGCTGCAAAAAAGAGAGAGAAATGCTATTTGAGAATAAAGAGATTAATAAATAATTTCATGTAGGAGTTGGAGATTTTGAAAGAAATAAAGTTGGGGATGAAGATGGAGAGATGTTGCAGATAAGGGCAAAAGTGGGAGTAAAAAGATTGAAATAGTGACATCATCAAGTTTTACCGGTTCCACAAGAAGTCAAAAGTATTTTTCATGTTTAAAGGTAATTTTGATCATTATATTAGTAAAGTACTAAGTTGATGTACTTTTATGTCAAGTTTTGAAGTGTATCTATCATTGTGTTAGTAAAGACAAAGTTCATATACAATTAATGATTTTAAGCCCTCTAATTTGCCATGTGTGCTTGAGTAAATTTTAGTTGAACACTTATTATAATCAATAAAAGACCAAAATTTTTAACAATTTTATTTTGTTAAATGTAACATTAATTTTGAGCATTTGGTATTCAAGATGAAGATGGTCAAATCAATATTGCCATAATGATATGATCAAAAGGCCATATGATCCATTCACGGTTGGAGCAATTGGTTATCTTGGTGAAAATCTCTTGGCTTCAAGAAAGTGAGTTAAGACGTTCAGATTGTTGGTGGTTCTCATTTTTCCAGTCGTAAGTTTTCTACTTCTAAACGTTGTACGTATAATTAATGTTGCTCATACTCCAGATAATCAAGTCGGAGAGTTTAATTGATTCGCTTTGTGATAGTATCCTTATTGTTAAGGCTTTGTCAATTAAAAGAAGCTCTTTATCGGATAGGGACTGAGGTCATCACATTGAATCATTGAGATTGATGGTATGCTCATCGGTGAAATTTTTTCCAAATAATTTTGTATCTTAAATGGTTCTATTATACGAGATCGTAAAACGGATTAAAATGATTCTTAATATAATCGAAGTATTTTGTAGTATACAAGTTTAACTCCATATATGTGCTCACTTTAGAAGTTAAGACCCATGAAGTTTCTTCAATTGTTAGACACGTCAAATAAGCAGGAAAAGCTAACGTTTGATTTTTTTTTTCTTACCTAAATGTAAGTATTTACATTTTCCAATAAACTAAAAGATGATAAATGTAATTACTGCTATGCTGTAAATTTAAAATAAAAATGTGTTAGTTGGTATCAATTTAATTCATGGAGCAAGGTCAGTGATGATAAGATATGAAGCTTAATGCATTTTGGGTCTCTCTAACTTGTACTAAAAAACCACCTAAGATATGCAGATCAAGTTAACACAAAAGAAAAGACCAAAAGGATAATTATGCAGTAGGAAGATGAAACACAAGGAAGCATGAAGCCTTTTGAGTTTTGTTAAACCATTTTCTTGGAAGCACACGTAACTGGTTTTATAATGCACAAAATTGAAGAAAGAAGCACACATAAACTAGTTTGTCTGTGACTAGACTCAACTACCCATACAATGCCGCTGGTCAATATATCGTCTAGTCCAAGAGCTTATTCCCACACAAACAATATGATTCTAAGAAATCTTAATACCACCGGAACAGCCTAACTTCCTTGGCTAAACACAACAAGGATAGAAAAGATACTTGACCATAGTTTTATCACATATTGGGCATGCTATACAATAACCGAGGTCTCCAACAGTTGCTGGGAACATAATGTGGCTGCGATGATGAGGTAGCTTTTTAACCTGTTCATTGAAGGCAACGCTAAGTGCTTGAAGAAATGCAGTACTGTTACCCTCCTTAAACCATGTTTTATTTATTTGCTTTAATGCAATTTCAGCAACATTCCGGGTAGCTTGGGCCAATTTAACATTGGTTGCGTGGTGACCAAAAACAACCCAACCATTGTGGTTGGCATTGTAGCTCAGTAAAGTTAGGGCCTCTTTCATGATATCTTTTTTCATGTCGGTTCCAGCCCTTATTTGTTCACGGAGGAAGCTCTCCACTCGAATCCAAAAACGCCAACATTCTGTTCCATCAGCCTTCCAGGAGCAGCCAAAATTTGTAGTTTTAAGGTAGTAAAAAATTTCTGCATTTGTGGTATCAATAGCATCGCTCTTGCTAACATAAATATATTCCATGTTGATATTGAATTTCAAAGCCAACTGGCTAACTTCACTCAACTGCCTGGTGAAGTTCTTAATCCAAAGCAACTCTTCTCCTCCTTAGAGGCATATGATTGGCAGTGATGTCTTAGACTGTCGTACATAAAATCAAACACAATCTATCATTTAGAATTTTTGAAAACCTAAGCATTGCAATTGCACATTTTGTATATTGCATACAAGTTATGTAATTGAGTTAACGGTACTCCCTACATTTTTTAACATATGTCGTCTAAAATTGTTCATAAAGACCAGTAAATATTATTTTCATAACTAAAATGATTAATTTGTCCATAATATCTCTCTCCTAATGCTTTACTTTTCATGCCAAAATTCTATTTCTTAATCTCTATCGTAAATATGAAAAAACATTACTAAAAGTGCATTGATAATATAAAACGTCATATAAAAAAAAAAAAACAAAAAGTCTAAACGTCATGTAATAAAAAAATGGAGGCATTACTACTTACCGTACTTTTGAGTTGATTGATATCTGAAAGCAGATAATTTAGGGACAACTGGGGTGGTGGTGGTGGTAGTGAGTCAGCTCCAGGAAAACTTCCTCTAGCCCATAGCCAATCAATAGGATAAAATTCTTGTTCTTTCTTACACAGTGGAACGAGAATTGTCTGCCCTCGAAATTTCCACATCTCCTTGATAAATTTAATGGCTGCTGGCCTGATATGTAATGGGTCTCGAATAGTGAACCAGTTCATCAGACATTTCAATTTGGAAAATTTTTCAGAATCTACTGAGATTGGAATCCAAACTAGCTGATATTTTGTCTCCTTCTTCATTAAGTCAGCAATAGCCTTAATTTCCTTTTCAGTTGTGTAAGATCCGGATATCAGCAGGTTTATGTTATCCCCCCTTAGATGCTCAAAGCTCACCTGTGATATTAATTAGTATTATATAATATAGTGTTATCATATGAAATATATACGACAAAAGAACTTGAATTTAGGAAGAAACCTCCATTCTGGTATCATTGCCGATTACAAGTGCTTGATGGATTGATAAAATAAAAGTTTAGAGGTATAGAGGAAGAGAGTATTTTTATGGAAATCTCTTGTTCTTATTTTCTGAAATGGTAGAACAATATATACATAATGTAATGACTCTTCATGAAACAATATAACCCTTCATGAAACAACACGACTCTTCACGAAACAATATGACTTTTCATGAAACATTATAACTCTTCATGAACTAACATAATTACTTCTATAAATAATAAGTTTATTTATTCTAACACGCCCCCTTAAACTTATTATCTTCAACCTTTAGTTACACCAAGAACAGCTCTCAGTTTGCTAAAATCTTCATACTTCAATGGTTTGGTAAAGATATCAGCAACTTGATTTTCAGATGGCACATACTTGAGCTGAATTTCTTTATTTCTGATGCATTCTCTAATGAAATGATACTTTGTGTCAATGTGCTTGCTTTTATCATGAAAAACTGGATTTTTAGCTAATGCAATAGCTGACTTGTTATCAACAAAAATATCAGTTGCTCCATCTTGAACAAACTTCAAACTTTTCAACAATCTTCTTAACCATATTGCATGACAAACACAGGAAGCTGCTGCTACATACTCTGCCTCGCATGTTGAAAGTGTAACAATTGCTTGTTTCTTAGAACTCCAAGCAAAAACAGCAGTACCCATAAAGAAAACAAATCCAGTGGTACTTTTTCGATCATCAACATCTCTTCCCCAATCGCTATCGCTGAATCCAAACAAGCTAAAATTGTTTTGAGAAGCGTAGAATAAACCATAATCAATTGTACCTTTGATGTATCGAAGTACTCTTTTTGCTGCTTCCATATGTGACAAAGTTGGATCCTCCATATAACGACTAATGAGTCCAACTCCATACAAGATATCTGGACGTGTACATGTTAAAAATCGCAACCTTCCAACCAACCTTCTGAACATAGTTGGATTCACCTTTTCTTCACTTCTATTCTTGGACAATTTATTTCTACAATCAACTGGCGTAGAAACAGAATTGCAACTTTCCATCTTGAATTCTTTCAAGATAGCTTCTGCATAAGACTTTTGACACAAGAAGATGCCTTTTTTAGTTTGTTTTACTTCAACTCCCAAATAATAAGACATTAATCCCAAGTCTGTCATTTCAAAATTCTTTGCCATTAACATCTTGAAATCTTGAATCATCATCTGATCGCTGCCAGTAAAGATCAAGTCATCAACATATAAACACACATACATGACCTTTCCATCTTTCTCCTTCACGTACAAAGCATGTTCATAGGGACATTTATTGAAGCCAATTTTCTAAAAATAATCATCGATGCAAGAATACCAAGCTCTTGGAGCTTGTTTAAGGCCATACAAAGCCTTCTTTAACTTCAATACCTTTTCTTCTTGGCCTTTGACAACATAACCCATTGGTTGTTTCACATAGACTTCTTCTTCAAGAATTCCATTCAAGAATGCTGATTTCACGTCCATTTGATGAATTTTCCATCTTTGTTGAGCAGCTAAGGAAATGACTAATCGAATTGTCTCCATCTGAGTCACAGGGGAAAAAACTTCTTCATAATTAATGCCGGCCTTTTGAGAAAAACCTTTTGCAACAAGGCGAGCTTTATACTTCTCAACTTCTCCTTTAGCATTCTTCTTTTCTTTGAAAATCCATTGTACTGCTACTGCTTGCTTGTTTTTTGGAAGTGTCGTCAATTCCCAAGTATCATTTTTCTTGATGGAATTCATCTCTTCATCCATTGCTTGTCTCCACCTTTTGTCTTTAACTGCATCCTCAAATTCCACATTTTCTGTATCAGCAAATAGACAAAACAAAGTAGTGTTTTCAACTTCTTCGGTTTCCACATAAATATCATTCAAATTCTTCATTCGAGGTTGGTTTTTGGAAGAATACTCCGAATCTGATGTACTTGCTTGTGATGTGGAAGGAGAGTTTGGAGGTGAGATAACTCTAACTTCATTTTGAACTCTAACTTCATTTTGATTAATGCTGTCAAATCATCATCAAATAGAGAAAGAAAATCATAACTTTCTTCTTGTGAAACCTCCCATTTCCAGTTGTTATTTTCTTCAAACTCCACATCTCGACTTATTACAATTTTTCCATTATGGGGATTATATAGCTTACAACCCTTGGAATTATTTGCATGGCCAATAAACACCATCTTCTCACTTTTCTCATCCAATTTGCTTCTCAATTCATTAGCAACATGGACATAACTAAGACAACCAAATACTTTAAAATAAGAGATATTTGGTTTCTTTCCATACCAGGCTTCATAGGGTGTCTTTTTTACCAACTTCTTCGCTGGACTTCTGTTGTCCAAATAAACTGCACACGCCAATGCTTCTGCCCAAAATTCTTTTGGCATACCTGAGCCCTTCATCATGCTCCAAGTCATGTTGAGAATGGTTCTATTCTTTCGCTCCACGACACCATTCTGCTGAGGTGATCTTGGTACAGTGAGTGATCAACGAACACCATGGTACTCACAAAAGTTATTGAACTCTTGTGAGGTGAATTCACCTCCTCGATCAGTTCTTAAAGATGGAATCTTCAAGCCACTTTCATTCTCCACTTTCGCTTTGAACTTCTTAAACACTTCAAATGCTTCTGATTTGGCCTTCAAGAAATACACCCATGTCTTACGTGTATAGTCATCAATAAACAACAAAAAAATACTGGTTTCCTCCATGCGAACTTGGATTAATAGGACCACATATATCTGCATATACTAGTTCAAGTGGCTGAGATGTGCTTGAGAACGACTCCTTTGGAAAACTTCTTCTTGACTACTTCCCATACATGCAACCTTCACAAATCTGATCAGGATGGTTTATGGATGGTAATCCATGCACCATATTTTGCTTGTACATTTGCTTCATGCTTCCAAAATTCAAGTGACCCATTCTGAGATGCCATAGCCATGCAGAATTTGATGTAGAAGCCTTTAAACAAATGGGACTGTCATTGTTGATTTTTAACTTGAACATTTTGTTCAACGTCATGGGAACTTTTGCTATCAGTCTTCTTTTCTCATCCTTCATTATCAGCCCATTTTTTCTCATCATTACCTCATAACCTTTTCCAAAAGTTGTCCAATACTCAAAATATTGGTTTTCAAAGCTAGAACATAATACACATGAGAGATAAATTAATGATCTCCATTTTTCAACTTGAAAAGAATATCTCCGCTGCCCATAACTGAGACTTTTGATTTATCTCCAAAGGAAATAGTTCCCTTCTTTGATTCATCAAGTCTATAAAAAATATCTTTATTTCCTGTCATGTGATTGCTTGCTCCCGAGTCTAGATACCACAACTCCTTGCATCTTTCTTCATCTCCGGTACATGACAGCAACAAGGTTGAATCTTCGCCTTCTTCAGTTTCCACAAAGTTTGCTTCTTCATGAAAATTAGATTTACACTCTGCTGCATAATGTCCATAACCTTGACAAGTATAACATTGTGCATGAGCTTTGTTTATATGACCACGACCACGACCACGGCCATACATATTGTTACCTCTGCCACGACCTCTCACATTCCATTGTTGATTATGACCTTCATAGTTATAAAAATTTCGGCCTCCTCTGCCACGACCTCCATTATATCCATGATTCCAGCCACGACCTCTACCTCTTGATCGTCCTCTTCCAGATTTAGCTACATGTTGCTTCTTTTCCTCTTTTTCTTCTAAGTTCAACTTTGCTTGCAATGCTTGATCTACAGGTTCTTCTCGCTTCTTTAATCTTTCTTCATGGGCTTGTAAAGAACCCAAGAGTTGATCTACAGACATAGTCTCCAGATCTTTTGATTCTTCAATTGCAGTTACCACATAATCAAATTTCGGATTTAAAGATCGAAGGATTTTTTCAACAACACGAACATCCTCCATTGCTTCTCCATATCTCTTCAACTGATTAACAATAATCAAAGTTCTATTAAAGAACTCCTCAATTGATTCTGACTCCTTCATTTTTAGTTTCTCATAGTTACCTCTCAAGGATTACAAGCGCACCTTAATTACTTTATCTTTTCCTTTGAATGAATTTTCAAGAATCTCCCATGCCTCTTTTGCTCTCGTTGCCATAGAGACTTTTACAAACATAATCTCATCCAAGCACATGTGAATTAAAGAAAGTGCTTGCTGATCTTTCTTTTTTGCCTTCTTCAAATTCTCCTTTTGAGCATTCGTTGAAGCTTCCTCATTCTCTGGTTGTTCGTATCCACTTTTTATCATGTCCCATACATCTTGGGAACCGAGCAAAGCTTTCATTCTTATGCACCAATTATCATAATTCTCCTTAGAGAGTTGAGGATATTTGTAGGGAATCATACTATTCATCATCTTTGCACGCTCTGATACCAAAATGATGGATTGATAAAATAAAAGTTTAGAGGTATAGAGGAAGAGAGTATTTTTATGGAAATCTCTTGTTCTTATTTTCTGAAATTGTAGAACTATATATACATAATGTAATGACTCTTTATGAAACAATATAACCCTTCATGAAACAACATGACTCTTCATGAAACAATATGACTTTTCATGAAACATTATAACGCTTCATGAACTAACATAATTACTTCTATAAATAATAAGTTTATTTATTCTAACAGTGCTGACTTTCCATTTGTATCAGGTTTAATCAAGGCCCCCAGCATAGATGCTATGCTAGGGAAATCGATATTAAAAAAAACGTCTATAAGTATCTTCCAGTCACCTGCATATTGATCCAATAATAGCTTTTATTATTATTATTATTATTATTATTATTATTATTATTATTATTATTATTATTATTATTATTATTATTATTATTATTTCTAACACACCCAGCACATGAATGTCCCTTGCACTTGAAAGCATGAGAAAAACAGGCTCACTATACCATGTGTTAAAATTTAATCAACCAATGAAAATGCTATTAATTAATTAATTAAATAATTAAAGTTTTTACTCTAATACCATGTCATGTAACCAATTGACCCAATAATAGTTTTTATTATTTTTATTTCTCACAAGATTAATATAATATGTAAAAGCTACTTAACGGCTGGGATTTTACCATGTTGTTGAGAGCTAGCCTCGAATTCAGCATGCAGTGCTTGAGTACTTTTGATCACAACAGGGACCATGTCTGACAACTTCAATTGCGCTCCTTCCCAATCGAACCTGAAATTAATTCATGTTTGTGTGTGTGTATATATATAGATGTTGAGTGTTTCTGATGAATCAATGAATTAAATTATAAATTGTGAGAGGTTTATGTAGCAACCCATACCCATTGGCAGGGGCAGTAATAAGTGAGGTGGAAAACACAAGTGTATGAACTGTGAAACAGGTAGCTTGAACCACATTGTCAACTGATCCCGAAGTCGAGATTAGTGAATTATTAGTCCTTCGATGCGCCATGAGTTTTAGAGCTGATTCAATCATTCCCAAGGTCTCCTTCATAACCTCATCAATTGATCTGACTAGTTTGATACTATAATGGACTCCTAGTAGTCGTTTCAGCAGTGCTATATTGGTGAAGACTTTATTATTATTCTTTCCAGCACAAGACTCCACAAATATGTGATATTCTACATAGTTGGCTGCAAAAGCAATTAGTGCAATAACCATTGTTGCATCCCAATCATATTTTGAGAGGTAGTTATTTCCCAGTATCTCCGCAATTGTATCTTGAAAATCTCTCAACGAGCAATTGCATGTTATCTACAATGATGAGATTTTATTAAATTAATAATGAAGTTTTTCTTTTTCAACAATAATATAAAGGTCATGAGTCATTTATGTCTTAAACAATCCTCCCGATCCAAGAACCATTTAACCCAAAACACTAGGTGATAGGAGATTTTGTTAAATTTATAATGGAGTTTTTCTTTCTCAATAATAATATAAATTAAGGTAATGAGTCATTTCATAACTTTTATTATTATTTCTGAGAGTGTTGCGCTTGGCTGCATAAATGCGTACATAAGTGGGGTTGAATCCATGTAATACGAAACAAATTTGGCATAGACCCAATCTACGCTGCTTAATAGAGATAGGAGTAAAAGATTGAGGATCAATTGTAATATTTTCCACATTGTACAATCCTTATAGGGTTAGAGTTCTCCTTGTATATATATCTCCTATTATCAATAAAAATCTCAGGTTGCCTTATTAAGTTTCCATGGTATCAGAGCCACAACCCTAACCCTAGAATGTCATTACCCCGAAATTTCCACCTCCTCCCTTCCATCGCCGCCGCCACCATCGTCCACCATGGCAACCATGAGTCTTAGCTCCGCCACCATCTAGCCCCCACCTATAACAGCCAATTCCCTTGTTGTTTCCACCGTCCAAAACACCTCACCATCATCCTTTGTCGCTACAACCTCTCCATCTCCAATTACTTATCCCAATCCCGCCACCTTCATCACCAACAAACTTAATTCATCCAACTTTGTTCTATGGAAGGCCCAATTCATTAACATGCTGCGAGGCTACCGGATGTGGCACCATATTGATGAAAATCAGTCCATACCACCGGAATTTCTTGATAGGGAAATTCGGAATCCCGCATTTGATATTTGGGAATAGCAAAATCAACAAGTATTAACCTGGATTTTTGCTTCGGTTGAATCAAGTTTATTACCCCAGATTATTGATGCCTCTACAGCTATTGAGGCGTGGAATAAACTCAACCGTGCCTACTCATCAGGGTCGAAGTCACAAATTCAGAACCTTTGTACCCAACTATAGACTCTTGTTCATGAAAAGGCTGAAACTATTACAGCATACACTCTTCGAGCGAAGGGGATTAAAGATCAATTGGCATCCTTGGGATACAAGGTACAAGAAGATGATTTTATTGACTCAATTTTAGGGGGCTTGGGTGAAGATTATCTCCTTTTTAATTTGACGCTTGAGACAAAGATGGAACCGATTCAGTTTTAGGATCTTCTTGGACTTCTTTTGACAGAAGAAAGAAAAATTGCACGGCTTGAACAACACAAGGCTGCTGCCGTTGCTGAGAACTTACCGCCTACAGCCATGGTGGCTACCCGAAGCTCGTCCCAACAGCAGCGTGGATGAGGACAGCATGGTCGTGGAAGGGGTGGACAGCGTGGATGTGGCAACAGCAGTGGGTACTCTTCAGATTACCGAAATCAGCAACAACAAAATTACAGGAACAATAATTATAATTCTCGGCAACAATTTAGAAATTTTGATCCCCAAACCATCACATGTCACAATTGCAGAGGTATTGGACACTATGCTGGGGATTGCTCCTCCCCAAAACTAATCCAATCCAACATCAATCGTCCATAATCCAACTATGCCGCCAGCACTGCTCCCTCTCAACCATGGGTTGTTGACTCCGGTGCCTCCCATCATATGACTTCAGAGTTGGGAAACCTGAACATTCACTCCGAATATCACGGAACCAAAGAAGTCACTATTGGTAATGGTTCTAAACTCTCCATCTCTAAAATCAGTCACTCTTCTTTCCAAATTGGTACTGAAATTTTTCAGCTTCGTGATATCTTGCATGTTCCACATTCTTCTCATAATTTATTGTCTGTTTATGCTTTAACTAACGCTAATCTTGTCTCCATGGAATTTTTTGCTGATTCTTTTGTTATTAAGGATTTGGAAACGGAGAAAATCCGATTCAAAGGCCAGAGTGACAACTGTCTCTGCTCATTATGTGCTGCTACAGTGGAAGCCAATCTGTCTACGGGTTCTAAATTCCTTCAGCCAATGTAGCTTCTTTAAATACTTGGCATGATCACCTAGGACATGCTAATTTTCCTTGTGTCAAACAATTATTGCGTTGGAATAAAATTGTTGTTTCTGATTCTAAACACTCTATTTGCAATTCTTGTGCTATTAATAAAAGCCATAAATTATGGTTTTCTTTATCCACGTCTGAGTCCAAAGCTCCGTTACATTTAATTTGTGCTCATGTTTGGGGGCCAGCACCTACTTTATTTGTGGATGGTTACTCTTATTATGTCTTATTTTTGGATCATTACAGTAAATATACTTGGATATATTTCTTGAAACACAAATATGATGTGTATTCTGTCTTCGTGCATTTTAAACTTCTTGTGGAGAAATACTTTAACACTCACATTAAGGCCTTTCAATCAGACGGGGGAGGGGAATTTATTGCCTTACAACCTTTTTCTGAACATGGTATCACCCACAAAATCTCTTGCCCATATACCCCTGAGCAAAATGGTAGTGCTGAATGGAAACACAAACATATTGTTGAACATGGTCTAGCTTTTTTACACCGTGCCAACCTTCCTATCAAATTTTGGACTTAAGCCTTTGAGACTGCCACATATTTAATTAATCGTATTCAAACGGCCTCAATTAATTTTTACACGCCCTACCAAAAACTCTTCGGTGTACCAGCTGATTACATGAACTTGAGAGTGTTTGGATGTCTGTGTTTTCCCTGGCTCTGCCCCTACAACAAAAATAAACTTGAACCCAGGTCTAAAGAGTGTATTTTTCTCGGTTATAGTAGACTCCACAAGGGGTTTAAATGCTTTGATCCCGTTACTTCTCGTCTGTTTATCTCACGCCATGTCTTGTTTGATGAACAGGTCTTCCCCTACTCAAAGTTATATGATGTTGGGCACTCACCATCAACTTCTCAATCGGAATCCCCTACCCTCACCATACATTTTCCCATCGTTCCTCCCCTACCCACTGACGCCACCACCTCCTCTCCAAAAGAACCAGCCCTACAAACTGAAACATTTCCACAACCCGAACCAATTCCCCAAACCAAACCAGCCCCACACACCGAACCAGCACCACATACCAAACCCGCCACCACCAACGAACTAGCCCCACATTTGCCCACACTTACCATTGACCTCTCATCCTATGGCCCTCTACCCTCTACTGTTGTGTCCACGACCTCTGCTTTTGTGATACCTACTTCCAGTGTTTCCTGTCCACCGAGACGCATGATCACGTGATCTCAAACTGGCTCTCTCAAAACTCGGGATCCCAAAGCACTTGTCAGCTCTCTACCTCGAGAGCTTACCACCTTTCAACAAGACTTCAAAGTTCCTGAATGGCGTCAGGCCATGAATGAAGAATACAATGCTCTTATTAATAATGGGACTTGGATACTTGTCGGTCCTGATAAACGTCACAATGTGGTTGGTTGTAAATGGGTCTACCGACTGAAAACCAAGGCTGATGGTCGTATTGATCGGTTCAAAGGTAGACTGGTAGCCAAGGGTTTACACCAGCGCCCAGGAGTTGATTATTTTGAAACATACAGTCCAGTGATTAAGCCTGCCACCATTCGGCTTCTCCTAGCACTTCTTGTCACCTCTAACTGGACTGTCATTCAGCTCGATGTCTCTAATAGGACTCTAGATGAAGATGTATACATGTCTCAACCACCTGGCTATGTTGATCCTCACAAGCCTGACTATGTCTGCAAATTAAGGAAGTCTCTCTATGGTCTTAAGCAAGCCCCTCGAATGTGGCACAAGCACTCACAGACGCCCTACATACCATTGGATTCTCGGGTTCCAAGTCAGAAACAAGCTTGTTCATCATTCATACTAGTAAACTATTTATGGCATGTCTTATTTATGTGGATGATATTATACTAATGGGATCTGATCACTCTTTCATCACCAGTCTTGTACGGCAATTACAGCAACAGTTTGCCATAAGAGATTTGGGTAAATTGTCGTATTTTTTAGGTGTAGAAGCATCATGGCACTCTAATGGGTTGTTTTTGCCACAGTCCAAGTATGTAACTGATCTTCTTGGAAAATGCAAAATGTTGGACAGCAAGGGCATCTCAACGCCGATGTGCCCTAAGACTCGCCTCATGTTGGGCGACGATGATCCTCACCCGGATCCAACCGAGTATCATTGTGTTCTTGGCAGTCTTTAGTATTTATGTCTTACTTGGCCTGACATTGCTTTCTCTGTCAACAAACTCTCCTAGTTCATGCACGCTCCCACCACTATTCATTGGCAGGCCGTCAAGTGGCTACTTCAGCATCTTAATCACACCCGTCATCACGGTATTTTTCTTCATAGCTCTTTTACCACTAACTTGCACGGGTTCACTGATGTTGACTGGGCAGGCAGCTTGGATGACCGAAAGTCCACCTCCGGTTACATCATATTTCTTGGCCGAAACCCTGTCTCTTGGAGCTCCAAAAAGCAAAATTCTGTTGCTCGCTCTTCCACTGAAGTTGAATATCGTACCTTGGCTACCGGTGCTTCTGAAATTGGATGGTTGCAGATTCTTCTCTAGGAAATTGGGTTCCGTCTGCCACACACTCCATAGCTCTGGTGTGACAACCTCTCTGCCACTTACCTATTTTCCACAACTGAAGCAAGCACATTGAAGTTAACTACTTTTTTGTTTGTGATAGGGTCTCCAAGAGACTCCTTACTGTTCGGTATGTACCCATTGTTGGGATTTGTCACTGGAAATCATCCGATTAAAGCGAAAGAAGGCGATGGTTTCCTCAAATCCGTGCCAAGGAGCAATTGAGATGGAAATTGAAAAAAATAAAATTTAATTAAAAGAGATAAATCACTTACCAGGAATATCTCTTTCAAGAGATGGATGCAGACTATAGGAATCAAACTATAAACCCTCCTCGTTCACATACATGAACGCCTTACGAACACCACCCGTGCTAGCATCGGAAAACACAAACTTTGGAGAGGAGGAAGGGGTAAATTTCAGCTAGCTAGTTTCTCAAGTGTATTGGCCGAAAATCCTAGGGTTCTTTTACCCTATCTTTGTGGGCTTCCTTGTTTTAATTCAGGCCAAAACCTATTTTAATTAGTCTAGCTTAAACTAATTTCAAGCCCAATTTTAATTTACCCATGTATTTAATATATTAGACCAAGTAACATATTCTTTACATTTAAATTAAAATTGGTTTGACCAATTAATTTAATCCATCAAATTTAAATTAGATCATGACAAATAAATTCACATGTAAACCTATACATATGAATATTTCCACCCAAGAAATAATCCCATAATTAATTCAATTAATTATGAAGAGCCAATTAAATATATTAATTTTATTATTATGATCAATCCAATTGATCTTTATAATATAATTAATATATATACCTCTCTCTCCAGAGTGTATACTTTAAGCATACATGTGATTCCTTAACTGAGTGTTCAGTAGCTCAATGTGTACGATCCTATGGGCCCATCTTTATGTTGGCAGTGGACCTGTGGCCCACAGACTGCAGTTGGGCTCTAGCAAGCCACTGCAGCCCCCAATCAAGATGGAGATGGCAGTTTAACTATAATCATAACCCTGTAGTTTGAACTTGTATATCCCATGTCATTGATATCGGTGTCCGACACAGAGGCATGGATTGATCACCCTCTTTTGTGTCCGGACATTAACTTGATCTCGAATGCACTGAAGCTCACAAACAAGTTCCAACTCATTTGGGTGTGGCCATGCTCTTATCAGTTACATTCATCAAGAGGTCGGTGATATCTTCCCAGTGGACTATTGAGTGACAAATCCCTTCTGCATATCCATAGCATTACCATGCTAAGTGACATACCTGAAAGTACCCATACTTAGCACCCTATTACAGGCCCTTTAGGCGTACCCCTAAGTATGCAACCTCACATGCAACACCATCACATGGTCAGGTCAAAGGATCCATACAAGTACAACACGAGAATCACTTGTGATACTATACCATGTGGATTTCTCGTTTAGTGGATCTATCTAGTACCATGCCCTTTTTACATGTACCTATTAACTTGGTTGACATCCCATGTCCAATGACCGGTGAGACACCGCCATACAACAAGGTTAATGATAGTCTCTTGTTCCAATCATTCCCATGAATGGAATAGACTACGGATCTATTTATGGTCATATCGTTTACCCTATCCATTGTCTTACTGCCAAGTGCATGACACTTGTCATCATGGATATGGATATGTCCATTAGATAATTCTTTTAATATATTGCATAAGATAAATATAGCAAATGAATTAATAACACAAATTAGTATAATACTTAAATCCAATAAATGTATAATACAAATACAAGGACCAATGCCTTGGGACTAGGGCATATCCAACAATCTCCCACTTACACTAGCTCCAACTTGGCATGGGCCTAATCCCTATAGATCTGGTATGAACCTCATGCTTGGGTTGGTCCAGTGCCTTGGTCAAAGGATCTGCAACATTATCCTCGGTGTCCACTCTGTGCAATGCAATGTCACCTCTCTCCGCGATCTCTCGTATGAAGTGAAACTTTCTGAGCATATGCTTTGTGTTCTTGTGTGACCAGGGCTCCTTAGCTTGTGCAACGGCCCCATTGTTGTCACAAAGATATCAACTGGGTCCTAGATAGTTGGCACTACTCCTAATTCAGTGATAAACTTCTTCATCCATACAGCTTCCTTAGCTGCATCACACGCCGCGATGTACTCAGCTTCTGTTGTAGAGTCCACGATGGTTGGCTTCTTTGAGCTCCTCCAGCTTACAGCGCCACCATTAAGCAAAAATACATACCCAGACTGCGACTGGTACTCATCCTGGTCAGTCTGGAAGCTTGCATCAGTGTACCCAGTAACTGATAGCACTTCTTGACCACCATACAGTAAGAAGCTATCCTTAGTCTGGTTAAGGTACTCAAGGATTGCCTTGACAGCCTTCCAGTGATCCTCCTAGGGATCCTGCTGGTACCAGCTTGTCATACTTAGTGCAAAGGCGACATCAGGTCCCGTACATAGCATGGAGTACATAATTGATCCTATAGCCGAAGCATATGGAACCAATTTGATGTTCTCCCTGTCCTCCCTTGTCTTAGGACAGTTCTTCTTACTGAGTTTCAGCCCATGGCCCATTGGCAAGAAACCTTTCTTAGCCCGGTCCATGCTGAACCTTTTCAGAACTTTGTCTATGTGTGAGGCCTAACTTAGGCCCAGAAGCCTATTTGATCTATCCCTATAGATCCTGATCCCTGGGATCATGTCAACTTCGCCTAAGTCCTTTATTGCAAAGCACTTACTCAGCCACTGCTTTACCCCTTGCAGTGTAGGTATGTTGCTTCTAATGAGAAGGATGTCATCTACATAAAGTACCAAAAATGTGACAATGCTCCCACTTGTCCTCTTATACACACAAGGCTTATCTTGATTCTGTATGAAGCCATATTCCTTATAGCCTCATTGAATCTAAGATTCCAACTTCGGGATGCTTGCTTTAGTCCATAAACGGACCTTTGAAGCTTTCATACCCTTCCCGGATACTCTGGATTGACAAAACCCTCAGGTTGTGTCATGTACACATCCTCGAGTAGCTTTCCATTAAGGAAAGCGGTTTTGACATCCATTTGCCAGACTTTATAGTCGTACCATGCGGCTATGGGTAGCAAGATCCTGATGGATTTGAGCATGGCTACTGGTGAAAAAGTCTCATCGTAGTCTATTCCATGGATTTGTCTGAAACCTTTCGCAACCAGATGCCCCTTGAAGGTATTGTCGGCTTTCAGCTTGTAGCACCACTTGCAACCTATTACCTTAGCACTCGGAGGTGGATCAACCAAGTTCCAAACCTAGTTATCTTACATAGATTGCATCTCTGCCTTTATGGCTTTACGCCAATTTGCAGACTGTGGGCTTGCCATAGCCTCCTGGTTGGTTTTGGGTTCTTCCTCATCCTAGATGAGAAGAGTTTGATCATTGGTGACGAGGGAACCATACCTCTCTGGTTCCCGACGATCCCTACCAAAGACCTTCTAGGTCCTTGTATGGCCTAGGTCGGTGCTTCCTCCTGTGGAAGCTCCACCTGGGCCTCTGAGTTATCCTGTTTAGGAGATTGTAGACCTTGAACTTCCCTGCGTTCAACATTGCTCCCACTATCTTTCTTGGAAAGGAACTCCTTTTCTAGAAAGACCCCCTTCCTTGCCACAAATACCTTGTTCTCAGCGGGGTTGTAGAAGTAATACCCTTTGGTTTCCCTAGGGTAGCCCACAAATAGGCATTTATTGATTTTGGGCTCCAGCTTGCCACTAGTCAATCTCTTGACATGTGCTTCGCATTCCCAAATCCTTAGAAAAGGCACATTGGGCTCCCTACCCGTCCATATCTGATATGGGGTCTTTTCCACTGCCTTAGTCGGAGTATTGTTTAAGATGAGAGCTGCTGTCTCGAGGGCGTGTCCCCAGAAACTAATTGGGAGAGAGGCTTGACTCATCATTGAGCGGACCATGTCCAACAGGGTCCTATTCCTCCTTTCGGACGCCCCATTCCATTGTGGTGTTCCGAGAGGAGTGAGCTGTGGAACTATTCCATGCTCTCTCAAGTATGAGTCAAACTCTAGGTTCATATACTCACCTCCTTGGTCCGACCGAAGGGTTTTGATATTTCTGCCCAGTTGGTTCTGTACCTCGTTCCTAAATTCCTTGAACCTATCAAGGGTCTCAGACTTGTGTTTCATCAGATAGACATAGCCATATCTGCTGAAATCATCCGTGAACGTGATGAAGTACATGTTTCCACCTCTGGTCGCTGCACTCATGGGTCCACATACATCTGAATGTATTAGGTCCAATAAGCCAGTGGCCCTTTCAGCCTTCTTGCTAAAAGGCACCTTAGTCACCTTGCCTCGTAAACATGATTCACATGTATCAATTGACTCCAAGTCAAATGACCCTAAGACTCCAGCTTTGTGAAGCCTCACTATGCGCTTCTCGTTTATGTGGCCAAGACGACAATGCCATAGGTAGACAAGATTAAGTTTGTTGGGCTTAACCCTTTTAGTGTTTATGTTATAGACATGATTGGTTTCATTTAAGTCCAGGATATATAGGCCATTATTTAATAGAGCATCTCTATAAAATAATCCCTCTCTAGATATAGAAATTCTACCTTTAGAAACTGTAAAATAAAATCCAGAAATATCCAACATTGACACCGAAATAATATTCCTCCATATAGCAGGTACAAAATAACAATGTTCTAAAATCAAAACCAATCCACTGGGCATCACAAGGTGATATTCGCCGATCTCTATGGCAGCAACCCTTTGCTCCATTTCCGACCTGCAAGTCCACCTCTCCCGACCCTAGTGACCTTCTGTTCTTAAGTCCCTGCACGTTGCAACAAATGTGAGAACCACATCCAGTATCCAATACCCAGGATGTTGAAACAATAAGGTTAATGTTATAACATAAATACCTGAAGAGGATGCACCTTGGCCCCTTCTCTGCTCTCCCATCAGCTTGGGACACAATCTCTTCCAATGGCCTGCCTGCCTACACCCAAAACAGACATCCTCAGGACCTGCCTTTTGCTGGGCCTTGGCCTTCTTAGCCTTGGCCTTCTTGGCCTTGGCCTTGGCCTTTTCCTTGGCCTTGCCCTTGGCAAGAGGAGGGTTCCCCTTGTTGACCAGCAGCACTAGTGGACTCTTCTTGATCGACTGTTCAGTAAGCTTGAGCATCCCATGCAGCTCACTAATAGTGCAGTTCATCCCTTGCATGTTGTAGTTCAGGATGAACTTATCGTAAGAATCCGGTAAGGATGCAAGGATTGTGTCCACCTCTAACTCCTGAGAGATAAGTGATCCGAGATGGGCCAATTTGTCCAAATAGCCCTTCATCTTGAGTACGTGTGCGCTCACAGATATCCAAGCCCCCATCTTATAAGAGTGGAATGCCTTGTTGGTCAGGTACCTTTCCTGATGGGCTTGCTCTTGAAACATCTCGTTAAGAGTTGTTATCATAGCAAAGGCTTGATGTTCCATAGACTGTTTTTGCAGTTCGGGGACCATACAGGCCAACATCAGGCATGTCACATCTCTATTATCCTTGACATGCACCTCGTATTCCTCCAGCTGGGCAGCCGGTGGATTACGTCCTTGAGGCGTAGCCGGTACAGGCCTCTTCAATACATACTCTTTAGACTCCTATCTTAGAACTATTCTTAAGTTCCTAGACCAGTCGAAAAAGTTAGGACCGAAATGCTTGTCCCTTTCAAGAATCGATCGCAGTGATAAAGAGTTGGTATTTGCCATTTAGAGTTTCTACAAAGAAAAACATTTAAAAGTGTTAATAAAGGACTTTACTTTGTTATTCCCATACATAATTAATAATGAATCAAGTTATTAATTAAACCAAGTTGTTGGGCTCATGGGCCGAGATCCATATTTCATTAAAATATAGCCAAACGAGGGCCTGGTACAACTATACCTTAACTATTTAGGTAGGAACACCATCCAATCCCAACCTAGGGACTCTCAGTTTGATGGGCTTGTTGGCACTTACCCATCTATGCTTAGGGCCAGGAGAATCCTACTACCCATGCTAAGTCAAAACCTCCATTCAAGTGTTAGAGTATCCCGTACCCTAACCCAATACAAAATGACAATACTCCAGTGTATCCTGTGAGGGCATGGTCTACAACTGGCCTATCCCCACTTCAATCTGGTTTTGAATGAGGGAAGCACTTTTAAGCGACTTAGTAATTTCATTTGGTTATTAGATTCATTTAATAACGGCTTGCATATATAAGGCGAGTGAAATTGCCGTTGGATCATACATTCATACATGCAAATAAATATAAAGCATAATTAAATAAATAAATAAAATGGACTGCTATGGGCCTATATTACATCCTAATATTATTCTAGTAAACCTATACTAGAAAACAATATCAGGTGGGCCTCCATCTTCTTCCTTATGGGCTTGCCCCTTCACTTGGGCTCACCACTCCATGGGCTTCTTCTTTTACAAATTTTATAATAATTGAATAAAATAAAATTACATTAAAAAAGAAAAACGACACGCAGGCCATATTTACCCAAAAAGAAAATACAAGCCATCTCGAATAAGGCCCAACAGCATCCTACCATACAAAATATTTAATCACACATATGCATCCAATACATACAATTCATAAGCATGTTACAATGCATGATTTAAGCCCATTTCAATTATGTCCAAGCCATTATTTTGAAATCGCCGATTTTGGCCCACCATGGTTCTAACCCTTAACGGGCTTTGGGCCTCTAGCCCAGGCAGTCCAACTGCTCCCACTGGAATTGGGAAACCACGGGTCCAATTCAGCCATCCTAGTAATTGTGCCAAAATTCCCCGAACCAATTTCAATTAACCATATTAATTTCCAAAATTAATATCACATGAATAAAATTAAATTTCATTCAAGAAACCACACGCATTTAAATTACACGAATTTAAACAAATGAATTTTAAAACCAATTAAAATTTCAAAACTGGGGCCCCCGCCAAATCCAAAACTACTAGGCCCAGCCCCCTGCGGCTAGGGCAACCTAGTTGCCTTAGCAGCAGCGGTGTAGCCGTCTAGCGGCTGCCCGCTGCTGCCGTACGGTAGCCACTGCCCAGCAGTGGCCACCCAAGGGCCACTGCCCAAGCAGCGGCTGCCGCCCAGTGGCAACTGCTGTCCAGCAGCGGCCACTGTTCCCGGGGTGTGGAGCTACCGGCGGCGTTAAACAGAAAAATTTAAATAAAAAAAATATCATGGCATCCAACAACAAGAAATTCACCAAGAATTCCCAAACATACAATTAAATTAAACAAACATAAACCTATATGCTTATTCAATTACAATTGCATAAAAATCAAATGGGAAAAATCTTAAACCCAAACCAAGAACCCCAATAAAAAAATTCCAATTTTAAAACATGGGATTCAACCAATTTTAGCAATTTCCACGGATCAAAAGCCCCCTCTGATACCACTGTTAGGATTTGTCACCGGAAATCATCCGATTAAAGCGGAAGAACGTGATGATTTCCTCAAATCCATGCCCAGGAGCAATTGAGATGGAAATTGAAAAAAATAAAATTTAATTAAAAGAGATAAATCTCTTACCAGGAATATCTCTTTCAAGAGATGGATGCAGACTACAGGAATCAAACTAGAAACCCTCCTCGTTCACGTACACGAACGCCTTACGAACACCACCCTTGCTAGCATCGGAAAACACAAACTTTGGAGAGGAGGAAGGGGTAAATTTCAGCTAGTTAGTTTCTCAAGTGTAGATTAAAGTGGAAGAACGCGATGATTTCCTCAAATCCGTGCCCAGGAGCATGTGAGATGGAAATTGAAAAAAATAATATTTAATTAAAAGAAATAAATCTCTTACTGGGAATATCTCTTTCAAGAGATGGATGCAGACTACAGGAATCAAACTAGAAACCCTCCTCGTTCACATACACGAATGCCTTACGAACATCACCCGTCCTAGCGTTGTAAAACACAAACTTTGGAGTGGAGGAAGGGGCAAATTTCGGCTAGCTAGTTTCTCAAGTTTATTGGTCGAAAATCCTAGGGTTCTTTTACCCTAGGTGGCCGAAATTCCCAAGGGAATTTTGGCCTAAGTTGGCTCCTTCATCTGTGTAGGCTTCCTTGTTTTAATTGAGGCCTAAATCTATTTTAATTAGTCTGGCTTAAACTAATTTCAAGCCTAATTTTAATTTACCCATGTATTTAATATATTACACCAAGTAACATATTCTTTACATTTAAATTAAAATCGGTTTGACCAATTAATTTAATTCATCAAATTAAAATTAGATCATCACAAATAAATTCACATGTAAACCTATACATATGAATATTTCCACCCAGGAAATAATCCCATAATTAATCCAATTAATTATGAAGAGCTAATTAAATATATTAATTTTATTATTATGATCAATCCAATTGATCTTTACAATATAATTAATATATATACCTCTCTCTCCAGAGTGTATACTCCAAGCATACATGTGATTCCTTAAGTGAGTGTTCAGTCGCTCAATGTGTACGATCCCGTGGGCCCATCTTTATGTTGGCAGTGGGCCTATGGCCCATAGACTATAGTTGGGCTCTAGCAAGCCACTGTAGCCCCCAATCAAGATGGAGATGGCAGTCTAACTGTAATCATAACCCTGTAGTTTGAACTTGTATATCCCATGTCATTGATATCGGTGTCCGACACAAAGGCATGGATTGATCACCCTTTTTTGTGTCCAGACATTAACTTGATCCCGAATTCACTGAAGCTCACAAACAAGTTCCAACTCGTTTGGGTGTGGCCACACTATTATCAGTTACATTCATCAAGAGGTCGGTGATATCTTCCCAGTGGACTACTGAGTGACAAATCCCTTCTGCATATCCATAGCATTACCATGCTCAGTGACATACCCGAAAGTACCCATACTTGGCACCCTATTATATGCCCTTTAGGCGTACCCCTAAGTATGCAACCTCATATGCAACATCATCATATGGTCAGGTCAAAGGATCCATACAAGTACTACACGAGAATCACTTGTGATACCATACCATGTGGATTTCTCGTTTAGTGGATATATCCAGTACCATACCCTTTTTTCATGTACCCGTTAACTTGGTTGACATCCCATGTCCAATGATCGGTAAGACACCACCATACAACCAGGTTAATGATAGTCTCTTGTTCCAATCATTCCCATGACTGGAACAAACTACGGATCTATTTATGGTCATATCGTTTACCCTATTCATGGTTTTACTGCCAAATGCATGACACTTGTCATCATGTATATGGATATGTCCATTCGATACTTCATTTAATATATTGCATAAGATAAATATAATAATTGAATTAATGCCTTTATTAATAACACAAATGAGTATAATACGTAACTCCAATAAATGTATAATACAAATACAAGGACCAATGCCTCGGGACTAGGGCGTATCCAACACCCACTTCAGATCAAATTGTTGATGTCCTCACCAAGCCACTACTCAAGGATCGGTTCATACTTCTTCGAGACAATTTGGGCCTTTGCTCTTTACCGGTCCAAATTGCGGGAGGGTGATAGAGATAACAGTAAAAGATTGAGGATCAATTGTAATCTTTTCCACGTTGTACAATCCTTATAGGGTTAGGGTTCTCCTTGTATATATATCTCCTATTATCAATACAAATCTCAGGTTGCCTCGTTAAGTTTTCACTGCTTATATACCACTTTTTAGACTTACTTAATTTTGATGATGTATCTCCAACAACCATGTGTTGAAATTTAATCAAAAATGAATTTATTAGAATTCTTACTCTCGACATCTATGTTTAAAAGACTCTGATACTATATCATGCAACTATTTAACACAAAACATTAAACTGATAAATAAGGTGCGTGCATGCATAAATGACCTTGCAGGAGAGTTTCCTCATTGCCTCAGCCATCGTGTCATCAAATTTTATCTGCCAAAACAAGTGTAATACATAAGTAAGCTGCATGTATATATTGAAATTTTTACTTTTTGGAATAATGAGCGTACACTTACGGAACTAGCATCGGTATTGTCACTGGGCAATATATTCTTGACAATAATAAACAATTTGTTGACATCAAATTGTTGGACCATAATCCAGCTTAGATTCCATTGCCTAGAATTAGCTATGAAAAACACAGAGAGAGATAGTAATCTTAATTCAAATATACTCTTCTTAATTCTGTTGTGGAATTCACTTCATTTTCCACCCGTTTATATAGCCATCACCACACAAGTAATCTGACTCCATCAGATACTTTTAATATTCAGCATGTGCTCTTAATTAGATCCATCATTTATGCTGTCCTATTGCATTTCTTAACTGTGTTTTATTCAATAGAAGATTACTACTTGTCCCTCGTGTAGAAAATGTCTTCACCAATTCTTTCTTTTTATTTTCTTTTCGAAAATATACAATTCTCTCGAAGAATTTCACTAATACAAAACATACACCGTGTTCCTGTTCAGAAATTTTGTTGTATATCCCTCACACCACATCACCTATGTGCTAAATCAGTAGAATGAAACCAACTCACTATTCAACCAATCAAAAAATAACAAGATGTAATTAAATTATTAATTATTATTTTTTTATTTAAATAAAATTCTAGATCCTAAAATAGAAATCTTATAGGCCAATTTATAAATCCCTAAAACATATTATATGTCATGATTTTATTGGTCTGACACACCGATGATGTGGTGTGTCATACGTAAAATAATTTTCTCGCATTCTTTATGCATGCGTGAATAAATAAGTAAGCAACCTTCACATCTATGAGAACATTAATTTTTAAGATTGACCATATCATGGAGGTATGTGATCCAAAAGTTTAAGCTGATAGGTACGACTCAATTATAGCTTTTATTATTAAGTCTGACACATTCTCACATTCGAATGCCTCTTAGACTTAAGGTGTGTCCAACACAGACCCACTCTACCATGTATTGAAATTTAATGCAGAATGAAGCTGCGGAATTTGAACCTTCAACCTCTAAGTCTAAGAGACTCTAATGTCATGTCATCAATGATGGAGACAAGGGAGGCAGAGGTGGTCATGATATTCCTTGACTTTGAAAATAAAAATTTCAATCCTTGAAAAGATTTACAAAACTATAATTTAATCCTTAAAGTTTATTACATAGATAGATATGGCCCCACTAAAAAGAAAGAAAAACAATAGAATAGTTTTATTCCAAAGTTAGAGAATTTCGTTTTTACCATTACATACATAACGCTATAGTAGAATTTTAGTCATTTTACCAGATTCAAGAAATTCTGTTTGTAAACTTTAATCAGTATTTACTTAAAAAATTGATTAATAATTGAGCTAGAATTTATATCATACATTAAAAATCGAACGAGAGTTTTTGCCATAGGGGTACGACATAGGTCCATTTTATACGAAAGAAGTAAGAATAATATTGAAATATCTCTAAAATTATAGAAATTTTGACAATTGAAGCTAATATTAAAGTGGGAATCAAATTAATATTACATGTCTATAAAAATTTTAATTTTGCCCCACAATAAAAAAATTTCTAACTCCATCATTACCTGTCATGAAACCATTTGACTTAAAAGTTTAATTATAAACCGATACATTAGTTACAATTGTAGTTTTTGTTGTGTAATGGACACAACTTAACAAAAAAAAAAAAAAAAGAGGGATGCTTTCATTTTACATACTTCTACTGCACTAGCAACTCATTTTTTTTTTATTTTTTTGTTTTTCATATTTCAAATATATAAATGGAAGAACACACTATAATTGGACTAATAATACAAAATTCGAAGTCTCTAAAATAATTAACTCATTAGAATCACTTAAACTTGATGAATTGTGTGGCATATGTCTTAATTAATTAAGTCTGATTTAAAAAAGATTAGTGGATGCTTTTCTATATATAGATCTACAATTTGACATTTTAAATTAAAAAATTTAAAGTTAGTCATATTGGAATCATAATTATCGTACTATAATATAATCTTCATCATTTCACGTCTTTCGAATTGAAGTGTTCAACTTGTAAATAATGTTAACTGCGAAGACTCCAAAGTCTACCACTACTTTACCATATACATATGAAGTAATATGATCAATTAATGGAAAAAAATATAAATTATTAAAAAGTTAACATGTTATTATAGTATTGTGACACATAATTAGTTTAAAATAGAAAAGAATTAAATTATTAAAAAGATAATTTATTATTATAGGTCACCAACGTGTTAAAATAAATTTTAAAATTACACAAGGCAATATATATTACTTATCCACACCCATCCACTTTACAAAAATTCATATTTATTTGCGTAAAAATATCAAATCTTTACAAATTTTTGTAATGTTATTAAATTTTTCATAAATTAATTAATTTTCATTTAATTATTAGTAAAAATAATTTAATCAAGTTTAAAATATATGTTGTATTTGAAAATAATTTAGTAGACTTTAAATTTATCATTAATCTAAACTACAACAATGAATTATACTCATGTCACCTAAATAAAATGAGTACAAATATATTTCAACAGTTTTTTATTCATTTTTTTGTGAAATTAAAGAATTGTTTATACAATATAATGTTACAAAAATTAAATATTACTTCACGTAAAATAGACCTAACATTACATGGATTTTGTAAAATTTAAAGATTTTACGTTAAACCTAATTTTCTAGTGTTTTTTAAACTATGTGAAATTTTTGAATAAACAATCTTCCCAAATGGTATGCAGTATGTTCAATGTAATAATATAGTATTACCATCATCCATATGACCTCATGATTTGGAACACAATGACATGTTATCCTTGACGTAAGGCAAGGTGTTTTCAAGAATATCAACTCATTCGATTTAATTCAATAGAATTTAAATATCTTTATAACGGTTACTTTTGATCGAATAATTAAATTCACATAAATTAATTGGATTGGATTTTTGTAATTTCACTGTTTTTCGAGACTTTTTTGTAATTTTTCAGTTTTTTTTTCCTCTTTCATTTTCCTTGATTAATAATATTTTCGGAATTCATTTCAAATTCCCTGCTTTTGTGAATTTTGCAAAATTCAATTGTAGAAGACTAATTTCCAGCATCGTGCGTAATCAACGGGTCTTAGTGTTTTGTTCAAAATTTCCGCTACATCAGTTGGTATCAGAGCCTAAACCCTAACCATCATCATTCCACCAAGGAGAGAGCGAAGAGTTGATGAAGTTGTGGGGCAGGAAGATATGAACCGGATAGAGCAGAGACTAAAACAACGCCTCGAAACCCTAATAGACTAGAGAATGGAGACTATTGTGGATCAATTGGCAGCTCAAATAGATGGGCTGTTCGCAGCTTGCATGAGGGCGAATCCTCGACAAAGGAGGAACCCTAACTTGGAGAATCTTCAGACTCAGAATCCGTTTGCTAAGTTGGCAGAGGAAGACAAGGATGATTCTGATGAAGGAGAATACCAACTGCGTAGACGTCCTGCACGTTGGAGGATAGGCGCTAGGAGACAGGTTTGAGAACGGAGATTCTTGAATTTCGAGGTACTCTTCAGCCCAAGGAGTTCCTTGCTTGGTTGGCGACTGTGGAGGAAGTACTCGAATTTAAGGGTGTGCTGGAGGATAAAAGGGTGCCACTAGTGGCCACTAGATTATGAGACAAAGCGATGGCATAGTGGATACAAGTTAAGTAGACTAAGCTGTGGATGGGAAAGGCAAGAATTGTCACCTGGGAGAAGATGAAGAAGCAGATGAGGGCCACCTTTTTACCCTTAAATTTTCAAACGATAATGTACCAGAGATTACAGAATATGAAGCAGGCAGTAGATCGGTTGATGATTACATAACCGAGTTTTGCCAATTGATCACTAGGAGTGGTATCCTAGAAACCGATGAATAGCTTGTGTTGAGATATATATTGGAGGATTGCGAGAACAGCTGTGTGAGGTAGTTAATGATTTTGATCCTATGAACATAACTGATGCACACCAACAAGCTTTAAGGCTCGAGAAGGGACAATAAAGAACTAGTTTCAGGTTTGCTGGAGGAAGTGGCAGTAGAAGGACCATTCAGATAGTGACCACAAAAATGGTCGAACCCCCGGCAATGGTAGCTAGTGTTCCAAGAAGAATCGGACAGGGTAGTAGCATCAAGTGCTTTACTTGTGGTGAAGTAAGTCACTGATAGGCTGATTGTAAGAAGGCTGGAAAGTGTGCCATGTTTGCTGAGACTGACAAAAACACCGATGCGGATTACGGAGTCTATGGTAACCCAGAATATGATGGAGAGGATGAAATCAATGAGGAACTAGTAGTTGGCAATCTAGGCACTGTTTTAGTGGTGCGGCATTCTTGTTTGACACCACGGGCTGCTGTCGAGGATCAGTGGCTGCGAAGTAATATTTTCCAGTCCACCTGCACCATTAAAAGAAAGGTGTGCATATTTGTGATAGATGGAGATGCTGTGAAAACATTGTGTCCATAAAAGCACTTTAAAAAATGGGATTGGCGATAGAAAAGCATCCGAAGCCATAAAAGTTGGCATGGCTGAAACAAGGCGGCGAAGTGACTATGTCAAAACGAGCAATAGTACCTTTTTTGATTGGGGCACAATACAAGGATGAAGTATTGTGTGATATAGTAGACATGGATGCTTGCCATCTGTTATTGGGGTGTCCATGGCAATTTGACCGGGATGTGACTCACCAAGGCAAATCAAACACTCATACTTTTGTGTTTAAAGGAGTGAAGACTGTTCTACTTCCAAAGAAGGAGGGAAAGAGCAGCAAGACTGCTGACAGTGTTATTTTGCTTACCTTATCCTAATTTGAAGGATAAGTGCAGGAGAATTAAGTGGTGTATGCCTTAGTTGGAAAGGTAACAGAGAAGGAAGTTGAAGTTCCTTAGCAGGTCATACCCCTCCTTAGTGAGTTCAAGGATCTGTTTCTAGAGGATTTACCTGTAGGGTCGCCCCTACTCCATGATTTTCAACATCAGATTGACCTTGAACCTAGGGTAGTCCTCCCAAATCACCCATATTACAGGATAAGTCTAGCGTAGCATGAGGAATTGAGGAGGCAGGTTGAGGAGCTATTGGAAAAGAGGTATATTAGAGAGAGTATGAGCCCAGTGTAGTCCCCTTATTCCTAAGAAGGATGGCTCATGGAAGATGTGTGTCGATAGTAGTGCCATGAATAAAATTACTATCAGGTATCGGTTTCCTATTCCTAGGTTGGATGACTTGCTAGATCAACTTAGTGGAATTTACTAAGTTAGATTTGAAGAGTGGATATTACCATATTCGGATTAGGCCGAGAGACGAGTGGAAAACTGCGTTTAAGACTAGGCAAGGATTATATGAGTGGATGGTCCTGCCCTTTGGTTTATCTAATGCCCTTAGTACTTTCATGTGAGTTATGAATCAGTTGTTGAGGCCTTTCATTGGCAAATTTATAGTTGTGTATTTTGATGATATTCTGGTCTATAGTGCAACTCAAGAGGAACATGTGCATTATTTAAGAGGGGTGCTATTAGTACTGCAAAGGGAAAGAATATTCACTGCCATTAAGAAGTGTGTGTTTATGTCATCAAGTGTCCTATTTTTAGGCTATATTGTGTCAGCAGAAGGGTTGCGGGAAGATGAGTCTAAAGTAGAGGTAGTTAAAACCTAGCCAAGGCTCAATACAATTACTGAAGTGAGGAGCTTTCATGGACTGGCCTTATTCTATAGATGTTTTATTCACCACTTTAGCATCATGTCCTCAATTACAGATTGTATGAAGCAGAATGGGAAGTTTGAGTGGTATAAATAGGTAGAAGAAGCTTTCCAGTCAATTAAGGAGCGTTTAGTTTCAGCTCCAATCCTAATTTCTAATTGCATTTTGATGCGTCGAAGTTGGGTATAGGGGCTGTATTAGGCCAGAACAGCAAACCCGTGGCATATTTTAGTGAGAAGTTGTCGGAAGCCAAGCTGCGTTATAGTGCTCATGATGTGGAATTTTATGCAGTGGTTAATGCATTAAGCATTGGCACCACTATTTGTTTCAAAGGGAGTTTGTTTTGTTTACGAATCATGAGGTGGTGCAACACCTGCACAATCAAGATAAAGTTTCTACTAAACATGATTGTTGGGTTGCATATCTCTAGTAGTTTACTTTTGTGGTCAACCACAAATCTAGAGTTTGCAATCGTGTTGTGGATGCTTTGAGTAGGCAAAAGGGTTTGTTAGTGCGCCTTGCAGTGGAGGTACCTTGATTTGCCTCTTTCTTTGATTTATGTGAGACTAACCCATATTTTGTTGCTGTTGTGCATAAGGTTCAAGCAGGTGAGCCAATAGATTTTCATTAGCAATATGGGTTTCTATTTAAAGGGAAGCTATGTATACCGCATTGTAGCCTACATTGAAAAATTGTTCAAGAGTCACATGGCAAGGGACATGTAGGGCATGACAGAACCTTGCAGTTGATCCAATCCAATTACTTTTTACCCATAATGCGGAAGGAGGTTGATAAGTTTGTACGCCGATGTAGGATTTGCCAGGTTTCTAAAGGGATCGCCACTAATGCGAGATTGTATCTACCCTTGCCATTTCCATCACAATCATGGGAGGAGATTAGTATGGATTTTGTGTTGGGATCGCCGCGTACTCAGCAAGGTAATGACTCCATTTTTGTAGTAGTTGATAGATTTTCAAAGATGGTACATTTCATTCCTTCTAAAAAGACAGTGGATGCTGTTAATGTTGCGTAGCTTTTCTTTCGAGAAATTTACAAGGATCATGGTCTGCCTCAGTCGATTCTTTCTAACAAAGATAACAGATTTCTCAGTCATTTCTGGTGAAGTTTATGGAGTTAGTGAATACTCAGCTTAATTTCAGTAGTGCCTATCTTCCCTAGACGGATGGCCAAACTGAAGTGGTCAATCGTTCTTTGGGAAATCTGTTGAGGTGCTTAGTTGGTGAGCATGTGAAGAGCTGGGATCAAAAGTTGTGTCAAGTTGAGTTTGCACATAACTTGGCTGTCAACCGGAGTACTGGATTCAGTCCTTTTGCAGTTGTGTACTATGTTGTTCCTTGGGGTCCTCTTGATCTTTTACCCTTACCTGACAAGACTCGAGTGCAAGGAAAAGTATATAATTTTGTAGCCGAGTTGCAATCAGTTCATCAAACTATCCATGCTAACCTAGAACGGGCTGCTTCCAAGTATAAACAAGCAGCTGATAAGAAGCGCTTCCATGTAGAGTTTGATGTTGGTGACTATGTGTGGGATGTTCTCACTAAGAAGCGCTTCCATGTAGAGTTTGATGTTGGTGACTATGTGTGGGATGTTCTCACTAAGGAACGGTTCTCTGTCAGAGACTATAGTAAGCTGTCTGCGAAGAATATTGGTCCTGTAGAAATCCTTGAGATGATTAATCCAAATGCTTATCGCTGAAAGCTGCCCAGCCATATCAGCATAATTGATGTCTTTAATGTCAAACATCTGATTCCTTACACTAGAGATTCTTCTGATGATGACAATTCGAGGGCGAATTCTTTTCAGCTAGGGGAGAATGATGCAATAGAAGAAAAGGCTTTGAAGTATTTGGAGAAGTGGCATAACCGTAAATAGTTTCAAGTTCGGCTTGTTAGTTTTCTGCATTCTCGGACCCTAATTTTATTGGAAACAAGCGAACGGTCAAAAATCACAGCTTGGCTGTGTGGTTCATCACTTTTTGGCTGAAAAAAGTCGTTTAGGGCCTCAAAATTGCGATTTACTATTTTTCAAGACCTTTTTGTAATTTTTCTACTTTTGTTTTCCTTCTTCGTTTTGGATTCTAATTAGGGTTTTTCTATTTAAGCTGTATTATTTCTTTTTGGGAGACAGTTTCCTTGATCAATAATATTTTCATAATTAATTCCAAATTCCCTGCTTTAGTGAATTTTGTGAAATTCAATTAGTAGAAGACTAATTTCCGGCATCGTATGTGATCAATGGATCTTAGTGTTTTGTTCAAAATTTCCACTGCAACGATAATCTAGCTTAGAATCTATTGCCTAGAATTAATTATGAAAAACACATAATGAGAGAGATAGTAATCTTAATAAAAATATAAACTTCTTAATTCTGTTGTGGAATTCACTTTATTTTCCACCCTTTATATAGCCATCACCACACAAGTAATCTGACTCCATTGGGGATATTATAAGTATTCAGCATGTGCTCTTAATTAGATCCATCGTTTATGTTGTTTACTGTCCTATTGCATTTCTTAACTGGTTTTATTCAATAGAAGATTCTACTTGTCTCTCATGTAGAAAATGTCTTCACCAATTCATTCTTTTTATTTTCTTTTTGAAAATATACAATTCTCTCGAAGAATTTCACTGATACATAACATACATAGTGTTCATGTTGATAAATTTTGTTGTATGCCCCGCACACCACGTCATCTATGTACTAAATCAGTAGAATGAAACCAACTCATTATTGAACCAATCAAACAATAACAAGATGTAATTAATTTGTTGATTATTATTTTTTTATTTAAATAAAATTCTAGATCCTTAAATATAAATCTTAGAGGCCAATTTATAAATCCTAAAACATATTATATATCATGATTTTATTGGTCCGGCACACAGATGACGTGGTGTGTCACACGTAAAATAAATTTTCTCGTATTCATTATGCATGCGTGAATAAATAATTAAGCAACCTTCATAATTATGAGAACATTAATTTTTAAGGTTGACCATATCATGGAAGTATGTGATCCAAAAGTTTAAGCTGACAGGTACGACTCATTTATAGCTTTTATTATTATGTTTGACACACTCCCGCATTCGAATGCCCCCTAGACTTAAAGTGTGTTCAACACAGACCCACTCTACCATGTATTGAAATTTAATCAAGAATGAAGCTGCAGAATTTGAACTGTCAACCAATAAGTCTAAGAGACTCTAATGCCATGTCATCAATGATGGAGACAAGGGAGGTAGAGGTGGTCATGACATTCCTTGACTTTGAAAATAAAAATTTCAATCCTTGAAAAGATTTACAAAACTATAATTTGATCCTTAAAGTTTATTATATAGATAGATATGGCCCCACTAAAAAGAAAGAAAAGCAATAGAATAGTTTTATTCCAAAGTTAGAGAATTTCATTTTTACCATTACATACATAACAGTCCAATATTATCGCTATAGTAGAATTTTAGTTATTTTACCATATTCAAGAAATTCTGTTTAAAAACTTTACTTAGTATTTACTTAAAAAATTGATTAATAATTGAGCTAGAATTTATATTATACATTGAAAATCAAACAAAATCAAACAAGAGTTTTTTCCATAGGGGTAAGACATAGGTCCATTTTATACGAAAAGAGTAAAAATAATATTGAAATATCTCTAAAATTATAAAAACTTTGACAATTGAAGCTAAAATTAAAGTGGAAATCAAATTAATATTACATGTATATAAAAATTTTAATTTGGCCCCGCAATAAAAAAATTTTCTAACTCCATCATTAACTGCCATAAAACCATTTGACTTAAAAGTTTAATTATAAACTGATAGATTAGATACACTTGTAGTTTTTATTGTGTAATGAAGTTTGATTAAGTTTAATTAAGTTTGATTTAAAAAAGATTAGTGGAAGAAGTTCTGTGATTGAGAGTAGCAGCACAATGCTCTATAAAGGAATCCTACACATTCAAGCCTATTAAAGAAGGGAAATTAGTGTTTTTACTCTATTTTAACTTTCTTTTCTCCCCATCATATTCCTTTACTTTTCTCTCTCCACTTTTATCATTTAAACTTACTTTCGTCATTTATCTCTCAATCCATTTATTTTTTCATTATATGACTTTATAAAGAGGTTGCTACTGAATATATTACTTATGAATTTTTGCATAGGGCACAATAATAGTTATGGTATGAGCTACCATAAGTACCTAATGATAATCCAAAAGCAAATCCTTTTGCGACAGCCCCAGTCTAGGAGGAAGACAAGCAGAATCAGAAAATGAAGATTGAAGGATTGTATTGACAATATTGGATACTTTAGAAAGAAGCATTGTGTACATCTATGATCAGCTTAATCAACAAATTGTTTTGCAACAAGAGTAAGCTATGCAAAATAGGAGGTTGATCATTTCATAGGAGCATTTAAAGTGCTTCATGGCACTTCTATCCACTCTTTGACTCGTGATTGAGGGAGCACTTCTTTCCTTTTTGTTTTACTTTTATGTACCAAAATTTATTGTCCGGTTTGGTTATTAACCACATAATAGCTGAAAGTTTTTTTATAAGAATGAAAATATTAAAAAAATATGTAATTTGATTTAACTTAAATATAATACAATGGAAAATAGTATTTTATTGGTAGTAAATGTAGTAATTAAGTAAATAACACTTCTACAAAAAAAAAGTAACACTTTAAAAAAGCAAAATAAATATTACATAAATACATAAATTTTTTTAGAATATTATTTTAATTTCGGTTCGGTTTTGGTTTAATAGAATTTTTGAATGCACCCTCGCGCATAACACCACACAGGAAAAATGAAAAAATTAAAAATTAGTTAGAGCTTATGTGATAATGTACTGGTATTTTAGACTTGGTATTGGATTATCATATTATTTTTTGACGCCAGATTTTGATAGATTAGGGCGAGATTGACTCCGTTGACACCAAATTTTGAATCTACAAATTTAAGAAAGATCATATCAGAGAGTAGAATGGTATGTAGTTGTATTTTATATGTTATTTTGATCTCTTGACATTTTACAAAGAGCATAAATTTTATCATCTGGAGAGAACAGAAGGTGTTTAATGGAAGTTAACTTGTTCTTCTTATACTCCATAAAATCAATACCATTGTAGTTAACCATTTGCCTAATATTGGTTGGGTCGGGGTCCATCTATGAGATAATAGGTTGTGACTTTCGTTAATAGAATATGGAGTACATATATACAAACCCTGGTTACAATAAAAGAATATGACAATAAGAGACTTCTAGTATACATAGGAATATAGAATACAAGGAACAATACAAGGAAATAGTGTTTATCTCTTACAACCCTCAAGTGGAGTTGGTGAAGGTACAATAGTGAATTTGTTACGTAACCTTGAAAACAATTGCTTAGAAAGACCTTAGTCAAAACATCTATAATTTGATCACTAGAACAAAGATAAGCAACACAAAGAGCTACCATACGAACAGAATCACAACCAAAATGGAAATCAACTTCTAAATATTTATTCTGATTATGAAAAAATGAAGGAGTACGAAGCCAAAAAAAGCAAGTTCACGAAAATGATTTGCAACCAATGAAGTTCTCAAATAGCCGAAGCTAGGGCATGATACTTAGCCTCTATAGAAAAGTAACCCATGATCCAAGAAACCAGGGAAGTCACCCACAAGCAAAATACCATCCGCATATATAAGGGAAAAAACCTCGACAGCCGAATTGGAGATAAAAAAATATAAAGACATGTCAAATTTTTAACCTATAAACCCGACCAAAGAAATGTTATAGTAATTAAAAATCGATGGCATTGTCTATAAGCTTGATTAAGGCCATAAAGAGATTTCTTCAGGTCGCACTAGGGGTGAGAAAAGTTCGATAGTATTGAATTACCGAACCGATACCAAATCGAAGAACGTATGGGTGACCCAATATGGCAATATTGAATATTCATGGAGGAGATTGACTAATGCGTATAAATGAATACTTGTCTTTATGATTAAATAGTGTGAAATACTTAAAACACTAAAAAAAGGAGCAATAATGGGTGTCTCAATACTAGATTAGGGGGCTTTAACACCATTATATATATATATATATATATATGTGAGAATAATATAACAAACTGTAATGGTATAACAATGAATAAAGCATAGGACCCTTAAGTTTTGCAACAAAAAAAAAAAAGTAGAAAGTGGTGGGGACAGGGTTATATGTAGTAAGAGTACAAAATTAAGGGGTAATTTAGATAAATTTATGCTCCAAACTATGATATATTTCTATAATATGCTCCAAAGTATTCTCTCTCCTCTTTTGTAATTTAAATGTTATTTTTTCATTTATTTCTCAACCGTTTACTTTTTCGACATTCCGTTTTAGCAAGTTCTTTTTGGTTCTTTTTTATCTTTGAAATGATATCCATATTTAAATTATTTTTTTGATTATAAAAAATGAATTAGAATTGTATCAGAAATGTATCAAAGATACATTTTTTTTATACATTTATGATATTTCTCTGACATATTTTGATACATTTCTGATACTTTATGTACCATGTTATGCATCTGATACAATTCTGATACATTTTTTTATACATTTATGATACTTTATGTACTGTGTTATGCATTAATTCCACATGTAGCAGCTTTTATTTATCCTTCATAACAATAAAAAATAAGTTCAGGTGATTCTTTACTACAGATAAAACATGTGGAACTAACACATAAAACACAATACTCAAAGTATCATAAATGTATCAAAAAGTATCAACAAACAGACATTGATACAATATACTTTATTTTGTATTTTTTTTTTATGTTTAGCTTTTATTTTAGCTTTCGTAAGAATAAAAAACACTAGTTTACTTTCTCACTACAGATAAAATCATTTATGACACAATTCTAATATATTTATGAAAATCCAAAAAAATACACACATGTGGATCTCGTTTTAAGGAGAAAAAAAGATGATAAAAATATTTTAAAATGGTGTGGTGAAAAAATTAATGGATTAAGATATAAATGACAAATTAAGGTTAAAAATATATAAGAAGACCGAGAATCGCACGGGGGAAAGAAAGTGAGTAAAAGGAAAATTTATAAACAAATGAACATATTTCAAGAATGACACCCCTATACACATGAAATAAAAGTTAAATTTGACATATTTTTGGCAATTTCCTAAAATCAAGTTGATGAGTGCAAAACTGAAGGCCCATTGGCCAATCTCATGAATATGAAAAAGGGGATTTTACAAAAATACTTATATTTTGGCAGCCTCTTTCCTTTTTACGTGAACAGGAAATTTTTGCCAAAATCCCTTTCAAACGTTTCAAAATTACTAAAATACATGATTATACTTTTTCCACATTTCTCTCTTATCTTTTCATAATTTTGATCTAATTTGGTATTTATATCTGAAACCGTTTATTTTTTTTCCATACGACTTTAGAATGTTTTTTTTATCTCTTTCAAAACAAGATGCATATGTACATGTTTTTTGCCGGCTTTTTTTTTTAACTAATGTATAACTAATTATACCTTTGTATCTTAAGGTATAACTAACGTATAATCACTGTAATAGTGTATCTTAAGGTATAACTAAGGTATAATCACTGTAATAGTGTATCTTAGGGTATAACTAAGGTATAATCATTGTAATAGTGTATCTTAAGGTATAGCTAAGGTATAATTACTGTAATAGTGTTATTATACATTACTTATACCTTCAATACCTTATTATACCTTACTTATATCTTTATATAGTTGTTATACCTTAGTTATACCTTAGTTATACCTTTGATACTCTTATTATACCTTCGTTATACTTACTGATACACTAATACATTGATTATACTTAGTTGTACCTTTTGATACACTGATTATACCTTAGTTATACCTTTTGATACACTGATTTTACCTTAGTTATACTTACTGATCCATTGATTCTCCCTTAGTTACCTTTTGATACACTGATTGTACCTTATGATACACTGATTATACCTTAGTTATACCTTTTGATACACTATTATACACTACTTATACATTGTTATACACTACTTCTACATTATAATGCTTAAACAATAAATAAATAAGATACAAACAATGTATCATAAGATATAATCAGTGTGTCAGAAGGTATATCAGAAGGTATAACTAAGGTATAATTAGTGTATTAGTGCATCAATAAGTATAACTAAGGTATAATAAGAGTATCAGAGGTACAACTAAAGTATAACTAAGGTATAATAGTTGTACAAAGGTATAAGTAAGGTATAATAGGAGTATCAAAGGTATAACTAAGGTATAATAACACGATTACAATGATTATACCTTCGTTATACCTTAAGATACACTATTATAGTGATTATACTTTCATTATATCTTAGTTATATCTTAAGATACACTATTATAAGTGATTATACCTTAAGATACATTTACCTTAAGATAGAAAAGTATAATGAGTTATACTATAGTGAAAACAAATATCGAAAAAAATATATACATATGTATCTTGTTTCGAAGAGAAAAAAAATAAAGAACTTTCTAAATTCGTATGACACAAAAAAATAAATAAACGGATTGAAAGATAAATGTAAAAATAGATTAAAATTATAAAAAGAGGAGAGAGAATTGTAGATGAAGTAGAATAACGTATTTGAGGAAATGTTAAAAGTTTGAAAGAGATTTTTGCAAGAGAAAATGTAGAAAAGATATGAATTAAGAAAAAAAGGCAAGAAAACTAATTTTGAAAAGGTAAAGTCCAAAAACAAAACCTAAAACAAAGGTATTTTTGACAATTTCCCTATGAAATATGTGACTGAAACTAACAGCTAATTAACTTAGTTAGGCCGATTTTTCAAATTTATACACAAACTACAACTTAATGTATGGGCTATCTACAAATGGCTTGATTTTCACATTTTGTTTTGGATATGATTTTTAAACCCAAATTACTAATAGGACATATTTGCATTTGCATTTTCACAGTTAATGTTAACATACTAACTGGCAGTCTCTACATTTGTTGAGATTCGTCATATGAGAAATCACGAGGTGTAGCAGAATTACACCAATTAAAATTTTCCTACAATCCACCTATCGTGTCCAGTTACCATTGATTGAAATAAAATCAATTTGAACCAAGAGAGATTAAACTCACCAGTTCTGTCTCTTCTAGAGATTGCTGCACAATCATTTCTTGAAACTACGATCTCCAAAGTCTGGAGCACGACCAACTATCGAGCAGGAACCAGCGCTAACCAAAGAGCGAAGGAATGGAAGAATAATTATTGGAATTTTTACCTGTTGGGGCTGCTCTTGGTGGCTGAAATTTCAAGCTATTAAATTAGGGTTAGGGTTGATTTTTTCCACTTCAGTGTGCCTTATATAGTCCTTCTATAATTAGGTTTCTATTTAGGGTAATTATACCCAACCCTATTAGGATTTGGATCACATAAATAAACCTTATACCAAAAGGTTTATACTATGTAATTTAATCCCATTTGGCTAATTTAATTACCCCTACATAAAATTAAATCAAACTTAAGAAAATTTATTACATGTATTTAATTTTCCTACTTAGGAAAATAATTTAATTAATTTTTTACTTCATGTAAGTCAATTAATGATAAATTAATTAATTATATTATGTAAACTTATTAATTAAATTAAATCAACCCATTGTTAATTAATTACCATGACATCGAATGTCAATTAATTAATTAACGCATTCCTTCCAATGTACATTACATGTACAATTTCTATAAGTTCTGGCTCGGTTGATCTATGTGTTGGGATTTTTCACCGGAAATCACCCGGTTAAATGCGGAAGAACGCGGTGATTTCCTTAAAACCGTGCCCAGTAGCAATTAATGTGGAAATAAAAAAACTTTAAATTGAAATAGAAGAGATTAGATTCTCACAGAGAATATCTCTTCTAGAGATGGCTGTAGAAACCAAAATAGATCCCTCCGCATTCACGTACAAGAACGGCTATCGAACACGACCCATGCTAGTGAGAGGATCAACCGGAAGAGATAGTTTGGTGGCTGAAATTTTCTACTCAAAAACTCATGTGTTGGCCGAATTCCACCCTAGGTTTTTAACCTAGGTGGCCGAAATTCATGCGAGCTTTTCTCCTCTTTAAGCCCACGTCCAATTTAATTCTTCTGGTCTAATTTAATTTCAAATTTAAATTCTATTTAACATGTATGCTAACATATTATACCATATAATACATTACATACATTTAAATTGAAATTATTTTGACCAATTAATTTAACCGAGGAATTAAATTAGACTTTCATGAAATCAAATATATGTAAACCTATACATGTAAAATATTTCCACCTAGGAAATAATCTCGTAAATTAATCAATTGAATTAATTTTGAGAAGGCCATTGCAAATATTAATTTTATTATTTTGATCAATCCAATTGATCCTTATAATATAATTAATATAATTCTTTCTCTCCGGTGTGTATACTCCAAGCATACAGGTGATCCCTTAAGTTCGAGTACAGACGTTCAATGTGTACGATCCTTTGGGCCCATATTTATGTTGGCAGTGGGCCTATGGCCCACAGACTATAGGCGGGCTCTAGCAAGCCATTGTAGCCCCCAATTAAGATGGAGATGGCAGTCCAGCTGTAATTATTACCCTGTAGTTTGAACTCATATATCCCTTGTCATTGATATCCGTGTCCAACACAGAGGCATGGATTGATCACCCTCTTTTGTCTCTGGACATTTGCTTGATCCCGAATGCATTAATGCTCACAAACAAGTTCCAACTTGTTTGGGTGTGGCCACACTCTTATCAGTCACATTCATCAAGAGGCCGATGATATCTTCTCAGTGGACTACTGAGTGATATTTCCCTTCTGCATATCCATAGTACTACCATGCTCAGTGACATACCCAAACGTACCCATACTTGGCACCCTTTTACAGGCCCTTTAGGCGTACACCAAAGTATGCCACTTCACATGCAGCACCATCATATGGTCAAGTCAAAGGATCCATACAAGTACTACATGAGAATCACTTGTGATACTTTACCATGTGGATTTCTTGTTTACTGGATAGATCCAGTAAACAAGAAATCCACATGGTAAAGTATCACAAGTGATTCTCTATCCAGTACCATGCCCTTTTTACATGTACCCATTAACTTGGTTGACATCCCATGTCCAATGACCGATAAAACACCGCCACACAACTAGGCTAATGATAGTCTCTAGTTCCATTCATTCCCATGACTGGAACAAACTACGTATCTCTTTATGGTCATATCATTTTCCCTATCCATGGTTTTACTGCCTAGTGCATGACACTTGTCAACATGGATATGGATATGTCTATTGGATACTCCATTTAAAACATAGCATAAGATATATAATAAATAGATTACTACCTTTATTTAAAGACACAAAATATGTATAATACATAAATCCAATGAATGTACAATACAAATACAAGGTCCAATGCCTCAGGACTAGGGCATATCCAACACTATGTGCATGATCCTATAGGTCTGTCTTTATGTTGGCAGTAGGCCTAAGGCCCACAGACTGTGAGTGGGTTCTAGCAAACCATTACAGCCCCCAATTAAGACAGAGATACAATAGCCTGTTGAAGACACTGACCCAGTAGTAATCTCACAGTGTCCTTTAGCAAATGATATCGATATGAATGAACGAGAGGCATGGTGTCTGTCATCCTCTTTTGGTTATCACCATACACTTATCAGTCCCACTCATCAAGTGGCTAGTGATATCATCTCGGTCTTACCTGAGTGGCAATTCCATCACTTCATTATCAATATCAATATGTTCACCGGTCCACCTAATTATACCCATATTTAGCATCCTTTTATAGACCTGTTAGGCATATGTCAAAGTGAACCGGATTCCATATTAATACTATAATGAAATCTAGTCTAAAGACAAAAGAAACTACTCAAAAAAGACCTATGAGGTGATAGCCATGTGGCTTTCTTGTGCAGATCGATCCAGTCCCATGTCAACGACATGTACCTATATTCATGATTGACTATACAATTACTATGGCTAGTTAAGAACTCCCATATAGTTATCGAATATACAAGTTTGTGGTTCTATTCATTCCCATGATTAGAACAGACCTAGGATAGGTTTTATGATTATCAATCAATGGATATTCTACTCATATTATAGCACAAGATATAAATAAAATAGATTAATTGCCTTTATTAATGTGACGCAAATAATTTATTCATAAAATGAGTCTTAATGTATAATACAAAATACAAGAATCTTAAGGGATTAGCGACAATATTCTTGGTGTTAACCCCCTGCAATGATATGTCACCTCTGTTCACGATCTCCTGAATGAGGTGAAACTTTCTGAGCAAATATGTGGATCTCTTGTGGGGCTCCTTAGCTTATACGATGGCCCTATTGTTTTCATAGAAAACATCAAATGGGTTTAGGATAGTAGGTACTACTCCTAGCTCAGTTATGAACTTCTTGATCGAAACGGCTTCCGTTGTAGCTTCGCATGCAGCTATGTTCTTAGCTTTCGTTGTAGAGTTAGCAATGGTGGCCTACTTTGAGGACCTCCAGCTAATGGCACTGCCATTTAGAAGACAAACATAACCAGACTGTGTCTGGTTTTCATCCTCATCGGTCTCAAAGCTTGCATCAGTGTAACCTGACACTACCAGCTCATCTTGACCTCCATACATTAAGAAGGAATCCTTAGTCTGGTTAGTCATTCTTAGTGAAAACGCAACATCAGGCCTAGAAGTTGATTGGATCTATCTATATAGATCCTAATCCCTAATACCGTTTTAGCTTCGTATAAGTCCTTCATTACGAAGCACTTAGTCAACCACTGCTTAACCCATTACAGTGTTGGTATGTGGCCTCCACTAAAAAGGATGTTGTCAACATAGAGCACTGGAAAGGTGAAAATGCTCTCACTAATCATCTTATACACATAGGGCTCATCAGAATTCTGTGTGATACTTCGGATACTTCGGATCAATAAAACTTGTAGGTTGTACCATGTACACATCCTTGACTAGCTTTCCATTAAGGAAAGTGGTCTTAACATTTATCTGCCATATCTCATAATTGTACAATACAGCTATGGCTAGCAGTATCTTACTGGATTAGAGCATGGCAATTGGTGAAAAGTTTCATCACAGTCAATTCCTTGAACTTGTCTGAATCCTTTTACCACCAATAGCCCCTTGAAGGTATTATCGGCTTTTAACTTGAAACATCACTTGCAACCTATAACCTTTGCACTCGGAAGTGGATCCATCAAGTTCCATACTTGGTTATCATGCATAGATTGCATCTCAGCCTCCATGGCTTTATACCATTGATCTGAGTGTGCGTTTCAACAGCCTTCTGATAGGTCTTGGGCTCTTCTTGGTCAACGACCATAAGGTCCCCATCATCAGTCATGAGAAAGCCGTACCTCTCCGATTGATGACGTGTCCTACTAGACCTTCTGAGGTCCCGTGTAACCGGTTCAGCTTCCTTAATTTCTTGAGTCATTGGTTCGGTTCCTAAAGCATCCTTAGCGGTAGCTATAGGATTTTGTGAGTCTTGAACTTCAAAAAGTTCAATAATAATCCCACTGACTCTCTTGGAAAGGAATTCCTTCTCCAAGAAGACTATATTCTTGGCTATGAAAACTTTGTTTTCTGTCACATCATAAAAGTAATAACCCTTAGTTTCCTTAGGCTAATCCACAAACTGGCACTTGACAGATTTGGACTCGAGCTTGTCACTTGTCAATTTCTTGACATGTGCACCAGAGCCCCAAATCTTCGAGAAGGAAACATTAGGCTTTCGGCCCTTCCATAGTTTATCTGGTGTACCCTTAACTGCCTTGCGTGGTTATTAAGTATGTAAGTAGCTATTTCTAAAGCATATCCCCAAAAGGAGACATGGATTGTAGCATGACTCACCATCGAGCAGAACATGTCTAGCAAGGTCCTATTCCTCCTTTCTGACACACCATTCCACTGGGGTGTACCAAGTGGAGTGAGTTAGGATACAATCCCACACTCTCCCAAGAATAATTCAAACTCGTGGCTCAAATATTTACCCCCTCAGTCAGACCAAAGGGCTTTTAGTTTCTTGCCAAGTTGGTTTTCTGCTTCGTTCTTAAAGTCCTTGAATCTCTGAAGAGTCTCAAACTTATGCTTCATCAGATACACGTAACCGTATCTGCTAAAGTCACTGTGAAGGTAACAAAGTATAGAAAACCTAGTCTAGCACTAGTGCTCATTGGCCCGTATACATTGGAATGTATCAGCTCCAATAGCTCTGAGGCCCTTTTAGTAGTCTTGCTAAAAGGTACCTTTGTCATCTTGCCTCTTAAACAAGACTCGCATGTGTCATAAGACTGAATGTCAAATGACCCTAGCTCTCTACTAGAGTGAAGCCTAGCTATGCACTTCTCGTTTATGTGGCCGAGTTGACAATGCCAGATGTATGTAGGATTAATTTCATTTTGTTTATTCCTTTTAGTATTTATGTCATAGATTGAACTTTCACACTGTAGATCAAGGATATATAAACCATTTTCAAGAAATGTTGTTCCGTAAATGATATTGCCACATTGCATAGAAATTCTACCATGTCCAATATTAAATACAAAACTAGAAATATCCAACAAAGAAGCAGAAATAATATTCCTACGCATCGCAGGTACAAAATAACAGTTTCTTAGTTCCAAAACAAGTCCACTAGGAATCTCTAAGAAATAATCTTCGATCTCCGTGGCCTGAACTCGAGTATCATTTTCGACCCAAAGATCCACTTCTCCGGATCATAGCAATCTCTTATTTCTTTGTCCCTGCACAGCTGAACAAATGTGAGAACCACATCCAATGTCTAAAACCAAGATGTAGAAATAGCCAGATTAATCTTAACAATATAAACACCTGAAGCAGCAGACTTGCTCTTCAGTTGCTCCTTTAGCTTTGGACATGAGCTCTTCCAGTGCCCCTTCTCATGACACTTATGGCAGGCATCATCAGGAGAAGCAACCCTTACTTTAGGGTAGGCTGCCACCTTCTTGCCCTTAGCCTTGGCTTTAGATTTGGCCTTACCGTTATTAATGGGTGTGTTGCCCTTGTTCACTAGTAGTACTTCAGGAGTCTTCTTAAGAGACTGTTTAGTAAGCTTGAGCATGCCATGCAGCTCAATAGTCGATTTATCAAGACCCTGCATGTGGTAGTACATGATAAATTGGTTGTAACACTCAGGAAGTGACCCGAGAATAATGTCTTCTACCAAGACCTGTGGAACTGGTGACCCAAGGCAGGCAAGTGTATCAATATATCCTTTCAAATTTAGCATATAAGTACTAACAGAAGTCCTGGATGCCATTGCAGCAGTGCAAAGTGCCTTAGTAGTCTGGTATCGTTTTTGATGAGCCTGATCTTGGAACATCTTTTTAACCTGATCCATCATCTCATAAGTATGCTGCTCCATGAACTGCTTCTGAAGATCAGAAGCCATGGTACCTAACATAAGGCATGAGACATCTCGGTCGTCCCTTATGTGATGGTCGTACTGCTCTACCATCGCTGTGGTAATGCCTCAAACTCCGAGAGGGCCATCTGGTATAGGAGAATTTAGTACATACTCCTTGGATTCTTGTCTGAGACCTATTTGCAAGTTCATAGCCCTATCCAGGAAGTTAGTCGCTGAAAGCTTCTCCTTCTCCAGGAGTGAGCTAAGTGAGACTGAATTGTTGTTTGTTGCAGCCATTTTAAATTGCTTTTGTGAGAGGGGATTATCTACATGGAAGAAATCATTTCTTGAGTTATAAATAAAGGACTTTAAGCCAATTCAAATTAACAATCCAATTTTAATTTCTTCGTTGGTGATGTTAATTGGCTGACTTGACCAAAATCAACTCCTCAGTAATTGGCAAAACTAGGGCTTGCTAACCGATCATTGATTCGTTTGGTAGGACAACCTATCAAATCCCTTCACGAAGGACTCTTGGTTTGATGGGCTTATTGACACTTTACTCATTCATGCTTAGGGCCTGCTCTGAGCTAATGCTATAGCAGTGCTACAATAGCAGCAGGCTGCAGTAGTGCTGCTGAGAACCGTAGTGTGCCTTATATAGTCCTTCTATAATTAGGCTTTTATTTAGGTTAATTAAACCCAAACCTATTAGGATTTGGATTACATAAATAAACCTTATACCCAAAGGTTTATACTATGTAATTTAATCCCATTTGCTAATTTAATTACCCATAAATAAAATTAAATCACACTTAAGAAAATACATTACATGTATTTAATTTTCCTACTTAGGAAAATAATTTAATTAATTGTTTACTTTATGTAATTCAATTAATTGATAATTAATAAATTATATTATGTAAACTTATTAATTAAGTTAAATCAACCTATTGTCAATTAATTACCTTGACACCGAATGTCAACTAATTAATTAATGCATTCCTTCTAATGTACATTACATGTACAATTTCTATAAGTTCCGGCTCAATTGATCTATGTGAACGATCTTATGGGTCTATCTTTATGTTGGTAGTAGGTCTACGGCCCACAGACTGTAAGTGGATTCTAACAAACCGTTATTGCTCCCAATTAGGACAGAGATACATTAGTCTATTGAAGACACTGACCCAGTAGTAATATGACACTATCCTTTGCCAAATGATATCGATATGAATGAACAAGAGGCATGGTGTTCATCATCCTCTTCTACTGTTTATTATATTTCTTGATCTTGAGTTGACTGATTTATCAAATAAGCAACCAACTTATTTGGGTATGGCCATACACTTCTCAGTCCCACTCATCAAGTGGCTAGGATATCATCTCGGTATTACCCGAGTGGCAATTCCATCACTTCATTATCAATATCAATATGTTCACCGGTCCACCCAATCATACCAATATTTAGCACCCTGTTACAGACCTGCTAGGCGTATGTCAAAGTGAACCGGATTCTATATTGATACTATAATGAAATCTGGTCTAAGGACAAAAGAAACATACCGAAGAAAGACCTATGATGCGACAACCATGTGGCTTTCTTTTGCTGATCGATCAAGTCCCATGTCAATGACATGTATCTATATTCATGACTGACTATACAAGTACTATGGCTAGTTAAGAACTGCCATACAGTCATCAAATATACAAGTTTATGGTTTTATTCGTTCCCAGGATTGGAACAGACCTAGCATAGGTTTTATGATTATCAATCAATCGATACTCTACTCATATTATAACACAAGATATAAATGAAATAAATTAGTTACCTTTATTAATGCGACACAAATAATGTATTCATACAATGAGTCTTAATGTATAATATAAAATACAAGAATGCAATGCCCTAAGAACTAGTGCACACCAACAACATTTGTTCTGATTTGGTTATTTGGGTGGTTTCGAATTTAAGTTACTCATTCAATCCTGTTGATCCCATAGGGTGAATCCCAAGAGGGGGGTGAATTGGGTCTCTTTAAAAATTCTTGATTTCTAATTTTTTTCAAGTATTGATAATAGGCAAATTACAATTCAATATTAATAAAAAACTTTAAGACATAATTATTTGTTGAATAATTGACTTGTCAATTTCTTTTCAAAAGCACAATCTAATAAGTCACAATTATCAACAGAGCAATTTGCTGAGAAGGATATTGAAATATAAGATCACAACGTTATCAACAGCACAATAATAGATATTGTCAATAGCACAAGTTCAATTTTCAAGAGTTATCAATAGATCAATAGACGAAGTAATTCAATGTTGGATCTGACTAGAAGTATTAATCAATACTCTCTCTAGTCAATCTTCCAACACTAACTTTTCAACACAATCAAGCAAAATAGTTTATGAACAATATTCAAAAGCACAAGTCAAATATTAAAAGCAGTGAGTAAAGAGTTTAGAGTTTAGAAGATCAAATACAACAGATTTATAGAGGTTCACCCTCCTACCTACTTCTCTCCCCAAGGTACACTGCTTTGAGAATTTTCAATCCACTATGAATTCCTTTCAATGAGTAGAATTCAACACTCCTTATAACGTAATGTTATCTCTTACTTGCTAAGTACCCTCCATACAAGTTTATATACATATTAGGCCTTGCTACTTTTCCCAAGTAGCTCATAACACACTAATTTTAGAATGGGAGATGTTTTTACACTTTGAAGAAAGATTACAAAAATATCGAGCTAACTTTTCTCTTAAGTCACTTTCTTCTTAATTGCTTCATCACTTCTTCAATGGGCACCAAGCTTCAATTTATAAGGAGGATGAGAAATATGAACGTTGCAGAAGACATCTAGCCATTAAAAGATGAGATCTGGTTGTTAGAAATGAATTCTAGAAGTTAGATTCATTCTTCAAAATTCCCATTTTAGTCAGTGGCCATTGAGACAGATTTGGCTACTATCAGAAGTCCTTTGAGTTGTTTGGTATTGATAATATAAGACATCAAGTAGGACGTTGACTGATAAGTGCTAAAAAGGCACTTATATATGATACAATTTATAAGGAATTTACGTTGTTTCTATTTATTATATATTAGATTTCACATTGGTATTTCTTGTTTTTGATGATTTACAGTTTTAAAGACTAAGTATGCAAATATATGAAATTTAGCCATAAAAGGAAGCAAAAAACGAAGAAAATGAAAGGAAAAAGAGAGTTCACAAGCGCAACACTTATCACGGTCGTGACCTAGCCTATGGGTAGACTTTGATTTTAGCGTTTTGCAAAGAACCCCGTGTGAATCACGAGCGTGACATTCTGTCACGATCGTGACATGCACTCAGTAGTAGTTATCTAATCTTATCCATCCAGAACTTCAACCACCACTATGGAAAGACACAACTCTTAATGAAAAGACACAACCCTTCATGAAAAGACATAATTCTTCATGAAAAGACACAACCCTTCATGAAAAGGCATAACACTTCATGAAAAGACATAACCCTTCATGTAAATACACAACTCTTCATGAAAGGACATAACTTTCTAAGAAGAACCAATAGTATTCAAGAGACACAACCATTCAATGAACCAACACAACTTTACAAAGAGACACAACCATTCATTAAATCAACACAATCTTTCACAAAGAGACACAATGTTTCCCGTGTGACAGATGGGAATAATATCGCTTCTTAAGTCTATTCTTATGCTTTTCCTTTATGAGAGCGTCATACTTGCATTTGTATTGAATATTTACGAGATCAATATCGATAAGTTTTCTTATATCTTACTCTTCATTGCATGACTAACACCAAGTATGCTTTGATTTCTTGTTTTACATTGCATGACTAAAGCCAAGTATGTATTGTGATTCATAATAAGATATAGAGAAGTTTGTATTTTACTTTGTCTTGGTTAGTTACTAGTTTCCCTTTCTTAAGAGCTTCTTCATCGTTACACGGAATACCAATAATATACCAAAAATGGTAAAAGCCTTTTCAATCTATGCTGATAATTTCCTTAAGATACGTGCACAAGTTCCTTTTGAGTTTTGCCACAACTTTGAGATTTGTGAATCCTTGAAATTGATTATGTTTTTCTAATAATGGTAAAAAAACTTTTACTCTTTTTAAACTTAAAAATATTTATGGAACAAGTCATGATGATACTAAATACATCTTTTTTATGCATATCCATCTTATTATCTTGTCATGCATCACATGTATTATTTTTTTATCTATATAATTTTTCATTATTTTTATCATCTTGAAAACCATCATTAATGGGCTTCAACAATCTCTCCCATTTTGATGATGACAAAAATTTTCTTCAACAAAGACTATTAACTCACCCATACAACATGCATAATCCCCCACACAACATGCGTAATCCCCCACACAAAGATAGTTCAGTAAAGAATATCATGCAAGCGATATTCATCCATAAACCATCAACCGTTAAAATTAAGCCCATTGGAAGGTAGCAACTTGAAAGATTTTCTTGTACCAAGAAGCTAATTTATTTGGGAATAATAAATGTTCTTCTCTTTTTGTGTTTCTTTCCATGTCCCACAACCTATGCGTCTGTGTATTCTCTACACATTTTCGGTTCTCTTCTTCAACATGGCAAAGAAATATAGACTTGTTGTTGTAGTTGTATCTTCGAACATCTCCCTCCATCATAGGTATCACAATCGATAATGGTGAAATCACAAGGAAGTGCTAAACCTTTCACTTTCCTGAGCAAATAATCAATGAGTATCTCACTACTTGTTGGTTCAAATCTAAAACCCTATTGGCAAAACACCATTCATGACCTTTTCCATTGACCCTTTCTCTTTTTTCTTTCTTTTATTCCTTTCGGTGGGTAAATTGTATCAAAATAAGGTTTGTGAAAAACACAGTGTAATATATATTACAGGGTGTTTGGCCTCTCTTATTTTATATATATATATATAGGTTTGGTTAAATTTAATTATGCCATTTTTTAATTATTTCCAGTATTATATTTATCCACCTGTGCTAATTAACATATTTGTCCCTGGTATATACATATCTCTTCAAATTAAATTTGTACATTTTGGATCATTAATTTCAAAAATTACAATTTGCCTTTTGTTAATTATAGTCCTCCATTTTCATCCATCATTGTTATTGTTTGAGATGATCAAACATCTATATATTAAGTAAAAGAAAGTTTAAGGTTTTTTTTTCTCACTCCTACATGGCATCTCCCTATTCTACCATTCCTATTTATCTCTTCTCCTATTTTTTTCCTCATTTTTCCCCTTTTTTTTCTCAAATTTGGGTTCTTCACAAATTGGTAACTCCTTAAACATTAATATACCATATTTATTATATTATAAAAAAAAAATCTTAAATGAAAAGAAGGTTTAAAATATTAATAAATTTAACTGTTACAACTTTTATGCCTTTAATAATATTTATAACAATTAATTAATATCTCGGACATTTCAAGAATTAGTAAAAAAAAAATTTTAATTCAAAATTATTGAAACCAAAATACTTAATGTCTCACTTTACGTTCTACATTCTTTGAATGTGTGTTTTTAAACTTTTAACCATTCAAAACCAACCCAACCCATATTTTGATAAAATAATGATAATCAAGGACTATGTAGTAGTTGAAAGTTGATGAAAAACAGTAAATCAATCATTCCATGTTAAATTGTTTCCTTGAAATGTTCAATTGATTTATTTTATTTCATATATTGCTACATTTTTTGTGACAAGTTGATACTTTGCTTGGTCAAATTGCAGATAAGGGATATGTGGAAAATTGGGTTTTTTGTTCAATCGAAGATGAGAATAGACAGTTGAAGAGAGCTATGTGCTGCAAAAAAGAGAGAGAAATGCTATTTGAGAATAAAGAGATTAATAAATAATTTCATGTAGGAGTTGGAGATTTTGAAAGAAATAAAGTTGGGGATGAAGATGGTGAGATGTTGAAGATAAGGGCAAAAGTGGGAGTAAAAAGATTGAAATAGTGACATCATCAAGTTTTACCGGTTCCACAAGAAGTCAAAAGTATTTTTCATGTTTAAAGGTAATTTTTATCATTATATTAGTAAAGTGCTAAGTTATTGTACTTTTATGTCAAGTTTTGAAGTGTATCTATCATTATGTTAGTAAAGACAAAGTTCATATACAATTAATGATTTTAAGCCCTCTAATTTGCCATGTGTGCTTGGGTAAATTTTAGTTGAACACTTATTATAATCAATAAAAGACCAAAATTTTTAACAATTTTATTTTGTTAAATGTAACATTAATTTTGAGCAGTTGGTATTCAAGATGAAGATTCTCAAATCCATATTGCCATAATGATATGATCAAAAGGCCATATGATCCATTCACAGTTGGAGCAATTGGTTATCTTGGTGAAAATCTCTTGGCTTTAAGAAAGTGATTTAAGACATTCCAATTGTTGGTGGTTCTCAGTTTTCCAGTCGTAAGTTTTCTACTTCTAAATGTTGTACATATAATTAATGTTGCTCATACTCCAGATAATCAAGTCGGAGAGTTTAATTGATTCGCTCTGTGATAGTATCCTTATTGTTAAGGCTTTATCAATTAAAAGAAGCTCTTTAGTGGATAGGGACTGAGGTCTTCACATTGAATCATTGAGATTGATGGTATGCTCATCGGTGAAATTGTTTCCAAATAATTTTGTATCTTAAATGGTTCTATTATACGAGATCGTAACACGGATTAAATTGATTCTTAATATAAGCGAAGTATTTTGTATTATACAAGTTTAACTCCATATATGTGCTCACTTTAGAAGTTAAGACCCATGAAGTTTCTTCAATTGTTAGACATGGTCAAATAAGAAGGAAAAGCTAACGTTTGATTTTTTTTTTCTTATCTAAATGTAAGTATTTACCTTTTCCAATAAACTAAACGATGATAAATGTGAATACTGCTATGCTGTAAATTTAAAATAAAAATGTGTTAGTTGGTATCAATTTAATTCATGGAACAAGGTCGATGATAAGATATGAAGCTTAATGCATTTTGGGTCTCTCTAACTTGTACTATGTTGGGATTCGTCACGGAAAACCGACCGATAAAAGTGGAAATACGCTCGATTTCCTCAAATCCGGTCCCAGGAGCTTAAGATGTGGAAATCAAAAACTTAAAGCATAAAGGAGAGAGTTTAGAAACTTACCATAAAGTCTCTAAAAGAGACGGATGTGGACTGTAGGAATCAAAGCAGACTCCCTCCAACTTCACATACACGAACGGCTCTCGGACTGAAACCCGTGCTAGCGACTCGGACGATTTCAAAGAAGAGGAAGAGAAGGGCGGCACACATGAAGAATTATGGCTATCCAATATTTCTTTCCAAAAAAAATAAACCAATTTCTCTCAAGTGGGCACCAATTTCTTTCCAAAAGAAATTAATGCAAAAGTGGGCAAACTTCTCTCTTCCAAAGAAAGCTATATTTTCGGCCAAAAGATGGTGGAAGAAAAGTGATGCATTAATTATTTCTTTCTTCTTACCAAAAGAAAGAATTAAAGATAAGATTGAAAACGAAGGCAAAGTCCAACTTTCCCATTTTCAAACTTATGACTCACACCATGAGTCATCACTTTTTAATTATCATTTTTTTTTGTCAAAAAATGACTCATCCTTTATCATAAAGATTCGGCCAATAAGAAGTCAATGGATGGTGGGATATTTTCATCTCATTCTTATCATAAGAATGAAGAAAAATATCCAAGGTGTAAAGTCCAACTTATGTACCTAAGTCTTCCATGACTCACCATTCACATCATCTTCTTTTATCCCAAGATGACTCACCATTCTTATCAAGAATGAGTCATCATTCTTGCCCAAAATGCATGAGAATTTCGGCCAACATACAAAAAATGGTGATCTCAGATTCATCATTTCCTTACCATAAGGAAAAGAAAGATGCAAGGTAGCATAGTCCAACTTTGCTACATCATATGTCATACCAATGACTCACCATTCTTTAATTGGTCCATAAGAATATGTCATCATCATTTTTGTCCATAAAATGACTCACCATTTTTACCAAATCCATGCAAGATTTCGGCCAACATATCCCACTCAATGTAGACTTTATTCCTTTAAAGTCCAAACCTAATTTTAATCCCATTGATTTAATTAATTTCAAATGCAACTTTAATTTAACATGTATGTATATATATTATACCATATAATAGATTACATACATTTAAATTAAAATTCATTTGACCTATTAATGTAATCAATGGATTAAATTAGACACAGATAAAATGAGATACATGTAAAAATATTTCCACCTATGAAATAATCTCATAAATTAATTCATTGAAGTAATTAAGAGAATGCCGAAATAAATATTAATTATATTATTTTGAAATGCCGAAATAAATATTAGTTATATTATTTTGATCAATCCAATTGATCTATTTAATATAATTAATAAACATCTCTCTCTTTCAAATGTGTATACTCCAAGTACATACTAAATCTGACTAGTTAAAGTCCAAACGTTCAATGTGTACGATCCAATGGGCCCGTCTTTATGTTGGCAGTGGGCCAAGGCCCACAGACTACAGGTGGGCTCTAGCAAGCCACTGCAACCCCCAATTAAGACGGAGATAGTAGTCAAGCTGTCACCGTAACCCTGTAGCTTGAACTTGTACATCCCATGTCACTAATATCGGTGTCCAACACAGAGGCATGATTGATCACCCTCTATATGTGTCTGGACATTTACTTGATCCCGAATGAACTGATGCTCACAAACAAGATCCAATCTTGTTTGGGTGTGGCCACACTCTTATCAGTAACATTCATCAAGAGGCCGGTGATATCGTCTCATAAATTATTGAGTGACATTCCCTTCTGCATATCCATAACACTGCCATGCTCACTGACACACTCGAACATACCCATACTTGGCACCCTTTTACAGGCCCGTTAGGCGTACACCAAAGTGCGCTACTTCACATGCAGCACCATCATATGGTCCGATCAAAGGACTTATACAAGTACTACACGAGAATCATATGTGATACTATACAATGTAGATTCCCGTTCAGTGGATCGATCCAGTACCATGCCCTTTTTGTATGTACCTATTAACCTGGTTGACATCCCATGTTCTATGACCGGTAAGAGACCGTCATACTACCAGGCTAATGATAGTCTTTAGTTCCATTCATTCCCATGATTGGAACAGACTACGGATGATTTTATGGCCATATCGTTTTCCCTATCCATAGTCATACTGCCAAGTGCATAACACTTAACAACATGGATATGGATATGTCCATTGGATACTCTATTTAAAATATAGCACAAGACATATAATAAATAGATTAATACCTTTATCTCTTGACACAAATTGTATAATACATAAAGTTCATATTAATGTTCAAATGTATCATACAAACACAAGGACCAATACCTCGGAACTAGGGCGTTTCCAACATACTAAAAAACCACCTAAGATATGCAGATCAAGTTAACACAAAAGAAAAGACTAAAAGGATAATTATGCAGTAGGAAGAAGAAACACAAGGAAGCATGAAGCCTTTTGAATTTTATTAAACCATTTTCTTGGAAGCACACGCAACTGGTTTTATAATGCACAAAATTGAAGAAAGAAGCACACATAAACTAGTTTGTCTGTGACTAGACTCAACTGCCCATACAATGCCGCTGGTCAATATATCGTCTAGTCTTAGACCTTATTCCCACACAAACAATATGATTCTAAGAAATCCTAATGCCACCCGAACAGCCTAACTTCCTTGGCTAAACACAACAAGGATAGAAAAGATACTTGGCCATAGTTTTATCACATATTGGGCATGCTATACAATCACTGAGGTCTCCAACAGTTGCTGGGAACATAATGTGGCTGCAATGATGAGGTAGCTTTTTAACTTGTTCATTGAAGGCAACGCTAAGTGCTTGAAGAAATGCAGTACTGTTACCCTCCTTAAACCATGTTTTATTTATTTGCTTTAATACAATTTCAGCAACATTTCGGGTAGCTTGGGCCGATTTAACATTTGTTGTGTGGTGACCAAAAACAACCCAACCATTGTGGTTGGCATTGTAGCTCAGCAAAGTTAGGGCCTCTTTCATGATATCTTTTTTCATGTCGGTTCCAGCCCGTATTTGTTCACGGAGGAAGCTCTCCACTCGAATCCAAAAACGCCAACATTCTGTTCCATCAGCCTTCCAGGAGCAGCCAAAATTTGTAGTTTTAAGGTAGTAAAAAATTTCTGCATTTGTGGTATCAATAGCATCGCTCTTGCTAACATAAATAAATTCCATGTTGATATTGAATTTCAAAGCCAATTGGCTAACTTCACTCAACTGCTTGGTGAAGTTCTTAATCCAAAGCAAGTCTTCTCCTCCGTAGAGGCATATGATTGGTGGGGATGTCTTAGACTGTCGTACACAAAATCAAAAACAATCTATCATTTAGAATTTTTGAAAACATAAGCATTGCAATTGCACATTTTGTATATTGCATACAAGTTATGTAATTGAGTTAACGGTACTCCCTACATTTTTTTAACATATGTCGTCTAAAATTGTTCATAAAGACCAGTAAATATTATTTTCATAACTAAAATGACTAATTTGTCCATAATATCTCTCTCCTAATGCTCTACTTTTCATGCCAAAATTCTATTTCTTAATCTCTATCGTAAATATGAAAAAACATTACTAATAGTGCATTGATAATATAAAACGTCATATAAAAAAAAAAAACGAAAAGTCTAAACTGTCATGTAATAAAAAAATGGAGGCATTACTACTTACCGTACTTTTGAGTTGATAGATATCTGAAAGCAGATAATTTAGGGACAACTGGGGTGGAGGTGGTGGTGGTGAGTCAGCTCCAGGAAAACTTCCTCTAGCCCATATCCAATCAATAGGATAAAATTCTTGTTCTTTCTTACCCAGTGGAACCAGAATTGTCTGCCCTCGAAATTTCCACATCTCCTTGATAAATTTAATGGCTGCTGGCCTGATATGTAATGGGTCTCGAATAGTGAACCAGTTCATCAGACATTTCAATTTGGAAAATTTTTCAGAATCTACCGAGATTGGAATCCAAACTAGCTGATATTTTGTCTCCTTCTTCATTAAGTCAGCAATAGCCTTAATTTCCTTTTCAGTTGTGTAAGATCCGGATATCAGCAGGTATATGTTATCCCCCCTTAGTTGCTCAAAGCTCACCTGTGATACTAATTAGTATTATATAATATAGTGTTATCGTATGAAAAGAACTTGAATTTAAGAAGAAACCTCCATTCTGGTATCATTGCCAATTACAAGTGCTGACTTTCCATTTGTATCAGGTTTAATCAAGGCCCCCAGCATAGCTGCTATGCTAGGGAAATCGATATTAAAAAAAACGTCAATAAGTATCTTCCAGTCACCTGCATATTGATCCAATAATAGCTTTTATTATTATTATTATTATTATTATTATTATTATTATTATTATTTCTAACACACCCAGAACATGAATGTCCCTTGCGCTTGAAGCGTGAGAAACACAGGCCCATTATTCCATGTGTTAAAATTTAATCAACCAATGAAGATGCTATTAATTGATTAATTAAATAATTAAAGTTTTTACTCTAATACCGTGTCATGTAACCAATTGACCCAATAATAGCTTTTATTATTATTATTCTCACAACATTTATATGATATGTAGCCAAATATATATATATATATATATATATAAGAGAATATTCTATATATGTAAAAGCTACTTAACGGCTGGGATTTTACCATGTTGTTGAGAGCTAGCCTCTAATTCAGCATGCAGTGCTTGAGTACTTTTGATCACAACACGGACCATGTCTGATAACTTCGATTGCGCTCCTTCCCAATCGAACCTGAAATTAATTCATGCTTGTGTGTGTGTATATATATAGATGTTGAGTGTTTCTGATGAATCAATGAATTAAATTATAAATTGTGAGAGGTTTATGTAGCAACCCATACCCATTGCCAGGGGCAGTAATAAGTGAGGCGCAAAACACAAGTGTATGAATCGTGAAACAGGTAGCTTGAACCACATTGTCAACTGATCCCGAAGTCGAGATTAGTGAATTACTAGTCCTTCGATGCGCCATGAGTTTGAGAGCAGATTCGATCATTCCCAAGGTCTCCTTCATAACCTCATCAATTGATCTGACTAGTTCGATACTATAATGGAATCCTAGCAGTTGTTTCAGCAGTGCTATATTGGTGAAGACTTTATTATTATTCTTTCCAGCACAAGACTCCACAAATATGCGATATTCTACATAGTTGGCTGCAAAAGCAGTTAGTGCAATAACCATTGTTGCATCCCAATCATATTTTGAGAGGTAGTTATTTCCCAGTATCTCCGCAACTGTATCTTGAAAATCTCTCAACGAGCAATTGCATCTCATCTGCAATGTTGAGATTTTGTTAAATTTATAATGAAGTTTTTCTTTTTCAACAATAATATAAAGGTAATGAGTCATTTATGTCTTAAACAATCCTCCCCATCCAAGAACCATTTAACCCAAAAACTCTAGGTGATAGGAGATTTTGTTAAATTTATAATGGAGTTTTTCTTTCTCAACAATAGTATAAATTAAGGTAATGAGTCATTTTATAACTTTTATAATTATTTCTGAGAGTGTTGCGGTTGACTGCATAAATGCGTACATAAGTGGGGTTGAACCCATGTAATACGAAACAAATTTGGCTTAGGCCCAATCTACACTGTTTATATACCACTTTTTAGACTTACTTATTTTCGATGTGGTATCTCCAACAACCATGTGTTGAAATTTAATCAAAAATCGAATTTATTAGAATTTTTACTCTCGACATCTAAATTTAAAAGACTCTAATACTGTATCTTGTAACCATTTAACGTAAAAGATTAAACTCATAAATAAGGTGCGTGCATGCATAAATGACCTTGCAGGAGAGTTTCCTCATTGCGTCAGCCATCGTGTCATCAAATTTTATCTGCCAAAACAAGTGTAACCCATAAGTAAGCTGCATATATATATTGAAATTTTTACTTTTTAGAATAATGAGCATACGCTTACGGAATTAGCATTGGTATTGTCACCAAGCAATATATTCTTGACAATAATAAACAATTTGTTGACATCAAATTGGCGGACAAAACGACTGCGGCCTTTTACAATCTTGGCCATTATTGGACCATAATCCAGCTTAGACTCCATTGCCTAGAATTAGCTATGAAAAACAGAGAGAGAGAGAGAGAGAGAGAGAGAGAGAGAGAGAGAGAGAGAGAGAGAGAGAGAGTAATCTTAATGCAAATATACTCTTCTTAATTCTGTTGTGGAATTCACTTCATTTTCCAGCCCTTTATATAGCCATCACCACACAAGTAATCTGACTCCATCGGGGATATTTTAAATATTCAGCATGTGCTCTTAATTAGATCCATCATGTATGCTGTTTACTGTCCTATTGCATTTCTTAACTGTGTTTTATTCAATAGAAGATTCCTACTTGTCCCTCGTGCAAAAAAGAGGGATGCTTTCATTTTACATACTTCTGCTGCACCAATTTATTTTTTTTTTTTTTTTCATTTTTCATATATATAATTGGAAGAACACACTATACTTGGACAAATGATACAGAATTCGAAGTCTCTAAAACGATTAACTCATTAGAATCACTTAAACTTGATGAATTGTGTGGCATATGTCTTAATTAATTGAGTTTGATTTGAAAAAGATTAGTTGATGGTTTTCTATATATTGAACTACAATTTGACATTTTAAGATTAAAAAATTTAAAGTTAGTCATATTGGAATCATAATTAACGTACAATAATATAATCTTCATCATTTCACGTCTTTGGAATTGAAGTGTTCAACTTAAAAATAATGTTAACTGCAAAGACTCCAAAGTCTACCACTACTCTACCATATACATGTGAAGTAATATGATCAATTAATAGAAAAAATATAAATTATTAAAAATTTGACATATTATTATAGTGTTATGACACATAATTAGTTTAAAATAAAAAAGAATGAAATTATTAAAAAGTTGATCTATTATTATAGGTTACTAACATGTTAAAATAAATTTTAAAATTACACAAGGCAATATATATTAAATATCCACACCCATCCACTATAAATTCATATTTATTTGTGTAAAAATATCAAATCTTTACAAATTTTTGTAATCTTATTAAATTTTTCATAAATTAATTAATTTTTATTTAATTATTAGTAAAATAATTTAATCAAGTTTAAAATATTGTTGTATTTGAAAATAATTTAGTAGACTTTAAATTTCTCATTAATCTAAATTACAACTATGAATTATACTCATTTGACATAAATAAAATGAGTACAAATATATTTCAACAGTTTTTTATTCATTTTTTGTGAAATTAAAGAATTGATTATACAGTATAATGTTACAAAAATTAAATATCACTTCATGTAAAATAGACCTAACATTATATGGATTCTGTAGAATTTAAAGGTTTTACATTAAACCTAATTTTCTAATGTTTTTTAAACTATGTGAAATTTTTTAATAATTAATCTTCCCAAATGGTATGCAGTATGTTCAATGTAATAATATTAGTGTTACCATCATCCATATGACCTCATGATTTGGAACACAATGACATGTTATCCTTGACGTAAGGAAGGGTGTTTTCAAGAATTTCAACTCATTCGATTTAATTCAATGGAATTTAAATATCTTTATAACGGTTACGATCGAATAATTAAATTGACATAAATTAATTGGATTGGGTTTTTGTAATTTTACTGTTTTTTTGGGACTTTTTTTGTAATTTTTCATTTTTTGTTTTCCTCTTTCATTTTCCTTGATCAATAATATTTTCGGAATTAATTCCAAATTCCCTGCTTTTGTGAATTTTGCGAAATTCAATTAGTAGAAGACTAATTTCCGGCATCGTGCGGGATCAACAGGTCTTAGTGTTTTGTTCAAAATTTCCGCTGCATCAGTTTGTATCAGTGCCTAAACCCTAGCCATCATCATGCCACCAAGGAGAGAGCGAAGAGTTGATGAAGTTGTGGGGCAGGAAGATATGAACCGGATAGAGCAGAGACTAGAACAACGCCTCGAAACCCTAATAGGCTAGAGAATGGAGACTATTATGGATCGATTGGCAGATCGAATAGATGAGCTGTTCGTAGCTTGCATGAGGGCGAATCCTCGACAAAGGAGGAACCCTAACTTGGAGAATCTTCAGAATCAGAATCCATTTGCTGAGTTGGCGGAGGAAGACGAGGATGATTTTGATGAAGGAGAATACCAACTACGTATATGTCCTACCACGTTGGAGGATAGGCGCTAGGAGATAGGTTTGAGAACGGAGATTCTTGAATTTCGAGGTACTCTTCAGCCCAAGGAGTTCCTTGCTTGGTTAGCGACTGTGGATGAAGTACTCGAATTTAGGGTGTGCCGCAGGATAAAAGGGTACTGCTAGTAGCCACTAGACTGTGAGACAGAGTGATGGCATGGTGGATGCAAGTTAAGCAGACTAAGCTACGGATGGGAAAGGCGAGAATTGTCACCTGGGAGAAGATGAAGAAGCAGATGAGGGCCACCTTTTTACCCTTAAATTTTTGAAGGATAATGTATCAGAGATTACAGAATCTGAAGTAGGGCAGTAGAACGGTTGATGATTACACAACCGAGTTTTACCAATTGATCGCTAGGAGTGACATCTTAGAAACCGATGAACAGCTTGTGTTGAGATCTATATTGGAGGATTACGAGAACAGCTGTCTGAGGCAGTTAATGATTTTGATCCTATGAACATACGTGTTGCACACCAATGGGCTTTAAGGCTCAAGAAGGGACAACAAAGACCTAGTTTCGGGTTTGCTGGAGGAAGTGGCAGTAGACAGACCATTCAGATAGCGACCACAAAAACAGTTGAACCCTCGGCAATAGCAGCTAGTGCTCCAAGAAGAATCAGATAGGGTAGCATCAAGTGCTTTGCTTGTGTATTTTGATGATATTCTGGTCTATAGTGCAACTAAAGAGGAACATGTGCATCATTTAAGGGAGGTGTTATTAGCACTTCAAAGGGAAAGAATGTTCGCTACCGTTAAGAAGTGTGTGTTTATGTCATCAAGTGTCCTATTTTTAGGCTATGTTGTGTCGGCAGAAGGGTTGCCGGTAGATGAGTCTAAAGTAGAGGCAGTTAAAACCTGGCCAAAGCCTAATACAATTATTGAAGTAAGGAGCTTTCATGGACTGGCCTTATTCTATAGACGTTTTATTCACCACTTTAGCAGCATTTTGTCCCCAATTACAGATTGTATGAAGCAGAATGGGAAGTTTGAGTGGTCTAAACAGGTAGAAGAAGCTTTCCAGTTAATTAAGGAGCATTTAGTTTCAGCTCCAATCCTGATTTTACCAAACTTTCAGAAACCTTTCGAATTGCATTACGATGCATCTAAGTTGGGTATAGGGGTTGTATTAGGCCAGAACAGCAAACCAGTGGCATATTTTAGTAAGATGTTGTCGGGAGCCAAGCTGCGTTATAGTACTTATGACGTGGAATTTTATGCAATGGTTCGGTCACTAAGCATTAGTGCCACTATTTGTTTCAAAGGGAGTTCGTTTTGTTTACGAATCATGAGGCGGTGCAACACCTACACGGTCAAGATAATGTTTTTGCTAGACATGCTCATTGGGTTGCTTATCTCCAGCAATTTACTTTTGTGGTCAACCATAAATCTGGAGTTTCCAATCGTGTTGCGGATGCTTTGAGTAGGCGCGAGGGTTTGTTAGTGCGCCTTGTAGCTCTTTCTCCGATTTATGTGAGACTGGCCCATATTTTATTGTTGTTGTGCACAAGGTTCAAGCAGGTGTGCCAACAGATTTTCATTGACAAGATGGGTTTCTATTTAAAGGGAAGCTGTGTACACCGGATTGTAGCCTACGTTGAAAAATTGTTCAAGAGTCACAGGGCGAGGGACATGTAGGGCATGACAGAATCTTGCAATTGATCCAATCCAATTACTTTTTGCCCACAATGCGGAAGGAGGTTGATAAGTTCATACGCCAATGTAGGATTTGCCAGGTTTCCAATGGGACCACCACTAATGCAGGATTGTATATACCCTTGCCAATTCCATCACAATCATAGGAGGAGATTAGTATGATTTTGTGTTGGGATTGCCACGTATTTAGTGGGGTAATGACTCCATTTTTGTATTAGTTGATAGATTTTCAAAAATGGTACATTTCATTCCTTGCAAAAAGACAACGGATACTGTTAATGTTGCGCAACTTTTCTTTCGAGAAATTTACAAGCTTTATGTTCTGCCTTTGTCGATTGTTTCTGACAAAGATACCAGATTTCTCAGTCATTTCTGGTGAAGCTTGTGGAGATTAGTGAATACTCAGCTTAATTTCAGTAGTGCCTATCATCCCTAGACGGATGGCCAAACTGAAGTGGTCAATCGTTCTTTGGGAAATCTGATGAGGTGCTTAGTTGGCAAGCATATGAATATTGGGATTCATCATTGGAAAAATAATGTGGCGCAGCGAAAAATACACCTTTTAAAATTTCCTAGAATCCACCTATCGTGTCCAATTACCATTGATTAGAATAAAAACAATTTGAATCAAGAGAGATTAACTCACTGGATTTGTCTTCTCCAGAGACTACTACAGAATCATTTCTTGAAACTGCGATCTCCAAAGTCCGGTGCACGACCAACTATTGAGCGGGAACCGGTACTAGCTGAAGATGCGAAGGAATGGATGATTAATGCTGGGATTTTCGGTTGTTTTGGGGCTTCTCTTGGTGGTTGAAATTTACAACAATTAATTAGGGTTGAATTAGCTTTTTCTTCCTTAAGTATGCCCTTATATAGACACCTTATCTAATTGGGTTTTAATTAGGTTAATTAAACCCAAGCCCACTAGGATTATAATTACATAAGTAAACTTTAATTAAAAGTATATACTATGTAATTTAATTCCATTTGGCTAAATTTAATTACCCCTAAATAAAATTAAATCACACTTAAGTAAATACAATACATGTATTTAATTTTCCTACTTAGGAAAATTATTTAATTAATTGTTTACTTTATGTAATTCAATTAACTGATAAATTAATTAATTACATTATGTAAACTTATTAATTAAATTAAATTCAACCTAATGTTAATTAATTACCTTGACACCGAATGTCAACTAATTAATTAACGCATTCCTTCCAGTGTACATTACATGTACAATTTCTGTAAGTTTCGACTCAGTTGATCTATGTGCATGATCCTATGGGTCTGTTTTTATGTTGGCAGTAGACCCAAGGCCTATAGACTGTAAGTGGGTTCTAGATACCATTACAACCCCCAATTAAGATAGAGATGCAGCAGTCATTAGAAGACACTCACCTGGTAGTAATCTCATAGTGTCCTTTGCCTAACGATATCGATATGAATAAACAAGAGGCATGGTGTCTGTCATCCTCTTCTACTATTTATTATATTTCTTGATCTTGAGTTGATTGATTAATCAAATAAGCACTGACTTACTTGGGTATTGCCACACACTTATCAGTCCTACTCATTAGGTGGCCAATGATATCATCTCGGTGTTACCCGAGTGGCAATTCCATCACTTCATCATTAATATCAATATGTTCACTGGTCCACCCAATCATACTCGTATTTAGCATCCTTTTACAGACCTATTAGGCGTATGTCAAAGTGAACCGGATTCCATATTGATATTATAATGAAATATGGTCTGAGGACAAAAGATACCTATTCAAGAAAGACCTATGACGCGACAACCATGTGGCATTCTTGTGTGGAACGATCTAGTCCCGTGTCAACGACATGTACCTATATTCATGACTGACTATACAAGTACTATGGCTAGTTAAGAACTGCCATATAGTCATCGAATATACAAGTCTATGGTTCTATTCGTTCCCATGATTAGAATAGACCTGGGATAGATTTTATGATTATCAATCAATGGATACTCTACTCATATTATAGTAGAAGATATAAATGAAATAGATTAATTGCCTTTATTAATGTGACATAGATAATGTATTCATACAATGAGTCTTAATGTATAATACAAAATACAAGAATCCAATGCCCTAAGAACAAGGGCACACCAACAATCTCCCACTTGCTCTAGTTCCAAGTGGGTATTGCCCTAATTCCTATAGATCTGATATGACCATAAGTGCTATGTCTGTGGTAGCACTTTGGTCAATAGATCAGCAACATTATTCTTGTTGTCAACCCTCTGCAATGATATGTCACCTCTGTTCACGATCTCCCGAAAGAGGTGAAAGCTTCTGAGCACATGTTTGGATCTCTTATATGACCGGGGCTCCTTAGCTTGTGCGATGGTCCCATTGTTGTCATAAAAAACATCAACTGGGTCTAGGTTAGTAGGTACTACTCCCAACTCGGTTATGTATTTCTTGATCCAAACGGCTTCCTTTGCAGTTTTGCACGCAGCTATATACTCAACTTCCGTTGTAAAGTCAGCAATGGTGGCCTGCTTTGAGGACCTCCAACTAATGGTACCACCATTCAGGAGCAAAACATAACCAGACTGTGACTGGTTCTCATCCTCATCGGTCTCAAAGCTTGCATCAGTGATACCTAACACTACCAGCTCATCTTGACCTCCATACACTAAGAAAACATCCTTAGTCCGATTAAGGTACTTCAGGATTGCCTTGACAGCCTTCCAGTGTTCCTCCCCAAGGTCCAACTGGTACCAGCTAGTCATACTTAGTGCAAACGTGACATCAGGCCTCGTACATAACATGGAGTACATGATAGATCCAATAGCAGATGCATAAGGGATCTTTTCCATATGCTCCGGGTCCTTCTTTGTTTTAGGACCATCTTTCTTACTCAGCTTCAACCCATGGCGCATAGGCAAGAATCCTTTCTTTGCCTTGTCCATGCTGAATCTTTTCAGAACCTTGTCAATATACGTGGCCTGACTTAGGCCTAGAAGCCGATTGGATCTATCTCTGTAGATCCTGATCCCTAAGATCGTCTCAGCTTTACCTAAGTCCTTCATTGCGAAGCACCTACTCAACCACTGCTTAACCCCTTTCAGTGTTGGTATGTCGCTTCCAATGATAAGGATGTCATCAACATACAGCACTAGGAAGGTGGAAACGCTCCCATTAACCATCTTATACACACAGGGCTTATTAGAATTTTTGTGTGAAGCCATATTCCGTAATGGCCTTGTTGAATCTCTGATTCCATGAACTCGATGCTTGCTTCAATCCATAAATGGATCTTTAAAGCTTGCATACCCAGTTTGGATACTTTGGATCGATAAAACCCTCAGGTTGTGCCATGTACACATCCTCGAGTAGCTTTCCATTAAGGAAAGCAGTCTTAACATCCATCTGCACTATCTCATAATCGTACCATACAGCTATGGCTAGTAGTATCCTAATGGATTTGAGCATAGCAACTGGTGAAAAGGTATCATCATAGTAAATTCCTTGAACTTGCTTGAATCCCTTTGCCACCAATTGCCCCTTAAAGGTGTTATCAGCTTTTAACTTGAAACACCACTTAGAACCTATCACCTTAGCACCCAGAGGTGGATCCACCAAGTTATATACTTGGTTATCATGCATAGATTGCATCTCCATGGCTTTGCACCATTGATTTGAGTGTGGGCTTTCAACAGCCTCCTGATAGGTCTTAGGCTCCTCTTGGTCAATGACCATAAGGTCCCCATCATCAGTCATGAGAAACCTATACCTCTATGGCTGATGGTGTGTCCTACCAGACCTTCTAAGGTCTTGTGCAACCGGTTCTGGTTCCTCAATTTCTTGAGTAGTTAGATTGGTTCCTGAAGCATCCTCAGCAGTAGCTGCAGGAGTTTGTGAGTCTTGAACTTCTGAAAGTTCAACATTACTCCTACTGTCTCTCTTAGAAAGGAATTCCTTCTCCAAGAAAACTGCATTTCTGGCTATGAAAACTTTGTTTTCTGCCGGTTTGTAAAAGTAATAACCCTTAGTTTCCTTAGGGTAACCCACAAACTGGCACTTGACAGATTTGGACTCGAGATTGCCATTTGTGAATTTCTTAACATGTGCATCACAGACCCCAAATCTTCAAGAAGGAAACATTGGGCTTTTGGCCCTTCCATAGTTCATACGGTGTTCCCTCAACTACCTTGCTTGGTGTATTATTAAGAATGTAAGCAGCTGTCTCTAAAGCATATACCCAAAAGGAGACAGGGAGTGTACCATGACTCATCATCAAGCAGACCATGTCTAGCAAGGTCCTATTCCTCCTTTCTGGCACTCCATTCCACTGGGGTGTTCCAGGAGGAGTGAGTTGGGACACAATCCCACACCCTCTCAAAAACGAGTCAAACTCTTGGCTCAAATATTCACCCCCTCGGTTAGACCGAAGTGCTTTTATTTTCTTTCCAAGTTGGTTTTCTACTTCATTCTTAAAGTCCTTGAACCTTTGGAGAGTCTCAGACTTATACTTCATCAGATACACGTAACCGTATCTGCTGAAGTCATCCGTGAAGGTGACAAAGTGCAGAAAACCAGATCTAGCACTAGTGCTCATTGGGCTGCATACATCGGAATGTATTAGCTCTAATAGCTCTGAGGCCCTTTCAGCAGTCTTGCTAAAAGGCACCTTTGTCATCTTGCCTCTCAAACAAGATTCGCATGTGTCATAAGATTGGATGTCAAATGACCCTAGCACTCCACTAGAGTGAAGCCTAGCTATGCACTTCTCATTTATGTGGCCAAGTCGATAGTGCTAGATGTATGTAGGATTAATTTCATTCTGTTTAATCCTTTAAGTATTTATGTTATAGATTGAACTTTCACGCTTTAGATCAAGGATATATATGCCATTTTCAAGAAATGTTGTTCCATAATATTGCCACATTGCATAGAAATTCTACCATGTCCAATATTAAATACGAAACCAGAAATATCCAACAAAGACAAAAATAGTATTCCTGCGCATCACAGGTACAAAATAATAGTTTCTTAGTTCCAAAACAAGTCCACTAGGCATCTCTAAGAAATAATCTCTGATCTCCATGGCCTGAACTCGAGCACCATTTCCGACACGAAGATCTACTTCTCTAGATCCTAGTAATCTCCTATTTCTTAGACCCTGCACATTTGAACAAATGTGAGATCCACATCTAGTGTCCAAGACCCAAGATTTAGAAATAGCCAGATTAATCTCAACAACATAAATACCTGAAGCAGCAGTTTTGCCCTTCAGTTGCTCTCTTAGCTTTGGACATGAGCTCTTCCAATGCCCCTTCTCATGACACTCATGCCAGACATCGCCAGGAGAAGCAACCCTTGCTTTAGGTTGGGCCACCACCTTTTTGCCCTTAGCCTTGGCCTTAGGTTTGGCCTTTCCCTTAGCAATGGGCGTATTTCCCTTGTTCACCAGCAAAACTTCAGGAGTCTTCTTAAGAGACTGCTCAGCAAGCTTGAGCATGCCATGCAGCTCAACAACTGATTTATCCAACCCTTGCATATGGTAATTCATGATAAACTAGTTGTAAGACTCAGGAAGTGACCCGAGAATAATGTCTGTTGCCAAGTCCTATGGAACTGGTGAGTCGAGGCGGGCAAGTGTATCAATATACCCCTTCAACTTTAGCACATGAGTGCTAATAGAAGTCCCAACTGCCATCACAGTTATGCAAAGTGCCTTAGTTGTCAGGTAACGTTCCTTATGAGCCTGCTCTTGGAACATCTTTTTAAGCTTATCCATCATCTCATAAGCATGCTCATCCATGAACCGCTTCTGAAGATCAAAAGCAATGGTACCCAGCATGTGGCACGAGACATATCGGTCATCCTTCATGTGCTGGTCATACTGCTCCACCATCGTCGTGGTGACGCCTCGACCTGCTGGAGGGCCAACTGGTAAAGGAGCATTCAGTACATACTCCTTGGACTCTTGTTTAAGAACTATTTGAAAGCTCCTAACCCAGACCAGGTTGTTAGTTCTCGAAAGCTTCTCCTTCTCCAAGAGTGACCTAAGTGAGAGTGAGTTGTTGTTTGTTGCAGCCATTTAAATTGCTTAGGTGAAATGGGATTATCTACATGGAAGAAATCATTGCTTGAGATAGAAATAAAGGACTTTTAAGCCAATTCAAATTAATAATCTGATTTTAATTTGTTTGTTGGTGATGTTAATTGCCTAACTTGACCAAGATCCACAACTTATTAATGGCTGGCCGAACTAGGGCTCACTAACCAACCATTGATTTGTTTGGTAGGACAACCTATTCAATCCTTCCACGAAGGACTCTTGGTTTGATGGGCTTATTGACACTTTACCCATCTGTGCTTAGGGCCCACTCTGAGCTAATGCTACCCATGTTGAGTCAAACCACCATTCACATGTCAACCATACCAAGTATCCTAACCCTTGATGGCCCACCGAATACTACAATGTACCCAGCTAGGACATGGCGCACATTGTAGCATCAATGGGAGGAAGAGGTGTGAATGTGGGAAGCACTTTTAAACGACTCAATATTTTAATTACCGGATTAAAATTAAGTGATACGGCTTAACATGCATAAACGCGAGTAATAATTTGGTGATCCATAATCCATATTATATGACAAATGCAATGGCATACTTAATTTAAAATAAATGAGATCCAAAGGGCCTTTAATTACAATCTAATGAAAAACTAGATATCCTATCTAATTCTTCATGGGCAGGACTGCAATCCTTTTTAGGCTCCCACCATGGGCTTGCTCCATCTGAGCCTTCCTCCATACTTGATGTAATTACAACAATTTTGTAAAATAAAATCTATTCTAAAATTACATCAAAATAAAAAATGGCACGCATGCCATATTTTCCAAAATTAAATTACAACCGATAATAATTTATGGCCCATAGAACTCAACATCACATTTCAAACAAAGTACCTGTCGTGCACATACATACCAATATGATGGATGATCATGGCATTCCAAATTATAAATATAAATGTTAAGCCGAGTTACTTAGGGTGAAATCGTCAATTTTACTAAATGTGACTAAGGCCCATAAAGGCCCAATGGATAACATCCATAAATGCAAACTTAACAATTTTGCTCCCACTTGAATTTGGGTTGTCGCAAATTTAAAATTTACCTCTCCCAATTTTAATCGATGTCACGGTTTATTGGGCCAATTTCACAAAGTTCATATTCAATTTAATATGCAAACAATTAAATTAAATATGCATGCCAACAAAATAAACAATTTAAATACAAATTAATTTTAAAAAAAAATTAATTTAATTTGCATTAGGGTCCTAACTAAAAAAAATACCCATAAAATCCAAAACCAGATGCGAATCCCGTGCACGGCACTGCAGTCCTGGCAGAACAGCAATGCCGCCAGTGGCAGCAGCTGCTGTGGCAAGTAGCAGCGTTTGGCCACAATTGGAATCGCAAAATGCGATTCCAATTTTATCCAAACCAATATATTATTATTATTATTTTAAACTTATTAAATCATAAAAATAAAATCCAGCCATAAAAAAATAAATAATCAATAAAACAACAATTTTTGATGGAAACCAATTGGGGAAAAATAATCAAAAACCCCAATCCAAAAATTCTAGGTTCATCAAAAACCAAAACTAATTGAATAAGAATCCTAAAAACACAAACTTGAAACCCATTCTCTCTTCAAGAACGCTTTCAAGAACCAATTCCAATCAATCTAATGGATAAAATCTAGGCTCTGATACCACTGTTGGGATTCGTCATTGGAAAAATAACGTGGCACAGCGGAAAATACACAGTTTAAAATTTCCTAGAATCCACCTATCGTGTCCAATTACCATTGATTAGAATAAAAACAATTTGAATCAAGAGAGATTAACTCACCGGATTTGTCTTCTCTAGAGACTGCTGCAGAATCGTTTCTTGAAACTGCGATCTCCAAAGTCCGGTGCACGACCAACTATTGAGCGGGAACCGTTGCGAGCCGAAGACGCGAAGGAATGGATGATTAATTCTATGATTTTTGGCTGTTTTGGGGCTACTCTTATGGCTAAATTTTTCAGCAATTAATTAGGGTTGAATTAGCTTTTTCTTCCTTAAGTGTGCCGTTATATAGACACCTTGTCTAATTGGGTTTTAATTAGATTAATTAAACCCAAGCCCACTAGGATTATAATTACATAAATAAACTTTAATTAAAAGTATATACTATTGGATATGCCTTAGTCCCGAGGCATTGATCCTTGTATTTGTATCATACATTGATTGGATTCATGTATTATACTTATTTGTGTTATTAATAAATGCATTAATTCATTTATTATATCTATCTTGTGCAATATATTAAATGAAGTATCCAATGGACATATCCATATCCATGATGACCATTGTCATGCACTTGGCAGTAAGACCATGGATAGGGTAAACAATATGACCATAAATAGATTCGTAGTCTGTTCCAGTCATGGGAATGAATGGAACAAGAGACTATCATTAACCTGGTTGTATGGCAGTGTCTTACCGGTCAATGGACATGGAATGTCAACCAAGTTAATGGGTACATGCATAAAGGGCATGGTACTGGATAGATTCACTTAACGAGAAATCCACATGGTATAGTATCACAAGTGATTCTCGTGGAGTACTTGTATGGATCCTTTGACCTGACCATATGATGGTGTTACATGTGAGGTCACATACTTAGGGGTACGCCTAAAGGGCCTGTAATAGGGTGCCAAGTATGGGTACTTTCGGGTATGTCACTTAGCATGGTAAAGCTATGGATATGTAGAAGGGATTTGTCACTCAGTAGTCCACCGGGAAGATATCACCGGCCTCTTGATGAATGCGACTTATAAGAGTGTGGCCACACCCAAACAAGTGGGAACTTGTTTGTGAGCTTCAATTCATTCGGGATCAAGTTAATGTACGGACACAAAAGAGGGTGATCAATCCATGCCTCTGTGTTGGACAACGATATCAATGACATAGGATGTACAAGTTTAAACTACAGGGTTATGATAACAGTTAGACTGCCATCTCCATCTTAACTAGGGGCTGCAGTGGCTTGCTAAAGCCCAACTGCCGTCTGTGGGCCAAAGGCCCACTGCCAACATAAAGGTGGGCCCATAGGATTGTACACATTGAGCGACTAAACACCGACTTAAGGAATCACATGTATGCTTGGAGTATACACTCTGGAGAGAGAGGTATATATATTAATTATATTATAAAGATCAATTTGATTGATCCTAATAATAAAATTAATATATTTGATTGGCTCTTCATAATTAATTGGATTAATTATGAGATTATTTCCTAGGTGGAAATATTCATATGTATAGGTTTACATATGATTTTATTTTGTGAAGATCTAATTTTAATTTGATGGATTAAATTAATCGGTCAAACTAATTTTAATTTAAATGTAAATAATATATTACTTGGTGTAATATATTAAATACATGGGTACATTAAAGTTGGGCTTGAAATTAATTTAAACCAGATTAATTAAAATAAGATTGGGCCTGAATTAAAAGAAGGAAGCCCACAAAAAATGGTTGAGCTAAGCTGGGCCTTAATTCCCTTGGGGAATTCAGCCAACCCAAGGTTTTTAACCCTAGGAATTTTGGCCAACAGTAAGAGGAACACACCATAGCCGAAATTCATAAGCATCCCCTCTCCATAGTTCGTGTTTTCCGACGCTAGCACGGGTGGTGTTCCTCAGGCGTTCGTGTACGTGAACAAGGAGGGATTCTACCTTGATTCCTGCAGTCTGCATCCATCTCTGAAAGAGATATTTCGGGTAAGAAAATCATCTCTTTCTATTAAAATTTTATTTTTCCAATTTCCATCTCAATTGCTCCTGGGCACGGATTTGAGGAAATCATCGCGTTCTTCCGCTTTTATCGGATGATTTCTGACGAAAAAATCCCAACATATACTATGTAATTTAATTCCATTTGGCTAAATTTAATTACCCCTAAATAAAATTAAATCACATTTATGTAAATACAATACATGTATTTAATTTTCCTACTTAGGAAAATTATTTAATTAATTGTTTACTTTATGTAATTCAATTAATTGATAAATTAATTAATTACATTATGTAACTTATTAATTAAGTTAAATTCAACCCAATGTTAATTAATTACCTTGACACCGAATGTCAACTAATTAATTAATGCATTCCTTCCAATGTACATTACATGTACAATTTCTATAAGTTCTAGCTCAGTTGATCTATGTGCACAATCCTATGGGTCTGTCTTTATGTTGGCAGTAGGCCCAAGGCCCATAGACTGTAAGTGGGTTCTAGCAAACCATTGCAACCCCCAATTAAGACAGAGATGCAGCAGTCTTTAGAAGACACTCACCCGGTAGTAATCTCATAGTGTCCTTTACCTAATGATATCGATATGAATAAACAAGAGGCATGGTGTCCGTCATCCTCTTCTGCCATTTATTATATTTCTTGATCTTGAGTTGAGTGATTAATCAAATAAGCACCGACTTACTTGGGTATGGCCATACACTTATCAGTCCCACTCATCAAGTGGCCAACGATATCATCTTGGTGTTACCCGAGTGGCAATTCTATCACTTCATCATCAATATCAATATGTTGATCGGTCCACCCAATCATACCCATATTTAGCATCCTTTTACAGACCTGTTAGGCGTATGTCAAAGTGAACCGGATTCCATATTGATATTATAATGAAATCTGGTCTGAGGACAAAAGAGACCTACTCAAGAAAGACCTATGACGCGACAACCATATGGCTTTCTTGTGCGGATCGATACAGTCCCATGTCAACGACATGTACCTATATTCATGACTGACTGTACAAGTACTATGGCTAGTTAAGAACATACAGTCATCGAACATACAAGTCTGTGATTCTATTCATTCCCACGATTAGAATAGAACTGGGATAGGTTTTATGATTATCAATCAATGGATACTGTACTCATATTATAGCACAAGATATAAATGAAACAGATTAATTGCCTTTATCAATGTGACACAGATAATGTCTTCTTAATGTATAATACAAAATACAAGAATCCAATTCCCTAAGAACTAGGGCACACCAACAGTGAAGAGCTGGGATCAAAAGTTGTGTCAAGCTGAGTTTACACGTAACCTGGCAGTCAATAGGAGTACTGGATTCAGTCCTTTTGCGGTTGTGTACTATGTTGTTCCTCGGGGTCCTCTTGATCTTTTACCCTTACCTGATAAGACTCGAGTGCACGGAAAGTAGAGAATTTTGTAGCCGAGTTGCAATCAGTTCATCAAACTATCCATGCTAACCTAGAACTAGCAGCTTCCAAGTATAAACAAGCAATTGGTAAGAAGTACTGCCATGTAGAGTTTGATGTTGGTGACTATGTGTGGGATGTTCTCACTAAGGAACGATTCTCTATCAGAGACTACAATAAGCTATCTGCGAAGAAGATTGGTCCTGTAGAAATCCTTGAGAAGATTAATCCGAATGCTTATCACCTGAAGCTGCCCAGCCATATCCGCACTGCTGATGTCTTTAATGTCAAAAATCTGATTCCTTACACTGGAGATTCTTCTGATGATGAAAATTCGAGGGTGAATTATTTTCAGCCAGGGGAGAATGATGCAGTAGAAGAAAAGGCTTTGAAGTATTTGGAGAACTGGTAGGACCGTAAATAGTTTCAAGTTTGGCTTGTCGGTTTTTCGCATTTTCGGATCCTAATTTTATTGGAAACAAGCCAACGGTAAAAAATCACAGCTTGGCTGTGTGGTTCATCACTTTTTGGCTCAAAAACGTCGTTTATGGCCTCAAAATTGCTATTTACTATTTTTCAGGACCTTTTTGTAATTTTTCAGTTTTTGCTTTCCTTTTTCGTTTTGGATTCTAATTAGGGTTTTTTCTATTTAAGCTGTATTATGTCTTTTTGGGAGACAGTTTTCCTTGATCAATAATATTTTCGGAATTAATTCCAAATGCCCCGCTTTAGTGAATTTTGCGAAATTCAATTAGTAAAAGAATAATTTCCGACATCGTGCGTGATCAATGGATCTTAGTGTTTTGTTCAAAATTTCCGCTCCATCAATAATCCAGCTTGGAATCCATTACTAAGAATTAACTATGGAAAACACACAAAGAGAGAGATAGTAATCTTACTTAAAATATACTCTGCTTAATTCTGCTGTGGAATTCATTTGATTTTCCACCCTTTATATAGCCATCTCCACACAAGTAATTTGACTCCATCGGGGATATTTTAAATATTCAGCATGTGCTCTTAATTAGATCCATCATTTATGTTGTTTACTGTCCTATTGCATTTCTTAACTGTGTTTTATTCAATTGAAGATTACTACTTGTCCCTCGTGTAGAAAATGTCTTCACCAATTCATTCTTTTTATTTTCTTTTCGAAAATATACAATTCTCTCGAAGAATTTCACTAATACATAACATAAACAGTGTTCGTATTGAGAAATTTTGTTGTATGCTCTGCACACCACGTCATCTATGTGCTAAATCAATAGAATGAAACCAACTCACTATTCAACCAATCAAAAAATAACAAGATGTAATTAATTTATTGATTATTATTTTTTTATTTAAATAAAATTCTAGATCTTAAAATATAAATCTTAGAGGCTAATTTAAAAATCCTAAAACATATTATATGTCATGATTTTATTGATCTGGCACACAGATGACGTAATGTGTCACACGTAAAATAAATTTTCTCGTATTGTTTATGCATGTGTGAATAAATAATTAAGCAACCTTCACAATTATGAGAACATTAATTTTTAAGGTTGACTGTATCATGTAACTATGTGATCCAAAAGTTTAAGCTAATAGGTACAACTCAATTATAGCTTTTATTATTATGTCTGACACACTCCCGCATTTGAATGCTCCTTAGACTTAAAGTGTGTCCAACACGGACCCACTCTACTATATATTGAAATTTAGTGAAGAATGAAGCAGCCGAATTTGAACCGTCAACCTCTAATGCTAAGAGACTCTAATGCCATGTCATCAATGATGGAGACAAGGGAGGCAGAGGTGGTCATGATATTCCTTGACTTTGAAAATAAAATTTCAATCCTTGAAAAGATTTACAAAACTATAATTTGATCCTTAAAGTTTATTGTATAGATAGATATGACCCCACTAAAAAGAAAGAAAAACAATAGAATAGTTTTGTTCCAAAGTTAAGAGAATTTCGTTTTTACCATTACATACATAACGGTCCAATATTATCGCTATAGTAGAATTTTAGTTATTTTACCATATTCAAGAAATTCTGTTTGTAAACTTTAATCAGTATTTGCTTAAAAAATTGTTTAATAATTGAGCTAGAATTTATATTCTACATTGAAAATAAAACAAGGGTTTTTGCCATAGGGGTAAGACATAGGTCCGTTTTATACGAAAGGAGTAAGAATAATATTGAAATATCTCTAAAATTATAGAAACTTTGACAATTGAAGCTAATATTAAAGTGGGAATCAAATTAATATTATATGTATATAAAAATTTTAATTTGGCCCCGCAATAAAAAAATTTCTAACTCCATCATTACCTGTCATGAAACCATTTCACTTAAAAGTTTAATTATAAACTAATAGATTAGATACATTTGTAGTTTTTATTGTGTAATGGACTCGTCTTAACAAAAAAAAATGAGGGATGCTTTCATTTTACATACTTCTACTGCACTAGCAACTCATTTTTTTATTTTTTTATTTTTCATTTTTCATATATATAATTGGACTAATAATACAAAATTCGAAGTCTCTAAAATGATTAGCTCATTAGAATCACTTAAACTTGATGAATTGTGTGGCATATGTCTTAATTAATTAAGTTTGATTTAAAAAAGATTAGTGGATGGTTTTCTATATATGGAACTACAATTTGACATTTTAAGATTAAAAAATTTGAAGTTAGTCATATTGGAATCATAATTGTCTTTGGAATTGAAGTGTTCAACTTAAAAATAATGTTAATTGCAAAGACTCCAAAGTCTGCCACTACTCTACCATATACATATGAAGTAATATGATCAATTAATAGAAAAAAATATAAATTATTAAAAAGTTGACATATTATTATAGTATTATGACACATAATTAGTTTAAAATAAAAAAGAATTAAATTATTAAAAAGTTGATATATTATTATAGGTTACCAACATGTTAAAATAAATTTTAAAATTACACAAGGCAATATATATTAATTATCCACACCCATTAACTTTAGAAAATTTATATTTATTTGCATAAAAATATCAATTCTTTACAAATTTTCGTAATGTTATTAAATTTTTTATAAATTAATTAATTTTCATTTAATTATTAGTAAAAATAATTTAATCAAGTTTAAAATATATATTTAATCAAGTTTAAAATATATGTTGTATTTGAAAATAATTTAGTAGACTTTAAATTTATCATTAATCTGAACTACAACTGTAGATTATACTCATTTCACATAAATAAAATGAGTACAAATATATTTCAACAGTTTTTTATTCATTTTTCGTAAAATTAAAGAATTGCTTGTATAGTATAATGTTACAAAAATTAAATATCACTTCACATAAAATAGACCTAACATTACATGGACTCTGTTGAATTTAAAGGTTTTACATTATACCTAATTTTCTAGTGTTTTTTAGACTATGTGAAATTTTTGAATAATTAATCTTCCCAATTGGCATGCAGTATATAAAAAATCGGTTAACCGCGAGTCCACATGGACTTTTGGTGTAAAAACCTAAACCTAAACTGTAACCATTAATTTCTAAAAATAAAAACCGTACATTAGTCCATCGGTTTCGGGTAACCATATTTTTAGCTCGGTTTCGGTTCGGTTTCACGGTTTTTCGATTTTTTTGTGCACCCCTACCCAAGACTGAATAGGAAGAGAAGAAGTTCTACGATTGAGAGTAGAAGCACAATGCTCTATAAAGGAATCCTACACATTCAAGCCTATTAAAGATGGGAAATTAATGTTCTACTCTATTTTAACTTTCTTTTCTCCCCATCATATTCCTTTACTTTTCTCTCTCCACTTTATCATTTAAACTTACTTTCGTCATTTATCTCTCAATCCATTCATTTTTTCATCATATGACTTTGCAAAGAGGTTGCTCTTGAATATATCACTTATGAATTTTTGCATAGGATAGACTTCTTTAATAATAGCTATGGTATGAGCTACCATAAGTACCTAACGATAATCCAAAAGCAAATCCTTTTGAGACAGCCCTAGTCAAGGAGGAAGGACAGCAGAATCGGAAAATGTAGATTGAAGGATTGTATTGACCACATTGGATACTTTAGAAAGAAGCAATGTGGACATTTGTGATCGGCTTAATAAACAAATTGTTTTGCAACAAGAGCAAGCTATGCAAAATAGGAGGGTTGATCGTTTCATGGGGGCATTTGAAGAGTTTCATGGCACTTCTATCGACTCTTTGACTCGTGATTAAGGGAGCACTTCTTTCCTTTCCGTTTTTCTTTTATGTACCAAAATTTATTGTTCGTTTTGGTTATTAACCACATAATAACCGAAATTTTTTTTATAAGAATGAAAATATTAAAAAAATATGTAATTTGATTTAACTTAAATATAATACAATGGAAAATAGTATTTTATGAGTGGTAAATGTAGTAATTAAGTAAATAACACTTTAGAAAAGCAAACTAAATATTACATAAATACATAAATTTTTTTAGCATATTATATTAATTTCGGTTCGGTTTTGGTTTAATCGAATTTTTGAATGCACCCTCGTGGATAACACCACACAGGAAAAATGAAAAAATTGAAAATTAGTTAGAGCTTATGTGATAATGTACTGGTATTTCAGACTTGGTATTGAATTATCATGTTATTTTTCGATGCTAGATTTCGACAGATTAGGGCGAGATTGACTCGGTTGACACCAAATTTTCAATCTACAAATTTAAGAAAGATCAGATCAGAGAGTAGAATGGTATGTAGTTGTGTTTTATATGTTATTTTGATCTCTTGTCATTTTACGAAGAACATAAATTTTATCATCTGGAGAGAGAAGAAGGTGTTTAATGGAAGTTAACTTGTTCTTCTTATGCTCCATAAAATCAATACCATTGTAGTTAACCATTTGCCTAATATTGGTCGGGTTGGGGTCCATCTATGAGATAATAGGTTGTGACTTTCGTTAATAGAATAGGGAGTACATATATACAAACCCTAGTTACAATAAAAGAATATTACAATAAGAGACTCCTAGTATACATAGGAATATAGAATACAAGGAACAATACAAGGAAATAGTGTTTATCTCTTACACCCCTCAAGTGGAGTTGGTGAAGGTACAATAGTGAACTTGTCACGTAACCTTGAAAACAATTGCTTAGAAAGACCCTAGTCAAAACATCTATAATTTGATCACTAAAATAAAGATAAGCAACACAACGAGCTACCATACGAACAGAATCACAACTAAAATGGAAATCAATTTCTAAATATTTGTTCTGATTATGAAAAAAATGGAGTAGGAAGCCAAAAAAAGCCAGTTCACGAAAAAGATTTGCAACTAATGAAGTTCTTAAATAGCCAAAGCTAGGGCATGATACTTAGCCTCTATAGGAAAGTAACCACATGATCCAAGAAACCAGGGAAGTCACCTATAAGCAAAACACCATCGGCATATATAAGGGAAAAAACCTCGACAGCCGAATTAGAGACAAAAAATATAGAGACATGTCAAATTTTTAACCTATAAAGCCTACCAAAGAAATGTAGTAGTAATTAAAAAGCAATGGTATTGTCTATAAGCTTGATTAAGGCCATAAAAAGATTTCTTTAGGTCTCACTAGGGGCGAGAAAAGTTCGGTAGTATTGAATTACCGAACCGATACCAAATCGAAGAACGTATTTGGTTCCATGGGTGACCCAATATGGCAATATTGAATATTCATGGAGGAGATTGACTAATGCGTATAAATGAATACTTGTCTTTATGATTAAATAGTGTGAAATACATAAAACACTAAAAAAAGGAGCAATATTAGGTGTTGTTGACCTAAGATTATGCACTAGTAAGTATAATAGGTCAGTTGTAGTAATAGGCAAGACAAGTGTCGTATCCACAGGGAGTAAGGGAAAATTCTAAAAATTCCTAGTAAATCACCAGATCTGAAGTTTTCCAATTAAATTAGTACAAAGAATTTTTACAAGCTAAAAACAGAAAACATGCAAGGCAGTGTAAGAAAGATTACTTGGAATAGAATAGATTAAAACAATAATGATAAAAACATAGGCTTTCACTAGCTAAACAGGCAATCTCAGAATATCTTTCTCTAGAATTTACTATGAATATATTATAAAACGTAGATCTAAGGTTTCTTGCTCTCTATTCACCAAGCTTATCTCTCGACCTCACTTAGATCTATGACCCACAACTAAGCGTATCTCTCGACCTCACTTAGCATAGGAAATCATGCATTAAAACCAGCAAGCATTCCACCTCAAGTAGAAACCCTTAGCACACTCCCAATCTCCTCTCGGTCTCATGGAAAGTGTGTGTGTGTGTGATTATCCATACTCCTAAATCTCCTCTCGATCTCATTAGGAATACTAAGAATATGAGAGGGCCCTTTCCCATATTTATTAAGCATTTCACCACACAATCATCTCAACATGACATTTATAATAAAAACAGAGAAAGACTTCCCATGACCACCAGCCTAAGCTAGTTTCAGCCTGTTAGGAAACCTACTCACAGCATATAATAGCAATAAAAACGAGATTTCCCAAACAGAAAACTTGCAAGGAAACAATACAATTGCAATCTAAAATTAAATTCAAATTAACAAGTAGTTGAGAGCATTCAATGCCTCTCCCATCCCTAAATAGTAAAGTATTTATAGTCCTAAAAAGTAAGATCTAGAGGTCATGAGGTGTCAATCATCCATGAAGCAAGTACCAAATAAACTATTGTTAAAAATTAACAACCACATAATTCATTAGCTTCTTTGAGAAGCCAAGGTCAGCAAAGGAATTTCCTTAAGCAAAAATATCTCCTCCTCCTCTTGGGCTGTGCCTTTCTCTTTCAATTCCGGCCCATCCATGCCGCAGCCTTCTACATTTCTCTCTTCTTCTTCTGCTGCATTTTGAGACTTCCTAAATCCAGCGATCTTGCTGAACGAGGCATCAAACCTGGAAAAGCTCAATATTAGCCATGTTTTCTCTATTCTCAAAGGAATTTTAATTAATTACATGCTGAATTCTTGCTAAATTACTTGGTAATATTTTCACTCATCAAGAACGCCCACACTTGAACATTGCTTGTCCTCAACCAATCTTAGAAGAAAACAGAAAAGAAAAGCTTTAAATGAAGAAGAGAAAAGAAAAACTTAAATGAAAAACACACTTAAACACTTTCAAAAACCTTTCTTAACTTAACTTGAGTAGCAACCAATGATCATCTCATCACCTTTAAACAGCAAGACTTCCATGCAAAGCACGAAAATTGAGATTACCAAATTAATTAGAGCATTCTCAGGAAACCTGACTCAGCTTCAGAAATAACCTAGGGCAGTGAGACCAGACCTTGAATTTCAGTGAATCTAGTAAGAAATTAGATCAAGACTGCCTATCTAAAAGAGTTCACTCAACTTAGGTGATTGTATAAGAACTCTCAGCCGCAATACATAGCAATCTTAGACCATAGGCTTGATAATTGGTCCTATCGCCACCACTCGAGTTAAACACATGTGTAATCAAAAGGTCTTTCACTAAGGTTGTAACGTGAGGTTAGGGTTAGGGGTGTGTTGAAAAGGCTTTTTGGGTCAAAGGAATACCATCAATATTGCAGCATAACAAAACAACAAGCAATTCATCTCAAAAGAACTCATGCAACCTTAAACAGATCAGGAACAGGAATACTCAAGAATTCAGATGCATTCTTATAAGCTAAAAGATTAAGCATAGGAAGAAATATCAAGCAATCTGATAAAGAATTATAAGCTTTTTCAGAAATTGCATACAACTTGAAAAAGATTTTGAATTTGCTTTTTTTTTTTTTTTTTTTTTTTTTTTTTTGCAAGGAAACAATAATAAAATTAGAGGCAAGCATTGATGAAATGATATGATATAAGACTGAGCTTGCTCAAAATTTTGATTTTAAGCAGTCTTTAAAAGAAAGATGAAAACACTGACTGCATTTTGGTATTTGTTTGAAAGGGGATTGGCAAGGCATATCTTCTTAAAAAGGGCTTTCATAAGAACACTTGTTTTGGTTAACATGAAATTTTCCAGAAGAGTGGATTGCATGATTTCAATCAATTTAAACTGCTTGCTATACATAAACAATTGAACTCATTCCTATGGTATTCCTGAGGTGTTTTTGGACAACATATTGTGAAGTGGATAAGGTAAAACAAATTGTGGGTTAAAACTGTACTTCCTTTTTCCCATAACTCTGAAACTATACTTCCTTTGATCATCGAGTTCTATAATCTCTTTATTATGACTGAAGGTGCGGATGAATTCTAAGGTTAACTCTCTGTAGGCCGGTTCTTCAATTTGGGCATAAAACTCGAAACCCCCGTTCTGCAATAGTTGGCGAATTTCTTCGCTGAGGCCAAAGGTTTCTAGAACACCCAGTCGAACGTTCTCGATGCAGCGAAAGGAAGGCTATTAAACTACTCATATCTTTTAGTTTCTTTGGGATTGAAAGCTTTCATCTTGGCCAAGGTTCTCTCGACGGTACTCACTTCAGATCCAGAAGTGAGAACATTAACAGACGATGCAGAAGGTTTTGGGTGGGAATAACTAGCACCTCTCTTTGCACTCCTCTTCTCCCTAGCCATGATGGCGATTTCAGCGACCAAGTTGAGCGAAGAAGTAAAAATTTTTGAAAAAGAGAGAAAAGAAAACAGAGGAAATTAAAGATATGTGAATGAAGAGAGAGAAAAGAAAAATTCTTAAAAAGAATGAGGAAAGAGAAACCAGTTACCAAATTTGAAATTGAAAATAATCTGGTGACAGGAGAGAGAAGAGGGAAATGCAGGAGTAAAAATAAGAGAGTAAGAGAGGAGAGAGAAAAACGTGTCTGGTGTGACGGTTTCTCCATTTCCCATATTTATCTCGTACAACCCGATTATTACTCCACTTCCCAGTATTTATACAATCAGAAATTTAATGCTTTAAAATTTAAAATTCAAATTCTTGTGGTTGTAAAACAAAAATCAAAAGTGAGTATGGAGTATAACAAGAGGAAAACTTAAATTTGGTGGCTTGATGTTATCCCCATACATACTTCGGTCAATGACAAAAAAAAATATCATTAAAATATTTACACCAAAAAGTTATTTTAAAATATTCAAATAATTAAGGGTTTAAGGATTTTTCCAAACAAAATTGCTTTAATTGGTGTTTGAAACGGACACTAAGCAATCTATGGTTGCTTAAGGAGGTTCAAGGTACTGGAGGCTTCCAGCAACCTCAAGTGATTCTCACGAAAGATAAGGTTTTAATCTCTGGCCGTTGACTTTAAAGATTTCCCCATTCTGATTGACTATCTCAATGGCTCCATGTGGAAAGACTTGGTTTACTGTGTAGGGTCTGGTCCATCTCGACCTAAGCTTTCCTAGGAAGAGTCTTAATTTTGAATTGTACAATAAGACTTTTTGACCATGATAGAAAGTCTTCTCTTGAATTTTCTTGTCATGCCATTTCTCGATCTTTTCTTTATAATTGATGGCATTCTCATAATTGAATAATCTGAACTCTTCTAGCTCATTAAGTTGCAGTTTTCTTCTTTCTCCAACAATGTTCCTGTCAAAATTTAGATACGTGAGAGCCCATAAAGCCTTAAATTCCAATTCAACAGGTAAATGACAAGCTTTTCCATAGAGCAATCGACAAGGTGACATCCTAATGGGTGTCTTAAAGGCTGTACGATATGCCCAAAGAGTATTATCGAGCTTGCTTGACCAGTCTCTGCTAGAATTGCTAACAGTTTTCTCAAGAATTCGCTTGATCTCTCTATTAGAGATCTCAACTTGCCCACTAGTTTATGGGTGATAGGTGGTAGCAATTCTATGCGTGACTCCATATTTAGCAAGAAGCCTTTCAAATTGATTGTTACAAAAATAAGTACCTTAGTCACTAATTATTGCTCTAGGAACTCCAAATCTTCTAAACAGTTTCTTAAGAAATCTTACCACAACTCGAGCATCGTTAGTTGGGCTTGCTATAGCCTCTACCCATTTACTTACATAATCCACAGTGACCAAAATATATTTATTACCGTTCGAGATTGGAAAAGGTCCCATAAAGTCAATGCCCCATACATCAAAAATTTCACAAACAATAATATTATGCAGAGGCATAGCATTCTTGGCAGAAATGTTACTTGATCTTTGGCATTCATTACATTCCAAGACAAACCTATGGGAATCCTTAAAAATTATAGGTAAAAAGAATCCACACTCTAAAACCTTAGAGGTTGTTCGGTTTGCACCAAAACGACCTCCAGCTTCTTAAGTGTGACACATTGATAGGATTGCTTGAACTTCTTCTTCCGAAGCACACCTTCGAATAATCTGATCTGCACACAACTTAAAGAGAAAGGCTCCCAAAAATAATATTTTAAATCTGAGAGGAATTTCTTCCTTTGTTGGGAAGATAGAGAACGAGGCATAATACCACAAGCTAAATGATTTGCAATATTAGCAAACCAGGGTGTAGAGTGTACCACATAGAGTTGCTCGTCAGGAAATGAGTAAACCTTGTCAATTATCCCTTAGCCGAAATTAAAAGTTTAGCTACACATAGCTAAAAGAAAATAATACATGAAAAAAATAATGTTAAAGAACTAGCAAGAGAAGAGAAACACGTTGCAGATAAAAAATAATAGATGGAAGATGGAGCTTGACTCCTAAAAACAACTCTTAAATACTAACCTAATGAAAACCTACTTTGGAACTAACTCTAATTAGGAGAAATAATAAGACTCCTAAATAAGAAATATAACTAATTTAGAAAATAATCAACTATCCTAAACTGATCCACGTCCAAACTTCCTAAATAAATGCTGGAAATTAGCTTCCATGATAAGCCTTTTTCCTTAATTTCAGCTCTTTCTTCGTTTGCAAAATAAATCCTGTCGCAGCTCCCTTAGCCTTGGGCAAGGCTAATTATGGCTCAGCTCCAAAAGACCCCGAATTCTCCACATTTTATCTCCTTTTCTTCAAAACATCCTGAAAACGCACAATTTACTGAAAGCAAGTAAAAGGGCCCAAAATTGTGGATTTAAAGATCAAAATGAAACAAATTTAATAGCAAAATATCAATATAAAAACGAGTTATCAAAATTCCCCCACACTAACTCCATACTTGTCCTCAAGTATGAATCAAAACAAAGCCACAACCCTCTCTAATGTCATTCACCCAAGATCGAGCTTCTCAACTTCACTAAGTTACATAACTTCTTTAGGCAACCTCCACACTCATGTCACTTTAGTAAAATCTAAGCAAAATGGCTTTTACAATATTTTCATTCAAACCAAAGCAATTGAGTTCAATTAATTATTTAAAGCACACATAATTAAGTTACCACTTTGAGATTTTAATCTTGTATTTATGGAATTCTCAACCAAGACTAAACAAAATACCTCATCAAAATCACACGACCACTTGGTTAAAGAGGACAGAAAATAATTTGGACAATTAATCTTTGAAACCGTTTCGTCTCATTTTTTTCTTTCTCTTTTTTTTTCTTTCGGGGATGCGAATATCCGTTCCTATTAGAGCATTCTCGGTTGCGAGCCGAGTACCCCTAATCATAGTAAATATTGCAATCCTTAACCTTACTTTGGGACACAAATATCCGTTCCTATTAGAGCATTCCCGGTTGCGAGCCGAGTACCCCTAATCATAGTAGATATTGCAATCCCTAGTGGCTACTAGCACGGCCCATAACCACTTTCGTGGACAGCGGGACCTATGAGACAATAAATATGAGACTTATTATTACCAAGAAAATAAATTTATCCATCCCTTTGACCAAACAATTCATGGATTTAACAAAGCAGTAAGTTAGCTCAATTAGAATTTTCATAATACAAGAAAGATTAAGAGCATGCAATAACTTTTAATTCCATCCAAATTTGAACTCAAAACACTTAATCATTTGAATTATCTTCTTGCTTAGCCTGTTTACTCAAATTAATTTTAGTGATAGAGATGGGGTATCCTTTGTAAGTCATGCTGATCAAATAAAGAATCAAAAATCTTCTTGGACAAATACAATCTCCTAGGGTTGTAAATTCAGCAGTGATTCAGAGGACAAGTATGGCAATACTATGTTCAAATGCAATCAGCCCAAATTGAATCAGAGAAAATAAATCAGCAGCTTCAAAAAAAAAAAAAAAAAAAAAAAAAAAATTCACTTATCAAGTGCAGAACCAATTCACCAATTTACAGCAAATATACCACTCAATTAATGGTTCATCATTTGAAGATCAAAAAAAAATCAATTCTCAGCAAATATAATCAATTCCCAATTCGCCAATTCACAGCAAATATGCCACTCCCCCACACTAAAAAAACTTGTCCACAAGTTTAAAATAGAAGAAAATCAGCACATAAGAGACAAGAAAAAGAAAGAAATTACCCGGAATTGATGATTAGACGGTGATTATTGCTGGTACTGGCGATGGCCGTAGAGGTGCTGCTCGTTTGGACTCCGGTAAGTGATGAGGTGGAGGCAGACACGTGAGGAGCAGTAGAAACATGTTGGTATACCGTGGTCAGTGGCGTCATCGTGGGTTGCAGGGGGCGGTGAAGAGGTAGTGGAGAAAAGGGAATATGGGGTGCGGCTGATGAATGGAAAGTAGGTGAGGCTGATGAATAGAGATTAGGTGAGGTAGGTAAAAAGGTGGCCTATATTAAAAGCAGAATATTTAAAACAAGTGGTTCTCCTTTAAAGCCCATGAACCCATTCTGCAATAACAAGAGCTGAAGCCCAAAAGCCATGAAGCCTTCCTCCATGAACAAGCCCAAACCTGCAAATTATAACAGATCAGTAAAAAAAATTCAAGGAAGAAGATGACAGGTAAATCAATTATTTTAAAGAAATAAAAATAAAAAAAATTGAAACAAGAACGGGGTTAGCCTTGCCCAAGGCTGACCACGGGTTGCCTCCCGTCCAGCGCCTCTATTTACTGTCTATGGCCAGACATAGAATCTTTGCAGGGTTCATGCCAAGATCAGATCGATGCTCTCAGTGCTTCCAACTTCTGCATTTTCGAAATATGGTTTGAGCCGGTGGCCATTGACAAGTTGTGTTTTCCCACTTTCCAAACTCTGAATTTCAATTGCTCCATGGGAGAGTATTTTAGTGACTAAAAATGGACCAATCCATCGTGAGCGGAGTTTACCAGGAAATAACTTTAGTCTAGAATGGTAGAGCAACACCTTCTGACCAATCTGAAAATTCTTCTGGTATATTGAGTCATCATGGAACTTCTTCATTTTGAGCTTGTAAATTTTAGAGCTTTCGTATGCATTGTATCTCAATTCTTCCAGCTCTTGAATTTGCAATTTCCGCTGTTCTCCTGCCTCATCAAAATTCATGTTGCACCTTTTTATTGCCCAAAAGGCCTTGTGTTCTAATTCAACTGGCAGGTGACAAGCTTTGCCGTATACCAAGCGATATGGAGTCATGCCAATCGGGGATTTGTAAGCCGTACGGTACGCCCATAATGCATCATCCAGTTTCACGCTCCAATCCTTTCGAGTGAAATTCACCGTCTTTTCCAGTATGGATTTTATCTCCCTGTTGGACACTTCTGCTTGGCCGTTTGTCTGTGGATGGTAAGCTGTAGACGTTCGGTGGTGTACGCCGTACTTCTTCAGAAGATTCATCATCAATTTATTGCAAAAATGTGTACCTCTATCACTGATGAGAACTCTAGGCGTGCCAAATCTGCAAAAAATATTAGCCTGCACAAATTTTGTTACAGTTTTAGCATCATCAGCGCGTGTGGCTTTAGCTTCAACCCATTTCGATACATAATCAACAGCTAACAGGATGTATAAATTTCCGAAAGAATTTGGGAACGGACCCATAAAATCTATACTCCACACATCGAATATTTCGCAAGCGACGATCGATGTAAGTGGCATTTGATTTCTTTTACCAATATTTCCTGTTTTTTGACAATTCACACAACTTTTACAAAAAACATATGAGTCACGGAATAAACTAGGCCAGAACAAACCACTCTCAAGAACCTTACGAGCTGTTCTTTCTGGACCAAAGTGTCCTCCACATGCTCCTGAATGACAAAATTCCAGCACTGAATTTATTTCATGATTGGGAATGCATCGGCGGATGATTTGATCGGAGCAATGTTTCCATAAATATGGTTCATCCCACACGAAATATTTTGATTCGGCTCTCAATTTGTCTTTTTCATGTCTGCTATACTCTGCTGGTATGGTACCTGTCACCAAAAAATTCACCAAATCAGCATACCAAGGTGTAAGAGTTTCCAATCTAAACAAACCTTCATCGGGAAAGTCATCTTTGACAGGTAATGCTTCTTGACTATTCGGTAGGCGACTGAGATGGTCGGCTACCAAGTTTTCTGAACCCTTTTTATCCCGAATTTCTATATCAAACTCCTGCATCAGCATTATCCACCGTATCAGTCTTGGCTTAGATTCCTTCTTCGTCATTAAGTATCGGAGGGCTGCATGATCGGAGTGTACCACCACCTTAGTTCCTAGTAAGTATGATCTGAATTTTTCTAAGGCGAAGATTACGGCTAGCAATTCTTTCTCCGTGGTGGAATAATTCTTTTGAGCACGATCCAAGGTCCTTGAGGCGTAGTAGATCACGTGATGATTCTTGCCAATTTTCTGACCTAACACAGCCCCCACGGCATGATTGCTGGCGTCACACATAATTTCAAATGGAAAGTTCCAATCGGGGGGCTGAATTATAGGTGTTGTCACCAATTTTTCCTTCAATGTATCAAATGCAATCTTACATTCTTGGTTGAAATCAAATAGCACATCATTTTGCAACAGCCGACATAAAGGTTGAGTGATGTATGAAAAATCTTTAATAAATCGTCTGTAAAAACCTGCATGACCAAGAAAAGAGCGAACTTCCCGTATATTGACGGGGTAAGAAAGAGTTTGAATTACATCAATCTTTGCCTTATCTACCTCAATCCCTTTAGATGACACAATATGTCCTAGAATCAAACCTTGTTCAACCATAAAATGGCATTTTTCATAATTTAAAACAAGGTTAGATTCTAAGCAACGATTTAGAATTTTTGTGAGATTAGATAAGCAATGGTGAAAGGAATCTCCATACACGGTAAAATCATCCATAAAAACCTCAATTATGTGCTCCACATATTCAGAAAAGATACTTACCATACACCGTTGAAATGTGGCTGGGGCATTGCATAGCCCGAATGGCATCCTTCGGTAAGCGAAAGTTCCGAATGGACAGGTAAAGGTAGTTTTTTCCTGATCATCCGGAGCGACTGGGATTTGGTAAAACCCTGTATAACCATCGAGACAACAATAATAACTCTTACCTGCCAATCTTTCCAACATTTGGTCTATAAATGGAAGGGGAAAGTGATCTTTTCTTGTTGCAGCGTTGAGCTTCCGATAATCGATGCAAACGCGCCACCCATTTTGCACTCGTGTTGGAACCGACTCCCCATTCTCGTTCTTAATTACTGTAATGCCCGTTTTCTTGGGTACCACTTGGACCGGGCTTACCCACTCACTATCCGATATGGGGAATATAACACCAGCATCTAGCATCTTTTGAATTTCTTTTTTTACCACTTCCATCATTGGTGGATTTAATCTCCTTTGAGCTTCACGCCTTGGTTTAACACCGTCCTCCATGTGAATTCGGTGCATACACACGGCTGGACTGATGCCTTTAATATCTGCTATGGTCCACCCGATAGCCTCCTTGTGAGCCTTCAATGCTTCAATCAGCTTCTCTTCTTCTTGCGGCTTTAATTTGTTTGAGATAATTACTGGAAGTGTTTCGTTGCTGCCTAAGAATGCATACTTCAAATGGTTGGGCAGCTCCTTCAATTCCAATTTCGGTGCCTGCACAATAGAAGGTAAAAGTCGGTGGTCAGTTTGAGATATAGATTTTACAGAATTTTCATGCTTTTGTCTCAAGGCTGCCAGCTCATGTATAACATCAATTATTCCTTCTTCTAGCTGAAAATCAGCCTCATTTTCCAGAGATTCCAGCGTAATATTATTACGCATCACCACCTGCAATTTATCTTCGTTTGACAGCTCAAATACTCGTTCTATTAGTGGATCAATAACATCAATGCTACACACGGAAGATACATCATTAGGAAATTTCATCGCATCATATACATTAAATTGAATTGTTTTACCGTCAAACTCCATGGTTAGTGTTCCTTTATGAACATCAATTTTTGTTCGAGCGGTAGTTAGAAAGGGCCTTCCTAACAAAATTTCCGATGATTCTTTAGAGCTTTCACCGTGTTCCATATCAATGATGTAAAAATCTGCTGGAAAGATTAATTCACCCACCTGCACTAAAACATCTTCTAACAATCCTTCAGGGTAAACAATAGATCTGTTAGCAAGTTGAATTACTACTCCTGTTTCTTCTAAGGGACCAGCATTTAAAGATAAATAAATAGATTTAGGCATAACATTAATAGATGCACCCAAATCACACATTGCCTTATTAATGCTAGTTTTTCCGATTTGACAAGGAATAGCAAACATGCCTCTATCTTTACATTTTTGTGGCATACTACCTTGAAGGACAGCAGAAACATTAGCGCCCATAGTTATCTTTTCATATCCAATTGTTTTAACTTTGTTAGCACATAACTCTTTCAAGAACTTAGCATAACGAGGTATTTGACGAATAGCATCAATTAAAGGAATATTTACCTCAATTTTTCGAAAAACCTCAAAAATATCCCTATCCTCTTTCTCTTTTTTAGATTTATCAAATCGAGAAGGAAAAGGAGGAGGGATAGTGATATTTTTGGATGAGGACTTACCTGTAACTGGAAGAGGCAGCAGCTGTTTGCCCTCTTTTTCAACGCTTTCTTCGTGTTTACCTTGCTGATTCTCCTTTACTGTTTGCTCAACCGTCTTGCCACTTCTTAATGTAATGGCACTGGCATTCTGTTTTGGATTTACCTCCGGTTGGGAGGGTAATTTCCCTTGTGATTGGATCGAGCTTAAAGCATTAGCCAACTGCCCAATATGCTTCTTGATCTCTACGATTTCAGCATCTTTCTTTTCTGAATTTGCCAACAACGTTTGAAGCATCTCTTCCATTTGTTTGTTTGGATTTACGCCAGCATAATTTGGTCTAGGCTGGAAGTTCGGTTGCCTTGGTGTATAGCTGAAATTTGGATGTTGACGCCACCCCGGGTTATATGTATTTGAATAGGGATCATTCAATTTAGGAGCTTGTCCTTGAAATCCACCGAGAGCGTTCAACTGTTCCGAACTATCTTCTTGCAACATTGGGCAAGCCTCCGTGTGATGAACCGTAGCGGCACAAATTCCGCACTTCTTAACTGGAGCCATTTGTCCCATAGCTAAAGTCTGCACAAGATCAGTTAGTTTATTCAGTTTATCTTCAATATTAGATTCTCGTACCTCATAAGCTTTTCGCGGGATCTCTTGTTGCCTTCCGAATTGTTGAGAAGTTTCAGCCATAGCTCGAATCAATTCTTTTGCAGCTGTAGGTGTTTTGTCCAGAAAACTTCCGCCGCTTGCAGCATTCACCATCTTCTTTTCCATGGTCAACATTCCTTCGTAGAAATATTGAATCAAAGAATTTTCAGCAATTCCATGTTGTGGACAGCTTCCACACAACTTTTTAAAGCGTTCCCAATAATCATGAAGGTTCTCTACATCTCTCTGCTTGATTCCGCTGATCTCTCTTCGAATGTCAGCAGCTCGGGAAGCCGGAAAATATTTTTCCAAGAATAATTGCACCATGTCGGGCCATGTTGTAACTGTTCCGGATGGTAAATTGAGTAACCATTCCTTTGCCGAATCCTCCAATGAGAATGGAAAAGCTCTCAATTTGACTTGCTCTTCGGTTATGCCATGAGGACACATACCCGAACATACTACATGAAATTCTTTGAGATGCTTGTGTGGGTTTTCGTTTTCCAACCCGTGGAACTTAGGAAGTAGATGAATCAGTCCCGATTTGAGCTCAAATGCAGCATTTAGGTTCGGATAAAGAATGCACAGGGGCTGGTTGTTTGTTTCTGGTGTATTCAACTGCCTCAATGTTCGTTCAGCCATTGTCGCTTGTGCTGGAACCCTTTTTTCTGGTTCGTTGCTGCTGTTCCCTTCTTCCTCGCTATCACTTTGGGAAAATTCTTCAATTAATTCCTCTTCGTTGGGGACTAAAGATGAGGCAGCTTGTGCCTTTCGCAATTTTTCCTCTTTCCGGAGCTTCTTTGCTGTCTTCTCAATTTCTGAATCAAAAAGAATGGGCTCCGAAATATTGCTCCTGGTCATATAAAAAAAATTAAATCAAGTTAGAATAATTCCCCGGCAACGGCGCCAAAATTTGACGTGTGTCGAATCCGTCAAAAATAAAATAATTCTCAACCTATTCTTTGCAAAAATTAATTTGTAGACAGAGTAAGTGGAGGTCGAACCCAAGGGAATTAATTACTTAATTTAATTAAAGATTATGACCTAATAAAGACAAATAAAAAAAAGGGGGAATTTGATGTTATGAAATTAAAAATAAAACAATTGATAGAAAATAAAACCAGCAATTAAACTAAATGTGTGATTGATGGAGAGAAAACTTCAGCTAAGGGAATTTAGTACGGCAATTCATACCATATTGATCATTGACAGAAATTGTGACTTCCAATTAATTATATCGGATTGGTTTGGGATATTCTTCCTTAATGATGAATTAATCAAGCAAGACTGTAACTAATTCCTAATTGACGGATAACCTCGCCTTCGCGGTAGAGATTCAATCAATCAAAAGCATGAAGATTTAGAAGAACCCAATCTTAGCCAACCGATTCAAGCGAATTCGATTCAGAAACCAAATTATTTATTCATTCAACATTATACATCTCCTAATCCTTATATTAATGTCACGGTGGAATTAACCCGAATTTGTCAGAAACTGATTAATTTCCCAACATAAAGAAAATTCAAAATATAACTATTGGTTACTACCTCCAATTGGTTCAATTAAGATTACGATTAATTTCCCCAAATAGCAAACTTGTTAAATAATTCTAAGAACAAGCCATTATCATTCAAAGATTAAATAACATAATTAAATCTCTATGAATAAATAAACGATAAATTAAAAGGAGTAATTAAAGCGAAACGATCTCACAATATGGATGAATAAACCTTGTCAATTATCCCTTAGCCGAAATTAAAAGTTTAGCTACACATAGCTAAAAGAAAATAATACATGAAAAAAATAATGTTAAAGAACTAGCAAGAGAAGAGAAACACGTTGCAGATAAAAAATAATAGATGGAAGATGGAGCTTGACTCCTAAAAACAACTCTTAAATACTAACCTAATGAAAACCTACTTTGGAACTAACTCTAATTAGGAGAAATAATAAGACTCCTAAATAAGAAATATAACTAATTTAGAAAATAATCAACTATCCTAAACTGATCCACGTCCAAACTTCCTAAATAAATGCTGGAAATTAGCTTCCATGATAAGCCTTTTTCCTTAATTTCAGCTCTTTCTTCGTTTGCAAAATAAATCCTGTCGCAGCTCCCTTAGCCTTGGGCAAGGCTAATTATGGCTCAGCTCCAAAAGACCCCGAATTCTCCACATTTTATCTCCTTTTCTTCAAAACATCCTGAAAACGCACAATTTACTGAAAGCAAGTAAAAGGGCCCAAAATTGTGGATTTAAAGATCAAAATGAAACAAATTTAATAGCAAAATATCAATATAAAAACGAGTTATCAAGTTGCTCGTCAGGAAATGAGTCAGCAATCTCAGGTTGCTTACCTAGGTTGCTTAGTGGAATTCAGGAAAAGTGGTTCGCAGCTATATTCTCTGAGCCTTTCTTTTTGTCCACTAGAGCCGGCCGGCTCTAGCTTATAAGCTAAAGCCGTGTGGTTCTAACAAGAGCCGGGGTAATCGGACGCGCACCTTAAACCCTAGAAACAGCTCGGGAGACCTTTTCAGAGATTTTGGATCATGGATAGCTTGGTTTTCAGGACGTTTGGGATACCCAGGTGACATTCCGGGTGCTTTTCAAGTCCGTCCGTTCCACAGGTAACAAAGGAACTTTCATCATAGAGGTTGGAAAAACCCGTGCTCACACCAGTCCCAAAAGTTAGGGCCAGAAAGCTTGTCCCATTCCAGGAAAGATTGCAGTGATAAAGTACTATTCATAGCCATTGGTTTCTATAAAGAAAAATTACGAGTGTTAATAAAGGGCTTAACTTGTTTTTCCCATATTATAATTAATAATGAATCATGTTATTAATTAATCGAGTTGTTGTGCTCATGGGCCGAGATCCATATTATATCAAGATATAGCCAGACGAGGGCATAGAACAACTATACCCTAATTTTTAGGTAGGAACGCCGTCCAATCCCAACCTAGAGACTCTCGGTTTGATGGGTCTATTTGCACTTACCCATCTGTGCTTAAGGCCAGGAACATCCTACTACCTACGCTAAGTCCAAACCTCTATCCAAGTGTTAGAGTAACCAATACTCCAACCCAATACAAAATGACGATGCTCCAGCGCATCCAGCGAGGGCTGGTCTACAACTGGCCCATCCCCACTTCGAGTAGGTTTTGAATGAGGGAAGCACTTTTAAGAGACTTAGTAATTACCTTTTGGTTATTAGATTCAATTAATAATGGCTTAGATGCATAGGCGGGTGAAATGGGTTGGATCATACATTCTTGTATGTAAATAAATAAAGCATAATTAAATAAAAATGGACTGCTATGGGCCAAAATTTACATCCTAATATAATTCTAGTAAACCTATACTAGAATGACATCAGGTGGGCCGCCTCCGCATTCTTCTAGTACGCCAATGCAATCTGCTTCTTCTTTACATAATTTTACAATAAATAAATAAAATAAAATTACATAAAAAGAAAACGGCACGCAGGCCGAATAAACCAAAAGAATATTACAACCCAAATAAATAAGGCCCAAAACATCCATTCATACATTTAATCATCCACACATGTAAACCAATATATCCAATTTATAAACATGTTAAATACATGAATTAATCCCATTTCAATAATGTCCTTAGCCATTATTTTGATATCGCCAAATTTTGGCATTCACGGTACTCAGCCCGTATGGGCCTTGGGCCTCCAACCCAGGCAGAATACTGCTCCCAATCCAATTAGGAAACCGTGAATCCATATTAGCCGTCCAGGTAATGATACCAAGAAAACCCGGACCAATTTCAATTAACCGTATTAATTTCCAAATTAATATCGCATGAACAAAAATTAAATTCCATTCATAAAACACGTGCATAAAAATTTCCAAAATTCAAACACGCAAAATTTTAAAACCAATTAAAATTTTAAAACCCGGCCCGGCCCAAAAACCCACCAAATCCAAATTCGGGCCTGGCCTGCCGCGCGGGGTAGCAGCTGCTGCCCCCGTTTTAGCCACGACAGCGATCCTGCCACCGGCAGCCCCATACATGCGAAAACGGTCCGTGATTTTTTTTCTCAAAAATAAATGTGCAAGAAATTAAATACAACAAATAAATAAAATCAAGCACAACATAAAATTGCAAAAAGAAAATTTAACCAAGCACAAACCAATATGCAATAAAATTTTCTCATGCAACAAAACTTACATCTCCAAGATATACCATCAATCAATGGAAATAAAATATAGCATAAAACCAATATGCAAATAAAATTTCCAAGAAACAAAATCACAAATAGAAAATGAAACCATGCATAATCCTAAGTAAAATAATTTTCCATTTGTAAAAATCCAAAGGGAAAAATCACCAAACCCTCAAACTAGAAATAAATCCCGTCCACAAAAATCGCCAATTTGAAAACACGGGATTCATCAAGTTAGAGATTTCCACAGGTGAAAAGCCCGCTCTGATACCACTATTGGGATTCGTCACTGGAAACCGACCGGTGAAAGGGGAAGCACGCGTCGATTTCCTCGAATCCAGGCCCAGGAGCTTAAGATGTGGAAATCAAAACTTAAAACCATAAAGAGGAAGTTAGAAAAACTCACCACAAAGTCTCTGTAAGAGACAGATACAGACTGCAGGAATCAAAGCAGACTCCCTCCGATGTCATGTACATGAACGGCTCTCGGACCAAACCCGTGCTAGCGACCTGGATTTAAAGAAGAGAGGGAGAAAGATAGAACAAACTTTTCCTACCAAAAGAAAAGCCTCCAAAAAGTGGGTGGCCAAGAGTAGAAAATCTGGGTAGAAAAGTGGTTCCATTTTTTTCTCCTTATAACCATAAGTAAGAAAATGGGCATTAAAGTGGCAAAGTCCAACTTTGCTTCCATAATGTCAAACCTATGAGTCATCACTTTTCAATCATTCTTTTTTGTCCAAAAGAATGAATCACCAATTTTTCCTATTCTCCCACCATATTTTCGGCCAAAAGGATGATTAAATGGAGAAAGCAAAGTCCAACTTTGCCATCCCTAAGTCAAAAGTCAAAAGCCATGATTCCTTACTTATGACTCACCATATATGACTCATCACTTCTCATCATCCTCTTTTGTCCAACAATGAGTCACCATTCTCATCAACAATGACTCACCATTAAGCCAAAAATCAGCCCCTAATTTTGGCCAAGAAATCCCACTCCATGTGGGCAATTTCATTTTAAGAGAAGCCCAATTTTACATCCTTTGATTTAATTAATTTCAAATGTAACTTTAATATACCATGTAGGCATATATATTTTACTATAATAAATTACATACATATAAATTAAAATTCATTTGACCTATTAATTTAATCAATGGATTAAATTAGACATACATAAAATGAAATACATGTAACCCTATATATGTAATAATATTTCCACCTAGGAAATGATCTCATAAATTAATTCAATAAATTAATTCATTGAATCAAGTAAGAGAAGGCCAAAATAAATATTAATTATATTATTTAGATCAATCCAATTGATCTATATAATATGATTAATAAATCTCTCTCTCTCTCTTCAATCGTGTATACTCCAAGTACACATTTAATCCGACTAGTCAAAGTCTAGACGTTCAATGTGTACGATTCGATGGGCCCGTCTTTATGTTGGCAGTGGGCCAATGCCCACAAACTACAGGCGAGCTCTAATAAGCCACTGCAGCCCCCAATTAGGAAGGAGATAGCAGTCGAACTATCACCGTAATGCTGTAGTTTGAACTTGTATATCCCATGTCACTGATATCGGTGTCCAACACAGAGGCATGGAAGTATCACCCTTAATTATGTCCAGACATTTATTTGATCCTGAATGAACTGATGCTCATAAACAAGATACAATCTTGTTTGGGTGCCGCCGCACACTTATCAGTAGTATTCTTCAAGAGGCCGGTGATATCGTCTCAGTAAACTATTGAGTGACATTCCCTTCTGCATATCCATAGCACAGACACACCCGAACGTACCCATACTTGGAACCCTTTTACAGGTCTATTAGGCATACACCAAAGTGTGCCACTTCATATGCAGCACCATCATATGGTCCGGTCGAAGGACTTATACAAGTACTACACGAGAATCATTTGTGATACTATACCATGTAGATTCCCGTTAAGTTGATCGATCTAGTACCATGCCCTTTTTGCATGTACCCATTAACCTGGTTGACATCCCATGTTCTATGGCCGGTAAGACACCGCAATACAACCAAACTAATGATAGTCTTTAGCTCCATTCATTCCCATGATTGGAACAGACTATGGATGACTTTACGGCCATATCGTTTTCTCTATCCATAGTCTTACTGCCAACTGCCTCACACTTGACAACATAGATATGGATATGTCCATTGGATACTCTATTTAAAATATAGCACAAGACATATAATAAATAGATTAATGCCTTTATCTAATGACAAATTGTATAATGCATAAAGTTCACATTAATGTACAAATGTATTATACAAACACAAAGACCAATGCCTCCGGACTAGGGCATATCCAACAATCTCCCACTTGTACTAGTACCTACTAGGCATGGGTCTAATCCCTATAGATCTAGTATAACCATCGTGCATAGGCAGAGCCAAGCACGTTGGTCAAAAGATCTGTGACATTGTCCTTGGTGTCCACTCTGTGTAATGAAATATCACCCCTGTCAACCATTTTTCATATTAGGTGAAACTTTCTGAGTTCGTGCTTCATGTTTATGTGTGACTGGGGCACTTAGCTTGTGCAACAGCTCCATCATTGTCACAGAAGATATCAATTGGTTTCTGGATAATTGACACTGCCCCCAGTTCTGTGATAAACTTCTTTATCCACACAGCTTCCTTAGCTGCTACACACGCTACAATATACTCAGTTACTGTGATAGAAACTATGATGGTTGGTTGCTTGGAGCCTCTCCAACAACAACAGCACTATTTAGCATGAATACATACCTAGACTATGATTGGTATTCATCCTGGTCAGTTTGGAAGCTTGTATCAGTGGACCCGGTAACTTACAGCTCTCCCTGACCTGCATAGGCGACATCAGGTCTCGTACATAGCATGGAGTACATGATTGATCCTACAGCCAAAGCATATAGAACAAAATTTATGTTCTCCCTATCCTACCTTGCCTTAGGACAATATTGCTTACTAAGTTTTAGTCCATAACACATTGGCAAGAACCCTTTCTTGGCATGGTCCATACTGAATCTTTTCAGAACTATGTCTATGTACTTGGCTTGACTTAGGCCTAAAAGCCGATTGGCTCTATCCTTGTAGATCCTGATCCCTAGGATCGTCTCAGCTTCACCTAAGTCCTTCATTATGAAGCACTTACACAACCACTACTTTACCTTTGCAGTGTTGGTATGTCACTTCCAATCAGAAGGATGCATCCTTATATAATACTAGGAAATGTACTATGCTCCCATTAAACCTCTTATACACACCCTTAAAGGTATTATCAGCCTATAGCTTATAGCACCACTTGCAACCTATCACCTTAGCACTCGGAGGTGGATCAACTAGGTTCCAAACCTGATTATCGTACATAGATTGCATATCTGCCTCCAAGGCAGACAATAGGCTAGCTTAGCCTACTGGTAGGTATTGGGTTCCTCTTTGTCCAAGGCAAAATGAACGTGATCATCGGTAACGAGAAACCCATATTTCCTATGTTCCCAACGATCCCTACCAGACCTTCTAGGTTCTTGTATGACCTGGGCTGGTGCTTCCACTTGTGAAATATCCACCATAGTCTCCGAGTTATCCTTTTCAGGAGTTTGTGAGCTTTGAACTTCCTTGAGTTCAACATCGCTCCCACTGTCTTTCTTGGAAAGATACCCCTTTTCAAGAAGGACCCCCTTTCGTGCCATAAACACCTTGTTCTCAGTGGGGTTGTAGAAGTGATACCCTTTGGTTTCCCTAGGGTAGCTCACAAATAGGCATTAGTCGGTTTTGGGTTCTAGTTTTGCTCATAGTCAATTTCTTGACTTGTGCATAACAACCCCAAATCCGTAGGAAAGAAACATTGGGCACCCAACCCGTCCATATTCCAAATATGGTCTTTTCCACAGCCTTAGTCGGAGTATAAATCAAAATGAGATTGATTGTCTCAAGAGCGTATCCCCAGAAACTTATTGGGAGAGAGGCATGACTCATCATTCAGCAGACCATGTCTAACAGGGTCCTATTCCACCGTTCGGACACCCCATTCCATTGTGGTGTTCGTGGAGGAGTGAGCTGTGGAACTATTTCATGCTCTCTCAAAATGAGTCAAACTCTAGGCTTATATGCTCGCCACTTCGGTCCAACCGAAGGGCTTTGATATTTCTGCCTAGTTGGTTCTGTACTTCGTTCCTAAATCCCTCGAACCTATCAATGTCTCACTTTATGTTCTACATTCTTTGAATGTTTGTTTTTAAACTTTTAGCCATTCAAGACCAACCCAACCCAAATTTTGATCAAATAATGATAATCAAGGACTACGTAGTAGTTGAAAGTTGATGAAAAACAGTAAATCAATCATTCCATGTTAAATTGTTTCCTTGAAATGTTCAATTGATTTATTTTATTTCATATATTTCTACATTTTTGGTGACAACTTGATACTTTGCTTGGTCCAATTGCAGATGAGGGAAATGTGGAAAATTGGGTTTTTTGTTTAATCGAAGATGAGAATAGACAATTGAGGAGAGATATGTGCTGGAAAAAAAGAGAGAGAAATGCTATTTGAGAATAAAGGGATTAATAAATAATTTCATGTATGAGTTGGAGATTTTGAAAGAAATAAAGTTGGGGATGAAGATGGAGAGAGGTTGAAGATAAGGGCAAAAGTGGGAGTAAAAAGATTGAAATAGTGATATCATCAAGTTTTACCAGTTCCACAAGAAGTCAAAGGTATTTTTCATGTTCAAAGGTAATTTTGATCATTATGTTAGTAAAGTGCTAAGTTGATGTACTTTTATGTCAAGTTTTAAATTGTATGTACCATTATGTTAGTAAAGACAAATTTCATATACAATTAAAGCCCTCTAATTTGTCATGTGCGCTGGGGTAAATTTTAGCTGAACACTTATTATAATCAATAAAAGACCAAAATTTTAACAATTTTATTTTGTTAAATGTAACATTAATTTTGAGCAGTTGGTATTCAAGATGAAGATGGTCAAATCCATATTGCCCATAATGATATGGTCAAAAGGCCATATGATCCATTCACGGTTAGAGCAATTGGTTATCTTGGTGAAAATCTCTTGGCATCAAGAAAGTGATTTAAGACGTTCCGATTGTTGGTGGTTCTCAGTTTTCCAGTCGTAAGTTTTCTACTTCTAACGTTGTACATATAATTAATGTTGCTCATACTCCGGATAATCAAGTCGGAGAGTTTAATTGATTCGCTCTGTGATGGTATCCTTATTGTTAAGCCTTTATCAATTAAAAGAAGCTCTTTACTGGATAGGGACTGAGGCCTTCACATTGAATCATTGAGATTCATGGTATGCTCGTCGGTGAAATTGTTTCCAAATAATTTTGTATCTTCAATGGTTCTATCATACGAGATCGTAAAACTGTTTAAATGGAGCCCATGTAACAAAAAACCAATTGGCTTATGTTAAGGCCCAATCTACACCACTTATATACTACTCTTTGATATTATATATTTCCGATGTAGGATTCATTCCTCAACATCTCCAACACTATCCCTCAAGTGCAACCGGGGCCCGGAACAGTTGTCTCTTGTCAAACATTCCTTGGCCTATCTCCTTTGAGGTCCAAGGTTATTAACGGGTTTAGTTTTCACTACTAACCTAAACTCCACTAGGTCATTAAACATGGGCCTAGAATCTTTTCAGCTATCAAGCCTTCTTCTGCTCTGATACCATGAAGAGATTCCATGGGCCTAGAGAGCGCTGGGCTTAACTGGATAAGTGAGCATATAAGTGGGGTTGAGCCCATGTAATACAAAACCAATTGGCTTATGTTGAGGTCCATTCTACACCACTTATATACCACTCTTCACTCTCTTTTATTTCCGATGTGGGATTCCCCAACATCTCCAACACAGTGATGATAAGATATGAAGCTTAATGCATTTTGGGTCTCTCTAACTTGTACTAAAAAACCACCTAAGATATGCAGATCAAGTTAACACAAAAGAAAAGACCAAAAGGATAATTATGGAGTAGGAAGAAGAAACACAAGGAAGCATGAAGCCTTCGAGTTTTATTAAATTATTTTCTTGGAAGCACACGTAACTGGTTTTATAATGCATAAAATTGAAGAAAGAAGCACACATACACTAGTTTGTCTATGACTAGACTCAACTGCCCATACAATGCCGCTGGTCAATATATCGTCTAGTCTTAGACCTTATTCCCACACAAACAATATGATTCTAAGAAATCCCAATACCACCGGAACAGCCTAACTTCCTTGGCTAAACACAACAACGATAGAAAAGATACTTGGCCATAGTTTTATCACATATTGGGCAAGCTATACAATCACCGAGGTCTCCAACAGTTGCTGGTAACAAAATGTGGCTGCAATGATGAGGTAGCTTTTTAACTTGTTCATTGAAGGCAACGCTAAGTGCTTGAAGAAATGCAGTACTGTTACCCTCCTTAAACCATGTTTTATTTATTTGCTTTAATGCAATTTCAGCAACATTCCGGGTAGCTTGGGCCAATTTAACATTGGTTGCGTGGTGACCAAAAACAACCCAACCATTGTGGTTGGCATTGTAGCTCAGCAAAGTTAGGGCCTCTTTCATGATATCTTTTTTCATGTCGGTTCCAGCCCGTATTTGTTCACGGAGGAAGCTCTCCACTCGAATCCAAAAACGCCAACATTCTGTTCCATCAGCCTTCCAGGAGCAGCCAAAATTTGTAGTTTTAAGGTAGTCAAAAATTTCTGCATTTGTGGTATCAATAGCATCGCTCTTGCTAACATAAATAAATTCCATGTTGATATTGAATTTCAAAGCCAATTGGCTAACTTCACTCAACTGCTTGGTGAAGTTCTTAATCCAAAGCAAGTCTTCTCCTCCGTAGAGGCATATGATTGGCGGTGATGTCTTAGACTGTCGTACACAAAATAAAAAACAATCTATCATTTAGAATTTTTGAAAACATAAAATTTTGGCATTGCAATTGCACATTTTGTATATTGCATACAAGTTATGTAATTGAGTTAACTGTACTCCCTCCATTTTTTATTATATGTTGTCTAAAGTTGTTCATAAAGACCAATAAATATTAATTTCATAACTAAAATGACTAATTTATCCGTAATATTTCTCTCCTTACGCTCTATTTTTCATGCCAAAATTCTATTTCTTAATCTCTATCGTAAATATGAAAAAACATTACTAAAAATGCATTGATAATATAAAACGTCATATAAAAAAAAAAAACAAAGCAAAAAGTCTAAACCGTCATGTAATAAAAAACGGAGGCATTACTACTTACCGTAGTTTTGAGTTGATAGATATCTGAAAGCAGATAATTTAGGGACACCTGGGGTGGTGGTGGTGGTGGTGAGTCAGCTCCAGGAAAAGTTCCTCTAGCCCATATCCAATCAATAGGATAAAATTCTTGTTCTTTCTTACCCAGTGGAACCAGAATTGTCTGCCCTCGAAATGTCCACATCTCCTGGATAAATTTAATGGCTGCTGGCCTGATATGTAATGGGTCTCGAATAGTGAACCAGTTCATCAGACATTTCAATTTGGAAAATTTTTCAGAATCTACCGAGATTGGAATCCAAACTAGCTGATATTTTGTCTCCTTCTTCATTAAGTCAGCAATAGCCTTAATTTCCTTTTCAGTTGTGTAAGATCCGGATATCAGCAGGTATATGTTATCCCCCCTTAGTTGCTCAAAGCTCACCTGTGATATTAATTAGTATTATATAATATAGTGTTATCATATGAAATATATACGACAAAAGAACTTGAATTTAAGAAGAAACCTCTGTGCTGGTATCATTGCCGATTACAAGTGCTGACTTTCCATTTGGATCAGGTTTAATCAAGGCCCCCAGCATAGCTGCTATGCTAGGGAAATTGATATTACAAAAAACGTCCATAAGTTTCTTCCAGTCACCTGCATATTGATCCAATAATAGCTTTTATTATTATTATTATTATTATTATTATTATTATTTCTAACACACCCAACACATGAATGTCCCTTGCGCTTGAAGCATGTGAAACACAGGCCTGCCATACCATGTATTGAATTTAATCAACCAATGAAGATGCTAGGAGACTCTAATACCGTGTCATGTAACCAATTAACCCAATAATAGTTTTTATTATTATTATTTCTCACAAGATTAATATAATATGTAGCCATATATATATATATATATATATATAAGAGAATATTCTATATATGTAAAAGCTGCTTAACGGCTGAGATTTTACCATGTTGTTGAGAGCTAGCCTCTAATTCAGCATGCAGTGCTTGAGTACTTTTGATGACAACACGGACCATGTCTGACAACTTCAATTGCGCTCCTTCCCAATCGAACCTGAAATTAATTCATGTTTGTGTGTGTGTATATAGATTGATGTTGAGTGTTTCTGATGAATCAATGAATTAAATTATAAATTGTGAGAGGTTTATGTAGCAACCCATACCCATTGGCAGGGGCAGTAATAAGTGAGGCGCAGAACACAAGTGTATGAATTGTGAAACAGGTAGCTTGAACCACATTATCAACTGATCCCGAAGTTGAGATTAGTGAATTATTAGTCCTTCGATGCGCCATGAGTTTGAGAGCAGATTCGATCATTCCCAAGGTCTCCTTCATAACCTCATCAATTGATCTGACTAGTTCGATACTATAATGGACTCCTAGCAGTTGTTTCAGCAGTGCTACATTGGTGAAGACTTTATTATTATTCTTTCCAGCACAAGACTCCACAAATATGCGATATTCTACATAGTTGCCTGCAAAAGCAGTTAGTGCAATAACCATTGTTGCATCCCAATCATATTTTGAGAGGTAGTTATTTCCCAGTATCTCCGCAACTGTATCTTGTAAATCTCTCAACGAGCAATTGCATCTCATCTGCAATGTTGACATTTTGTTAAATTTATAATGAAGTTTTTCTTTTTCAACAATAATATTAAGGTAATGAGTCATTTTATAACTTTTATTATTAAGAGTGTTGCGTTTGACTGCATAAATGCGTACATAATTGGGGTTGAACCTATGTAATACGAAACAAATTTGGCTTAGGTCCAATCTACGCTGCTTATATACCACTTTTTAGACTTACTTATTTTCGATGTGGTATCTTCAACAACCATGTGTTGAAATTTATTCAAAAAACGAATTTATTAGAATTCTTACTCTTGACATCTAAGTTTAAAAAACTCTGATACTATATCATGCAACCATTTAACACAAAAGATTAAACTGATAAATAAGATGCGTGCATGCATATATGACCTTGCAGGAGAGTTTCCTCATTGCGGCAGCCATCGTGTCATCAAATATAATCTGCCAAAACAAGTTTAATCCATAAGTAAGCTGAAATTTTTTTTTTTTTGGAATAATGAGCATGCACTTACGGAATTAGCATTGGCATTGTCACCAAGCAATATATTCTTGACAATAATAAACAATTTGTTGACATCAAATTGGCGGACAAAACGACTGCGGCCTTTTACAATCTTGGCCATTATTGGACCATAATCCAGCTTAGACTCCATTGCCTAGAATTAGCTATGAAAAACAGAGAGAGAGAGAGAGAGAGAGAGAGAGAGAGAGAGAGAGAGAGAGAGAGAGAGAGAGAGAGAGAGAGAGAGTAATCTTAATGCAAATATACTCTTCTTAATTCTGTTGTGGAATTCACTTCATTTTCCACCCCTTTATATAGCCATCACCACACAAGTAATCTGACTCCATCGGGGATATTTTAAATATTCAGCATGTGCTCTTAATTAGATCCATCATTTATGCTGTTTACTGTCCTATTGCATTTCTTAACTGTGTTTTATTCAATAGAAGATTACTACTTGTCCCTCGTGCAGAAAATGTCTTCACCAATTCTTTCTTTTATTTTCTTTTCGAAAATATACAATTCTCTTAAAGAATTTCACTGATACATAACATACACAATGTTCGTGTTGAGAAATTTTGTTTTATAACCCGCACACTACGTCATCTATGTGCTAAATCAGTAGAATGAAACCAGCTCACTATTCAACTAATCAAAAAATAACAAGATGTAATTAATTTATTGATTATTTTTTTTTATTTAAATAAAATTCTAGATCCTAAAATATCAATCTTAGAGGCCAATTTATAAATCCCTAAAACATAATATATGTCATGTTTTTATTGGTCCGAACACCGATGACGTGGTGTGTCACACGTAAAATAAATTTTCTCGCATTCTTTATGCATGCGTGAATAAATAATTAAGCAACCTTCACAATTATGAGAACATTAATTTTTAAGGTTGACCATATCATGGAACTATGTGATCCAAAAGTTTAAGCTGATAGTTACAAATAAAATATAGCTTTTATTATTATGTCTGACACACTCCCACATTCGAATGCCCCTTAGACTTAAAGTACGTCCAACACAAACCCACTCTACCATGTATTGAAATTTAATGAAGAATGAAGCTGCAGAATTTGAACCTTCATCCTCTAAGTCTAAGAGACTCTAATGCCATGTCATCAATGATGGAGACAAGGGAGGCAGAGGTGGTCATGACACTCATTGACTTTGAAAATAAATATTTCAATCCTTGAAAAGATTTACAAAACTATAATTTGATCCTTAAAGTTTATTCTATAGATAGATATGGCCCCACTAAAAAGAAAGAAAAACAATAGAATAGTTTTATTCCAAAGTAAGAGAATTTCGTTTTTACCATTACATACATAACGGTCCAATATTATCGTTATAGTAGAATTTTAGTTATTGTACCATATTCAAGAAATTCTGTTTGTAAACTTTAATCAGTATTTACTTAAAAAATTGATTAATATTTGAGTTAGAATTTATATTGTACATTAAAAATCGAACGAGAGTTTTGCTATAGGGGTAAGACATATGTCCATTTTATACGAAGGGAGTAAGAATAATATTGAAATATCTCTAAAATTATAGAAACTTTGACAATTGAAGCTACTATTAAAGTGCGAATCAAATTAATATTACATGTATATAAAAATTTTAATTTGGCCCTGTAATAAAAAAATTTCTAACTCCATCATTACCTGTCATGAAACCATTTAACTTGACAGCTACACGGGTTGGTACCTTAGTGTAATGTACTCAACTTAACTTAACAAAAAAAGAGGGATGATTTCATTTTGCTTTTGTTCGTTTATTTTTTTTATTTTTATTTTTTTCATATATATAATTGGAAGAACACACTATTTAGCTATTATTTTTTCTTTTCTTTTCTTTGAGCTTCTATAGTAATATTATTTCGTAACATATACTAATATATATTTGGCTCTTGTATTAGCATATTTCCTGCATTTTGCTTATTTTTCTCCTTGAGCTGTTGTACTAATTATTTCATAATGCTTGACTTAAATAATCCGAGACAATAATAATAAAGCCTATTATTCAACCTAATCTATTAGTTGAAACTTTTGGATCAAATGTTGGTTCCATGATATTAGAACTTCTTAGATCTAGAGATCAAGAAGTGAAATCTTAGCAGCTCCATTTGTTTATTAAATTTTAACGCATGGTAGATCAGCCTACATTGTGCATGCTTCAAGTTTAAGTGGCATTCTCATGTAGAGGTGTGCTAGAGAAAATAATAAGGTTAAATAATTATAACCTCCCTAAGATTTGACCATATGTACTAGTACATCCCTGAGGTTTACCTATTTAATTCATATTTCCTTGCAATTTATCTATTGTCTCATTATGACCTCCTTTTATCTATTATTAAGTTTTTTTCTTTATAAATTGTTGACATTGCTAACATTTATGGTTGACGATATTAATCTTATCTTTTATTTCTGTTGTTGATGAGATCCTTTGTCACAAAGTTATTTTTCTCACTTATTATGAAACCACTTTTCTATCACTTAAGTTGTGGTTGTATTAGAAAAAAAACCATTGAATGAGTCTATTTTAGAAGAACTTGAATATTGCAGTAAAAGCGTATATTACCCAAGAAATTTTGTTGGAAACGATATAATAATGATTAGCGAAACGTTGAAATGTCATAGAAACAAAGTACATGGTGGGATAAATTAGATAGAGAAATGGTGATGCATTTGTGTGAACTCCAACAATGTTATTATTGTTTACCCTAAAATATAATAAAATTTATTATTAGATTTTACCTATCATAATACTTTTTTGGGTCAAATGGTTCCATTAGACGTAATTACTAGCATTTTGTAATTAATATTTAGCCCTTTTCAACTTTTTACTTGTAGACTGAAAAATATCAAATCTGATTTTTTGATGTTATTTTGACATTCTTATGGACTATTAATACAAAATTCGAAATCTCTAAAATGATTAACTCATTAGAATCACTTAAACTTGATGAATTATGTGGCATATGTCTTAATTAATTAAGTTTGATTTAAAAAAGATTAGTGGATGGTTTTCTATACATTGAACTACAATTTGACATTTTAAGATTAAAAAATTTAAAGTTAGTCATATTGGAATCATAATTATCGTACTATAATATAATCTTCATCATTTCACGTCTTTGGAATTGAAGTGTTCAACTTATAAATAATGTTAACTGCAAAGACTCCAAAGTCTACCACTACTCTACCATATACGTATGAAGTAATATGATCAATTAATTATGACACATAAGTAGTTTAAAATAAAAAAAAATTAAATTATTATAAAGTTGACCTATTATTATAGGTTACTAACATGTTAAAATAAATTTTAAAATTACACAAGGTAATATATATTAATTATTCACACCCATTCACTTTACAAAAATTCATATTTATTTACGTAAAAATATCAAATCTTTACAAATTTTGGTAATGTTATTAAATTTTTCATAAATTAATTAATTTTCATTTAATTATTAGTAAAAATAATTTAATCAAGTTTAAAATATATGTTGTATCTGAAAATAATTTAGGAGACTTTAAATTTATCATTAATCTAAACTACAACTATGAATTATACTCATTTCACATAAATAAAATGAGTACAAATATATTTCAACAGTTTTTTATTCATTTTTCGTGAAATTAAAGAATTGTTTATACAATATAATATTACAAAATTTAAATATCACTTCACGTAAAATAGACCTAACATTACATGGATTCTGTAGAATTTAAAGGTTTTACATTAAACCTAATTTTCTAGTGTTTTTGAAACTATGTGAAATTTTTGAATAATTAATCTTCCCAATTGGTATGCAGTATGTTCAATGTAATAATATAGTATTACCATCATCCATATGACCTCATGATTTGGAACACAATGACATGTTATCCTTGACGTAAGGCAACGTGTTTTCAAGAATTTCAACTCATTCGATTTAATTCAATGGAATTTAAATATCATTATAACGGCTACTTTCGATCGAATAATTCAATTGACATAAATTAATTGGATTGGGTTGCATTAGATAAATGACTAGATTAATTAGATAAAAGTTGTGCTAATAAATTAAGCCGCTTATTGCTTGCATGAATTTTTTTGAGTTGATTGACTTCATCTATCCCACGTCCACATGTGTAATAATTTTAAATTAATTAATTTTTTTTTTTTAATAAATGATGATTTTGTTATATCCTACTCTACATTAGGCGCACTCCTTTCCAAAGAAAGCTCAAATTCGTGATTGATGGAGCACTTCTTTCCTTTCCGTTTTACTTTTATGTACCAAAATTTATTGTTCGGTTTGGTTATTAATCAAATAGTAACTGAAATTTTTTTATAATAATGAAAATATTAAAAAAATCTGTAATTTGATTTAACTTAAATATAATACAATGGAAAATAGTATTTTAATGGTAGTGAATGTAGTAATTAAGTAAATAACACTTTAGGAAAGCAAAATAAATATTACATAAATACATAAATTTTTTTAGCATATTATATTAATTTCGGTTCAGTTTTGGTTTAATCAAATTTTTGAATGCACCCACTTGTATAACACCATACAGGAAAAATGAAAAAATTAAAATTAAAAATTAGTTAGAGCTTATGTGATAATGTACTGGTATTTCAGACTTGGTATTGAATTATCATGTTATTATTTCGATGCCAGATTTCGACAGATTAGGGCGTGATTGACTCTATTGACACTGAATTTTCAATATACAAATTTAAGAAAGATCAAATCAGAGAGTAGAATGGTATGTAATTATATCTTATGTGTTATTTTGATCTCTTGTCGTTTTACAAAGAACATAAATTTTATCATCTGGAGAGAGAAGAAGGTGTTTAATGGAAGTTAACTTGTTCTTCTTATTCTCCATAAAATAAATACCATTGTAGTTAACCATTTGCCTAATATTGGTCGTGTCGTGGTCCATCTATGAGATAATAGGTTGTGACTTTCGTTAATAGAATTGGGAGTACATATATACAAACACGGGGTTCTGTTCGTGTGGGTTCCTAAACACATATTCCATTATAAACATACCAAAAACATTTGAGAAAAATACTATTTTGCACATTTTCAATATTTTCCAGGGATTTGGTAGGATTCGGGGGTTCGCTAATGCTGAACTATGGATCCGATTCGGATAAAACTACCCCGAAACTCAGGAAATAAAACCCCAGGAAATACGAGAACATTAATATCCGAACGTATAGAAATCTAAAAACCCAAATTTTATGACATACGGATGGATTTGGGCTGAAAATAATTGCAACAGAAAGCTTAAAATGGAAAACGGACTGTTTTCAGCCGATCAGGACGAACCGGGAGGCTGTCCCTGGAGAACAGAGCTGTACGGCTCTAGTACTAGAGCCGGCCGGCTCTGTTCATCATGAACATAGCCAGCCAGCTTTGTTCATCATGAACAGAGCTGTGCGGCTTTATTCAGGCAATCCGATTCCGAAAGTTGCAAAAACGAAGAAAACGCATAGAAAAGATAATGCAAACAGATTTAAGGCCTCTCAGAGTTTACCTTGATGTTGTTTGGATGCTTTGAACATCAAAGAACGGATTGAAAGCTTGAAATATACCCTGGGAACTCAACCGGCCAAAGAACCGCAACAATCCAAACGAGCTGAAACGAATCCGAAATGGTTTCCAACCAATGAGCAAAGGGTAAGTAACTTGTGTTTAATGTTTAAGGATTGATTTTAAGCTTTACTCTTTGTGTTTCTAGGTTCTCAAGTTCAAGGTCACCTTTCTCTGTTTCTCTGCTTCTTTTTTTTTCTCTGTGTCTTTTTCTTTAAGATTGAAAAGCCTCCCCCGTTTTCTGATTTGATTTTCTCTATTTATACGCCCCTCTAACATATCATATCTAGCCTTTATTGGCCGCCTGACTTTCTGATGTTGCCCATGCTTCTGGCGAGACAAGTTCCTTTGTTTTGCAAGGCAACTTGTCTTGCCCACTAGAGCCGTACAGCTCTAATTTGAACTAGAGCCGTACGGCTCTAATCTAGAGCCGTGCGGCCCTAACAAGAGCCAGTGTAAAATTTTAAAAATCCGACGCGCACCCTAAACCCTAGAAATCACTCGGGAGACCTTTTCGGGAATTTCGGATCGTGGATAGCTTGGTTTTTAGGACGTTTGAGACACTCCAGGCAATAATCCGATCGCTTTTGAGCGCAATTCATGTCCGTCTACTCCATAGGTAACATATGAACTCTCATCATAGAGGTCATGAAAACCCGTGCTCACAGGCTGCCCCTCGCGGGACCAAAGTGGGCTCATGGTGGGCTATGAAGCCTAGAACTAGTTTGGTCTTGTGACTAAGAGCGCGGTGAGAAAGGATGAGAAAACGCACCTGATGCCCCTCATTGGGGGAATAGAGTTGTCGACTCGCTGTGGTGGAGTGTGCCCGTTATGTCGACTCGTTGTGGTAGAGTGTGCCCATCGTATCGACTCGCTATGGTGTAGTGTGCCCGTGGTATCGACTCGCTATGGTGAAGTGTGCCCGTGATATCGACTCGTTGTGGTGGAGTGTGCCCATGGTATCGACTTGCTGTGGTGGAGTTTGCCCGTGGTATCGACTCGCTGTGGTGGAGAGTGCCCGTGCTATCGACTCGCTGTGGTGGAGTGTGCCTGTTCTGTCGACTCACTGTGGTGGAGTGTGCCCGTGATATCGACTCGCTGTGGTGGAGTGTGCCCTTGACATCGACTCGCTGTGGTGGAATGTGCCCGTGATATCGACTCACTGTGGTGGAGGGTGCCCGTGATATCGACTCGCTGTGTTGGAGTATGCCCATGATATCGACTCGCTGTGGTGGAGTGTGCCTGTGGTATCGACTTGCTATGGTGGAGTGTGCCCGTTATGTCAACTCGCTGTGGTGGAGTGCGCCCGTGGTATCGACTAGCTGTGGTGGAGTGTGCTCGTGATATCGACTCGCTGTGGTGGAGTGTGCCCGTTATGTCGACTCGCTGTGGTGGAGTGTGCCCATGGTATCGACTCTCTGTGGTGGAGTGTGCCCGTGGTATCGACTCGTTGTGGTGGAGTGTGCCCTTGGTATCAACTCGCTGTGGTGAAGTGTGCTCGTGATATCGATTCGCTGTGGTGAAGTGTGTCGGTGATATCGACTCGCTGTGGTGAAGTGTGCCCATGGTATCGACTCAATATGGTGGAGTGTGCCCGTGATATCGACTCGCTGTGGTTGGAGTGTGCCCGTGATATCAACTCGCTGTGGTGGAGTGTGCCCGTTATGTCGACTCGCTGTGGTGGAGTGTGCCCGTGGTATCGACTCGCTGTGGTGGAGTGTGCCCGTTATGTCGACTCACTGTGGTGGAGTGTGCCCATGGTATCGACTCGCTGTGGTGGAGTGTGCCCGTGGTATCGACTCGCTGTGGTGGAGTGTGCCCGTGGTATCGACTCGCTGTGGTGGAGTGTGCCCGTTTTGTCGACTCGCTGTGGTGGAGTGTGCCCATGGTATCGACTCGCTGTGGTGGAATGTGCCCGTTATGTCGACTCGTTGTGGTGGAGTGTGCTCGTGGTATCGACTCGCTGTGGTGGAGTGCGCCCGTGGTATCGACTCGCTGTGGTGGAGTGTGCTCGTGATATCGACTCGCTGTGGTGGAGTGTGCCCGTTATGTCGACTCGCTATGGTGGAGTGTGCCCGTGGTATCGACTCTCTATGGTGGAGTGTGCCCGTGGTATCGACTCGCTGTGGTGGAGTGTGCCCTTGGTATCAACTCGCTGTGGTGAGGTGTGCCCGTGATATCGATTCGCTGTGGTGGAGTGTGCCGGTGATATCGACTCGCTGTGTGGAGTGTGCCCATGGTATCGACTCAATATGGTGGAGTGTGCCCGTGATATCGACTCGCTGTGGTTGGAGTGTGCCCGTGATATCAACTCGCTGTGGTGGAGTGTGCCCGTTATGTCGACTCGCTGTGGTGGAGTGTGCCCGTGGTATCGACTCACTATGGTGGAGTGTGCCCGTTATGTCGACTCACTGTGGTGGAGTGTGCCCATGGTATCGACTCGCTGTGGTGGAGTGTGCCCGTGGTATCGACTTGCTGTGGTGGAGTGTGCCCGTGGTATCGACTCGCTGTGGTGGAGTGTGCCCGTTTTGTCGACTCGCTGTGGTGGAGTGTGCCCATGGTATCGACTCGCTGTGGTGGAATGTGCCCGTTATGTCGACTCGTTGTGGTGGAGTGTGCTCGTGGTATCGACTCGCTGTGGTGGAGTGTGCCCGTGATAATTTTCAATTCTTCTCCGTGTGGTGGAGCGACCAGATAGGACTGTTTTCTCCGTGTGGTGGAGTAGACCGCATAAAATTTTCTCTTTCTTTCGTGTGGTGGAGTAGGCCGTTGAAGTTGAGTCGAAAGAACGTATTTACTCCTTGATCGATAATTTTGGAAACAAAAATTTTTTTCCCCTTCGATCAAGAATAAATACGGCTTGGGGGCTTTTTGGGCCCCGGATACCTGCACTTAGGTTGGTCGTGATGCATGTATGCATGTTTATGTACGTGTTTTGAATGCTTGTGTGTGCGTGTTGCAATGTATGCATATGCGAATGGACTCCGGGAGATGTATCCCCTGCTATTCATCTGGCCTTGAAATGTTATGCTTTTTGGGGATTTCGAGTCATGCCTCTGGCTAGGGGAAGCATATGACACCTATGACTGATCTAGCTAGGGAGTATATTCTTTATGTGATGCGATTCTTACACTTCCGTCAAGGATATAAGGGGAAATGCAATGGATGTTAGGGAAGTCTGATGATTGCTGGAGAGAACATGGTCATGTTCTTTGTGATAGTTCTTCTGGGGATAGTGCAGAGGACCCCGCTGGAGAATAGTAGGAGAGTGTCTGCTGGGAATCTAAAGTGAAAGGGATCTCCACTGGAGGATGAAAGTGTCTCCACTGGGGAATGACACAGAGGATTCTGTTGGATAATAACAGAAGAGCATCTGCTGGGGTGTGGTAAAATCTGGAAGTGCTCTAAATTTTGCCTGAACTACCCGACATGGGTTTTCAACTGAGCGAGCTGCCCTAACTTTTTCCTAAGGTGCCTTTTTGGTTTTCATCTTAGCGAGCTGTTTTTTTTTTTTTTTGGTCCTGCGACATTTGGATTTGGGTTTGTTTCGAAATTTTCGACTACCGTAAGGAATGATAACTACCATAAGGAATGATAAATTAAGTTCGAAGGAAAAGAAAAGATTACGAGTTGCAAGCATTTTAGCACATTTCCTCATACAATAACGCGAGTCTTTTAACCGATTTAATGCAAAGTGCTTTCTTTAAATGGATGTTTAGGCAAGATAATTTTGTTTATGCATTATGATATAACCATGCGAACATATTTAAACAAAACATCACACTTTATTGATGAAATTAACATGAATACATTTGAAAAGGTTGGTTCCCAAAAATGGTATACACTCCACACAGAACCAGAATCCGTCACCGGCAGTCCCTTGCGGATTTTCTGACTGATCATTTTCTCTCGTCTTAACTTTTGCCTAGGCCGCCCTTTTCAAGTTTTCAACCTAGAAGACTTCTTTTTTTTTTAACATAGTAAGGCTTCAGGTGGTCTTGATTGACAGGATTTGCGAATTCATTCCCGTCCATTTCTGCAATGTTTACACCACCCTTTGATAGCACTTTCTTCACAACATATGGCCCTTCCCAATTTGGTTTGAACTTCCCTCGGGTGTCCACATTCGTAGGCCTTAACTGTTTCAGAACCAGATCCCCGACCTTCAGCTGCTATCTGGGATACTTCACATTTCGATTATAAGCTCTGGCTATTCTGCGCTAATACATTTGTAGGTGATCCAGTGCCTTCAACCCCTTTTCATCTAATGCTGCCAACTGCTCATACCTAGCCTGAGCCCATCTCGTTTCGGGTAGCTGAGCTTCCAGGGCTACTCTGAGTGACTTGAGTTCCATTCCCACTGGTAACACTGCTTCCATCCCGACACCAAGGTTTAAGGAGTTTCGCCCATTGGCGTTCTGACACTGGTTCTATAACCCCGAAGAGCATATGGCAATTTGTCAACCCAGTCCTTGTAGGTGGTTACCATTTTTGATAGGATCTTCTTAATCAACTTGTTAGCGCTTCCACTGTGCCATTAGCCTGTGGTCTGTACGGAGAAGACCTATGATGTTGAATTCCATGTTCTAAGAATAGCTTAGCTGTTGCCCCTTGGAATGCACCCCATTATCAGTCACTACATGGTGAGGGATTCCGTATCGGGAGAGGATGTTCTTCTGAATGAACTTAACCATTTGTTTGGCTGTCACACTGGAGAAGGACTCTACTTCTACCCATTTTGAGAAATAATCAACTGCAACCACTATGAATCTATGCCCATTAGATGCTGCAAGATGAATTTCTCCAATCATGTCAATTCCCCATACTGAGAACGACCAAAGAGATGCTAGATTTTGTAATTCGAGTGGTGGTGGATGACTGATATCTGTATAGATCTGACATTCGTGACATCTTTTTACATCCTTCACACAATCAGACTGCATTATCATCTAGAAGTACTCCTATCTCATTATCTTTCTAGCCATGGAGATCCCATTCATAAGCGGCCCACAGGATCCAGCATGTACTTGCTGCATTATAGTTTCTGCTTCTCGTTCTGTCAGACATCTTAGAAGAACCCCATTTGCAATTCTCTTGTATAGTTTATCTTCAAAGATCCTGAATTGGCTGGCTAATCTTCTTAATGAAACCTTATCGGTAATGTTAGCTCCTTTTGGATACTTTCCCTCTTTCACATACTGATAAATGTCAAAGAACCAGGGCTTTTCGTCGGCTGTTAACTCCATCACTTCATGCATATCAAAGCAAGGTTGCCTGGAAATTGCTATGACCAGAGGCTATATTCGTGTCTTTTCTGGATCTTCCCACATAGAGGACAGTGTTGCTAACACATCCGTCATCTTGTTTTCCTCTCTAGGAACATGTCTAAATTCGCACTGGTCAAATAGCAGTTCTAAGTAGGGCCATAATGCTTCTCCTTCAAGTCCCAGTCGCCTTGTGCTTGCCTAATCACCAAGAGTGAATCCCTGACAATCAAGACATTGTCTGCCCCTAGTGTCAGGAGGTCTTCCATTCTGAATTAGCACGCTTCATATTCCGCTCAATTTTTGGTTATGGAAAAGTCCAGCATCTTTGCCAGTGGAATAATCTAGCCATCTGGCATTGCTATGATCACGCCAATTCCAGCGCCCTTTCTGTTTACAGCACCATCGAAGCATATAGCCCATATTCTCACTTCTGCTACAGCCAACTGTTCATCCGGGAACTCCAGATTTTCCACGCAGTCCAATTCTAATGGCTGGTTTGCTAGGAATTCTACCATAGCTCGCCCTTTGATAGTTTTCCTAGTGATGTACTTGATGTCGAATTTTGACAGAAATAGTAACCACCTGGATAATTTCCCAACCAACACTGGTGCTTCGTACAGGTATTTCATTAGGTCCACTTTAGCCACAACTTGTACGTTATATGACTGAAAGTAGTGGCGTAGATACACATGTCTTTTCTACCAGTGTGTACATGGTTTCATATTCTAGCAGCTTTTTGCTGAGATAATAAATAAGGTACTCCTTCCTCCCCTCCTGCTCCTATGCCAGCATTACCCTAATGTAGGAATCTTTGATAGCCAAATATAAAATTAAAGGCTTTCTTGGAGTTGGCGGGCTAAGGACTGGTGGATTTACTAGATAAGCTTTGATCTTTTCGAAAGCCAACTGACACTTGTTGTCCCATAGGATAGGCTTATCTTTCCTTAGCAGCTTGAAGATCGGCTCACATACCGAGGTTAACAGTGCTATGAAGCGGCTAACATACTGCAAGGAACCCAAGAATGACTGAACCTCTTTTTCTGTCTTAGGAGTTGGCATATCTTCAATAGCTTTGATTTTGTCTGGATCCATCTCTATTCCCCTTTGGCTGACCACATGACCCAGCAGCTTACCTGATGTAACCCCGAATATGCACTTCTTATGGTTAAGCCGCAGGTTGTATTCCCCGATGCGTGTAAGAAATCTATCCAGGATAGCAGGGTGCTCTTCTCAGGTCATTGATTTAACAAGCATGTCATCGACATACACCTCCATTTCTTTGTGAATCATGTCGTGTAGTAGCGTCGTGACAGCCCTCTGGTAGGTGGCCTCGGCATTTTTCAGTCCAAAAGGCATTACTCTGTAGCAGAAAGTGCCCCACTCTGTGATGAAGGATGTTTTCACTTTGTCAATTACATCTATTAAGATCAGGTTGTACCCCGAGAACCCATCCATGAAAGAGTATATTGCTGCTTTGGCTGCGCTGTCGATTAAAACATCAATATGAGGCAAGGAGATATTATCTTTCAGGCAGGCTTTGTTCAAGTCCCTGCAGTCGACACACACTCTGACCCTTCCATCTTTCTTAGGCACCAGAACAATGTTGGCTAAACATTATGTGTATTCCACCCCCTCGAGGAACTTTTCTTCAATCTTCTTAGCCACCTCTTCCTTTACTAATGCAACCCATTCTGGTCTTAGCCGTCTCAACTTTTACTTTACTGGCCTGAACCTGGGATCTGTTGGAATCTTGTGGACTGCTATTTCTGTGTCGACCCCTGGCATGTCTTCATATGACCAAGCGAAAGCCTTAACATGTTTTTGCAGTATTCTTATTAATTCTCTCTCTTCTTCAGATTTTAGTTTGTGTGAAATGAATACCATTTTGGGGTTTTCATCTGTACTTATATTAATTTCATGCAATATAGTGTCATGAATGCTAAATATGCTTGATGGTGATTCAAATGCATGCACAGAATTATCAGGATAAACATCACACAAGTGAGCAAACTAAGATTTCATTGCATTAAACTTGTTAAAGAGTACATCGTTCACATTAAAAGAGAAGAAACAGATACAACAAAAGCATTTTCATCCTTCACAGGTGGAGAGCCTTGAACTTCTTTGGCATCCTCACTCAGCTCCAGGATGTTGTCCAGGTCAGCAGCAACTTCAGACTCCCATTTAGCAGGAAGAACAGTCTTCTCGATCTCAGCCACCTATGCCTTGGCTTTCATCATGATTCCTGCTATCTCACAACCACGGAATCTAGGCTTGCCTTGATCATCAGCTCCTTAGTGGATCCTTCTCCGGATTTTTCAAATGCTTTGCCTAAGGCAGCAGCCAGTGCCTCCCGAATTGATTTCACAGATTCATCACAGACTTTTCCTTCAAATTTCTCCTTGGCCACTTCTACTGCTTATGCCATTACTTTAGATAGTTTTTCCTGGGGGATGATAGGCTCAACAACTGCCTCCTCCACTATCACTGGTATAACTGGCTCCTCTTGGCTTTTCTCAAAGTCCACAACATCAGAAAATATCTCAAAGCCTAGGAGTTCGATGCTCCCAACCTTCACCGGTTCAGTTTGCCCCTTGTATAGCTCTTCACCTGCTTTAATGAATGGCTTCATCATGGGCTTGCCTTTCTTTCCCTTCCCCAGACCTTCCTGCTCAGATGCCTCAGCCGTGTAACCTAAGCCAAACTGCCTCAGGTTCCCAGAATCAATGTTAAATTCAGGCATCCCCTATAGATTGGCCCCGAGTCCCATGCCCGGAACAAAGTTATGCCTGCGAAGGTATTTAGACAACCATTCTGGCATATAGTTCTCATAAATGACCATTGGAGCACCGTGGCCTCCTCCTTGCTGACCATGACGACTTGGAAACGGCCTAATGGTATGGTCTCCACACTAACAGTAGCAATCACGGACTGAGAAGCTGCCTCGACTGTCACAACCTCACTACCCACTGAAAACTTGATCTTCTAGTGTAAGGTTGAAGGGACACCCCCCAATGGGTGGAACCATGGCCTCCCTAAAGCAAGGAGAAGGTGACTAGAATGTCAATCACAGTAAAAGTGACCGTCGACTTGACCAGTCCCACTTCTAGTTCAGCTTCAAAAGTCCCAATTACAGTCCTCTTAGAATCATCATAGGCCCTGATCATAATGGAGGAATTTTTCAGACTATCTTCACTCAGACCTAGGAATGGCAGTATCTTCAGTGGATATATGTTCATGGCAGATCCATCGTCCATCATCACGCATGGCATAACCCGGTCTAGGAGGTTAACCTTCACATAAAGGGCTTTGTTGTGAGTTCTCCCCTCATGTGGCAAATCTTTTTCAGAAAATACAATCTCAGGGGACCCTATATGAATCTTGTCCAGTAAGCAACACATGGCCTCTGGAGATGCAAGTGGAGAAACTTCGATTTCAGACAGCTTTTTGACCAGTGCTGCCTTGTGTTCTTTGGAAGTCAGTAACAAATGCCATAGACTGGCCTGTGCTGGATTCCTTTTCAGTTGAGAAATAACCAAGTCTTCTTTCTCTACTTCTTTCGGTGCTGACATACTACCTGACCCAGTCACTAGAGTCTTGTCACTCTGTTGAACCACTGGTTGGTATACCCTACCGCTCCTAGTTACATTCTGGACTTCAGGAACTTTTGTCTCTATGACTGGCGGCTTGACCATCTCACTACTGCCATAGTCTTCATATTCATCTTCTGAATCCAGATCATCCAGACTCACAAGCTTCACTTCCTTCTGCTCTATCGACTCCTCACAATCAAACTTTACCCCAGCTCCACTAGCCATCACAGACTATACGGTGGGATTTGCCTATAGGACTTGTGCAAAAATAAAGTTATTTGGCAGGCCCGACTGCACCATATTAACCTATCTTTCAAATGCTGGCAAAGGGTTAGTCTAGGTACTGGGTTTGGCAGGCTCCTGTAACTTCCCTTCGTCGATCAACTTCTGTATGGCATCCTTCAGCCTGTGATTGTTGTTGGTTCTATGTCCAACCACCACATGGTAGGTACAGAAATTATCTTTGTCTCCTTCGTCGGTTTCTCAAAAGGCCTGAGGGAGCTTAACAGACTACCATTCCTGCACTTGGAAAAGAAATTAGCCAAGGAGAAAGCCCACGGAGATATACCCTGGCCTTCTGATTTGGTTTCCCCGCTGTTGAGACACAACGGCAACCCCTGCTTACTTGGTCTCTAAAAACTGTCCACTTTTACTTACAGAACTAGACGTAGACCCACTGCTTGATCATGTCGTAGTAGTCGACCGATACCATGAACTATACTCGGAGCCTCTGCCGCCCCTTTGGTTCACTGCCTTTTCTTCCTCGTCTCTCTCAATTTTCATGGCCATGCTATATACTTCGCTGAGCTCGCTGAAAGAGTGGAATTTCATGTTGTTCCTGAAAATGTCCTGACTACCATCAATCAACTTCTGGATCAACTCATCCTTGTCGGGGCGGTTCTTTAATAGGATCATTTTGTTCATCCATCTTTGATAATAAGTATCAAAGGATTCATTGGGCTTCTGCTTAACCCTCTCCAGATCATACAGCTTCACCTGGATCTTAGTATTGAAGCTGTAGTATTTGATGAAAGCCGCTGATAAGGCTTCCCAATCAGATTGCACATCTTCTACCAGAGAGTTGTACCAATTCAGGGCTCCCCCTTCTAGTGTGGTCTGGAAGAAATTAATCAGCTGCTGTTTAGTGGCACCTGCTGTCAGCATTACCCGTGCATATAGATTCACATGAGCTTTTGGGGAGCCAATCCCCTTGTAGGAAGGGATTTTAGGCACTTGAAACCCAATGGAGAAGGTCTCAATGCCTTTGTTGATCATTGCATCTTCATTTACTCCTCTCTTGGAGCCCAGACTGATGTTGGCCCCTTTCTTCAATTCAGCCATTACTTCGTCAAGTTCAGAGTACTTGGCCTTCAGTTGCTTTTCCATGGCTGCTTCCATCTCTTGCAGCTTCTCCACACTGGCTGAGACATCAGCCCCGTACTGAGAGGATTCGTCTACCTTTTCTTTTCCGGGCCTACTGGTTCTGATATCCCCGGTTTCCCTTACAAAAGCCTGCATTTCTACTTTCAGCATGTCACAAAAATCCTGAGATCTCAGGAAATCCTTCAAGGCATCAGCAAGACTTGGTGTTGGATTAGCCATTTCTACTTCCTCCCTGGAATCAGAATCACTGTCAGTTTCTGCTGCTCTCTGTTCCCCAACAGCCCCCAAAGTCTGAGACCTTGTCCTTGGTCGATCCAGTTTACTCTGTGAACTATCTGTACAGAGCTTTAGCCTTTTCTAGTCTCACTTGCGTATGGTTCTACATCATAAGTGAAGAGTTAGGGATGGTAGATGAATGACGTGGTGTTGTGGGGAATGATGCTTGGATGATGCTTCGTGAATGGAGATGGACATAAGAATGAACTTTGCATGTTTGATTTCCTTTATTTGGGATGTCTCAAGAGTGCCCAATGCTATGCAAAATAATGCAAAAATGTCTCGTGGGAGCCGTCGCACGGATAAAGGTTCGGTGCCTTCGGGGCACCTAATGAATTGTCATGAGATGGCCGCGTGTGTACTGGCACACAGGTGGATTTTTGATGCTTTGTGGGTCAATGTCATGAAGTGAAATGGTCGCATGAGGACCATCCCATGGACAGAGTTCTGATGCTTTTGAAGCAAAGTGATATGAAATGATGTTACAGGAAAGTCGCGTGTGACTCGAGACACGAACAGAGGTTCGGCGTTCATGGGACACCTCGCATGATTTTGATAATGTTATGGAATGCCCCTACATGTGTACTAATCTGGTACTCGGGGAGCACCTTGAATGATTTCACAATGTATGAAATGGTCCGATGTGAACCATAATGCACAAACAGGGTTTCGGCATCACCGAGACACCTACGATGAATGAATGTGATGTCATGTGATGACATCGTGTGAACTATCACATGGTAATAAATCTAGGACCATTGTGGTCTACTATTGAATGGTATGATATTTGTGAAATGGAGTGCAATCCGATGCACGGGCGAAACACGGGTAGTTTGGGGTACCCGATATGTTATGGAATGGAATGATTGTGAAGGGCATACTTGGAATCATCCTTTATTAAATGAGATGAAATGATGTGGATGTGTATGTCACATGAAAATGTAAGTGGCTGCACGAAAATATGGTTAAAAATGCGTGACACACGAAATGATGTCGTGTATGTTTCGTGGAAATGTCACACGGGAGATGTAGATGACACACGAATAAAATGTCCTACTGCACGAAAATGTGATTAGTGTCACACATATGTCGATGTTTGAAAATGGCTGTATAAAGATGTGGTTAGAATGGCATGCGAAAGCCATGCATGTTTGATGCTTCGTGAAAAGTCAAATAGAAAACACCACAGAACAAACGTTAGCACACAAAAAAATATGCGCTCCCTTCCAACCTTATTTCTCCTTTCGATTGGTCTAGCATTCTTCCTAGGTGTTGGGTCTCTTTGGCATCAATGGGGGATACCAAAGGCACACACTCGATGTTCAATTTGAGTTTAAGTTTTGGTAATCCTAGGGGAAGTTGCTAAGCCATTACATGTGGGCCAAAGTCAAAACTAAGGGTTGTGAAGGTTCCCATAGCGAATATACACTTCCCCACCGTAGAACACGATGTAAGGTCATGCGGTGCTATGAGTGGTTTACCCCATGGGGTGTCTCCAATCCTGGTGGAAGAGGTAGTCCACCTTCTTGGGTAAACTGGGGCTGATCGATGTGTTGGAGGGATTGAGAAGAAGAAAATTTCATGATAAGCAAGGTGCAAATAAATATGGTAATATGAACTAGTGAAGTGACTGCAAGCGAGGTTTTTTTTCGGTAGTTGCCTAAGTTCCTTAAGTTTTTATGAAAACTTTTTAAGAAACTTCTCATTCCCCAGTAGAGTTGCCACTGTGAGCGGACGACCTTTTTCACAAAAAGAAGAAATCGGGACGCGGTGAAGCAAACCAGGGGAAACGTTTTCGTTCGTTTTGGATTTTGATGGAAAAGTAGGTTTTGTTTATCTTGAGTTAGAAAATTGTGGGTTTGACTTGGAAATCCCTTTATAGAAAACATTGTCCCGTTTTAACTTAAAGACCTTGAAACTTAAATCCCGAGATCAGTGACAGAGTCGCCACCCGGATCAGCTCATCTGGGAATTCCGGTACAGCTCCCTACCGAGGACAGACTGCTGTACCTAATCTAGAGATTTAGGGTACGAGCAAATAACTTACTTAACCTCTAGCTCGCTTTCACTTTACCATTCATATTACCATATTTGATTCACTTTATTATCTTTCTCTAACCCCAATTTTTTTTTTTTTAATCAGCCGATGCTAAAGCAAAATGCAGAAAATAAATTGCCGAAAACTAAAGCATACATCCAAAATATACAGAAATGGTAGAGGCCGATTATACAACCCAATCGAATAAAAAGGAAAACTCTTATCCTCACTTTACAAACGCCTAAGTACACGAAGATCTAAAAATTACAACTGCCTAATTTACACAAAAATCTATTAAATACATTAAAAATAATAAAAATAAATGCTGCAAAACAAATTGGTTAGCACCATTTATATTGCACATACAGATAGGACTCAAAAAGGATAGAATTGGGAATTTAGAAAATGGGGGCATGCATTTAGGGGGTAACCGGGTCGACCCGACCGGTTAGACCTGAGAAACGGTTTTGTAACGCCCTGTAATTTTTCTGCTGGAAAATCAATTTCTGGAAAACATTTGGCTCGGTTACATGCAAATTCCAACTTTTGTGGGTCTGTTTTCCCGGAACTCGGGGTTCCGTTCGTGTGGGTTCCTAAACTCATATTCCATCTAAGGTCCAAAATGCAATAAACATACCAAAAACATTTGAGAAAAATACTATTTTGCACGTTTTCAATATTTTCCGGGGATTTGGTAGGATTCGGGGGTCCGCTAATGCTGAACTATGGATCCGATTCGGATAAAACTACCCCAAAACTCAGGAAATAAAACCCCGGAAAATACGAGAAAATTAATATCCATACATATAGAAATCTAAAAACCAAAATTTTATGACATGCGAATGGATTTGGGCCGAAAATGATAGCAACAAAAAGCTTAAAATGGAAAACGGACTATTTTCGGCCGATCGAGATGAACCGGGAGGCTGTCCCTGGAGAACAGAGCCGTACGACTCTAGTACTAGAGCCGGCCGGCTATGTTCATCATGAACAGAGCCGTATGGCTCTACTTGGGCAATCCAATTTTGAAAGTTGCAAAAACAAAGAAAACGCACAGAAAAGACAATGCAAACAGGTTTAACGCCTCTTAGAGTTTACCTTGATGTTGTTTGGATGCTTTCAAAGTCAAAGAACGGATTGGAAGCTTGAAATATACCCTGGGAACTCAACCGGCCAAAGAACCGCAACAATCCAAATGAGCCAAAACGAATCCGAAATGGTTTCCAACCAATGAGCAAAGGTTAAGTAACTTGTGTTTAATGTTTAAGGATTGATTTTAAGCTTTACTCTTTGTGTTTCTAGGTTCTCAAGTTCACGGTCACCTTTCTCTCTTTCTCTGCTTCTTTTTTTTTTCTCTGTGTCTTTTTCTTTAAGATTGAAAAGCCTCCCTCCTTTTCTGATTTGATTTTCTCTAATTGTACCCCCCTCTTACATATCATATCTAGCATTTATTGGCCGCCTGACTTTCAGATGTTGCTCATGCTTCTGGCGAGACAAGTTGCATCGTTTTGCAAGGCAACTTGTCTTGCCCACTAGAGCCGTATGGCTTTAGTTTGAACTAGAGCCCTACGACTCTAGTCTAGAGCCGTGCGGCTTTAACAAGAGCTGGGGCAAAATTTCAAAAATCCGACTCGCACCCTAAACCCTAGAAATCACTCGGGAGACCTTTTCGGGAATTTTGGATCACGGATAGCTTGGTTTTTAGTACGTTTGAGACACTCCAGGCAACAATCCGGTCACTTTCGAGTGCAATTCAAGTCCGTCTGCTCCATAGGTAACATATGAACTCTCATCACAGAGGTCGGGAAAACCTGTGCTCACAGGCATAATTCTCAACTCATAAAGCTGTTTAACACAAAAAGATTAAGAAACTCATTAAAATAAATGTCAACTTTGTGATCATCAAAACCAAAGTAAACAAATGTTTAATCTATGAATATATATATATATATATATATATATATATATATATATATATATATATAAGAATAATATAACAAACTGTAATGGAATAAGAGTAAATAAAGCATAGGACCCTTAAGTTTTGCAACAAAAAAAAAAGTATAAAGTGGTGGGGATAGGGTTGTATGTAGTAAGAGTACAAAATCAAGGGGTAATTTAGATAAATACCCCTATTTTCAACAATTATTCCAAAAATATATACCTAAAGTGCTCAAAATCTCAAATTTATGCTACAAACTATGACACATTTCTATAATATGCTCGAAACTATTCTCTCTCCTATTTTGTAATTTAAACGTTATTTTTTTCATTTATTTCTCAAACCATTCACTTTTTCGACATTCCGCTTTAGCAAGTTCGTTTTGTTTTTTTTTTATCTTCGAAACGATATCCATGTGTATATTATTTTTCTATTTGTAAAAAATGTATCAGAATTTTATCAGAATTGTATCAAAGATACATTTTTTACACATTTATGATACTTCTCTGATACATTTTGATACATTTCTGATTATTTATGTACTATGTTATACATTTAATACAATTCTAATACATTTTTTTTTACATTTTTGATACTTTATGTACTATGTTATGCACTAATTCTACATGTAGTAGTTTTTATTTATCCTTCATAATAATAAAAAAAATAAGTTTAGGTGATTCCTCACTACAGATAAAACATGTGGAACTAAAACATAAAACACAATACATAAAGTATCATAAATGCATCAGAAAGTATCAAAAAACAGACATTGATACAATATACTTTATTCTGCATTTTTTCTATGGTTAGCTTTTATTTTATCTTTGATAAGAATAAAAGAAATTAGTCTACTTCCTCACTACAAATATAATCATTTCTAATACAATTCTGATACATTTATGAAAATCCAAAAAAATACATATATATGGATCTCGTTTTGAAGAGAAAAAAAGATAATAAAAACATTTTAAAGTGGTGTGGTGAAAAAATTAATCGATTAAGATATAAATGACAAAATTAACGTTAAAAATATAAAAGATGAGAGAGAATCGCATGGGGAAAAGCAAGTGAGTAAAAGGAAAATTTACAAACAAATGAGCGTATTTCAAGAATGATACCCCTATACACATGAAATAAAAGTTAAATTTGACATATTTTTGGTAATTTCGCAAATCAAGTGGATGAGTGGAAAACTAAAGGCCCATTGGCCATTCTCATGAATATGAAAAAGGGGATTTTACAAAAATACTTACATTTTGGCACCCTTTCCTTTTTACGTGAACAGGAAATTTTTGCCAAAATCCTTTTCAAACTTTTCAAAATTACTAAAGTACGTTATTCTACTTTGTCCACATTTCTCTCTTATCTTTTCATAATTTTAATCTAATTTGGCATTTATCTCTTAAACCATTTATTTTTTTGCCATGCGACTTTAGAAAGTTTTTTGTTTCTCTTTGAAACAAGATGCATATGAATATATATTTTTTTCGACTTTGTTTTAACTAAGGTATAACTAATTATACCTTTGTATCTTAAGGTATAACTAAGGTATAATCATTGTAATAGTGTATCTTAATGTATCACTAAGGTATAATCACTGAAATAGTGTATCTTAAGGTATAACTAAGGTACAATCACTGTAATAATGTATCTTAATGTATAACTAAGGTACAATCACTGTAATAGTGTATCATAGGGTATAACTAAGGTATAATCATTGTAATAGTGTATCTTAAGGTATATATAAGGTATAATCACTGTAATAGTGTTATTATACATTACTTATACCTTCGAAACCTTATTATACCTTACTTATGTCTTTGTACAATTGTTATACCTTACTTATACTTTAGTTATACCTTTGATACTCGTATTATACCTTAGTTATACTTACTGATACACTAACACATTGATTATACCTTAGTTGTATCTTTTGATTCACTAATTATACCTTAGTTATACTTACTGATCCACTGATTATACCTTAATTTTACCTTTTGCTACATTGATTATACCTGATTTATACCTTATGATACACTATTATACCTTAGTTATACCTTTTGATAGACTATTATACACTGCTTATACATTGTTATACACTGCTTGTACATTATAATACTTAAACAATGAATAAATAAGATACAAACAATGTATTATAAGATATAATTAGTGTGTCAGAAGGTATAATTAGTGTATTAGAAGGTATAACTAAGGTATAATCAGTGTATTAGTGTATTAGTAAGTATAACTAAAGTATAATAAGAGTATCAGAGGTATAAATAAAGTACAACTAAGGTATAACTAAGGTATAATAAGAGTATCAAAGGTAAACTAAGGTATAATAACACGATTAGAATGATTATACCTTAGTTATACCTTAAGATACACTATTACAGTGATTATACTTTAATTATAATTTAGTTATATTTTAAGATACACTATTATATATGATTATACCTTAAGATACACTATTACAATTATTATACCATAGTTATACCTTAAGATACAAAGGTATAATGAGTTATACTTTAGTGAAAAACAAATGTTGGAAAAAATATATACATATGCATCTTGTTTCGAAGAGAAAAAAATATAAAAAAAAAACTTTCTAAATTCACATGACAAATAAACATATTGAAAGATAAATGCAAAACTAGATTTAAATTATAAAAAGAGGAGAGAGAATTGTAGATGAAGTAGAATAACGTATTTAAGTAAATTTGAAAAGTTTGAAAGAGATTTTTGCAAGAGAAAATATATAAAAAATATGAATTAAGAAAAAAAGGCTAGAAAAGTAATTTTGAAAAGTAAAGTCTAAAAACAAAACTTAAAACAAAGATATTTTTGACAATTTCCCTATGAAAAATGTGACTGAAACTGATAGCCAATTAACTTAGTTAGGCCTATTTATCAAATTTATACACCAAACAACAACTTAATATATGGACCACTTGCATATGGCTTGACTTTCACATTTTGTTTTGGATATGATTTTTAGACCCCAATTACTAATAGGACCAATTTGCATTTTCATTTTCACAGTTAATGTTAACATAGTAACTGGTAGTGTCTGCATTTGTTCTGATTTGGTTATTTGGTTGATCTCGAATTTAAGTTACTCATTCAAAACTGTTGGTCCCAGAGGCCGAATTCCAATAGGGGGTGAATTGGCTCTCTTTAAAAATTCTTGATTTCTAATACTTTTCAAGTATTGATAACAGGCAAATAGCAATTCAATATTAATAAACAACTTTAACACAAAATTATTTGTTGAATAACTGACTTGTCAATTTCTTTTCAAAAGCACAATCTAATAAGTCACCATTATCAACAGAGCAATTTGCTGAGAAGGATATTGAAATATAAGATCACAATTAAATTTTGGTCAGGCTCTGTTACTTGAAAGACTTATTTAAAAAGACACCTTTCATTGTTGGATTTATAGGAAAAGGGTTAGCTGCTGTACTATGTGGCAATGACAAATATTAATACATTGTTGCTCATAACTTTTAGTAGTTGATATGTCCAAGTTTCTTCCCCCCTCTATTGCTTATTTTTAGGAATAAACTTGCTTAATTATCATGAGTTTTGACACCTATATATATATATATATATATATATATATATATATATATATATATATATATATATATATATATTTGAATAGTACCCGTACTAGTAATTATATCAAAAATACAAATATTCAACTGGTAATTATATAAAAAAAAAACATTTAATGTATTTAAAGTTCAATATTTAGTATAATTAATAAAAATTAAGTCTACACCAAAAAGTAATAACAATCAAGCTAATTAACTAAAATTAATTTCTAATAATTAAAAATTTGATTAATATTATATTAACCAAGTCTAACATAAATATAATGTTTATTATATAAATTGAAAATCAAAATATTTCAAAGGATACTATAGAGGAAAAAAAAAGATAAAAAGAACATGGAACCAAATAGAAGAAATGGGCCAAAAAAATATATTCTCAAGTGGATTGGTATAAAAGGAACTTACCCTATATATATAATTTGGTAGTATTCTTCTTTCTAACATCGCCTTCTTATTCTTTTTAAAAATTGTAGTCATTTTCTTTTTCTTTTAACCATTTTACAATTTTTAATATATATTAATTAATAATGCTAGTTTTTATCAATCATTTAGGTAAATTATTCAATAGAATATCCAAACTAAATCATTTAGATATTATCTTCACTTATATTATGTATTATTAAATATTACCCATAATTATTTTATATAAATTGTCTTCATCATATCCTTTTTTTACCTTAAACTTTGAAGTAAGAGGAACTATTTTAAGAGAGGAAGAGACTACTTGTGGTTCTCATTATCATCAACATCGCCATTGATTTAGTGAGTCCATGGTTTCTCCTATTTCAAAATTCCTTGAAACCTTAATTAAGTCATTCTATTTTGTTCACTTCTTTTCTTTCCATTGAATCAAAACACACAAATTAGGAAGGCTTTATTATCGAAGCCAATGTATGTATTTCTAGATTTGTATTGGTTTTTAAATTTTTCTATGTTTAATCTTTTATGGGCAAATTACAAAAAAAAAACAAAAAAAAAAACCCCGTGTTTTCATTTTTTTGCAAATAAAGGACTGTGGTTTTTTTTTTTTTTTGTTTAAAAAAAGGATTGTGTTTTAAAATGTTAACAGAAAAAGGATAGCTAAAATTAAATCATGACATTACATAGGGTATTCTTGTTCATTTTAAACTCAAAATTTTCAAATTGGTTAATAAAAATACAATACACATGAATAATAAATTTTGAAAATTTTTGAAAAGCGCAAATATTTTTATAAATTAAATAATGATAATAGATTTAAAAAAATCATAAAAAATTGAAAAATCTTTGAAAATATTCAAATTTTGATGTAAAAGTCTTAAATAATATACATAAATTATTGGTATGTTAAATAACTAAAAATACCCTCTGCTATATCATCATTTTTAACGAAAAAATGTTAGTTATCCTTTTTTTGTTAACATTTTAAAACACAATCCTCTTTTTTAAAAAAAAAAAAAAAAAAAACCACGGTCCTTTATTTGCAAAAAAGTGAAACCACAGGATTTTTTTTTTTTTTTGGTAATTTGCCCATCTTTTATTGAATGCAAAACTTAATTTTCTATTAATTCTGCTTTCAATTTTTTTTTGTTCGGTTCCTATATATTTAAATGTAGGGCTCCATGGTTTTATGTAGTTAATGACTTAATGGTGCCTAATTGTTCTTTCCTTATTTAATGTGTTTAAAACTTTAAATGGTACAATTCATATTTAGATATACTGAGATTATATGTTGAATATATATTAGCCAATTAGTTTTTATTTGTTATCATATTAATGGTATATTTATATTGTATATCGCGATTATAAAAAATTTTATATCTTAAATATTGTTCTATATGTACATTATATTTATATTATATATTTGATATATACATGGTATATTTATTCTATATTTACCGAATATTTGCTTATATTTTTAGAACATTGAATTTTAGATATTTGTGGTATATAAATTTAGGGAAATTTTTAAAACCACCCTTGTGGTTCCACATTTTAACAAAATGAAGATGATTTTTTTCTTTTGTCAAAGAGAGGACATATGGTTCCATTTGTTTTCAAAAAGAGGAATGTTTACTATTTAGTCAAAATGGTTGTGGTGGCAAGAGATATTTTGGTCCAAAATTATTTATTTATTTATTTATTTAAAATAATAAAATATAATTTTTTATTAATATTATTTTGTCCCCTTTCTCTCTCCCTCTCCTTTTTTTTTCGTCTCTATACACGTTGTTGTCTCTACAACCTCCATTGACAATAACTATCAAACCCTTTTTCATCATCTTCATCTCCTATTCCCTGACAATCAACTATAGAGTAACTCACTCTTTTAGTGAAATCCACTATTTGTTCCAGATCTGCTCTCTACTACCAATTACTTTTTTGTTTTCCCCAATTTTTACTTTGTTCAGCACTTTTTCCAACTGAAAATTATATACACATTCAAAGGCTTTCAAAAGCAAGCGTAAACCGTCCAAAATTCAAATTCCTATGTGCTAGAAAAGGAATAAGGATAATACAATATTTCATTGCTTAATTCCATAGGATTACAATACCATATCATAATGCCTTATATAGAGCATCATGGAAGACTATAAAGCATTATAGACTATTGAATAATTCAGTAGTTTAAGCTTACAGAATCCTAAACATTACAACCTTCTATGTTATATAATAGGATCATGATCTTTCCTACACCCCCTCTTGAAGTTGGAAGACTTAGAGACTCTTGTAATAAGGGTTATCACACCTCATTTGGATTGGTAATGAGGGTTAAATGTTAAATTCTATAAGTAGATATTACAACCATTTTAATTCACATGAAGTTGTGGCCATTGCCCTATATTCGGCTTCAGCAGATGGTCTACTCACTGTGTCTTACTTCTTTGATTTCCACGAGACTAATGCGACTCTAGGTAAAATGCAACAGCCAGTCACTAATTTTCATATCAATGGACACCTAGCCCAATCTGAATCATAGTAGGATAACAATTAGAGATTACCACCTATTGGGTAAAATAATCCTTTGTCAATAGTACCTTTAAGATACCTGAGAACATGTAATGCCACTTCCATATGAATGACTGTTAGTGACGACAAATACTGGCTAAATTGTTGAGTGACAAAAGACAAATCTGGTCTAGTGAAACCCAAGTATAGAAGTCATCCCATCAATCTTTTATATCTATCAGGTTGGGAATAAAGAGATGATTGATCATTAAGTTTTACAATAGCAGGGAAAGGATTGGCAGTAGCAACCGCATCTTCCAACCCTGCATCTTATAGAAGTTCTGCAATGTATTCTTTTGGGTGAGTAAGAGTCCTACTGAGGACCTAGCTAATTCTATAACCAAGAAATACTTTGTTGAACCAAGATCTTTAATGGTAAAAGTCTCTTCCAACTACTGCTTCATATACAAAATTTGCTCTTTTGAAGTACCTATGATAAGCACATCATTAAAATAGACAATTATGGCCAAATAGAATTTGACTATCCGTTGTATAAATAAGGAATAATCATGGATGGACTTCTTGAATCCCAAAGACAATAGTTTCTGAGTAAAAGCAATATTCCACTATCTCCTTACTTGTTTAATTCCATATAAGGACTTGAAAAGCTTGCAAACTTGCCCTGGGGAAACTCCATTATACCCTTCAAGAGGGTTCATGTATAGCTCTTCATCAATAGTGCCATGTAAATATACATTGTTGATATCCACTTGATGGATTAGCCATTGATTAGCTACAGCAATTGCCAAAAAAACTCTGACAGTAACCACTTTCGTAACAGGAGAGAAACTATCATGGTAATCAATGCCATACTCCTAGTTGTAACCAATGGCTACTAACCTAGCCTTGTATCTTTCCACAGTACTATTAGAGTTATATTTGACTCTGTAAACCCATTTGCTAGAAATAGCTTTGTTTCCTGTTGGTAATGGTACCAAATCCCATGTTTGGTTAGTTTCAAGAGACTGTAACTCTTTGTTCATTGCTTTAACCCACTGTGGGTCTTTCTTTGCTTCTACATAAGTAGCAGGTTTTACCACCTTGGCAATATTGGTAAGAAAATGAATGTGCTGTGTTAAAGAGTGAAAGAACGATTTGTTACAGATGTATCTAAAACTTGATTCACTATAAAATCATTCAACCAAGATGGTGCTTTGCTATGTTTGGTGGAATGTCATTTCTGATGAGGAACATCAAGAACATCTTCAATAGGTGCATCACCAGTAACATCTTCGGTAGGAACATCTTGTTGTGGGAGAGGAACTGTGCCCAAGTCCCTTGAGTGTGTTTCAACTGTGTCTATAGAACAAGGGTTATGCATTAAATTTGATGCGTCTTCATCCTGTACAGGAATAGAATCATCAGTAGGCAACAAAGATAGAATCGCCTACTTCTGTATAACATTGTGTTGGATATGCCCTAGTCCCAAGGCATTGGTCCTCCTATTTGTATCATACATTTGTACTTATTCATAAGATCTATGTATTATACAATTTATGTCATTAAATAAAGGCGTTAATCTATTTATTGTATATCTTGTGCTATATTATAAATAGAGCATCTAATGGACATATCCATATCCATGTTAACAAGTGTCATGCACTTGGCAGTAAGACCATGGATAGGGAAAACGATATGACCATGAAGTCATCCATAGTCTGTTCTAGTCATGGGAATGAATGGAACCAAAGACTATTATGAGCTTGGTTGTATGGTGGTGTCTTACCGGCCATTGGACATAGAATGTCAACCAAGTTAATGGGCACATGCAAATGGGCATGGTACTGGATAGATCCACTAAACGAGAAATCCACATGGTATAGTATCACAAGTGATTCTCGTGTAGTACTTGTATGGATCCTTTGACCTGACCATATCATGGTGCTGCATATGAAGTGACATACTTTGGTGTATGCCCAAAGGGCCTGTAACAGGGTGCCAAGTATAGGTACGTTCGGGTATGTCAGTAAACATGGCAGGACTATAGATATACAGAAAGGAATGTCACTCAGTAGTCCACTGAGAAGATATTACTGGCCACTTGATAAATGCAACTGATAAGAGTGTAGCCACACCCAAACAAGTTGGAACTTGTTTGTGAGCATCAGCTCATTTAGGTTCAAGTAAATGTATGGACACAAAAGAGGGTGATCAATCCATGCCTCTGTGTTGGACACCGATATCAATGACATGGGATATACGAGCTTAAACTACAGGGTTTCAATTTTAGTTGGACTATTATCTCCGTCTTAATTGGGGGCTGTACTGGCATGCTAGAGCCTGCTTACAATCTGTGGACCACATGCCCACTGCCAACAAAAAGAAGGGCCCGCAGGATCGTACATATAGAATATCTGAGTTTGAACTTGTCGGATCGCTCGTATACTTGGAGTATACAGACTGGAGAGATAAATATTAATTAATTAAATGATAGATCAATTCGATTGATCAATATAATTTAATTGATATATATTGATTGGGAATTTATTTCCAGGTGGAAATAAAATGCATATGCAGGTTTATATGTATTTTGATTTAAGTTGAATCTCAATTAATTTATTGGGTCAATTAATTGGCAAATCAATTTTAATTTAATGACATGTACATGATATAATATGATTTTATATAAATACATGCATGAAAAATTAAAATAGAATTGCATTTAATTTATCCATGGTGACTAATTAAATCCTAACTCAAATCAAATTAAATCAAAGCCAAAATTAAGGCTCAACATTTTGACCAAAATGAGCATTAACTGGACATGGAAATCATGGCCAAAAGGGCTGCTGATTTTTAGGGCAATTAATTGCATGATTTTGGCCATTAAGTGAGGCTTTTATGGCACTTGATTTTGGCCATAATAAGTGAAAAAATTTATGCTGGAATTTTTTTTAACTTTGAGGCAGAAATATTCAGCCATTTTTTCTCCCCAATTTTATTGTTCCACTGCTAGCAGAGGTTTTGCTCTGTAGGCGTTCTTATACGTGAGAGTGGAGGAGATCGAATTCGATTTCTGGAGCCATCTCTAGAGGAGATATTTCTGATGAGAAACTCAATTTTCTCATTTGAATTTTGTTGTTTTTTATTTCCATTTCAATTGCTCCTGGGCATGGATTTAAGAAAACGCTCCGTTGTTCCGCTTTAATCGGGCGTTTTGCGATGAAAAATCCCTACACACTAGAAAGATAAGGAAAAATCTCCTCATGAAAGGTGACATCTCAAGATACATATAACTTATGTGTATGCAGATTGTAGACTTTATAACCTTTCTAATCTGTAGCCTTGCCTAAATAAAAGCTTGGATAGGCTCTTAGAAAACTTGTACTTTTGAGGGATTGTATTAGCCATATAACAAAGATAACCAAATGTTTTGTATTAATCATACTATGGCTTCTTCCCATGTAATATCTGGTATGGTGTTGTCTATCCTAAGACTTTGGTAGGATGTCCATTTATCAAGTAGGATGCATGCTGCATTGCCTCTCCCTAAAACAATGTAAGTAACTTGGCTTGAAACATTAGTGATCTTGTAATTTCAACCAGAGTTTTGTGTCTGTATTCCACTACTCCGTTTTGTTGAGTAGAATAAACACAACTTCTTAAGTGTAAAATTCCATAGATGGAATTGGATTGAATATGATGGTTGACAGATTCTAGACCAGTGTTTGTCCTTAATACTTGGACCACAACATTGAATTGGGTCTTTGCATAGCAGAAGAGTTTTTCAATCAAGGAAGGCACTTGATCCTTGGAATGAAATAGGGTTACCCAAGTGGCTCTGGTGAAATCATCTACACAGTCAATATATATCTATCTCTAATTAATAATTTTTGTTTCTAAGGCCCTTAAACATTCATGTTTATCAATTCAAAAGGTTTCAATGGAGTGATACTGCTATGACCTAAAGCTAAATGATGTTGCTTTATTTTGTGGCACACATCACAAAACAACTGTGTTGTTTTTATATCAAAAGGAACAACATGCTTCATCTTTTCTATAGACGTGTGTTTGTGTCTTTTATGCCATAACAATACATTTTGTTGAATAGAGGCTTGATTAGTTAAAGTGGTAGAGAACAAGGAAACAAAAACTTCTAAATGAAATTTTGTGAAACATCTCTGGTTTGAAGGAGTTGACCATCACGGTGTATAACCCATCTTGCAAAACACCAGCTGTAATCCATGTGCTAGAATTCTAATCCTACAACAACCAATATTTACCCATGGACCAGATACCAATTCTCTTATCCTTCAATGGCTGGTTAACAGAAAGCAAATTGAATTGGAACTTTGGTACAAACGAAACATTCTTTAGACTGAAAGCAAGAAAAGTTACTTTGCCAATTTTAGTAACTTTGTTAATTGTACCATTTGGTAGGAAAACATTCATAGGTGTGGGTATGTTTACAAGATTAGTCATTTAAGCTAAAGATGTGCTCATATGAGTTGTAGCCCTGGAGTCCAAGATCCATACAGGAGTGGAAGAAGAGGAAGAGGCACTTGCACAAGCTCCAACATAAATTGTGTACATTGATGGAGAGCTTGTCTCTATGACTTTGGCTTTTGTGATTTACTTTTGAACCTCCTGTTGAACCATTTGTTGTATGGGAGATGGGGAGTTATCTTCATGATCAACTATAGGTTCATTAATGCAAATCAATCTTCTAATCAAAATGTGTCATATTGGCCTGTGCGTCTGCCTTCTGACCAGCATTTGTTGGCAATGGCAATCTTCTACCCTTAAACCAGTTAAGATACCCTTTGATATGAAAACAATTATCCTTTCACAACCAGATGTGTCACAAATAGGACAATACATGTCAGCATTGCTCTTCTGTCCTTTTGCGTTGTATTTCTTTTCGATTCTACCTCTTGAAGGCCTAATTCTTCTTCTTGAAGGTTCTTGGACTCCTAAAGATTGTGTATGTCTTCTTGTAGAGTTGTTTGCTGTATTAGCAAAAACAATTTGAGAATCAGTAGAATTATCCCTTTGTTTCTCAATCTTGAGTAACATTAAATAGGCCTTGTTTACATCCGGTAATGGATGCATTAGTAGTATTTGATCTCTGGCATGATCAAAATATAGATTTAGCCCAGATAAAAACTGCATTAATTATTATTCTTCACACAAGTTATGTGCTATAATTCTAGATCCCCCACATCTGCAATTGGTCATAGGCTTCAGGATTGACAATTCATCCCACAACCTTTTGATTTTATGGAAAAAATCACCAACAGAGAGATTTCCCTGTGGAAACATACTAATTTCTTTCCTGAGTTGAAAAACATTGGGACCATTACTCTCCCCATATTGTAACTCAATTTCCTTCCAAAGGTCTCTTGTTGTTGGTGCAAACAAGAAGACATCTATTAAATTGCAAGTCATAGAGTTGATAATCCACAAAAAGACTAAACAATCTTCCTCTACCCAAATTTCACAATCTACTGAATTAATATCAATAGGTGCAGTGTTGTCCTTCAAGACAAAACTAGCCTTTCCTTTTGCATTTAAACCTAGTAGCATAGATCTTTTCCAATAGATGTAGTTCTTACCATTTAATGGTGTACTAATCAATACCTGACCTGGGTTATCAGGATTATTATTGTTGACATTATTTCTAGTTCTTCTACCCTCATGCTGCTCCTTCTTGTCATCCTTCTTTTCATCGGCCTCCTTTGGATTCGGGTCATGAGTTTGCAAAGCTCGAATGTAGCTTTTTTGTGACATGAGTGCGATTAACAATGAATGGAAGAAATAAAGGAGAAGAAAATGAAGTTGTTTAGATGAAAACCATAGTGCTATGATACCATGATAGAAAAGGAATAAGGATAATAAAACATTTCATTACTTAATTCCATGGGATTACAATAGCATACCATAATGCCTTTTATAAAGCATTATGGAAGACTATTAAGCTTGTAGACTATTGAACGATTCAGTAGTTTAGGCTTATATACTCCTAACATTACAACCTTCTATGTTATATAATAGGATCATGATCTTTCCTACACTAGGTATGATGGCCTTGCAAGATTTACTAATCTTCGACTGAGATTCATAATTACTACTAGTATCCATTATTATATAAACTAATTTGTAGGGATCAGTTAGGATACCCATTTAATTTTCTACTTAATTTGAGACAATTTGGTTTCCATTTTCGTGTGTTGATGCATATGGGTAATTTATCTCATTCTCAATTCCACATCTGGTTTGTTCTCAATCTACTTTTTTGTTAATTTATTCAATTTACCATTCTTTAATTTCATATGGTTTCCAATAAAATTAAAGCATGGCTTGCATCTGGTCAAAAGCTATCGTCAAATGAGGCTGTAGAGACAAAGGAGGACCAAGGGTGCGGATTTGGCGTAGAGAGAATAAGGAGTGAGGAGAGAGAGTGCAGAAAAATATTATTAAAAAAAGTTTTATTATTTTAAATAAATAAATAATAAAAGTTTGAACCTGAATAACCTTTGCCACCTCATCCATTTTGACTAAATAGTAAAACTTTCTCTTTTTGAAAACAAATGAAACAATATGTCCTCTTTTTGCCAAGAAAAGAGCCATCATCCTTGTTTTGTTAAGAGGTGGAACTATATGGAAGGTTTTTTAAGTTTTTCCATAAATTTATTATAACAGCCAAATATGAATTGACATTGTTTAGAGTTTTCTCTTTGTAGGAAGAGAATAGATTTTTATATGTACAAATTCTTAAAATATCTTGATTTTCTATATATATGTTAGTTATAAGAAATCTATTTAGTATATCTTATTATATATTTATTGCAGTTATCTTATCTATTTTTATATTCTCAATTTATGGTATTTTAGCTAAAAATATAGGGAATTTATTGATTCTTTTACTATAGTGCTAGGCGTACCGCCAATATCCTGTACCAACAAATCCCGCCTGACGTGGCAGAGCATTCATATTCCAATTCCTATTTACACTTTGATTTTTCTTGTTACACATTCTATTTACTCTTTTTTTTTCATACATTTTTTCTTTTTAATCCCTAAATTATTTAACTAAAATTCTAGAACTAAAATAAAAATTCTTAGAGACCCTAAAATAAAGACCTTAAACTCCAAAAATATAAATTTAAGAGACTAATTTATAAACCTTTAACTCGAAAATATAAACTCTAGAGACTAATTTATAAACCCTAAACTCTAAAATAAAAACTATATATCCTCAAGTCTAAACGCTAGAGGCTAATTTATAGATTCTAGACCCTAAAATATAAAGCCTATAGGCTAATTTATAAGCCCTAGTCCTAAAGTATAAACCATATAGGCCAATTTATAAACCCTAGACCGTAAAATGTAAACTCTATAGGCTAATTATTTATAAATCTTATACCCCAAAATAAACCTATAAGCTAATTCATAAATACTACACCCTTAAATAAAAACTCTAGACCCTAAAATATATTACGCACATGGTATAATTTTATTGGTTTGGCACACTGATAACATGATGTGCCAAACATTCCAAAATTTGTCCACAAACTCCTAAATCCAAATAAAATCCTATACTCTATAAACTGAAACTCTAATAAAGTAAAAAGAGACTTGAAAAAAAATGAAGGATTAGTTTGTAAATTTACAGATCTGTGGTAGATAGGTACAAATAGCAATTTTCATTCTTTTACTGTCCACATACTAATAAAAATATTGTTTTCATATTTGGTTATTCAGAATTTTATAATTAACATGGGCCATATAAAGGAAAGAAAAAGATGGTAAGATATAAAGGAAGAAGAAGCACACAAGGCTTGAAGCCTTCAAGTTTCATTAAACCATTTCTTTTTAAAGCACACAGCTAGTGGCTATGACCACCTGACGTTCCAACTTTTATTACAACAAAACAAACTGAAGGAAGAAGCACACTTTCCTAACACTCGAACAAAATCATGATTAACAAAAACAACATAAATCCTAACACAGCCAGATCAGGTAGCAACATAACTTCCTCGGCTAAACACAACAACGGTAGAAACTGTACTTGGCCATAGTTTTATCGCATATTGGGAATGTGATCAAATCGCCAAGATCTCCAATAGTAGCCGGCAACATAATTTGACTGCAATGATGTGATTGCTTTTTAACTACTTCACTGAACCCAGTGGCAAGTGTTTGAAGAAATGCAGTACTATTATTAGCCTCCTTGAACCAGGCTCTATTTACTTGTTTCAACACCAATTCAGCCACACTACCATTTGCTTGGGCTAGTTTAACATATTGATCGGTGCCTTGGTGACCAAATACAACCCATCCTTTATCGTTTGCATTATAGCTCAGCAAAGCTAAGGCCTCTTTCATTATAGTGGCGTTACTCCTCATTCCATTCCGTAATTGTGTCGGAAATTTGGCAAATATTAGGTTATGTATTAGTGACTATTTGTCAACTTCGGGCTAAATTATATTATGGAAAGGAAGCGTATTAAATCAAATGACTAGTATCAGTGTATAGTCCGTAACGTGAGCTTTCCAACGGTATATAATTCACCCAAAACGGACAAGTAGTGAATGAGAAATTGTTGCTCAAAATTAGCCTAATGAAATGGAATATTTGGAGAAAATTGGCTCATGCTAACTTATCCCACATGGGAAAAATATAAAGTGGAAAAGGTGTTTATATTGAAACATAGTATTATTCACGAAGTAACACACCATACTCTCCTCAATCTAACGGTGTAGCTGAACGCAAGAATCGTACCTTAAAAGAAATGATGAATGCGATGCTAACCAGTTCTGGGTTACCACAAAACATGTGGGGGGATGCTGTGTTGTCAGCAAATTACCTTTTAAACAAAGTACCCCGTAAGAAACAAGACAAAACCCCTTATGAATTATGGAAAGGTAGAAAACCTTCTTATAATTACTTGAAAGTGTGGGGGTGCCTTGCAAAAGTAATGGCCCCATTACCTAAGAGAATGAAAATAGGCCCAAAGACAATGGATTGTATTTTCATTGGATATGCGAAACACAATGACGTGTATCGGTTTCTTGTGCATGAATCTAAAAACCCAGAAATACACAAGAATACATTAATGGAGTCAAAGGATGCCTCGTTTTTTTGAAAACATGTTTCCATGCAAACAAAACGATGTAGGGTCGGGATATAAACAGTAAACAGTCTCGTGAGACTGTTGAAGTCGACAATCAAGATGGTCAACATGACGAAGTCAAGAATGGTGAAGAACTTCAACAAGAGTTTGAAGAGAATGTTCAAGATCTTTAAGAAGAGGATGAGATGGACATAGAGGTTGAACCTCGAAGAAGTAAAAGGGCAAGGGTAGAAAAATCTTTTGGTCCAAATTTTCTAACCTACAAGTTAGAGGCTGAACCACAAACTTATAAAGAAGCGGTAAGTTCAACGGAAAGTCCTTTATGGAAAGAAGCCATAAGGAGTGAGATTGATTCTATTCTACAAAATCATACTTGGGAATTAGTGGATCTTCCTCCCGGAACTAAGCCACTAAGTTGTAAATGGATTTTCAAACAGAAATTGAAAGCAGATGGAACAATTGATAAGTATAAGGCCCGTTTGGTTATAAAAGGTTATAGACAAAAGGAAGGCCTTGACTACTTTGATACTTATGCTCCAATGTCGAGAATAACATCCATTAGGATGGTACTTGCTATTACCGCTCTATGAAATCTTGAGGCATATCAAATGGATACAAAGACAACTTTCCTGAATGGAGATCTGGAAGAAGAAATCTACATGGAACAACCTGAAGGTTGTGTAGTTCCAGGTCAAGAAAGGAAAGTCTGTAAATTGGTGAAGTCTTTATACGGTTTAAAGCAAGCACCAAAACAATGGCACAAAAAGTTTGATGATGCCATGATGGCTAGTGGCTATCGTATCAACGAGTGTGATAAATGTATTTATGTCAAAACTACAACTGAAGAATATGTTATCCTATGCTTGTATGTTGATGGCATACTCATTGTGGGAAGCAATGAGAAGATGGTAAAGAGTACCAAGAACATGTTAAATTCGAGATTTGACTTGAAAGATATGGGACTGGCAGATGTGATTTTAGGCATCCATGTTAAACGGTCACCTAACGGTCTCATTTTAACTCTGTCACACTATGTGGACAAGATACTTGATAAGTTTAACAAGTATGATTCTGGTATAGCCAAAACTCCGTTAGACATTAGTCAACATTTGTTTAAAAACAAAGGTGAAGGCATAGACCAAGTGGAATATGCTAGGGTTATAGGTAGTCTGATATACCTTTCGAGTGGTACAAGACTTGATATTGCTTACACTGTAAGTAGTTTAAGCAGATATACAAGTAATCCATGAAAGATTCATTGGGTAGTTATCGTGAGAATACTATGGTAGTTGTGATATACTCGTAATTATGGTTTACATTATATGAGAGAACCTATGGTACTAGAAGCGTATTCTGATGCTAGTTGGATAGCTGACATTAAGAATTCTAAAGGTACAAGTGGATACGTGTTCACTCTAGGAGGAGGAGCAGTGTCCTGGAAATCCTCAAGGCAAAAGATTATAACTAGATCCACTATGGAAGCTGAGTTTGTGGCCTTGGATAAAACTGGAGAGGAAGATGAATGGTTACAAAATTTCTTAGAAGATATTCCAGAATGGCCAAAGCCTATCCCCGTAATTTGTATACATTGCGATAATCAAGCAGCGATTAAAAGAGCATAAAACTTTATGTACAACAGAAAGTTGAGACACATGCGTCATCATCATAATACCGTTAGACAACGGATCTCAACGAGAGTTATCTCTATTGACTTTGTAGGGTCAAAGGACAACACTGCGGATCCGCTAACCAAAGGGTTAAACCAAGATCAAGTTGAAAAGACATCAAGGGGAATTGGACTAAAGCCCATGAATATTTAAGGCGCTATGTGAAGGAAAACCCAACCTTGTTGACTGGAGATCCCAAGATCTAGGTTCAATGGGACAACCTAATTGCATAAACCTTGTGGGGTCACTGTGGGGGTCAACCCTTTGTCCATTCCTGCGATGTAAACAGTGATAAAACATGGAAAGGTTAAGCTATGCTTTTAATGATTTTTTGTGCTTCAAAAGTTTGAGCAAAAGAGATAAACTATGTGAGAGTGAAGTGGGATCGCTTCAAAAGAGACTAATGGGGCTTAGTTATCTGAAACTCTTGCAGAACCAGGAGATGTCCATGAGCATAATGGACATAACCATGAGAACCAAACACTATGTTATGTTGGCATTTGTGTGAGGTATATTATTGTTTACACAAACGGCAGAATAGTTCAAGCACATCGTGTCTACTAGTCAGCCAGTAAAGTAAATATACTAGCACAAGGGAAGGATCAAGGGTTGATGCCTACCTATCCTATGCAAATATCAACTGTAGTTTACTATCACCACTTCAATTTTGATCTTTCTTTTCGTTAATCAATTTCATTCATGTAGGGGATTGTTAGAAATTCGACAAATATTGGGTTATGTATTAGTGACTATTTGTCAACTTCGGGCTAAATTATATTATGGAAAGGAAGCGTATTAAACAAATGATTAGTGTCATTGTATAATACATAACGTGAGCTTTCCAACGGTATATAATTTACCCAAAATGGAAAAGTAGTGAATGAGAAATTGTTGCTCAAAGTTAGCCTAATGAAATGGAATATTTGGAGAAAATTGGCTCATGTTAACTTATCCCACATGGGAAAAATATAAAGTGGAAAAGGTGTTTATATTGAAACACACTTTTGTAAGGTGTTAACTTGTATAAGCCAAAAGGCTCTCTCTTGCATGCGCAGGGGAGTGCAAATCCTAGCCCCGAGCCTTTAAAGGCCCAATGCACACCTGCACGACGTGGGCGTCGCGAATGCCGGATAGAATTGGGCCACTGCAGGCCTGCCTAATTTTTGCTCCGGTCCGACTAATTTTCTCCTGAAATTTGTTTTTGAGCCTCTTCAAATTTCTGTCAGTTTTATTTTTAAATGAAAAATAAAACTGCAGAATAAATTCTCTTAATAAGAGAATTAAATCCCTTAATTGGCCTATTTCTTCTTATTGTCCATCAGTTGTAGAAACACTAGAATTTTGAAATTTCCTTCCTCCTGCTCTGCAATTCTGATTCTTTCATAATAAGCTTCCCAATTTTGTTATTTTCGGTAATAGTTTATCTTGCACAGTTGAGTTCGCTTTTGAGAGCTGTTGTATCCTGGGAGACAAATCGCCAACTACGGATAGATAATTGTCTTAAGGAGACTGCAATTTCAGGCCTTGGCTCTACTGTTTATTTGGTTGTTGAGATAATTGTCTTAAGGAGACTGTGATTTTAGGCCTCGGTTCTACTACTTATTTGGTTGTTAAGGTTGAAAAGTATTTTGCTCTTATTTCTGTTCTTAAATTTATTTCATTTTCAGTTTCTTATAATCTGCAATTTACTAATGTAAATTGTATTTATGCTTACTGTTTCTAACATTCTTAAGACAATTATACGTAGTACTTGGTTAAGTTTTGCAGGATTACTTTGACATTCTGGACATTTAATACCTTGACATTTTGGATATTTTATACCTAGACATTTGCAGAAATTCTTTGGACATATTACTGGATTCTGTTAGACTGTTCGAACATTTGTTGTTCTATATTAACAGTTCTTATTTTATGATTTATTTTCTGTATTTGATTTGTTGATTCTGGAATTTCACTAACTTTGTTTGTTTGAAATTTTAGATTGAAAAATGGCTGATATTGTCCCACCTATTAGAGGCAATGGTTCTAAAGCTGGCCAAGGCCAGAATAACCAACATGGACAAAATGGTCCTAGTGGTTCTAGGCTTGTTATGCCTAGCGGTCCTAGAGCTGGTTCGGGTTCATACCCAGTAACAGTGCCTGAAAGACCGGAAAAATTCAATGGAATGAATTTTAAGATGTGGCAGCAAAAAATGCTTTTCTACTTGACTAGCATGCAATATCATAGGTTGATGAAGAAGATCCTCCTATTGTACCCAAGGGTGTGATGGATGCTTCTATTCAGTTAGCTGTTGATGGTTGGAATCATTTGGATTTCCTTTGCAGAAACCACATTCTGAATGGATTGGCTCCTGATTTGTATGAGGTTTACACTGTTAAATGAACTACAAAGGAATTATGGGACTCCTTGGATAGGAAGTACAGAACTAAGGATACTGGTGCTAAGAAATTCATAGTAGGCCAATTCCTTAATTACAAAATGATTGATTCCAAATCTGTTGTTAGTCAAGTGCAAGAAATCCAGCTTTTGATCCATGGGATGCAAGCTGAAAGGATGGAGACTAGTGAAACCTTCCAAGTGGCTGCAATCATTGAGAAGTTGCCACTTAGTTGGAGTGATTTCAAAAACTATCTCAAGCATAAACAGAAACAGATGTCTGTTAAGGATCTGATTGTCTGACTTCGTATTGAGGAAGACAAAGAAGATCAGAGAGGAAATCTTCTGTTGCTGCTAATCAAGCTATGGCTAGAGCCAATGTTGTGGAGGTCAAGCAAGACCCCAAGAAGGGCAAACAGCCTGCTGGATCTAAGTCCAAATTGGGACTTAAAGGGGGCATTTCTAAGAAACCAAAGTTTAATGGGAAATGCTTCAATTGCAACAAAATGGCAGACAAGTCCTCTGATTGTAGGCTGCCAAAAAGGGTCAACAAAAATATGGCAAATGCTGTGGAAGAAATTGCTAAAGATGTGTTTGACATCGATCTGTATGTAGTGACTTCTGAAGTCAACTTGGTTGACTCGAACCCACGAGAATGGTGGCTTGATACTGGTGCTACACGCCACATTTGCTGTGACAAAGGTTCTTTTGCTGGATTGACTCTTACAAAGAAAGGAGAGAATCTCTATATGGGCAATTCTGCTACTTCAAAGATCAAGGGACATGGAACTATCATTCTGAAAATGACTTCTGGGAAAGAAGTGAAGCTGCAAAATGTCTTGTATGTTCCTGAAATGAGGAAGAATCTGGTTTCTGGGAGCCTCTTGAGCTCACATGGCTTCAAGATGGTTTTTGTGTCTCAGAAATTTATTTTGTCTAAAGGGGGTATGTATGTGGGCAAGGGATATGAATGTAATGGGATGTTCAAATTTAATTGTATCTCTGAGGATCAAATTCAATTGAAATGAATAAGAATAGCATTTCTTCTGCTTATATAATTGAGTCTTCTAATTTATGGCATAGTAGACTTGGACATGTTAATTTTGATATGTTGCGACGTTTAATGCACTTGAATCATATCCCCATGTTTCAAATTGATAAAAACCATAAATGTGAATTTTGTGTAGAGACAAAATTAAGATCTTCGATTCATTCTGTTGAAAGAAATTCAGAACCACTTGATCTTATACACACAGATATTTGTGACTTGAAATTTTTTCAATCAAGGGGAGGAAATAAATGATAGCACAAAATACTGTTATATGTATTTGCTTAAAAGCAAAGATGAGGCTTTAGAGAAATTTGTACCATATAAGCAACAAGTAGAAAACCAACTTAATAAAAAGATTAAGGTGGTAACAAGTGATCGTGGTTGTGAATATGTTGCACCATTTGGTGAGTTTTTCTCCCAACATGGTATTATTAATGAAGTAACACCACCGTACTCTCCTCAATCTAACTGTGTAGCTGAACACAAGAATTGTACCTGAAAAGAAATGATGAATGCGATGCTAACCAGTTCTGGTTTACCACAAAACATGTGGGGGGATGCTGTGTTATTAGTGAATTACCTTTTAAACAAGGTACCCCATAAGAAACAAGACAAAACCCCTTATGAATTATGAAAAGGTAGAAAACCTTCGTATAATTACTTAAAAGTGTGGGGTTGTCTTGCAAAAGTAATGGCCACAGTAACGCGTATTGGTTTCTGGTGCATGAATCTAAAAACCCAGAAATACACAAGAATACATTAATGGAGTCAAAGGATGCCTCATTCTTTGAAAACGTATTTCCATGCAAACAAAATGATGTGGGGTCGGGATCTAAATGGTCTCGTGAGACTGTTGAAGTTGACAGTCAGGATGGTCAACATGACAAAGTCAAGAATGGTGAAGAACTTCAACAAGAGGTTGAAGAGAATGTTCAAGATCTTTAAAAAGAGGATGAGATGGACATAGAGTTTAAACCTCGAAGAAGTAAAAGGGCAAGGGTGGAAAAATCTTTTGGTCCAGATTTTCTAACCTACATGTTAAAGGCTAAACCACAAACTTACAAAGAAGGTGTAAGTTCAATGGAAAGAAGCCATAAGGAGTAAGATTGATTCTATTCTGCAAAATCATACTTGTGAATTAGTGGATCTTCCTCCCCGAGCTAAACCACTAAGCTATAAATGGATTTTCAAACGGAAATTGAAAGCAGATGGAACAATTGATAAGTACAAGGCCCGTTTGGTTATAAAAGGTTATAGACAAAGGGAAGGCCTTGACTACTTTGATACTTATTCTCCAATGTCGAGAATAACATCCATTAGGATGGTACTTGCTACTGCCACTCTACGGAATCTTGAGGTACATCAAATGGATGTGGAGACAGCTTTCCTGAATGGAGATCTAGAAGAAGAAATCTACATGGAACAACATGAAGGTTGTGTAGTTCCAGGTCAAGAAAGGAAAGTCTGTAAATTGGTGAAGTCTTTATACGGCTTAACGCAAATACCAAAACAATGACACAAAAAGTTTGATGATGCCATGATGGCTAGTGGCTATCATATCAACTAGTGTGACAAATGTATTTATGTCAAAACTACAACTAAAGGATATGTTATCCTATGCTTGTATATTGATGACATACTCATTATGGGAAGCAATGAGAAGATGGTAAAGAGTACCAAGAACATGTTAAATTCGAGATTTGACACAAAAGATATGGGAGTAGCGGATGTGATTTTAGGCATCCAACTTAAACGTTCACCTAATTGTCTCATTTTAACTCAGTCACACTACGTGGATAAGATACTTGGTAAGTTTAAAAAGGATGATTTTGGTACAGCCAAAACTCCGTTAGACATTAGTCAACATTTGTCCAAAAACAAACGTAAAGGCATAGGCCAAGTGGAATATGCTAGGGTTATAGGTAGTGTGATGTACCTTTCGAGTTGTACAAGACCTGATATTGCTTACGCTGTAAGTAGTTTAAGCAGATATACGAGTAATCTAGGAAAGATTCATTAGGTAGCTATCGTGAGAATACTAAGGTATTTGCGATATACTCATAATTATGGTTTACACTATACGAGCGAACCTGCGGTACTAGAAGCGTATTCTGTTGCCAGTTGGATAGCTAGCATCAAGAATTCAAAAGGTACAAGTGGGTACGTGTTCACTGTAGGAGGGGGAGTAGTGTCCTGGAAATCCTCAAGGCAAAAGATTATAACTAGATCCACTATGGAAGCTGAGTTTGTGGCCTCGGATAAAACTGGAGAGGAAGCTGAATAGTTACGGAATTTCATAAAAGATATTCCAGAATGGCCAAAGCCTGTGCCCGCAACTTGTATACATTGCGATAATCAAGCAGCGATTAAAAGAGCACAAAACGTTATGTTCAACGATAAGTTGAGACACATGCATCGTCGTCATAATACCGTTAGACAACTGATCTCAACAGGAGTTATCTTTATTGACTTTGTAGTGTCAAAGGATAACACTGTGTATCCGCTAACCACAAGGTTAAGCCGAGATCAAGTTGAAATGACATCAAGGGGAATGGTTCTAAAGCCCATGAATATTTAAGGCGCTATGTGAAGGAAAACCCAACCTTATTGACTGGAGATCCCAAGATCTAGGTTCAATGGGACAACCTAATTGCATAGACCTTGTGAGGTCATTATGGGGGTCAACCCCTTGTCCATTCCTACGATGTAAACAGTGATAAAACGTGGAAAGGTTAAGCTATGCTTTTCATGATTCTTGGTGCTTCAAAAGTTTGAGCAAAAGAGATCACCTATGTGAGAGTGATAACCATGAGAACCAAAAACTGTGTTATGTTGGTATCTGTGTGAGGTTTATCATCATTTACACAAATGGTAGAATAGTTCAAGGACATCGTGTCTACTAGTCGGCCAGTAAAGTAAATATACTAGCACAAGGGAAGGTTCAAGGGTTGATGCCTACCTATCCTATGCAAATATCAACTGTCACCACTTCAATTTTGATCTTTCCTTTCGTCAATCAATTTCATTCATATGGGGGATTGTTGGAAATTTGACAAATATTGGGTTATGTGTTAGTGACTATTTGTCAACTTCGGGCTAAATTATATTGTGGAAGGAAGCGTATTAAACAAATGATTAGTGTCATTGTATAGTACGTAATGTGAGCTTTCCAATGTGATGAGTGAAAATATTACCAAGTAATTTAGCAAGAATTTAGCAAATAATTGATTAAAATTCTATTGAGAATTTAGAAATCATGGCTAATATTGAGCTTTTCCAGGTCTAATTCCTCGTTCAGTAAGATCGCTGGATTTAAGAAGTCTCAGGGTGCAGCAGAAGAAGAAAAAAAGAAGCTGTTGCGGGCTGCAGCTTGGCTAGGCCAGAGTTGAAAGAGAAGGGCGTGGCCCAGAAAGAGGAGGAGATATTTTTGTTTTTGGAAATTCCAGAACTGACCTTAGCTTCTCAAGGAAGCTATTGTATTTTGTGGTTGTAGAATTTTCAGCTAATTTTTAATTGGGAACATGTCTCTAGGTTGATTAGATCTTACTTTTTAGGGATTATATATAGTTTACTATTTTGAGGGGTTAGAAAGAATTGAATGCTCTTCCAACTACTTTTATTTTGCTTTAATTTTAGTTTTAATTGATCAATCTTCTTTCAAGCTTTCTAGTTAGGAAATCTCATTTGAATGTTGATTATGTGTTGTGAGTAGGTTTCTTAGCAGGCAGAAGCCAGCTTAGGTTGGTGATCTTGGGAAGTCTTTCTTGTTTTTATTATGGATATCATGTTGAGATGATATTGTGGTGAAATGCTTAATTAGTATGCTAAAGGGCCCTCTCATATTCGTTAGTATTCCTGATGAGAACGAGAGGAGATTTAGGAGTATGGAAAATCATACACACACACACTTTCCAAGAGACCGAGAGGAGATTGGGAGTGTGGTAAGGGTTTCCATTTATTGTGGAATGCTTGCTTGACTTAATGCATGATTTCCTATGTTAAGTGAGGTCAAGAGATAAGCTTAGTTGCGGGTCATAGATCCAAGTGAGATCGAGAGATAAGCTTGTTGAATAGAGAGCAAGAAACCTTAGATCTACGTTCCCTAATATATTCATAGTAAATTCTAGAGAAAGATATTCTGAGATTGCCTGTCTAGCTGGTGGAAGTCTGTGTTTTTATTATTATTGTTTTATATTATTCTGTTCACGCAATCTTATATTTCCTGCTTTGCATGTTTTCTGTTTTCAGCTTTTATAAATTCTTTGTACACTTTTAACTAGAAAACCTTATTATTTGGTGATTTATTAGGAAATCTTAGAGTTTTCCCTTATTCCCTGTGGAAACGATACTTGTCTTGCCACTGCTACAATTGAACTAGGGCACTTGCTAGTGCAATATCCTAAGGCAACAAGTTTTTGGTGCCGTTGCCGGGGAATAACGATTGAAAATTTGTAAAGATTTCTTGTAAATTTGTGTGCTTAATTTGGTGTTCTGTGTTTTTGTGCAGAAATTCTCTGTTTAAGCAATCTCCTGGTGTATGTGAAGAGAAGGTATTCCTCTAATTCCTATAGATCCAGAGATCAAGAGGACTTGTAAGAGAAGAAGTGGTGCTGCCAGAAGAGCTCACAGAAGACAGAGAATGACTGAACAAAATCCACCACCTCCACCACCAGAAGGAGAGGAAGAGGTTCACCTTCCCCCTCCAAGGCAAGGACTCAAAGAATATTCGAGACCTATCACTGTGGGACACTCTTTTTTTATTGTGATACCTAATGAAGGGGACAATGTTTTTGAGATCAAAGCCTATATGATTCAAATGCTTCAAGCTGCTGTTCAGTTTGGAGGATTGCCCAGAGAAGATCCAAATGCTCACATCCAAGATTTTGTGACTATATGTAATACTTTCCGTACCAATCGTGGAGTCTTGAATGATGTGATAAGATTGAAGCTTTTTCCTTTTTCACTTCCGCATAAGGCGAAAAGTTGGCTGAAAAATCTTCAACCAGGTTCAGTTACAACCTGGTGCTGGGATTCATCACGGGAAACCAACCGACAAAAGTGCGGAAACATGCTTCGATTTCCTCGAATCCGAGTCCCAGGAGCTTAAGTAGTGAAAATCAAAAACAAAACACAAAGGAGGAGTCAAAAAAGTCTCACCAAGATATCTCTTAAGAGATAGAAGAAGACTGCAGAAATAAAGTATAGATTTCCTCCACCGATGCGTACACGAATGGCTCTCGGACTGAAACCCATGCTAGCTACTCGGAAAATTCAAGAAGAGAGGAAGAGAGGGCAGCCAAGAGAACTTGGTTAGAGTGAATTGGTTGAATCATATTTAGTCTTATATCTCTCACCAAAGAAGAGGCAAAAAATATCTAAGGAAGCAAAGTCCAACTTTGCTTACCTCAAAGTCAACTATGACTCACCAATTTCAATCATCACATTTTGGTTAAAGAATGAGTCATCTCCCTTGTCCAAAGACTTGAAGATTCGGCCAAATAATGGCTATGGACAAATGAAATCGGATTAAATCATGTATTTAACATGCTTATAAACTACATGATGTATTGGTTTACATGTATGATTGAATATGTGGATGGATGTAAATGGGCCTAATTTATGTTGGGTTGTAATATTCTTTTTGGTTTTTACGACCTGCGTGTCGTTTTCCTTTTATGTACTTTTATTATATCTATGTATGCTGAAATTATGTAAGAAAGGAGCCGATTGGATTGGCGAGCCCAGAAGGAATAGGAGGCAGCCCACCTGATGCTGTTCTAGTATAGGTTTACTAGAATGATATTAGGATGCCTTTATTTATTAACAAAAATTGTATAATACATAAAGTTCACATTAATGTACAAATGTATGATACAAAGACAAGGACTAATGCCTCGGGACTAGGGCATATCCAACACCTGGGATTAGATGGCACAAGTCTTTCTAACTAAGTATTTCCCACCTAGACAAGCAATCAAGCTAAGGAACAATGTTACTCATTTTCACCAGCAACATGATGAATCCTTGTAAGAAGCTTGGGAAGGATACAAGGAACTCTTGAGAAAAGTACCAAACCATGGATTTCCTATGTGGATGCAAATTCAGAATTTCTACAATGGTTTGACTAACACATATAAGATTCAAATTGAATCCGCAGCAAATAAAGACCCAGAAGACCTTGCACCGGAAGAGCTTTATGAGCTGGTAGACAGGTTGGTCAATACCAGTTATAAGTGGCAGTCCGCACGTGAAGATCAAGAAAAGACGGCTGAATCAGACGCTGTTGCCAAGCTTTCCGACAAAGTAGACCTGATTCTTAAACAATTGGCAAAACAGAATATCTCAGCTATTACAAGCTCAAAGCTTTCTTATGAATTCTGTGGAGGTGACCATAGAAATATTGACTGTGACATTTCACTTACTCAAGAGCAATGTGATTACATTGGGAACAATCCAAGGCAGAATAATCCATTTTCCAACACTTATAATCCAAGATGGCGCAATCACCCTAATTTTTCTTGGAATCAGCAACCTAGCAAGCAACCTCAAGCACCTTTCTAGCAGACTCACAGCAATTTCCAACCACATCAGCATCCTAATAATGTTCAACAAGCTGGATCATCCTATACTTCCAAGAAATCCGAGGTTGAGGAGATGAAAGAAATGATGTCTCAATTTATGAAGCAGACTCAAGCCTACATGAAGAATATGGAGACTCAGCTTCAACGACTTACAAACATGGTCACTCCAAAGAACAAGGGAGTCATTCTGAGCAACACCGAACCCAATCCAAGAGAGGAGTGCAAAGCTATTACTCTCCGAAGTGGTAAGAATGTTGAGCAACCTTATAAGATGAGCATTGTTGATAAGAACAAAGATTCAGGAGAGATGACTACTGAGAAAAATGAGCAGCCTGAGACTGCCCAAGTTAAGCAGCCTCAGACTGCCCATATCACTGAGCAGCCTGTCGATACAGTCAAGCAATCTCAAGCTCAACCAGAGAATGCTCAAATGGAGCAAAGTCAAGAAACATCAGATCCTATTCAAAGTACCTCTGTTCAAGATAGGCAACCTTTACCTGCTTATCAACCGAAGATACCTTATCCACAAAGAGCCAAGCAACATGACATGGCCAAGAAGTTTGACAAGTTTTTGGAAGTCTTTAAGAAGCTTCACATCAACATACCCTTTACTGAAGCACTCGCACAAATGCCTTTATATGTGAGATTCTTGAAAGAACTTCTAGCTAATAAGAAGAAATTGGAGAATGTAGCAATGGTGCAACTTAACAGAGATTGCTCATCAATTCTTCAGAGCAAGCAACCTTTTTCAACCAAGATCAAAGATCCAGGGACTTTTTCTATACCTTGGTCTATTGGCAATCTTAATATTGAAAATGCATTGTGTGATTTAGGAGCAAGTATTAATCTTATGCCATATTACATCTATAAACAACTAGGGTTAGGAGAACCTTAACCTACTAGGGTTTCTATACAACTTGTTGATAGAACTGTAAGGTATCCTAGGGGAATAATTGAGGATGTTTTGGTTAAAGTAGGAAAGTTTATACTTCCTATTGATTTTATTGTGATGGATATGGATGAAGACTTGCATGTTCTTATTATTTTAGGAAGACCTTTCTTAGCAACAGGCCGTGCATTGATTGATGTTCATAATGGTAAGCTATTCTTGAAAATTCATGATAAGGAAGTAGTCTTTAAGATGAATGAAGCTATGAAATATCCTTCTGCTTGTGATGATTACTGTTATTTCATTGATGCTACTAATGTGAATTTAAACCCATTTTTCATGCAGGAATTTGAGGAAGTAGACTTTGAAAATGAAGAAGAAGATATGGAAAAGCAAATTGAAGCTGAAATTGGATGTCCAGCAATCTTAGGCAGCAGGCAATTCATTGAACCTTTGAACTATGCACCTACACTGCATTCTAAACCTTCCATTGAAGAGCCTCCCTCTTTAGAATTGAAACCATTACCCTCTCACTTAGAATATGCATTCCTTGATCCACCGAGCAAACTGCCTGTAATTATATCTTCCAAACTTACCTAAGAGCAGAAAACTCAATTGCTCTATGTTTTGAAAAAGAACAAGGAAGCAATGGCCTGGACAATCTCAAATATAAAAGGAATTAGCCCTTCTGTTTGTGTCCACTGTATTCTAATGGAGGAAGATCATAAGCCTGTTATACAACCTCAGAGGAGACTAAATCCCAACATGAAAGAAGTTGTGAAAAATGAGGTGATTAAGCTACTTGATGCTGGTATTATCTACCCTATTTCTGATTCAGTGTGGACTATTCCTGTTCAGGTAGTGCCTAAGAAAGGTAGGATTACTGTCATTCCGAACGAGCAAAATGAACTTATTCCCACTAGAACAGTCACCGGATGGAGAGTTTGTATTGACTACTGGAAGCTCAATTATGAATTTTATTGTTTTCTTGACGGCTATTTAGGGTACAATCAGATTCCCATTCATCCATAAGATCAAGAAAAGACAACTTTTACCTGTCCATATGGCACCTATGCTTATAGAAGGATGCCATTTGGATTGTGTAATGCTCTAGCAACTTTCCAAAGATGCATGATGGCAATTTTCCATGATATGGCAGAAAAGACGATAGAAATCTTCATGGATGATTTCTTAGTATATGGTGAGACTTTTCAATCCTGTCTCAACAATCTTGAAGCAGTCCTGACCAGATGTAGGGAGACCAACCTTTTATTGAACTGGGAAAAATGCCACTTTATGGTTGATGAAGGAATTTTTCTAGGCTATAAGATCTCTTCAAGAGGCATGGAGGTTGACAAAGCAAAGGTGGAAGTCATAGAAAAGTTAGCTGCTCCTACATCTGTTAAAGAAATTCAAAGTTTTCTTGGTCACACCGGGTTCTATAGAAGATTCATAAAAGACTTTTCTAAGATCGCCCAGCCACTTACAGCACTCTTACATAAGGATGCTCAATTTTGTTTTGATGAAGCCTGTGAAAAAGCTTTTGAAACTCTTAAAGCAAGACTGGTGAATGCCCTAATTTTGATTGCTCCTAATTGGAATCTTCCATTTGAGCTTATGTGTGATGCGAGTGATGCTTGCATTGGAGCTGTGTTAGGACAAAGGATAGACAAGCATTTCTGCCCAATCTACTACGCAAGCAAAACCTTGACAGAAACTCAACAGAATTACACTACCACAGAAAAAGAGTTGCTTACAGTTGTCTATGCTTTTGATAAATTTAGATCTTATTTGGTTTTATCTAAGATTACTGTTTTTACTGATCATGCAGCATTGAAATACTTATTGGCGAAAAAGGAGGCAAAACCTCATCTTATATGATGGCTTTTACTTCTCCAAGAATTTGACCTTGAGACCAAAGACAAGAAGGGTTCAGAGAATGTGGCTGCGGACCATCTTTCTAGAATTGCATTAAGCAACCTTGGTAAGCAAGCTGAGATTGCTAACACTTTTCCGGATGAGCAACTTTATGTTGTACATTCTATACCTTGGTTAGCTGATATTGCAAATTATTTAGCTTGTAGTATTGTGCCTCGCTCTCTGTCTTCTCACCAAAGAAAGAAATTCTTTTCGGATTCAAAATATTATTTTTGGGAGGAACCCTTTCTGTTTAAGTTGTGTGCAGATCAGATTATCAGAAGATGTGCTTTGCAAGAAGAAGTCCCAGCAATCTTGTCAATGTGTCACACTCAGGAAGATGGAGGGCATTTTGGTGCAAATCGAACAGCCTCAAAAGTTTTGGAGTGTGGATTCTTTTGGCCCATAATTTTTAAGGATTCCCACAGGCTTGTCTTGGAATGTAATGAATGTCAAAGAACAGGTAATATTTCTACCAAGAATGCTATGCCTCTGCACAATATCATTGTTTGTGAAATTTTTGATGTATGGGGTATTGATTTTATGGGACCTTTTCCAAGCTCACATGGTAGTAAATATATTCTGGTTGCTGTAGATTATGTGAGTAAGTAGGAAGAAGCCATTGCAAGTCCTACTAATGATGCTCGAGTTGTGGTAAGATTTCTAAAGAAATTATTTACAAGATTTGGAGTTCCTAGAGCGATAATCAGTGATCAAGGTACTCATTTTTGTAACAATCAATTTGAAGGGCTTCTTGCTAAAACTGGAATCACTCATAGAATTGCTACACCTTATCACCCACAAACCAGTGGGCAAGTTGAGATCTCTAATAGAGAGATCAAGAGAATTCTTGAGAAAACTGTTAGTAATTCTAGGAGGGATTGGTCAAGAAAGCTTACTAATGCTCTTTGGGCATATCAAACAGCCTTCAAGACACCCATTGGCATGTCACCTTTTAGATTGCTTTATGGAAAAGCTTGTCATTTACCTGTTGAATTAGAATTCAAGGCTCTATGGGCTCTAACATATTTGAATTTTGACAAGAACTTGGTTGGGGAAAAAAGGAAACTACAACTCAATGAGCTAGAAGAGTTCAGATTGTTCAGTTATGAAAATGCCATCAATTATAAAGAGAAAATCAAGAAATGGCATGAAAAAAAAATTCAAGAGAAGACTTTCTATAAAGGTCAGAAAGTCTTGTTGTACAATTCAAAGCTTCGATTGTTCCTAGGAAAGCTTAAATCAAGATGGACTGGACCCTACACGGTAAATCAAATCTTCTCACATGGGGCAATTGAGATAATGAATCAGAATGGCAAAATTTTTAAAGTCAATGGTCAAAGATTAAAACCTTATCTTGCGTAGGAATCATCAGCGGGTGTTGAAAGTCTCCAATACCTTGAACCACCTTAAGCAACCACAGATTGCTCAGTGTCCGCTTCAAATACTAATTGAAGCAATTTTGTTCAAAAATTCCTAAATCCCTCCATTATTTTGAAATTTCTCTTATAACTTCTTGGTGTGCAAATTTTAATGTTAAATTTTTGTTTTTGCAGGGCTATAATTGAAGTAAGTATGGAAAATAACATCAAGTTTAAAATTCTTTTTCCCTTCTTGTTAGAATCCATACTTGCTTTTTATTTTCGTTTGCAACCACAAGATTTTTTTTTAAGAAATTAAAATTTACCAAATTTGGCTATATAATTTTTGGGAAGTGGAGTAATAATGGGAGTGTAAAAGATAATTGTGGAGAAATGTGTAACCGTCCCATCAGCCACAATTTTTATCTCTTCCCTCCTGTTTTGACTTTCACATTTCCCTCCTCTCTCTCCTCGTGTCAGTTTTATTTTGAATTTTAAAATTGGTAACTGCCCTCCATTCTTTCACGTTTCGATTTTTTTAAGCCTTTTCCTCTTCTCTCTCCTTGTTCATCTGTTGATAACTTCTTGTGATTTCTTTTATTTTTCTCAAATTCTCTGTATCTTATCACCATCAACTTTTGGTTAAGATTGTACATATGGCCAGGGAAAAGAGAAGTGCTAAGCGAGCTCCTAGTGCATCCTGCCCAAAACCATCCTTGTCATCTTTAGCGTTCAGGCTTCTGGTTCTGAAACCAGTACTCTGGAGAAGACACTAGCCAAAATGAAGACCTTTGACCCCAGGGAGAATGAGCGCTACGAGCAATTCAACAGTTTACCCTTTGCCGCTTCAAGAACATTCGACTGGAACATTCTAGCCACTTTAGGCCTTGATAATGAAATTCGCCAGTTACTACAAAATGGGGGTTTTGAATTTTACGCCCAAATAGATGAGCCAGCCTATAGAGAATTAACATTGGAGTTTATCAGCACTTTTACCCACAATCCAGAGATCGCAGAACTTGATGACCAGCGCAAATATAGTTTCAGAGTGATGGGAAAGAGAAAAGCTTGTTCTTTAATTGAACTGAACCAATACTTGGGGGTGGCGGGCACCGCCTTTCTGGAATTCGAGGAATTCGCCCAGGCATACACAGACTTTGCACCAGAGTTTAACCCTACACCTTTTGGAAGGAGATCACCGGCATAAATGACTATTCTTCAACAACCTCCAATGCCACCTACATCAAGAAATAAAGCCATAAAATTCTTCAAAAATTCATCGCAAGCTCGGTATTTGGAAGGTACAATCAATCGCATGTTCCAAATCAAGATCTCTTTGCTTTATGGTGCATGATTGAAGGTAAGAGGATGAATTTTAGCGCCTGGTTTGCCAACTCTGTTGAGAGCAGTATGCCGCAAGGGAAAATTCTATGTGGTTCGTATGTGACCAGAATTGCCAAGACATGTTTGGCAGAATTCTCAGAAGAAGGTCTTGCTTTGGAGTGTCATCCAGTGCCCTTTGAGTTTGTTAGTCTTAATCAGATGGGAGTATGCAAGAAAGTGGCAGGTAAGTGGACGTTGTGGGATGATGCTCATCAGTTAGGGAAAGATCTTGCAGCAAAATTAGCCTCTAAGCAACCTTCAGAGCCTCCAGCTAAGAAAAGATCTCCTGCTACTCGCTCCACTACCTCATCCCAGCCTCAGATCATTGAAGACCTTACCCTGAATGACCAAGAAAAATTGAAGTTCTTTGAAAGAATCTCCAAGATGACGATGGTAGAGTTGGTAAATCTGATTGACCGTCTTTGGGCTAGGAAAATTGAGGATAGGGCCAAGATTGTTGTTTTGGAAAATAAGGTTGCTCACCTTAGAGCCAAATTGGAAAAGCAAAATGATAGTTCTGACACTGTGGAAGAGGTTCAAAATGAGCAAGCAGAGGCCAGCCAGCCAAAAGGAGTTGAGAAGATTTTGATGGAGATTCCTTAAGAAGAGGAAGATGAAGATTCTACTGAGGAAGAGCTCAAGGATGCGCCCGAGGAAGAAGAAGAGGAGCAAGTGTCCTCTAAGCTTGTTGAGTTATAGCTCTCCCTCTCCTCCTCAGTCAACTCTGGTATGTTTCTTTTCAATGATTACTCTTAACGTTTCTCTGTTGCCATGAAATAGGTGCTTATCTTTTGCCCTGTTTTGATTTCTTTATTTGCATGAATTTGATGCTTTGAGGGCAAAGCATGATCTAAGTGTGGGGGAGAAGATACTGCTTAGTGGAATTGAAATTGAAAATGCTCATAATCCTTGGTATTGCATGATTAATGGTTGAATTGCTTGATAATTGATAAGCTGCTGATTGCGAATCCCTTCTTGAATATTTGCTGTTTTGAGTAATCTTACGTTTTATTTGTGAATTTGTAAAGTTTTTTGTGTGATTTTATAAAATCTTGTGTTGGTTTAGTTTTCTGTAAAATTTGTCAAAAAATTTTCGATTTCTTTGTGTTTAATTGTGTTGTAGCAACCAGTGAGATTTTCTAATCCTAAGGATGCAGGAAGTTTATATAAAACACTTATAATTGATTGCCTGTTGATTAGAAAGGACTTTAAGTAATGTTGGTTTTTGTTGATTAAGCAGCCTAGGGCTAAGAGACCTTAAAATTTATTTCAGTGAGATAGCTTGAATTAGGCCAATTGCATTAACCCTGCGTTTCTTTGTGAGGTTTTCGAGCCTGCTCTCTTTGATATAAATGTGAATTTTTACTTGAATTCCTTGCGGAGAGGGCATGCACATTCAGTTTTGAGCTAGAGTTTGGTGGATAGTCTCTGTCAAAACCACAAGGTTTTTCACATGCATAAAATGATTAAGGCAGTTGTTTTTAACCCCTCCCCCCTATGTTTTTAATCCCAAAAAAGCCTTCCTAACCAATTTTCTCCCATTTTTTAAAGCCTTTTGAGCCTATAAACCTATTATTTTGTTCTTCCTATGATATATTTTTCCTTAGCCAATTCACAATATGTTGTCCAAATTGCCTTAGGAATGCCATAGCAATAAATCAAATTGTTTGTAGCAAGCAGTCTAATCTGATTGAATTTGTGCAACCAGCCTTTTTGGAAATTTTCATGGTCCCCAAAATAAGTGTTCTTATGATAAGTTTCTTTAAAGCTATAACTTGCAATTCTTTTCCCAATCTCTGTCAAAATGCAGTTAGAATTTTCACCCTCCTTTAAGAACTACTTGAAATTAAAAGTCTTGAGAAAGCCCATACTTAACTCATATCATATCATTAATGCTTACCTTCAATTAATTGATAAAAGAAAAAAAATATATAAATCTCTTTTAAGTTGTATGCAATTTCTGAAAAAGCTTATAATTCTTTATCAAATTGCTTGATATTCCTTCTTTTGTTCAATCCTTTAGTTCATAAGAATGCATCTAAATTCTTGAGTTTTCCTATTACTAATATGTTCAAGGTTGCTTAAGTTCTTTTAGGATAAATTGCTTGTTATTCTGTCATGATTGAGATGGTATTCCTTTAGCCTAAAAAGCTTGTTTAACAAACCCTTAACCCTAAGCATCACGTTACAACCCTTGTATAAGACCTTTTGATTATGCATGTGTTAGCTTGAGTAGTGGCGATAGGATGTTTGCTAAGCTTTTGGTTTAAGAGTAATTTGTGTTGCTGCTGAGAGTTCTTATAAAAATCATCTAAACACTTGAGAGTGAGTGAAATCTTTTAGAGAGGCAATTTAGGTCTAATTTCTTGCTAGCTTGCTAAAATTTAAGGTTTGGTCTCACTGCTTTTGGCCATTTCTTAAGCTAAGCCAAGTTTCTTGAGAATGCTCTGATTAATTTAGTTATCTCAATTTTCGTGTTTTGCATGGAAGTCTTGCTATTTAAAGGTGATGAAATGATCATTGGTTGTTGCTCAAGTTAAGTTAAGAAAAGTTTTTGAAAGTGTTTAAGTGTGTTTTTCATTTAAGTTTTTCTTTCTTTAAAAGCTTTTCTTGTTCTGTTTTCTTCTAAGAATGCTTGAGGACAAGCAATGTTCAAGTGTGGGGGTTCTTGATGAGTGAAAATATTACCAAGTAATTTAGCAAGAATTCAGTAGATAATTGATTAAAATTCTATTGAGAATTTAGAAATCATGGCTAATATTGAGCTTTTCCAGGTCTGATACCTCGTTTAGCAAGATCGCTGGATTTAAGAAGTCTCAGGGTGTAGCAGAAGAAGAAAAAAAGAAGCTGTTACGGGCTGCGGCTTGGCTGGGCTAGATTTGAAAGAGAAGGGCGCGGCCCAGAAAGAGGAGGAGATATTTCTATTTTTGGAATTCCAGAACTGACCTTAGCATCTCAAGGAAGCTATTGTATTTTGTGGTTGTAGAATTTTCAGCTATTATTTTAATTGGGAACATGTCTCTAGGTTGATTAGATCTTACTTTTTAGGGATTATATATAGTTTACTATTTTGAGGGGTTAGAAAGAATTGAATGCCCGTCCAACTACTTTTATTTTGCTTTAATTTTTGTTTTAATTGATCAATCTTCTTTCAAGCTTTCTGGTTAGGAAATCTCGTTTGAATGTTGATTATGTGTTGTGAGTAGGTTTCTTAGCAGGAGGAAGCCAGCTTAGGCTAGTGATCTTAGGAAGTCTTTCTTGTGTTTATTATGGATATCATGTTGAGATGATTGTGTGGTGAAATGCTTAATTAGTATGGGAAAGGGCCCCCTCATATTCCTTAGTATTCCTGATGAGACCAAGAAGAGATTTAGGAGTATGGAAAATCACACACACACACACACACTTTCCAAGAGATCGAGAGGAGATTGGGAGTGTGCTAAGGGTTTCCATTTATTGTTGAATGCTTGCTTGAATTAATGTATGATTTCTTATGCTAAGTGAGGTCAAGAGATAAGCTTAGTTGCGGGTCATAGATCCAAGTGAGGTCAAGAGATAAGCTTGGTGAATAGAGAGCAAGAAACCTTAGATCTACATTCCCTAATATATTCATAGTAAATTCTAGAGAAAGATATTCTGAGATTGCCTGTCTAGCTGGTGGAAGTCTATGTTTTTATTCTTATTGTTTTATATTATTCTGTTCACGTAATCTTATATTTCCTGCCTTGCAGGTTTTCTGTTTTTAGCTTTTATAAATTCTTTGTAGACTTTTAACTGGAAAACCTTATTATCTGGTGATTTATTAGGAAATTTTAGAGTTTTACCTTATTCCCTGTGGAAATGGTACTTGTCTTGCCACTACTACAATTGACCTAGTACACTTGCTAGTGCAATATCCTAAGGCAACACAATGGTATATAATTTACCCAAAATGGACAAGTAGTGAATGAGAAATTGTTGCTCAAATTAGCCTAATGAAATGGAATATTTGGAGAAAATTGGCTCATGTTAACTTATCCCACATGGGAAAAATATAAAGTGGAAAAGGTGTTTATATTGAAACACACTTTTGTAAGGTGTTAACTTGTATAAGCCAAAAGGCTCTGTCATGCGCACGCAGAGGGGGTGCAAATCCTAGCCCCGAGCCTTCAAAGGCCCAATGCGCACCCGTACGACATGGGCATCGCGAATGTCGAACCGAATTGGGCCACTACGGGCCTGCCTAATTTTTGCTCCGGTCCGACTAATTTTCTCCTAAAATTTTTTTTAGCGTCTTCAAATTTCTATCAGTTTTATTTTTAAATGAAAAATAAAGCTGCAGAAACACTAGAATTTCGAAATTTCCTTCCTCCTGCTCTGCAATTCTGATTCTTTCGTAATAGGCTTCCTAATTTTGTTCTTTTCGGTGATAGTTTGTCTTGCACAGTTGAGTTCGCTTTTGAGAGCTGTTGTATCCTGGGAGACAAATCGCCAACTACGGGTAGATAATTGTCTTAGGGAGACTGTGATTTCAGGCCTCAGCTCTACGGCTTGTTTGGTTGTTAAGATAATTGTCTTAAGGAGACTGTGATTTCAGGCCTCAGCTCTACTACTTATCTGGTTGTTAAGGTTTAAAAGTATTTTGGTCTTATTTATGTTCTTAAATTTATTTCATTTCCAGTTTCTTGTAATCTAGAATTTACTTATATAAATTGTATTTGTGGTTACTGTTTCTAACATTCTTAAGCCAATTATACGTAGTACTTGGTTAAGTTTTACAGGATTACCTTGACATTCTAGATATTTTATACCTTGACATTCTGGATATTTTATACCTAGACATTTGGAGAAATTCTTTAGACATATTACTAGATTATGTTGGACTGTTCGAACATTTGTTATTCTATATTAACCGTTCTTATTTTGTGATTTATTTTCAGTATTTGATTTGTTGATTCTGGAATTTCACCAACTTTGTTTGTTTGAAATTTTAGATTGAAAAATGACTGATAATTGTCCCACCTATTGGAGGCAATGGTATTGAAACTGGCCAAGGCCAGAATAACCAACATGGACAAAATGGTCCTAGTGGTTCTGGGCTTGTTATGGCTAGCGGTCCTATAGATGGTTCGAGTTCATACCCAGTAACAGTGCCTGAAAGACTGAAAAAATTCAACGGAATGAATTTTAAGATGTGGCAGCAAAAAATGCTTTTCTACTTGACTAGCATGCAATATCATAGGTTGCTGAAAGAAGATCCTCCTGTTGTACCTGAGGGTGTGATGGATGCTTCTATTCAGTTAGCTGTTGATGGTTGGAATCATTTGGATTTCCTTTGCAGAAACCACATTCTGAATGGATTGGCTCTTGATTTGTATGAGGTTTACATTGTTAAACGAACTGCAAAGGAATTATGGGACTCCTTGGATAAGAAGTACAGAACTGAGGATGCTGGTTCTAAGAAATACATAATAGGCCAATTCCTTAATTACGAAATGATTGATTCCAAATCTATTGTTAGTTAAGTGCAAGAAATCCAGCTTTTGATCCATGGGATGTAAGCTGAAAGGATGGAGACTAGTGAAACCTTCCAAGTGGCTGCAATCATTGAGAAGTAGAAAACCAACTTCACAAAAAGATTAAGGTGGTAAGAAGTGATTGTGGTGGTGAATATGTTGCACCATTTGGCGAGTTTTGCTCCCAACATGGAATTATTCACGAAGTAACACCACCATACTCTCATCAATCTAACAGTGTAGCTGAACGCAAGAATCGTACCTTAAAAGAAATGATGAATGCCATGCTAACCAGTTTTGGTTACCACAAAACATGTGAGGGGATACTGTGTTGTCAGCAAATTACCTTTTAAATAAGGTACCCCGTAAGAAGCAAGATAAAACCCCTTATGAATTATGGAAGGGTAGAAAACCTTCTCATAATTACTTAAAAGTGTGGGGGTGTCTTGCAAAAGTAATGGCCCTATTACGTAAGAAAATGAAAAAAGGCCCAAAGACACTGGATTGTATTTTCATTGGATATGCGGAACATAGTAACGCATATCGGTTTCTTGTGCATGAATCTAAAAACCCAGAAATACACAAGAATACATTAATGGAGTCAAAGGATGCCTCGTTCTTTGAAAACATGTTTCCATGCAAACAAAATGCTGTGGGCTCAGGATCTAAACAGTCTCGGATGCCTCGTTCTTTGAAAACATGTTTCCATGCAAACAAAATGATGTGGGCCCAGGATCTAAACAGTCTCGTGAGACTGTTGAATGTGGGCCCAGGATCTAAACAGTCTCGTGAGACTGTTGAAGTCGACAGTCAATATGGTCAACATGACGAAGTCAAGAATGGTGAAGAACTTCAACAAGAGGTTGAAGAGAATGTTCAAGATCTTTAAGAAAAGGATGAGATGGACATAGTGGTTGAACCTCGAAGAAGTAAAAGGGCAAGGGTGGAAAAATCTTTTGGTCTAGATTTTCTAACCTGCATGTTAGAGGCTGAACCACAAACTTACAAAGAAGCTGTACGTTCAATGGAAAGTCCTTTATGGAAAGAAGCCATAAGGAGTGAGATTGATTCTATTCTGGAAGAAGAAATCTACATGGAACAACCTGAAGGTTGTGTAGTTCCAGGTCAAGAAAGGAAAGTCTGTAAATTGGTGAAGTCTTTATACAGTTTAAAGCAAACACCAAAACAATGGCACAAAAAGTTTGGTGATGCGATGATGGCTAGTGGCTATCACATCAATAAGTGTGACAAATGTATTTATGTCAAAACTACAACTGAAGGATATGTTATCCTATGCTTGTATGTTGATGACATACTCATTGTGGGAAGCATTGAGAAGATGGTAAAGCGGATGTGATTTTAGGCATCCAACTTAAACGTTCACCTAATGGTCTCATTTTAACTTAGTCACACGATGTGGACAAGATACTTGATAAGTTTAACAAGGATGATTCTGGTATAGCCAAAACTCCCTTAAACATTAGTCAACATTTGTCCAAAAACAAAGGTGAAGACATAGATCAAGTGGAATATGCTCAGGTTATAGGTAGTCTGATGTACCTTTCGAATTGTATAAGACCTGATATTGCTTACACTGTAATTAGTTTAAGTAGATATACAAGTAATCCAGGAAAGATTCATTGGGTAGCTATCATGAGAATACTAAGGTATTTGCGATATAGTTGTAATTATCATTTACACTATACGAGAGAACCTGTGGTACTAGAAGTGTATTCTAATGCCAGTTGGATAGCTGACATCAAGAATTTTAAAGGTACAAATGGGTACGTGTTCACTCTAGGAGGAAGAGCAGTGTCCTAGAAATCCTCAAGGCAAACGATTATTACTAGATCCACTATGGAAGCTAAGTTTGTGGCCTTGGATAAAATTGGAGAGGAACCTGAATTGTTATGGAATTTCTTAAAAGATATTCCAGAATGGCCAAAGCCTGTGCCTGCAATTTGTATACATTGCGATAATCAAGCAGCGATTCAAAGAGCACAAAACATTATGTACAACGGTATGTTGAGACACATGCATCATCGTCATAATACCATTAGACAACTGATGTCAACGAGAGTTATCTCTATTGACTTTGTAGTGTCAAAGGATAACACTGCGGATCCGCTAACCAAAGGGTTAAACCGAGATTAAGTTGAAAAAACATCAAGGGGAATGGGACTAAAGCCCATGAATATTTAAGGCGCTATGTGAAGGAAAACAACCTTATTGACTGGAGATCCCTAGATCTAGGTTCAATGGGACAACCTAATTGCATAGACGTTGTGAGGTCATTGTAGGGGTCAACCCCTTGTCCATTCCTGCGATGTAAACAGTGATAAAACGTGGAAAGGTTAAGCTATGCTTTTAATGATTCTTTGTGCTTCAAAAGTTTGAGCAAAAGAGATCACCTATGTGAGAGTGAAGTGGGGTCGCTTCAAAAGAGGCTAATGGGGCTTAGTTATCTGAAACTCTTTCAGAACCAGGAGATGTCCGTGACCATAACAGACATAACCATGAGAACCAAAAATTGTGTTATGTTGGTATTTGTGTGAGGTATATCATCGTTTACGCAAACGGCAGAATAGTTCAAGGACATCGTGTCTACTAGTCAGTGAGTAAAGTAAATATACTAGCACAAGGGAAGGTTCAAAGGTTGATGCCTGCCTATGCTATGCAAATATCGACTGTAGTTTACTATCACCACTTCGATTTTGATCTTTCTTTTTGTCAATCAATTTCATTCATGTGCAGGATTGTTGGAAATTTGACAAATATTGGGTTATGTATTAGTGACTATTTGTCAACTTCAGGCTAAATTATATTATAGAAAGGAAGTGTATTAAATCAAATGATTAGTGTCATTGTATAGTACATAATGTGAGCTTTCCAATGGTATATAATTTACCCAAAATGGACAAGTAGTGAATGAGAAATTGTTGCTCAAAGTTAGCCTAATGAGATGGAATATTTAGAGAAAATTGGCTCATGTTAACTTATCCCACATGGGAAAAAATATAAAGTGGAAAAGGTATTTATATTGAAACACACTTTTATAAGGTGTTAACTTGTATAAGCTAAGAGGCTCTCTCTTGCGCACGCAGGGGGTGAAAATCCTAGCGCCGAGCCTTCAAAGGCCCAATGCGCAACTGCACGATGTGGGCGTCACGAATGCCAGACCGAATTGGGTCACTACGGGCCTGCCTAATTTTGTCTCCGGTCCGACTAATTTTCTCCGTAATTTTTTTTTTAAGAATCTTTAAATTTCTGTCAGTTTTAGGGAATAATTGAGTTAGAAGAAGCCGATGATTAGTTAAAGGCTACTAAAAAGGCCTTTAGTACTATACAGATTGAGGAGGACGATAAGGTCAATACGGTTAGCGATTTATTGCATGGGTCAGTAGATTCATGGTTGACTAGAATTAGGGGATTGTATCCTTAGGGTCTAAGCTAGGAACTGTTCAAACGTGAGTTCAACAAAGAATATCTTACTGAATCGTTCTAGAAATCTAAAAGGAATGAGTTCTTTAATTTGAAACAAGAAACTATGATTGTGAAGGAATATGTGGACAAATTTGATGATTTGTATCGTTATGCTAGTTACTGGTTTCCGACTGAAGAAGTTAAATGCGAAAGGTTTAAAGATGGTTTGAATGCGTTTTACCAAAATAAGCTGAGCTTGTATGAAGGTACACATTATCGAGGTTGGATAAAGAAGGCATTGCAGAAAGAATGATTGAAAAGTAAGTTAGAATCTGAGAGTAGTCAGAAGTAGTCAGGGGATGTTGGTAAAGGGAAGCCTGTGAAAGGGGGATCATCTCAGTATACGAGAGGAGGTTCGATGAGTCATACTACTTCTCGAGCATCTAATACTACTAGGCCAGCTACACCTCATTCTTCCATGGCTAGTAGTGGTAGTGTTCCAAAATGCAATTAGTGTGGGATGTTTCATTCAAGAGAATGTAGGAAACAATCCTTTGAATGTTTTAAATGTGGAGGAAGTGGACATATGAAGAGAGACTGCCCTTCGAGCAGGGTAGCTGAATAAAAGAAGGGTCACTTATTTTGAATGTGGTGAAAAAGGACATGTAAGCCCTAATTGTCCTAGCCTGAACAAATCTAGGGGAGGCCAAGGATCACAAGTCACTAGAGGAGGTCGAGATAGTGGTTATGGAAGAGGAAATGGACGAGGAACAAGCAATGCTTCACAAAGGACTGGGAATCAGGGCACTCAAATCAATAGAGCTTAAGCTCAACCATGTATTTTTACTGTGACTCAATAAGAGGCTGTTACATCTAATGTAATCATTACTGGTATGATTTCTTTATTTGGAAAAGATGCTTACGTGCTTATTGATCATGGTGCTACACATTCTTTTGTGTCACCTTTGTTTATGTCTGAAATAACATGGGAGTTAAAGTTAATGCCTGACTTTTTAACCGTTAGCATGCCTATGGGAGAGTCTTTAGTTTGCACTCATGTATATCCTAGTTGTGAGTTGGAGTTAGGAGGGTCTACTATTCTTGTTGATTTAGTACCATTGGAGATTCAAACATTCGATGTGATATTAGGCATGGATTCATTGTCCAAGTACCAAGTAATGGTGGATTGTTGTGGGAAGTAAGTAAAGTTTGTATTGGCTAGTGGGGAGGAATATATTTTCTATGGTGAAAGAGAAGTGCATAGGAATTTAATATCCATTATAACAGCCACAAAAATGTTTAAGGAAAGGGAGTAAAGCTTTCTTAGCATATGTGGTAGATAAGGAGAAAGAACCTGACAACATAGAAGATGTGCCAATTGTGAATGAATATCCAGATGTATTTCCTGAGGAGTTACCGGGGTTACCACCAGTGAGGGAGGTAGAGTTTACGATTGACTTACAGCCTGGTACCACTCCTATATCGCTAGCACATTACAGAATGGCACCTACAGAAATGAAAGAGTTGAAACTGCAGTTGCAAGATTTGTTAGACAAGGGGTACATACTACCAAGCGTATCTCCTTTGGGAGCTCCAGTCTTGTTTGTAAAGAAGAAGGATGGATCATTGAGGTTGTGTATTGATTATCCTTAATTGAATAAGGTTACTATCCGGAACAAGTACCCATTGCCTAGAATTGATGATTTGTTCGATCAATTGCAAGGGGCAACTACATTTTCAAAGATTGATTTAAGAACAGGATATTACCAATTGGGAGTCAGAGAAGAAGATCCACCAAAAATAGCTTTTAGAACTCGGTACGGGCACTATGAATTTTTTGTTATGCCATTTGGGTTAACTAATGCGCTTGCAGTATTTATCGGCCTTATGAATCGAGTCTTTAAACCTTACTTAGATACATTTGTGATTGTGTTTATAGATGATATCCTTGTGTATTCTAAGAGTAAGGAGAAGCATAAAGAACACTTGAGGATAGTTTTGCAGATTCTAAGGGAGAAACAGCTATATGCTAAATTCAGTAAATATGAGTTATGGCTTCATGAAATTAAGTTTTTTAGGACATGTAGTATCAGCTAAGGGAATTATGGTCGATCCTAAGAAAGTGGAAGCAATAACTAACTGGCAAGCACCAACGACCGTATGTGAAGTACGTAGCTTTCTTGGATAAGTTGGATATTATTGAAAATTTGTAAAACGATTCTCACTCATAGCTTCTCCATTGACATGATTGTGGAGGAAGGGTATTAAGTTCGAATGGACACCCAATTGTCAAGAAAGTTGTGATATTCTGAAGTCAAGACTTGTTAATGCTCTAGTGTTGACACTACCTGTGGTGGGAGAAGGATATACAATATATAGTGATGCATCGGGTCAAGGTTTTGGAATGGTGTTGATGTAAAATGACAAAGTAATCACTTATGCCTCTTAAGAATTGAGACCACATGAACGGAATTACCCAATGCATGATCTTGAATTGGCTACTGTAATATTTGCCTTGAAAATATGGAGACATTATTTGTATGGTGAAGTGTGCTATATATTCACTTATCACAAAGAGTCTGAAGTACATAATGACACAGAAGGAGTTGAATTTGAGGCAGAGAAGATGGATAGATGATAAGGTCGGCTTTTGACCTTATCTTTTAGGCAATTTCGTTGTTTGAACGGCAGTTTTTAGAGTCTTTTGTGTGAATGTTTGTATGGTTTTTGAATATTTTGTGATTTTTATGTTTTGGATAGATTTTTATAACTTTTAGTATTTTTCGTGTTTTCTAGGGTTGTTTTTGTAATTTTTGTTAATTTGTTATTTTTATGGTCCGTGGCGTTGGTGCCGTTATGTTTCTTTGTGCTTGTTTTGGACAGGTATTATGACCCGGACTGGAAGTTGGAGCATCGGCGGCGAAGAAGAGTTCGAAGTGCTGAAAATCAAGGTGGCACGGCGTGCCATAATTAGGGCACGACGTGCCAACCCGGCGTGCCTGGTTAAGCAGTCCAGTGGAGTGGCACGAAAATGTGCCACTCAGATCAGCGTGGCGTGCCAACCCTAAAATCACACGGCACGGCGTGCCAACTCCAGCAGCACGGCGTGCCGCCTTCAGTTCTGCACAGCACGACGTGCCAACTCCACCAGCACAGCGTGCCGAGCCCCGAAACCTGCTATTGCCCTACTTTCATCTCTTCTTTTTCCTGGTTTTAACCTAGCCGTATAAATAGGTTATTTTCTATGTTTGAAAGGATCTTTTTCCAGTCTTTTTGAGTGAGAGCAGAAACTTTTAGTGAGTTTTTGAGCTTGAACTATTTGATTTCTTTGAGTTTGAACTATCGATTGGTTGTAGTTTTACATAGAATCTTCCTCTTTTGCGACGTTCCTAGTTCCGGCTTGAGTTCGTCTATAGAGGTACACCCCAATCATCTTTACACCGTCGGAATCCGGTTAATCGGACCAAAAGGGCATAAGTTTTTCTTCTTCTCTTTTGTAATTTGATTAAGTTAGTTTTGATTCCGCAATTTGATTATGTTTGGTTGTAAACACTGAATTCATTCATCTTTCTTAATTAATACAATTGTTGCAAGTTAATTTCAATTTTTATTCCTTTTCTTTACGTAATTTCTTTAATGAATGTCTAGTCTCATAAGATCTTAATTTATTAAAGTTCATATTTGTGGCATTACCTAGATTGACACCTAGGAAACCATTAGTATTGACGACACTGTGGAACTTACGTGCCCCTATTTTCTGAGCTTTAGAATTAGACCGCCTCTAAACAAGGGAAACCGGCTAAGGACCTAAAAGATCTAGAAACGCTAGGTTTTATTATCGAAAGAGCATATTAAGGGTTAATTGTTGAGTTAAATTCATCTTTTGTAATTAATTGATAAAGCTATCCCCATTAGCATTCATAGGTCGGTAAACTGCCAATTGATAACATAAAACTCAAGTGCAAAGTAAGCTGGAATAGATCAACTAGGAGTAGGATAGTTTAGTTGTTAACATAATCAACCCAAACTACGTTCCGCCTAGGACACGCAAGGAACCCGAGTAGTTTAGTGTTTGCAGAATATTCTTTTCTCTGTGGGATCGATACCTGGACCAACCAGAATTATTACTTGTCAACGATAGGTACACTGCCTTAGTTGTGCGTTTCTAGGTTTAGTTTTACTACTACGCCTAGGACCCATCAAGTTTTTGGCGCCATTGCCGGGGAAAATTTATATTTCTGCATCATTTAGCAAAAGGTCTATTTGCTGATCTAGGCAACATTTCTGTGCATATAGTTAAATAATTTTTCTTTTCTGTGAATATTTATTACAATTTAGTTTTCTTTAATTTCTCTGTGTGTGTGTTTTCTAGCTTATGCGAACTCGCTCTCAGCATCCTGAGCTTTTACCTTATAACCCTGAAATTGAACGTTTGTGTAGCAGGAACCGTAGAGTACGCCAAGAGCAGATTGTTCAAATGGAGCATCAGCAGCATGATGACGAGGAGAGACAACTCCGGGAAAGAGTTGAGCAAGAGCAACTCCGGCGAGAGCGGGAGGAGTTTGACAGAAGAAGGGGTGGTGATAGAGATAACATGGTCATGACAGACCTAATGGCTCCACATCGGCCCCGGAACAGATCCGGAGTGGTTATCCCAGCCGTCACTGCCAATCAATTCGAGCTGAAGTCCAGTATGACCCATTTGATCCAAGGGAACGGTCTATTCAGTGGCGGAATAAGTGACAACCCCAATGATCACTTAGACCGGTTCCTCATGGTGGCCGATACAGTCCGAATAGGTGGGGAGCCTCAAGATGCTGTGCGGTTGAAGCTGTTCCCCTTTTCACTATGCGGGGGAGCAATGGAATGGTACAAATCCTTGAGGCCCGGTTCAGTGACATTATGGGACCAATTAGAAGAGCAATTCTTAGCATACTACTTCCCACCATCAAAGACGGTTCAGCTAAGGAACGAGATCATGGGATTCCGGCAATTTGGGACGGAGACTCTTAATGAAGCATGGCAGAGATTCCAACGGTTATTGCAGAACTGCCCCCACCATGACATGCCGCGTTTCACTCAGGTAAGCACGTTTTATCATGGTTTGACACCAGCTAACCATGCCATTATTGATTCTTCTGCAGGTGGGGACATTTTTAAGAAGACTGCTACACAAGCCGAGGAGTTGATTACGGAGCTGGCTAGAAAGAGTAACTTGTGGCAGTCGGACACGCCTACAAGGAATGAGGTTCGAGCTGCAGATTTGGGACGCCAAGATGCAGCTATGGACCATGTAAACAAGAAGTTGGACCTGTTGATGTCCCGCCTGAACTTAAATGGGCCACAATACCAACCGGTGTTGTGTGTATCATGCGGGGGGGAGCATCCCGGGCAAGATTGTGAATTGGGCGACCCATTCGCTCAATCGTCTGAAAACGTAAGTTTTGTGGGAGGAAACCAAAGGTACAATAACTCTAACTCTTATTCACAAAACTTCAATAATAATAATAATTACAGAAGAAGGTATCAACACCCGAACATGTCCTATAGTAACAACCAAAATGTGTTGAGACCCCCTTTCGGATTCCATTATGAGCACCGTGAGCAGGGGTTAGGTAAGGCCCCATTTATTCCTAATGATCAATCTCCACAGCAGCCTCAACAGTCTAAGCAAGATGAGACGGTTTTGTTGTTACTAAAAGACATCTCATCTCGGCTTGCTGATAATGAAGCGTACTGTAGGGATTTGGGTAAGCAGGTGGCTCAATTGAGTAGGGAGAGGCAGGAAAGACCTCAAGGAGCACTTCTGAGTAGAACTGAACAAAACCCTAAGGGTAATCAATGGGAGACAGCTCAAGCTATAACCCTACGAAGTGGTAGGCAAGTGGAGGACCGGGTGCAAAACGCTGATATTCCATCCCAACCTACCGAGATAAGTGAAGAGTCGGGAGAGGTAAGCAACCCCGACTCGATTTCTGAACCCGAACCTAGCATAAATGAAAAAGGGAAAATTCCTGACCCAGTGGGTGCCTATGTGCCTAAACTTCCTTATCCTCAAAGGGAGAAGAAAGATAAACTGGGGCAGAAATATTCCAAATTCCTGGAAATTTTTAAGAAGTTAGAATTTAATTTGCCATTGATTGAGGCTCTCCAAGAGATGCCTTCTTATGCTAAATTCTTTAAAGAACTTCTTGCAGGGAAACAAAAGCTAGGTGAGGACGAAGTGGTGGTCTTAACAGAGGAATGTTCGGCAATTATCACTAACAAACTTCCACCCAAGCTCAAAGATAAGGGCAGTTTTACTATCCCATGCCGGATAGGGAACTTGGAGATCGCCAATGCCCTATGCGACTTGGGTGCAAGTATAAATCTGATGCCTCTGTCGTTTTTCAGGAGACTCGGACTGGGAGACCCAAAGCCAACTAATATGACCCTCCAATTGGCGGATAGATCTCTCACGAGACCAAAGGGGGTGGTTGAGGACGTGCTAGTAAAAGTGGATAAATTTATCTTCCCCGCGGGGTTCGTGGTGATGGATATGGAAGAAGATAGCGTGGTGCCCCTTTTGCTTGGAAGGCCATTTCTTGCAACCGGTAGGACTCTGATAGATGTCCAGGAAGGTAAGATTATTCTTAGGTTGCACAATGAGGAGGTAAGTTTCAACGTCTATAACTCAATGAAATATCCATTAGATGTTGAAAGTTGTAATTTTGTAGACTCTTTTTGCCTTACTGATGCTTATGTGATAGAAAAGAGTTTCAACCAAGGGGAGTTGGAGCTTTTGTCCGATTTCCGATTGAAACTATTTCCGGGCAAGCTGAGAAGTCGATGGACGGGACCGTTTACCATGCATAAGGTTTACCCTTCTGGGATGGTGGAAATTGAAACCCCGGAGGGAATTCAACAAGTAAACGGGCACCGGTTGAAGCCCTATGTCAGCGGAGGAATAAAGAAGGAGAAGCAAGTCTTGCTCCTTCGTGATGTGTAATGCTAAATCGCGGACGTAGGAGTCGAGCTATTCCGACTATAAACATAGCACTGAGGTACGTATGCCTCCCGTGTACATTAGTTTTCACGTTAATATGTTTTTGTGTGTTTTTATGTGTAGGATTAGGTACTTAAGCAAGTTAATCGAAAATCGTAATCAAAATGTGGAAAAAAAGCAACAGTTGGCAGAATTCAGGGTGGCACGCCGTGTTACTAAGCAGCATGCCGTGCCAAGGTGAAGTTGGGTGTAGCACGTGACGTGCCAAAGTGGCACGAAATCGTGCCAGGCTGCTGATTCCGGATGAAAATTATGCAAAAGGGCAGCACGCCGTGCCACATTCAGCACGCCGTGCCAAGGTCATGGTATGCAGGGCGGTACGGCGTGTCATTTCAGCACGCCCGCGTGCCGTTGTTCTGTTCCGCAAGAGGTTTTTGCATAAAAGGGCAGCACGCCGTGTCACCAAGCAGCACGCCGTGCCAATCACAGTTCTGAAGGGCGGCACGACGTGCCAATATGGCACGCCAACGTGCCGTCCCTCTGTTCCTAAAGTGAATTGTGAGAAAAAGATCAGCACGCCGTGTCAAAACTTCAGCACGCCGTGCCACATATTCAAATTTCAAGGCAGCACGACGTGCCAAGACAGCACGCCGGCGTGCTAGCATTCTGTTTCCAGGTAAGTCTTTTTGACCCGCTCAGCACGCCGTGCTGAGTGTTTGGCACGGCGTGCCGAGCGTTTAAATTTTGAATTTCAAGGGTTATTCCACCGCCTATTTAATGCCCTTTCCACCTTCCCCCCCTTCTCATAACCGATTTTTCCCTTCTTCTTCTCCTTCCTCTCTCTCACTTTCTCTCTCCCCTTTTCACTCTCTCTCTCTAGAACCCATTCTCTCCTTCTCCTTCTCCATTCTTCTTCTTCTTCCTTCCTTTCTCTCCTTCTCCCTATCCCCTCTTACTCTCCTTTCCTTCTTCTTCTTCTTCTCCATCTCACCCCTTTTCCTCCATTATTTTGCCCTAGGGTTTTATTTTGCTTCAATTTCCTTGAATCAGGTATGAATTCTTGCTTTATTCTTTCTTTTACTCATTATTCTTATTATTGTTGTTCTTTTCCTCATTTTGGTTTGGATGGATTGACTGCTTAATAGGGTTTTATTTTACTTTCTTTTTCTTTTTTTGTGGTTTGTATCTTTGACAGTAGATGTTCTTTGGCTTTGTGTTCTTGTGTTTTTTATTTTTGTTTTTTTATGGTTATGCAATTGTAGAATGAAGAAGAAAACCGTCGCCGATCGGAGACACCGTGTTGGAGATTGTGCCCTAAGGCCAATGTTGGATTATGTAATTTGACTTCTAAGATTAATCTAGTGTAGATTAATATTATCATTTATGTTTGTATGTTAGCATTTATGATAAGTGTCCATGAATAAATCGTGTTATTCTAAATTTCCCTAGTCGATTGTTATTGTGGGAATAATAACAAACTAAGACTAGTGTGAGTGATAATGGATATTCATAAGATGAATATAGTGTATACAGATACAGATTATACTCACGGGTAATATGTTGGAGAACATGTTACTGGAGACCCACTATGAGATCAAGTTCATGGTCATGTGTCACAACTGATCTTGATTATAGTAGTGTCATCCGCTGATTCCTTTGACCTGAGGTCACCATTGATTCCGGGATGAACTCATGTTGTGCTTTGACGCAGTCAAACGCTGCTTGTAACAGAGTAGTTATAAAGGCTGTGATTGAGTACAATATGACTCATGCTTTGGGATGTGAGTGACAGATATGGGATTTTGTCCCTCTCTATCAAGAGAGCGATATCACTGGGCCCCTCGATAAGTAAGACTGTTAAATGCATGGCCGTGCTCAAATAATTGATAGAGTATCAATTGATTTGTCTAAACAGTTTACTTTGAGATCGAGAAAGCATATGATTAATTATATAAGATTGACAAGTGTACCATGTCTTATAATTAATCTTGATATCAAAGAGACAAAAGGGAATATGACATTCTATAAATAGGTATTGGATCATTCCAATCATATTAATTGGGTAGTCGTAATGGCTTGCTAGAGTCCGCTTGTGACCTATAAGGACATTATGGTAATTTCCTTATTGCCAATTAATATGATCCTATGGGGTCACACACAAGAGCAAAATGAAGTTCATCTTATCGGGTATAAATTATTATTGGATAATAATTTATGAATGAGAAAGAGAATAAATATATATAGTGATATATATTTATGTATGTATATATAAATATTAATGTGATTAATATTGCATAAAGTATGCTACATATTATAATTAAATTATATGGAGATATAATTAATTATAATATTATATATACATATATGTATTATGGAGAATTGATTTGATTTAATGTTAATTGAGAATTAATATTAAATTGAGTGGGTTAATATATAATTATAACTAATAGGTGTATTAGGTTATAATTATAATTAACTATTTAGGTTAATTATTTAAGGAAACAATTAACCTAAACCTAAACACACTCTACACTCTAAATAGAGCCAGCCGAAATTCTCCTCCCAAGCCAAAGGGAAAAAAATCTGATTTTTTCTGCTCTTTTCTCTCGTTCGAAGAATTGTTCTTCAATCCCGGCGCTAGCACGCGGTGAATGAATTGCTCCGTGTGGATCAACCGTAGAGGGAAGCTACTTTGGTTCCTAATTGATTCAAAACCTACAAAGAATTAAGGTAATTCTTTAACCCTCCTTCCAATTCAATGCAATGTACATGGGTCCTTGGTGGGGATTAATCTGTTTTTCCGCTGCGCATATTTTGTTTTGTGCGATTAATTTCCAACAGTGGTATCAGAGCCACTTGTATTTTGATTGAATTGGATTTATGATTTTGATTGGATCAAAATTGCATGTTAGGGTTTGTATGATTTTGATTGGATCAAAATTGTTGTTAAGGGGTTTGTATGTTTTTTTTATTTAGGGTTCTATGTTATTATGAATAACAATTAAAATTTGATTTTATACATTAATCATTGTGAATGATTTGTTTTAATGATTTGGAATGTTTAAGGGGTTGGTATCATGAATTTGATTCATGGGATTTTAATTGAAATTGTTTCAATTAATTAAATAAAAAAAAAATAATAATAATAATGTTTCGTTATTCTGGGCATAATGCCCAGAATAATTATGGATGCAATTGCAATTGCAATTGCGCCCAACTGCAATTGCAATTGCAATTGCATATTGCCATGCTGCGTAAGCAGCATGGGCTGCACAGCCCGTCGGGCTGCGCGCAGTATTGGATACTGCAGTGCGCGGCCCGACGAGCATGCTGTCTGACAGTTTTACCTTTTTTTTTCGTTTTAAGTGTGGAAAATTGTTTCTGCATATTTACGAATTTTTCCAAATTAATTAATTCTAAATACAATGTGATTGTATTTTACCACTTTGAACCCTAAATAATTTTAGATATAAAATTATTGTTGATAATTTTATGCATGGTGTTATGGTATGGTTTTGGACCCCATAGATGCTTTATTTTATTTATTAAGATTTTATAAATACGGTCTGCGAGTCGTTTGTATTTATGTAATCCTAATTTTCTAGATAAATTGTATAGGATGCAATTTATTGTTTGTAAATTTTATTTTACTAGAAAATTGTATAGGATACAATTTTTGTAAAATATGTAAATCCAAGAGATGGTGCCAAGGAACAAAGACGTGAAGACGGATCCAAGGGGTGCGGCTGTGCTGTGACCATACGATGGTTACAACCACCTAGGATATGACCTGTTGATTTTCATATTGGCCTATGAAAATCAATGTAGATAAAACCATACCATAACACGGTTTTGAGTCTTATGCATGTTGTATTTATTTTATGCCATAAGATGCCATGTTAATAAATATTGATGCATGTTAGAAATTATTTTGCATGTGATGCAAAATGTTAATATATATATGTAAATGCATGCTTTGTTTCTTTTAGATGCCATGTGATGCCATGCTAGATTGCATGCTTAACATATGTATGACATAGGATGCCATGCTAATTAGTATTAACAAGAGTATGTTTAATATTAATGCCATGAATTGTATATGATACAATTAAAATCACAGGATTTAACAAACCCTAAATAAACTTATGAAGTTTATATTTGCCACCCAATTACGTATAACACTAGTCAAGTACTATGTTCGCATCATGGTAGCCACGCCAAAGCGGGTACGCATGTTGTGACCTTAGCGAAGCGATAATATGAGAAATGGTGATTCTCATTGTGTTGTAATTGGTTTAACAAAGGGTTAATCAAAATGGTGTTTGAGCCCGAGGCAAAGATGAGATGAGTAACATACAATTAAATATGATATATGATATCATACATCTCATAAATTATAAGAGTTGCATAATGATGCAATTGGCAAAGAAGTGCACATCCAAAATATGTTTAAATGGTTTAAAGCATGATTTTGAGTCTTTGCCTACCGAAATTATATTTAATCATAGGGACATGCCAAAGCAGTGCTATGGTTAAGTATGGATTTTGGATCTTCACCCACTTAAATATTTTAAAGGGTTTTATAATTTAAGTGGGAGCATTTAACTAAAATCTTTACACGCTTTATTATAGTTATAATTGCTATTACCTTGATCTCGATTGTTATTGAACATTGAGAATTGTTCTCAAATCAAAAGGAATCATATGTTCTCAATAATCCTTTTGCCCAATGAACCACTAGCAATTGTAACATGAGTATAAAAGATGCTTACTTGAAGCATCGAAGGGACTGTGTTTAAAATTTATTATCTTACACTTGCCACCAATTCTTCCGCACGTGGAAGTTTTACTTGAGGTATATGATACATCACAAATGGAAATGTTCCATCAGTTAGTGAGCAAGAGAAGATAAGTGTTTGAGGCAACAATTTCTCATTGGCCTCCAAAAGGCATTGAGATGTGATCTTGAATTCATTATTTGATAGTCATTGGTGATGAACTATCATTTGAATGACATGGGGAAAATTGTGAATTAGTTGCATAGGATGCAAAAGAATGTTAAGTTATCCATAAAGGATAAGCCCGCCTCGAATTGTGTGCTTATGGTTCAAAAGGAAAGGATAAAAGGAAGGTCGAAAAGCATAAAGACCGAAAGGTTCGGGTGAAACATGTTTTAAAGACCAAAGCTGTTGGCATAGAGAGATCTCCAAAAGAAGGGTGTTGCCATTTCTAGAATGAATCGTTCATTAGAATAGAAATAGCAAACCTTGTTTGGAGAACTATAAGAAGATGAAAGGCAGTAAGACTGCTACCTTAAGTATTTATTAACTATTCTACTCTTGTTTCTATATCAAAAGGTATTAGATACCGTTGTGAATCTCATATTAGTAGAATATGATGAATCGCAATTTGAATAGAAACCTTATGAAGGTGAAAGGTAGAATGCGAATATGCAAGAGAAGCAAAGGTTGTTACTCAAAGGTTATGAACTTTTACATGTGAGTTACGAACTCTTGTTGCCTATTGAGCTTGTTGGCTTGTGTAAACAAATGTTGTTTATTTTATAATTGTGAATTATAAACTTTATAAAGACATGATTATGAAATGTAGATTTACATAATTGTCTTTATATGTGGAGCCCATCTGTAACATAAATACTATAAGGATCAAATCAAATAGTTTGATTCAACCTATTTTGGCAGTGTCGTCTTGGAGACATAAGCAAAATCGCATTACGAAACTCCATGAGAATGGACTTTTGGATTCATGAGATTATGAATCATCTTGAATCATGCGAATGTTGTTTATTGTAAAAGATGATAAGTGGTTCTTTGCTAAAAGTAGTTAAAGAATAATCGATTTATTAAGCATTATACATGTGGATGTATATGAATTATAAATCAACTGCTAAAGGAGGTTTTAATACTTCATTATTTTGTGGAACTTTTCACTAGATAAGTGTATCTAATGAAACACGAGTTTGGAACTTTTGAAGTGTTCAAAAGCTTGCAAAAGGAGTATGAAGTATATTGACAAGATAGTAAAGTCACTTAGATATGATCCGAGTGGTGAATATTTGAGTCAAGATTTTGACAATCATCTTAGAGATTGTGGGACTGTCTCACAATTGACTCCTCCAAGTACGCCACAAAGTATGTTGTGTCGAAAAGGGAGTAGTCGAACTCTATACAGATATAGTTCAATCTATGATGAAGTCAAGATTGATCATCGTTTTCTCCAAAATATGCCATTAAAGCAGCTGTGTATATTGTGAACCAAGTTCCGTCTAAAACAATTCATGAATCAACATATGAGATATGGTTGGGTAAGAGACCCAAATTGTTTCATTGAATAAGTTTAGGGCTGTAAAGCTTATTTCGAATAAGTTGGCACCTAAATTTAAATGTCGTGTTTTGGATTACTCAAAAAGAAAATAGGAGTTGTTACTCCTGTGTTTCTTTGGGATACAAAATAGTTATAGCTAGAAATGGTTTTCCCTTGAAGAGGGAGTTAATTTCTAGAAGAGTTAGTGGGAGTAAAGTACACCTACAAAACTCGTAATTCACAAAGTGACATTAACGTTGAAGAGGAACGTGGAAATGGTTTCATGATCATTGTTGAAATTACACAAGTCCAATGAAAGTCTAGTGGAATACGACATGATTAGGAGAGATATGGATTTCTCAAAATCATGATGTAATTTTACTAGATGAAGTAAGTCTTCTTTTATGAAGAAGAAATGTTAGATTTTGAATCTAATAAGTGACTTGATGCTACAAAGGTTGAAGATAAGTCCATGTCTGACAATCAAAGTATAGACTTTGATAAATCTTTTAGAAGATGCATATGCAATGGTTGCAAGTGAGTTTTCAAATTGAAAACCGACATGAATGGTGATCTTCAAACTTATAAAACACGACTAGTGACAAAAAGGGGTAATAAACAAGTTTATAGTAGTGACTATGAGGATACGAACAAATTCATAGTAGGACTATGATAAAATCTTTTTCCGTCATTAATCATGATCAAGTCAAATTGAGTTCTTGTTGCCACATCTGCATAATATGATTATAAAATATGGCAAATGGATATCAAAATCTGTTTTCTGCGTGAAAACATGATTGAGGATGTGTACGTGACACAACCCAAAGTTTTTTGAGCATCCAAAGAATTCAAATAGCGTATGCAAGTTTCAAAGATTCTTATAAGGATCGAAACATGCATCAAATAGTTGGAATCATAGTTTTGATAAAGAAATCAAATGGTTTGATTTTATCAAAAGGATGATGAATCTTGTGTTTCAAAAGGATCAGTGGGAGCATATCGGTATTCCTAACGCTATATGTGGATGACATATGGCTTGTTGGAAATAACATTCTTACCTTGCAAGAAGTAAAATCTTTGCTAAGAAAGTAATTTCGGTTAATGTTATAAGCATGACTGCCTGTGTTCTTGAAATTGGAATCTATAGAGATAGATCTAAAAGAATGTTTTGGCTTAAGTCAAAGCATTGAAAGCGTTCAATGTAAAAAGACTTAATAGAAGCTTGCTTATGTTAACTGCACATATACAACTGATTGCAATTAGTTGCAATATATCAGTCGAGATCTAGTATTCTCTTAAAAAGAGATGTTATGATTTTGAAAGGTTCAAAATAAAACAATATAGCTAAATATCTATAATAGTAGTCAAAGTATATTGTTACATATGATGTAAAAGAAATTTTGGATGAAGAAGTTCATCAAAAATTTTTGTGTTTTGTTCTAAGCATTGCTTATCCTGTGAGACTATTGTAGGGACAATAGTTCAATGCGTAAGAACCTTGTATGACACAAGCATATACTTAGGCGTTTTTCACTAATTTAGAGAGGCTGTCTCTAAAGAAGGAGTGAAAATGTGTAAAGTAGCAACGGAAGCGAAAATTAATAATTCACTGACAAAGACCCCTGCACGAATGAATACATGAAAGTCATGTAGGTCAATGGGTATGAGATACATGTATGATTGGCCATAGTGCAAGTGGGAGATTGTTGGAGATTGTGCCCTAAGGCCAATGTTGGATTATGTAATTTGACTTCTAAGATTAATCTAGTGTAGATTAATATTATCATTTATGTTTGTATGTTAGCATTTATGATAAGTGTCCATGAATAAATCGTGTTATTCTAAATTTCCCTAGTCGATTGTTATTGTGGGAATAATAACAAACTAAGACTAGTGTGAGTGATAATGGATATTCATAAGATGAATATAGTGTATACAGATACAGATTATACTCACGGGTAATATGTTGGAGAACATGTTACTGGAGACCCACTATGAGATCAAGTTCATGGTCATGTGTCACAATTGATCTTGATTATAGTAGTGTCATCCGCTGATTCCTTTGACCTGAGGTCACCATTGATTCCGGGATGAACTCATGTTGTGCTTTGACGCAGTCAAACGCTGCTTGTAACAGAGTAGTTATAAAGGCTGTGATTGAGTACAATATGACTCATGCTTTGGGATGTGAGTGACAGATATGGGATTTTGTCCCTCTCTATCAAGAGAGCGATATCACTGGGCCCCTCGATAAGTAAGACTGTTAAATGCATGGCCGTGCTCAAATAATTGATAGAGTATCAATTGATTTGTCTAAACAGTTTACTTTGAGATCGAGAAAGCATATGATTAATTATATAAGATTGACAAGTGTACCATGTCTTATAATTAATCTTGATATCAAAGAGACAAAAGGGAATATGACATTCTATAAATAGGTATTGGATCATTCCAATCATATTAATTGGGTAGTCGTAATGGCTTGCTAGAGTCCGCTTGTGACCTATAAGGACATTATGGTAATTTCCTTATTGCCAATTAATATGATCCTATGGGGTCACACACAAGAGCAAAATGAAGTTCATCTTATCGGGTATAAATTATTATTGGATAATAATTTATGAATGAGAAAGAGAATAAATATATATAGTGATATATATTTATGTATGTATATATAAATATTAATGTGATTAATATTGCATAAAGTATGCTACATATTATAATTAAATTATATGGAGATATAATTAATTATAATATTATATATACATATATGTATTATGGAGAATTGATTTGATTTAATGTTAATTGAGAATTAATATTAAATTGAGTGGGTTAATATATAATTATAACTAATAGGTGTATTAGGTTATAATTATAATTAACTATTTAGGTTAATTATTTAAGGAAACAATTAACCTAAACCTAAACACACTCTACACTCTAAATAGAGCCAGCCGAAATTCTCCTCCCAAGCCAAAGGGAAAAAAATCTGATTTTTTCTGCTCTTTTCTCTCGTTCGAAGAATTGTTCTTCAATCCCGGCGCTAGCACGCGGTGAATGAATTGCTCCGTGTGGATCAACCGTAGAGGGAAGCTACTTTGGTTCCTAATTGATTCAAAACCTACAAAGAATTAAGGTAATTCTTTAACCCTCCTTCCAATTCAATGCAATGTACATGGGTCCTTGGTGGGGATTAATCCGTTTTTCCGCTGCGCATATTTTGTTTTGTGCGATTAATTTCCAACACACCATTCGTCTCGCCGGCCCATGGAACCGTCACCGGAGCCGGTGCCACGTAATGAATTGCCCACCGACCAATTGATGGCCCCGCTGACAAATCTCTCAAGGAAATACAAATGTCACTTTCCCTTACTTTCGGACGATGAAGGTAAGAAGTACAAAACTTTATTTCCTTTAGAAAGCACTCCATTTCGCACTTTCGATTGCTAATTTCTCTTTGTACAGGATAGGTCGGAGGGAGTAAAAGATAAATTGACTAGTCTAGGGTGGTACGAATTTGTGAAATCTAACCCTCCAGTCTTTAGGGAGCTAAACCTAAAATTTTACTCCACCTTGAGTTTTAAAACCAACCCGGATACGGGCCTTAAAAGCATGACCTTCCGCCTCTTTGGCACTGAGCGGACTTTGGATATTTATGGCCTTCGGGCTTGCATAGGGATTGACGGGAATGGTTATAAATGGCCCGAAAATTTGGATGCCAAGAAATTTTGGTGCTTGATAGGGCAAGGGGTATACCAACACCGGTTTGCCAAAACCTCCCAAATCTAAGACCCTGTTTTGCAATTAGTTCATAAATTTGTATGCTTTAATTTTTCGGGGAAAAACTGAGAGCAACTGGGTTAATGCACTTGAACTGTTGATCCTGTGGCATGTGCATAGTGAAATTAAGGTGCATTTGGGCTTCTTTGTCATGGAAGCTTTATACAATCATCACAATCGAGCTAAGTCCGAACTAGGGTTAGGACATATTGTGACTTGTATTGCATGTTCTTTTCATAGTAATACTTGTTATAGGAACCTCGAGAGCATTCTTCCCAAGAAGCTTTCAAAGGGAATCTTGTCTTGTTCCTATGTTGGGGCAGCTGCAGGTCCTTCAAGTGCAGGAGGTTCAAGTCGGGGAAAGGCCCCTAAGGAAATAGACGAGGAGGAAGAGAGTGAGGAAGGAGAGGACAGCGAAGAGGACGCGGAGAATGTATCGGTGGGGGTAGATTTTATGGGGCGGATTGAAGGACGGTTGAATGGCATAATCGAGCAATTGGAAGGCTTAACCGTCCATCAGGTTCTGCTGGAGCAGCGGTTGAATGCGCGCCTTGATCGGTAAGCAGCTCAGTTCACCAACGTCGAGGCGTTCGCCTCCCGCTTCTGTGCCGCCCAAGGGTGGCCGTACCCGCCGCCACCGCCAGCTCCCGATATGTGAGGTAACTCTTTGCCTTTCCCATTTAGTTTGCTTCTTCTTCCATTGCACTTTTGGAAGTAAGTGCAATCTAAGTGTGGGGTCTTTCTTTTTCTTCTTATATTGCATTTTTTTTATTGTTGTTTCGCATGTTTGTTGGTGTTTGTTGGTTTTTGTAGGTGTTTTTGCATGATTGGATGTTTTGTGTTGGTTTTTGGTTAGATTTAGGTTTTACTTTTCAATGCATGTGATGTTGGTTTTGGTTGTTTTGGTTTGTTAGTATTTTTTTTTTTAGGTTGCTTATGTATCAATTGCCATTTGAATAACATTGCTTAATCCACCCTCGAACCTAAGTCTCTGTGCTTGGATTGATAGCAATTGGCTAGGGATATTAGGAGTTGTTTGCAAGTCATTAGCTTGTTTGTGCGTGGTTTGTGATTCTTGATGGTAACCATTGGTTAGATTTGCCATTTAGGTTGCATTAGGGAATTAGTCCTCTACCCCTACTTGCATGATTGAGCTAGGATTACGCCTTGGAACATGGTTGAGTCACACGACCTAGCATACAAACCCTAATACACTTGTGCGAATTTGAGCCCTTAGAACCATTTCACATCGGTTCTATTTCTTTGTGAGGGTAAAAACAATCGCGGCACACTAGATCATAGAACCCGGTGTTGTTTTGCACTTGGCATCGAGAGCTTAATATGTTTAGACCCTTAGGATTAACCCCTTGACTTAAATAACCCTAACCCTAACTACTAATTCATCCCTTAGATCACCCATAGCCACTAAATTAACCTTTTTGACTTAAAAAACCTTCACCAAGCCAACTCTATAATCCTAACTTTTTACCATTTCACTTTGATTTTCCTTTCTCACCCTCCTCTCCTAAATCAAGTAATTGGCTAAGTTGTTCATTCATTTTGGGGTCAATCACCATTTGCATTTCAACTCTTTCATATCTAGTCCTATGGAAAAATTGTGTTTGAAAAAAAATATATATATATATATATATATAAAATAAAAAAAAATCCAAATAGAGTCAATGTGTTTGTTCGGTTTCTTTTTGTAAAACTCGGAGTTTGTAAACGCCTGTCTTGGTTGTCCGGTTTGCATCTTTAAGCCGGTATTTGTGTTCCATGTCTTGTAATTTTTCATTGGTTGAATAAAGGATTAGGGCGATCATCTAATTGCCTTGACCCATGTCTTGTAATTTTTGTTTTCGTTTTCTCATTAAGTTGTGTTTCGGCCATTGGGTGTGGATAAGGCCTTCTTTTTCTCAAGTTAATTTAAAAAAAAAAAAAAAAGCAAAGCAAACACTCTTAGGATTAGTTCTGAGTTGAAAGTTGCATGACCCGTCTTTAGTACTTAGTCAATTTATATATTTTACTTGATTCGTAGGAGTTGTACACCTAAAATTTCCATTATTAAACCTACCCTAAGCCGTAATATTACAAGCCCCAGGTTCTCTGATTTTGCTCCTTGACCAATGACTTCACCGGGATTGCCATTAGTTCGCTATGTGATGTGTGCCATTGTTTGTTTTTGTGTGCTCATCCGCCTTGCCTTGAACTTGAGCGTTGGAGTGACATCTTGTGAGGTGCTTTGTGGTCGTATAAACTCTGTTTGTTCCTCGCCTTTTGACTAGCTAAATTGTGTTGGGTTTGGGTATTGAGTGGTTTTGAACCTGGTGCACCTAATGTCATTTCGAAGGTGATGCTTTACTTTCTTGAGTTTATGAATCTCGTACGGTTAAACCCTTAGTTGGATTTGCAAGTGAAAGCGAGCAAGTTTACTCCTTTGTCTTTAGTTGATTCGCTTGAGGACAAGCAAGACTTTAAGTGTGGGGTGGTTGATAAGGTCGGTTTTTGACCTTATCTTTTAGGCAATTTCATGGTTTGAACGGCAGTTTTTAGAGTCTTTTGTGTGAATGTTTGTGTGGTTTTTGAATATTTTGTGATTTTTATGTTTTGGATAGATTTTTATAACTTTTAGTATTTTTCGTGTTTTCTAGGGTTGTTTTTGTAATTTTTGTTAATTTGTTATTTTTATGGTCCGTGGCGTTGGTGCCGTTATGTTTCTTTGTGCTTGTTTTGGACAGGTATTATGACCCGGACCGGAAGTTGGAGCATCGGCGGCGAAGAAGAGTTCGAAGTGCTGAAAATCAAGGTGGCACGGCTTGCCAACCCGGCGTGCCTGGTTAAGCAGTCCAGTGGAGTGGCACGAAAACGTGCCACTCAGATCAGCGTGGCGTGCCAACCCTAAAATCACACGACACGGCGTGCCAACTCCAGCAGCACGGCGTGCCGCCTTCAGTTCTGTACAGCACGGCGTGCCAACTCCACCAGCACGGTGTGCCGAGCCCCGAAACCTACTGTTGCCCTACTTTCATCTCTTCTTTTTCCTGGTTTTAACCTAGCCGTATAAATAGGTTATTTTCTATGTTTGAAAGGATCTTTTTCCAGTCTTTTTGAGTGAGAGCAGAAACTTTTAGTGAGGTTTTGAGCTTGAACTATTTGATTTCTTTAAGTTTGAACCATCGATTGGTTGTAGTTTTACACAGAATCTTCCCCTTTTACGACGTTCCTAGTTCCGGCTTGAGTTCGTCTATAGAGGTACACCCCAAGCATCTTCACACCGTCGGAATCCGGTTAATCGGACCAAAAGGGCATAAGTTTTTCTTCTTCTCTTTTGTAATTTGATTAAGTTAGTTTTGATTCCGCAATTTGATTATGTTTGGTTGTAAACACTGAATTCATTCATCTTTCTTAATTAATACAATTGTTGCACGTTAATTTCAATTTTTATTCCTTTTCTTTATGTAATTTCTTTAATGAATGTCTAGTCTCATAAGATCTTAATTTATTAAAGTTCATATTTGTGGCATTACCTAGATTGACACCTAGGAAACCATTAGTATTGACGACACTGTGGAACTTACGTGCCCCTATTTTCTGAGCTTTAGAATTAGACCGCCTCTAAACAAGGGAAACCGGCTAAGGACCTAAAAGATCTAGATACGCTAGGTTGTATTATCGAAAGAGCATAATTAAGGGTTAATTGTTGAGTTAAATTCATCTTTTGTAATTAATTGATAAAGCCATCCCCATTAGCGTTCATAGGTCGGTAAACCACCAATTGATAACACAAAACTCAAGTGCAAAGTAAGCTGGAATAGATCAACTAGGAGTAGGATAGTTTAGTTGTTAACATAATCAACCCAAACTACGTTCCGCCTAGGACACACAAGGAACCCGAGTAGTTTAGTGTTTGCAGAATATTCTTTTCTCTGTGGGATCGATACCTGGACCAACCAGAATTATTACTTGTCAATGATAGGTACACTACCTTAGTTGTGCGTTTCTAGGTTTAGTTTTACTACTATGCCTAGGACCCATCAATAGAGTTTTTGAAGGACTATGATTTGACAATTGAATACCATCCTGGTAAAGCTAATGTTGTAGCTGATGCTTTAAGTTGCAAAAATGTTGGGAGCCTTAGCTTTATTTGAACATTAAGAATGCCTTTATTGCTTCAATTAAGACTTTAAATGTAGAATTGACATGTGGAAAAGAAGGGGTGTTGAATGCAATGCTAAAAGTGAGACTAGTTTTGAGAGATAGAATCCGAGAAGCTCAGAATCAAGATGAATTTTTGGAGCAAGTTAGAAAAGAGATTATAGATGGAAAGAGGACAAAATTCAAAATAGTAGATGATGATATGGTCATGTTTAGGAATAGAATGTGTATCCCCAACAACAGTGATATTGAGAAAGAACTTTTAGAAGAGGCTCATGATTCTTCTTATGTGATGCACCCTAAAAGTACTAAGATGTACAAAGATCTTCGTGAGCATTTTTGGTGGAATGGGATGAAACGAGAGATAGCTAAATATGTGAACAAGTGTTTAAGTTGTCAGCAAGTCAAGGCAAAGCATCAAAGACCTGCAGGTACCCTACAACCACTTGCTATTCCTGAATGGAAATGGGAACATGTTACAATGGATTTCGTCAGTGGGTTACCTCGCACATGGCAAGGTTATGATGCTATAAGGGTAACTGTTGATAGATTGACAAAATCAACACATTTTCTCCCAGTGAAAGTGACTTATTCTCTAGAAAAGTTGGCATAGTTGTACATTAAGGAATTCTTGAGGATTCATGGCATTCCAGTTACCATTGTTTCTGATAGAGATCCCAGGTTTACATCAAGATTTTCCCAAGTTTACAAAATGCATTGGGAACCAGATTGAATTTTAGCACAACTTTCCATCCACAAACAGATGGGCAGAGTGAACGTACTATCCAAACTTTGGAAGATATGCTGAGAGCTTGTATTTTAAACTTTCAAGGTAGTTGGAATGAGCATTTACCCTTAATGGAGTTTGCTTATGATAATAGTTATCATTCAAGTATTGATATGGCACCATATGAGGCGTTGAATGGAAGAAGGTGTCGAACTCCGTTATGTTGGACTGAAGTTGGTGAGAGACAGTTGCTAGGACTCGAGATAGTCCAATTAACAGTGGAAAAATTTCAGATCATCCACCAAAAATTGAAGGCAGCCCAAGATACACAAAAGAGTCATGCAGAATTGAAGCGTAGACTAATTGAATATGATGTGGGAGATAAATTTTTTCTGAAGGTATCACCGTGGAAAGGGTTACTTCGTTTTGGCAAAAAAGGGAAGTTGAGTCCAAGATTTATCGGGCCATATGAGATTGTGGAGAGAATTGGAGCAGTCGCATATCGTTTGGATTTACCTAATAATCTTGCTAATATACATGATGTGTTCCATGTGTCAATGTTGCGGAGATATAGAAGTGATCCAAAGCATGTAATCCAAGAGCAACCAATTGAACTTTCTCAAGATATGACATATAAGGAAGAACCAATAGCAATTTTGGCAAGAGAGGAAAAAGTTCTAAGAAATAAGAAGGTACCATTAGTGAAGGTGATGTGGCATCGAAACTCACGAGAGAAAGCAACTTGGGAAAGAGAAGAGGATATGAGACAATAATATCCACACTTGTTTACTTCATCCGGTAAGTACAATTCTAGTATTATTACTTTAAGGTGGGGAGAATTGTGACATCCGTATCCTATAATTCTAGTATTATTACCCCATAATTAATTTTACTAGTTTAGTTATTTTAGAATTAGAGTATTATTTTATTGGTTGGGTGTGATTAGTGGGACATTTTGGTGTGCTTTGGAGAAATTAATTTTTTGTAGGGTGGAAAGTTAAATGAGGAAAATATTACAAGGAAAAAAAGGGATAAAGTTGCACTATAAATATATGAATTTCAGGTGGAAATTTCATAAAAATCATTTCCCATCTTCTTCTTCTTTTTCTTCTTCATTTTTCTCCATCCTTGTTCTTCATTTTCTATTATGCCCAGCTTTAGTGATTTCCGATTTGTTGGAGTTAGAACCATCGGATTGCCACCAAATTTTAACTGGAATCTCTAGACTTATAGATCTTCATTCTGGATGGTGGAGATTGGATTTAGAGGCCTAGACACCCGTTTCGTATCTGGGCAGATTTAGGGAGATTTCTTGATCCTTGGTTGTTACTTTTCATTTCCCTTGTACAAGTAAGTGATTATCAACTACTCTTGTGATTTTGAGTATATTTATATAGTTATATAATGGTATTCATACTTGTGATTTTTCCAGATTTTATACTTAGGGTTCTTGGGTGAGAAATTGTTAAATTTGGTGATTTTATGAATTGAGTTCTTAAATGATGAATTGAAGTTATTTTTGAAGTGATTAAGTATATACATGTATTTTTTTCTCTATATTTGTAGAATTTTTTCTTTGATATACATGTATATATATTTTTGTAAGATATGTTTTGCAAAGTGAAGAATTCAAAGTGTCTTTGATTATGTTGAAAAGGGGTTATTGAACCCTAAAATGTGATTTTGAAAAATTTGGTTTATATGAAGTGGTTTTGTATGAATTCTATTTTGATATTGGAATTGAAATGTTTTGATATCCATCTAGAGTTCTTTGGATCGGTGGTTTATTTGAAGACCATATCTAGTGAGAAATATGGCCTACGTACAGAGTTTAAAGACCTAATCGGGTATGGCAAAGAAGTGTTGGGTAAGACCATGCGGGATTAGGCAATGTAAGAGATATCTTGACTTTATTGTGATTATTGATTATGATATAAATGGGGATGAACTCTAGATTAGATACAACTTGTCTTGGAATGAATGATTTCGAAACAAATATGTGTTTCGTATGATTTGGGAATTTTTATGAGATAGTCTAATTTTATTCCTATTTATGTTGTAAGATGTTTTTGCAACGATTTTGGTATTTTAATCATCGTTGATGGATAAAAATGTTTATTTAAGCTTTCATTTAAAAATAGCTATTTTGAGTATGAATATTTTATGTAGTTGATAACGGCTTATTGAGATTTTTGTCTCATTTTTCTTTAAATGTTTTTAATTTTTTAGGTGAAGAGGAAGTAGGTACCGAGAAGGGTATACTATGCTAGGGGAGGTTCGGAAGCGGCCACAGTTGACAAGTCATCACTAGGGTATTGCATTACATGATGAGCATGAATTTGTTACTTTTCATTTGTATGAACGTTATTTCCAATAATGATACTTTTGGATTTGAAATGTGAAGCAAAGCATTTGTGTATTTTTTTTTATGTCAATATATCTTTGGTATAAATCTTGAACTTAAAATATTTATGTCTTTTATTGTCTCTTTCATCATTATCATCTTATTGTGAGATGCTACCTTGGCATAGGTGCCCGCCAAAGTAGAGCCTCACCGTCACTCCGCAACTGGTTGGGGTTAGGTGTGACAGCTGCTGACAGTGTTGTATTGCTGAACTTATCCCAATTTGAAGGAGAAGTGCAAAAGAATGAGGTGGTGTATGCCCTAGTTGGAAAGACAACAGAGAAGGAAGTGGAGATTCCTAAGCAGTTCAAACCCCTCCTTAATGAGTTCAAGGGTCTCTTTCCAGAGGATTTACCCACAGGGTTACCCCCACTCTGAAATATTTAGCACCAGATTGACCTTGATCCTGGATCTATTCTTCCAAACTGCCCCTATTACCGAATGAGTCCAGCTGAACAGGAAGAGTTGCGGAGGCAGGTAGAGGAGCTGCTAAAGAAGGGCTATATCCGGGAGAGTTTGAGCCCCTGTGCAGTACCGGCCCTCTTGATTCCAAAGAAAGATAGGATTTGGCAGATGTGTGTGGACAGTCGATCCATCAACAAGATAACTATCAGGTATCGATTTCCTATTCCCCGACTTGATGATTTGTTAGATCAGCTTAGTGGATCGACTATTTTTACTAAGTTAGATCTCAAAAGTGGGTACTATCATATTAGTATAAGGCCTGGGGATGAGTGGAAAACTACATTTAAGACTAAGGAAGGGTTGTATGAATGGATGGTCATGCCATTTGGGTTGTCTAATGCACCCAGTACTTTTATGTGTGTTATGAATCAATTGTTGAGGCCTTTTATTAGGAAATTTGTGGTTGTGTACTTTGATGATATTCTGATATATAGTGCTAATGAAGAGGAACATATTTGTCATTTAAGAGAAGTATTGTCAGTGTTGAAAAGGGAGAGAATGCTTGCTACCTTGAAGAAGTGTGTCTTTATGTCTCCCAGCATCCTGTTCTTGGGTTATGTTATGTCTGCTAAAGGTTTGAAGGTGGATGAGGCAAAGGTGGAGGCGATTAAAACCTAGCCTAGACCTAGTTCAGTTACAGATGTAAGGAGTTTCCATGGTCTGGCCTTATTCTATAGGAGGTTCATTACACACTTCAGTTGCATTATGGCACAAGTCACTGCATGTATGAAACAAAACGGGAAGTTTGAATGGATTGAGCAAGCAGAAGAGGCATTCCAGTCAATAAAAGAATAGCTAGTTATAGCCCCCATTCTCATTCTTCCAGATTTTCAGCAACCTTTTGAGTTGTACTCTGATTCTTCAAAATTAGGCATTGGGGCTGTTTTGAGCCAAAATAACAAGCCAGTGGCGTATTTCAGTGAAAAGTAGTCAGGGCCCAAGCTACATTATAGTACTTATGACGTTAGAATTTTATGCAGTACTCCAGGCCATTAAGCATTGGCGCCATTACCTATTTCAGAGAAAGTTCATTTTTTTCACGGACCATGACGCACTGTGACACTTACACAGCCAAGATAAGTGTAAGCGCTGGAATTTTCTATACTTTCAAAAAAAAAGGAAGAATAATAAAGTATGGTCGTACGACTATCCTTACAGTCGTGTGACTGTAATTTAAAAATTACAGTCATACGACTGTAATGTTGGAAAAATTGCAGGAGCCCATACCTCTGTAGCAGAAAATGGAGGAGAGAGAAGGAGCATTAATTGCTCCGTTGTTGCAGCAAGTAAGCCGAAAAAAATCAGAGATAAAGGAGAAGAAAGGGGAGAAAGAGAGGGAGATTAGATTTCTGGTGGAAAAAACTTAGAGAGAGAAGGAGAAAAGAGAGAAGGAAAAGAAAGAAGTGAAAAACCCATAAAATTCATCTTTTCCTCTTCTATTTTCTTTTAATTCTCAGAATTAGGGTTAAAACTTATTAGAAATCCCTAGGTTAATCAATTAACTTCACAACCCAATAAAAAATCCGGACTTAAATCATCAGAATCCCTTGCAATTTGGATTTTTGGATATAAAGCCCTCAACTTCAATTTCAAAGGAAAAGTGCGAATTTGTTTGGATTGGAGCGACGCCAGGGGTCAAAACGACTTGGATTAGCTTCTAAAAAGGTAGACACTTCTTCTCCCTACACTTTTTCTCGCTTTTTGGGTGTTTGAAGTGAGTTTTGTGTATTTTCTGCTGCATTTTCGTGCTTCTGTTTCTGGAAATTAAGAACAGCCGCACGACTGTTCTTGGTTTTGTTGAACAGTCGTACAACTGTATATACAGTCGTACGAGTGTTCTTAATTTCCAGATTGTTTTTCTCCCATTTTGATTCAAAATAAATTTTGGCGAAATCTTGATCCTGAACCGTTTACAGTCGCACGACTGTAAACTACAGTCGTACGACTGTAGTTACAGTCGCACGACCGTAACCTTCGTTCCAGAATCAGAATTTCAGCTTTTACCCATAAAAATTTCCAAAAATCCCTAAAAATTTAGAAAACCCCAAAAATCATCAAAATGAATTTTGATATGTGCATTTACTACCTTAGGTTTAATTCACAGTAAAATTGCATTTAGAACAATTCAACGACGGAGACCCAATTCTACCGAAAACCGACCCACTTAATATATAAAAATGCATGTAAAGCAGTAAAATTGTTTTCAAAATGATTTTCCCACAAAACCAAAAATACAGGGACGTTTCAAAATGTTTTCCAGGTCTAACCGGGCCAGCTAGTCGAGCCAACCCCGTTATCCCCTAAATGCATGCCCCCGATCCTTGATTTCCCAATTCTATCTATTTGAGTCCAACTTGTGGCGTGCCGTATAAATCGTGCTAACCTTTGTTTTCCAGCTTTTATTTATATTTATTTTTTATTTTATTTGTATTTTAATAGAATTAATCGTGTATTTAGGCGGTTGTAAATATTTTTTTTTAGATTCTCGTGTATCCTAGGCGATTGGACAAGTAAGGCGAGAGTTTTTATTTTTCCATTCGATTTGGTTGTAAGCCAATTACTATTTATTTCTTTTCCTTACTTTTGTATTAAATATTTGTATGCGCACTGTATGCCCTTTTATATTCAATAAAATTGACTTTAGATTTTTGAAATACCATTTGAGAACATTGGCAATATTTATCTTAATTAGACACGAAATAAGGGACTTGTCCGGACCCGAATCTCTGGATAGTGTAGCGACCGTTCGTCCGGTTTAGCTACCTTAAGAATTTCCCAATTGAGCTGAGCCGGGTGGTGACTCTACAATATTCATCGAGACTTCGGTCTCGGTTCTTTTATGTATTAATTCCATTTATTTTCCAAAACCCAGTTTCTATTTATAAAAACCCCACGCGAGGGAGGGGCCCGCCCGAGATCGTGGCGCCCCTTCCGAAAGGGAGTCCCGTGTCCCGTCGAAAACGCGTCATCCGCTCACAGTGGCGACTCCGCTGGGGATATCTTCAAAAAGGTTTCTTAAAAACTTAAAAGAATTTGACAAGCCCTGAAAAGTGTCTAATTAAAATAAGGCGGATGATTCTCTTTTGGCATTTTATTTGCATTTTTATTTAGCCATTTGTTGCATTAGTTTAGGTATCCTTTTATAGCCCAGTGGATTGTTGAAGTGTCGCCTAAGTTCCTCTTGGTCTTAGGGGCACGAATACGAAACACCACTCATGGCCTCGTACGAACCCCTTTGCTAGAACCCTTGAGTGGGGAGAAGTGAGGAGTATATCTTGCTATGAGAGCCTTGATGTTATCCCGACTTTGACCGAACCCATATAGGCAGCTCTAGTTGGATTCCCTTAGGATACCAAAATAATTGTGTGAATAACAATAAAATCGCGCCTTCATCACCCCCGGTTGGTGATCGAAGTGAACCTCACCTAGGACTCGGTTAGAAATTTTTGAGACCGACCACGTTGGAGGAATAAGGTTGGAAGAATTCGTTTTGCTTGCTATGTGTTTCTTGCCATCTCGTGACACATCGCCATTGCTACCTACGCGTGCATAACATACCATAATCACCATTTTCCATACACGTGACATATCATGCATAAACATTCTTGTGTGATGCTAACCCACATTTTTTATGCAGCCATTTGCATTTTAATTCGTGTGTAGAACATTAATTCATTTGTTTGTCATTCACACTAACGATTTCTTTTTTTTTCAGCCATAACATTAAACTCGTGTGATTAGCATTTTTTCACATAACATACATAACATCATTATGTGTGTCATGCATCCTAACCCACGTTTTCGTGCAACCATTTGCACATTGTGTGACATGTACATTCACCACATTTCACTTAAATTAAAATAAAGGGGCATTTCAAGGATGCCTATCATGATCATGCCATTCCATTTCATAACATATCGGATACCCAAAATTACCCATGTTTTGCCGATGCACCGGATTGCATTCGGCCATTCCACCAAAATCATTTCATTCAATAAAAGCCACAACGGTTTTAGGCCCATTTTCGTGTAACAATTTACATGATACATTTCATGACATCACACTCATTTATCATAAACATCATATAACACTGTGGTCCACATCCGGCCACTTCATGACATTAATTCACCATTCAAGGTACGCCCCGAGTGCCTAATTAGTATACATATAGGCCCATAACATCACCAAATCATGAAAGGCATTCCTCGGATGCCGAATCCTTGTCCGTGTCCCTGTTACACATGACTTTCTCATAACATCATTTCATATCATATGCTCAAAAGCATCAAAACCTTGTCCGTGGGCCCGGCCCATATGACCATTTCATATCATCTCATAGACCTACAAAGCGTCAAAACTTCGTCCGTGTGCTGGTATACACGCGACCATTTCACGAATTCATTAGGTGCCCTAAAGGCGCCGAAGTTCTGTCCGTGTGGCGGCCCACACGTGACTTTCTTGCATAAGCATTGGGTGTTTTTGGAATGCCCCAAAAAGATGAAAAATAATAAAAAGAAAACATTCATATCATCACTTCATACATAATTTCACTCCATTCATCTCAAGCATGTTCAATGTCTTAATCTTCATGTCACATCACGTCATTCATTCACGACCCTAATACCTCCTGTCTACTCCCAAGCAGAATACACTGGAGCGACCTTGGACAAGATCCCAAGCATCAAGGGCAGCTAGGAGACAGAGGGTAGTTGAGAGTGACAGCGATTCTGAGCCTGGGGAAGGAGTGAATATGGCAGAACAGACACTAAGCATGGCTGATGTTTTGAGAGATTTCTTCAGATCCCAAGACTTCCACGACATGTTGAAGGAAGTGATGCGGGCAGTCGTAAGGGAAGCTGATGAGGCCGGTGGCAGTGGAGCCGGGAAAGAGAAAGAGGCTGAGTCATCCCAACATACTGGTGACGCTTCGGCTAGTCTTGAGAAGCTACAGGAGATAGAAGCAGCTATGGAACAGAGGATGAAGGCAAAGTGCTCTGAACTAGACGAAGTCATGGCCCAGTTGAAGAAGGGGGTCAGTATCAATGCTGAATCAAAAAAGGGTGTAAATGTGGATTCCATGATCAGTAAGGGCATCGAGATGTTCCCCATTGGCTTCCAAGTACCGAAGATCCCTACTTACAAAGGGATGGGCTCGCCGGAGGCCCATGTGAATTTGTATGCTCGAGTTATGCTAACGGCAGGCGCCACGAAGCAGTAGCTGATTAATTCATTCCCCACCACACTGGAGGGAGGTGCTTTAGGATGGTATAACTCACTATCAGAGGAGGAGCAATCTGATTGGGAAGTTTTATCTGTGGCCTTCATTAAATACTACAGCTTCAACACCAAAATCCAGGTGAAGCTGTATGATTTGGAGAGGGTGAAGCAGAAATTCAACGAGCCCTTTGATGAATACTACCAGAGGTGGATGAATAAGATGATCCTCCTAAAGAACCACCCTGATGAAGATGAGCTTATCCAGAAGCTCATTGACGATAGCAAAGACATTTTCAAGAATAACATGAAATTCTATCCCTTTAAAGAGCTCAGTGAAGTGTATAGCATGGCTATGAAGATAGAAAGGGATGAAGAGGAGAAGCCAACTGGTCAGAAAGGGGGAAGAAGCACAGGGTATAGCTCAGGGTATAGATCAACCGCAGCAGCTGGGTCTGGCAGTGGTTCATGTTTAGGTTCCAGTAGCAAGCAGGGGCAATCATCAGAGGTGAAGCAGGTTGAAGTGGCTACTGTGAATCAGCAGCAAGGTGATCAGAATAGGGGCCCTAGAGGACAAGGCATATCGCCTTGGACTCTTACTTTAGCAAAGATATTCGCCAAGTGTAGGAATGGTGGCCTGCTATAGTCTTTAAGGCCATTTAAGAAGCCATCTGAAGCTGACAAGGATGATTTCTGCACTTATCATGTGGTAATAGGCCACCGAACCAACAACTGCTACAAGTTAAGGGATGCTATCCGGAAGCTCATCGACGAGGGAAAGCTACAAGAGCCAGCCAAACCTAGCACTAAAACCAACCCACTGCCGGCATTCGAAAAGCGGGTTAATATGGTCCAGTCAGGGTTGCTGGCTAACTTTATATTTGCCCAAGTTCTGCAAGTGAACCCTACAATTCAGGCAGTGGCGGTAAGGGAACCCGAAGTGAAACCCAAATGTGAGAAAAAGGGGGAACGTAAGGAGATCAAGCCCATAAGTCTGGATGATCTCGACTCCAAAGATGAGTACGAAGAATTTGACAAAAGAGAGGCAGTCAAACTCCTAGTTGTTGAAAAGCTGAAGATTCAAGAAGTGCAGCACGTGACCCGAAGCGGAAGGTTATATTAGCCGGTAGATCAGATGAAAGATAAAGCATCGATGAATGGGTCGGGCAGTACTTCGGTGCCAGAAGGAGTTGAGAAAGAAGACCTAGTCATTTCCCAACTAAAGAAAACTCCTGCCCAAGCTAGCTTATGTCACTTACTTCTGACCTTCAAGGAGCACGGGGCAGCTTTGGTAAAGAAATTGTCAGAGATTGAAGTCTCCCCTATAGCTTCACCAGAGGCTATGTGCTGTTTGTTAGACAAAGTTCATGTTGGGAGTCCTGATATTGTCTTCTCCGAGAAAGACCTGCCTGCTGAAGGGAAGGCCCACAACAAGGCTCTGTATGTCAGGGCCCATGTGATGGATAAGGTCATGCCTTGCGTCATGGTGGATGATGGATCGGCACTAAATATCTACCCACTAAAGATGTTGCCATTTCTGGGGCTGAGTGAAGAAGTGTTAAAGACAGTCATACGAGCATATGATGACTCTAAAAGAACGGTGATAGGGACGTTTGAGGCGGAAGTAGAGGTTGGGCCAATTAGGTCCACGGTTGCTTTTACAGTCATTGATATCCCAGTCACATTCTCCCTGTTGCTTGGAAGGCCCTGGTTCCATCCTTTAGGAGGTGTCCCTTCCACATTGCATCAAAAGATCAAGTTCTCTATGAACGGTAGAATTGTGACTGTTGAGGCGGATGCCCAGTCAATGGTAGCTGCAGTAAATGAAGAAGTGGTCCCCTTTGGTGGATTTCAAGTCGCCGTAATCGAAGAGGAAGAGACCACAGATGCCCCTATGGTTCTTTATGAGAATTACATGCCGGAGTGGCTATCCCAGTATCTGTATAAGCAGAATTTTGTCTCGGGAATGGGACTCAGAATCAACTTACAAGGGTTTCCGGAATTTAAGATCAACTCTGGGAAGTCGAAGCAATATGGATTTGGTTATGAAGAAGGAGCATCTGAGTGGAAGAATCCGAAAAAGGGGAAGAATGGGAAGATTATGATGAAGCCATTTCTAAAGGCGGGAGAAGGCCTTTACAAGGGTCAAGCTGAATCGGTGATGATAGGAAATGTCGAGTATCCCGGCTTCGAGATCTTTGCTGATGTTGTGGATTTCGACAAAAGCCAGGAAGAGCCAGTAGCCCCTATGAAAGTGGAAGAAGCAGTCGCTGAATCTAAGATTTTGCAAGGAGAGTCTTCTGAGGTGGCAGTGGAAGCCGAAGAGGTGACCGAGGAAGAAGATGAAAAGAAGGCCTGTGCTGAAGCTACAGAAGTGATCTCGGGAGCTTTGACTGCTGCATTAAGCAAAGCTCCAAGGAAGGGTTTGATGAAGAACTGATGGCCAAAGTGAACTTAGACTCTGTGGTCACTGAAATTGCCAAGATTATGGAAAGAGGTAAGATGCAAGCGACCGAAAAAGAAGCAGAGAAAGCTGCAATCCCGGATGATGCTCTGGAAGGGAAGATGGAAGCTGATGAAGAATAAGGCCCTCCGCCTATGGAGGATGAAAATGATTTTGTTGTATCTATTTCTTCCATTTTCAATGTAACTGATGTACTTTATGATAAGTTCAATGCAATGAAATCCCAATTTGCTTACTTATGTGATGTTTATCCTGATAATTCTGTGCATGCATTTAAATCACCATCAAGCATATTTAGCATACATGACACTGCATTGCATGAAATCAATATAAGTACAGATGAAAATCCTAAAATGGTACTCATTTCACACGAGCTCAAATCTGAGGAAGAGAAAGAATTAATAAAAATACTTCAAAAACATGTTAAAGCTTTCGCCTGGTCATATGAAGACATGCCGGGTGTGGACATAGAGATAGCGGTGCACAAAATCTTGATAGACCCCAAGTTCAGACCGGTAAAGCAGAAGCTGAGAAGACTAAGGCCGGAATGGGCTACACTGGTGAAAGAAGAAGTGGCCAAACAGATGGACGCCAGGTTTCTCGAAGTGGTGGAGTATACGGAATGGCTAGCCAACATTGTCCCTGTGCCTAAAAAGGATGGAAGGGTCAGAGTATGTGTCGACTACAGGGACCTGAATAAGGCATGTCCAAAAGATAACTTTCCACTGCCCCATATTGATGTCCTAGTTGATAGCACAGCAAAAGCGACAATGTACTCTTTCATGGATGGCTTTTCAGGGGATAACCAGATTCTGATGGATGTGATCGACAAGGTGAAAACATCATTCATCACAGAGTGGGGGACTTTCTGCTACAGGGTGATGCCCTTCGAGCTAAAGAATGCCGGTGCCACTTATCAAAGGGCTGTCACAACTCTGTTGCACGATATGATCCATAAAGAAGTCGAAGTGTATGTTGATGATATGCTTGTTAAATCAACAACCTGGGAGGAACATCCTGTTATCCTGGATAGATTTCTAACACGCATTGGAGAGTACAACTTGCGACTTAACCCTAAGAAGTGCATATTCGGGGTCACATCAGGGAAGCTGTTGGGCCATGTAGTCAGCCAGAGGGGGATAGAAATGGACCCAGACAAAATCAAGGCCATCCAAGATATGCCGGCTCCAAAGATAGAAAAGGAAGTCAGATCATTCCTGGGTTCCTTGCAGTATGTCAGCCACTTCATCGCACGGTTGACTTCCACATGTGAACCAATCTTCAAGCTATTAAAGAAAGATCAGCCGATTGTGTGGGATGACAGGTGTCAACTGGCATTCGAGAAGATCAAGGCTTACCTAGTAAAGCCACCGGTGTTGAGTCCTCCAATTCCAGGAAAGCCTCTGATTTTGTATTTGGCAGTTGAAGAATCCTCTATAGGGGCAATGCTTGCACAAAAACAAGATGGAGGAATATCCTATCTACTACCTTAGCAAGAAATTGCTAGAGTATGAAGCCAAATACACACTGGTGGAGAAGACGTGTGTGGCGATGATTTGGCTGACCAAGAAGCTGTGCCACTATTTCCAATCCCACAAGATACAAGCCATGGCTAAGGTGGATCCAATGAAGTATCTTTATGAAGCACCAACATTGGTTGGGAAGCTATCTAGGTGGCTGTTACTTTTGTCTGAGTTCGACATCGAGTACATCACGAAGAAAACCATTGAAGGGCGAGCCGTGGCAGAGTTTCTGGCAAACCAACCCCTAGAATCAGATTACACAGAGAATCTGGAATTCCCTGATGAACAACTAGCCATGGTGGAAGTGAAAAGATGGGTCATGTGCTTCGATGGGTTAGTGAATAGAAAAGGCGCTGGAATCGGGGTACTTATAGCAACACCAGATGGTGAGATCATTCCTTTATCCAAGAGGCTGATCTTTCCTGTAGCCAATAATGGGGCAGAATATGAAGCATGCTTATTTGGAATGGAGGCTCTGTTAACCTTAGGGGCAAATGATGTCTTAATGTCGGTGATTCACTTCTAGTGATAAGGCACGCTCAGGGTGAGTGGGAGCTGAAAGAAGAAGCCTTACGGCCTTATTTGGAGCTGCTACAGTTCAGAAAAGGTTTATTCGGCCAATGTGAATTCACACATGTCCCCAGGGATGAGAATAAAATGGCTGATGCATTAGCTACTTTGTCCTCCATGTGGGAAAATCTAGAGGAGACACAAGTGCAACCATTGGTCATAGCCACTTCCAAACATCCTTGCTTTGAAGTGCATGAGGTGATGGAATTATCAGCTGAAGAAAAGCCATGGTTCTTTGACATCTACCAGTATGTTAAAGAGGGAAAGTACCCAGAAGAGGCTAGTGTTGCTGATAAGTTGACACGAAGAAAGCTAGCTAGTCAATTTAGAATCTTCAAGGACAAGTTATACAAAAGAATAGCATATGGAGTCCTTTTAAGGTGTCTAACAGAGCAAGAAGCAGAAGAAGTAATGCAGCAAGTACATGTGGGGTCCTATGGGCCACATATGAATGGACTTGCCATGGCCAGAAAGATCATGAGACAAGACTACTTCTGGATCACGATGCAGGCAGATTGTATAAGAAAAGTGAAGAGATGTCATGAATGTCAGATCTATGCAGACATTAGTCATCTTCCTCCACTCGAACTTCAGAATCTAGCATCTCCTTGGCTGTTTTCAGCATGGGGGATAGATATGATTGCTGAAATTCATCCAGCTGCATCTAATGGGCATAGATTCATAGTTGTGGCAGTTGATTATTTCTCCAAATGGGTCAAAGCAGAATCCTTCACTAATGTGATAGCCAAGCAGATGGTCAAGTTCATCCAGAAGAATATCTTCACTCGGTATGGGATTCCTCACCACATAGTAACCGACAATGGAGTGCAGTTTCAAGGGGCAACAGCTGAGCTACTTGCAGAGCATGGTATTGAACATCATAAGTCCTCTCCATATAGGCCTCAGGATAATGGTGCAGTGGAAGCAGCTAACAAGGCAATAAAGAAGATCTTATCAAAGATGGTAACTACTTATAGAGATTGGGCCGATAAACTGCCTTGTGCTCTTTGGGGTTACAGAATGCATGTCAGAACGTCGATAGGAGAAACTCCTTATGCCTTGGTATATGGAATGGAAGCGGTATTACCAGTGGAAATAGAACTCAAATCGCTCAGAGTTGCCCTGGAAGCTCAATTACCAGAAACTGAATGGGTTCAAGCTAGATATGAACAATTGGTAGCACTAGATGAAAGGCGACTGAGGGCACTGGATCATCTTCAGATGTACCAGCGCAGGATGGCCAGAGCCTATAATCGGAATGTGAAGTATTCCAAACGGCAGTTGAAAATAGGTGACTTGGTTCTAAAGCAGCTACGGCCTTTAAACGTCGATGTTAAGGGCAAGTTCAGACCCAACTGGGAAGGGCCCTATGTGGTGAAGAAAGTACTATCAAAAGGCGCTGTCACCATCATGGACATGGATGGAAACGAGTTCACTAATCCCATCAACCAGGATAGGCTAAAGCTTTATCATGTATAAAAAAAAGGGGGGTCTGCTAGGCTGAAAACTCGAAAAGAGCGGTCTAGGCAAAAGTTAAGACACCAGAGAAAATAATCAGTCGGAAAACCTGAAAGGGACGACTGATGACGGGTTCTGGCTCAGTGTGGAATCTGTACCATTTAGGAACCAACTGGTTTCAAATGTACTCATTTTGACTTCATCAATAAAGTGAAGTGTTTGTTTAAATATATTTGCATGGTTATGACAAATGCACAAGCAAAGTTATCTTGCATAAACATTCATTTAAAGAAAGCACTTTACATTCAACTGGTTGAAATCATCGCATTATTTACTAAGTGAAAATGTATTAAATACATGCAATTTGAAATCTTTTGTCGACCTCTAAGATCCAGTTCATCTTCCTAAAAGGGCAATAAAATGGTCATCGTGACATTTCAATCATCTAAAAAGAGTTCTCGCTGAGGTGAAAACTGAAAAGGCGCCTTAGGCAAAAATTAGAGAAGCTCGCTGAGGTGAAAACCGAAAAGGCGCCTCAGGCAAAAATTAGAGAAGCTTGCTGAGGTGAAAACTGAAAAGGCACCTTAGGCAAAAATTAGAGCGGCTCGCTGGGCTGAAAACCCTCATTGGGCAACCCAGGCAAAAGTTAGAGCACTTACAAACTCATAATTTCCCCACAAAGCAGGAAAAGCAGAATGTCCCCAACATTCCCCACAGAAGTCATCACGTCAACTCCCCACAGAGTCATCACGTGATTCCCCAGCAGAATCTACATAAAGAACACCATAATTATTTCCCCAATCGAGGTGCCACACTCTTCCCCAGCAAAATCTCTGTAAGGAGCACTATGATTATCTCCCCGGCAGTATCACATCTCCCTAATAGTCACCTCATTCCTTTGAAAATCACCAAGCAAAGCCCCGAAGAAAGCAAAATCACTAGGGGCACGACATACCTTTCTCCAGCGGAAGGAGGAAACGTCAAATGACAGAAATGCATACACATACATATGCATCATTATGCATTCATACATTACATACATCGATCACTCATCCCTAGTTAGTCTTCATTCTTGATCGAAGGGGCAAAAATTTTTGTTTAAAAATCTCTCGATCAAGGAATGAAGACTTGCTATCTGAAGTGCAGGAATTCATCATCTCCAACTCTATATCCTCAGCAGGTCCGCCTCGAGTAATGTGAACTCGGTATCAGCCCAGATCGGCTTCATCATCCATTTCCCCAGCAGATCCGCCTCGAGTAATGTGAACTCGGTATTGGCCTTGATCGGCTTCATCATCCATTCCCCAGCAGATCCACCTCAAGTAATGCAAACTCGGTATCGGCCCAGATCAGCTTCATCTATTTCCCCAGTAAAGCTCGCCTCGGGTAACCTGGACCCGGTATCGGCCAATCTCTTCATCAGTTTCGCCTCGGGTAACCTAGACCTGATATCGGCTTATTTCTTCCTCAACTTTGCCTCGGGTAACCTAGACCTGATATCGGCTTATTTCCTCCCCAGCATCGCCTCGGGTAACCTAGACCCGGCATCAGCCTATCTCATTAGAAGGTTCATTCCAGTGTTCGCGGTGCTTTGATTCGCGCTCTCAAATTCATCATCTCGGGTGTTGTAAACCTGGAGCCAGGTGTCGAAGTTGATCACGCGAAGGGCAGCTGTATGGGCCGGAATTTTCTATACTTAAAAAAAAAGGGAAGAAGAAGAAAGTATGGTCGTACGACTATCCTTACAGTTGTACGACTGTAATGTCGAAAAAATTACAGGAGCCCATACCTCTGCAGCAGAAAATGGAGGAGAGAGAAGGAGCATTAATTGCTCCATTGTTGCAACAAGTAAGCCGAAAAAAATCAAAGATAAAGGAGAAGAAAGGGGAGAAAGAGAAGGAGATTAGATTTCTAGTGGAAAAAACTTAGAGAGAGAAGGAGAAAAGAGAGAAGGAAAAGAAAGAAGTGAAAAACCCATAAAACTCATCTTTTCCTCTTCTATTTTCTTTTAATTCTCAGAATTAGGATTAAAACTTGTTAGAAATCCCTAGGTTAATCAATTAACTTCACAACCCAATAAAAAATCCGGACTTAAATCATCAGAATCCCTTGCAATTTGGATTTTTGGACATAAAGCCCTTAACTTCAATTTCAAAGGAAAAGTGTGAATTTGTTTGGATTGGAGCGACGCCAGGGGTTAAAACGACTTGGATTAGCTTCTAAAAATGTAGACACTTCTTCTCCCTACACTTTTTCTCGCTTTCTGGGTGTTTGAAGTGAGTTTTGTGCATTTTCTGCTGCATTTTTATGCTTCTGTTTCTGGAAATTAAGAACAGTCGCACGACTGTTCTTGGTTTTGTTGAATAGTCGTACGACTGTATATACAGTCGTACGAGTGTTCTTAATTTCCAGATTGTTTTTCTCCCATTTTGATTCAAAATAAATTTTGGCGAAATCTTGATCCTGAATCGTTTACAGTCGCACGACTGTAAACTACAGTCGTACGACTGTAGTTACAGTCGCACAACCGTAACCTTCGTTCTAGAATCAGAATTTCAGCTTTTACCCATAAAAATTTCCAAAAATCCCTAAAAATTCAGAAAACCCCAAAAATTATCAAAATGAATTTTGATATGTGCATTCACTACCTTAGGTTTAATTCTCAGTAAAATTGCATTTAGAACAATTCAACGACGAAGACCCAGTTCTCCCGAAAACCGACCCACTTAATATATAAAAATGCATGTAAACCGGTAAAATTGTTTTCACAATGATTTTCCCATAAAACCAAAAATACAGGGACGTTTCAGAATGTTTTCCAGGTGTAACCGGGCCGGCTAGCCGTGCCAACCCGGTTATCCCCTAAATGCATGCCCCCGATCCTTGATTTCCCAATTCTGTCTATTTGAGTCCAACTTGTGGCGTGCCGTATAAATCATGCTAACCTTTGTTTTGCAGCTTTTATTTATATTTATTTTTGATTTTATTTGTATTTTAATAGAATTAATCGTGTATTTAGGTAGTTGTAAATATTTTTTTTTAGATTCTCGTGTATGCTAGGCGATTGTACAAGTGAGGCGAGAGTTTTTATTTTTCCATTCGATTTGGTTGTAAGCCAATTAATATTTATTTTTTTTCCTTACTTTTGTATTAAATATTTGTATGCGTGTTGTATGCCCTTTTATATTCAATAAAATTGACTTTAGATTTTTGAAATACCATTTGAGAACATTGGCAATATTTATCTTAATTAGACACGAAATAAGAGACTTGTCCGGACCCGAATCTCTGGATAGTGTAGCGACCGTTCGTCCGGTTCAGCTACCTTAAGAATTTCCCAGTTGAGCTGAGCCAGGTGGCGACTCTACAATATTCATCGAGACTTAGGTCTCGGCTCTTTTATGTATTAATTCCATTTATTTTCCAAAACCCGTTTTCTATTTATAAAAACCCCACGTGAGGGAGGGGCCCGCCCGAGATCGTGGCGCCCCTTCGAAAAGGGAGTCCCGTGTCCTGTCGAAAACGCGTCGTACGCTCACAATAAGGTTTTCCACTAGACATGCACGGTCGATTGCTTACGTACAATAGTTTACATTTGTAGTTAAACATAAGTCGGGCGTTTCCAATAGTAGCCGATACTTTGAGTATGATGTGAGCGGACGATGGTTTTTCAGAATGCGCGGTGAAGCAGGAACCGGGGATTTTATTTTCGAGTGTGAGTATGTGGTTTTGAAAACGAGTTTTAATCTTCTTTAAGAAAGCCTTTGATTTTATTGGAAAAACCCTTTTTGTAGAAAACTTAATTGTAAGTGTGAATTTTGGAAATAGGTTTTTAGAAAATTCCAATTTAAACTTAAAGATCTCGAAACCTAAATTTCGAGATTAGATCAGCTCATCTGGGAAATTCCGGTACAGCTCTTTACCAAGTGTAGACATGGTACCTAAACCAGAGATTCAAGGTTCAGGCAGCACATCTACTAATCCTCACTTGTTTTCAATTATTATTTCATAACATGATATAACATTCACTTAAATCAACCCATTTTATCTTCCTTTATTTTCAGTTAATGCTCAGACACATGACATAAATAAATCATAAATAAAGTGTAGAAAAGTAAAAGTGTGAGAAAAGTAACGTAGTGGCCAAATTATATAACCCGAAAAAGAAAAGCTCTCATCCTCACCATTTACAATCGCCTATAATACATGATAATCTAAAAAGTGCAATCGCCTAGATACATGAGATAATCTATTAAATACATCAAAAATGAAACATAAAAGCTACTTCCAAATACAGTTAGTACAAGTAAATAAAGCACACCAAGGACTCACATAAGACAGAATAGGGGTATTTTGGGAAACGAGATCATGCATAGAAGGGATAATCTAAAAGTCCAGATGACTACTCGATTAGACCCGAAAAACATTTTATTGAAACGCCCTGTAGATTTTGTGAATGAAAAATCAATATTAAAACAATTTGGCTCATTTTACATGCATTTTCCAACATTTAGTGGGCCAGATATCCCAGAACCCGGGGGTTCCGTTCGTGAGTGGGCCTAAATTGAACATCCATCTACAGTCCAAAAATGTAAACACCCCAAAAATCCATTTTGAATAGAAAGGAGACACAAAATTACAAGTTAGAGGCCTAAAAGAGCAAAACTGTAATTCTGCTTCTCAAACTATAGCCGAGCGGCTGTAGGGTATCACAGCCGCGCCACTGTAATACAGCCGAGCGGTTGTAGAGCTCCAGAATCAGCAAATCGGTTTTCTTTCTCATTTTGAAAATCGTTTTAGAATTTTGATGGTTTTGGGTAATCTTGGATTTCTGGAAACTCATGAAACTCCACAAAAACAGATCCAGATCAGATCAAACGAGTCCAAAAATCCCTAAAAACCCGAAATCACTAAACTTCAATCTCACACCATCAATAAAAACCTGAAAACCATGAATCTAAACCTATATGGATGTACTTTGACCGATAATATTCATGAAAAACACATTTGATTTGAAAACGGCAGCAGTATCGGTTGATTTAGGGCATTTGGAGCTTTTGCCCTGGAGATTACAGTCGAGCAGTTGTAATCAGAAGACTATAGCGGCACCACTGTAGGTTATAGCCGTGCCACTGTAGGTTACAGCAGCGCGGCTGTAGTACAGCCGAGTAACTATAATCAACAGACGGGGCGGCTATAGCTGGGTTCACTTCCAGATTTGAGAAAAATGCAAAATCATAAACAAATAACACCTAGAACAATTCAAAAGGAGTTTTTAGGGCCTCTCAGAATATACCTTGTCTGTGTTCCAGTGTTTTGGATCGCCAGAAATGGATTCGGCCGCTGGAAAAGGCATTAGAATCATGAACAACCCGAAATTGCCTATGATTCGCTGAAGCCCAAACAGAACACCGAATCAAACCGAATGGATACTAGACTGATTAGAATGACCCCAGAATCTTAATTCTCATAAAACCCTAATCGTTTCTATGGATCATGCTAGGTTTTTTGATGATTTTGGTTGAATTCCATTATTTTTCTCCTTTCTCTCTCTAAAATCTCCAAAGAAAACCCTAATTTTGTGTGATTGATTCCAAAGAATAAGTTTGTCTTCTGTCCCCTAACCTAATTTTTGTCCCCTTCTTTTATATGGTCTAATTTTAAGTTAAAATCCTGAATTAATGGCAAAATTCACCCTATTTAGGAAACAAAATTAAGTATGGTAACTACAGCTGAGTGGCTGTAGTGGCCTATAGCTGGGCGGCTGTAGTTATGCAAACTACAGCCGAGTGGCTATAGACTATAGCCGCGCGGCTATAGTAGCCAATTTTGCATTTCTCACCTTTTTTGTCACTTTTCTCTCTGGTTCTCTTAAGTGCTCACTCGTCCTTCTTCGAGGTTTCGCACCAAGACTTGTCACACTTCTACAGGTCATCTGAGACATGTCCGATGTCATTCCGGTCATTCCAAATCTGCCTCGGGTTTATCCATGGAAAAGGTAATGAAGGCTTTCATTATTGAGGTCGGGAAAAAACCCGTGCTCACAGGCTGCCCCTCGCGTGACCAAAGTCGACTTGATCAGGCTGTTGTGCTGGCATTATGTTTGGTGTTGCGATAGAGAGTGCAGTGAGAAAAAGAAAAGGGAATGTACCTGGCGTCCAGCTATGGAATGCGTCTCGGGTTAATGGTGCTTGAGTTGGGTTGATTCAAGGACTCGTTCCACTATCTGTGCGGAATAAAGACTAGCTTGAGTTTATTTGATTCAAGGATTTGCTCTGATGTTTGTGCTGAAGAAAATATTTCTTGAGTTGAGTAAATTCAAGGATTTGCTCCGATGTCTATGTGGAGGAAAATCTTGCTTGAGTTAAATTGAGTTCAAGGATTTGTTTCAATGTCTGCACGAAACAACATCTAGCTTGAGTTGACTCTCCGTGGTACTTGTGTCACAGATGGAACAATGTTGACTTTAGGGACTTATTTCGACATCTGTTCAACACAGTGGTCTAGCCCGATTTGAGTTGATTCAGGGACTTGTTTCGATGTCTGTGCGAAATAGCAGTCTTTCCTAAGTTGACTTGATTTTTCAGGAACTTACTTCGACTCCGTTGTGAAGCGTACTTCGACTCCATTGTGAAGTAGAGGACTTTGCCCAATTGGGTTGATGCTCCAGGGATGTGCTTCGACTCCATTGCAAAGCAGAGGACTTTTCCCGGATTGGATTGGTTCTCTTTGTGAATTGATGTTCATGAAAGTGAAGGGTATTTTGGTAATTTTCTAGTTTGGAGAGTTGGTGTCCTTTGGAGGAAGGGTATTTTGGTCATTTCACCTCTATTGGAGCCTATGTCATTAAGGGAAGAAATATTTAAAGGAAAGGTGTTTTAGCCATCTGGTAGTTTGGTTACTAACAAAAGGGCATTTTGGTCATTTCACTTCTAGTGGGGCTTTTGTCACTGAAGGAAAGGATAATAGTGTTTCTCGTGAAGCTTCTATGGCTGGGGAAAGATGCTATGGTGGTTTGAGAAGTTTGATTATCTCTTTTGAAGTTTTGAAGTTGTTTCAGGTATGTATTCGTTCCTTGATCGATAATTTTGGAAACAAAAATTTTTGCCCTTTCGATCAAGAATGAATATGGACTAAATACCTTACCCCTTGAGCAATATCGTTGAAATAGGCTCTCTGTGGTTGAGCGTACCATTGAAATCGACTCTCTGTGGTGGAGTGTACCATTGAAATTGGCTCCCTGTGGTGGAGTGTACCATTGAAATCAACTCTCTGTGGTGGAGTGTACCATTGAAATCGACCCTCTGTGGTGGAGTGTACCATTGAAATCAACTCTCTGTGGTGGAGTGTACCATTGAAATCGACCCTCTGTGGTGGAGTGTACCATTGAAGTTGGATCGGGAGTGCGTATTTAGTCCTTGACCGATAATTTTGGAAACAAAAATTTTTGCCCCTTTGATCAAGAATAAACACGGCTTGATTGTTTTGCCCCTGGATACCTACAAAAGGCTAGGAATGCCCTTCTCAGGATTATATCGGTATAAACGGAAATTATGAGAAGTCGAGGAAACTTCCTTACCTTGGAGTTAGACCCGTGCAGCTCTAAATGGCTTGATATAGCCGAGGGAATGCCCCAGTGTCGGACTATTTTTGCTTTTAGAGTGCCCACAATGATGATGAGTACCTGTACTTAGATTGGTTTTGATGCATATGTGCATAAATGTTTGTGTTTCGAATGTACTGTATATATGTATGTTTTGGATGCATATGCATATGACTATGATGTTTTTTATGCTTTGCTTGGTGTAGATGACGATTGGGGTTGAGCACCGAGAGTCTGTTCGCTTAAGGGCGGAGGTTGACCAGTTGTATCAATGGGTTACCGAGTTAGAGATCATGAATTAGGCCTTCAGAGGTTGGGTGGACAATTCGGAAGACCCGGATAGGGATTGTGGGCGAGCATGTGAGCAAGAACCTGACTGGGGAGCTAAGAGATGACGGAGATGATGATGATAATGATGATGATGATGCTGGCTTTGTACCTCCTTAGGCTTACATCTCCGTCTTTCCACTTGTGATGTATTGACCCGTTTGTGGGTTACTTTCTTTGACTTTTGCACATTCTGGCTCTTGCATGGGTCTCACTTCGTGATGTACTTGATGGCTTGGATGACTCACATCTTAGAGCCTCTCCACACTGAATTGGTTTGATTACCTAAAGAGCCGGACTGACATCTCCATCCGATGGGTCTGCCCTTAGTGGGATATTTATGATGTGACAACTGAGACCTGGACCAGATGCTCACTGCAGAGCTTAGCTGACTGACCTGATTGCTTGCCCCACGAGACGTGGACGTGAGGTGCTGACTTTGAGGTATCCTAGTCTTTGGAGGATTAGAGTTAGCTGAGCTAGATGCTATTGTGTGACTTGTTTTTTTTATGTCTTAACTTTTGCATAGGTCGCCCTTTCAGGTTTTCGGCCTATCGGACTGTCTTTACTTTTTCCAGAACTACCCTTTTGGGTTTTTAATTCAGCAGACTTTATTTTGTTTCCTAAATTTTGCATAAACCGCCCTTCCGGGTTTTCGATCTATCGGACGGTCCTAATTTTTTCACAGACCGCCTCTTCGATTTTCGATCCATCGGACTCTTTTTTTTTTGGAAGTGAGATACATGCAAACTGAAAATGTGTACAGCCACATGATGCGAATTCAATTTCAAGCAGACTTGGGACATTTAACCGAATGAAAAATGGCATTCATTCATTCACTCATTAATAATGCTTTAGCACAATGCACATCAAAGATGAAATGAAGTTAAGAATAGAATCAGTAATGGTATCTATCTCGACCGAATCCACGACTGCCATCGACCAATCTTTGCAAATTTTCTAGCTGATAGTCCTCGCCTCTCTGTCCTAATTTTTGCATGGATCACCTTTTCAGTTTTCGACCCATTGGACTGTCCTAACTTTTGCATGGATTACCTTTTCGATTTTCGACCCATCGGACTCTTTTTTTTTTACATAGTATCACCTGAGTTTGTCTTGGCTGATGGGGTTGACGACTTGGTCTCTATCTCCCTTGGTAGAACTGCATCCATCCTGTAGGCTAACGAGTATGGCATTTCTCCAATACATGCTCTGATATTAGTTCTATGTCCTTGCAAGGCAAATGGCAATTTGTCGACCCAAACTCGTTGGGTAACTACAAATTTTGACAGAATCCCTTTGATGGATCTATTTGTCGCTTCTATCACCTCATCGACTTGTGGGAGATATGAAGATGATCTATGATGCTCCACCCCTTTATTCTGGAACACCGTGTTTTTGCCCCTTGGAATTGTACTCCATCATTGATCATAACATGGTGACTTTCTTTTGTTTTTGTTGTCTTTTTTTTTTTTAGGTTGTAACATTCATATATGACTCCGCTTCTACCCGCTTTAAGAAGTAGTTGATGGTTGTGACCATTGAGTGATGTCCGTTCGTTGCCAGTGGCCTTACTTCGCTGATACTGTCAATTCCCTATGCTATGACAACCCTCCTTTTTCTGTCTTGAGTCTATGGAGCTCCTGCTTGGCTGGTTTCATCTTCGAATCCTTTGGAACTGGGTGTTCAGTAATTTCTTTGTCACCCCAGCACGACATCGTACAGCCAGGCGAAGATTTCCATGTGCTTTTGTGGTACTTTTACAATTTTCTTTTCTTTCATCAGGCTTGAGGTCTTTCCAAATGGATACCCTTTTTAGGTCATCATCTATCCCTAGATTCATTTCATGCATTAATGCATCATGTGTGTTAAAGGCATTAAATGAATGTTTGTATGCATGCAAAGTTCCATCCGAAAAATATCACACAAGTAATTGAAATCAAATTCTATTAAATTAAACACCTTAGGGACTGAATTGTTCACATGATAAAAAATAAAAAAACCAAAACATCAAAATGACTATCGTCCTCCACATACGAAGGGTCTTCTTTTATTGCAGCATCATGGTCCTCAATAGCTCGTGCACCCAGGCTAGCCAAAGTTGGGTAGGGGTTACTCTAAACACTCAGCTTCAAGGCCGGCTCGATAAACTTACCATCAGCAACCAACTGCCTGATGGCCTTGATCAACTGGGCACACTCGTTTGTATGGTGACCCATCATCACGTGATAAGCATAGAAGTTATCTTTATCCACCTCGGCTGGAGGCAAAAATGGCTTCAGACTCTGCAACAACCCAGCCTTTCTACACTTGGCAAAAATCTGGCTTGTTGACTCGGCCCATGGGCTAGTGACCCTTTGAGGAGTCTGTCTTCCCTAGTATACAGTAGCCATATCCGCTTCCCTTACTTGTGTTGTTCTCGAGGTAGACTCGGCTGGTGTAGTTGTGGAGCTATTGCTCTTGTAACCTTGTGAATACCCCCGGCTGTTTCGATAGGTACCTATGCTTTGCTTACTCTTCTGCTCGTCCTCTTCGTATCGCTTGATATGCTTAGCAAATTCAACCACTTCAGTGAAAGAGTGGAACCTCTTGAGCTTCATCTTCTCCTTATACAGAGGCAAACTGCCATCCACTAACTTCACAATGAGGGATTCTAACTTTGGGGACCTATCCACCAGCACCTGGACGTCCATCCATCTCTTATAGTAAGCCGGGAAGGATTCATTGGCCTTTTGGAGAATTCTTTCCATATCCTCTAGAGTAGTCTCCACCTGAGTGTTGTATGCGTACTGTTTCATAAAAGCTTTAGAGAGATCTTCCCACGTAGAGCGGTTATGGATTGGCATCTTCATATACCACTTCGCTGCAGCATCCCTCAAAGTAGTTAGGAACAGATTTAGGAGGTGACCTTTCCTGATTCCCATACTTGTCATCAGTCTCAAATAACTATCCAGGTGGGCTTCCGGTGGGCCTTCCCTGGTGTAGGGAGGAAGATAAGGCATATGAAATCCAGCTGGAAGTGGCTCTCCTCCGTCAGCCATCAAACTAGCCGGGTTGACGTACTTAACAGGGTTATAGTGCACCATCTTCTTTAGCTTAGGCAACATAGCTTCGATAACAGATAGCTTTTGGTTGAGGCGCTTCTCCACAACAGTCTCAATTGAGGCTTCTCTTGCCTTCTCAAAAGCTTCATCGTCATCAAACTGACGATCAGGCTCCCTATAGTTGACAACCCCACCACTTCTGCTGGGAAGACTCCCTCCAGCTCCATTCGTCGCTTGGACAAATTGTTTTCCTTCACTTCCAACCAAAGTCTGAGTCAGTGGAACAGTCTGAACAGGGGTAGCATTCATCATAGCTGTATTTGCTCCTTGAGGGTAGCCTCAAATTCATCCGAGCTCAGAAAACTCCTCATAAAAGCAGCCATGTTGAAAGGCATGTTTCCAGTGTTACCGTCAGCCATCTCTGATCTATCAGCTTCTTCTAACAAAATCTGACTGTCAACCGATAAGGTGGGCAATTGAATTTCGATCTCCCGATCTAAGTCTGACCCTGAACTGATCCCCTCCATGACGACTGGCTCTGATTGAACTGATTGAACTGATTGGTTTGGCACTGACTCGATACAAACTAACCGCTTTGAGGTTCATCTCCAAACTGCACATTCAACATAAGGTTAGAATCTCGGATGGATGTCATGGACCTAGACTTGACACACTAGATGGCGTGCGTGGTATGTTCATGTTCATGTCTGGATGATGCTTCATGGATGTGGATGCTAATGAAAATGACCTTTACATTTTCCTTCTTTTTATTTTTGATGTTCCAAGCATACCCCATGCTATACAAAAGACAATGCAAAAATGTCGCGTGTGAGTCGTCACATGGACAGAGGTTTGGCGCCTTCGGGGCACCTAGTGGATGTCATGAAATGATCACATGTGTACCAACACATAGATAGAGGTTCGACACTTTGTAGGTCAATGAGATGATATGAAGTGGTCGTATGGGAACTGTTCCATAGACAGAGGTTTGATACTTTTATGGCATCTTGGATGAAGTGATGATACTAACAAGTCACGTGTAACTCGGGACACGGACAGAATTTCGGTGTCTGTGGAACACCTTGTATGTTATAGGAATGTTTTGAAATGTCCTAATATAGGTTCTAGTTTGGCACTCATGGAGTACCTTGAATGAATTGTCAATGTTATGGAACAACCTGATGTGGATTGAGACACACAAGTAAGACTTTGGCATCGCCATGACACCAATGATGAATGGACGTGATGCCATTAAATGAAATCATGTCACCCTTCACATGAATATAAGCCTAAGACCGTTGTGGTCCTCTAACGAGTGATATGATGTACTGAAATGGCCAACTGCAATCCGGTGCACAGGCGAAACATGGGTAGTCTTGGGGACTCCTGGTATGTCATGAAATGAAATGATCGTGAAGGGCATACTTAGAACATCCTTTCATTTTAGATGGGATGAGATGAGATGAAAGCCCATGTCATACAAGATGCAAGTGGCTGCACAAAAACATGCTTAGGATGCATGTCACACAATATGATGTCATGTATGCTTTATGAAATGCGAACACATAAGATGTATATGACATACGGGTAGATGTTATGGCTGCACGAAAACGTGGTTAGTATCATAGGACATGTATGATGAAGCTTCAAAATGGCTACATAAAAACGTGGTTAGAAAATGGCATACAGATGATGCATGTTTTGATGTCGAATGTAAAGATAAAACAACCATAGAGCAAACGTTAGCACACGCAACAACATGCTCTTCCTTCCAACCTTATTCCTCAATTCGATTGGTCACGCATTCTTTTGAGGTATTGGGTCTCTTTGGCATCAATTGGGGATACCAAAGGCGTACTCTCAATGTCCATTTTCAAATATATATGTTTTGGTAACCCTAAGGGGAAGTTGCTAGGCCATTACATGAAGGTATGAGTCAAACCAAGGGTCGTACAGGTTCCCATAGCAAAAATACACTTCTTATCGTAGAACACGATGTAAGGTTCGTGCAGTGCTATGAGTGGTTTACCTCCTCGGGTGCCTCCAATCCCAGTAGAAGAGGTAGGTCACCTTTGGAAATAAACCGGGCTTAATCATGTGTTGGAGGGATTAAAGAAGAGAAAATGTCATGCTATGTAGTTGTGGATGAGATATCGGGTTATGAATTAATAGTTGACTAGAAGTGAGGATGCACTTCAATTGTTGCCTAAGTTCCTTAAGTTTTTATGAAGACCTTATAGAAGCCGTTAATCCCCAACGGAGTCGCCACTGTGAGCGGATGACGGTTTTTCGGAGCATGCGGTGAAGCGGGAACCGGGGATTTTCTTTTCGAGTGTGAGTATGTGGTTTTGAAAACAGGTTTTAATCTTCTTTAAGAAAGCCTTTCATGTTATTGGAAAAACCCTTTTTGTAGAAAACTTAATTGTAAGTGTGAATTTTGGAAAATAGGTTTTTAGAAAATTCCAATTTAAACTTAATGATCTCGAAACCTAAATTTCGAGATTAGATATAGAGTCGCCACCCGGATCAGCTCATCTGGGAAATTCCGGTACAGCTCCCTACCAAGTGTAGACGCGGTACCTTATCCAGAGATTCAAGGTTCGGGCAACACATCTACTAATCCTCACTTATTTTCAATTATTATTTCATAACATGATATAACATTCACTTAAATCTACCCATTTTATCTTCCTTTAGTTTCAGTTAATGCTCATACACATGACATAAATAAATCATAAATAAAGTGCAAAAAAGTAAAAGTGCCAGAAAAGTAAAGTAGTGGCCAAATTATACAACCTGAAAAAGAAAAACTCTCATCCTCACCATTTACAATCACCTATAATACACGATAATCTAAAAAGTACAATCGCCTAGATACACAAGATATTCTATTAAATACATCGAAAATGAAAAATAAAAGTTGCATCCAAATACAGTTAGTACAAGTAAATTGATAGGTACATTTTGTGCATATATTTTTGTCCTATTTTGTGGCTTTTATTGCACCATCTTGGTTTAATTTAGGCTGATTTTATCTCATTTGTTCTATTTTTATGTTTTAGGGCATTAAAAGAGGAATTTGAACATTTGGAGACTAAATCGCCTATTTTTGGCGCTCAAACGGGTAATTTGGAAGAGCAAGGAAGTCCCAATGCATGTGCATGCCTCATGAAGAGCTAAAACTAAAGAATTTTTGAGAAATAGAAGCTGACCAGTCATAAGACACGCCAGGGCTACAGAATTACGAATTTTGTACTCCAACTAATTTTAGGAGTTTTCCTTTTTAGCTGGTGGGCTTTTTTAATTTCTCCCTTTTTGGCAAGTAGGATAGGGAGAAATAACTAGCATTTTGAGACTTTTATTTTAGGAATAAATCTAATTAAAGAATTAGTTTTTAGCTTTAATTTTTAGGAGTTATTTCCTAAGTAGGTCTCTCTTTCTCTCTCTCTCTCTCCATCTCTTAGAAGGAATCGTGTTTTAGTAGGCAGAGGGGGACATTTTTCAATAATTCATCAAGTCTGGATTTATTTTTATTTTCTCTTCGGAGAAAATGTGATTTTTGGGGAAGAAAGGAAGAAGCTAGGTTTTCAAAGGTTCAATCCGCAACTCATCTCTGATTTCTCTCCGCAAGCCTCCGTTGGGACCTTCATCTTCCTAGTTTTTCTTCTTAACTCCCTTTATTATGTTTTCTTTGATTTATTCATTTGTTTAATAATCAATTATGAACTAATTCCTCCATAGCTAAGGCTATGGTGGAGCTTAGTAGGATTTCCATGTAATCTCCCTTGTTTAATGCAATTCATTCGTATTATTTTTCCATTATTGTGTTATGATTGCTTAAAGCTTTGAATGCGTGACCATCTATTTTAAAAGTTCATAGTTAATTCATAATTGACCAAAGGACTGAATTAACGGAAGCTCATAACATGACAAATGCATGACCATTGCTTTGTGTCTCACTAGTTCGTGCTAGGTTTTCGTATGCTTAATGCTTCTCAAATTAATTGCTTAAGACCGAACAAGTTTAGGTAGCTAACTTGAGGATTAGAGTTAGCAGCCCTAACCGGTGTTAATTGTTTTAGGAATTCGCCATCTTGGGAATTTAATAAGTTTGATTGCATAGCCCGAGGAAATTGCTGGAATGAATCTAAGTAAGACCATTTGCCTTAGCTAATTTCTCCATTGAGTTTTATCCAATTGCATTCCTATTTTAATTAAATTATTTTATTTAATTTGTTGTTTACAGTAGATTTTATTTCATAAACCATAATCAAAGATAAAATTCCTTCCGCCTAAATTAATAGAAACCGATTGCATTTACGATTAGCATACATAGTCTCCGTGGGATCGACATCCTTCTTATTTCTTCATTACTTGAGCGACAGAGTACACTAGCTCTATTATGCGCGTTTTAGACGCATCAAGTTTTTGGTGCCGTTGCCGGAGACTATTTTTATGCAATGCTAGATTAAAGGGTTTTTGTTGATTTAGGTTGTTTTGTATATATTTTTATCTTCACTTGTTCTTTTTCTTTTATTTTGCGAGGTGATGGCGATTAATCTTTTTGAGCCATCGATGGAGGAACTAATGATGAATTTTCTATCTTCAAAAGATGCTCAACGTGATAGTTTGTACAATTCAACACAAAATTTATGCGCACGATTATGTTTAGTAGTTGATATGGCTGCAGACACATCAATTATTGAGACCGATTCAAATGAAAATTTTGAAATCTCTATCTCAGTTGAAGCTCATCATGGAAAAATTATTGAGGAAAATTCAAAGTTAGTTCAAAGTCAAGAAGAAGGTACGTTGGAGGTCGTTAATGAACCGACCAAGTGTGAAGTTTCCATGGTGGGGATTAAAGATATAAAATTTGAGGTGCCCTTTGTTCAATTATTTTATGTTGTGTATGAGCTACCAAGAGAATCGCAAAGGGAGAAATCAAGAATTTTCGTAAAAGAACTCAAATTTTTGGCATGGAACTTGTTAACTTGGGATCAACTAGAGCCTTCGATGTGCATTCACAAGATTTTTCTCAAAGAGTTTGAATTTCTCATACGACTCCAAACTTTTACATGAAAGGGAGGTTTAAGTCGAGCTAATCGACTATAATCTTAGCGCTTTTTGGGAGGCAACCCAATTTAATTTATTTGCTTTATTTATTTTATTGCGTAGTTAGTTGCATTTGCTTTCTTTTTGTAGTTTATACTCTTAATTTTCAGGTCCTGTCCACAAGGCACGCCCGTGCCTTGTGTGTTTCCTTTTTTAAAAAAAAATTGGTAGTGCTGAATTTTAACTTAAGGCCCGCCCGTGTCCTGTGCAGCATAGTCTTCTGTTTTTTTTTTGGATTTTACTTGAGTAGTGATGCTGTACAGATGGCACGCCCGTGCCTTATGAGTGGTTTTTATCAATTCAGACTCTTGGCACAAGGCATGCCCTTGCTTTGTGCACAAGAGTCTTCTGTTTCTTATTAAGGGAAATGTGTCCTTTACTTCTATTTTTTTTACTTTCTTATTTTATTCAATTTATTTATTTATTTTTTTTCAAAAAAAAAAAAAATTTCTCCCGCCTGCGTTTATCTGCTTCTTTTATATTATTTTATATTATTTAAAAAAAAAAGTGGGCAAAGACTTAATAGATAAACTTGCATCTGTATTATTTTTTTTACTAACCTTCTTCTTTTTCTTTTTCAACAAATACCTCAAGCCGCCGCTCGCCCAAACTCGCCGCCATCCACTACACCTCCAGTGGATCTGCCATCAGCTCCTTCTTCGACGCCACCAGTAGCCCCTCCTAGAACGCCATCTGACGCTGCCTTGCCCCACCCTCCTGTTTCTGATGCTGTTTAGCCTGCTACTGCGCTCTCTCTCTCATCTTCACTTGCCGCACAAACCAAGGGCAATTTCTTAAACCTCATATATGAATTTTGTTTTGATTAACAAATTTTGAATTTAATTGCTTACGTTTAGTTGATTAAATCGATTCATTATGGGGGTTTATTATCAATTGTTAATGTCAAGTGGGGCTGTCCAATTGTTTGAGAATTGAATTGGTGGTCACTTTGTTGCATGTGCTTTCAAATTAAATTTAATTAATTATGGTGGGAACTGCACTATGGCATATGGTAATAATGGTTTTTGGGTGTTATATTGCTTAGAGTCTAGATTCAATCGATCTATTTGACTTTATTAATTTCCATTTCAATTTTAGTATGTGAGTTCAATTAAGAACATGGTGATTAATTAAAGTGTCTATATTAATCGATTGTTGCACTTAAAGTGAGATTTTGATTAAACTATAGTTCTATGGGTTGGTTTATGCCATTGAAGTATTAGGAACTTCCTGTTATATGTGGTTGATGCAATTACGAATATCAATATCGGGTTGATTGTTTAAGTACTCATGTTTACTTGTGTGCTTAAGTTGAGATTTTGTATTGATATTTTGCTTTTACCTTAGTATAACAAATATGAGCTGGTGATTCTTGACATCATGGAGCCGTGTTGTAATATTTAAGACTTGGCAGCCATTTATGAGTTGTTGCAGTAGTTAGTCCACCAGGGTGCCAGGAATGAAGCGAATATTGCCGAGCTATTGCGACTACAAGGATGCGAGCCTCCTTGTCCTCCCTTTCCTCAGTGATGCTTCCTCATTCGCCTTCACAACCCGGGGAGTCTCCTTTTTCCTTTCTTTTTATTACTTATGTTTGGCTTCATTTTAATTGCTTAATTGAGGACAATGCTTATTTTAAGTATGGGGAAGGGAATTATTATTTGATTTATGGTAGTGGTGATTTATTGTTTTATGCTTTGTTTGTCCTCTTGTTAACTTTAACCATCCAACTCGAATCAAAGAAAACATTTGAATTTGTTGTTGTTCCTTTAAGAGAATTGAAAAGAAATTGATTGGATCATGGCTTTCATAATTTTTCTTTCATGTCTAGTGTTCTTGTTAAGGGAGTTGATCACACAATTTGCGATGTGAAGCCTTAGTTGATTGAAATCTCTGTGATGTCATAAATTCTTGGGTTGAGATGTATCACTTCAAGACCTAGATTTTCTAAGGAACTTTTCTTGATTGAGCATGACTAAGGAAATGAGATAGGCAATTTTGTGTGTTTATTTTGTGCATTCTTGGGATATTATTATTATTATAAAAAAAAAGAAAAAGAATGAATCAATATTTAATATATAATTACATTTCTATTCCGCTGGCTTTACAAAGTAAAGTTATGAATAGTGCTAGTAGCCACTTGATTGAATGTGCTTAGTTGATTAAGTCGGGTGCATTGTTGTTTGCTCCATCATTGTTGCTCGTTCGGAAAAGCTAAGTAACATCTCAAGCACGGTTAAGTGTTGTGAATAATAAAATAAAAATTTGTTGCTTGATCGCTTGTTTGGTACCCCAAGGAAACTTGTGTGTGAATAAAGCCCTATTTATCCTTTATTTGTGTGGTTGATGGAAGAGCAACTTAGAAGTATACTATTTTAGCGATGCAGCTCATATTCTTATAGTTAATCGAATCACTTTGATTACTTGAAGTTCGGGTTAAGTGTCCAATTGTTGTAATCTCTCCCTTGGGAAGTGTGTTGGATTTACTAGATGAGTTTGGAGCCTTGGTTTCTAAAGTCTATTATTTGAGATTTATTTAAAGACAAAATTTTTCAAGTTCTTTCTTTTGTTTTAGAGTTAGAAATTTTTTATTTGCTTGAGGACAAGCAAAGTGTAAGTGTGGGGAAGTTGATAGGTACATTTTGTGCATATATTTTTGTCCTATTTTGTGGCTTTTATTGCACCATCTTGGTTTAATTTAGGCGGATTTTATCTCATTTGTTCTATTTTTATGTTTTAGGGCATTAAAAGAGGAATTTGAACATTTGGAGACTAAATCGCCTATTTTTGGAGCTCAAATGGGTAATTTGGAAGAGCAAGGAAGTCCCAATGCATGTGCGTGCCTCATGAAGAGCTAAAACTGAAGAATTTTTGAGAAATAGAAGCTGACCAGTCATAAGACACGCCCGAGCTGCAGAATTACGAAATTTTGTACTCCAACTAATTTTAGGAGTTTTCCTTTTTAGCTGGTGGGCTATTTTAATTTCTCCCTTTTTGGCAAGTAGGATAAGGAGAAATAACTAGCATTTTAAGACTTTTATTTTAGGAATAACTCTAATTAAAGAATTAGTTTTTAGCTTTAATTTTTAGGAGTTATTTCCTAAGTAGGTCTCTCTTTCTCTCTCTCTCTCTCTCTCTCTCTCTCTCTCTCTCTCTCTATCTCTTGGAAGGAATCGTGTTTTAGTAGGGAGAGGGGGACGTTTTTCAATAATTCATCAAGTCTGGATTTATTTTTCTTTTCTCTTAGGAGAAAACGTGATTTTTGGGGAAGAAAGGAGGAAGCTAGGTTTTCAAAGGTTCAATCCGCAACTCATCTTTGATTTCTCTCTGCAAGCCTCCATAGGGACCTTCATCTTCCTAGTTTTTCTTCTTAACTCCTTTTATTATGTTTTCTTTGATTTATTCATTTGTTTAATAACTCAATTATGAACTAATTCCTCCATAGCTAAGGCTATGGTGGAGCTTAGTAGGATTTCCATGTAATTTCCCTTGTTTAATGCAATTCATTCGTATTATTTTTCCATTATTGTGTTATGATTACTTAAAGCTTTGAATGCGTGACTATCTATTTCAAAAGTTCATAGTTAATTCATAATTGACCAAAGGACTGAATTAACGGAATCTCATAACATGACAAATGCATGACCACTGCTTTATGGCTCACTAGTTCGTGCTAGGTTTTCGTATGCTTAATGCTTCTCAAATTAATTGCTTAAGACCGAACAAGTTTAGGTAGCTAACTTGAGGATTAGAGTTAGTAGCCCTAACCGGTGTTAATTGTTTTAGGAATTCGCCATCTTGGGAATTTAATAAGTTTGATTGCATAGCCCGAGGAAATTGCTGGAATGAATCTAAGGAAGACCATTTGCCTTAGCTAATTTCTCCATTGAGTTTTATCCAATTGCATTCCTATTTTAATTAAATTATTTTATCTAATTTGTTGTTTACAGTAGATTTTATTTTATAAACCATAATCAAAGATAAAATTCCTTCCGCCTAAATTAATAGAAACCGATTGCATTTAGGATTAGCATACATAGTCTCCGTGGGATCGACATCCTTCTTATTTCTTTATTACTTGAGCGACAGAGTACACTAGCTCTATAGTGTGCGTTTTAGACGCATCATAAATAAAGCACACCAAGGACTCATATAAGACATTATAGGGGTATTTTGGGAAACGGGATCATGCATAAAGGGGATAATCGAGAAGTCTGGATGACTACTCGATTAGACCTAGAAAACATTTTATTGAAACCCCTATAGATTTTGTGAATGAAAAATCAATTTTGAAAACAATTTGGCTCATTTTACACGCATTTTCCAACTTTTGGTGGGCCAGATATCCCGAAACCCGGGGGTTCCGTTCTTGAGTGGGCCTAAATTGAACATCCATCTAAGGTCTAAAAATGTAAACGTGCCAAAAATCCATTTTGAACAGAAAGGAGACACAAAATTACAAGTTAGAGGCCCAAAAGAGCAAAACTGTAATTCTGCTTCTCAAACTATAGCCGAGCGGCTGTAGGGTATCACAGCCGCGCCACTGCAGGTTACAGCCGAACGGCTATAGATTACAGCTGCGCGGCTGTAACACCTTAAGCCGAGCGGCTGTAGTGCTCGAGAATAAGCAAATCGGTTTTCTTTCTCGTTTTGAAAATCGTTTTAGAATTTTGATAGTTTTGGGTAATCTGGGATTTGTAGAAACTCATGAAACTCCACAAAAACAGATCTGAATCAGATCAAACGAGTCTGGAAATCCCTGAAAACCCGAAATCACCAAACTTCAATCTCACATCCATCAATAAAAACCCGAAAACCATGAATCTAAACCTATATGGATGTAATTTGACCGATAATATTCATGAAAAACACATTTGATTTGAAAACGAAAGCATTATCGATTGATTTTGGACATTTGGAGCTTCTGCCCTAGAGATTACAGCTGAGCGGCTGTAATCAGAAGACTATAGTCGCTCCACTGTAGGTTACAGCCGCAGGGCTGTAGTACAGCCGAGCGGCTATAATCAACAGATGGGGCAGCTATAGCTGGGCTCACTACCAGATATGAGAAAAACCATAAAATCATAAACAAATAACACCCAGAACAATTCAAAAGGAGTTTTCAAGGCCTCTCAGAATATACCTTGTCTGTGTTCTAGAGTTGTGGATCACCAGAAACGGATTCAAACGCCGGAAAAGGCCTTAGAATCACGAACAACCCGAAATCGCCTATGATCCTCTGAAGCCCAAACGAAACCCCAAATCAAACCGAATAGATACTAGATTGATTAGAATGACCCCAGAATCTTAATTCTCACAAAACCCTAATAGTTTCTATAGATTAATTTAGGGTTTTTTATGATTTTGGTAGAATTCCTTTATTTTTTTCCTTTCATTCTAAAATCTCCAAAGAAAACCCTAATTTTGTGTGATTGATTCCAAAGAATAAGTCTGTCTTCTATCCCCTAACCTAATTTTCGTCCCCTTCTTTTAGGTTAAATTCCAAATTAATGGCAAAATTCACCCTATTTAGGAAAGAAAATTAAATCTAGTAAGTACAGCCGAGCGGCTATAGTGGCCCATAGCCGAGCAGCTATAGTTGTGTAAACTACAGCTGAGTGGCTATAGACTACAGCCGCGCGACTATAGTACTATAGCCGAGCGGTTATAGTAGCCAGTTTTGCATTTCTCACCTTTTTTTCTCACTTTTCTCTCCGGTTCTCTTAAGTGCTCACTCGACCTTCTTCGGGGTTCTGTACCAAGACTTGTCACACTTCTTCGGGTCATCCGAGACATGTTCGAGGTCATTCTGGTCATTCTGAATCTACCTTATATTTATCCGTGAAAAAGGTAATGAAGGCTTTCATCATCGAGGTTGGGAAAAAACCCGTGCTCATATAGGCGTAAGGGTCTGTTAGTGCGCCTGTCGGTAGAGGTACCTAGTTTTTCCTTCTTTTCTGAATTGTATGAAACTGACCCTTACTTTGCTACTATTATGCAAAAATTGCAAGTAGGTGAGCCAACAGATTTTTATTGGCAAGATGGATTTCTATTTAAAGGGAACCAGCTTTGTATTCCCAATTGTAGCCTACGTTTGAAGATTGTTCAAGAGCCGCATGGCGAGGGACATGTTGGGTGTGACAGAACCTTACAGTTGTTCCAAGCTAGTTACTTTTAGCCCACGATGTGGAAAGAGGTGGACAAGTTTGTACATCGTTGCAGGATTTGCTAGGTTTCCAAAGCAACCACCACCAATGCTGGATTGTATATGCCTTTATCGATTCCATCACAGCCTTGGGAGAAGATCAATATAGATTTTGTGCTAGGGTTGCCACGGACTCAGCTGGATAATGACTCCATCTTCGTGGTAGTTGACATGTTTCCAAGATAGTGCATTTCATTTCCTGCAAAAAGTCAACCGATACTGTGAACGTCGCCCAGCTTTTCTTTCGCGAGGTATACAAGCTGCATGGTTTAATTTTATCTGATAGAGATACTCGATTTCTCAGTCATTTCTAGTGCAGCTTATGGAGGCTGGTGAATACCCAGCTTGACATCAGCAATGCTTACCATCCCCAAACTGATGGCCAAACAGAAGTGGTCAACCGTTCTTTGGGAAATTTACTGAGGTGTTTAGTTGGAGAACACGTGAAGAGTTGGGATCAAAAGATGTGTCAGGCTGAGTTTGCCCATAATCGTGCCATCAACCGGAGTACTGGATTCAGCCCCTTTGCAGTTGTTTATTCAGCAATTCCTCGTGGTCCTTTTGATTTGTTGCCCTTACTGATAAGACTCGTGTGCAGGGGAGAGTGGAGAATTTTGTGGCCGAACTCCAATCTGTTCATAAAACTGTCCATGCAAACTTAGAGCGGCCTGCCTCCAAGTATAAATAAGCTGCAGATAAGAGACGTCGCCATGTAGAGTTTGATGTTGGTGACTATGTATGGGCTGTTCTTACTAAGGAGCAATTCTCTGTTTTTGACTATAACAAGCTGTCAGCAAAGAAGATCGGTCCTATTGAAATCCTTGAGAAGATTATTCCGAATGCTTATCGCCTGAAGCTACCTAGTCACATCCACACTGCCGATGTTTTCAATGTCAAACATCTGATTTCTTATATGGGTGATTCTTCTGATGATGACAATTCGAGGGCGAATTGTTTTCAGCCTGGGCAGAGTGATACAATTGAAGAACAAGCTTTGTTGTTTTTGGAGAAATGGCAGAATCGTAAATAAATTCAGGTTGTAGTAATTTTATTGGAAACGGGCCAACAATCAAAACTCACGGTTTATGCTGTGATGTCCGTCGCTTTTTGGCCAAAAAACGTCGTTTAGGGTTTCAAAAATGCGATTTACTGTTTTTAGGGTCTTGTCGGGAAGTTTTTCAGCTTTGGTTTCTTTTTCCTTTTTGGTTTTGGTTTCTTTGTTTGTTTAGAACTCTGTTTAGGGTTGAATTTTTTTATTAGGAGTCGGTTTAGTCGTAGCCTATAAATAGGCTTTTAATTCTCAATTGTAATTAGTTTTGATTGAATAGAATTTCGGAATTCATTCCCAATTTCCTGCTTTTGTGAGTTTTTGCGAAAATTCAATTAGTAGAAGGCTAATTTCCGGTATCGTGCGCGATCAACGGATCTTAGTATTATCGTTCAAAATTTCCGCTGCATCACCTCATATGTAATGGGTGTTGTAAAGTGTACCAATTCATTTGGCTTTTGATCACCTCAAATCTTTCATAAGTAACCGACATTGGAATCCAAACAAGTTGATATTTTTTCTCCTAATTCTTGCACAAATCAGCAAGACCCTTGATTTCTCTTTCAGTGATGTAAGCCCCCGATATTAGTAGGAAGACGTAGTCGCCCTTTACTTGATCAAATCTCACCTATAAATTAATCACAATAATTTCTTTGTAATGCTCGATTACAGACGCCATCCACTTGCATAAACATGCTCATAAAAGAACCATAATTAATTATAGTACTTAAGAAAGCAATTAATTAAACAGCATGAAATTTTAGAAGAAATTAATTAAACCTCTTCTTTGGTATTGCCAGCTACAAGTATCGACTTCCCACTGCTATCAGGTTTAATCAAGGCGTCCAACTTCTCTGCTATACTCGATGGGGCGTTAGGATTACAGGAACATGTCGTAAGTTTCTCTCTCTCACCTTCAAATTCATCACTGGCTGACATCAATAGCTACCCAATGCAACCAATCATTAAAACATGTCACCTTTTCTATTGGATTTCATGTGACAAATTCCCTTTTTTTTTTTTTTTTTCATTAAAACACCACTATTAATCTACAGGTCACAATTATAAGAAATGTTAGATTCGGTAGAAAAATAAATTTTATAGCAATAAAACTCATGTAACACTAATATTCAAAAGTGGCTATCATAAATATATCAATGCAGCAAAATCTTATCAAATTTGATTGTCAAATACATACTGCAGCAATATATAGGAACTTTTTGTTGCTACCTTAAGTTATAATAACAATTTTGTATACTTTTGGCTACAAAAGTTTTTGCTGCCAAATGTCTAATTTCTTTTGTAGTGAAGGTATTTGATTAAAAAAAAAAAAATTTAAATGACAAATAAAATTTAAAAATTACAAATAAGTTAGTTGATCATGACTTCTAATATTATATTAAATCAGAGTCTAATAGCAGTAAATATTTAATCACTATGTAACAATCCATTCTAAGATAATATATAAAATGTTTCAACAGTTATAGGTTTACCAGGTTCTTGAGAGTAAGACTCTAATTCCACCTGCAGACGTTGAGTGATAATTTTGATGATACTATTGTCTAAGGCCGACAACATCGATAGTGTTTCTTTTACATCAAACCTGAAACCATTCAAAAAATTGTTATTAAGTTTTCTTAATTATTTATTACTTGAAAATCGCTAAATGTTATATTCTAAATGATGCAGCTTATACGAATAGGTTATCTCAATTCCGTTGATCGTGCCCAATACCGGAAACAAGGTCTTCTAAATACTAGAATTTGACGAAATTCATAGTATAAAGGAATGAAGGGAAATTTTATTGAAATCAAGTCTACCAATCCAATTACAACCAAGCCTTTATATAGGTGAGAAATAAAACAAAATAGTTCAAAACTAGTAAAGAAAGAAAAGTAAAAAAAAAAAAACCGAAAACTTTCTTGAAAAGTCCGAAAAAACTGAAAAATGCAAATTTGAAGGTTTAAACGTTGTTTTTTGACCAAAAAGCGATGGACATCACAGCCAAAGGTAGTATGTTTTGTTCGTTCGCCCGTTTCTAATAACTTTAGGCTCAAAAATCACTGAAATCGGCCCACTTTCACTTGTCACCATAAAACTTGCACAAAAAGGCCAAAGCCTTCTCTTCTACATCATTCTCCCCTGGCTGAAGAGAATTCGCTCTCGAATTGTCATGGTCCGAAGAATCTCCAGAGTATGGAATCAAATGCTTGACATTAAAGACGTCCACTGTACAGATGGCTAGGTAGCTTGAGACGGTAAGCATTAAAATTAATCTTCTCCAGATCTCCATAGGACCAATCTTTTTGGCCGATAGCTTATTGTAATCACCCACCGAAAATCTGTCCTTAGTGAGAACAACCCAAATATAATCCCCCACTTCAAATTCCACAAGGCATCACTTCTTATCGGCCGCCAGTTTATACTTGGCCACAGCTCGTTCTAGGTTATCATGGACAGTCCGGTGAATGGCTTGCAATTCAGTCACAAAAGTCTCCGCCTTCTTATGCACTTGAGTCTTATCTAGAAAGGGTAACAGATCTAGGGGACCTTTCAGAACAACCGAGTACACCACAGCAAAAGGACTTAATCTAGTGCTACGGTTGACAGCTCGATTATGTGCAAACTCGGCTTGACACAATTTCTAGTCCCAACTCTTCACATGCTCTCCAACTAGACAACGCAGCATGTTCCCTAGAGACCAATTCACTACTTCAGTTTGGCTATCAGTCTGAGGATGGTATGCACTACTGAAGTTCAACTGTATGTTTACTAACTTCCATAAACTGCGCAAAAAATGACTGAGAAATCTAGTATCCTTGTTAGAAACAATAGACTTAGGCAGTCCATGAAGCTTGTACACCTCTCGAAAGAACAACTGAGCAACATTCACTGCATTTACAGTCTTCTTACAAGGAATAAAGCGCACCATCTTTGAAAATTGATCAACCACCACAAAAATAGAATCACTGCCCTATTGAGTACGTGGCAATCCTAACACAAAGTTTATACTGATTTCTTCCCACGATTGAGATAGAATAGTCTAGGGCATGTATAATCCTGCATTAGTGCCTGCTCCCTGAGAAACCTAGCAAATCCGACAATGTTGCACAAACTTATCAACTTCCTTGCACATAGATGGCCAAAAATAACTAGCCTGTATGAGCTGCAAAGTTTTGTCCCTTCCAATATGTCCCTCTCCATGCAACTCCTGAACGATTTTCAAATGTAGGCTACTTTCGGGAATACAAAGCTGATTTCCTTTGAAAAGAAACTCATTAAGTAGGTGAAAATCTAATGGTTCTCCTGTCTGCACTCTCTGAATAACATCAGCAAAGTAAGGATCCATTTCATACAACTCAGTGAAAGTTACAAAGAACCTCAATGGAAAGATGACCAATCAACCCTCATCGCCTACTCAAGGCATTAGCCACTTATTAGACACACCAGACTTATGTTTAATAACATAAGTGAATTGTTGGAGATAAGCCACCCATTGAGCATGTCTAGCAGAAATCTTGTCTTGGCTTTGTAAATGTTTGTAATGCCTCATGATCAGTAAATAGAACAAACTCCCGCTGAACGATTTTCAAATGCAGGCTACTTTCGGGAATACAAAGCTGATTTCCTTTAAAAAGAAACTCATCAAGTAGGTAAAAATCTGATGGTTCTCCCGTCTGCACTCTCTGAATAACATCAGCAAAGTAAGGATCCATTTTATACAACTCAGCAAAAGTTGCAAAGCCAAGAACCTCAACGGAAAGACGACCAATCAACCCTTCCCGCCTACTCAAGGCATCAGCCACAAAAGTGAATTGTTGGAGATAAGCCACCCATTGAGCATATCTAGCAGAAATTTTATCTTGGCTATGTAAATGCCGCAACGCCTCATGATCAGTAAACAGAAGAAACTCCTGTTGAAACAGATAATGCCTCTGATGCTTAACTGCTTCAACCACTGCATAAAACTCCACATCATAGGTACTGTATCCAAGCTTGGCAGCCAACAGCTTTTCACTGAACTAAGCACAATACAGCCCTAATGCCTAACTTCGAAGCATCAGAATGTAATTCAAAAGGCTACTGGAAATCCGGTAATATAAGAATAGGGGCTGTAACTAGACGTTCTTTAATTGACTAGAACACCTCTTCTACTTGCTTGGTCCATTCAAACTCCCCCTTTTGTTCCATAAATTCTATGATTTGTGCCATAATGCTACTAAAATGTGCAATGAACTGCCTATAGAATGAAGCCAGACTATGGAAACTTCTTACAATAGTAACTGAACTAGGCCTAGGCCAGGTTTTAATCGCCTCCACTTTTGCCTCATCCACCTTCAAACCTTTAGCAGAAACAACATAGCCCAAAAACAAGACACTGGGCGACATAAATACACACTTTTTCATGGCAGCAAACATTCTCTCCTTTCTCAAGACTGACAACACTTCTCTTAAATGACAAACATGCTCTTCTTCATTAGCACTATATATCAGAATATCATCAAAGTACACAACCAAAAATTTTCCAATAAAAGGCCTCAATAACTAGTTCATAACTCGTATAAAAGTGTTAGGTACATTAGATAACCCAAAAGGCATGACCATCCACTCATACAGCCCTTCCCTAGTCTTAAATGCAGTTTTCCACTCATCCCCATGCCTTATACGATGGTACCCACTTTTTAAAATCCAGCTTAGTAAAAACAGTTGCTCCACTCAACTAATCTAACAAATCATCAAGTCTGGGAATAGGAAACAGATACCTGATAGTTATCTTATTAATGGCTCTGTTGTCCATACATATCCGCCAACTCCCATCTTTCTTCGGAATTAAGAGGGTCGACACTGTACAAGGGCTCAAACTCTCTTGAATATAGCCTGTCATCAGCAGCTCCTCCACTTGCTTCGGCAACTCCTCATGCTCTGCTGGACTCATTCTATAATGGGGATGGTTTGGAAGAACAGCTCCAGGCTCAAAGTCAATCTGGTGCTGAATATCTCGAAGGGGCGGTAATACGGTAGGAAGCTCATCCGGAAACAGATCATAAAACTCTCTCAACATGGGATTGATCTGTTCAGGGATCTTAACCTCCTTCTCAACTACTTTCCCCACCAATGCATACACCACCTCATTCTCTTGCACTGCATCTTCAAATTGGGAAACAGTCAGTAGTACAACACTTTCAATCACTGTAATACTCCTAACCTCCTCCTTCTTTGGGACAAGAGTAATTCTCACCCCTCAAACAGAAAGGTGTGAGTGTTTGACTTTCCTTGATGGTCACATCTTGATCATACTGCCATGGTCTCCCTCATAATAGGTGGTAGGCATCCATGTCTACAACATCACATTACACCTCATCCTTATACTAAGCCCCCATCGAAAAAGGAACTACTGCTCTCTTGGACACCAACACCTCTCCCCTTTGTTTCAACCATACCAGTTTATAAGGTTTTGAATGTTTTTCTATTGACAAACTCAGTTTTCAAATAGCTTCAGTTGATACTATATTCTCACAACATCCTCCATCAATTACAAATTCACATACTTTTCCCTTAATGGTGCATATAGACTGGGATATATTATTCCTCAGCCATTCATCGTCAATAGTGGCTCGCGGTGTCAAACAAGATCGCCACACCACTAAAGCAATGCTAACATCTGCCACTATCATCTCCTCCTCAACCTCATCTTCATCATCATAGGCTGGATTATCATAAGCATCAGTATTCGCCTCTACACTTTCATCAGCCTCTATAAACATGGCTCGCTTTCCAGCCTTGCTGCAATGAGCCTGCCTATGTCCTACCTCACCACAAGCAAAACACTTTAGGGTGCTACCTTGTCTGGTTCTCCTAGGTGTTGTTTCTGGAGATTTTACCGGAACTGCCTCTCCTACCCTCCTGCCACCTCTACCATCAAAAAACCCAAAATTATGATGTTGTAATCTTTTCTCAAGCCGTAAGGCTCATTGGTGCACATCAGAGATATTTAATGGATTAAAGTCATTAACGGCTTCCCTAATCTGATCCCTCAATCCTCCAATATACCTAAACACTAACTGCTCATCGGTCTCCATTATATCACTCTTAGCAATCAATTGATAAAATTCAGTTGTGTATCCATCAACTGATCGACTACCTTGCCTTAACTTCTGCAACCTCTGATACATTAATCTCTGCAAATTTAAAGGTAAAAAGGTGGCTCTCATTTGTTTCTTCATCTTTTCCCAAGTTACAATTTTAGGCTTACCCATCCGAAGTCAGGTCTGTTTGACTTGCATCCACCATGCTGTCGCCCTTTCTCAAAACCTAGTCGCAACCAATGATATTCTTTTATCCTACGAGACTTCTTTGAATTCCAGTACCTCCTCTACCATCGCTAATTAGTCCAGGAACTCCTCTGGTTGGAGAGTACCATGAAACTCGAGAATCTCCATCCTCAATCCAGCATCCCAACGTCTATCCTCCACCATTGCAGGACATCTACGCTGGTAGTAATCTCTCTCATCTGACTCATCCACATCCTTCTCCAATCCAGCGAACGGATTCTGAAGATTATCAAAATTAGGGTTAGGGTTTCACCTCTATCGACGACTTGCCCCAAGACGAGTCGCAAGCAGCCCATCCATACGTTCTGTCAATCGATCCATAATGACCTCCATTCTCTGGTCCATCATTAATAATTTATTGTCTTTATAGCTAGCAAATATATAATACATAACATACTCTTCGTGACTAGGGCTGGATATAAAATTTATGAATGTGTAACCCACCATGCAGGAGAGTTCCCTTATGGTATCAGCAATCGTCGCATCAATGGGAGTTTTTATTTGCCAAAAGAATAAAGAAAATTAAGAGTAGAATCTGGAGGTTAGGTGCGTATATATAAACTTAATTATGGTTGATTTTTAAGGGTAGAAAGAAAAATTATATATACAGAGGTGGAATCAGCTGAAACGTTTCGAAGCAAGATTTTCTGGACAAGACAGAACAAATCGTTGACTTCATAGAGGCGAATAACATGACTGAAGCGAGCGTTTGCAACCCTTTGGATTGTTGCACTATAATCCAACTCCATCCTTAGCTCTGGATTTGATTGCCTATTAGCTTGATCCATAATTACCACACTTAATTAAGAAACTACACCAATTAATTAATATCAAATCTCTTCTTCGGTTAATTACTCGTGCAAATCACTTCATTTATATACCCATCAACACACTATATTATATTATTATTTTTGCTTTTCCAACTTTGAATATCCTCCCTCCAAAACTACACAATTTTTCATTTTATTAAACTTACAACTAATTCTGTTTTGTTGCTACTGCTACTATTAATATTATATTCAATATTTCTTTAATAGAAAAAAAAAATACTATTTAACAACAAATATAGTCATAATTAATAACAAATAAATAAATCTACTCAACCAGTTTCGCAAGCAAAACATACACTACATTTTCCAAACTCCATATAATTAATAATATAAAGTTTACATTTTTTTTCCTTACAAGCTCACATGTATAAAATTATATAAATTTTTTTTTTAAAAATTCGAAATACAAAATTATTTGGGATAATAGATCATTGAATTTCATTTCAACTGTGTTGGCCCCAACATAAACTAGAGACACACTAGAGGGGGGTAAATAGTGTGCATCACCGAATAAAAAACCTTTTTATCAAACTTTTTCGATGAAAATAATTTTTCATAATAATACAAGTTTTACTTAAAATTCGGAATTAAATAGTTCGTAAAACTTGTGAATATAATCACTTTGATTAGCTTTAAATAGTATCTCTAAATAATACTAATGCTATTAATTTAAATGCTCAATATGTAAATAGCAGCAAATAAAAAGAGTAGGGATAGAGATATTGGAGACACAACGATTTATACAGGTTCAGCCCAACCGGCCTACTTTTGTCTCCAAGCCCACCGATTGAAATTTTTCACTAAGGATTCCTTTATGGGCAGGAACCAAGCCTAATGTTACTTTTTACTAATTCAAGTAACCAACTCAATACTTTTCCAAGCAAAGTATCAAAACCTTTACCGACACTTTTTACAAGCTCTAGTGTCAAACTTATAGGTGTTGTTTTATAGCTCAACAACTATTCTGGTGCCTTTTGCAAAATCGAAAACCAAACTTTTACAACTGTTATTTTCAAGTTTAACAGCCAAACTATCATCACACTTTTCAAACTCAAGTGTGAAACTTTACGATACTTTGTTGAAATCATCACAACAAAGCTTCCCCTCATACAAACCCTATTGTGTGAATTACAATTTCTTTTTTAATAAGTAATTTTGACAAGTGAGAATTAATGCAGATTATAATTCTTTGAATATCTCTTTGAAGACTTATTTTGGAAAAGACTCTCAATTGTATGCTTATAGATGTGATTTGCTAAATGTCTTCTCCACTTGTGAATGATGGATTTGCTCTATATTTATAGGTGAAGGAGAAAATATAGCCATTGCTCACATGTTTTGGTAAAGGAGCTTTTTGTATAAATCTATCTAAGACTCTTCAGGCCTCTGCAGTTGCTAATTTATATTACCATAGCCTTCTGTATGAGTTCATAATGCAATGTACAGACTTCTATAGCAACATTTTGAGTTTCCTTCAGCCTTCTATATGTGGCTATTATGTAATGTGTAGTGTCTTGTAAGTGACCTTATACTTTGTATAGCCTCATGTAGGTGACCATTGTAGGAACCTATCCCGGTTTGAAAACAAAACAAAACAAAAATTACGGAATCAATGTTATCAAGCTAAGGTTCATGCCTAAAATCACAAAGCTAGGTTATGGATCTACCAAAAGCAAGAGGAGAAGATGGCTTTCTCACCTAAGCCGTTCTCGCACGAGATTGATTTGACTAAGGGCTTCACTTGTCGCCCTTTTACGTTCCCGCACACAGAGTCTTCGCAACGGGACTCGAATTCTAGCTCTCGGACCAATTATTTCTCCTAATGAGCCAAAACCCTCTTTGCCGAAGTTGGAAAAGATGATGAGATGGTGGCTCGATCAATGACCATTAGGTATTAAGGCTTTACGTTTTCTATTTATGTATGAAACATAATGATAAAATACCTAAACTACCCCTTATGTAAATATCCAACATAATTTACATATATATTATGATTTAACCAAAGTCACAACATGGTAACTTTGAAAAACCATAAAGCCAATTTCTCATCATAGGTTATTTTATTTTATTTGGACTTAACAATTAATGCCATAAAATAAAATAATCCAATAACTAATATGTATCCAAAACATATCAATTGGTCCATTATAAAGCCCTTCTAAACTCCTAAGCATGCGATCTTGTAGGCCCATCCGTATATTGGCCATGGGTTTGAAATGACATTCAGCCCATAAGTTGTAAGTGGGCTCTAGCAAGCCGTAACAACCCTCAATTGGGATGGAAATGTCAAAAACATAACAACATACGCCTATAGTATTCTCATATGATCCTTTGCACATCTGATATCGGTGTCCTACACAAGGCATGGCACTGTCATCCTTCTAAGTGCTAGGATATTTACTTGACATCCAAGTAAACTGATAAAATCAAATAAATAATTATCCAATAATTATTCTAGTTGGGTACGGTCGTAACTATTCAGTCTCACTCATCAAGAGGCCAGTGATATCATCACTTCGGTGAAGAGATAGGTAATTCCTTCATATCACTCCCAGTCCTGGCTAGGTTCTTGATATATCCAACATATAACATACCTGTACTTAGCACCCAGTTACGGGCCCATTAGGCGCATATTAAAGTATACAAGGTCACACCTAGGAGTGTAGTAACATGGGGTCTAAGGATCCAATATAAGCAATATGTGTGAAACACTTATGACACTAGAACATGTAGTCTTCTCACAAGCAGATCGATCCAGTACACTGTTTACCAACATGTACCTATATCTTTTATAGACTTTCTAAGTCCTATGGTCTATAAGACACCACCCATCCCACAAGGAACATACTAGTCTTTAGTTATATTCATTCCCATAATTATAACAAACCAGGGATAACTTTAAAAATGTGTTCTTCAAACTCATGGTCTTACTCGTTCATTACACACTACTAACAATTATGAGTGAAAACCAGTTTATGGATACTCAATATTTATTAATTGCATAAGTAATTCAATAAATATGATTATGTCTTTCATTAATATAGAGCAAATGTGTTCTCATACGTAAAATTTATAGAGTACATCATATAGAGACTAGGGCATAACCCAACAACCATTGTACACTGTATAGCCTTCTGTGAGCAGGCAACCTTTTAAGCAGAACACGGTGAATCGAACCGGGAAAAAAGAGAGAAGTAGAAATGTCTAGATTTTGAAAACGGTGTTTGATGATCTTACTTAGGAAAACCATTGATTCTCTTTGGAAATTCTTTTGTAGAATACCTTTTCCTATTTTATTACTTAAAGACCTTGAAACTTAAATTTCAAGATTAGTAACAGAGTCGCCACCCAGATTAGCTCATCTGGGAAATTCCGGTACAGCTCCCTACTGAGCGTAGACTACTGTACCTAATCCAGAGATTTAGGGTTTGGGCAACTTACCTATTCAACCTCAAGCTTGTATTCATTTATAAGTACATATGACAATAGTTTACTCACTTATTATCTTTCTCTACCCAATTTAATCCTTTACTACTAGCCCATGCTTATTAAGATGATAGAAATAAAGTACATAAAATTAAAGTGCGGAAATATAATACATCCAAAAATAAACCAAAAACAAATAGAGGCCTTATTACAACCCAGAAAAAGAAAAAAAGCTCTCATCCTCACCATTACAATCGCCTAGATACACGAGAATTTAAAAAGTACAATCGCCTAGAATACACGATTAATCTATGAAATACATCCAAAATAAAAATAAAGAAAAATAAAAGCTGCAAAACAAATGGTGAGCACAGATATATCCCAAACATATATAAGACTCACACAAGACAAAACGAGAATTTTAGGAAATGGGAACATGCATTTAGGGGATAACCGAGAAGTCCGGGTGACTTACTCGGTTAGACCTAAAAAATGGTTTTTAGAAATGCCCTGTATGTTTTTTATGCTTGAAAACGGATTGGCCCAATTACATGGAAATTTCTTTGGTTATTGGGTCGGTTATCCCGGAACTCGGGCTTCCGTTCGTAGGGGTTCCTAATTCCAAACATCCATCGAGGGCCTAAAAGCAGTAAACATGCCATAATCAGGTTTGATTCTGAAGACAGCATCATGCGACGATGTCCGTACGAGTCGTCCTGTGATTCTACCTTCTGCCCATCACTACAGCTGTGCGGCTATATTACAGTTGTGCGAGTATACTGATTATAGTCGTACGACTCTAGTTAGAGTCGTATGACTATAGAGTTATGGTCATATGGTTGTAATGAACAGTGCCTGATAGTGGTTTTATTGTTTTCTAAAATCATTATTTCAATCGATTTCGATGATTTCTAGGGATTCTGGAAATCCGAGTATCCGTTATCACTAGACCAAAGATCCAATTAGGGATCTAACAACCATGAATTCTGAGAATTGAAACCAACAAAACCCTAAATCTCACATCCGTATCATTAGAAATCCGAAAATCATAATTTTATAGTGTACAGATGTGATTTGACCAAATTGAATCATGAAAAATCATTTAAAATAGGAAAACCGGCTGTATTAGGTTGAATTTGGGCTTTTCAGGTTTCTAACCAAAAGAATATAGTCGTGCGACTGTAATATACAATCGCACGGCTGTGTTCCAGGCAACTATAGTCGTGCAACTATAATTATGGTCGTGTGGCTGTAGTTGCATAGACAGTTTTCCGGATAAATTTTTAAACATAGAATCAATCACAAATCAACATGAAATGAGTTTTAAGGCCTTTCAGAGTTTACCTATTTTGCATTCCAGTATGCTTGATGACCGGAGTCGGATGTGGACGTCGGAAACCGCCTATAATCTCCAAACGATTCGAAATTCTCAAACATGCATCCCGAATCGATTCGAATGAACCGAGAATGGTTTTGAATCAATGATATCAGATTGGGAATCCTCACACTATGTGTTTCTCCTGTGTTGTCTTTGTGTTTTTGGTTCCTATTTCCCTTGGTTCCTCTTGGTTTTTCTCCTTAAAACTCTCTTTCTCTCACTAAAACTCTCTTTTTCTCACTAGAATGCTTTCTCTCATTTTTTTAGAATTGATCCCCCCCTCTTTTTTGTGTTTTTCTGCCTCTTTTGTTATCTATTACATCGCCCTAATTCCCTCAAATCACGCCTAAAATAATTCCATCCAAAATAGAATTCTTTCCTATTTAGGAATCTGCTGAGTCAAAACTAGAGTCGTACGACTGTAGAATTACAGTCGTGTGAATGCAGTTGTGTAAACTACAGTCGTGCGACTTTAGACAGAGCCTATACACACACCTAAGCTTCCTAATCTCTCGATAGACTTTCTCGTGGTTTCGGATCAAGGACTCTTCTGAATTTCTAGCCGTTTGGCAACATTCAGTGCATTATTCCGCTCGTTCTCAAATCTGACTCATATTCATCTGTTGAACAGGTAACACATTGTTCATAGAGGTCCCTCGTGTGACTAAAGTCGACTAAGGCGAGTGCTTGTGCCTGATTCGAGTTTGGTCTCGCGATAGAGAGCATGGTGAGAAGGAAAAGAGGACGTACCTGGGGTTCTCCTCATGTTAGCTTACGATGATGTTTGTAGGGACTTGTCTCGGTTGATTCATGAAACAACGGTCTTGCCTAAATTGACTTGATTTTTCGGGGACTTACTTCGTCTCCGTTGCATAGTATAGGACTTTGCCCGAATTGATTCGACGTTCTTGGGACGTACTTCATCTCCATTGCGAAGCAGAGGACTTTGCCCAGATCAGGTTGGTTCTCCAGGGATGTGCTTCGACTCCGTCACGAAGTAGAGGACTTTGCCCATATTGGATTGGTTCTGTAGGGACATGCTTTGACTCCATCACGAAGCTGAGGACTTTGCCCATATTGGATTAGCTCTCTAGGGACATGCTTTGACTCCATCGTGAAGCTAAGGACTTTGCCCAAATTGGATTGATGCTCCAGGGATGTGCTTCAACTCCATCATGAAGTAGAGGACTTTGCCCGGACTGAATTCTCTTTGTGAATTGATATTCATGAAAGTGAAGGGTATTTTGGTAATTTTGTAGCTTGGCAAGTTGGTGTTCTTAGGAGGAAGAGTGTTTTGGTCATTTCACCTTTAATGGAGCCTATGTCACTAGGGGAAGAAATATTTCGATGATTTGATTTCCCGTGAAGCTTGTGTCACTCAAGGAAAGGTGTTTTGGTCATCTGATAGTTCAGTTGCTAATATAAGGATATTTTGGTCATTTCACTTCTAGTGGGGCCTGTGTCACCGAAGGAAAGGCCAATAGTGTTTCCCGTCTTGTGTTGCTAGGGGAAAGCTGCTATGATGATTCGAGAAGGTTGATTATCTCTTTTGATGTTTTGAAGTTGTTTCAGGTACGTATTCATTCCTTGATCGATAATTTTGGAAACAAAAATTTTTGCCCCTTCAATCAAGAATGAATATGGACCGAATATCTTACCCTTTGATACTATTGAAATCGGCTCTCTGTGGCGGAGCAATAATATTGAAATCGGCTCTCTGTGGTGGAGCAATACCATTGAAGTCGGCTCTCTGTGGTGGAGCAATATAATTGAAGTCGGCTCTCTGTGGTGGAGCAATATAATTAAAGTCAGCTCTCTGTGGTGGAGCAATACCATTGATGTTTGGTCGGGAGTGCGTATTTATTCCTTGATCGATAATTTTAGAAACAAAAATTTTTGCCCCTTTATTAAGAATAAATATGGCTTGATTATTTTGCCCCTGGATACTTGCAAAAGGCAAGAATTACCCTTCTCAGGATTATATCGGCGTAAATGTGAATTCTAAAAATTGAGAAAAGTTTCTTACCTGAGGTTTAGAGGATGCCCCAGCGTCAGGTTATTTCCGCCTTCGGAGTACTCAAAGTTCGAGACCGCCCAATGATGATAGTGAGTACCTGTATTTTGGTTGATCTTCGATGCATGTATGCATGTGTGTTTTGAATGTATGTTTGTGTGTATGTCTTGGATGCATATGCATGTGATTATGATGTTTTTTAGGCTTTGCTTGGTGCAAACGACGATTGGCATTAAGCGCCGAGAGTCCACCCGCTTAAGGGCAGAGGTTGACCAGTTATGTCGACGAGTCACCAAGTTAGAGATCATGAATCAGACCTTTAGAGATCGGGTGGAAGATTTGGAGGCCCAGATAGGAATTGCGGGTGAGCATATGAGCAAGAACCAGACCGAGGAGCTAAGAGATGGCAGAGATGATGATGATAACGTTGGCTTTACATCTCCTTAGGCCTGTTTCTTCATCTTTCTACTTGTGATGTATTGACCCACCTTTGGGTTACTTCTTTTGACATTTGCACATTCTGGCCCTTGCATGAGTCATACTTTGGAATGTGGTTGATGGTTGAATGATTTACACATGATTTATGGCATTTACATCTTCTAGTCATTGAATTCGAGCCCTTGAGTGTATATTCTCTGCCTTTTCATGCTTTTTATTGCCCCTTGATTCAATCTAATTGAGTCCAGGACGTGAGGCATTGACTTTGAGGCACCTCGGTCTTTGAAGGATTAGGGTTATCCAAGGTTGATGCTACTACGTGACTTTTATTCTATTTTTTTATTTTACGTCCTAACTTTTGCATAGGTCGCCCTTTCAGGTTTTTGTCCTAACGGACTGTCTTTATTTTTGCCTGAACTGCCCTTTTGGGTTTTCAATTCAGTAGACTTTATTTTGTGTCCTAATTTTTGCATAGACCACCCTTCCGGGTTTTTGATCTATTAGACCTTTTTTTTAGTGTGATGCGTGTAAACCAAAAGTGTGTACAGCCATATATGCATGATGCAAATTCAATTTTAAGTAGACTTGGAACATTTAAGCGAATAGAGCAAAGCATTCATTCATTCATTGATTAATAATGTTTTATCACAATGTACATCAAAAGATGAAATGAATTAAGAACAAAATCAGTAATGGTATCCATTTTGACCGAATCCACGACTGCCATTGACTGGTCTTTGCAGATTTTCCAGCTGATAGTCCTTGCCTCTTTGTCCTAATTTTTACATGGATCACCTTTTCGGTTTTTGACCCATCAGACTTTTTTTTGTGACATAGTATCACCTAAGTTTGTCTTGGCTGATGGGGTTGACGACTTGGTCTCTGTCTCCCCTGGTAGAACCCCATCTATCCTGTAGGTTAACGAGTATGGCGTTTCTCCAATACATGCTCTGACGCTAGTTTTGTGTCCTTGCAAGGCAAATGGTAATTTGTCGACCCAAACTCTGTAGGTAACTACCACTTTTGATGGAATCCCTTTGATGGATTGATTGGCCGCTTCTATGGTCCCGTTGGCTTGTGGCAGATATAGAGATGATCTATGATGCTTAACCTCTATTGTGGAACACCGGGTTATTGCCCCTTGGAATTGTACTCCATCATCAGTCATGACATGATAACCTCTTGTTTTTTGTTTAGGCCGTGACATTCATATGTGACTCCTCTTCTACCCACTTTTAGAAGTAGTTGACAATTGCGACCATAGGGCGGTGTCTGTTCGTCGCCAATGGCCTTACTTCACTGACACTGTTAATTCCCTATGTTGTGACAACCTTTTTTTTCTGGTTTGAGTCTATGGAGTTCCTGCTTGGCTGGTTTCATCTTTGAATCCTTTGGAACTTAGTGTTTAGTACTTTCTTTGTCACCCCGGCACGACACCGTATAGCCAGGCAAAGATTTCCATAAGCTTTTGTGGTACTTTTTACAATTTTCATTCCTCATCAGGCGTGAGATCTTTCAAGATGGATATCATTTTCAAGTCATCATCTGTCCCTAGATTCATTTCATGCATTGATGTATCATGTGTGTTAAAGACATTAAATGAATGTTTGTATGCATGCAAAGTTCCATCCGAAAAAAATATCACATAAGTAACTGAAATTAAATTGCATTGAATACCCTATGGTTGAACTGTTCACATAATGAAATAAAGGAAATAGATACATCAAAATATTTGTCTTCCTCCACATGCGGAGGGTCTTCTCTATTTGTCGCATCACCTACTACAACAGCGGATTGGACCCCCAAGGTTGGTCAAGGGGTTATTTTGAATACTTGCCTTCAAGGGATGCTCAACGATCTTCTTCTCAGTAATCAGCCGCCAAATGGCTTTTATCAAACCGGTGCATTCACATATGTGATGACCTGCTATCACATGTAGGCACAGAAGTTGTCCTCTTCTGATTTGGATGGAGGTACGTATGGCTTAAAACTCTGAAGTAAACCGGCTTTCCTATACTTGGCAAAGATGCGAGGCAAAGGCTCCGCCCATGGGTTGATGAGTCTCCGAGGGTTTACTGATTGTCTTCCTTGAGCTACAGCAGCCACACCTGGTTTTGTCACCCGATCTAAAACTGCCTTCTGAGCCGGTTTTAAATCAGACCTAGACGGTGTGTTTGTGGAGTTACCAACATTGTAACCTTGCGTATACCCTCGACCGTCTCGATAAGCGCCTAAGTTCTGTTTGTTCATCTGGTCTTCTTCTTTATGGCTTTTGATACACTTGGCAAACTCAATGACATCATTAAAAGAGTGGAATGTTTTCAGCTTCAGTCTCACCATATAAAAAGGTAAATTGCCATCAACTAGCTTCATAACGAGGGATTCTGACTTTGGAGCCCTACCTATAATGTCCATCGACCTCTTATAGTAAGATGAGAAGGATTCATTAGGCTTTTAGCACATCCTTTCCGAATCCTTCAGAATAGCTTCCACCTGAGCATCATAGGCATACTACTTGACAAATGCCTCAGATAAATCTTCCCATGTGGGCGGGTACGAATCGAAATTTTTGAATACCACTTGGCAGCAGCATCTCTCAAGGTAGTCGGGAACATATTCAGCAAGTGATTCTTTCCAATTCCTATACTGCACATAATCCTCACATAGCTGTCTAAGTGAGCCTCCGGTGGACCTTCCCCAGTGTACAGGGGTAAAAGTGGTATCTTAAAACCTACCAGTAATGGTTCTCACCCTTCTGGCATCAGAGAAGCTGAGTCAGCACATTTGATGGGATTGTAATGTACCACCTCTTTTAGTTTTGGCAGCAAAGCCCTTGAGTCAGGAAATTTCCCCTTGAGACTCTTTTCTGCATCCATCTTGATCGAAGCTTCCCCAGCTCTCTCACAAGATTCATCCTGCTCAGAGTGACAATCAATTTCTCTATGAGGAACTCCTCTACCACTTCCTAAAACACTTCTTCCCGAGCTAGGGATTGCCTGAACAATATTTCCCTCATTCTCGGCCAGGGCCTGGGCTAGTTGAATGGTCTGATCCTCATTGGTGGTCATTATGGCTTGTATTTGCTCCCTCAGGGTAGCCTTAAACTCATCAGAATTCAGAAAACTCCTCATGAAAGCTGCCATGTCAAAAGGTGCAATCCCACAATTTCCATCAGCCATTTGTGTTCTACCTGCTTCTTCTAACAAAGTCTGAATATCAACCGGGCAACTATACCTCAACCTCTCAATCTGAATCTGACCCTAAACTGACCCCTTCCATGGTGATCGGTTTTGATTCAACTGACTGAATTGGTTGACTAGGCTCTGACTCGACTCAAACTAACAGCTTCGAGTTCGACTCCAAACTTCACATTCAATGTGAGATTAGAATTTTGGATGGATGTTGTGAACCTAGACTCGACACACTAAGTGGTGTGTATGGTATGTTCGTGTTCATGATTGATGATGTTTCATGGATGGGGATGATGATGAAAATGAGCTTTATATTTTCCTTCTTTTTATTTTGGACATTCCAAGCATACCTCATGCCATACGAAAGACAATGCAAAAATGTCGTGTGTGAGTCGTCACACGGACAGGGGTTCGGCACCTTCGGTGCACCTAGTGGATGTCATGAAATGGTCACATGTGTACCGACACACGGATAGAGGTTTGATACATGATTAATCTATGAAATACATCCAAAATAAAAATAAAGAAAAATAAAAGCTGTAAAACAAATGGTTAGCACAGATATAGCCAAACATATATAGGACTCACACAAGACAGAATGGGGATTTTAGGAAGTGGGAACATGCATTTAGGGGATAACCGAGAAGTCTGGGAGACTTACTTGGTTAGACCTGGAAAACAGTTTTAGAAACACTCTATATGCTTTTGATGCTTGAAAACGGTTTTGGAAAACGGTTTGGCTTAATTACATGCAAATTTCTTAGGTTTAGTGGGTCGGTTATCTCGGAACTTGGGGTTCTGTTCATAGGGGTTCCTAATTCTAAAAATCCATCTATGGTCTGAAAGTAGTAAACATGCCAAAATCAGGTTTGATTCTGAAGACAGCATCACGCGACGACGTCCGTGCGAGTCATCCCATGATTCTGCCTTCTACCCGTCACTACAGCCGTGCGGCTGTATTACAGTCTTGCAACTATACTGATTATAGTCGTACGACTCTAGTTAGAGTCGTACAACTATAAAGTTATGGTCGCACGGCTGTAATGAATAGTACCCGACAGTGGTGTTCTTGTTTTCTAAAATCATTATTTCAATCGATTTCGATGATTTCAAAGGATTCTAGAAATCTGAGTATCCGTTATCACTGGAACGAGGATCCAATTAGGGATCTAACAACCATGAATTCTAAGAATTGAAACCAACAAAACCCTAAATCTCACATCTGTATCATTGGAAATCCGAAAACCATAATTTTATAGTGTACATATGTGATTTGACCGAATTGCATCATGAAATATCATTTAAAATAGGTAAACCAACTGTTTTCGGTCAAATTTGGGCTTTTCAGGCTTCTGCCCAAAAGAATATAGTCGTGCGACTGTAATATATAGTCGCACGGCTGTGTTCCAGGTAACTACAGTCGTGCGACTGTAACTATAGTCGTGCGACTATGATTACGATCGTACGGCTATAGTTGCGTAGACAGGTTTCTGGATAAATTTTTAAACACAAAATCAATCACAAATCAACATGAAATGAGTTTTAAGGCCTCTCAGAGTTTACCTATTTTGCGTTCCAGTATGCTTGATGACCGGAGTCTGATATGGACGTCAGAATCCGCCTAGAATCTCCAAACTATTCAAAATTCTCGAACACGCATCCCGAATACGAACCCGCGAATGGTTTTGATTGAATGATGTCAAATTGGGAATCCTCACGCTATGTGTTTCTCTCGTGTTGTCTCTGTGTTTTTGGTTCCTATTTCCCTTTGTTCCTCTTGGTTTTTCTCCTTAAAACTCTCTTTCTCTCACTAAAACTCTCTTTTTCTGACTAGAATGCCTTCTCTCATTTTTTTAGAATTTATGCCCCCACCTTTTTGTGTTTTTCTGCCTCTTTTGTTATCTGTTACGTCGCCCTAATTCCCCCAAATCATGCCTAAAATAATTCCAGTCAAAATGGAATTCTTTCCTATTTAAGAATCTGCTGAGTTAAAACTAGAGTTGTACGACTCTAACTATAGTCGTACGACTGTAGAATTACAGCCGTGTGACTGTAGTTGTGTAAACTACAGTCGTGCGACTTTAGATAGAGCCTACATGCGCACCTAAGGTTCTTAATCTCTCGACGGACTTTCTCGGGGTTTCCGATCGAGGACTCTTCTGAATTTCGGGCCGTTTGAGAACATTCCAGGCATTATTCCGCTTGTGCTCAAATCTGACTCACGTTCATCTGTTTAACAGGTAACAAATGGTTTTCATCACAGAGGTCGGGAAAAAACACGTGCTCACACCTTCTGTAGGTGACCTACAGTGTATTGCCTTCTGTAGGTGACCTTTATTCTTTGCACAAGATCCAGTAGGTGTATAATCATTTAATTGTAAGAGTCAAATTTTTGTAACTCCAACCATACTATCCTCTTGTAGATTCTAGTAGTATTCCTTTTTATCTTCAAGATTTGTTGTATATCTTCATCTTCAATAATATAATACCTTACTAAAGCAAATATTATTTTTTCCTTCTTTCTTCTTTTTGACTTTAAATAAAAGTCTTTATAAAAAAAATATCTTTATGTAACTTTAATTAAGATTATTATTTATTTAATCTTAATTTAACTACTTTAGATTATTTTATTATTTTTATCTACCTTCTTCTTAATATTGTAATCATAAAAAATTGATTCAACAAACTGTATACAAAATTGTTTACTTGATTTCCAAAAATCATAAGCTCTTTTCTCTTATAATTATATAAATTATTTTGAACTAATGTAGAATGGAATAAAAATGTATATTGCATATGATGTATTACGGACTGCAAAAATTTTTAGTAGAAATTATTTGGACAATAGGAGCAGTTATCCTATATATATATTCCTCATTTCTTTTAAACCATGTACCAAGAAACATGATCATTTTTGCTTTCTTAATTTAAATTTACAGAAACGATTTTATAAAAAAAAAAAAAGATAAGACTTGAATTATTTTATTGGCTCCAATTCAAGTTTAGTGACTGTATTAAAATATTAGAGGTAAAGTTGAGTAAATTTTAGTATATTCAACCCCATCTATAGGTAGCCTTATGATAGCTATACAGGGAGTTGTATGACTTACTAATTAGTTATAAATACTAGATATCTAATAAACAATTTCCTATTTTTTTCCCATTGAATTATCACAACCTAATTATTAGACTGATTAAACGTGTCGACCCGTTTCATACTAACACACTGTAGAAGGGAGGCAGTAGTATTATTTGTGTGATAATACAGAATATATACAATTCGGCTTAGGGTTATGACAAACCCTAAAGTAAATCAATATCCTAGTATAATTAATTACATACACTTCTACTATAATGTCAATCACCCTCCCTCAAGTTGAATGGGGGCTAGACGAATGCTCAACATATGACTAGCTGGAATGAACTTATCCTTAGTCAAAGTTTTTGTCAAAATGTCAGCCACTTAATCACGTGTATGAACATATTGTACTTGCAAAAGACCCTTGTGATAAGGTCGGTTTTTGACCTTATCTTTTAGGCAATTTCGTGGTTTGAACGACAATTTTTAGAGTCTTTTGTGTGAATGTTTGTGTGGTTTTTAAATATTTTGTGATTTTTTTATTTTTTGGATAGTTTTTATAACTTTTAGTATTTTTTGTGTTTTCTAGGGTTGTTTTTGTAATTTTTGTTTATTTGTTGTTTTTATGGTCCGTGGCGTTGGTGCCGTTATGTTCTTTGTGCTTGTTTTGGACAGGTATTATGACCTGGACCGGAAGTTGGTGCATCAGCGGTGAGGAAGAGTTCAAAGTGCTGAAAATTAGAGCAGCACGGCGTGCCACAATTAGGGCACGGCGTGCCTAGAAGAGTAGTCCAGTGGAGTGGCACGAAAACGTACCACTCAGATCAGCGTGGCGTGCCAACCCTAAAATCACACGGCACGGCGTGCCAACTCCAGCAGCACGGCGTGCCACCTTCAGTTCTGCACAGCACGGCGTGCCAACTCCACCAGCACGGCATGCCGAGCCCCGAAACCTGCTGTTGCCCTACTTTCATCTCTTCTTTTTGCTGGTTTTAACCTAGCCGTATAAATAGGTTATTTTCTATGTTTCAAAGGATCTTTTTCCAGTCTTTTTGAGTGAGAGCAAAAACTTGTAGTGAGGTTTTGAGCTTGAACTATTTGTTTTCTTTGAGTTTGAACCATCGTTTGGTTGTAGTTTTACTTAGAATCTTCCCCTTTTGTGACGTTCTTAGTTCCGGCTTGCGTTCGTCTATAGAGGTACACCCCAAGCATCTTCACACCGTCGGAATCCGGTTAATCGGACCAAAAGGGCATAAGTTTTTCTTCTTCTCTTTTGTAATTTGATTAAGCTAGTTTTGACTCCGCAATTTGATTGTGTTTGGTTGTAAACTTTGAAATCAGTTCATCTTTCTTGATTAATACAATTGATTGCAAGTTAATTTCAATTTTTATTCCTTTTCTTTATGCAATTCCTTTAATGAATGTCTAGTCTCATAAGATCTTAATTTAGTAAAGTTCATATTTGTGGCATTACCTAGATTGACACCTAGGAAACCATTAGTATTGACAACACTGTGGAACTTACGTGCCCCTATTTTCTGAGCTTTAGAATCAGACAGCCTCTAAACAAGGAAAACCAGCTAAGGACCTAAAAGATCTAGATACGCTAGGCTGTATTATCGAAAGAGCATAATCAAGGATTAATTGTTGAGTTAAATTCATCTTTTGTAATTAATTGATAAAGCCATCCCCATTAGTATTCATAGGTCGGTAAACCGCCAATTGATAACACAAAACTCAAGTGCAAAGTAAGCTGGAATAGATCAACTAGGAGTAGGATAGTTTAGTTGTTAACATAATCAACCCAAACTACGTTCCGCTTAGGACACGCAAGGTACCCGAGTAGTTTAGTGTTTGCAGATTATTCTTTTCTCTGTGGGATCGATACCTGGACCAACCAGAATTATTACTTGTCAATGATAGGTACACTGCCTTAGTTGTGCGTTTCTAGGTTTAGTTTTACTACTACGCCTAGGACCTATCAAGTTTTTGGCGCCGTTGCCAGGGAAATTTATATTTCTGCATCACTTAGCAAAAGGTCTATTTGCTGATCTAGGCAACATTTCTGTGTATATAGTTAAATAATTTTTCTTTTCTGTAAATATTTATCACAATTTAGTTTTCTTTAATTTCTGTGTGTGTGTGTGTGTTCTAGCTTATGCGAACTCGCTCTCAGCATCCTGAGCTTTTACCTTATAACCTTGAAATTGAACGTTTTTGTAGCAGGAACCGTAGAGTATGCCAAGAGCAGATTGTTCAAATGGAGCATCAGCAACATGATGACGAGGAGAGACAACTCCGGGAAAGAGTTGAGCAAGAGCAACTTCGGCGAGAGCGGGAGGAGTTTGACAGAAGAAGGGGTGGTGATAGAGATAATATGGTCATGACAGACCTAATGGCTCCACATCGGCCCCGGAACAGATCCGGAGTGGTTATCCCAGCCATCACTGCCAATCAATTCGAGCTGAAGTCCAGTATGATCCATTTGATCCAAGGGAACGGTCTATTCAGTGGCGGAATAAGTGACAACCCCAATGATCACTTAGACCGGTTCCTCATGGTGGCCGATACAGTCCGAATCGGTGGGGTGCCCCAAGATGCTGTGCGGTTGAAGCTGTTCCCCTTTTCGCTATGCGGGGGAGCAATGGAATGGTACAAATCCTTGAGGCCCGGATCAGTGACATCATGGGACCAATTGGAAGAGCAATTCTTAGCATATTACTTCCCACCATCAAAGACGGTTCAGCTAAGGAACGAGATCATGGGATTCCGGCAATTTGGGCCGGAGACTCTTCATGAAGCATGGCAGAGATTTCAACGGTTGTTGTGGAACTGCCCCCACCATGACATGTCGCGTTTCACTCAGGTAAGCACGTTTTATCATGGTTTAACACCAGCTAACCGTGCCATTATTGATTCTTCTACAGGTGGGGACATTTTTAAGAAGACGGCTACACAAGCCGAGGAGTTGATTGCGGAGCTGGCTAGAAAGAGTACCTTGTGGCAGTCGGACACGCCAATAAGGAATGAGGTTCGAGCTGCAGATTTGGGACGCCAAGATGCAGCTATGGACCATGTAAACAAGAAGTTGGACCTGTTGATGTCCCGCCTGAACTTAAATGGACCACAATACCAACCGGTGTTGTGTGTATCATGCGGAGCGGAGCATCCCGGGCAAGAGTGTGAATTGGGTGACCCATTCGCCCAATCGTCCGAAAACGTAAGTTTTGTGGGAGGAAACCAAAGGTACAATAACTCTAACTCTTATTCACAAAACTTCAATAATAATAATAATTACGGAAGAAGGTATCAACACCCGAATATGTCCTATAGTAACAAACAAAATGTGTTGAGACCTCCTTCCGGATTCCATTATGAGCACCATGAGCAGGAGTTAGGTAAGGCCCCATTTATTCCTAATGATCAATCTCCACAGCAGCCTCAACAGTCTAAGCAAGATGAGACGGTTTTGTCATTACTAAAAGACATCTCGTCTCGGCTTGCTGATAATGAAGCGTACTGTAGGGATCTTGGTAAGCAGGTGGCTCAATTGAGTAGGGAGAGGCAGGAAAGACCTCAAGGAGCACTTCCGAGTAGAACTGAACAAAACCCTAAGGGTAATCAAAGGGAGACAGCTCAGGTTATAACCCTACGAAGAAGTAGGCAAGTGGAGGACCGGGTGCACAACGCTGATATCCCATCTCAACCTACCGAGGTAAGTGAAGAGTCGGGAGAGGTAAGCAACCCCGATTCGATTTCTGAACCCGAACCTAGCATAAACGAAAAAGGGAAAATTCCTGAACCAGTGAGAGCCTATGTGCCTAAACTTCCTTATCCTCAAAGGGAGAAGAAAGATAAACTGGAGCAGAAATATTCCAAATTCCTTGAGATTTTTAAGAAGTTAGAGTTTAACATGCCATTAATTAAGGCTCTCCAAAAGATGCCCTCTTATGCTAAATTTTTTAAAGAACTTCTTGCAGGGAAAAGAAAGCTAGGCGAGGATGAAGTGGTGGCTTTGACAGAGGAGTGTTCAGTAATTATAACTAACAAACTCCCACCTAAGCTCAAAGATAGGGGTAGTTTCACTATTCCATGCCGGATAGGAAACTTGGAGATTGCCAATGCCCTGTGTGACTTAGGTGCGAGTATAAATTTGATGCCTTTGTCGTTTTTCAGGAGACTCAGATTGGGAAACCCAAAGCCAACCAATATGACCCTCCAATTGGCGGATAGATCCCTCACGAGACCAAAGGGGGTGGTCGAAGATGTGTTAGTAAAGGTGGACAAGTTTATCTTCCCTGCGGATTTTGTGGTAATGGATATGGAGGAAGATAGCTCGGTGCCCCTTCTACTTAAGAGACCTTTTCTCGCGACCAGTAGGACTTTGATAGATGTCTAGGAAGGTAAGATCATTCTTAGGTTGCATAACGAGGAGGTAAGTTTCAATGTTTATAATTCAATGAAATATCCGTTAGACGTTGAAAATTGTAACTTTGTGGACTCCTTTTGTCCTATTGATGCTTGTGTGGTTGAGAGTTTGTGCAGTGAACTAGATTGCATCATAGGAGAAGGTCTAGGTGAAAGTGAGGCAAATGCAGTGATTAGTGAGGAATGTTCATGGGTGAAGGGACGGTTTGATAAGCTGGAGCGTGAAGTCAAACCAGCACCTAAATCCTCATTGGAGGAACCTCCATCATTGGAGCTCAAAACCCTTCCCCTAACCTTAAATATGTTTTTCTGCATCCTCCAAAGGACTTACCCGTTGTAATCTCTTCTTTGTTAACAGGAGAGGAGGAAGACAAGCTGCTAGAGGTGCTAAGGAAGCACAAGGGAGCATTCGGGTGGACAATCCACGACATCAAGGGAATAATTCCGATGTTTTGCACACATAGAATTTTTCTGGAAGATGAGGTAAAACCGTGTGCACAGCCTCAGCGTCGGTTGAACCCCAACATGAAGGAAGTGGTAAGAACCGAGGTGATAAAACACCTCGACGCAGGTATCATCTTCCCTATTTCTGATAGTCAATGGGTGAGCCCGGTCCAATGTGTGCCTAAGAAAGGAGGCACGACGGTAGTGAAAAATGAAAAAGGGGAACTAATCCCTACTAGAGCTGTCACGGGTTGGCGTATGTGTATTGATTATAGGAAGTTGGATGACGCCACCCGGAAAGATCATTTTCCATTACCGTTCATTGATCAAATGTTAGAAAGGATGGCCGGGCACGAATATTTTTGTACTTTAGATGGGCTATCCGGTTATATGCAAATTCCAGTGGACCCTCTCGATCAAGAGAAAACCACGTTTACGTGTCCATACGGGACATTTGCATATAGGCGGATGCCTTTTGGATTGTGTAATGCCCCGGCTACTTTTCAAAGATGCATGCTAGCCATTTTTGCTGATATGATTGAGGATTTTATGGAAGTCTTTATGGATGATTTTTCTGTTGTTGGTCATACGTTTGAGTCATGTTTGGGGAATTTGGACCGGGTGCTTCAGAGATGTGAAGACACCAATTTGGCACTTAGTTGGGAGAAGTGTCAATTTATGGTCCGGGATTGTATTGTCTTAGGGCATAAAGTGTCGGGAAAGGGAATCGAGGTCGACCCGGCCAAGATTGAGGTGATTGAGAAACTGCCTCCCCCAAATTCGGTTAAGTTAGTTAGGAGTTTCTTGGGACATGCGGGCTTTTATAGGCGCTTTGTGAAAAATTTTTCTAAAATTGCTAAGCCGTTGACTGAGTTACTCTTAAAGGATGCCCCATTTAATTTCAATGATGAATGTATGTATGCTTTTAATTTGCTTAAACGGAAATTGATTGAGGCACCGGTTATGGTGAGTCCGAATTGGGAAATCCCTTTTGAACTTATGTGCGATGCAAGTGACAATGCTGTTGGGGCATGTTTAGGTCAGAGGGTGAACAAAATTTTTCATCCAATTTATTATGCTAGTAAAACATTAAATGGTGCTCAAATGAATTATACTGTGACTGAGAAAGAATTACTGGCTGTTGTGTTTGCTTTTGATAAGTTCAGGTCTTACTTGGTCTTATCAAAAGTCATTGTGTATACTGACCATGCTGCCCTTAAGTATTTGTTGGCTAAACAGGATGCAAAGCCCAGATTGATTCGATGGATTCTACTCCTCCAGGAGTTTGATGTGGAGATTAAGGATAAGAAAGGAGTAGAGAACATAGTGGCCGACCATTTGTCAAGACTACCAAGTGAAGGATCCGTATCCTCTCTGGAAGTGAACATTCGTGACACATTCCCCGATGAACAGTTGTGTGGGGTAACTTCTATACCATGGTTTGCGGACATCGCAAACTTCAAAGTCGGTAACATTCTTCCACCTAACCTTTCATATGCACAGAGGTGTAAATTCTTTCATGACGCTAAGGATTATTTTTGGGATGACCCTTATCATTTTAAATTATGTGCTAATAGTGTGATTAGGCGGTGTGTTGCTTATGAGGAGGTTCCCTCCATTATTGAAATGTGTCATGATAGAGAAGCGGGTGGCCATTATGGACCCGATAGAACTGTAGGAAAGATCTTATCTAGTGGGTTTTATTGGCCAACCATGAAACAGGATGTCATTAGTTATATTCGAGCCTGTGATGCGTGTCAAAGGACGGGAAATATCTCCCAAAAGAATGAAATGCTCCAACAGGGTATTTTGGTGTGTGAACTTTTTGATGTTTGGGGCATAGATTTGATGGGACCCTTCCCAATATCTCACAACAACCAATACATTCTTGTGGCGGTTGAGTATGTGTCTAAATGGGTAGAAGCTATCGCTTTACCAACCAACGATGCAAGGGTAGTTGTCAGGTTTCTAAAGAAAAACATTCTTACTAGGTTCGGAACCCCAAGAGTTATCATCAGTGACGGGGGTTCCCATTTTTGTAATAGGCAATTTGACAATCTTTTGCACAAATATGGGGTTAAGCATAAGGTAGCGACTCCTTACCATCCTCAGACGAGTGGGCAAGTTGAGGTTTCGAATAGGGAACTAAAGCGCATCATAGAAAAAACGGTAAGTGCATCTAGGAAAGACTGGAGTTTAAGGTTAGACGATGCACTATGGGCATATAGGACTGCTTTTAAGACACCTATAGGGATGTCCCCCTACCGTTTGGTCTTCGGTAAATCTTGTCATCTACCTGTAGAATTAGAGCATAAGGCATATTGGGCTTTAAAATTTCTTAACTTTGATATGCAAGCTGCAGGTGACCTTCGATTAAGGCAACTCATGGAGCTGGATGAGCTTCGGTTGAGCTCGTATGAGAATGCCAAGATTTACAAGGAGAGGACCAAGAAATGGCACGACCAGCATGTAATAAAGAAAGGTTTCAACCAACGAGAGTTGGTGCTCTTGTATAACTCCCGGTTGAAACTCTTTCCGAGCAAACTGCGGAGTCGATGGACGGGGCCATTTACCTTGCATAAGGTTTACCCCTCCGGGATAGTGGAAATTAAAACCCCGGAGGGAATTCAACAAGTGAATGGGCACCGATTGAAGCCCTATGTCAGCGGAGGAATAAAGGAGGAGAAGCAAGTCTTGCTCCTTCGTGATGTGTAATACTAAACCGCGGGCGTAGAAGTCAAGCTAGTCCGACTATAAATATAGCACTGAGGTACGTATACCTCCCGTGTACATTAGTTTTTACGTTAATATGTTTTTGTGTGTAGGATTAGGTACTTAAGCAAGTTAATCGAAAGTCGTGTTCAAAATGTGAAAAAAGGCAACAGTTGGCAGAATTCAAGGCAGCACGCCGTACCAAGGTGAAGTTGGGTGTGGCACGTGGCGTGCCAAGGTGGCACGAAATCGTGCCAGGCTGCTGTTCCGGAAGAAAAGTGTGCATAGGGATCAGCACGTCGTGCCAAAGTAATGGTATGCAGGGCAGCACGGCGTGTCACTTCAGCACGCCCGCGTGCCACTGTTCTGTCCCGCGAGAGATTTGTGAGAAAAAAGGCAGCACGCCGTGTCAAAAATCTGCACGCCGTGCCTATCAATGTTCTGAAGAACAGCACGCCGTGCCAAGTTGGCACGCCAACGTGCCGGCTTTCTGTTCCAAAAAGGAGTTGCGAGAAAAAGGATCAGCACGCCGTGTCAAGACTTCAGCACGCCGTGCCATATGTTTAAATTTCAAGGCAGCACGTCGTGCCAAGGCAGCACGCAGGCGTGCCATCATTCTGTTTCCAGGTAAGTACATTTAACCCGCTCAGCACGCCATGCTGAGTGTTTGGCACGGCGTGCCGAGCGTTCCAATTTTGAATCCCAAGGGAATTCCACCGCCTATTTAATGCTCTTTTCCCCTTTCCCCCTTCTCATAACTGCCCACTTCTCCTTCTTCTCCTTCCTCTCTCTCACTTTCTCTCACCTTCTCACTTTCTCTCTCCCCTTTTCACTCTCTCTCTCTAGATACCATTCTCTCCTTCTCCTTCTCCATTCTTCTTCTTCTTCCTTCCTTTCTCCCCTTCTCCCTATCTTCTCTTACTTTCTTCTTCATCTTCTTTTTCTTTTTCTTCTTCTTCTCCATGTCATCCCTTTTTCCTCCATTCTTTTGCCCTAGGGTTTTATTTTTGTTTCAATTTCCTTGAATCAGGTATGAATTCTTGCTTTATTCTTTCTTTTAGTCATTATTCTTATTATTGTTGTTCTTTTTCTTATTTTGGCTTGATGGATTGACTGCTTAATAGGGTTTTATTTACTTTCTTTTTCTTCTTTGGGTTTTGTATCTTAGACCGTAGTTGTTCTTTGGCTTTGTGTTCTTGTGTTTTTTATTCTTGTTTTATTTTTATGTTTGTGCAATTATAGGATGAAGAGGAAAACCGTCGCCGATCGGAGACACGGTTCATCTCACCAACCCCTGGAACCGTCACCGGAGCCGGTGCCACGTGACGCTCTGCCCACCGACCCATTGATGGCCCCGCTGACAAATCTATCAAGGAAATACAAATGTCACTTTCCCTTACTTTCGGACGACGAAGGTAAGAAGTACAAAAATTTATTTCCTTTAGAAAGCACTCCATTTCGCACTTTCGATTGGCAATTTCTTTTTGTGCAAGATAGGTCGGAAGGAGTGAAAGCTAAGTTGACTAGTCTAGGGTGGTACGAATTTGTGAAATCTAACCCTCCGGTCTTTAGGGAGCTAAACCTCGAATTTTACTCTACCTTGAGTTTTAAAACCAACCCGGATACGGGCCTTAGAAGCATGACCTTCCGCCTCTTTGGCACTGAGCGAACTTTGGATATTGATGGCCTTAGGGCTTGTATAGGGATTGACGGGAATGGTTACAAGTGGCCCGAAAATCTGGATGCCAAGAAATTTTGGCGATTGATAGGGCAAGGGGTTTACCAACCCCGGTTTGCCAAAACCTCCCAAATCCAAGACCCTGTGTTGCAATTAGTTCATAAATTTGTATGCTTTAATTTTTCGGGAAAGACTGAGAGCAACCAGGTTAATGCATTTGAATTGTCGATCCTGTGGCATGTGCATAGTGAAATTAAGGTGCATTTGGGCTTCTTTGTCATGGAAGCTTTATACAATCATCACAACTGAGCTAAGTCTGAACTAGGACTAGGGCATATTGTGACTTGTATTGCATGTTTTTTTCATAGTAATACTTGTTATAGGAACCTCGAGAGCATTCTTCCCAAGAAGCTTTCGAAGGGAATCTTGTCTTGTTCCTATGTTGGTGTAGCTGCAGGTCCTTCAAGTGCAGGAGGTTCAAGTCGGGGAAAGGCCCCCATGGAAGTAGACGAGGAGGAAGAGAGTGAGGAAGGAGAGGACGGCGGGGAGGACGCGGAGAATGTATCGGTGGGGGTAGATTTTATGGGGCGGATTGAAGGACGGTTGGATGGCATTATTGAGCAATTGGAAGGCTTAACCGTCCATCAGGTTCTGCTGGAGCAGCGGCTGAACGCGCGCCTTGATCGGCAAGCAGCTCAGCTCGCCAACGTCGAGGCGTTCGCCTCCCGCTACTGTGCCGCCCAAGGGTGGCCGTACCCGCCGCCACCACCACCAGCTCCCGATATGTGAGGTAACCCTTCTCCTTCCCCATTTAGTTTGTTTCTTCTTCCATTGCACTTTTGGAAGTAAGTGCAATCTAAGTGTGGGGTGGGTAAAGGGACTTCTCCTTTTCTTTTTCTTTTTCTTATATTGCACTTTTTGATTGTTGTTTAGCATGTTTGTTGGTGTTTGTTGGTGTTTTTGCATGATTGAATGTTTTGTGTTGGTTTTTGGTTAGATTTAGGATTTACTTTTCAATGCATGTGAAGTTGGTTTTGGTTGTTTTGGTTTGTTAGTATTTTTAGGTTGCTTATGTATCAATTGCCGTTTGAATAACATTGCTTAATCCACCCTCGAACCTAAGTCTCTGTGCTTGGATTGATAGCAATTGGCTAGGGATATTAGGAGTCGTTTGCAAGTCATTAGCTTGTTTGTGCGTGGTTTGTGATTCTTGATCGTAACCATTGGTTAGATTTGTCATTTAGGTTGCATTAGGGAATTAGTCCTCTACCCCGACTTGCATGATTGAGCTAGGATTACGCCTTGGAACATTGGTTGAGTCACACGACCTAGCATACAAACCCTAATACATGTGTGCGAATTTGAGCCTTTAGAACCATTTCACATCGGTTCTATTTCTTTGTGAGGGTAAAAACAATCGTGGCACACTAGATCGTAGAACCCGGTGTTGTTTTGCACTTGGCATCGAGAGCTTAATATGTGGAGACCCTTAGGATTAACCCATTGACTTAAATAACCCTAACCCTAACTACTAATTCATCCCTTAGATCACCCATAGCCACTAAATTAACCTTTTTGACTTAAAAAACCTTCACCAAGCCAACTCTATAATCCTAACTTTTTCCCATTTCACTTTGATTTTCCTTTCTCACCCTTCTCTCCTAAATCAAGTAATTGGCTAAGTTGTTCATTCATTTTGGGGTCAATCATCATTTGCATTTCAACTCTTCTATATCTAGTCCTATGGAAAAATTGTGTTAAAAAAAAATAATGATAATAAAAAAAAAAAAAATCCAAATAGAGTCAATGTGTTTGTTCGGTTTCTTTTTGTAAAACTCGGAATTTGTAAACGCCTGTCTTGGTTGTCCGGTTTGCATCTTTAAGCCGGTATTTGTGTTCCATGTTTTGTAATTTTTCATTAGTTGAATAAAGGATTAGGGCGATCATCTAATTGCCTTGATCCGTGTCTTATAATTTTTGTTTTCATTTTCTCATTAAGTTGTGTCTCGGCCATTGGGTGTGGATAAGGCCTTCTTTTTGTCAAGTTAATTTCAAAAAAAAAAAAAAAAAAAAAAGCAAAGCAAACACTCTTAGGACTAGTTCTGAGTTGAAAGTTGCATGACCCGTCTTTGGTACTTAGTCAATTTGTATATTTTACTTGATCCGTAGGAGTTGTACACCTAAAATTTCCCTTATGAAACCTACCCTAAGCCATAACATTACAAGCCCCAGGTTCTCTGATTTTGCTCCTTGACCAATGACTTCACCGGGATTGCCATTAGTTCGCTATGTGATGTGTGCCATTGTTTGTTTTTGTGTGCTCATCCGCCTTGCCTTGAACTTGAGCGATGGAGTGACATCTTTTGAGGTGCTTTGTGGTCGTATAAACTCTGTTTGTTCCTCGCCCTTTGACTAGCTAATTTGTGTTGGGTTTGGGTATTGAGTGGTTTTGAACCTTGTGCACCTAATGTCATTTCAAAGCTGATGCTTTACTTTCTTGAGTTTATGAATCTCGTACTGTTAAACCCTTAGTTGGATTTGCAAGTGAAAGCGAGCAAGTTTACTCCTTTGTTTTTAGTTGATTTGCTTGAGGACAAGCAAGACTTTAAGTGTGGGGTGGTTGATAAGGTCGGTTTTTGACCTTATCTTTTAGGCAATTTCGTGGTTTGAACGGCAATTTTTAGAGTCTTTTGTGTGAATGTTTGTGTGGTTTTTGAATATTTTGTGATTTTTTTATGTTTTGGATAGTTTTTATAACTTTTAGTATTTTTCGTGTTTTCTAGGGTTGTTTTTGTAATTTTTGTTTATTTGTTGTTTTTATGGTCCGTGGCGTTGGTGCCGTTATGTTCTTTGTGCTTGTTTTGGACAGGTATTATGACCCGGACCGGAAGTTGGTGCTTCAGCGGCGAGGAAGAGTTCAAAGTGCTGAAAATCAAAGCAGCACAATTAGGGCCCGGCGTGCCTAGAAGAGTAGTCCAGTGGAGTGGCACGAAAACGTGCCACTCAGATCAGCGTGGCGTGCCAACCCTAAAATCACACGGCACGGCGTGCCACCTCCAGCAGCACGGCGTGCCACCTTCAGTTCTGCATAGCACGGCATGCCAACTCCACCAGCACGGCGTGCCGAGCCCCGAAACCTGCTGTTACCCTACTTTCATCTCTTCTTTTTGCTGGTTTTAACCTAGCCGTATAAATAGGTTATTTTCTATGTTTCAAAGGATCTTTTTCCAGTCTTTTTGAGTGAGAGCAAAAACTTGTAGTGAGGTTTTGAGCTTGAACTATTTGTTTTCTTTGAGTTTGAACCATCGTTTGGTTGTAGTTTTACTTAAAATCTTCCCCTTTTGCGACGTTCTTAGTTCCGGCTTGTGTTCATCTATAGAGGTACACCCCAAGCATCTTCACACCGTCGGAATCCGGTTAATCGGACCAAAAGGGCATAAGTTTTTCTTCTTCTCTTTTGTAATTTGATTAAGCTAGTTTTGACTCCGCAATTTGATTGTGTTTGGTTGTAAACTTTGAATTCAGTTCATCTTTCTTGATTAATACAATTGATTGCAAGTTAATTTCAATTTTTATTCCTTTTCTTTATGCAATTCCATTAATGAATGTCTAGTCTCATAAGATCTTAATTTAGTAAAGTTCATATTTGTGGCATTACCTAGATTGACACCTAGGAAACCATTAGTATTGACGACACTGTGGAACTTACGTGCCCCTATTTTCTGAGCTTTAGAATTAGACCGCCTCTAAACAAGGAAAACCGGCTAAGGACCTAAAAGATCTAGATACGCTAGGCTGTATTATTGAAAGAGCATAATCAAGGATTAATTGTTGAGTTAAATTCATCTTTTGTAATTAATTGATAAAGCCATCCCCATTAGTATTCATAGGTCGGTAAACCGCCAATTGATAACACAAAACTCAAGTGCAAAGTAAGCTGGAATAGATCAACTAGGAGTAGGATAGTTTAGTTGTTAACATAATCAACCCAAACTACGTTCCGCTTAGGACACGCAAGGTACCCGAGTAGTTTAGTGTTTGCAGATTATTCTTTTCTCTGTGGGATCGATACCTGGACCAACCAGAATTATTACTTGTCAACGATAGGTACACTGCCTTAGTTGTGCGTTTCTAGGTTTAGTTTCACTACTACGCCTAAGACCCATCACCTTGGTCACACGATCTCGAACAAAGAAAAATTCAAGTTCAAGGTGTATGCTTCGTTGATGATATATTGGATTGACAGCTAGGTAAGTGGTAGAAAGATTTTCACACCACAAGGTTAGGGCATGCATCAAACGAAAGCCAATTTCATGCCATAAAATTTGAAGCCAGCCAATTTTAGAAGTCTTGGTGGGAAGAGCCCTGTATTCGGCCTCTGTAGATGACCTTACCACCAAGCGCCATTTCTTAGACCTCTAAGAAATTAAGTTCCGCCCCAAATAAATAGCATACCCAGAGATTGATTCCTGTCATCTGAGTTTCCTGCCCAATCAATATTTATGTACTCTTGCAAACAAGTGGAGGATTATTATGAATAAAGAGACCAAAGTTGCTCATTTTTTTAAGTAACGAAGTAGACATTTAACACCTTGCCAATGAACTATGATTGGAGCATGGATGATTTGAGACAACTTGTTAACTGCAAATGAAATATCATATTGAGTGAGGGAAAGATACTGTAGGCTGCCCAAAACACCATGATAAGCTGTAAGATTAGGAAAAGGATCAACCAATTCCAATATGAACTTCTCCATAGAACATATAAGAGTAGCCATACCACTGCATCCCTCCATTTGGGTATGCCGAATGAGATCTAAAATATATTTTGTTTGGAAAAGAAATAATCCTGTCTCACAGGAAATAGCTTCAACTCCTAAAAACTAAGATAAATTACCAGAATTGTGAATGAAAAAGGTAGCTTGTAAATTAACAATAGTCAAGTGTGTGCCCAAGACTAGTAAATCTTCAACATATATGAGATAAAACCTTCAAACAGGACCTTTATGATAGAAATACAGTGAGACTACATAGAACCTTTATTAATAGATGATGCCATATCCTGGGAGCCTGTTTTAAACAGTAGTGAGATTTATGAAGCTGACAAACATGGTTTGGAAATTGAGGATTCACAAACCTAGGTGGCTGTCCCATGAAAACTGTTTCATCAAGATGCCCGTGTATGAAGGCATTACTAAAATCCAACTGAACAATAGACCATCCAAAAGATACAGCCAAAGAGAGTAACAGTCAAATTGTAGCCGGCTTAATAACAGGACTGTAAGTCTCAAAGAAATTAACTCCCAACTTTGATGAAAGCCTTTGGTAGCAAGCCTAGCTTTGCAGTGGTCAGTGCTCCCATCTGCCTTCTATTTCAATGTAGATACCCAACTGCAACCAACTAGATTCTATCCAAAACTTGATGGTACCAGTGTCCATGTACCATTAGCTATTAATGCGTTAATAGCTAAATAAACTTACAACTAATTCTGTTTTGTTGCTACTGCTACTATTAATATTATATTCAATATTTCTTTAATAGAAAAAAATACAATTTAACAACAAATATAGTCATAATTAATAACAAATAAATAAATTTACTTAGCCAGTTTCGCAAGCAAAAACATACGCTACGTTTTTCAAACTCCATATAATTAATAATATAATATTTACATTTTTTCCTTACAAGTTCACATATAGGGTTGTCAACGGAAATGCGGGACCCATCCAAATAGGAATAGGAATCCCCCATTTAGAATCCCAGCGGGGTGGGGACAGGGACAAATTTGTTCCCGAACACTAAACGGGGATGGAGATAGGGGTGAGCAAAACCAAACCGCGAACCGAACCGAGACTGTAAAACCGAACTGAACCGAACCAAATTCTATTTGGTTTGGTTTTGGTTTTATAAAATATAAGAATTTGGTTTTTGGTTCGGTTTTTGGTTTTTATTGAAAACCAAAACCGAACCGAACCAAACCGTAATAAGAAAAAATATTGTGTAAAAATATGTATATGTATATAAATATATTTTATTTGGTATATTATATATTTATATTATTATATAGTTTATATTTGTGAGACTTTAGTAATATAGCGGTAATTTAAATCATTTTTAAGCAATACTTTACATGTAATTTATAAAAAAATAATGATAATAAAAATTAAAAAATTGAAATTTTTGTTGATTTGGTTTTAACCGAACCAAACCGTAACCAAACCGAATTGGTTTGGTTCGATTTGACCCGAACCATATGAACTTTGGTTTGGCTTTGGTTTCTATTTTTCTTCTCCTTTAGTTTTTGGTTCGGTTCGGTTTTGGAACCAAACTGTGTTTTGCTCACCCCTAGACGGAGATGAAATTACCTCTCCCCGTCCCGCAGGCCCCCATCCCTGTTTTGTCTCTGTGAGGATCCCCAACAATATCTTCGTTAAAATTTCTATTTCTAATTATTTATTAAATATGTATAGTTATATATTTATCTTATAAATATAATTGAATTTTGTAATACTAAATTAAAATTATAACTAGGGTTTTATGTTGATTGTTTAATGCACTTACTGATTTAATTAGGTATTTATTTAGATTATGGATGTTTGTCAATATTATGTTGAACTTCAAAAGTCCATGGCTTCAAAATTGAATTGTATTTTTTTTTTAAATTGTCTTAACGGGTATGGGGATTAGAATTGTCCCAGTTTACTAAATGGGGACGAGTACGGGGATCCCTGCCTAGTTGTGAAACGGAGATGGGATTGCCAATTCCCATCCCGCCCCACCCCGTTTACATCACCATTCACATCGCCGATAATAATATTAAAAATTCTTCTCCTAATATATGTGACTAAATAATAATTCATCTAACGATCGCCCATTCAATTAGGCAAATGGATTTTCACTATTCTTATTACAAAAAAGCACAACCTCAACTAATTCAGTTATAATTGGCAAACCAAAACTAATTCGGAAAGTAAATACAGAAATGGATACATAGTATCATTTACAGTTTAATTGCACAGATGGTCACTCAAGTTTAGAGTTTGTGCATCCACGGTTACTAAAAGTTTAATTTTTGTCAATAAAGTAACTTAAATTTCATTTCTATGTCCCTAAAATCACACTCATCCTAATGTGTCGAAATGTAGTGCTAAAATGATAAAGTTGAAAGTCAACACCTAGCCTGGCCTACCAGCAAGATGCCATTTCAACTCGAGCCAATAAAAAAATTGATGTGTTGTCGTGGCATTATTGGCTAGAGTTGACTCCAGCCAATTAAACAATTTCACATGTATAACATTATACAAAAAAAATTTTAAAAAATTCGAAATACAAAATTAGTAGGGATAATAGGTCACTGAATTTCATATCATCTGTGTTGGCCCCAGAATAAGCCAGAGACATACTAAGGGGGATGAATAGTATGTATCACCGAATAAAAAATCTTTTTTATTAAACTTTTTCGATAAAAACAATTTTTCCTAATAATACAAGTTTTACTTAAAATTCGAAATTAAATAGTCTGTAAAACTTGTGAATATAATCGCTTTGATTAGCTTTAAACAACATCTATCTATAATAATAATTCTATTAATTTAAATGCTCAATATGTAAATAGTAGCAGATAAAGATAGTAGGGATAGAGATATTAGAGACACAATGATTTATAGAGGTTCAACCCAACCGGCCTACTTCTAACCCTAAGCCCACCGCTTGAGATTTTGCACTAAGGATTCCTTTACGGGTAGGAACCAAGCCTACTGTTACTTTTTACAAGTTCAAGTAACCAACTCAATACTTTTCCAGGCAAAGTATCAAAACCTTTACCAACACTTTCCACAAGCTCTAGTGTCAAACTTATACGTGTTGTTTTATAGCTCAACAATTCTGGTGCCTTTTGCAAGATCAAAAACCAAACTTTTACAACTATTGTTTTCAAGTTTAACAGCCAAACTATCATCACACTTTTCAAACTCAAGTGTGAAACTTTACAAAGCTTTGTTGAAATCACCACAACAAAGCTCCCCCTCACACAAACCCGAATGTGTGAATTACAATTTCCTTTTTAATAAATAATTTTGACATTTAAGAATTGATGAAGACTATAATTCTTTGAAAATCTCTTTGAAGACTTATTTGGGAAAAGACTCTCAGCTGTATGCTTATAGATATGATTTGCTAAATGTCTTCTCCACTTGTGAATGATGGATTTGCTCTATATTTATAGGTGAAGAAGAAAATATAGCCATTACTCATAGGCTTTGGTAAAGGAGCTTTTTATACAAATCTATCCAAGACTCTTCAGGCCACTGAAGTTGCTAATTTATATTACTAAAGCCTTCTGTATGATTTTATAATGCAATATATAGCCTTTTATAGCAACATTTTAAGTTTCCTTTAGCCTTCTATATCTGGCTGTTATATAATGTATAGCCTCCTGTAGGTGACCATTATATCTTGTACAGCCTTACGTAGGTGATCGTTGTAGGAACCTATCCTAGCTTGAAAATAAAAAAAATTGCAGAATCAATATTGTTAAGCAAAGATTGGTGTCCAAAATCACAAAGCTAGGTTATTAATCTACCAAAAGGAAAAGGAAGAAGATGGGTTTCTCACCTAAGCCGTCCTCGCACAAGATTGATTTGACTAAGGGCTTCACTTGTCACCTCTTTACGTTCCCACACGTGGAGTCTTCTCAATGGGACTCGAGTGCTAGCTCTTGGACCAATGGTTTCTCCTCTTGTGCCAAAACCCCTTTTGCCAGGTTGGAGAAGATGATAAGATGGTGGCTAGGTCAATGACCATTAGGTATTAGGGCTTTACATTTTCTCTTTATGTATGAAACATAATGATAAAATACCCAAACTACCCCTTATATAAATGTCCAACATAATTTACATATATATTATGATTTAACCAAAGTCACCACATGGTAACTTTGAAAAACCACAAAACCAATTTCTCATCATAGGTTATTTTATTTTATTTGGACTTAACAATTAAACCCATAAAATAAAATAATCCAATAATTAATATGTATCTATTATATATTAATTGGTCCATCATAAAGTCTGTCTATACTCCTAAGCGTGCGATCCTGTGGGCCCATCAGTATGTTGACCATAGGTCCGAAATGACATTCAACCTATAAGTTGGAAGTGGGCTTTAGCAAGTTGTAACAACCCTTAATTGGGATAGAGATGTCAAAAACAAAACGATATACACCTGCAATATTCTCATATGATCCTTTGTACATATGATATCGGTGTCCTACAAAAGGCATCGCGCTGTCATCCTTCTAAGTGCTAGGATGTTTAATTGACATACAAGTAGACTGATTCTATTTGGATCCGGCTGTACATTACTCAGTCTCACTCATCAGGAGGCTGATGATATCGTCTATTCGGTGAAGAGACAGGCAATTCCTTCACATTATGCTAGTCCTAGCAAGGTTCCTGATATACCCAATGAACCCGTACTTAGCACCCAGTTACGGGCCCGTTAGATGCACATCAAAGTATACAAGGTCACATCTAGGAGTGTAGTAACATTGGGTCTAAGGATCCAATATAAGCAATACGTGTGAAACACTTATGACACTAGACCATGTAGTGTTCTCATAAGCGGATCGATCCAATACACTATTCACTAACATGTACCTATGTCCTTGATAGACTTTCCAAGTCCTATGGTCGGTAAGACACCACCCATCCCACAAGGAACATACTAGTCTTTAGTTATACTTATTCCCATCATTATACCAGACTAACGATAAATCTAAAATTGTGTTCTTCAAACTCATAGTCTTTTATAACTCAAATTCATATAGGCATTTTTAGGTCCATTATAACTTGTATTCTTAGTTATTTTTGTTGGGATTTTTCATTGGAAATCACCCGATTAAAGCGGAAGAACGCGATGATTTCCTCAAATCCGCGCCCAGGAGCAATTGAGATGGAAATTGGAAAAACAAAAATTTAATTAAAAGAGATAAATCTCTTACCATGAATATCTCTTTCAAGAGATGGATGCAGACTGCAGGAATTAAACTACAAACCCTCCTCGTTCACGTACACGAATGCCTTACGAACACCACTCGTGCTAGCATCGGAAAACACAAACTTTTGGAGAGGGAGGGAGGAGAATTTCAGCCACAGTGTGATACTCTCCCTAGGCCGAAAATCCTAGGGTTATTTTAACCCTAGGTGGAGAATTTTGGCCCAATTGGCTTCTCCATCTGTGTGGGCTTCCTTTTTTTATTTTAGGCCCAAATCTATTTTAATTAGTCTGGTTTAAATTAATCTCATGCCCAACTTTAATTTACCCATGTATTTAATATATTACACCAAGTAACATATTATTTACATTTAAATTAAAACTGGTTTGACTAATTAATTTAATCCATCAAATTAAAATTGGATCTTCACAAAATAAATTCATATGTAAACCTATACATATGAATATTTCCACCCAGGAAATAATCTCATAATTAATCCAATCAATTATGAGAAAGCCAATCAAATATTAATTTTATTATTATGATTAATCCAATTGATCTTTATAATATAATTAATATATTCCTCTCTCTCCAGATTGTATACTCCAAGTATACATGTGATTCCTTAAGTCAGTGTTCAGTCGCTCAATGTGTACGATCCCGTGGGCCCATCTTTATGTTGGCAGTGGGCCTATGGCCCACAGAGTGCAGTTGGGCTCTAGCAAGCCACTGTAGCCCCCAATCAAGATGGAGATGGCAATCTAACTGTAATCATAATCCTGTAGTTTGAACTTGTATATCCCATGTCATTGATATCGGTGTCCGACACAGAGGCATGGATTGATCACCCTCTTTTGTGTCCGGACATTAACTTGATCCCCGAATGCACTAAAGCTCACAAACAAGTTCCAACTCGTTTGGATGTGGCCACTCTCTTATCAGTTACATTCATCAAGAGGCCGGTGATATCTTCCCAGTGGACTACTGAGTGACAAATCCATTCTGCATATCCATAGCATTACCATGCTAAGTGACATACCCGAAAGTACCCATACTTGGCACCCTATTACAGGCCCTTTAGGCATACCCCTAAGTATGTGACCTCACATGCAACACCATCATATGGTTAGGTCAAAGGATCCATACAAGTACTACACGAGAATCACTTGTGATACTATACCATGTGGATTTCTCGTTTAGTGGATCCATCCAGTACCATGCCCTTTTTACATGTACCTATTAACTTGGTTGACATCCCATGTCCAATGACCAGTAAGACACCGCTATACAACCAGGTTAATGATAGTCTCTTGTTCCAATCATTCCTATGACTGGAACATACTACAGATCTATTTATGGTCATATCGTTTACCCTATCCAAGGTCATACTACTAACTGCATGACACTGGTCATCATGGATATGGATATATCCATTGGATACTTCATTTAATATAATGCACAAGATATATATAATAAATGAATTAGTGATTTTATTAATAACACAAATGAGTATAATACATAGATCCAATAAATGTATAATACAAACACAAGGACTAAGGCCTCGGGACTAGGGCATATCCAACAATTTTTGCATTTTTAGTGTTAGTTTTATTATTTACTTGACTATTTCATTTTTTTATTTTATTTATTCTTATTAATGTTATTCATCTTTTTTAGGTGTTTAGTAGCAGATTTTGGCTAATTAGGAATGTTACTAGAAGAGGAGTTGTTAGAGGCTGAACTTCAGCTGGATTTGTTAAAGAGTTGGAGATTGTTTTAGCTTCAGATTTATTCTACAAGGTTATGCACCTGTCCGTTAGCTTTCCATAGCATCTTGAATCATGCCAATCGGAGCTGTATAAAAGAAGTTAGCTAAGATTTCCTGCCTCATGCTCGGGTCCTGGGGGTCAACTTTTTTCTGTTGACTTTTTCTTCTAATTTGGGCTTCCTGATTCCCTTAGGAGAATGGGAATATGGTGTGTTTTCTTTGGGAAAGTCTTTTTTCTAGGAGGACTCTTTTAGGGAAAGAATTTCAATTTGAGAGAATTTGGGGGTTTTGGAACAAACTGTCCTAATTCATCTAGGAGACCTAGTTTCTATTAATTAGGAGTCATTATTAAAAATTAGGGCAGAGATTGCTAGGGGGGATGAAAAAGAGCTGCACAAGACAGAGCTTCTCCTTCATTTTTTGGTGGACCGCAGATAGCAAGGGCTACACGATTTCTTGAGGATATTTTGTGGCTTATGCTTCGTGAAACTTTCTTCTAGTTAAGGTACTTGGATGTTTAATTCCATTTGATTCATGAGACTGTTGTTCTGATTTGTGTTTTGTTATCCGAATATTTATTCAATTCCTGTATTGTAGATTGTTTTATTGCTGTTGATTTAATCAAATTAATTTGGCCGGTTAATTGATTGATTGTACTGCATATTGCTGAATAGAATATTATATCTGTGATTTTTATTCTATCGTGTGGCAAGCTAGCTTTGCGTTAAGTTAGTGGAATTGAATAATTTAGGCTGTATAAATTATGGCGTTTTCAATTTCATTGATTAAGACATGGGTCTTTTGTGATTAATGCAGCCATAGGATAATTCTTGTTAGAGGTTTCTTGGAGATTATCTATTGGCTAGGGAATTAGTTATTCTGGCATTTCTTGAAACTATCGATAAATTAAGAAAAGATTGGTTATTGAGTGCGTTTCACCTCTGACTGTAACTCTGTCTATTTGGATTATTGAATTAGATTTTTGGTGTCTGTGATTGAATTACAGAATTAAACTAAAAAGTATCTTGGCTAGTTTTTCTTTCTATTGATTTATTCTATTTTAATTTACAATCTGCAAATTCACAAATCACTTTGTTTACTTTTATTATAAAAAATTATCTCTCTAATCTGTTTTCCCTATTTGCAAATAAATACACCTGTATAAATCTCTGTGGTTCGACTCCGTTCTTACTATACTACCTAGTATAAGGAACCGGAGATTTTAAATAAAACTTTGACAGGTTGACAACCTATCAGTCTTACTCGTTCAGTACAAGCTACTAACAAACATAAGTGAACACCAGTCTATGGACTCTCAATATTTATTAATTGCACAAATAATTCAATAAATAATATTATGCATTTTATTAATATAGAGCAAATGTGTTCTCATACACAAAATTTACAAAGTACATCATATAGGGACTAGGGCATAACCCAACGACATTATACAGTGTTTAGCCTTATATAGGTGACCATTATATAATGTATAGCCTTCTATAGGTGACCTTTATTCTTTACACAAGCTCCAGTAGGTGTATAATCATTTAATTGTAAGAGTCATCTTTTTGTAACTCCAAGCATACTATCCTCTTGTAGATTCTAGTAGCATTCCCTTTTGTCTTCAAGATTTGTTGTATATCTTCATCTTCAATAATATAATACCTTACTAGAGTATATATTATTCATTTCTTCTTTCTTCTTTTTGACTTTAAATAAAAGTCTTTATGATAAAAAATCTCTATGTAACTTTAATTAAGATTATTATTTATTTAATCTTAATTTAATTACATTAGATTATTTTATTATTTTTATCTTCCTTCTTCTTAATATTGTAATCATCAAAACTTGATTCAACAAACTGTATTCAAAATTGATTACTTGATATCCAAAAATTATAAGCTCTACTCTCCTAGGATTATATAAATTATTTTGAACTAATGCAGAATGGAACAAAAATGTAATTTTGATATTATGTATTACGGAATACAAAAATTTTTAGTATAAATTATTTTGACAGTAGGAGCAGTCATCCTATATATATATATTCCTCATTTCTTTCAAAGCATGTAGCAGGAAACATGGTCATTTTTGCTTGCTTAATTTAAACTTACAGAAGTAATTTTATAGAACAAAAAATAAAATAATAAAAAAAAAAGATAAGACTTGAATTATTTTATTGGCTCCAATTCAAGTTTAGTGACTATATTAAAATATTAGAGGCAAAGTTAAGTAAATTTCAGTATATTCCACCCCATATATAGGTAGCCTTATGCCAGATATATAGGGAGTTATATGACTTACTAGTTAGTTATAAATAAGAGATATCGAATAAATAATTTCCTATTTTTTTCCCATTGAATTATCACAACCCAATTATTAGACTGGTTAAACGTGTCGATCCGTTTTCATACTAACACACTGTAGAAGGGAGGTAGTAGTATTATTAGTGTTATAATTCAGAATATATATAATTAGGGTTAGGGTTATGACAAACCCTAAAGTACATCAATATCCCAGTATAATTAATTACATACAATGCTACTATAATGTCAATGACCCTTCCTCAAGTTGAGTGGGTTCTAGACAAATGCTCAACATGTGACTAGCTGGAATGAACTTATCCTTGGTCAAAGATTTTGTCAAAAGGTCAACCACTTAATCATGTGTAGGAACATATTGTACCTACAAAAGACCCTTGGTCATATGATCCCAAACAAAGAAATTCAACTTCAAAGTGTTTGCTCAATTGATGATATATTGGATTGACAGTTAGGTAAGTGGTAGAAAGATTTTCACACCACAAGGCTGGGGCATGCGTCAAATGGAAGCCAATTTCATGCCATAAAATTTGAAGCCATCCAATCTCAGAAGCCTTGGTGGGAAAGGCCCTGTATTCGGCCTTTATAGAGGACCTTACCACCAAGCACCATTTGTTGGAGCTCTAAGAAATTAAGTTCCGCCCTAAATAAATAGCATACCCAGAGGTTGATTCTTATCATCCAAGCTTCCTACCCAATCGACATTCATGTACCCTTACAAACAAGTGAAGGAATTATTATAAACAAAGAGACCAAAGTTGCTCATTTTTGGCAAGTAACGAAGTAGACATTTGACACCTTGCCAATGAACTGTGGTTGGAGCATGGATGATTTGAGACAAATTGTTAACTGCAAATGAAATATCAGGTCGAGTAAGGAAAACATACTATAGGCTACCTAAAACACCACGATAAGCTATAAGATCAGGAAAAGGATAAACCAATTCCAATATGAACTTCTCCTTAGAACATATGGGAGTAGCCAAACCACTACGTACCTCTATTTGGGTATGCCGAATGAGGTCTAAAATATATTTTGTTTGGCAAAGAAATAATCTTGTCTTACACCAAATAGCTTCAACTCCTAAAAAATAAGATAAATTACCTGAATTGTGAATAACAAAGATAGCTTGGAAATTAACAACGGTCAAGTATGTGCCCAAGACTAGTAAATCATCATCAACATATATGAGGCAAAACCTTCGAACAGGAGCTTTATGATCGAAACACAGTGATATGTCAAACTTCGAACCTAAAAACCCGAGACTATACAGAACCTCTATTAATAGATGATGCCATATATGGTGAGCCTGTTTTAGACAGTAAGGAGATTTATGAAGCTAGAAAACATGGATTGGAAATTGAGGATTCACAAACCTAGGTGGTTGTTCCATGAAAACCATTTCATCAAGATGCCTGTGTAGGATGGTATTACTAACATCCAACTGAACAATAGACATCCAAAACATACAGCCAAAAAGAGTAACAGTCAAATTGTAACCGGCTTAATAGTAGGACTGTAAGTCTCAAAGAAATTAACTCCCAACTTTGATGAAAGCCTTTGGTAGCAAGCCTAGCTTTGTAGTGGTAAATGCTCCCATTTGCCTTATGTTTCAATGTAAATACCCAACTGCAACCAACTACATTCTATCTGAAACTTGATGGTACCAATGTCTATGCACCATTAACTATAAATGCAGTAAACTCCATAGTCACGGCAGCTCGCAACTCAGCATGTTTAGAAGCCAGCAAAAAGGTTGCTAATTCCTTGATATGTAATAAGTACTTCTTGTTTGGCTTCTAGGAGCCTATTTAATTCCTTTTTACCATCCACTATGAAGTAGGGACTGTCAGAGGAGCAAACACTGCCAATGATAGATTGGTGGTGGACACTAAGGTAGAAGCAGTAACCATTGTAGTTGGTATAGCTATAAACTAAAAATCCCTGAATCGAGATAAATCCACCTGCAAATTAATTCCTTCAGGTGGTGAATTAGATGGAGTTGTGGAAGTTGGTACTGGTGAGGTGTAAGTGGGAGAGGGATTTTAATGGAATTAATAATTGAGAAGTGCGATTTGGAATTTTGGAAGTTGGCAAATTTTGGGCATTAAGAGCAAGGTCATTTTGTGGTATATTGTCATGATGTTGGGTGATTGAGCTATTCTAGTAGGTATTGAGGGAGTGGAAAAATTTATTTGTAGAACTGGATTAGATTTAGTGGGTGTCGATTCTGAGTGCAATGCATCAATCATCTTTGAAAAAGGAAAAACTTGTTCATCAAATAGTGGCGTGAGAGAAAGAATTTAGAAGGGACATGATCAAAACATTTATACCCGTTATACAATCGATAATAACTAAGAATACACATGGATGAGACTTATGATCAAATTTATGCTTAACATCCAGTTTGACCCATGGAAAACAATGCAAAGTAAAAATGCAAAGTGCGTGATATAGTTGGGTGGATTACTAAAGAGTGTTTGATGGGGTGTGCAATTTTTTAGTTGAGCCATAGGGGTCTGGCTAATAAGATAAACGGATGTATCAAAGGCATAAGTCTAGTAGGCTAAAGGAACATTAGCTCGGTGAAGTAAAGCAAGGCCATGTTCAACAATGTGGCAGTGTTTTCATTCAGCGGTGCCATTTTGTTCGAGGGTATATGGGCATGAAATTCAATGAGAAACGCCATTGGTGTGAAAGAAAATTGTAAAGAAATAAATTCACCACCACCATCAGATTGAAAAATTTTAATAGATTTATCGAAAAAATTTTCAACTATCGTGCGAAATTAGATAAATATGCCATGCACTTCAGACTTTTGATGCATAAAATAGACCTACGAATACTTAGTAAAGTGATCAATAAAGAAAACATAGTAACAAAAACCATCATAAGAAGTAACATAAGTAGGATCCCATACATCAGCATAAATTAATTCAAGGTGTTCTTGCGTGACAGACTTAAATAAATTAAAGGCAATTTATGACTTTTAATCACAGAACAAGATGTACAAAGAGAATTATCAGAATTAGAAACATGAATTTTATTCAATTGAATCAAATGTTTAACAACATAATGAGAAGCCTATCCTAAACGATCATGCCAAGTACTTAAAGAGGCTAAATTGACTTTTTTATTATTGAAAGCACTTAAACAGATAGAATACATTCTGTTGTCACTGTGGCCTCTGTATATGATCTTCTTCGTTTTCAAGTCCTTGATAAGAAAAGAATTAGAGAAAAATTCAACAGAAACGGGGTTAGAGTTAGTTAAAGCATAAACTGATAAATTGTTCGACGAATGTGGAACATAAAGCATATCATTAAGATGAAGTGAACAATTATTAACGGAAACATTAGAATTACCAACATGAATAATAGGAAGCTTAGAACCATTACTCAGAATAACAACATCAATACCTTAATAGTCAAAATGTGCATTCAAGTTCCCCAAGTTCAAAGTTAAATGATGTGTCACAGCGGAATCAACAACCTATAGTTGGGACTGAATTTGGCTAGCGGCAATATTTGTGGTTGGTCTAGATTGAAACCACTTCCATTAAAATTCATCCGAGGAGAGGAACAATTTCTTGAATAATACCCAAAGCCAGGACTATTATGGCATGTAACTAAACCACTACTATTCTCAATAAAATTACTGCCTTTTTTGTGCGTTCTCCACACTGTTGCCTATCGTCGCTAGAACCACAGCTCCATTGCTACTGTCAAAAGTCGCATCCATTACCTTTACTGCTAGCACCGATAGGTTGTTTTTGGGGCTATTGTTTCACCAAAAACATTGTTGTTGGCTGGACAACGGCTTGTGCTTTGGCTTTATGTCAAGCCATTTGTCTCTCCTAACTCAATAAGTCATCAAATGTAATGGGTTCAAGCTTAGCTTCAAAGGATCAAATAAAAGGCTGGTAAGTATCATTGAGGCTAATTAGTATTGCATCAACTAGATCTTCTTCACTCATACTATATATATACTACAAGGTGGCCAATTGATCATAAAGAGCCTTTACTCTTAACATGTATTTAGTGAAATCTTCTTCATCACCCTTCTCAAGACTACACAATTATGGATGCAAATTCTAAATTTGTGAACAAGAACTCGAAGCATAAGTGTGGACAAGTCGATTCCACGCACTAGCAGCAGTAGTCGAATTAACAATTTGTGGTAACAAGCTTTTGTTGGAAATGCTGTGCACACTAGAGAAAATGGGTTCTATCTTTGGATAGATAGACATTTCTTTTGGAAAGAAATAGGGACAGCCATTATTCTCAAAGTGAGCAGCCCTCACTCCCTCTCTTCTGAGTCATCCGAATCGCTAGCACGGGTTTTGGTCCTAGAGCCGTTCATGTACGCATCGGTGGAGGAAATCTACACTTGATTTCTGCAGTCTGCATCTGTCTCTTAGAGAGACTTTGTGGTAAGTTCTCGGCCTTTCTCTTTATGCTTTAAGTTTTTGATTTCCACATCTTAAGCTCCTGGGGCCGGATTCCAGGAAATCGACGCGTATTTCCGCTTTTATCGGTCGGTTTCCCATGACGAATTCCAACAGCTTTTGGAAACTAACCCAAGAATCCAGCTGAAAACCTGTTGGTATTATTGATCCCAAATTTCAAAGAGAGGATTCTAAACTCCGTTTTCCAAAAACTAAATAGGAACAAGATATTTTTCATCAACATGGTGTGCAAGACAACACCCTCGCAAAAGCGTCATCATTTGCGGTTTCTACAATACAAAATTACCAGAGTGTAGCTTTGAGCTAATATAGCCAACAAGATTAGGAAAAGTGATCGGTGGAAAAATAGGATTGATTCTACTTGTCTACTCACATTATAAGAATCATGAATAGTGATATAAGAAACAGTATGTGGACGGCTCACATTTATCAAATAAATCTACCCTGCAACATGTGTATGCAATATTCCCCCTTGAGAAACAAGCATACCATCGGTGTTCATTGAGGCCATATCAAGGCTAGTGGTAAACGGATTTTGCCATACAAATTGCCGCCATTGGGGCCGAGTGAAGGCTATGGTATTTTGTGGGATTGATTGTTGTGAAATCAAAGGAAAGAGTTGAGATATGATCTAATTGTGATTAACGACAGTAATAGGTGGGGGAAGAGTGAAGGTTGGTAGCGGAGCAGAGGTAACACTGCACCTGAAATAACTGGTAGGTCTGACATGTTGGAATTTCGGGTGGGGCTCTAATACCATGTAAAAGGGAGGCAGTACTATTATTAGTGTGATAATACAGAATATATACAATTAGGATTAGGGTTATGACAAACCCCAAAGTACATTAATACCCTAGTATTATTAATTACATACAATACTATTATAATGTCTTTCACACATATAATCTTTGTCATGGAACAATTTGATCCAAAAACTTCAGCTAATAGATAAGGCCAAATAATAGCTTTTAAGAATGCCCCTTGGACTTCAAGCGTGTCCAACAAAGGCCCACTGCATCATGTGTTGAATTTTAATCAACAAATGGAGCTGCCATGATTCAAACCCTCGAACTCTAGCTATGAAACTCTAATACCATGTCATGGAACCGAATTATCCAAAAGTTTAAGCTGATAGGTAAGGCCAATAATAGCTTTTATTATTATCTCTATAAGGCCCAATAATAGCTTCTTATATTATTGTCCCTTGCAACCTCAACCCTAATTTGCCATATCTACATGTTATATTAATCGTGTTTCCTTATTAGAATCAATTTTAACACCTATACTATAAGTATTATATATGTACGTTTAATCTTTGAATGAATTATACAAATCACATTACGGGTTGGCGAGTCAACCCGTGATATAACCCGTTTATTGGACAAGTTAAATGTGTCAACTCATTTTTAATGCTAACTGACATAACCTCAACCCTAATTCAACAAATTTGTATATTATTGAAATTATGTTGACTTGTCACAATGCATTTTGAGAGCCCAAAATAAAAATAAAAAAACAACTGAACTCAATGAACTCATGAAAAATCTTATTAGCCTAACCTTAATTAAACCAATTCAACCCCCTGGTTAAATTCATCTATTCCAATTTAACGCGATATCCAAATAAACCATTTAAATTAAAATACTTATATTGGATTTAATTAAATTGCATTGTGAAGCTAGGGTTTTCCCCCTAGCATTTACTGAATAATAATGAAGAATATATACATGGATTTACAGAGGTGGGCCGAGTGCTACTAATGGACTATACAATTACATTATAATTACATTACTCTATCACCCTCCCGCAAGTTGAGCGGGGCTTGTCACGGTCAACTTGGCACGAAGAGTGAGGAATCGATCCTTTGAGAGACTCTTTGTGAAGATGTCTGCTGGCTGATGTAAGGTGGAGATGTGCTGAACCCAGAGTTGTCGTTGAGCTACCTTGTCACGGACAAAGTGGAAATCCAGTTCAAGGTGCTTGGTGTGGTTGTGGAAGACCAGGTTAGCGCTCAAGTATGTTGCGCCAAGATTATCAGACCAAACCATGGGAGCTGTTGAGGAGGGGAACCCAAGCTCCTTAAGGAGCATTGTAAGCCGTAAAACTTCTAAACTGGCTGTAGCAAATGCACGATATTCAGCCTCAGTACTACTTCTGGAGACTGTCCGTTGTTTCCGAGAGCACCATGATACTAAATTCCTACCAACATACACAGCAAATCCGGTAGTAGATTTTCTATCACCCAAGCATCCTCCCCAGTCAGAATCACAAAAACCATGTATGTCAATGGACAAAGATTTCCGCAATAGCAAACCATGAGACGTTGTGTCTCCCAGATAGCGCAGAATGCGTTTTACCGCCTTCCAATGTTTTGTGGTCGGATAATGCATGTATTGAGAGACTTTATTCACTGAAAAGGCCACATCTGGTGATGCGTAGATAAACACACACACTAATAGAAGCAAGTGTACTTTGTTGCTCAAGTAGTATATAGTAAGTAGAGTATCGATCCCACGAGGACTAATTATGCTAACTCTAAATATAGTCGGATTTCTATTAATCTAGGCGGAGAGAATAATATATCTTTGATTTTGGGTTGTGAATTAAAATTACTGCTAAACACAAATAAATTAAAATTGAGAATGAAACAAAGTTATATAAGAGAAATTTAATGAGAAAGCTAACTAAGGCAGCTGGTTTCACTTAACATTAATTCCAGCAATATTTTATATTATGCAATTAATTCGATTAAATTCCAAAATGGCGATTTCCATAAATAATCAATACCAGTTAGGGCTATTAATTCTAATTCTTAACCTAAACACTTAAACCTCTCAGTTCTAAGCGTCAAGCAAGAAAGCATTAAGTCTAAGAAATCCTAGCACTAACTAGTGAGCCACTAGAGCAATGGTCATGCAAAAGTCATGTTGTATGATTCCGTTAATCTAGTCCTTTGGTCAATTATAGATTAACTATAAAAATTGGAATTGATGGTCACGCATCCGAAGCATTAAACATACACAACACAATATTGGAAAATAATACGAATGAAATTGCATTAAACATAAAATAATTACATGGAACAATTGCTAAGATCCACCATAGCCTTAGCTATGGTGGAATTAGTTCATCACTAAACTAATACCACAAAAATGGATTAAAGAAAACATGGTAAAGAAAAAGGTTTAGAGAAAAGTAGAATCAAAGTGGTTGATGTACGAGTCGTTGAGATGAAAAGATGAATGCTCCTCCAAACCCTAGCTCCCAAGAACACGGTCTTCCAATCCGTTCTTCCAAGAGAGAAAGTAAACATCAAATCTGAAAAACTAAAAATCTAAAAACTAAACTCCAAAAACCTCAAAAACCTACTGCTGAATTAATGAAATATTTTTATCCTTTTCTAACTCTCCCCTCCTAAAACAAAAAAGGAAGAGGAATTCTAATCAGAGTCAAAAACCCTTTCTTCTTTTAAGGGAATTACCAAAAAAAAAAAAAAAGAAAACATTCCTCCTTTGACAAGAAGTCCATTAGCTATCAAGATTTCTCAGCCAAAAGACTTCTAGTTCTCTCCTCAATGAGACCAAACCCGCAGCTTTTCCTTGGCCCATCATGAATGCAAGCCCAAATCACCAAATCAGCTTTAAAACTCCAAAATTAGCACCTCCCAGGGCATGGTCACGCCTTAGGACTGCTCCTGGGCTGTTTTAAGTCAATTTTGCTCCTTTATCATGCACTTTTAGCTCCATTCTCTTCTTAGGAGTCCTAACAAGTAAAATACATAAAAAGGAAGTAAATTATGCCTTAAATAAATAAAATCAACTCAATTAAAGCACAAAAAGAAAGGCAAAATAAGTATATAAAATACACTTATCATCTGGTCTGGTAATTGTGACATATTGGAGACCCCCAACTATACTGCGATACAGAGATGGATCATTAAATGGATCACCAGTATGGAGTGTTAACTTTGTACTCATGCAGAAAGGAGTGGAGATTGCTTTTGCTTCATGCATCTTGGCTGTCAATAAAAGATCCGAGATGTATTTATGCTGGTGAAGAAGAAGTCCATCCCGTTCAAAAAAATACTTCAAAGGACCAAGGTCTCGAATAGCAAATTTGTTCTGTAAAAAATTAATAACCTTTTTCAGCATAGGAGCTTCATTACCAGTAATGAGGATATCATCAACATATAACAGGCAAAATAGTCGAACATGTTTTTCTTGGTAGAAATAGAGTGAGATGTCGGCTTTAGAGCATACAAAACCAAACTGAATTAACACATCTGTCAGGCATTTATGCCACATCTAAGGTTCCATGCAGACTTTTTCCTCCAAGGTTCCATGCAGAAAGGCATTTGATACATCAAGATGGTGAACGGACCAGCCAAAAGAGATAGCTAAAGATAATATTAGCCTGATGGTAGTTGGCTTGATGACTAGACTATATGTCTGAACATAATCTAGCCCGGGGTGTTGATGAAAACCCTTGGCTACTAGGCGTGCTTTATGCCTTTCAATTGACCCATCAGGATGAAGTTTGGTTTTAAAAACCCACTTACAGCCAATCAGATTCTGTGCTTAGTGGCATGGAACAAGGACCCATGTATTATTTTTCAGCAAAGCCTGGTACTCATTCTCCATTGCTGTGTGCCATTCCGGAAATTTCAGTGCTTGTGTGTGACTGGTGGGCTCGGGAGGAAGAGAGCTGGCTGCACTTAAATTTAGTGGACGTCTCGGCTTGAGGGTAGCCATTTTGGACCAGGTCACCATTGGATGTACACTGCGAGAATCAGCAGGAACATTTTTAGCTTGTCCAAGATCAACAATTAAAGACACCTCCTGTTGGCTATGTGGGTGAGGAATAAATCGGTTAGGTGAAGATTGTGGTGGGGATGAGGTATTAGCATTTGGGTTGTGAGGTGGTTGACGTGGAGAGGCGTGTGGTGTTAAATTTTAAGGCTGCTGTGTTTCGGTTTGAGGTGACAGGTTGCCATGGGGCTGCTGTGTGTCAGTTTAAGGTGACGGGTTGCCATGGGGAGAAGGGGGCGTGTTTTGTGGTGGTGACAAGGGAACGAGATGAGGTGGCGTTGATGTGTGGTGTATCGGGTAGGTGATGTAAAACAAAACTTCTGGTTCAAATTGGATCGTAGACATAGGATGACTCTCATTTATCAACTGACATGGAAACACCTATTCATCGAAAAGAACATGACGTGAGATATATATTTTTGAAGAGAAAGATCAAAGCAACGATACCTTTTGTGGATTTTGCTATAGCCAAGAAAGACACAACGAGTAGAACGGGGTGCAAGTTTGTGAGGTGACTTATAACGCAGCCATGGATAGCAAAGACATCTAAAAACACGTAAATGATTGTAATCAGGACATGCACCAAACAATTTCTCAAATGGTGTCAAATAGTGTAAAGTAGGTACAGGCATTCGATTAATCAAGTAGACAGTTGTTTCAAAAGCAAAGGTCCAGAATTTCAGAGGAACAGAAACATGATTAAGTAAAGATAAGCCTGTTTCAACAATATGGCGATGTTTCCGTTCCGCACAACCATTTTGTTATGGTGTGTACGAACAGGAAACGCGGTGTGATATACCATGTGTGAGCAAGTAAGGAACTAATCCTTGAAATTCACCCCCCCCCCAATCGGATTGAAAGGTTTTAATTTAGTGCCCAAAATGTCTCTCCATAATAGTTTTAAATTGAACAAAGGCATTCAGCATATCAGATTTGTATTTCAACGGATACACCCAAGAGTACTTACTAAAATGATAAAAAAATAACACATAATAATTGAAATTATCAAACGATTGTACTAGGGTAGGACCCCACAAGTCAGAACAAACAAGCTCCAACAGAGCAGAAACAGTGCTAATAGAAATAGGAAATGGTAATCTATGTGCTTTGCTAACAGTGTAAGCATGACATAATTGTTCACACGATTTATTTGAAGCAGGAATATTATTCAAAGATAAAATCTTCTTTACTGCAGGAATGGCAGCGTGACCAAGATGTGCATGCCATTAAGAAACTGACGCCAAGTGAACTTTTATTTTGTCTGGTGGACTCTTGGGAAGACGAAGAGAGTAAAGACCATCTCTATTCTGGCCTGTATGAAGTACCTGCTTTGTCATCAAATCCTTAAGAACAAAATGGTCAGCAAAAAACTCAATAGAAATTAGATTAGATTTTGTCAATGTTGAAACTGAAACAAGATTAGTGGAAGCTGATGGCATATGCAAAATATTGTCAAAACAAATAGAGTGACCATTGACAGAATGTAAGGAATCACCAACATGAGAAATAGCAAGTTTAGACCAGTTACCTATGGTAACTTCCTCAGGCCTAGAATATTCAGAATGAAGATTCACGTTGTCCAAATCAGCCGTTAAATAAGGAGTCGCACCGGAGTCTACTACCCAATCTTGATTTGAATTCATGTGAGCAGTGGTGTAAAATGAGGCTGGACGGGTCCTATTTGATCTTGGTTGTCTAGGTGATGGGCAATTTCGGGCTATATGATTTATTCCTCTACAATTATGACAATAACATGGAGTGGAAGTGTCTAATGGTGCCATTGAAGTCATGGGTTGTAAGGAATTTCCAGCAGTATGTAGATTGAAATTATTTCCAGCAGTAGGTGGGGCAGTTTGCAAATTATTATATGGACAAAATTGAGTGGGAAACGAGTGAAAAGTACCAGGATGTGGGGCAAAGTGCCGCTAGAAGCCGCCAAACTGCTATCCTCTGCCGTGGGAACACCGTTGTTGCCCAGAAAATTGGGCGGACTGCTGCTGTC